>OX453290.1:2943943-4324167 GCA_949710015.1 Crataerina pallida
ATAATTTTTTATACGACAACTGTATGGAAACCAAGTGTAATTATGTTGCCCCTCCCCCCGCCCCTCCCAAAACAAAGAACAAACAACAAACAAACCTTAACGCATGTTGCTGTACAACTGTATTTAGAAATGAAATAAATTATATTACTTCACATATATATGTTTCATGTGCATATAAATACACATTTATTGCATGTTTAACTTGTTTTTGTTTCTTATTATTTATATATTATACACATGACATATTGTTTTATAAAATTTTGTTTATGATGTAAATAGTTTGGAATGAATTTCCTGTTTTGTGTCCTACTTAAATAAAAATTCACTCGCATTTACATATTTACCAACCATAACTGAAGTATAGAAAAGGATGAAGTGTTATGACAGAGATCGATAAAGTGAGATGCTAAGTGAGGTGAGAGCCAAATTTTGAATGTTAATAGAAGAAGAGTTGGCTTAGACTAAATTTTAAACATACTCCATGTTATTGTAAAAGTGGTGGGCGTAGCTTGTATTTATAATACTTATTGACTCCATCTGTTTTCGGCATATGGATGTAAGGTGTAATTACACGAAATTTCAACTTTATATTTTCATTTTTATACTAATAAATAGATTTTTTCCAATAGGGGCATGGCTCTTAACCATTTCATTCGTATAAGAACCTTGATGCAGAATATACGCATTACATGGCATTACGTACAGGTTGTTAATAAAATTAAGTGAAATCGCGAAATCGCAACCACAACCGTTAAAAAAATTTGTATTCACACCTATAATTAGTGCAATTATGGTTCTAATTCAAAAACGTTCTACTAATCACAAATATTAAACAAAGTTAAAATTCTAGTTTACACAATAAATAGAACTTTTCCATCAAAGTTTCAAACTAAAATGACTCAGTTGTTGATTTTGATCAAGAACAGAAGTAAAATAATTTGTAGAGTCTTCTCCTGGCTGTTGTAAATGTAGTGGGACAAACTTAGTACATCCATCACCATCTTATGTAGAAGGTATAAAGAAAAAAAAAAAAAAAGGAAAACTTTTGGGCAGAATCCGCCATCATAAGTGATTTGTATTAAATGCATGATCAGGCCCAAATTTTTCATACATACTCGTATGTATATGGAGTATAATTGAGACTTTTAAATTTTTAAATTTGTCCTTAATTTTTTTTTCTTTTTAATCATTATAAAGAGCTCTTCATTATTTAATGGAACAAAAATTGGATTTATAAGAGCGGATAATTCATTTGATTAAAAAAGTATGAAAAAAAAAAAACAAAAACAGTTTCATCCGCTTTCCAGTATTTATCTTCTTATTTTCTGCTTTATTACACATATGTATGTATGTATATTGCATTTTGGATGGATTCCTTTACAGAACTCATATTCCCACTACCGCCAGCATTGCTGATTGCTTTCGCACCAAACAACCATTCAACATAATTTATGAATATTTCATACATATGTGTGTTTGTGAGAATTTATTAATTCACCCTTAAGTGTATGGCTTGAAAAAAAAAAAAAACACAACAACAACATTTTCCTTTTCATTATATTACGTGTCCACTACAATTTTATGTTTTTGTTTTTTGTTTAACACATTTTAAGAATGCATACAACTATTAACGACAATATTGTATACATATGTATATATACATACTTATGTATATACATATATGTGCCTACTACCTGTTCAACACAATCATTCATTCAGATTGAAACAACTCTTTCAATTTGTTGTTGCTTGTTGGTCTGTGTTTTTTTGTTTATTTGTTTTTTTGTTGTTGTTGCATTTATCATACATACACTTGATGCATTAATATTATTGTTATTATTTTCGATCGATATTATTAAACCGTATAAAATGGGTGGAAATGCTGCGGTTGTCCACAGACTTACATACATTTATACATTTATTGGAATTTTATATGCACCAGCAATCACACACACACACACACACACACCCACAAATAGTGTCATAATGAAATTTTATTATTTTTTAAAATTCCTCTTTATACAAGATTAACTTTGTATTGTATACACACACATATGGGAGAGTAAATTGTACCAGCCAATCGTTTACTATATGTACTGATATGTATAATATTGTTACACAGGAAGGAATTGCGATACATATGCTTTACACACAGGCAGCACCCGCACATAAATACACATCCTAGCCGCGATAACACAATAAAAATTGATTGTTTAACAAAAAAGTCCGAAAGTACAAATAGTACATTGAATATTTAACAACATTTCATGTGTATGAAAACGTCACCATAGCATAGTGGCGATTGTGTTATCATCATTTGTTTTTGTTGTTTTTTGTTTTGTTTTTTTCAACATATCAACTTTTTATTGTAATCAGATACAATTTAAATACTTGACACAGCAATGTTAACTTTTACTGCATTTTTATAAATTGTAGAAATTTAATTTAGAGATAATTTTGTAAAAGGATGAATGCAAATATTGCTAAAGTGGATAAAGACAAGGAAAAATATTTTTCCAAACACTTTTTTTTTCGATTGTATTGCTAAAGAATTTAATCATTTGTGTCCGTACGTCCACACTTATATTCAATCACCAATCACCACTCTCTCCCTCTCTCTCTCTCTCGTTCATTTTGTGAAATCTTCTCAAAATTTTGTAATAAAATTAATATAATAAAAAATATCCAAATCTATATTAAAAAATACTAAAAAATAAAAAAAATATGCTTTCTACACTCTAGAGGTTTCATAACACTGAAAAAAATATTAAAACAAATAATTTTAATTTCTTTTATAAAATTAAACTATTTCCCACAATATTATGAAATTCGTAAAAAGAAAAAAAAATGTTCAGAAAAAAAAAATAATAATAATAAACAAAAACATATCATAATGAACACCTAATAATTTATACACAAATTATATAGAATTAAATACAAAAAACAAAATAAATGCTACAAAAAAATGAAATTAATTTTTTAAATATTACAACAGCGTACATAACACTTATTAATTATTTATTATATTATTATATATTTATACACATATATACAAAATAAATAATAATATATTTAAAAAGTATTAGTTTACAACAACAACAACAAACAAACAAATAAACAAAATGCTTTTAATACCTATTAAAACCTTTACAAATAAATTATTCTACATCATTATTAATTGATAATTTTTTTTTTTTTTTTTTTGTTACACGTACACACATACACTCCATGTACTACTTACCACAGGAAATTTAAATTGGAATTATTTTGAATAAAAAAAAAATTGAAATGTATGAAAATTCTCATTATTTGCTAACTTTTTTTTATGTTTTTTTTTTTTTATGGTATAATTCCATGAAAACATATTTTTAAAAAAGTAAAACGAAAACAAAAAGAAAAAAAAACGTTATGTGGTCACAATCATGAGAAAAATGTCTTCCTTAATACATATTTAAATAATCATCATGCTATTAATTAAATTGTTATAATTAAACCCAATTTAATTTTAGATTTAATTCTGCAGCAGAGCTTGTATGAAATACATATACACGCATGCAAACAATATTGAAGGTGTTAGATTGAAAAAATCTATATATATGATTAGGAAACAATAGCTGAACAATTATTTGGAAGGGATGTAATGAAAAAATTAAACATTTTTTTCCGTTACTGCCGTGTAAGGATCGGCAGTAACATTTAGTTATTGAGCCAAAGCAATATAATGTAGTTGGATTTTTAACATTTTCTTTACCTACCTCTAGTTACAATATACGGACACAATCAGAGTGAAAAACTCTGTATGTCCGATCATCTTTCGACCTACAAGTTGACATTTTCATATTTTTTGAGAAATGCTTGCTTAAGAATGGTTTTTTGGGCCAAGGCCAAGTTACTGTTGAAACTATTGAAACTTAATCGACTTAATTTTAAGGACATATGTCCATGTAAAATCATATTTTAGAATAAGTTTATATGACAAAAAACTCTAAATAAGGTGAAACGCGCCCACCTCACCCATTTTCGTTCCATGTAAATGCTGAAAAGAGTATAAATGGAACCACAGTAAGAAGGCGTTTAATGCTCTGCACTCTGTAGAGTTGAAAATAATTATAATGAAATCCAGATAGTAGATTATAAAGCAGAAATTGTAGAACTTAAGCGGTGTGTGGTATGGAACGGTCGGTCTTAAATTTTTTACCTAACTTTTTAAACAGTTTGTAACTTATTTGAAATATTTTTTTAAGCTTGGCGAACTCTGATGTAATCCCTTTTCAATAATTGCCGTAAAAACATACATTTTAGTGCTTCATAAACTAAACGCATGCAAACAAAAAAAATTTGTAAATTATAGAATAAATAAATTTGGAAATTCTAAATATCAAACACACACACACACACACACACAAACTGATTAAATAAAATATTACACGAATTTATATGAAATGGATTCAAAGAGAAATCAAATATATATAAAAAAATAAAAAATTAAAAATCAACTGCTTAAGGATCACAAACTATTGCCAGCTTATAAAAAATAAGTAATAAATAAATATCAACTAAGGAAACTGTTACATTCAAATAAAAGTCAATAGTAGAGCGATAAAGATTTTGCATAAACACACGTAACATATATAAAATAATAAAAAAAAAAAAAAAAAAATGAAATCTCTGAAAAACTGCAGAACAAATTGTAGCTTGGCTTATAGCTCAAAGTAACGCACCAATAATGAATATCAATAGAACTATAAATAGAACAAACATACATAAAATACATTTATAGATGCCTACACATATACATACGCATATATGCATATAGTTAAATATACATACATACCAACATAAATATATAAACTTACCATCTAGATGCATACAAATTACTCTTGTAAGCAATACATCTAATAATCAACAACAACAACAACAACAACAACAACAACAACAAAATTGTTTCATGCAGAAAAAGAAGAAAAAAATATTCAAAATAAACAATTATTACAAAGCGATTAAAAAGCAAACATTGTTTTTGAGTCTTAGATATGTTGATATAAAGAGAAATGCTTTAAAAAAACCAGTTAAATTATTCTAAAGGTAACAGCAAAGCAACTATAACTTGAACAAATTATTCATAAAACAAAATAAACAAATAAAAAACAAAAAAACAAATTGTTATTATATACAAAATTAGTAAAATAAATAAATATTTTCTTCTCTATCTCTTTAAATAAGTTTTGATTTTTTTTTTTTTTTTTTTTTTTAATTTAAAAATTTCGTCAACAAAGCAATTACGATACCCCGAGAAATTGGAGACCCATATTTTCAATTGATTTAGAATTTAGTGCTGATTAACAATATTTACACTCTGTAAGGCTTCTATCCGGGTGATGTTGTACAAAATGTACGAAATGAATGACATTTTATATGAAACAAGTTTTAATGAAAGAATCTTTTCAAGCTCTGCTTCGATTCAAACTGAGCACTTAATGGTGTACCTTTATACAACCTCTTCGATCAATTTGTGTAAGATTGTTATACTATAATAATATTGTCAACTTTAACTACTTTCTGCTCTAAGAATAAAAGAAAATTAACGCCTCAATGCTTTCATTTAGAAAAATAAAGAAATTATAAAATAAAAATATAAAGAAATTGAAAACCAACCGATTGTATAAAATGAATGTTAAACTATAGGAAAGCTTTATAATAACAGACAAAAACCAACTTGAATAATATTAAATAAATTATTATTATTATTATGTAATGTGTTATATAATATAAAATTATAATTTATAAAAATGAATTAATTTAAAAAATAACGAAAAAAAAAACAATATTGTAAAATTATAAAATATAACCTAGAATACTAAAAATAAAGTGAAAAATGAAACAAAACATAATCAAATCTTGATTCCATACATTGAAGGAAAGAAAAATCACATCATTTGGAAACTGTAAGGTTTGTGAAAATGTTCAAACAAAAGACAGTTTTCCTATAGGTAAGTACAATAAATAACACAAAGCTGAGACGTCACCACTCTTCATCAATAGAATAAAATAAGTTTAAATTATAGTGAAAACAAAAGCCCTTTAAACTGATTCATAATGTTGATGATGTAACACTTAAAGGATTAAATCACCAACTAGCACAAGTCTTTGTGTATGCGCTGTTATGGATTATGTTTCGCATACAATTATCAAGAGACTTGTAACTTTTACTTACTTATTCATGTTTCATTTCTTATCTCCATTCTGATTTATTTATATTGTAACGCTTGTCATTATATTGTTTATCAGTTTATTTATATGCTTGACTAACTTGTAAAGAAGTTCTCTCCAAATTATGTGTAACTTTTAGCTTGACAACAATATCTATACAATCTTTTACAGCAACTAGCATACAAATCAAATATGAGAATAATAGAAAATCGGTTAACTTAATATACATTTCATTCATTAAAACATCCCTAACGTACACTAAAGCATATAAAAATTAAATTTCAATGCAACATATTCAGGTTATGAGACGATATAAAATGTACTCTTCAAGATAAACTGGTACGAAACAAAGGCATCTTGTTA
The DNA here is from genome assembly GCA_949710015.1 of Crataerina pallida. Taxonomy (NCBI): domain Eukaryota; kingdom Metazoa; phylum Arthropoda; class Insecta; order Diptera; family Hippoboscidae; genus Crataerina; species Crataerina pallida. The sequence continues at coordinate 2,950,517 of OX453290.1, forward strand.
TGGATACTTTTAACGTATATTCAAATGTTAAAGATAATCTTAAAGTATAAAAATTCAATAAGAGATTCTAGCAATATATTCACAAAGTAATGATAAAATAAAGCAAAGTTCGGTTTAAAGTATCTCTTTGTAATTCGGAAAAACATTCGATTGCCCATATTATGCAATTGATAAATGTACGGACAAAAAATACTGCACACATGCTAAAAATTTGTTTGATGCCTGACAATGGATATATGGAGTTGGAGTTAAAAATATTCATCCCATCTATACAAAATCTGAAACATATCATCCTAGAGTTAAATATAAATAAAATGAATATGTCCGTACGTCCTTCATTTGAAAAATTGAACTACAATTCGAAATAGAAATACGATTGATTTAAAACTTTTACACATATTCTACAAATGTAATTAAGTGGGACGCAAACAATTTTCAAATTTCAAACAATTTGCATATAATCAGCAGATAACTTAATGGTCTATACGAAGCTGCCAATGTTATCAATGCTTTGTTGAGTTTTGCTAATGTTGTCTCGCAATAATCCTTAACCGACTCAGTAGTGACGTTGTCAAGCGACAAACCTTTCCTCAATGTCAAAGCTTTCTTGTTTAATTTTTCCTCTTTTTATAATGAAATGAATACAATTTAATACATTGAAACACGTTTTTTTTTCGCTCCATAGAAGCTTCATTTATATAAAGTTGTGCTGTTGATTTTTTGCATGTATGGCAATGGTTTTAATTAAAAACATATGCACGCTCACATGCCCCATAGAAATGTTGCAGTAAATTGAAACAATAAATATGATATGAAAAGGAATAAACGCCACAACGCACAGAGAAGCGTATAATTAAAAAAAAAAAAAAAAAGAAAAACCAACATAGACACAGACATAGGCTGATAAGTCGGATAATAAACAAACATTTGCTCATTTACATCAAACGGATGTCAAGCACTTGATTCAACGTACAGGGTCCAATGTTACCAATGACATTCTACCATGTTGCTGCTGCTGTTGAAATGCATAAATTAATACCTTTCATTATATGCAAGTGCATATATGCAAATTGCTTTTGTGTGCAAGATTCTATGGATTTTTCTACATTTCTACATTTTAAAGGCTGTGCCCACAACATTCAAAGTCTGTGTGGTCGTTTTTGTTTAGTTTAGTTGACGAAACAATGGTTTACAAATCTAACAAAAAGTATACAAAAGGGTAAGAAAAACTCAGGTGGGAAAACAAAAGCAAACACAAGCACACACGGAAATGTTTGTAAGGCAATGTTGCCAAAATAAGTTGTAGAGGCAAATACACAAAAGCCATGGCATAAAATTGATGAATGAACAGCCGGGGGTGAACAAAGTGCAACATTGTACGTACGTCCACATTGACAAATGGTGGTTGTACAACAAAGTTGAAGACAGACTTTTATTAAAAGAACTTAAAGAAGGTGAGTATTGGGAAAACTGTCAAGATGCTAAACTGAAACTGGGAACGACAAAAAATGTTAATAAGGATAATAATGAATCCAGCTGTTAACATAAAATCCTGTTCAAGAGAATTAATGTTTAAAACAAAGGGCAGATTATTTAGGAATAAAATAAAAAACACAGCAAACAACAATAAGTAGAGAAGAAACACAAAGGGTGAAATTATAGCCTCAAAACTTTTTCACTTACTGTATTCTCATGCTTGTGCAACCACGATTACAATTAACTTATTTTGTTCGGAATATATACATAAAGCCACAATAATTCGGTCAGTTATTATAAAACATTTATTGGTCAATTATACCGATGCCAATAAGTAGTTTATAAAATTAATGATTAAAGCTTGTATGAAATGATTTTAACACTTAACCACCTTTTTGTACATAGATTTACTTTGTCAAAGCTTTTGTGAGACACAAAATGAAGCATCAGACAACCTACATACTGCCTACCTACCCCTCTAAAATAAACACTCCCTTTAGTGCAGAAATAGATATATCGACTAAAAGCTGGTTGTTTTTATGTGCAGATTAAAAAGTAGATAAAAGTGCCCACAATTGAACGATACACTGTTAAAAGATTAATCGGTTTTCCATTCAAAAAATGGTTAAAAAATTGCCAGTCATCATTTTGTATTCCCTGCTCCACGGTATGGCAAAAATGAATCGATTAAATCGTATGCATCTGCCTGTCCATGTAAACTTGTAGCATTTTTTTAAATATTTCGATTAAATTGGTTATAGCGATAAAGAAGAATCCTATTTTAAAATGGACTGATTTGGACCATTTTTACAATACCTCCTCATATAAAGACCTTTTTATACAGATAAACTAATTGTAGCATAATTTGTAGAACAAAATGGTGTAGGGTATTAAATAGTTCAGTTTTCACTTGTAGAAGCGCCACTACTTATAATATCCTTTTTCATATAATTAAGTAATGAATGATTGAAGATCTAGACGTCTAGACATGACAGAAATTTCTTTAAAGATTGCTTCTCAGAATCGTTTTCGCTTTACTTCTTATACCCCCTTAACCTTAAGAGGTGGTATTCTTGTGGCATTTTTTGTTCGTGCAATTTTTTACCTTGAATGCCCCTTTTTATTCATTTTTGTTAAAACATTTTGACAAGTGTTTTTCATTCAAGTTTATTAAGCATCGTTCCAGTTTGAGATTTTTCAATGCTTCTTGCACTTCTATATTAACAAGGCCTTAAAACTATAAATGAATAGAAAACTGTTCATTTTGTTATACGTAGACTACAATCATTTTTTATACCCTCTACATAAGATAAGGGGTATGGTAAGATTGTTGTTCCGTTTGCAACACTTGGAAGAAAGCCTCAGAGTTTCTACAAATTTTGACATAGTGAGTTGAAATTTTGTTCAGATACTTTTAATTCTTGCACGCAGATCATTATTTATAATGGACAAATTCGATCAAAAGGCACGCCCACAATCAAAACATATCAAGCTTCAATTTGATATGAATATCTATGGTTATTCCTTCCATGGATGTCTCAAAAATGGGCTTGATCGGATGACATACACGCCCATAATCAACAAAAACCTTTATATCTAACACAAAAATTGACCTATGAACTTTAAATTGAATGCACATATTTGTGGTTATCTCATCCATTGACGTGCCAAAAATGGGCATGGTAAGTTCACAAATACGCCCACAATTTACAAAAAACCGTATTCACCATAAAACTAGACTTGCAAACTAATACGTAATATATCCATAATTAGGGGGCATAAGCATGTACCTGTCACCGTATGTATATAGATGTGGAGGGTATTTAAGATTTGGCTTAAGCTAAAGTTAGTTTTCTTATTATTTATTTATATTAAATGCCATTTGGCATATAGCATGTGTGCTGTGTCTGGATGTCCATAAATTATCTATGAAATATCTTTGTATACATTTTTACGAGTTTGTGGTTATTCAGGATACAAGAAAATACAAATTTCATGCTTTACTTATTCAATATGTAACCAGCACACACACACACATACAACTACTTACAGGGTACAGCTTTTCTTCTCATATTATCTCCCATCTATACGAAATGAAAATGATGCCCCATATAAATATTGTAATAAATATAAAAATTTTGCCATCTTTTTCCATTCTTTATTTTATAACAAAACTGTGTTGGTATTTATCTATATAAGTAGAATACATATTTTGTTTATTTATTTATTTATTTTTATTTTTTTTTTTAGAGAAATTGTTGCAAATTGTTATACTTGAATAATTGTACGAGAACAATTGTTTTCAATTTGAAACATTTTTATCAAGATGTTGTTGTAGTAAAATGAAATTAAAATTGATTGTTATTGTTTTTCCTCCTTGTTAACATATATACATACATAAATGTCGAATTGTCTTAGAATTTCACATGTCATCTCACTGAAGGGAAAGTTTCTTGTGTTGTAATTTTTCAATATAAGGCAAGATTGAATGAAGAGTTTCTTCTTAAATCCGATGGAACATGAAATTGAAAGAAAGAAAAGGCAATATCAATACCTTTAAAATTTAGTCATTAGAAAATATTTCGCTTATATTAAATCATCAGCGTGTAAAGAGCTTCTATTTGGTGCAATTTTCTCAAGCATGTAGCCGACTATTAAAATTTTGGAAAGATAACAATTAAAAATAAAAGTAAATTTTAGTTTGTTTTAAAGTAGAAAACTGTAGGGTCTTCTTCACACTTTCCTTCTGTCTCAATGAGGTACTTGCGGTTAGCAGCCATATCATACGCATCGGCATTGACCTCAATGGCCAAATTTTTGTGTTGGGCTTGTAACCTACAAATAATTAAACAAATTACCTTGAAAGTTAAATGTTGATGTCTAGATCAAGGTATTCGTATAGACGAAAATAATCCAACTAAAATGATGGTTAAGCGAAACTCGAATGGGCGCCATATTAGACCCAAAGCTCCGTAAGTCTGTAGCTCTTGAAAGACACGCGGAAGGCCAAAAAGAGAGGCATTCTCCACAGACCTAATAACACTAAGAGTTAATGTTTATGACTTTCCATCCAAGTAAAATTTAGGAAAAAAAAACTAAAGTCGGCATTAGTCAGATCTAAAACGTCCTTTGCATTCAAGCACTCATGAGTGTGGTAAGTGTTTCTTTTATTCACATATCATGTGGGCCCCTGAAGAGCCCCTTACGCGCAAACCAAATTTCAATTCTATGGCTCAATTTGTAAGGCAAATAGATCGATTTTTTGTCTGATTTTGTTCAATTTGCAAAGCATCCTTTGTATAGGAAATAAAATTTTAAATTTACATGAACATTAACTTAAGTTTTCACTTCGAGTAAATTTTATATAACAAAATAAAGAATTTTTGAAAAATTGCCCTCTACTATATTCAAGGGAATCCCTTCCTTTATGTGCACTTGTACAACAGTGTTTGTGTTATACTATAATTATTTTAATTTGTAATAACTTGCCTGATAAATATTGCGAACTTGAGCCGGTTTCCTTAAACAACTGGAAATATGAGTACACTGGCGTATCGATTTTTTGAGAAATAAATGTGAAAAATCATATATCTACACCAAATCAATGACATAAACGGCAACAACAGTATGAACAACTTTTATTCGTATTGTATTTGTACTTTGGTACTAATACATATTATATAATACAGTAGAGATACTAGAGCAACGGCAAAGTGAAGTGTAGGGAGTGCTGGGTAAAAGTTATATTGAGAAGTTCGATAGAGACTGGTATGTCTGTCTTCCTGTCTTCCTTCTTGCCTTCTTAGTTCCTTGCCACTGCCGGTTAGCAATGCATTAAGCACATGACTCTCTGGCTGACTAACACACACAATACGTGGCGGTGGTAGTTGGCTTATAGCCTCTTTAAACACTAACAGACTATGTGGTATGTGTTATGTTTCACATTCAGGGAATTGCTCAAAGGAAGATAGAGGAAGGATAGAGGATATAGAAAAAAATCTCAAAAACAGAAAAAAGAAAGGTGGAAAAAAAACTTACACGCTGAATGGCACATTCCCGATTGGTGTATGTAATGTGTTGTAATGCCAGTTCCGATGACAAGCATAGATAGATATTAAATATTTAATCGAGTAAGGGGAGTAATAAGAGGCGGTCTGAGTTCAGTGTCGATTGTGATAAGATTTGTGAGGGTAACTACATGAAAATTAGACGCTGTTGGAAAGCTATGCAAATAAAATTCCTCTTGGCATCAATAAATATTTGTACAGTGCATTAAATAAGTGTTTTGTGAAAGAGGAACGCAAAAGAGACAAAATCTGTACTACAGTATAACTACAGTTATGCGCAGGAAGGAAATCAAATTTATTAAAACAAACACTTCTAGTAATAACAATAATAACACTACAGTGATGATGAGTGAAGAAAAAGTAGAAAAAATTACTTAATTCATACAATGAATTATTTTGAGATACTTTTTATAACCATCAAGTATCAGAAGGAGAAGGAGGCGAGCCACACCTTCAAGGCCGCACAAACTAAGATATCAAGCAGAAATTCGAGTTTTCCTACCGTTTAGTATAGATCTGAGATTTGGTATTTCCTCACAACTTCAGTAACAGCCCGCCTTAGCTTCATATGTATACACTGCAATACGCAGCTAATGATTTGCTTTAACTTATTAAAGACTTTAATTTTTGATCATTGTATAAATCAATCTCTTTCGAATATACCTTCTAAGCTGTTTCCTATGTACACATATATGTTCAAGTGATTGAACAAATGCTTCACAATTCATCTCATTGTTATTTTCTTGAACTGTTTCCTTCTACTACAATGCCATACCTTACAAAACGCTCCACCATTGTACTAGTATTAAGTTTAAGGTGGCAAAAAACAAAAAAAAAAAAAAAACAAAATCTTCTTCATTTTTTCTCAATATATACTCACACACAAAGGCACGCTTGTACTTTTCAAAGTAGACTTAACTTTATTACATACAACTTAAAAAATAAAAAAATATTTAAAAAAAAATTGGAAAAGAATTCCTTTGACTACTTTGCTATAGATTTTATTTACTTTAATGTACAAGCTAAATATGCAAAAAAAAAAAAAAAAACGGGAAAGAAAACAAACTATTCGAGTCTATTCAGAAGTTCATGTGTGCGAAGAGAGAATTTCCTTTTTACTCGTTTTTGTATCTTATTATAAAGCAGCAGCAAAAGAAAATTGTTTCTTTTTAGCACGTAAATCAGTTTAAAAGAAGAAAGAGAAAAAACGAATTTACAAATATTTTTTTATGTATATACAAGCGATTTATTTTAATGATGTGTAAATTTAGGGAAAAGTTGCCTAAAGATTTTAATAAAAAAAATTACAAAATTAAGATAATCGCTTATAGCCGATCAATTAATACCTTACATTACTTTCATCCTGCGGTCGGGTCCAAATTTGGCACCAATTATAAATTTTATCAAAAAATATCAAAAAATGCTAATTTGCGCCACATAAAAACTTCCTGTCTAAGAGAGTTTTATATCTAAAAATACGGATAGACATGGTTAATCGATTCAGATTTCAATTCTGAATCCCACGTGCAAGGTATATATAAACGGAGTGAGGAAAAAAAAAGGAAACTCGCGATTAACGATATGGGATAAAACTTTTCGAAAAAACTCATTTCGGCTTAGAAGTAAAGTGAAAATCAAAATAACCGGTTTTGAAGGTCCCATGGCTCACCTATAATTTTAAAGATTATTCAAAATTTAATGTATATTCATAATAAATAATTTTATTAATCTCTTTTGCGCTAATAATACGATCACTTCCATTTTTAAGCTTCAACTAAACACCCTGTTGGCTGTAAAGTTTCTAATTTAAAATTTTATAACATTTGAAAAAAAATGTGAAATGAAATCAAATGAAAATGACAATTAAATCAAATAAATAAACATGTGTGAAATGTAACACTATGTGTTAAGGTTTTTTTTTTTTTTTTTCATTTTTTATCAACTGAATCCGGTTAACCGAAAATCTCTTGATAATGAATGGAAATTCAATTGATTTTAATTATTCATTTAAATAACCGCTCTTTTAATGCAGCATAGGCAAGCATGAAGAGGCTTTTTTCTCATATTATCGTAATTTTTTTATTATTAAATTAGATGGAACGTCATTATTCATTATTTATTTATAAACAATGCAGGCGAAATAAAATTATTCGCTATTGTTTCGATCCCGTTTAACGTATTATACTAAATTTTGTATACAAACTGAACTGTATTTTATCTCTATCGCCATTATGCTTAATCGTTACATTTTATAAAATGGATATAAAATATTTGCGGCTTTTACACAAACAAACCATCAATTTAGAAAACAGTTTTTAAATCCATTTTTAAACCTTTCACAAAAGATGGAGTGGTACATTAAGTTTGTCATTCCGTTTGCAACACCCAAAAGGAGGCATCAGCATTAAAATCTGTATACATCTAGACGGTGTAAATTTTTGTAGATATTGAGCTAAAATTTTGTGTGTACAAGTTTCTGTACCCAGATCTTGATTTAAAATAAGCAAAAAATCGATCAAGGCCACGCCCACATTTGATAAAAATCTATATATATCTATTTGCCAAAAAAAAATTAACTATTCTGCTGAAATTCTCACCATATATATAAAATTTTCTTTTTTATTAAAATGTCGAAAATCGACAAAAACCTATATATCCGCCACACACAAAAAATTAAAATTCACTACGCACATTTATAGTATACCTATCATACCTACCTGCCACGCCCACCATTTATTTGTAAATATGCAGGGTATTTAAGATTTGGTCTAAGCCAAATTTAGCTTTCTTACTTGTTTCAACATTTTTTTTGGTACATTTTATACTCTCATTAATATTTTAAATAATTTTTTATGCAACTTTTCTCCATTCTGTTGAAAATATTTTGTCGTCGGCATTAGTATTTCATATTTTTTTTTTGAGAAAATATGCTTATAAATATAAATATGTTACAAGAACCAGCATGCGTGTCATGAAGTACTCTCACGTGCTATGAAGCGCAAATATTAAATTTACATACATGTTTATATAAAACATAAATAATGTTATGCCATATTTTTGTACTAAAGTGAGTGAAACTCTCTCCAGTTTTCACTCTTTTGCTTTTGTGCTGCCATTGTCGAGTATGCATGTGTGTGCATTTACTGGTTTACAGATTAGCATAAATGCTTTTATCAATGACTTGGCATACGATATCATAAATCTTTACATTTTAATATTTCATTTGTAGGCCAACATACTATCATATGGTGGCATGTACTCGTATACGTGTGCATACAGTGTGAGGAGAGTAGATGATTTCCATGTCGACTTTAAATACAAAAATTGTTGGGATAAAAATTTCTCTTGACCATGACCTTGATTTTAATCTTTCTTCTCCTAACCAGATAACTTTTATATGTGAATATTTTTTTTTTTTGTTAAATTTTTTCTTACTTTTTTCTCTAACCCTGTATATTTATGTATAGTGTATACTTTGTTAATATAAATTTATTGTGAGGTTTGTGCCATGAATTATTTAACTCCCTAGCGTGACATAATATTCGTATATAAATACAAATATTATAAAAATGTATGCAATCGTTACAATGGGTCCAAAAAATTGGCGCTAAATTAAGCTTATTTCATCAAGTGATAGAAGTAAAAATAAGCGGCATTATGTAACAGACACAATCATTTTAATTTATTTGAAAAACTAAATTTTTTGCCCCTAATAGTAGAAGTCAAGACAATATCTTGCTTGATTTAAAATTTAACACATAAAATATAACAAAATCTTTATTTATTTATTAATCAACGTAATTTAACTAAACTTAATAATTGATTAAATATTTATGACATAAACATAAATAATTAATAATCATTTAACATTTCAAAATATTTCCTTTCATTAGTTAAATAGAATCACAGAAGAATTCCCTTATCAAACAATTGTTAATAGAATTAAATGCATCGGGGCGTATGAGTGTTATATTAATCACTATGAAAACTAAGAAAACACTTTCATATAACAAATTTTGAATATTATTAGTAGATAGTTTAATTATTAAATAGTACAACAATATATATATATATGTGTACAAAAGTAGCGTAAGTGTAGTGAAATGGAATTGAATAAATGGATGCCACATAACTTTATCACCTGATATATTAGTTGATGTCATTTTCACTGTTGAATGAGCACACATGCGTAACAATGCCAATTCATTCCTATCTTTAAACAAATACACACACACACACACACATACATATATATATATATATATATATACCTTTATTTAAGGTATAACATAAAAACCAAATCGACTCATTTCGAATGTTGGGTAACAATTGAAAACGGCATTTATTTGGCTTACATTCATATATAATGCAACAACAACAACAACAATACGGTCACTGTTTTTTTTTCTCTTTCTTTATGAACTTATTTTACTTATTTTTTTTTTCAAGTATATGATGAAGAAAAATGATTTTATTTATTGTCGGTTGACATTTCAACAAAAAACCCACATACACATAAACACATTGCATTATATAAAGCGAATTAGGATAGAGAGTATCTCTTCACTTTTACATTATATGAAAAACGTACTATTCTCGTATGCACACATGAGAAATGAAAAAAAAAAGTGGAAACAAATCCCAATCTGACGGATGATATTATGAATCTATCTATTGTATTTTGTTGTATTTTGAGATGACGATTTTGGAATAATTTGTCATTCATTGTTATATAATGCTTCATCTAATGATGACATAATGTACAGTAAACAGTAAATGACAAACGACGCATATATTCAGAAGAGATAGAAATATTTGTGTTCAACATATTGTAAATAAAAGTTTAAAGGGAGACAATAGTTAACAGCCACACCCCTTTGGTAATCTTTTTTACTACATTCTATTATAAAGTTGTACATATTGTTATAATTTTATCCATCGTCATGCTAAAAATAAACGGTTTCAAATGACAGTTTTGCCCCATTTTACGAAACTTTTTATTCAGCACAGAATTCTACTATCAAGTAAAGTCATCTTACAAAATGCTCCATTCTCTATATAGAATACGATTTTTAGATAAACGAGTAGAAAAGTTCTATATTTAGGGTCTGCCAAATCTATGAACAATAACATTATTTCTCTGTTCCAAAATTCAGCGTGTAATACGTTATGTTTTTGAAAAGCCACTGCAGGCATTCACGTTAACCAATCATGCTCATTTTTGCAAATTAGTTTACCACATAAAGAAGCAATATTCCCTCTAAAATTATCCGCACAAACTTAATGTGCTCTTTGCCACAAGAAGTGTAGGGTAAAAAAACCCTTTGCCTGTTTTTCTGGGCTACTACAGTTCACAATGGTTTTAAATTTATTGCGGAAGAATGAGGTAAAATGATAACATTTTCGGATAATCAATTAATGCAACTGGAAAAAAAAAAAAACAAAAACTTACACAATATTTATAATTTATTATTTATAAATTTTAAATCACATCAAATGGAAATAATTTCTCAAATAAAATCTTTTTAGTTTGAGTTGCTCGTTACATGGAAAACGATTTACCGTCATATAAACTGTATAAAATACTTGTAAATTGTAACAAATATAGTTCCAAGACAGCAGCTCAGAAAACCTTAGAGATTAGAAAAATGTTCATGTTGAATTTTCATTTGAAATTTTTTATTTTCAATTTTTTATTTCAAAGTGAAAATAGCACAACCTGTAGTGCCCTACTCTATCTATGCTTTGCTTTTTTTTTTGTATTTCAAATTAATGTACCGTTTAAGAAGTCGGCTTTGTAGGGTATTAAAAAGTCGCCTTGCAACGACTTAACTATGTTTTCATTATTTCCACGTCAACTTTTTTCCAATTAATAATTTTTGTTTTGTTGTTGTTGTTGTTGTTGTTGTCGTTGTTTTTTACAATATTTTTCTAATTGCTGGCATTTATCTTGTTCAATAGCTAACCGCAAAATGCGCATAATAAAGTGGAGCACGTATTCATTTGATTGTGATTATAAACATTATTGTGTTTAAAAATAAATTTCAAGGCAAACCAACGCACACAATATCAGTTATTTGTATACCTATATAGATTTTAATAAATTTGTTTATAAATGTATGTGTGTGAGTATGTGGGTGTGTGATTTGTAACCCAATAAACAAAAAAGAAAACATACATACATTCGTACATACTTTTATATACACTTTGTATGTAAGTCAGTGGGGAATAAAAATTTAAAACAATTTTCACACAATTTTTTTTTGTTTTTTTTGTTCAGTTATTGTGCAGTACACATGTATGTATGTCTGTAACATATATTGCATATGGTGAAATACAATCTAAAATATTCCCTTGTTTACACATATAAAAGTCTATACATATAAATTTTGCTCTATTGTATGGCAGACATGTTTATATTCATGCGAGTTCGAGTTGATACATATGTTTGTGTTGTGTGAAGTTTAAATAGTAGACAATTACAATTTGTTGCCCTGGAGGACAACATTTAACCAACAACAATTATTAAAAATTTTGTACGTAAAATTTAGCATATAACGATTTTATGCTTTTTTATATCCTACACATAAAATGAGAAGTATACTTAGTTTGTTATTCCGTTTGCATAGTACATATATATATTCCTAATCAGCATTAAAAACAAACTGAACTGATCTAGATATGTATGTCCGTGTGTTCAGGTCTGTTGTTGCCATTCTCGTGGACTTAAATTTTGAATAATTTAGCTAAAATTTTTACAATTTTCTAATTTTTGCACGCAGATCGTTATTTAGAATGGGAAAAATCAGTCAATTGCCACGCCCACAATCAACAAAAATCTATATATCTGCTACAAAAATTAAGCTATTAAGTTGAAATTTTTTACACATATTTATAATTATCCCAAAAAATTGTACTCCATGCAAAACTGGACTTGCAAGCTGATACGTAATACACACACTATAAAAAAGCGTAATATATGTATATATGCCACGCCCACCATTGTGAATGTGAAGGGTATTGCAGATTTGCCTTAAGCCAAATTTAGTTTACTCACTTGTTTTCCCCTTTTTTTGCTTCTCTCTCTTCATCTGTGAATGTTTTGCAGCCTCTCATTTATTCGTTCAGTTTCAAATTACTTTTTGTACGTATGTATATATGCGTAAACTACAATATACTTTACTCGACCATTTATATGAAAGTAATAAATTTTTTCCTACAACACATTGTCGCCAGTTGATCACTTTTTTTTGTTTATTTACTTTCTGCACATGTGTATAAATGCAAAAGTGTATTAGTGTAGCATAGTAGGTGATTACTGTAAACATTAAGAGATGTCGTGTATGCTCTCGTATGCGTATGCATGTGTGTGTATATTTTGGTCATTCACGCGGGTGTAGATGTTTTTTATTTGTTGGATTTTTTATTGTGAACCATTTCGTATTATCCAAACAAACATTTAAAAGCTTGAATGAATGTGTGTATGTGTGTGTGCATTTGATAATTAATTACAAGCATTTAATTTAATGTTTTTGTCGTAATTTTTCCAACTATTTAAATGTCGCCAAACAGCAATTATATGGAAGCTTGGTATAGCTAACACCAACATTGGCTCAAGTAAGTGTTTTAAGCGAGCCCTCCACTGTCTGGATGGTAACTGTTTAATTGAATTTTATTAAAATTTATGTTTTCGCTCACTGTTATATAAACAAACGAGTATGAAAAGCATTTTTGGCTGAGGCCAAATTTTGAATACCCACCATCGATAAACGAACCCTTCTCTAGCAGTATATATGTAAATATTTTAACATATCTTTTGTACTTTTAAGGTAATATGAAAAAATTATTCAAAATTTGACCTATTTCAGTTTTGTTTAAACATTTAAAAACTATCAATATATTTCTCTTAACTCAATTGTTGCGACTAGTAGAGTGCCACACACTGGATAAACAGACAGGCAGACAAACATGGGATGAACAAAATAATATGAACAACCGACCTTTATTTATTAATATAATGTTGGGCCACCATTTTAGAATTCTAGCCGCACTGCTTTTGTCGAAACACTTAAACTGCGGTCAGTTTTGCCGCGCTAGTTATATGTTGCCACAATTATTTTTAATAATCGTCGATCTCTATCAATTTGATATTTGCCCACCATTTCTCTTCGTCTATTATGCCTTACCCTGCTGTCATTACCGTTATGCTGATTCAGAATTTGTAGAATTTTTGGCATCTTTGACTTTTCGTTTTGAGCATTGCAACATTAATAGTTGGTATCGCTCATACCGGCTCTCTGAGAGATTAAATGCATACCAATAATAAGCATTTTATTCACTTTTATACTGTAATTATTATCAAAAGCGCAAACTAAACAATAATATAAGTATGTAACAAACAAAAATAACAACTGTAAACTCGGCATTATTTAACTACACTTACAAAGATTGTCTCTCGATTATGTTTACAATTATATTTCACAGCATTGCAGCAATAATCTACTCGAGTTAACATAAAAACAATATTATCTGTGGAAAATAGAAAAACAACAAATAAGAATATGTTAATATGAACTGGATAAACAAAGCATAATAACGGTAGTATACTTACACATGCAACATATTTGCATTTCTTTGAAGAAATATTTAAAACAATACCAATCAAGATTTAGTTGCCAACAACTTACAGAATAGTTCTATAATAAATAAAACACAACGTATTAGGTACAAAAAATGATTTATGGATTTACTATTAATCATCGTTTGCATAGATTTTTCAAAAATGGGTAAAGAAGGACAACGTTTGCAACACGCCAAATGGGGGGATCAATAATCAGTTATGAAGAATATAATCAACTCCAAAAACTGAGTCTATCTAGACATGCGTGTCTGTGCGTCCGACTTTTCTTTCTAAACGCAAATCTCCATTTAAAATGGACAAAATCGATTGATAGCTATCTTTATCGGTTTAATTTTCACTCAAGTTTTCAGGATGCCTCATAACTAGTTAGTGAAGACTTATCGATTGGCCTCATCATTGGTTGGTTTATGTCGCTAGCTTGGATCATATCCGACATCATATCCTAACTTCTTAAAATAGAAATTTTATGTTTTACATTTTCTACTGTTCCCTTAACTCTCTGAGCGAACTCATCAACTATTTCATGGTGACAATTTTGTAAGTTTGCATTTCTTTTTCAATTATCATCTATTCAGCTTGATCGATAGCAGATATTTCCGCTTCAAACACACGCCAGAACTCGTTATCAAAAATTTATGAATTATTAAACTTGAATCTATTGATGGCTAAAAATTATGCTTGATCTTAAATCTTCAAAAACTAAAACATAAGTTTACAACTTGTTGTTGAAATGTTTAACAAAAACTTTTATCAGGTTCATTTTGTGCATACTTCAGTTAGCTATTCTTATACTCTAACACTTTATCAAAATTTAGATTTATGAATGTTAACACTTTTGTTCCTTTTGTAATACATATTACGGGCAATATTTTGTCCGGTAGTCATTGTGGCAAATGATTTATAATAACCCGCATCGATATATGTATGGCTGGCTGGCTGGCTGGTCATAGTATGAACATTTTTAACAACCAAGAGTACGTATTGCATGTAGGTATCATCCTAGTTTGTGAGGGTAAGAACATAAATTTCAATAGACTATAAAAAAGTACAGAAACGTTATATATTGTGAAATGATTATGTCATCATGGTAATATATAGTTCATTTAACACTTGGGAAATTGTTTCGTTTTATTGTTTAAAAATATAATTTATTTTTGTTGTGATCAAGTCAAAGAAAAAGTTAATTATGAAAGTTATTGTTATTGTTATTGTTATACTTATTAAAAAATTATTATTCAAAAAAAAACTTTATTAGTTCTGCTTTACATGGTCTGTAGCTTAGTATTAAACTTAGTACATAAGCTTTTCTTATTGTAGTTACTATTTATTGTTTTATAATAAAAATAAATTCATTTGACATTTTTTTTAAAACACTTATATATGTGACACATGTTTAAAATTATTTTCCTTCATAGTTTCTCATCTTCTCTTGCGTAACCATAACTGTAGTTAATATTACGACCAATCGATAAGAGTAGAAAAAGAACTGTAAAAAAGAAATTTAAATTATTATCAAAGAGTGATTGGCATATTAAGTGGAGAGAGAGAGGGAAAGTAAGTGAGTAATATTTTTTAATACAGTTCACTAATAGCCAATTTGCTGTGTGCTAATACTACAAATTGTTGCGATTACTGTCAGCAGAGATGAATTGAAAAAATTTACATTACATTTAATATCAGTTTAATGACACACACATATCTACATAAACAATATACGTGTGTATAATATTAAGTTCATAAGTAAATGGTATTGTTACAGATTATAATTTACAGCCGATATATTCTTATTCATATAAAACATAACAACTGAGTTTATAGCAAAAACGGTGGGACTCCAAAAAATCTTGGTCTTTTCATTTAAAGAAGCAGCAGACCCTAGTAGCTGATAATACATTAAAAATTAAACGTAATAGATCAGCTTTTAATTGATTGTGGGTGTGGCTCTTAAGCAATTTTGCAATTTTAAAAAGCAATCTACATGCAAAAACTTATAAAATTTAGTCAACAAATTTTAAAATGTAAACCCTTGAGAATGCCAACAATAGCCAGACGGCTTGCAGCCTTTGTAAAATTTACAAAAATTTAATTTTGAAGATATTGCAAAGGTTTCGTTACCCATAGATTTTGAACAAACGAATTCATTGGTGCATGTTTGAGCTTTATCGGTCTATTAAGACGGCAGTTGTGATTATTTGAATCCAGGCTTGTGGCGAAAAACAACATTTTGAACATCAATATTATTTTTATATGACTAAAATCCACAATTCACAATATTTTTCTATGAAACTTGGCTTTAACCTTGTTTGTTTTTTATTTATTTTTTTCTTTAAATATTTAAAATATTCTTACTATATATGAAACCTTCATTTATACAATAACAACAACAACTTTTTCGCTTCACCATCAAAATGTTTATTAATTTGGTTTTTACTAAAGTGTTAAATTTTATTTCACACTATTAAGCAACCGCGTGCACAGTTGTTGATATTGCCCATTATCCACCATAAACTGTGCTGCCAAACAAAATTAAACTTCTTCTCATGTGCAGTCATTTCAATAAAATTTTTATTTGTAATTGATTAAAAAAGAGTTATTGGTCCTAAACTGACCACAATTGGAAATTTATTATCAATCAATATCTTGCACTTGTGTATGCAATAAAAGGCAAGACAAGTATTGTAAATAGTCAATAACTTTGTTATAATCATTTCGGTGAATAAAATGTATAAAGTAAAAAATACGAATAAGAAATTGCAAGTGCATAGCTCAATTTTTGTGACAGTTAAATAAATTTTTGTCAATTATATGCGTGGCTCTGTACAAATTGAAACTCAATTAGAAATCTCTGTACAGTAAGAGAATATAGACATATGGACGGGCGGACATTTTTTAGATAGACTCAGATTTAAATAGTGATTAATAATATGTACCCAGGAGTATTCCTGGGTGCTGCAAAGAAAAGGACAAACTTTATATGCCCCCCCCTCCAATGTGGGAGGTACAAAAGTGAAACGTGACCTTAATTGCATAAAATAGAAGAAAAGTGAAAACGATGATACCTACTTAACATCTGTTTACAAGTTTTGCACAAGCCGCACAATACTTGGTAACGTTTACCTGTGAGCCTGAACGTGTACTCAATACATATATATGAGCTGATGTTGTTGTTATTTCTCTATATTAATTTGTGCGTACAGATGCTATCTGTACTGCACGTATGTGAGATGGTGGTAATGATGGTAGTAAGAGCGTATAAAATGTGTTAAAAAGGTCATATTGGTGTCCTGACACGTGCACATGTACACAAGTATAAAAAGAAAAGAACTTGGCATTTTACAGGTTTATAAGGAGTGCACTGGTACATAAATATCATTTCATTTTCTATACGCTCACATTCACTCACTCATCTTTACACCCATTTTCCATGTTTCCTTCTCATTACACTCGTGTGTTGTTCATTCTCTTTCAACGTATAGTTTTCCGTTTGCCTAAGGTTGTTTAAATAATGATCGTTATTTTACTTGTGTAGAGTATGTTTTGCGAAATGAGTACAAATGTGGATGAGAGTGTGAGCAGAAAGAAGCAACGCATACAAATTAAACAACATTTACAGCGTAACTTCATTGCATACGTATACTCGTACATACTTGTGTGGCATGCTGTTATGCCACACCATGGTTGTACGCATCAAAGAACAACACAACGCTGAAACTTATGCAAATACCGTAAACGTGCACATATGTATGCATACATATGAATTTATGTGAATGTACGAGTATATTTCATAGAGAAAATGAAAACATTATAAAAGATTTTCAAAATTTCTCTCTCACAGTTGACTCTGAGTGAAATGATGCGATTAAAATGGTAGGTGGCTGTACTTAGTAATGTTATCTTAGATTATGAATTTATAAAATGTGCGCCATTTTTTACGCGTAACTAACACTCTTGTACAAGATTTTCTAATAATATTTATATCACAAAAAGGAACAGTTTTCCTTCTATTGAAAATAATATTATTGCTTAGTAAGGGATAGAGATTTGTATTATTGTCAACTTTAATCAACTATTTATACCCTGCAGAAGTTGTAGAAAAATTTATGTTAAATTTGTGCGTATGTTTGTAACTTCTGCCATATCTTACACTCACCTTTATTTATACCTATCTGAATTGGTTTAATCATGTCCATCTGTCTGTCTATGCAAATATGTCTGCAAGCTAGTGGTTGCTATTTCGATGAAATTTAGTTTGAGGACATGTAAAGATAAACCCCTTTCCCGTGTAAGGTTTTATTAATAAAGGAAGTCTTTATATGGCAAAAAATCTCAAATTTTAATATTTTTTGATTAAATTTGGTGAGAAATTTGAACCAAATTAAACCATTTTTAAAACGTCTTCCATATAATATTATCTCACGAAAAGACTTGAATGGCAATACCTTACGTTTACCGTTTACCAACATAACTTAAATAGTTGCAAAGCTAAGTAGTGTAGGGAAATAAATAATCGATTTTGATTGACTAAAATTGTTTATCATCACTTAGTGTTAAAAGTATGCAACTTTACAAGTGGAACTCGTACAAGAATAGAAAATTATGCAAAGAAACCTTGTAACTCTTGGCAACGACTTTAGCTTAAGAAGTTGTCATCATTTAAGAGGCTTCGGGGCTCTGTGAGGTAGCCTAACTATCAGTTGCGTCTTCCTAGTAATCTCTTACTTTTAGCAACGACAAAAGAATTTTCAAAAACTGTTTTTTTTTTTTTTTTGGTAAATAAAACAATAATAGAAATAAAAAGAATAATAAAAATAAAAATACGTACAAAAGTTATGTTTGCCTTGGATAACTAGAATATTATGTTATTTGCAACCAGCATGAATGATTTATAAATCCAATACTGCCCCGCCCCCAAATATAAAATTTCTATTCTTCACAATGTATACAATATGGGTTTCAAAAGAAAAGTCTGCAGACGTAGAATGTTATAAAATAGTTTTTTTTTATTTATTTTAAATTCAAGATGGAGGGAACTTGTTAAAAATTTATATATAAATTTTTTTTATATATATGGCAACGTAAAAATCTATAAAGAAAAATAATTATTTCAGCATAATTGGCTTTAATTACTGAAAACGGAATATACGTGGGAGGGATTTTCAACAGCTGGTTGCGGCAGTTACCAACAGACGTTCACAAAGAAAATTACTATCGTGTAGTGAGAGCCCCAGAGCAAAGAAAAATGAATTTATATATATATATATATATATGTGTGTGTGTGTATGTACACACTTTTACTTATGCATGAACAACACAAGAAAAGCATATAAAAAAATTCAAATACAAATATAAACGTGCATGCATTTTTATACCCAACATCGTTTACGCTTTTGTGTCATGTTTGCTCTTCTTCAAATAATTCTTCTTACGTCCATCGTCTGTCTATTTTTTTTGGGGATAATTCAACCGTTTACTTAAAATTTAACAAATATTGTAATGTTTATATAAAAGGGGCGTTATTATATGCCACACCCTCACCTAACATACCCGTATTTATGCCAAAGAGCATTTGAAATTCAACTCAAGCCAATAAATAACTTTTCACTTACATCTTGCGTCTTCCTAGGCAAGGTCTTGGTTAAGAAGATAAACATTCAAGAAGAAAAGAAGCAGAGATTTA
Source organism: Crataerina pallida (assembly GCA_949710015.1). NCBI lineage: Eukaryota > Metazoa > Arthropoda > Insecta > Diptera > Hippoboscidae > Crataerina > Crataerina pallida. Next base: position 2,970,378 of record OX453290.1, read on the forward strand.
AACGTTGAGACAATAACTTTTACTACCAATTTGCTAAAGGATAACAACGTTGAAGCTGCAACAATCTCTATATATGGATGTAGGTGTGTTCGTGTATAGTGAAAGGTTGTACGGTTAGTAGTGTTATTGTTCTGTGGTGGCTGCTCGGTGATATGACTAGAACTGGTTGTGGTGGCTTTGGGTTGCTTTTGTTGTTGCTCCTGTGATGCGGTTTCACATGCACAGGTCATAAAGTCATCTATCAGTTTAAGGAAGCGGAAACAAGTCATTTAGAGCCATGCTTAAAATGTGTAATAATATTCAATGCTAACTACTACCACAACCATTAACAATATATAAAGCTACAGAGTAAAAACTGCTAATCTCAATAGAGTCACAACTAATTTAGAGAGAAAGAGAAAGAGAGAGAAAGAGAGAGCCAACCAGCAATCCAAATATCCAGACAGGCAGCCAACGTCAAAGATAATTTAATTAGAAAATATTAATTCAACTCCTTGGGAGATGAGCTAAGAGCATGACACTAAACACATAATTTTTACCCCAAATGCGTCCCCAACATATTTTATATAAGTGGTCTTTCAACTTTTTTTTTTTTGCCTAATTTTATTTCTGAATAAACCTGCAAAAGAGGAAGTCAAAACAGAAGAAATCAGAAGAAAAACTGTCAGGGTTTTATTGCTAAACTTTAGGTTCATAAAGTTAATGAACGTCTATAAATAATCTAGCCACGTGAAAACAATCGAAACAAGTAAAAGAAAGTAAGGAAACTAAATTTGGTTTAGACCAAATCTTAAACACCCTTCAAGTCTACATACAAACGGTGGGCGTGACTGGTATATGATTATGCCTTCTAATAGTGTTTGTATAACATAAAATACAAGACGAGTTTTATGCTGAGTGTGTTTCTTTTTAAATTGTGGGCGTGTTTGTTATCTGATTACGCCCACTTTTGGTACATCGACTAAACACAACTATAAATATTTCTACTAAATTTCAACTTAATAGCTCAATTGTTGTGGCAAATAAACAAATATTTGTTGATTGTGGGCATGGCTTTTGACCGATTTCTATATATAAATACAATCTGTTTGCAGAAACTATAAGTGTTTATACGAAAAGTCAGCTCAATATCCTAATATTTACGAACCACAGACATACAATGGCTTAGTTTCCGATGCTGATTAAGAATACATATACTTTGTAAGATCTTTGGCGCCTCCTTCTGGCTGTTGCAAATAGAATGATAAACTCAGTACACCACCCTATCTTTTATGGAGGTTATAACAAGAATTTAAGACAGAAACAACACACAGAAGCTAAAAAGATTTGTAAGCAGATGCTACAATAAAAATTGAAAAGTTGTAAGATTTAAACGTTTTCTACAAGCCCACCTCTCGGATTTAATGTATTTTCTACTTTCTAGAACAATATAGAGTAGAAAGAGAAAGAAAGAGAGAGAGAGAGATGGAATAATAGGATTATTTATATAACTAAGAGTATCAATTAAATTATAAGTCAATAATTAATTTCTTAAAAATCCCAAGACAGCATAAATCACAAATAATTAATGAACAGTTTAACAGAAAAGCATAAACGTGTAATAAATTTTTTCAAGCATAACGATATTCACAAAAAGGAAAACATACCTTTGTAATTAATTGAATATATGACACATGAACAAATGAGAAAGCTAAATTTAGCTGAGGCCAAATATTAGATACCCTCTGCAACTACATACAAATAGTGGACGCGGCAAGTACATGATTACGATCTTCCGAGCATGCCTATATTTACCACATCGATTAATCGTATATTTATAAATATGTGTATCACCTGAAAAGCTTAAATGTTGTGGCAAATAAATTAATTTTTGAAACTAGAACCTAGAAATGTTTGTACAAAATTTCATTTAAATATCTCACAATTTCAACCCTGAGACTATCAATAATAGATCGGCATACATATATAGATTGGCTCAGTTTTTCATGCTGATCAGGAATATATATACTTTGTAGAATCTCTGATGTCTGCCTTCTTCTATACAGTCTCTGCTTACTCTTCTATAAAATCATACAAATGAAATGAAAAATTTAATTTTCATAAACTATGGACCCCGCCCCTTATATTGATAATCGATTAAAGTATATTTGTACATATATTTATTCATTTATGTTCAACTTTTTGTGATCGTGAAAGTTTTTTGTCATTAAAACTCATATAACTTAACTTATCACTTAGGTGTCCCGCGGATGGTTGCAAATGTTTTGCCAAACTTAATATAATTTTAAAAGCTTCATGGTAATAAAATTTCACTTTCATACCAATGCTTGTCATTTTTCTTCTTGTAACCATACAAAGTAATTATGATCTGTGCAGCCCCCACACCATCAACTGTCATAGAAGACAGTTATTCTATTAAATTCTTTTTTTTATTATATACTTGTCGTTGTAGTTGTTGGTATTTTGTATTATTGTTGCATGTAAATTATAGCGTGTAACATTATGTGTGTTTACACAGTTTTTTCTTTACGATCTATTTTGTATGTTTTCCGTGTTGCAAGAGAGTGTGAAAAATTTGAAATTTTTGCTTAATTTTTTCCTGCCCATTATCTCTCTATGTACTCTCTCGCTCTTTCTGTACATAACCTTACGTGTGATAAACATATTTATATTGCATATATGCGTGTGTATGTGTTGTGCGCGTATGGAGGTTTTTGTATAAATGCAAGTTGGTGGGTGTTTGGTATGCAAACAGCACTTTTGTTGCACACACAGCATTTAATATATCAATGTGCAAACATTGACACCAGCGACTATACCAGTTGTTGCTGTTGCTGTGTGTGTGCACATGTCGAAGATGCACTACACTGTACACAGGAAGCATGTTCCTCTACATTAAACGCCCCTCATTTCACCCCGTAATCAGCATAAAATTAAGTACAACAAAATTATTAAATAAACAGACAAGTAGATTAAAAGTATTTTGTATATATAATATATATATGTATAGCATACAATATACGAGTATTTAGTATATATTTAGGTGCTTATAAAACACATTCACATACTCTCAATAGGATTAAAACTCGAAACAAAAACACAATTAGTACGAGGAAATAATTATCATTGTTATTGTTATGAAATGTATATGTATGTACCAAAATGTTGAAAATACATACATACATATGTATTAAATATTTAATTGAGTGATTAAACATGATTTTTAAGCATTATTTTAAACCCTCTAATTATATTGATAATAACAGTTTTGTCCTACTCCTGCTCTTAATGCTCTCACTACAAAATGTTTACAAAACTTTCATTGTTTGGTTTTTTTATACATAATCATATGGGGGAGATATAGGATATCATCCGTCTGTCTGTTGTTGACATTCTTGCAGTTCAAAAAATTCATATTTTAAACTGAATATTTTTATGGAAAAATTTACAATTTAAATTGAACGAGATTCAAATGCCACGCCTATAATCATTAACAATTTGTCACAGTTACAAACACACAGCTATATAGTGGACATATTCATAATTCCTAATTGTAATCAAACCTGTCAAGGAGAGGCTAAAAATGGGCGAGTTGCGATAGTGGATTACATTGTACAAAAAAACAAACTTTAGTGAAGGCGGTATATGATTATTTACGAGAATAACTTTTAGAATCCACGCCCACAATTTACATATATATGTAAATGAATAATTTCTTTTTACTCTAACATTTGGTTTTCCCTCAAATCGTACTTTTTCTACTAAAAAACTTAAGGTGATAAACTTTAGTTATTTGGAAAAATGTTCTCTTTCTCAGATCCTACTAGTGTAGGCCATGTCATAGGTCGACATGAATTCAACATTTCTACTTCTTTTATTTTTATATTTTTTTTTTCATTTTTTTTTTTTTTTACAATCTCATTTCAGTTTCAGTGGCTTTTGTGTGGCAGCTTTTCCCTTAACAACTTAACTAACCTAATTAAGTGTAATTGTTCTTAGTACTGCTGTTGTTATTGTTTTTTTTTTTTTTTTCTTTTTTCTTTCCTTTTTTTAACCATTTTATGGTTTCATGTTGAATATTCTTACGGCTAGGCATGGCAAGTTTTGAACAAAGTTTCTTTCATTAAATTAACCCCAAGTTTTCTCTTCAACACCTTAAACCAAACTAGCTGCTTACTCTTACACCTTCTTGTAAAACTTTCAATTTTTTTTAATTTTTTTTAGTTTTAACTAGTTTGCTTTTGTTTTTAATTTTTTTTTTTGTTTTTTTGTTTTTTACAGAATACAAAAATAATTATGATTTTACCACAGAAGTCTCATCTGAGAATAGAAAATTGTTCGTCGGCTATGCCGTTCATCGTTCACAGTTGACAGTTGACAGTTTTTAATAACTTGTTGGGGGGAAAAGAAAGACAGCCAGAATGAAGATGAAATATATTTTTATTGCAAAATTAAAGTAAACTTTACATTATATTAGCATAGCATGGGTATCAAGTGGTCAAGACTTCAGCCTTCACTTGACTAAATATGATTTTATTTTAGTTACAAACACACACACGCACACATTACCAGTGGCGTTATTTTACTTACTTTTCTTTATTACTTCTTCCTTATGTTACATATTACGAGAGTTTATGAACCTTCAAACTGTATTTGCGTTTGTTCTCCCTTCCTTTGTTATTCTTCATCTTTATGATACCAATATAAGCCAACTTTTCCTTTTGTTTTCTTTTTTATACTCTTTACTCGGGCTGTTCTTTAAGTTTCATTAGTTCTGACTTTATTAACCTTTTCTTGTAATTTTTACACTATTTGATAAAGTTTTTCTTTTCTCAATGTTCCGGCCAACTATCTATTAAATGCTTTTGTTTTTTCGTATGCTACACATAAGTTAAAGGATATATTGAATTTCCTATGCCTTTTAAAACTACCAGAAGAAAGAGTCAAAGACGCTACAGCTTAAAAGTCTGATTTAATTCGGACAAGTTCGGCAGGTGTGTGTCTTTTTTTTTTTAAACAGATTTTGATTAGAAATTTTTGAGATATTAAGCCACGCCTACATGCAATTAAGAAGTGAATTTTTTTGTAAATGAGAGTATAGTTAGTAACCATACTTACAGTCAGCAAAAGTCTATGTATATATGTCATAAAACTTAAGTCATGATGTTGAAATTTTTCCAAAAACTAACTGCCCCTCAGCCACAACGGATACAATAAAAAATCGTATTTGATATACAATCATATACCTGTCACGCCTACTGTTTATATATTTGTGAAAAGTATATAACATTCGGCTTAAGCCAAAACTAGTTTTCTTTTACTTTCTTCTTCCTTCATTTGTTCTTTTCTCTTTCATTCTGTCTGCGCATCCACTTGGCCATTGTTATTGTTCACGTTATGATCAGTTAATTATTGGTTCGTTAATTAACTTGAACGTAAACTTTTCCTTAGAGTTTTTTTTTTTTGTTTTTGTTTCATTTTTTAACGCAAAGTTTTTAATCTTTTAAAATTCTCATTATTTAACATTAGCTGAAGTGTAAGCGTAACAAATTTTAAACAATTTCTTTAGTTAGGGTGTCACAAAATAACGTACATTTAAGAAGATAAGACGTATGTATAATACGCATGCGCAACATATGTAATCACGTGCAACGGCATCTTTTCATAAAGCATATTTTAATCTTTTGTAAATCCGCTTATCTTTCATTGATGTCAGCAATTTCAAAAAGGCTTATTAAACAGAAAAATCGGCAACACTACAGGCAGTTTATATAAGATGGTATTTATTAATTGTTTGTAATTCATATGCAAATATGAATTGCGTGCAGTATACTTACTACACTTTAATATATAACGGGACAACTTTAATAACGTATTATGCACACATGTATGTAAATGCTAAAGGCTTACGTTCATGTTGTATTAAGTAAAATTATAAGTATCCTTAATATATGATTTATATGCCGTAGTAACGTAAATGGGGGAAACAATTTTTTTGTGATATCTTGCTTTACGAAAAGTTTTACTTTAACTTTTTACATGTTGGCGAAATTGTTCACTTTAATTTAAATGTAACAAGAGCAGCGAGCATCAATAACAAGTACTGATAAGAAAAAGGTGTATACAATTAAATAAGGCTTTCGGCAAATATTAAATACCCTGCAAATCTTTACAGAAATGTGGGTGCGGTAAGTACCTGATTATATACGTTTATAATGTACATCATGCATATCAACTTCAAAGTTAGATTTTTTGTGAAGTTGTTTTTTTTTTGTAAATTGTAGGCGTATTTATTATACGATAACGCTCATTTTTCTTACATCTACAGGTAGAATAATTATAAAAGTTTGTGCAAAATCTTTACGATATAGTTTGATTTTTGTTATATATAAACAGGTTTTTAATTATGGGCATGGCTGCCAACCAATCATATCGATTATTGGATTAATTACAAAAATGGGAAACAAATTTTACTGTCGGGGTTAGATTTCAATCGACGAAAGCATGGCTCAATGTCATGAATATCAACAAGAGGCATATACACGGACCCATCTTCTGAATGTTGTAACCGCATGAAAAACTTAATATACCGCCATCTTATGTGTAGGATATAGCAAGACTCAAAATAAATAATAGTGTGATTTTTCAACATTAGTGTTATGAAATCCCACTATTAGCAACATCTTGTTCACCTATTATATGTACATACCATACTTATCTATAAAAAAAACGTGCCATTCAAGTACTAACAGAAGTTGAAACAAAAGCAAATCATCTATATTTGAGTGAAGCCAACTACAGAATACTTTATACTATAAAACAATTTATGGCATATTAATGATGTAGACTCATAACAATTACATCAAATGAAGCGTGTTAACAAGTCTACGCATTTCTATTTGTGTACGTTGTTGTGTAGAAAGAAAAAAGGCAATATAGGGGGGATAGCTTTAGGGAAAAAGGCTGGAGAAACGAAAATGAGAAATTTAAGAAATGGTGGGCGTGGCAGGCAACATTATGGCCATGAGAATGATAACAAGGACGGACATACGGACATCCATTTCCAGATAGATTCAGTTTTTATTGCTAATCTGTAGGATCTCTAACGCCTTTTTCTGGGTCTTGCAAACGTAATAACAAACTTAGTATGCCCTCATCACGAAAGTGCAGCGATATGGAAAACTCCAACAAAAATAACAAAACCGTACTAAAAAAAAAAAAAAAATGGAACAAAAATTTCCAAGTGTCGTTGATGTTCAACGTCAGCCTCTGCTTCCCCCTTACATATGCCCAAACATTCTACAGTAGTTTACGTGTATTATACATATATTGTATGTCTTGTTGGAATTATGTCATTTTTATGATGGCATCATCATCAAATCAAATTGTTCAAAAGCTGTAAAAGAACTGATGGCACGGAAATATTTGAGTGGCAAGCAAAACGACAAAATCACCTTTAAAGAAAGAAGTAGAAAAGAAAGAAAAAGAATATGGTTCAGAGGAACAGGAATCAAACAAAAATAACACTAACAAAGATTGAAATAAACTATTACTGCTAAAGTATGGAGAAAGAAAGAACCTAACAAAAATCACCAGAGAGCCTAATATGGATAAAGTAGAAAATTGAAATATAATTATAAACAAACACCTCACATTTGTGCCCACATTTTCAAAGTGTTATATTTATAACTATTTAGCCAGAAATGAACTTTTAAAGAAAAGTTATTGTCTTGTGTAATTTTTACCACAACTTCTTAAAACCGCCCTTTGGATTAACTTTGCTGTGGTACAATAAAATTGTACTCCTTTTTATTACTACCTTCTGAATACAAGGCTGCCCATAATTCTTCTCCCGCTTAAGCTGTTGTAATGATGTTGATAATAATTTGACCGCAACCGCAAACTTAGAAAACCACTTTTGTGAAAACTCCTTATTAATACAAACGTCTGTAATAAACAGTTAATCGATTGATTTTCACACAAAAAACTAAAGAGCATTGTTCAACTAGATATAGAAACTAGAGACCTTTAATTATGTGAGATTAAGCAGAGTATTGCTGGCAAAAACCACAACAGATTACAGGAAAATTTTAAAATCTTGCAAACTAAAATGTTGACAAGAAAAGGGAAGTACTGTGCAATGCAAAAAACCTAGAAGGAAAATGACAATTAAAGCGATTTGTTGCCCTGAGCGGCTTAAGAAAATAATTATTTTATTATGGGCAACAATTCCAAAAAAGAAAAAAAATAAGAAAGAAACGCAAAGGAAAACCCATGAAATGTTACTTAATTGTGTTTACAAAAGTATTAACAACTTTTTTAAATGTTAAGAGAAAATGTTTTTAACAAGTTGTACACTCAAAATGATTATTTAGTAAGAAAACTTAATGAAAGAATTGTTGAAGGACTTGCCACTAGTGGCTTAGAGACTACAATGTAAGCAGGAACCAACAGAAGAGTATGATTCCTCTCCAATAGTGCACGTATTGCGTATCATCATGCAAGCCGAGTTTTCTGCTGAATATAGTTTTTTGTCAATCGTGGACCAACCATGCCCATTTTTAGCACACCATTAAATTACGTAATAAACAAATTAATATTTTTACAGATAAATATATCGGCTCTGGGCGCAGCTCTCAAACAATTTTGCACAATTTAAATAGAGAGACCAGATCCAGCAAAACTGGAAAAGTCTAGATCGAAAACTGTTTTTCAGCCTTTTAAACCTGCAAAGCCTGCGAACCAAACCATGATAAGTCATAAATGACACATTGATCAAATGCTGGAATCATGCAATTACTTCAAGTGTATGGTGTGCAGAAGAGACAACTTTTTAAAAAACACAACAACAACCCAAAACAACATAACCACAAAACATAGATTCTGGTAAGTAAATGTGAACATGAACAGAGAGTTTTGAAAATCATAGGAAATCGTTTTATCTTAATGAGTTTAAATGTTAATCAGTTAAAAAGCTAAAAAGCAAAAATTTTTGGTCATCCTGTACCGGATGCAAAAATAATAACAGTAATGCGCCAAAAGCAAATTCTCCACTGAGTAGCATCCGACTAACAGCTGGAAGGGGATTACAGCTTACAGTGAATGTTTTTACACGTACATACTCATTTTAAACACATTACATTTTGCCTCTTTTTCTATACCCGGACAAGTAATTGTAAGTTTTAGGTGCGTGGTGTGGGGAGTGTGAGAAAAAATACATCCCTTTTTTTTTATTACAACTTCTGACCGCAACAACAAATGTGAGTAGAAAGAAGTTTAACCGCAGAATTTAACTGTGGGTTATGTATTGTCCGGGCTTTTCCATCTAAATTACCTGTTTCTCGCATTTATGAAAAAAAGTCATTTGACGAGAGTAAGTTACTTAACTGTCATGGGCAGCTAGGAACGATTACATATACTTGGGGACAATTAATGTTTTAGAAAATTATTATTAGTATAAAAGTCTAAAAATCTTGAGACAACGTTGTAAATTGTGGGCATGGCTATTAACCGATATTACTTATAAATGAAAAATTCTAGATAACCTACTAACACTAAGTTTTAATCGTTAAGATTGGCTAATATTCGATTTCTTGTTCCAAATTTTTATTGAAATATCTCAAAAAATACTTGAGCACAAATTTTTCGTGATCAGACAGACGGACATTGTTAAATCGATATCCTGAATCGATCGATATAATTGAAAATATCATAAGTAGTGCAGAGTATAAAAACTAACTTCCTGCAGCCTCCTTTTTAAGGCATAACCAACTTATTGTACATCTTAGTTAAGGAGGTTATAACTCTCCGTTTACTTTTTAAAAGATTTTTTAAAATATTTTAGCATTCGTTTAGCCATAATTCAAATCGAAAGCAAGCAAAGTAATAAATCGTACAATTCACATAACCAGCAACAATCAGCCACCAACTAGCAGGAAAAACATGTAGTAAGACCCGGCATAAATATAAATGCCAGCTCGGTTAGTTCATAATTATTGTAATAATAAATAACTTGTAATTGTCTAGTTTATTAACCAAAGTCGTCGCATTACAATCTGACCGTAAAATTAATTATAAATTACATCAATTATGAAGCAAAACATTTGCATAAATACTGTGCATAAATTAACACAAACGGAATATATGGTGAAGTGTAAATATTCTTCATTTTTTACATACATGCACACATGCATCAACATGCATGAGTATCCATAGAAATGACATTTTAAAGAAGAAATCCCTTAACAATGTATATGAAATGATTATAAAAATCGTTTTTCACATTCACTTCTTCCTTCCTTGCCTGTAGCTAAACTGTACAAATGTTACCCATTGACATTGTGTGCATGTGTGCTGTCCTAGTGTAATGTTTTTACTCATAAATACTTGACAACACACAGTATGCATGTAACGGTTTGTCTCCGAATAAATATATAAATGTATACATATATAATATGAAACGGACATAAAATGTCACACAATACCACTACAACAGACAATTTGTGTACAACCGCAAACGGCCAACAGTAGCAAAAACAATAACAGAAATGGACAGAAAAAAAAAAACAATACGCAACATGACTTTTATACAGTTATGAAGAATATACTGAAACTCACATCTACATACATATGTACGTTTTCATGTTATTACACCAACAAACAATAAAATGCTATGACTGTCACTATGATAAAATAGCAAATAACGTTATGTGTGTGTGTTGTGTATAAGTAGTCATTGTTGGTGCTTTATTGTTGTTGCTGTTACTGTTGTTGTTGTTGTTGTTGTTGTTGTTGTTGTTGTTGTTGTTGTTGTTGTTGTTGTTGTTGGCGATGGTGTTGGACAAGTCATAAAATTCACAATTATTGCATCAACATTATATTGTCTTTTTCTGGCATAATCTCATACTCATCCCTTCCATCCACCGCATAGTTATGTGCAAGTAAAAACATGTCAGAAAACTAAATTTGGTTTAGACCAAATCGTAAATACCCTTCACATCTATAGCAATCTGCATAAGAACTAATATATGTACAACATTTTAGCCCATTATCAAAACTGATGGACATGTCTAGATTGACTAATTCTTTGATGCTGATTGAGAATATATATACTTTGTAAGGTTTCTGACGCTTGGTTCTTGGTATTACCAACATAATGACAATCTCAACGTACCCCCATCTTATGTGGAGGGCATAGAAAAAACGTTAAAAAACGAGTTATGGTGGAGTGAAAACAAAGTTGGAAAGCAAAGAACAAATGACAAACATGAATAAAAACGAAATTTAAAACACCCATTACCATCTATTACAATAAAATGTGTGATGTTTTTAGACAATGGGCGTGGTTTTAGTACACATTTTGAATACATATGAAACACAACAACAATAATAATAATAATAAAATTATGAAAAAATTACTTTTAGTACACTTGCTATAACATAGTATGATGGGCATGACCAATGTACCAAAAAAAAAAAATGAAATTTTCAACTTGTTTCCTTTTAAAGTAAATATTAAAAAATCAACATTTCAATTTTGTTTATCACGACAACCTATACCATATACGAGTATATAAACTAAATTATTAAACAGGTAGACAGACAAACAGACAGACAAGAATTCTTACTTTTTGTTGCAAACATTTTAATGCAGTGATAATACATTTAATTCAAAGCTTTGGAAATACCAAAGAAAGAATAGCAATAACTTTATGGAAACTGTTATAAATGCTTGTCTTTGTACATATTTCAAGCATGACTTTATGAATATCATTGTTGGTCAACTTATTTAAACATTTATTCGCTCTGTTATGATTCTTTATTTCATCATTAACATTAAACTATAACTCTTAAGCTCTACCAAGTGGCATCGTTTTCAAACTCCGTCATCCACATATCGTATATTTTCTTGATAAGCAAAAATAGATCATTATGTATCAAAATTTGCTAAACTTCTTATAAAATAAAATTCACAATTTTTTAAACAGAATCTCAACAATTTTAATTTCATATAATAGATGACCGTACTAAAGAACTTTGAGTACAATTGGACCATTTTTAGAACAAGCTTTCCCACTTAAAAAAAAAAAGGAAAAATTTACAATTCTTAATATTTCTTAATAATAAAACATTTTTGTTTTATTTACTTAAATATTTTAACAGTTAGTTAAGAACAGTTAGAAGTTACGATAACACGTAGAGCCATGTGTAGGCGCCTAAAAGTAATGTAGAAATGTTTTGCAATACGCAAGTTCGCCAAAGCCTTTTGTTTCTATTCTTTTCTCAAGAAAAATAAATACTTTCCAACTATCAGTATGACATTCGTTCGCAATTGTTTCTCTATGTCCTTAACAGTTTTTGTTTTTACTTCCACCAATTCTGTCTAATTATATTCCATTTGATGTCAACCGAACATGACAAGTTATATAATGATTTTTAATTAATTTTGTTGCTAGATCATTTATTTATATGATCTGAGTAAATAAGAATTCTAGGAATATTTTTAATGAACAATTTCTATGAGAATGTCTGTGATAATTAAAATTGAATGTTTACCAGCTCGTATATACATATTGTATATAAGGTTACTAATAATAAAGCATTAAGTATTGACTGACAACTGTAGCAAATGCCTTACGTCAAAATCTTTGGTACTTAGGAACAGAACTTTTGTTACTTTGAAGTTACAAGAGAGAACAGTGAGTACTTTTACTAATCTTGTGAGATGTACAAGCCATTATTTTAGGAAAAAAATATTTGTGTAAAATTAAAGACAACTAACAACAGCAATTACCGAAATCATTTTATTCACTACATAACACAGTAATTGAGAAAATCTCTGCGCGCTAGTGAATAATTGCAAAAGTTTAACTTTTACGCTCTCACACAAGTTATAAAAAATGTAAACGTACACATATATGTAATATGTGCGTAAACGAGTGTTTCTTCGCTTCATACGTGTTGTATGCACAACTTTGTTTAGCACACATACACACGAACAAACATACATGTAAACTGATATTATCGCTGTACGATTTTATTGTTTGTAACGGAATGGTGACAACATTGCTGCAAGCTAACTGTAAACAACTTGCATATATTTACATGTTATTCGTATACATATATAGTAAATATAAAATATTTACATGTAAGCATGTCAAAGATTCCTTATGGTGGCAAACACTTTATTTTTCAATAAACAAGTGAAGCAGTCATGATCGGTAATAGGCGACCCAGTTAGTACTATTTCTAATAAAATTTATGTTTCAAGTTCTTCTTAAGACTGAAGCTGTGATTCAAAATGAAATATTATATATAAATATATGCATAAATAAATGGATAGACAGACGGACATGCTAGAATTTATTTGAATGATTAAAAATTTACTTTTAACCTTTTGATGAAACTTAATGCACTCTGTACAAAAGTATAAATAATAATAATAATATTAACAACAACAAAAAATCCTATTTTTTTGTACGAAATAACCTTTATAATCCAATTTATAAATTGTAGGCGAGGCAATTATCCGATGTTATACTATCTAAAAAAATGACCCTAAAAAAGATTATTTTGTAAATTGTGCGGATAACAACGCCAATGCTCCTCATTTTCTCCCCCAATCCAATTCAACCAACTTTATATGTACTTTTTTAGGACTGATTGAGGCATATTTGCGTCATTTAGGAAAGGGGCAGGTCCATTTTTACGCCTTTTTTTAGCATATGTATTAAAATTAAATTTTTGAAGGCGTGTTTGTTATTCGATACCGCCCATTTTCAACATGTCCATTGATCCACTTATTATATATAGGTGTACCGTTTCAATTTTTAGCTTCGTCACTCAATGTAAATACATTTTAGAGAAAGCGTTAGAGTCTTATGAGCCTCTGGGTGTTGCCAACGGAATAACAATTTCGGTATACTTTAAATCTTATCGGAAAGATATAAAAATTGCAAGCGATAAATATGTTAAATATATATGTACATGAAAAAAATACTTGAAAAGTTTGAAGATACTGTGTAAAATAGGAAACATGGCAACTGATGTACATCAAAATATTTCTATCAAAAAAAAAAAAAAAACAAAAAAGAATTTCTTCCCCAGCGCTTTTTAATTTCTCTTGAATAAAACAAGTAAATAATGTTATTTGGTACAAATCTTGGATGCACTGTTTTAGTCAATTAGTCAACTTGGTTAAAAGTAGTGCTAAATGATTGCTCAAAAGTTAAGTTCGGTATAATTTGAAGCCGGCAGACACTGAACAACGATGAAAAGAAAATTGAATACAATACGTCTAATGAATCAATTTCGGTAATATTCTCAACCTTGATTGATTATAGGTCGAAGGCGACAGGTGAGTTCAAATTCCAGCTGAATAAACTTTCGAAGAGGAAACCTTTTACTAATGACTTCTTAGCCCACTTATTACGCGCTTTATTTTAAAGTGACACATTTTGGTGGCACTCTTCTGAAATGAAACACACACACACACACACACACACACTCATAATGTATGTAATTTATGCAAATTATTTGTTTAAAAAGTTTCTTTGTTATGAAAGGAAACTCATAAGAAGACTTAAACTAAAAAAAAAATAGAATATCTTCAAGTCAAGTTATGTGTGCGTGTGCTATATTTGTTGTTGTAGAATCAAGGAGAACACAATTGTACACAAAGGTGTGAATGCACAGTAAAAATATACAAACACAATTACATACAATTAAAACTGAGAATAAACAAGACATCAAAAAAAAAATTGAAAACAAATGTAAACTGAAGCGCACACAAGCCGAGACGAGCCAAGATAGACACACTGATAATAAAAAGCAACAAAGCAACACTCGAACAAGCGTGTGAGACGGAAAAGCAAGAAAGTTAACGAACAATCCAAAAAAAGTCATGTGCAGCACAAATAAGGAAATTATAAATGTGATTTAAATAATTACACGTACAATAATAAAATGAGTGTGCAAGCTAACTAACTACCAATCTACTATCTATCCTGTAACCAGCATAATAATTATCTTAAATCCTATCTTATGTTGTAGATAAAACTCCTATCTCTCTTTAAAAACTTTATTTTATATTTTTTCATGCCATGCCCACCGCCTATAAAAACATGTGGAGGGCATTTAAGATTCAGCCTCAGCCAAATTTACATAGTTTTTTTACTTGTGTTAAGCTAAAAAGAGACAGAGAGACAGTAGTTCAAAGTAAAGTTTATGGATAAGTGCACTCAGGTACACACATGATTCGTTTACTGTTGCACAACATAATTGTAAACATATATTTTAATATGTGTGTCTGTATATGTAAATTTTTGAATGCAAGTAAGTGTTGTTATTTCAATTATTTTTTAATTGACTTGAACATAAGATTTGCTGCTGTTATAGAAAAGGTTTCCTAAGCTTGTCTTTCCGTACGTTTGTACACGCCCGAAACATGTATGCACCAGAAGGACATTCTAATGTCATCGTGTAGTCTTCTTACGATTTCAAGCATCATCAAAAGCTAAATCATTTTTATAATCTTCATAAATCTGTGTTCTGTCTGTGTCTGCTCATAAGCGAGTTATGCTAAATATTATGTTTGGTAGAACTTGATAGAGTTTTAGGATATTACATAAACACAGGCTTGACCTACTAATACACCCTAAACTTTAAGTTTCATTTGCATATAATTTCCTTATTTGTTGCTTTCGAAAATTTTTCACCTAAGACTATTTTTTTTGAAAGTCTTATGATATGTGGTACAAAATTTTCCCTGGAGATAAAAAGAGAACTTTCACAGATTGTTTATGGAAAATGCAAACAATAGAAGAAGTAGAATATTTGGGTGGTAGTCAGGTACCAGAAATAATTCTTCAGTTAATATTAAACTAATACACGTACAATACATAAACACACACCTTACACCTACTTACAAGCCATATATATTTGTGTTGTATTACTGCAACACTTGACCAGGTAAATCTTTCCAGCTAACTAAGTATTTTTGGTTTGGGTGCTTGGTTGTTGTGCCACTACGACAAGATATCATATTTCAACTCAATTTATATGTTGTAAACAAATGGTTTACATGTAGATATTTATAAAAAGTAAAAATGTGCACATTCCTTCACCCTACACTCTCCTCTCATATACTTTTCGTGTTGGCATTATTGCTTACCGGTTGTTATATAAAAAGTTTGCCTCTATTTATTTTCAAAACTTTACTACATAAACTAACTCAGACTGAATTGGAGTCGAGTTAACTAATAATAGAGTTAAGTTGAGAAACACTACCCTGGTAGTGGTGGGTGGGAAAGAGAACGATGATTGCTGACTACCGTTTTGTATACTTATTAGATTATTGTACATTATTTTATTACATTATCTGCGGAGAGATGCTACTATTGTTGGAGTGCACAACTAAATCAAGTTTAATACTTGAACCGCACGTATAAGACAAAGTCTCGGTCTTAGTTATCGTACAAAATGTACAAACGTTCACTCATTCATTCATTCATTTGTTCATTGTAATATCCCTTAACGTTCTGGTAAGTAGTATACGTTACACTATGAGTTATGATGGTGATATTGTGTGCGTTTATTTTCTAATATTTTGTGTTTCTTTTCTTTATAATATAGTAAGTAGTTGCCCTTCAACGCTGGGGATTTGTATTAGTACAAACAACAACAATCTGCTGGCATTTGTTTTACAGTTTTTTTCTTTCTATATTTGTTTTTTTTTTTTTTTGTGGTAATCCAAGATTCTATTTATGTGTATAAATAAGTAAATTTCTCTCTCTGTCTCCTCTCTTTTTATTTAACTCTGATATGTACCTTGTTTTGTTTGTGTTTATGTAAGTGTAGTAATATTTATAAATTCTATTCTATTCTCTAAAGAATTCGCAATTGAAACTTTGTTTATTTAACATTGGGGGGAAGAAAGTCAGATCATTAAGGATTTTTCAATTTTTAATATTATATAAAAAGTATATAAAATTGTTCTAAAGTATGGCCATGAGATATGGGGAATTGTGTTGGAACCCATATTATATAGAACCTCTAAATAGTGGATGAAAATCTCTAGAACAGTCCTTAACCTAAGCATTGTTATAAAAACTTTTCTCGCTAAAGTAATGTCTCCTTAAAAGCCTCAAAAATTACTTCACCTTTGCTATTATTAGCAATTCCTCTTCAAGCGCATTCTACAGGAATAACTTTTCTTAATTGCCAACAACACTGCATTCTTTAATGACATGCTAAAATAATCGTTTCACATTATTATCACCATATATTCATTAGAAAATGCAGCCGAGTGCTTGTAAATTAACTTAAAATATTTGCCTATTTACGTACCTTCACATGGCCATTGAGTAATATTGAAAAGGAAATTTCCTATAAGAGCCCAACAAACAAAAAACCGAGCTTGAAAGTTTGTGATACTGCAGAGAATATGTAGTGGGGCGGGGTGGTGAGGAGTATAAAAGCTAATTAAGTTTATGTCACCGAAAATTTGTTTCACATAAAATATTTTCCACTAAACGTGTGGCTATAACATAAAAGGCAGATGAGCATGAATGTAACTAAGCAGTGAACGGAAAGGAAAGTATGGAGGGAATGGAGAAAAGAGGACCAGAGGAGAAAACTTTTCTTTGTAACTTGTTTTTTTCTCTTTCTATCTTATTTTTGTCAAGGGCCTTTTATGGATTTAAACTTGTGTGCACTTATTGGCAATTAATATTGTACGAAGTAACTAACTATAAAATAAAGTCTTGTAACTGTTTGCGTGGGTGTGTGTTTAGATCTTTGTATACAAGTGACTTTCCAAATATATTCATTCATACACTTTAAATTATGCACCAACACACTTGCACGCATTAAATATTATATAAGAATAAGTAGAAAATTTTGGAAATTTTTTTTTGTTTTTTTTTTTTTTTTCCTTTATAAAATATTGTACATTGCCATGAAAGACACCAAAGTATGGAGAGCACCATGAACACCATGTCACACACCCGCACTCATGTTTCAGGGTTTTGTTCTGGCAACAATTTAATTTTCATTTCTGTTGCCAAACACACTTTGGCAACACGAAGCGTTGACACTTTTATTTATCACCCACTTCGTGGCCACCTTCAACTCCTGCCTATTTCGTTTTTTTTCGCACTTTATCGCCAATATCCTTTGACTTTACTATACACTCTTAGATATATATATATATATATATATATATATATATATATATATAAATATGTATGATCTAGAGCTATTAAAGATGAACTGGAAATTCTTAGTGAAATTCTCATCATATTATTGTAGACAATTTGGCCAATAACTGAAATATTTTCCAGCATATTCTCTTTTTCCTTCATACCAATACCTAGTCTACGTTTAATATATGTGTGTAGGTGTGGGTGGATCCTTATATATATATATATATTGTATGTATATATGTATAGAATAAAATCCTGTTAAATCTCTTACTAATACTGCATTCCATTCAATTGCCAAAGTGTTGCAATAGTTTGTTCAAACAACAACAACAACAACAACATTTTTGCGAAAATTTGCCAAAATCTTTTCATATGGCTTGTACATGCCTCTCCATTTAAACATATTCTATATAACGTCCTTTATACGTATATGCGTTCAAACTTGTAAACTTTAATAACGTAGCAGATTTGAGTGTGTGTGTGGTACAAGTGTGTTGTCGCCTATGTTTATGGTTTTACATATATTAGTTGTACAAGTCTTAATGAATTGATTGGCTTAACACTTTGTGTCATAGGCCGCAATAAGTTATTTGGTGTCAACAGGAATTATAGAACATGATCTGCATGGGTCTAAAAATTTCTTTTTTTTTTTTTTTTCATTGCTACGTATGTAAAATGTGCATGCACATAAAGTTAATTTAAGTCTATTTTATTATAGATTTTTTACTTTAGACAATTAAGAGATTGGCAGATAGAAAGATAAATCGAGAAATAGAAATTATATAAATAGTTATATGGAATAATAGATGAATGAGAATCAAAATAAATGGGTAGATAAATATATATATAGTTAATTTAATAAAGAGATAAATGGATAGAATCATAAATGTGCACAAATAGGTGAATATACGATTAGATAAATACGCTGGAAATGCCTAAACGGTCATCCTTCCTGTGACAGTATACCTGAACGGTCATGCCATAGAGAAGGAGTAGGAGCCCAGGTGGTTTTTAATGAGTTTTAGGCTAGTGCTTTTCCATCTAACAAAAAACATTAGATAAATAGGCATATATATAAAGAGATAATTAGATAGATAAATAGACAAATATGTAGATAACAAGTGAGTAAAATGCACAAATATATAAATAAAAGACAAGTAGATAAATGGAATAATAGATAAATCTCTTGATAATAGATAAACAAATAAACAGATTGAAGGTTGTCAGCATCAATTAAAAGCATTCCACTTTAATATTACAGATAAACGAACACTCTTGGGCTGATATTAATCTAAGCTGAAATTAAATTTTCCCAAAGTTTTTGTTGATCTGTATGAGCAAAAACGAGAACTTCAACAACCTTGGACAAAACTTAACTTTAGTTTAGTTAACTCATTTACATTCGTTTTTGCCAGCTCGTAAGAATTTTTTTTGCCAAGAATATTGTCGAAACAATTACTTTAATTAAATGTTGGCATCATTGGGAAAGATTTTAATTTATGCCTCACATGTGAGACCCTTTATGGAATATTAAAATATTCACAACACATAACACATCATATGTTAGGCCTTCAACTACAGTTGTTTATGATATATAAACATTAAATCGACTCCATTCATAGTTTTACTGTTTGTTGCCACCCCCAGCCAACGTTTCGTTTTTCCTTTGACTTTCTAGGCTTATAATAATCTACTACTACAAATGTATTAACCAGGTTTCGATTGGCACACAAAATAAAAGAAAAAAACCCGTTACTTTTTGCACGGTTTTCTACGTTTTTGCATTATATACCATGAAGGGCGAATAGAGCACAATAGTGCAATAGTGGTGAGGAACCAAAAAGAAAAAAAAAGACAACAACAAATACCAGTAAATGCCGAAGACAAATTGCATTGTGGCCAGAATCTATTGCCAAAGGAATTGAAATGAAACGAAACTAATATATCGCAATCACGACGACGATGAAATTTTTTTCATCTTCCACTACGCCACCAAAAAACAAAAAAAAAAAAACAAGACAACATCGCTTTTGTAACATTTAGTTTTCTTGTGAATTTTTGTATATTCTGACTGCGTCTTGGTGTTGTTGTTCGGCCAGTTACAAATGTTGGTTTACTATTACCTAGAAGCTATTGCCTCGGCAGGAACATTGCCACGATGACTGCAAATAATGTGGCTGACATTACTGTTTTCAATTTTTTTTTTTTTTTTGTTTTTTTTGTTTTTTTTTTTTTTTATACAAATCCAGATTCATTCCTAAAGAACTATCTGTCTGCTATGGCTCTGTATTTGAACTGTACTGACATAGGAGAGGAGTGGTGAAGTTACAACATCCAGACAAGCTTTGCCGCTCATAAATTTTCTTAGAATATCAGCATAACTCAACGTTTGGCTTCTGTCAGTATATTTTCTATGTTTCTTCTTCGTCTTCTTTTTTTTTCTGTTTTTTTCTTTTCTTGAGTAATAATGGTTGCAAATCGTATATAGATGGAGTTTACCTGGAGTTACGCCTAAAGTGAAAATATTTGAAATAAATTTAAAGAAACACTTCATTTTCTTAATTGACCTTTGAACCAATTTTTTTTTTTTTTTTTATATGATTTATTCATGACGCACACTTCCCCACATGATACATAACATTGCTTCAACATTATGTAAAATTGTTTTCTTTGCATCGTATTTACTTTGGTGCATTAAAGTCAGAGTATTTATATTTATATAAGTATATGCATACTACACACATCTTGTGTATTGTTTTTGGTGTTTGGGGGCATGTGACAACACTTAATTGTTCCCGTGGCATTTCAAACATTTTATTTAAAAACCTATCCACACATACACAAAATTTTAATGACAAACTTTGCTTACAGCATATTTCAACAGCTACAATTACAATTACAAGTTCACATTGAATTCATTTATCTGCAGGCAGCATATAATGTTTTAAAATTTTTAATATAAAAAGAAAATAATTTTATACCTTTACGGTAAACTGTACATGCTGCTGCGGTAAGCTAAAGAGCAAAGAAAACAAGTTTTCAGTGGGGTTGTCGAAGTATGTTATATGTAGAGAGAGAGAAAAACACTCATACGCCGTGTATGGTCAATAATGTATTTTATGTGTTTAAAAATATGGCAACTAATTTAACTTAAGCAAAATCATAAATACCCCATTGTAGAAAGTAGTGGGCGTGGCAGGTATGTCATTACAATCTCTAATATTACATATAAGGCTCTACTCCTTGCAATTCACATTCTATATCATATAAGATGTTTGGTAAATTTGTAGGCGTGGCAGTTATACCAAAATGCCCACTTTTTGTAAATCGATAGATACACTAATTTTCAACTTTTCAAATACATTTTTGTGACTATAAAAGATTTTAGTTGATTGTGGGCGTGGCATTGGATGCTGCTAATCAGTTTAATCGACTTTGTTGGGTCTCCAAACAGTGCAAACATTTTCCCAAAGTTAAATGTGTGTTGAATACAATCATTTTTCCCCGTCATTAATCAAAAAGCTTAACATCTGAATGCCAAAACACTTTACATAAACTTTTAATTATTATGCCTAAAAAGGTAATTGAAGGTAGAAAGAAAATGCACCAGATGCAACATTTTCACGGCGTTATTAATATGAGCGCGAAGTGGCCTGATTTTCACAGGCATTTATAGATTTAATATCAGCATAAAATAACAACAACAACAACTGTACTATTTTCAAAAGTAAACCAAGATGTGTTACAAAGCGATGTGTCATTAAAAAGTTATTTGCTAAAATCACTTGAAAAAACCATTTAGCAAATGGTTGAGATCAACACCAGCAGCAGCAGTAGCAGCGTCACGTTACCAATACCAGCAACAACACTCTAGCAATGTAATCCATTTCATATTCGAGTGGAATGAAAATCGCTACACGACTTTTATACGAATGAATGTATTTATGAATTTGCTAAAATTGTATGAGTGTGTGTGTGTGTGTGTAACGTTTGTTTTCACGCTCTATGAATGTATTAAACCTGAATGCTTTTTCAATTTTATACTTTACTGCACTTTATGTAATATTGTGAACATCTGTGCGAATAGAGATGATTACCAAATCCCTCCCCCTACCATCATCAACTAAATGCTATGATTTACAAAATAGAATATAACAACACTTAAGCGGCATAAAAACATACATTTTTGATATTCATGTGTGGAGGTGTGTGCACATATGTGATACACCATTTCAAATGTTTAGTCATCATCATTGACACAACTGATATTATCATCAACTGAAAACAACAACAACAACAGCAATACCAAGTAAAAATATCATAACATGCGGAAAATTGTTCAAAAATTTCGTTTGCATTCCATCTAATGAATTAGCAAAGTTGAGTAGTAGTAGTAGTAGTAGGGTGTAGTACCAGGCAATGCCTCTGATCAGCTTATTTCAAGATGACGCATCAGCTCCACTTGGTATCCTCGGTTAGCTACTATAACATCTGAAAAAATAACATCAACAGCATCGTGGATCTGGCAATGCTTGGTGTCCAAAAACTAAAGAATATTTACAGAATAACGTAGCACGTGCCCTTACCTCTTACAACCATCCCAATCGTCCAATTTTGCTGATTTTGAAAAAGTGGACTTGAGTCACTTCAAAAAATATTCAAACACTGTAGAAAACCTAAGCATTTAAAATATATTCAGTATTAATAAGCCTTTGTCTGTCCTTTTCCACACCACTACATCTCCCTTTCTTTCTCTCTCTCGTCTGTCTGCTTTAACATGCTCCAAGGCTTAAGATATTCTCGCATGTATTACGCTACAATATGTGACTGTGTTGTGCTGTTTAGTATGCAAACACATATTTAAGTAATTTCTCTGATGGTTTTTTATTACATATTAGTGTGTGTGGTGTATGTGTGTGCAAAACCCTTCTACTTGGTAGTCACACAAATGCTAAAAACAAAACAAAAAATATAACAAAAAAATACATACCTAGAATAAAAAGAAGAAGATGAAAGAGAAGAACGAACTGTAAAGTTGCAGAAGAGCTGCAAATGGGACAAAAAGCCTCTTTAGCCCTATGTCCATACAAACATGCATACACACACACATACAACTCCTACATTATACATTTATGCTAGAATACGCCTCAAAACTAACAGCAATATTATTATTGTTATGCTGCTCAGTGCCATGTGATGAATTTTGCGTGAACAACAGCCTACAACAGCTGTTATTATGAGGATTCTCTAGCATTCTAACGCTTCAGCTGATTTCAGTTTTTGTCAACGTTTTCATTTGAAACAATTACAGTTCTGAGAATAATTCCCGCTTCTTATTCAAACTTTACTCTTTTATTGATTATTAATATAAAGGAGAATGATCCTAAAAAGCCGTTTAAGTTATCGAGAGAAATCTTAACTAATTCTTTTTAAATAATTTGAGTTTTGTTTGTTTAAAATTCATAGAGTTTCTAAGATTCGTTTTTAATGCAATTTTCAACACAATTTTCTTGATCGGCCCTCATATAGATGTTTCAGCCTTTTTGTCTATTTGTATGTGCGTATTTACATTTTCGATTTGTTTGTTAATGTTCGGTTCGGTTTGTTGGCTAGTTTTTATGTAAATTTTATCCATCTCTACCATCTAGCCCTTCATTCGTTTTTCCACTGTACGCGTGTGTGTGTGTGTGTGTGTGTGTACAAATAGGCAAGTGCGTTTGCATGTTTGTAACGTATCCATGTATATGTGCTTTATGTGTAATGGATAATGGGAAATTCTATGCTGAGAGAAATTTGAATGCCTAAAATATGAATTCTTGGCATGCTGCTTAACAAGCATCTGGCGGATATACGTGTTCGGCCACATGTGCTTTATGTATAAACGGAAATTAAGAATGAATTTTCATATAACAGCGCGACTACTAACATTTTCTCTAAAAAATTTAGTGCTTACAATAGTTTACTTAACACTAATAGTTTAAACGTTATTCATTGTGTGATAATAACAATTGTAAATCGATTTACTTTTCCTATAAAAATCAAGGATTTTCGCTTAATTTGACAATCAGTTAAAGTTACATCCCATTATTTAACCAATAATG
This sequence comes from Crataerina pallida, assembly GCA_949710015.1. Classification (NCBI taxonomy): domain Eukaryota; kingdom Metazoa; phylum Arthropoda; class Insecta; order Diptera; family Hippoboscidae; genus Crataerina; species Crataerina pallida. The sequence continues at coordinate 2,994,682 of OX453290.1, forward strand.
CTAACTGAAGGTTGTGCTCATAATTCTATATTCATTATAATTTATTTTCTTTTTCATGTATCTTTAAAACACTTTGAAAAGCTTTAGTCATTCTTTTAGCGCTTGAATTAATATAATTAGGAGAAATTTTGAATTTCATATGATTACATTTTATTTATTATAAATCGAGTTATTTGATACTAATTTTTGTATGAAAAATTGTCGATTATGAACTTATTTAAATATAACGTAAATGATTGCAAAAAAAAAAACTCATTAACATTAATTTTAATCACTATATATCACAATAATAGGAAAATTTTAAAAATTCTCCATAACGAATGTTCACTTAATCAAGCTTTTAACGCTAAAATATTTTCATACATTTTCATAAAAAATTATACAAAATATTTAATAAAAATATATGAAGCACTTAATAAGAAAAAATTATGTGTAACAAAAAAAAAAGAAAAAAAACATAAATAAATATAATTAAAATAATTAAATAACCTGCCTAACTTGGCCCCATACAATGTACATATATTTCCCCTTGGTAAGTATCTCTCATTGCCATTATTCGTTCAGTGCTCTTGATAATATTTCCTGTATCGATGATATCATTTTCCTTTAATAATGTCATTAATACTTGTTCATGCCATTCATAACTGTTACGTGATGACATCGTCATCATCTTTATACTTATAGTAGCAGCAAAACAACAAGAACAACAACAACAATAATAATAACAGTACAGATTAATTTTCCGCTTGATTATACTTTACAATACTATGTATACCTGAGAGAAATAAGAAAGTAGATGAAGAAAAGAAAAAGAGCACAAAATACAACTAAAGATGTACACTGTACAACGTTGCAACCAGCCAGTCAGCCAGTCAGCCAGTCATGTAGCCATGTAGCCATGGTACCAGAGAAGTTTAGTTATGGTCGTTTGGTTAGTAACTATGTTATATAATATAAAAGACTTGGAAAGCTGTATGATGTTCAAGTAATCGATTGAATTTTAATACTTAAGCAGATGTCACAGTTTAATGGGTTCTATTAAAAGTAGAAAAACAACTCTCGTATAGTTTGATAGCAAAAGCGAAAGGAAAAACATGTCAAAAACGTACTTTTGATTTAAACGAATTATTGAATACTCTGTTAATAAATTATCATAATCATTACCACTAACCGATTTCAACCTGTTTAGATCCTTGGCATATTGTAACAGGGAACACCAGGCGCTTCGTTCTTGTGCAATTTCGTACACCAAGTGTTTTCAGGTCATCAAACAAATAATCCTTTCACATCGGGATACAAAGATCTTGTGGAGAATATTTCTTTCGAATACATCTAGAAAAGTCCCATCACTTTGTGTTAGCAAAGGTACAACAATGATGGAAGTTTTATATAGTTTAAGCTTTGCTGTTAAAATGCTTTCTTATCCCATAGAAGCACCCCTGCTTTATGCCCTTCCTCACATTATTAGAGATATTATGTATGGCTGCACCTTGGTAAACGAACTGGCGCACTATCACGAAGTTATATCGATTACAAGAGATGCGAGATGCCGTCAATCCTTTGTTTGTTGAAACTATTCACATATTTTTTTCGTCATTCAGCGCTAGACCTATTCTTGTCGATTCCCTTTCAATATTTGCAAACGCTGATATAACATCTGCCGCTTTCCGACTAATAATGTTGATGTTCTTTACTAACTATACTTGTGTTTACGAATTTAGGGCGTGGCAATTTGCTTCTTTTTTTAAATATTAATTATAACAAAATGCTAGATTGAATAAATATGTACAAAGACCTCATATCGATTTTCAATTTTTGTCTCTTGTTTAAATTGGCCCATGGAAGTGGCTGCTCTTCTATTATTATTTAAAACCTGACTACTAACATTACTAATATGACCAAAAAAAAAAAAAGGTGACGCCCTTCTAATATTTAACATACGAGATTATATAAAAGTTTCGTCCTCTTCATCACAGATTGAGAGAGATTGTATTATTTCTAATTTAATCCTAATTGGCTTTATTCATCAACGAACGAACATGAAAAAATATTTGCTAAGTAAAAAGTTGTTATGAAGCATAAAGGTTATAATAATGTTTACTTACATGCAGTTTCATGTAAGCTGCATGTAAAGAAACGCTAATCACATCATATTAAAAAAATCTATTCAAATTATGTGAAATATTATGTAAAAACAAGTGTGAAAATGTTGAAGACGGTCAAGCCAGACCATTTAATACCCTACATTACTTTAGCTCCTTACATAATGCTGCAATTAGTTTACAAGATACAACTTGTATCAAGGAACTGCCATATAAATTACTTTGTGAAATATCTTTATATGGAAAGGGGTTCTAAAAATGGTTCTATCGAATAAATTTGCAAAATTTTGTCAAAAAATATTAGAAATTACGATTTTTTACCCTACAATGTCATCCATCGGGAGAGGTTTTACATTTTCAATAGGGTTCCTCTTTGGGCCAATGTAACAAATTTCATCAAAATTCTCAACAAAATTCGAACAGACAGGCCGACATGATTTAGATTTGAATCAATCAGTATAAATGGAGGTGGGCATTGAATTTGCGGTTTAGAATTTACAAACATTCGCACAAACTTAATATACTCTGCGCTACAAGCGATGCAAGGTATAATTAAAATTAATAAATTAACGTCGATAAAAATTATTCCATTTCTAAGTTTATTATACTTTATGGTAAACATTTTCGATGGTATAGCAAATTATTAGAATGCTTCAATAATATTTAAAAATTAAAGATCGAAAAAGTTGGCTCAGCTGTCTTCTCTCTTTATTATTTTTTGTCCATACGTCTCTCAAGAGAAAAACTTTATTTCACTTCGTAGTTAGATTTCATTATAAAATTTTTTTGTTTTCTTAAAAGTAATTCTTATTATGGGTCACAATTATTTTTTTACTAATCATTTGGTCAGTCAATATTTTCGGCCTCTGCAAATAACCAATTCATAATTGATTATTTATGAAGCGTATAAAGCCAACAAGGACGATTATACAAAAAAAAAATATTCAACTAAAGACTTCTGCTATCACTGAACATTGTTTGCTGAAACGATTATACTACTGCTTACACACACACAAGTAAACAATTACACTCATTTAAAAACAATTTCCAAGCAATTCATAACTCATGAATTTACAATTAAAATAAATTTGCATGACGCTCGCTTGTCAGTACAGTACTGAGATCGTAAGTATAAAATGTCGTAACAAGTGCAAATATAAAATCATAACTCACAAAGAATTCTTCATAAATTTCAATGACGGCAAAGTAAGTACCATAGACAAAAACAGCCAACAACAACAACAGCAACAGCCATAAACTGCAGAGAATAAAAAAAAAGAAATGTTAATGCAAATGCATTTCAGTGGATTGCTGCAGTACTTGAGTAAGTGTACTAAACATAATCTACATAAATAGTGCGCAGGGTGGATAATGAATATCGTGGGTTAGATAATAACGCGTTGCCTTCTAGTTTAGACTTTCTTTTGAACGACAATGTCCCTCTAAAATTGCTCGTTAACATTTTATGGTTAAACTTTTACATACTTAGTCGCTACTTATTTCGCCCATTTAACTTCCGTATTGATTGTTTACGATAATGGCATTCAAATTAACATGAACGATGCTAATTGTGATGCTAAAATATTGCAAGATGTATATTTAATGGGGTTACAACAGGCTTTACTTAACCAAAGTGCCCAAGGCAACTTTATCAGTTTGCAATGGCTCAATGTACAACATTTCAATGAGACTACATATCAAAGTCATTTGTTAACAGCCATTAATGCTGTTACTGAGGTAAGTTTTTAATAATTTGGTATATATAAGGTATTCTCTGCCAATAAAAAATTATTTCATTTTCCTTTAATTTTTTTTTTTTTTTTCTGATCTTTTCTCATTATGTTATATATTGTATGCCTTAGGGTTTTATTACCATTGTAAGCAACACTAGCAAGTTTTTGCATGCCCGCTATTATGCTACACGCTATTCCCAGCAACGTCTTAAAGATAAATTCTATTTATTTTTATGTGAACATGAACTGCCTGCAGAATTATTGGCCAATGAATTGTTACAGTGTAAGATTTCACACTATTTGTTTGGACAAAATCGCTTTAAAAGAAACAAAAATATTATTGTCAGTCAAGCTCGACCATTTATCATAATACCCTCACACCACTAGGCCATTTCACACGGACAGAAAGATTCAGATTTTGATTCTGAATCGATCTGTATAATTGAAGGTGGGTGTAGCATTTACCGTTTTGAAGTTACAAACATCCGCACAGAGAATCAATCTGGAATCAATGAAAACTTTTATAATATTATAACTGAAAAAGTTTCATTAATCCATAAACTTGTAAAGTATTCAAGCCCTATATATAGTGAAAAAGGGAATTCCTCACTTGGCGTAATGGGACTACAGTCACTTATATAACATTTAACATTGATCTTGAAAAACCTAGTCCAGTCTTGTTGGTTCCTAACTCACTCCTTAGTTTAAATAACTTGAAAAAGAACCAGAATACAAACCTAAATTAAGCTTTTAGAAGAAGTTTTCTATATCTAATAAATATCTCATCTGCATGAGACATTTATTGTTAAAAGTCTTCTATATGGTTTTTTCACTCGTTATAAATAAAAACTTATATTTTACTCTGTGTTATAAATGAATGTCCGAATGTCCTAGTCCAGTCTTGTTGGTTCCTAACTCACTCCTTAGTTTAAATAACTTGAAAAAGAACCAGAATACAAACCTAAATTAAGCTTTTAGAAGAAGTTTTCTATATCTAATAAATATCTCATCTGCATGAGACATTTATTGTTAAAAGTCTTCTATATGGTTTTTTCACTCGTTATAAATAAAAACTTATATTTTACTCTGTGTTATAAATGAATGTCCGAAATAGTGCAACTGGCAAGAGCTTTAAAAGCAAAAAGAAGCTCATGTGCTGAGAAGTTGATGTAATGTTCTGGCAACAACCGAATATTGAACACTTGCAACAGAGTAATGAGAAATTTAATTTATGTCCAGTATGAAAAGCGAGCTTAGTCATTATTCTTTTTTAGACGAATATGTCGAAAACTGACAAGTAAACAAACATGCCGCCTATAATGATACGTTATAATGAGCATTAAATGTTTTTTGCCTTGTTTCTTTTTATACCCTGCACCACTTGTGGCAGAGGGTATATTAAGTTTGTGCGAATGTTTGTAACTACTAAAGGCAAATTCCACAGCCACTTTCAATTATATAAATGTGGTGTAAGAATCAAAATCTGTCCGTCTCTCTGTTCATGTAAATTTCTACACAAGGTACTGATCGTATTTTTTGGGATTTTTCGTTGAAATTTGGTACAATGAAATGCTTTGGCTTAGAAAGGAACCCTTTAAAAAATGAACAGAATTGCACCATTTTTAGAACTCCTCCCCTCATAATGATATTTCACGAAGTAACTGTAATATGCGAGTGCCCTGCGTGGCATAATTTAAGCAGCTAAGGGTATGGGTATGGGGTACTAAAGGGTCGGACTGGACCAACTATAATATTTTTACTTTTCTTTTTATAAACATCTCACGAACTGATTATGTTTCGTTTGCGTGGCGGTGGTTGAGGTGGTAGCAAACAAATTGTATGGCAAGCCAACAGTAATAACAACAACAATAGCAAAAACAATATAAAATCTTAACGTGATTATCGTGATGTTGTGTGTTGTGTATACGTGTTAGTATTGGTTATATATATGGAATATTACCGTTTTTTTTTTTGTTTGACGCTTTTTATGTTGCAAAGTTTGTATGTATTGTACATTGATGTTATTGTAAAGTTGGTGATACTAGTAGTTGTTATACTACATACTTTCTTTTAGTTTATCCCCAGCATGTTATGGTCGTACCAACTAATATAAATCTCAAAGAGAACCAAAACTATAATAAAGCCAATAGTAGTGGTGCCAATGCCGCCACTAGGAAGCCACAAAATTTAAAACAAACATCATGGTTTTTTGGCAACACAGCAACAACAAGAACAGTCGCCAACTTGCAGTTGATGTTAGATATTGTGGGAACGCCCAATATCATTACAAGTAACACAAGTACGTACAGCCAACAGCAGCAACGGCAACATTATGAGAATGGCAAATGTGGTATAAGTTGCGCTTTTCATCTTCTTCTTCCGCTACTTTAAATGTTTCTTCTTCCTCTACTTATTCTTCCTTAGTTGAATGGTACCGCCGCGACATTAATTTTGAACTGTGGACACAAAAGTTTGTTGGTGCCGTTGGCAATTTGAATGCTAAACACTTGGATACTTATATAGCCAGCAATGGAACTTTTACCAACAATGGTGCGGAACTTTATGTGAACAAACTTTCAAATCTACAAGGACGTACAATACGAGTTGGTACAGTTACTTACGCACCATACGTGGTATCTAATGTGGTGGTAAGTAAAAATAGGAAACAACAACAACAATGTAATAGTATTTGAATTGAAACTAAAACTACAAACTAACATATCAACATGACTATGAAGTGCTATATATGTATATTTGTGTGTGCGTGTGCGTTTTGGTGTAATAAGAGAATAAGATGTATTGACTTGAGGTTTTGTTTTCTGGTTTTTATTTCTAGTATGTTATTGTTGCTTTCTATATTCCTTCTTCTTCTTCTTCCTCCTCTTTTTTTTTTGTGTACCATTTAGTAAATGGTGTCACTTAACTGTAAACACATGTTGTGGCTTAATGTACGTTTGTTTAGTTTTTTGTACATTTTTTGGTGGCAAACTTCTTACATGTGCTTGTATGTTTATATACGTGTATGCTTGTGTGTTGTTGAATTGTTGGCTTAAGGTTTATGTGTACAGTTTGGTTGGTTGCCAATTTTCTAAAACTTTTTTCAAATGACTCCGTTACATGTTAACATGGCAGCAGGACATTTCAGCCTATACACAATATATGCCAACAACTTTCATTCTTTCATTCACACTCAATTGTTATTTTTTATTATTGCTAATGTTGCAATAATTGTAAATACCAACAGCTTCATATTAGTCCACTTCAATCCACTCAACTCCCTCCATTCATTCACTTCATTCGCTGAAATAATCTAATGACCAATATAACCTAACTCTGGACTTGTGCGGTATAAACACGCTTTCCCTTTTTCATTACAGTCACCTGGTGAGGGTAATGTAGATGGCGTAGATAGTCAGGCCCCTAATAAAACTGTGCTTTTTATTGGTGCCGAAGCTGAAGCAATCATCACATTTTGTCAACTACACAACTGTCACTTAAGAGTGAATCCTTGTAAGAAGAAAATGCATAAAACATTAGCCAATATTGAGTAATGTTTTTTTTATAGATGGTGCTGATAATTGGGGAGTTATTTATGAAAATGAAACCGGCACTGATATGATGGGCGCCTTGTATGAGCAGCAAGTTGAAGTTGCTATTGGTTGCATATACAATTGGTATGATGACATAACGGAAACATCACAAGTTATAGCACGTTCATCAGTAACCATATTGGGACCCGCACCTGAGTAAATTTCAATTATAAAAATAACAATCAGAGCAAAAACACTTAATCATCTCTTAAAAGTAATCAAACTCTCATCTAGATAGGTTCGAATTTAGTTGGCATACTCGCGATCGTTAAGACATTAACATGCGGGACTTGCCTTTCTAGTTTTTGCCGCTTTTAAATTGGACAAAAATCGGTTTGAACCCACAACTACAAAAAATTTACCTGTCGGCTACAAAAATTGAGCTTTAATGTTATAGTTTGGTTTAGTTACTTATAACTTATGCATTTATAGGTAGATTCACAAAAACCCATATTTGACATAGAATCGGACTTGAAAGTCTCGGCTTTTTAATACGTTAGGCTGTGAGTAGGATTCCCAATTGAAAATAAATGCCATTCATGTGGAACAGATCAACACGGCGACCTCACTTACAGAAGTTCCCTCCTGAGCGACGATCCTTTTCAAATAAAAAAATTTATTTTTATTTTCAGACAATTTCCACGTTGGCGTATTAATATTATGCCATTCTCTTTACGCCTTTGGCTATTTACTTTTTTCACCATAATATTATGCGCTGTAGCATTTCACCTTATCAAGAGCATAGGCAATCGTTTAAGTAACCAGTCAATGAGTGAACCCAATACCGGTTACATGAATTATTTTGATAAAACATTTTTGGATATATTTGCTATATTTATACAGCAACCTTCCGCCGATACCGTGTAAGTAAGATAATTGAAATATTTTAGAAAAAAAGAACACAAAAAAAGTTCATCTGTCCTTACAATTTCAAGCTTAAATCGTATTGCTACCCGTTTATGTTTGGCTAGTTTGTTATGTGCTACGATTACATTGGAGAATACATATAGTGGACAATTAAAGTCAATATTGACACGACCGATTTTCAATGAACCGGTCGATACTATGGAAAAATGGTCTAAAACAGACTGGAAATGGGGCACCCCCTCCATTATATGGATTGCTTCGGTGAAGAACTCCGATTTTGAGAGAGAACAGATTTTAGCGCAACGCTTCGAAATACGTGATAAAGGGTTTTTATATAATGCCAGCTTTTGGTCAAATTATGGTTTGGGTATAGAACGTTTATTTAGTGGAGCATTCACTTTCGGCAGCTACATAACTCAGCCGGTTTTAGAAAATAAAATTGTAACTATACGTAAAGTATTGTCATACACAACTTAATTATTTCCTATTTTTTTTTTTTTTTTTTTTTTGGTAGGTGCTTAAAGATGATTTATATTTTGATTGGACTCGTGCCGTAGGCATACGTGGTTGGCCTTTAATGCCCTTATTAAATACGCATATATTGAATTATATGGAAACTGGTATATATACGTACTGGGAAAGAAAGGTATCATTGGAATTGATTTCACCACGTATGTCTGTCTGTCCATGTAAATTTGTGCGCAAGCTGCACGTCGCATTTTTTGAGATATTTCGATGAAATTTTATACGAGAATACGTATAGGCCCAAAGAGGAACCCTATTGAAAATTAACCAGATCTGATCATTTTTAGAACTTCTTCCCATGTAAGGTCATTATATGGCTAAAAATCGCAATTATTATAATTTTTTGACAAAAATAGGTGGAGAATAGTTAATTGACTCATTTCTATATAATGATATTTACAAAGTAACGTAATTAGAAGTTTAGTTAATTGTTATTTTTTTAGTTTAGTGGTTAGAAGAAAATTATATGCAGGCTCAAAAAATATGTTTCACTAACGTATTTTTTATTTTTCTAGGTAGCTTTCAAATATTTGGATCAAAAAATTCAAGATGTTTTGGTTAAATTGGCGTCAGGTTATAAAGTTAAATTTCCACCACAAACCCTAACCTTAAATGATATATCCGGTTCATTATATATATTATTATTTGGTTATTTGATAGCTTTATTGGCATTCCTTTTAGAAATCCTTATGCATTCGTTATAATGTTGATAAAATAAAATTTAATATAATTAATAAAAATTTCAAAAAATTAAGAAAATGTTGCTAATAAATGTGGAAAAATATTGAAATTTAAAGCATTTGCCTTTCTTTAACAGATTACCAACAAACAATAGACATATAGTTATAGTTTAAACCTAACAAATTAACCAACTAACCGAGCACTTGGCCAAAGTTTAAAATATCCAGCCATTAATAGCAAATGATCCGAAACTATAGACTGCAGTTTTTGTAACATGGTGTTGACCATGTAAGGTTTGTATAGATGTGTGGGTCTGTGTGTGTGTGTGTGATATGATGGTATACAATGTGCAATTTTTACACACAAGCAAGACAAAGTTAAAACATTTTCATTACACACTGCACACCATGTATGGCTGTGCACACACAAAGTGTGTAATTGTGGGTTTGTGTATGGGTGGTAAGTGTGTTTATAGACCAGAGTAAGTCTCTAAAAGCCAAAGTATTTAAACACCAATTGAAATACAATTGAATAAATGGTGTGCGCAAGGGGGGAAGAAAGCGCAAAAGTCATGACAAACGATACCAAGCGGTATCCCACAATAATGCAACAGTCACAGTATTACTAATATTTTAATTCCACTGCTAAAGCTCTTTAGAATAAAGACCACCATAATAACATTGCCATTACGGCTGCATAAATGTTTGTTCAGACCAGTATTTAGAAAGCTCATGTTCAGACGCGTTATGATACGTTTTTATGTATATTCTTCTTCACTAACTACGAAGCAAAGAAGATAATTTTGTTTATACAAGCCCACACCAAACACTAGTATTCAAGGTATACAAATTAAACCATAATTATACAAGTATTCTTAATTCCACTTTTCGACAAAACTCAAACTCTGAAATTTTCTCTAAAAATATCTTAAATAAAAAGAGAACACTGAATATCTCATTCGATTTTCAATACTTGGAAAGAATTATCAATATATTCTTCATCAGCTGACAATCTGCCTGATGTCGGTGTGTCCGTCTTTAGCTGGAGAAGTTGCAATTTTGCAAATTTAACTGATATTTATGAAATAGGTGAATATTTTTTTCCATTGTGCCTAAAGTTGGGTAGAGTCATTTAGCCACACCCGCAATCAAACAACAAAAATCTTCTCTCCAAATAAAAATTTCATATTAAGCTTAACCTTCAAGGCAGAGAATGGATTGGTGCAGCAATCAGCAAGTAAGTTAATGCGTACTTTTTTCACTACAAATCATTATTGTTTACTTACAAATTTTAAAGAGTATTTTAGTTATGGTCTAAACTCAATTTTAGCTATACGTACAGGTGTCCCTAAACTAAGTACTCGTATTACATTTCGTTTTATTTCAATTCACTTCCTTACCCTCTATATGTAAAGCTATGTAGTAATGTGAGCTCCTAATGAAAATATACCAATTTCCTAAAGCAATACAGAAAATAACACACTTTTCCATACTCTCTCCATTCAAGAAAGCCAAGCCAAACTACCAAAAAACTTCAAATAACCAACTTCTTAAAAACAACTTAAGTAACTTTCTACCCAGACCGTTGTAGAGGAGACGGAAATGAAAATGAAGCTTGAAATTCATTTGAAAAATAAAAAGTACAAAGAAACCGGACGATCCAATAATAAACAGACAGAAACAAAACCATATTGAAGTAAATTGTGATCGAATTGAATAGAAATTGGAAATAAAATTACGGGTGGGAGGGTGGAGGTGAATAAGCAAGCAAACAGCGTAAGGAAGTTCAAGTTAAATTAAGTAAAAAAAAAACAAGAAAAGAGATATGTTTGGCTGAGGCCAAATCTTGAATACCCACCATCATTGCCCTAAAGCATCCTAAAGAGTATGATGAGTATAATATTGACATAATTCATTCTTCGATACCTTTTCGGTAATGTAGAAAATTTACTTAGAAAATTACTCCTTTTTTAGTTTTTGAAGTATTATGAGCGGGTCGCTTAAACGATTTTACCTAATTTCAATACCAACCTTCTACGAAATTTGGATATAGATTTAGAATGCATATACTTTGTAGAGTCTCCGACAACTTCTTTGCCCATTCCATGCATTTGGACAAAGTGTAGATATGGTAGTAGGTGTAAAAACTGAAAAAAAGTGGAGTATCGCAAACTAATCGAATGCCACTCAAAATCGTTTACTATTGGATGATAGGATGTACGTACACACACACACACACACACACAAAGTATAGATATTTGTACAGTTTATATATTACAATAGTTATAGCTTATAGTGTCAACAAGAAAACAAATAATAAAAGGTTTATGTGGCTCAAACCACAGCTTAAAGTATTCTCTATTAGGTTATAAGAGATTTTTGTTTATTTGGTTCATTTGGAAATGGACACTTTTTCAATACTTAATGTTCCCCAAACCAAAATATCGCGGACATACGGACATGCTCAAATGGTTCAACTAATTTATTATACTGCCACCGCTAAGCTTAAGGATATAACAAAAAGAATGGAAACACAACAGCTATAACAACAAATGGCAATCATGTCCTTGCTCAAATAACAAATAATAGTAAAAACGAAACAAATGAAAATGTTACAGCCCGACTATATAATACACTACCCCCCCGTTTGTAAAGGAAAAAAGTTTATAATGCAAAAAAGTGGTCAATTATTAAGCTCTACTAAAACTACCTTCAACTAAAAAAATTTAATCAACATCAACCACAAATTACTAAATTTTTGTTGAAACATATTTAAAAATTGGGTATTTCAAAATGGAAAGGGGGGGAAGTCCAAGTTAAACAATTTTGAATAAGGGCTGCTTTTTAAGTCATACTAAAATTCATTGAAAATATCTTAAAAGCCAGAAGCAAACGCTTAAGCACAAATTTGTATGGACAGACGGACATTATCTTCCTTTTTAACCGTTTAATGGTTACAAACAGCCACTTAAACTGAATACATATTCTACCAAAACGGAGTATAGAGTATAAAGAGATAATAAAAATGACGGAGTTGAATGTTCGATAACAATAATGGCGTTTATGATGCTTTGTAATGTATGTTTGGGGATGAACATAAAACCATTATTGAAATTTCTTTTTTTCTTTTTTCTTTTTTTTCCAATACAAATACGATTTGTTTTATGTAATATTACCTTTCAATGTTATACAACAACAAAGTGTTGTGAAGACACTTTACAGAAATGGAAAAAGAAATTAGATGCCGCTAGAGTACTATTTTATTAAATGGTTATTGGTAGATATAAGAAATCGTTACTTACAAAATACAAACATACAAGAACATACAGTCTGTTCATATCATTTTTATGTTTACACACTATTTACATAGAAAGCACATTTTATTTGGTATATATTTATGGAAAAAAAAAAATTGTTTTTTATACCCATCAACATATGTACATATCAATAGGTTTATATCACTTTGTTAAAAGATTTGTAACGCCCAAAAATAAGCGTCACAGACTCCACAAATTATATATGTTCTTAATCAGCATCGAATGCTGAGTCCATCAGTCCAGCTATATGTGTTCTATGGTAATCACTTTTGTGATCGAGATATTGATTCAAAATTACAAACCAATTGATATTGGTATTGGTTAAGCCTTATAATGCTCACAATGCATTAAAACTGAAGGCACCTAAGATGTATTGACGTAACATCCCAAAGCATCCATGGTGGGTATTCAAAGTTTCACCTTAGTCTTTATTACTGTTTTTATATAAAATCAAATCTACTGAAGAGATAATATTGTAAACATTTTATTCGTAGAATCTTCAATATTATTACACCAATAACAAATGTAAATGTCTTTATGTAAATCTGTTATGTTAAACCATGATGTTCAATGAGTCTCAATATAAACATAAAATTTTAAAGTTAGTATATCCCGAAATGTTAAGTGCACATGGGCAGCTGCTTAAAGGATGATGCGGACGATTTGGTGGGAAATTGTGTAAAATCCTCCCAAGTCTTTCAGTAAATTGAAAAATTGTAGCATACTAAGCAATGAATACTCGTATATCTTACACGTTTCATCCTTTAAAAACAATACGGTTTGTTTTCATTTTATAAAAAAAAAATGTTTTTATTAACCCTGTGTCATAATACAATAAAAGTTAAAACATTTCAATGCCCATAAAGTGACACAGTATTGAGAAACTTTTGAAAAACTCATTTCATATATTTTCAACAATATTTTTTAAAGCTGAAAATATTTTTGAACCGTTGTAACAACATTACATACATTTGCTTATTAATCATTTACCTAATAAGTTTACCTGGTAAATTATGAAAAATAAAAATTTAAACGGCGAACGATTGTCAAACCTCCATTTTGATGAACTTAATTTACGACAGACAAATCCAATTATAAAAGACTATGGATATACTAAAGTAAACCAAAAGTCGACGCCGTTTCCACGCACTATAGATCCTGTAACGCCAGGATTATTACGCCAACGATTAGAGAGATTATTAAATGACTTGAATATTACCGCACACAAATGCGAAATAGCTGAGACAGCGCCAACCGCCTACAATATGTTATTACCTGGATATAGTAGTGGAACTATAAAATCATTTAGGATTAACGATAAGTTATCCGGATCAGATGAATCAAACAAACAAAGTTGGCGTTCACAGCTATTTAAGAAGAAGCGACAAGAATTTTATCGCGGCGAATATTTGATTACGAAACAACGCAGTATGCGTTGTCTAAAGCATGAAGCTGGAGGAAAAATTGAAAGAGATAGAACTTTTACAGAGAAAGATTCCGTTACATATAGAGCTACGATTAATTATGAGTCAAGGATTCATTCAATGTTTATAAACTTTTAAATATATATCATGTTGTGGCATAAATGTTGCAAAAAGAAAATTTCAAGTAATCAATAAATATAATAAAAAGGCATCATATTTCTTTTTCTTCTTCTTATTCTAAATAAAAAAAATTGACAAATTTATGACCAATTGAGTCCTGGCACCAAATTCTATTAATTTTTATTCTTCAATTGTACTTTAAACTCAAAATATTAATTAATTCAGCAAATAATCACTGGATCCATGAATTGGTGCATTCTGATGTTCCTCAGATTTGGTCAGCACATCATCCACAATTCTCCAGTTGCTTATAGATGGTCCAGCTTCTTGACTAGCACTTAGTCTCTTTTGTTTAGCCAACGTAAATTCTCCATAATCAAATTCTTTGCGTTTTCGTGCAAATTTTCTGCGACGTTCCTGTCGCCCTTCATTACTAACACTCTCGTCGTCTTCTTTATCGTCTTTAACGTTCTCTTTTTCAATAGAAAATTTTGAATCGCTACCAATACTTTCTTGATTAAAGCGTGCCAACGCATTTAATAACCGTTCATGTAACATTTTGGCGGACACCGGATCTTGAAAGCGAGGATATGGTGTTTTTGCTTCCTTAATTTCTATAAATCCATAATTTCTGCCATGCAAAGATTCATACAATGAATCTTCAAAGTGTAATTTCTTAACGGTGGCCTTTGGCCGGCCATCATCTGTATTTTTGCCAAATCTTTTCGCCATATTATTTATATATTTTCCGAAATATTTTTTTATGTTTTACAAATTTATGAATAACTATAACAACGTGTATTATTACAAAAGTGTAGAACACGCCGCATAGGCTAACGCATAAAAATGTAAAATAAATAATAATATATTAAAAAATCAAACGGACAACTTTCTCAATGCAATAAATAATAAATAATGAATAACAAACTATTTCAAAATGTCATCAAGTTCCAACCATTCCATTTCATATTATTAGATGTGATAGAAATATTTATGATTTATTAAAAACGTTTCTCTTTTTATTCATTTATTTTTACATGCAATTTCATTTAGAAATACAACACTATGCAAACGCTTTCTTACAATATTCAACTAAATTACTTTTGTGGTCTTGGATAACAGATGTTAATGCTTGACATGTATGACTGTGCTGCATATTGTTTTGCTGTGGCGCATGTATTGAACAAATTTAATTTAATACTGTGGTTGGGGCGGTGCTTTTTTGTACTGTTTTGTCCGCACAGCCATATATAACTTTTACTAAGGATGTTACTAAATTTGGTGTCTATAATAAGTTAAATTTATTCCCCATGTAAGCCTGTAACATTTATTAAATAAAAAGAAAAAAAGCACAAAGACTGCGGCGGGTAAAACTTCTATCATCCTCTTGCTTTTCCTCAAATTTGAATGAATGAAAAAAACTAACATAAACATTTAGATTTGGAAAAATTATGCAAAAACAGGATAAAAACATAAAAATATTTGTGACCGGACATCAAAAAAGTACCGCAGCACACAAAACTGTTAACAGAACTATTCTGACACTCTACATATTTCGGAGTGCAGCTGTTTTAAAAGCAAATTATGGCCCAATAATTAAGTATTAAGAATACGTCATTGTCTTAAAATGTGAAAAAAAGTAATAAAAATTATGATCCATGCCCGCCTACGCGTTCTATGGGAAGTTCTAGGCACTGCGAGGTTCAGCGTCTTACCTGCCAAACTCCTCTCATTTTTTTCATTTTTTTCGAAATTTTCATCGCGGAAATATCATAGAAATCACTATTTCTAAAAAGATTTCATTTCATTTTAAATATTACATTTCACGAATAATCCACGTAGACTTTGGCAGTTGCACTCCATGGTAGACCTATAATAACCGCTCTCAAAGCCGCTAATTAAGAAAATAGATTTAAATACAGTATAATTTCTTTTAAGAATGTCTACTTTATCTCTCTTCTATCAAACAAACGTTTGTGTCTTCAATTTCGAAACAATTTCTCATCAGTTTCAGCTGTTGTTAGTAGTTATTGTATCAAATGAAACAACTGTGAAATATTGTGTATATTTTGAAGGATATTGACATTTATTAAGTAAACGATAGATACTACGTGAAAAGTATGTTTACTCAATATAATAAAAAGTTTGTAAAACCAATCTGAAAACAAAAGTCACTTGAAACACTTTTAGATTGCATCTCATATACATATAAGTTACGTGTGTTAATGGGAAACCGTTCTTTAGCAGACTTATGGTTCTAATAACAAAAATAATTTATAATTTTGCAGTTGAGATTATTTAGTAATGAAGAAATGTTGCATACAGTTCATAAGTTTCGTTATTTTGATTACACTTGTACTTTCCTTGAATGTAATATGCGATGCATTGTTATTAGCAAAAATTTGAAAATCCCTGGTGTTACGCTATCTCTGTGTGTCTAATATAATTTTATTATATTCTCAATAACTGTGGATTTGATTGTAATACAACGTACACGTACTTAGTGTTGTAGTTTTTATAGTAAATTTAAATTACTTTGGAAACGTGATTATTACTTTAGAGATATGTACTGAGTGGCGTATGCGCATAAGTTTATTATTGGAATTATAAATTATAAGCAGCTTAGATTAGTCAAATAATTCTCAAAGCCATTAACTTTATCCATTTCGCCCGTACCAACCACATTAGATTCATACAATAGCGTTCTCTTTTTCATTATACCCTGTACTACTAGTGGTAGTGTTGGTTACCTTAGGTTTGCGGGAATGTTTGTTATTTCTATACGGCAAATACTACAATAATACCGATTAATTCAGAATCAAAATCTGAATCTGAATCGATTTAACCATGCCTATATGTCTGTCTGTCCATGTGTCAGCCCATGTAAATTTGTGCGCAAGCAATAAATCGCATTTTTTGAGATATTTCGATGAAATTTTATACAAGGTCTGTATTTACTCAGAGAGAAACTATTGTAAATAGACCGAATAGAACCATTTTTAGAACCCCTGCTATTATAATAGTAGTTTTTATATAGTAAAAAACCGTAATTCTTTATATTTTTGTACAAGATTTGATATTTGGACTGAATCAAACTATTTTTAAAGCCGCTTACCATATAATCACCTTTCACGGAGTAACTTCTATAGTCGCAACTAAACTAATCGTAGCATAATTTAAGGAGTTAAGAGGCGTTGAGTATTAAATGGTCGGACTTGACCGACTATAACATTCTTACTTATTTGCTTAATAATTTTGTTCATCTCCTTTTTCATTGATACACAATAAACTACAAAATCAAAGGGCATTTATAACTATATATTGTTCATATACATACATGTATATATAGTAGATATATGTATATGCAAAACAACATTGGAAAATACTAAAATATCGTCGTCCACATCATCATCACCATCACCATCATCATCATCGTTATTGGCTACAGCATGGCAGCAGCAAATGGTTGAAGACAATAATAGTATAAAACAACTATAACGAGTGAATATATTAGAGGCAGTTCCACGTGACCACTTAATATTCCTACATCTCGTAATTGCCACTTTACTGCAGTAAAGACGTACCATTGTCTTGTTTTTGCATTTCGTAAAAAAGCGTTATGGCGGCAAATGGTTCCACAAATATACTCTTTAAGTTTAAATTACATTGGTACAGCGATTTATTCAGCTATATAACTGTTTTTCAATACATTTTATTAAGAAACTTTTACGAAAAAAGAATTTTCTTTATATAAAAACTTTGTAATATATAAGGTTATACCGAAAAAACTCTTAAAAATTTACCGTTCAGGTATACTGTTCAATATTGAATGTTTTTGTCTCAAAATACATCCTTAAAAGAAACTTCAAAAGATATTACTAACGTGGATTACAAGAATTAAATGGACGGATGGACTGACAGACTGACATGATAAAATCGATTACATTGTGTGTGGCAAAATGGAAATTTTTGAAAATCTTGAACTTGTTTAATATCCGACCCATTTTTAGCATCTTAATGAAATTGTGCTGCATGGGCGTGGCAGTGAAATAATTCCAATTAAGTTTACCCATAGAAACATCAAATATTTCGATAAAATTTCAATACCTTAAATTGATTAATTATAAGCATATTCCAACATCGATTTACAATATATTTTGATTCTGATTAAAACATGTATAAATATTATGAGGTATTTACTAAAATGTATCAAACAGAATAATCAACTTAGTGTATCCATAATTGATATGTTTGGAACATTATTACGTCTTGGCTCTTTGCATTCAATTCCATTTGAATGTCATCCAGGTATAAGCTGCTGCTCTTTGTTATACGACTTACTCACACTCAAATAGCCTGTCACATCTCCCACATATGGAGCACTCTCAATTTTAGTAAAAAAGCAAAGTATGTTAATTTTATACGGATTTTGGACACCGTATAGAAAGGCAAGAAATATATTCTTAAAAAATTGTACGTACCTCTGTCCTTCTTTCTAAACAGTTTCTATACACGAGCGATTACTTCAAGGGAACGTTTCAAAGTTTTATTTTACATATGATTAAGGAGAATATTTAAAATACAAATAGACATCAGTTTAGACTTAAACAATCTACTTTTCTCTAATTGAAATTAGTTGAAAATTATTCTGAAATTATTCAACTCACTGACTGAGTATGGTATTCATAAAAGTCGTTGAAAATGTTTTATATAGAAAATGTAAGAAAAAAATATTGACTGATTTTTGCCACAAAATCTATACCGCTTACATTAGTAACTAGAAATCATTCACACAAACGCAATGCAAATACTATACCGTACATATGTATTTGGCAATCATCGTTTGGATTTTCCTCTATTCCTTAATTGAATAGTAAGCTATTTCTGTGAGTTCACACACACACACGTTCTAAAAATGTAACAACGCGTTTATGTATGTGTGCATCAACAGAATTTTACTTTTTTTTGGGTGATGTCATATGTTATCCTTTATTAGAATTATTTTTATATCCGTCAATGTCATCCATGAGTGGTATGTTGTTTCCTCTTTACACTCTACAATCGATTCAGAATGAAATTCTTAATTGATGTTTTATCCGCTTGTCAATGAAAATTCACATGTACATATATGAACTGGGTCCTTTTCAAGGACCTCTTCTATCTTTGTGAAAATAATAATGAAAATAAGATAAATCCGTTAATATTACTTTAGATGAAAAGTTTTTGCGAAATTGAACCAAGACCACTTTTCAAAGAGATCGACCTTTGAAAGAATACGAAGGCCCATGTCAATTATAATGTTTAGTTAAATCGAAGTGTTTGAAAAATAGACTTCATTTAAAATGCTTCACTTAGACATCATTTATATTCACTCAAGAGTTTGGAACTTTAGTAGCTACGTCCTCATAATTTTATGGCATAAACAGACATTTACCAGACAAGCGCTAAAGTTTATTGACAATGCCAAACTAACCAATACTAGCTCACATCATCATGTGTTGCCTATGAATTTATATAGCGCAGCGCTAAAGCAAAGAATTGTTTGACAAACGCAACACAGAGCGACGGGACTCTAACACAAACGATACTTTTGTTAAATGTTACAACACTATACCTACATATATGATGGTTAACAAATACTTTTGTTATGTGTCCAATATTGAATGCACTGAACACACCATACACCCTATATACTATATTGATGAATATTTCTTTCAAAAATTATTTTAAACCTGAAGCGAGATTATTTGGTTTACAACAATTTTACACTTAATTAACAACGTATTTGTTAGTCGCACTTTTCATAAGAAGGACGGTAAACATTGGTGACACTTTTTTCATTTTAATACATTTTTATAAATCTTCCGCAGTCGAAGTGAAATTGAGATTTTTATAAATTTTTTTTTTTTTTTTGGAAATTTATTGCTTTTATTAAAAACTCATGTAAATATGTGAATGATCAACAATATATGCCCACCTAATCAAGACCGTTAAGTGGTTATCGTATTGCCCGAACATATATTTGCCAGAATATTGTTCGCATGAATTCAGTTGTTTTGTATGTAAATGCGGTAAATGTCCTCTATGAACGTCCATTTCATGTTATGCTGCAATACTTGATTGTTATTGATATAAAAGTGTTTTCAATTGCAATGTTTGTTTTTTTTTTCCTTTTTGCCATGAAAAATACAAAAATTAAATTGTTACCACTTATGTGTATGTTTATACATTCGACCACATAGAAATACATTCATTTGTGTGCTGGTACAATGAGCCTATGTAGCCGCCAATTTGTAGTGCGGTGTTGGATTTATTCAACTATATTAAATAAATAACTAACAAATCGGGTAGAGAGTATGAGTGTAGGATGGAATATATTTTTATATACTTACCGAAATTCATATATTGTAAAAGGTAAATATTTGCAATTACAACATTATATGATTTGTTTAGTAATTAGTTATTGTGAAATAAACAAAAATTCAAGTCATTTCAGCCATATTTGATTTCAAATGACATCAAGTCCTTTCAATCGATACCCGATATATTGTATTTAGAATAAATACACTCTACTCGGTAAACACTTCAAGTTGTCATGCATATCATAGAGATTATTAAGGAATGTATTATCCGCCATAGTTGCTACCATTTGGGATTTAGTATGCCAATGCATACTTCATTATATTCTACTTGACCAGACCTTCAATTTGGTACCCATGTTGAATACTAATACTGATGATACAGTGGGACGACTCCTGTCCCACCCACCCTGTATAATTTGTCTCTATTCTCCGTTCAGATTATTTTGTGTATTCGTGTTAATTATTCTAAATATCTGTCTGTTATTTCTTTAACATTTAACTGGTTTGTGAAGTTTTGTCTCGTTGTTCCCACATCAGCATTTAAACATATACATGAACTGACATGCCTGAATGAAGCTTTAATTTTTGTTAGTTATGTAGCAAATAAAACTATTCTCATATATTTAGAGAGAGATTTACAGATTTCCAATGTTCGCGCAACTTATAAATGTTACTCTATGTACATTGAGTTTAATAAAATAATACAATTCGTATATGGTGTATGTGTATGAGTGTAGAAATGTGTGAGGTTGAAGATTATAGTGTCTGCGGTGAATTGTGTAGTAGTTGCACTAATTAAAACTTTTACGATGATTCTATAAGAGTTTATATGTAGAGAGTGTTGGAAATCAAGTCGAACAGTTTGGCTTAAACCATATCTTCAATATACTCCACAACTATGCAGGAAACGTGGTATAGGCAGGCACATGATTACGCCCTTTATTTAAGTAGTATATCTTACCTATCGGTTTACAAGTCGGATTCTATATAAAGTAGTTGAACCGGGAGCCGATTATATACAGGTGCAGCAATTTTCAAATTAAAAAAAAAAATTATATATGTAATCGGTACTGAAAAATAGGTCATCAACACTGATACACAGCCATACAACCAGGCAGGTTAAGGCAGATCAAAAATATATGGAAGTTTTCAAACGCAGTAACGTATGTAGTAGACTGACACTCTTGTACTATAAATGTTAAGGAAGGAATAAAAAATTGTCCACAAATGAAATTGAAACCTAAAACGCACACACACACACACACTCTGGGTGGAGTGTATGTGATAAATGTTCAGTTGCTCAGTACCATGTGTGCGAGGCTGAGTATGTGCATGTTCATGTCAGAATAAGTGCGTTTTGCTGGTTTGTCTGCATAACGATACATGTGTGTGTGCGTGTTTATACATGAAACAACCGCAACAAAAAACCACAACTGCACAAAGTGCAGTGTAGGTAGAGATAAAAAATACCAACGTAATTACATATAAACACACACATAAACAAACAACACACAGAAAATACAAAACCTCAACATCAAGTTATCAAGCGTACAGTAGAGAGAGGTAGAGAGAGTACAGTGCTTGCAATAAATAACAGACAGCAAAAATTTTATTTAGTGGAAAGTTACCGGTACAGGTTAAATGCAATGTATGTAATGTGTGTGCGTGCGTGTGTGTGCGCCATGTCATCATCACTTTGTTGTTATTGTAGTTGTGTTGCATTCTTATTGCCACACACACACACACCACACCAGTAACTCTAATAGCCTTCACTTCCGCTTTACGGAAATCACAATGACAAACCATAAGAAACTTAAAAATGGATATAAGAACTAACACATACAGCACACAGCCACACATAAAATCGTATATTTAGACACTTTTGTATACATATGCTTGACACACAGAATTACAGAATTAGATTTGTCTATGCACGTGTGTGTGTAAACGAGTATAAACCAAAACGGAAATTACCAAAAGAATTTTGTGTGTTTATAAATAGCCCTTACTGTAATGTATTAGGCAACATATGTAACATACATGTATGCCAAGCATTGAAATATTTTTCGCAAATGACGTTCGACTGCCTTTATTACTGTGACGTGTACATATTTAGAAATATATCGTTTCGCAAGTAATTAGTGGATGCGTATTTTCCTAATTCTCAACATAAGTGATCTGAAATATTTTTATACTCTCCACATAAAATGATGGCATCACAAACTGAGTGTGTCCGTGTATCCTGTTGAGATTATGAACTGAAATTTTGTACAAAAATTTTTAGTTTCTGCACGGAAATTTTTATTTAAAATACTATTGACTTAGGAAAATAAACCTTTCACTTCAAATGTTGCACTACTGGATAAATTTTTATCAATTATAGGCGTAACTTTTAACCCATTTCGCCCAATTTGCAGACATTACAAATGAAATATTTCAAAATGCATGACCGTAATAAGGCCCATGGACGCAAGGACGGATTTGAATAAGTTAATTAAAATTTTTATTCTGATCAAGAGTATATTTGTGGAAAAGACCCCATCCGTACATAACAATGTGCAGCAGCAGCATCGTCTTTCATAGCTTACCTTAAAATCCGGAAATGAAACCATAATTTTGGGTAGTGGGTAATGTGGTGTTGATGTATTAAAAAATAACACGAATCTCTTTTTTTATTATGAAATAAAATCAATTTTTTTTTTAAATTCTGCGCAATGTTTTTGTTTTACTCAATTGTTATTATATATTGGTTGATAAATTGTTGTTGGGCAAGTTCTTATTAAAAATTGTTGCATCCTACAGATATGTGTAAAAACTGCGAAACGTCAATTATTATCTATTGACGTTACTTTAAAACAAAACCCAAAAAAAAAAATTTAATTTTTTTATATTTTGAAATGTCATGCATACACACATACACATTTGCAATATATATATATTATATATAAACATACATATGTTTGTGTTTTTGTTCTTAGTATGATCAATTTTATTCTAAGTTGCTTTTTGCTATTATTTTCAAATAAAGCAAAATTAATTTTTAAGAAAAATATTGTTTCCGTAATCTTCATATTTAGTTGAAACATAATTATTTTCGATCTCTCTCTCTGCATATTATAAAGGTTGTGTTCAACTTAAAAACTACTATTAAAAATTAAAAATTAAAAATACATAAAAAATCGTAAACAAAATCATATTAAGTGCGTAGAAGTATTTTGGCAAAAATGTATACCTACACACGCACTCACACACACACACTATTACCAAAATTGTTTAATTTCCATATAAAAACGGTATTGAAAGAAGCTAACAGATCGTTTTTTCTTTTGTATTTTTTTTTTTTCAAAAATCAAAAATTTTATTAGATTTATAGCTAACGTAAAGAATGGTTAATAGTGCAGCCGTAAGGATTTATGGTAACATATATTCATCCTCAAACTGCAACTTAGTAGTAAGGATATTTTTGAAAATAAAAATTGATATTTTTGTTTAATCTATTTTTTTTAAACATCGACTACATTTATGTAAAAAAAAAAAATCAGGCATGAAGTTTAGTTTAACAAATAATAGCAATGATCGCCATCAAAGGTCAATTAAATATCAAGTTTACAGATTTTTCTTTTAATACATTACACTAAAAAATCAAACGGAGGGGCTTGCTTTGAATAATCTTATGAAAGCCACATTACAGATTTACAGGGTTAGACGTCATATTCATTTTGTTTTTTTTCATATTTTGTGTTCTAAGCACTATTTTTTTTTTGTTTACGAAATTTTTACAAAAGCAACAAAAAAATTTGTATAAACGCACATATTATATATAACACAAAAAAAGCTCACAATTTTTAAGCTATCAGTGGCTTTTATAGTTGTTTTTTTTTTATTATTGGTTACCGGTCCAACTATACACAGATTTACATTTTCACTGGACAACTAACTGAAAAATTTAAAAAAAAAAAAATTCTGAATTCTTCCAAATTTTTTTAATTCTTACTGAGAAAGATTTAAAAAAAAAAACAAAAATCAAAAATTTATTACAAATATTTTCAGTCAATTTTTTTTATATTTAACTTTAATTATAAAATAATAAGCTAAGCTTTTTCAAAAAAAAATTAAAGGATATATGTATTTTCTCAATTGACTTTTTTCAAAAAAAAAAAACAATTTTTTTTTTCAAAGATAAAAAATTTAATATTCTCAATCATTTTTCTTTTTTTCAATATTAGCTAAATATTTTTTTTTTTTTCTAAATGAAAGAGTGATAAAATTTTAAAAAATATTTTCAGTTGACTTTTTTTATTTTTTACTGATCTTATAAATTTCATCAGAAAAAAAGAGGAAAAAATATTGTAAATTTTTCAGTCAACTTTTTCGAGTTTTCATGCTGATTTTTTTTTAAACCTAAGTGAATTTTTTTCCCCGCTACATTTTGAAAATATTCGTTTTTACATAATTATGAGAAACAACGTATAAAATATTAATAACTACGAAATCAAAAAATCACACCGACGCGTACATTTCTAATTTATATTAATGTATTAGGTATGCTAGTATGTATGTATGTTTGTATATATAATTAAATTTCCATATATATATATATATTTTCTTAAGTGTGTGTTCCATGTATTTTTCTGATATTAAGGATAAGCACTTTTAAAACTGCATTAGTTAATAAAAAAAAAAAATTTGATAAATTATCAAAGAACATAAAAATTATGAAAATAAACAAATCAAATTGAAAAAAATTATTCGTTCGTGTATGCTGATTAAATTGTTTTGTTGTTTGTATTGTTTTGTTTCTTCATAGAAACGTACGAAAAGTACGGAAAGTTTTTGCACCCACATGACCCAAGAAAAAAGTGAATGAATGAATGACGAGTGTTTATACAAATTATAAAAAAAAAGAACTTTTTATAATTTTTCTAAAACTACTCTGATTAGTAGTTGTTCTATGTATGTATGTGTGTTTTTTGATTACTGCCTTTAATAAATTTGCTGTTTAGCCTCAATGATGAGGGCTAGCAACGAGTCCAATTTCAAGTCTTTGAAACGGGCAAAATGGTCCATCATAGGCTGTATAGAATCCGATTCTATAGCAGCACAAATCGTTTGATTTTGTATGGTGCGATTTAAAGAGGAAGCTACTTGATCCAAAAATTTACGCCATAAGCCTCTATGCTCATGCGTCAGGGTCGCATCGTCCATTTCTACGTAGATGTGTTCCGCTTGTAATATCAAACATACAAGCGATGACAAACCAAACTGAAGAAAAGAAAGAAAATTATGTTGCTTCACACACCTAAAATCAATTAAATTAAATGCATTAAAATGACTTACCTTACTGCAAAACACACCATACGCACGTTTGTCATTCAGCGTAATGGCCGATGATATCTTTACAATGGTTTCGAAGTTTGCAAATTTTATTTGTTTTTTAAATTGCGGATACAGAGCGTACAAAACACCGTCAGCATCATCTCGGTCCTTTTTAAACACATTTTGCAGCGCATTGAAAACCCCAATCCATACATGCCAGCGCACTTCACTCTGCTCTATGTAAGGCATTATGCGTTTGATGAGAACCTACAAAAACCATATTTTATATAATTCAACGGTACAAATGAATTGTTCAAGTATTTGCTATACCTTGCCCTTGCGCACATTCATCATCGCTATGACTTTGTCATGTTGTAAGCCGGCAATTAGTTTCTCCACTAAAGCATCCTTTGTTTCGATCTCATAATTAAATTTCGATTTCAATGTTGGATTATTGGCAGCGTCTGAGGCTCTTTCTTCGGGTGTTTTATTGGCTGCCTCCAATTGCTCCAGGGCAGCAATACGTTCACTTTCCTTCTTCTTTTTAGCAAGTATGGTGGCAATGGCTATGGGATTATTCAAATCATCTAATTTCAGTATAAGACGGTACAAGCTTTCAATGTGCAGTAAAATGTAACGTGACTTTCGTTGCATATTGGCTGCATTCAGTTCACTGGGTGGTGTACACGTTATTTGTCCAACACCACCGGCATCGGTCGGAAGAGCAGCCTTTGAACCCGTTTGATTATTTAACACATTTTCCTTTTGTTCGCTTAAAGTTGTTGCACCCGTTCCCTTTGCTACTGTTGTTGCATCACTATTCATAATCTCGGCATCAATGATTTTCCGTGGTGCTGTAACGCTGCCATACTGCAGTTTACCCAAGGAATTCTCAAACTTTAAAGGACTGTACAGATATGGTGGCAATTTTAGATCGTGTACGACATTATTGTTGTTGTTGTTGCCGCCATGATAATTTTCTGAATTGTGCCTTTCGCGCTGCTGACCGTTCCGGGTGCCATTCTTGTTACCCAACTGAACGAGTATTAGTTGCGCATGGCCTTTGGGCTGGGTCAAGGGATGATTCAATTGATTATCCTTGTGCGCCTGACTATGTATAACACTGCCGCTCTGTTTTGCTTTGCGCTCCCTGTACACCGTATAATAATAGTCGTCTATGTAGGGTGTATCTGTATTCAATTGCGACAGCTGTATACCAATTAGCCAGTGTTTATCTCGGGTACTCATTAGATTGGCGTACTCATCAAATTCTTCCGGCGGTAAATTTCCATTAGCATTAGACACTAAGCTATCACGCCGTACGTTATAATTTTGCTGCTTTTGCTGATGGCTAGCAAAAGGTGTATTGCGCTGCTGGGCATGTGCTTGAGGATTATTATTTCCGACACCCATTGGAGGTTGGTGGAGAATTTGTGAAGGATGGCCCTGACGTAGTAATGGATGATTTTGTTGTATCTCCTGCATCAGACGCATATTGAACATGTTACCGTTTGGATTGGTTTGAACGGTTTGATTGTTCAATAGGCCTACTGGGTTGGGTGGTCCGGATGATGGTGGTGGTAGTGGTGGTACGTGTCCCAAAGTACGATTAGCTTGTTGTTGCTGCGCAAAGAAAACGGCCGGATGTATTCCACCGGCTGTAGCAGCAGCAGCACGTATAGCATTGAAATTGGGATGCATTGCAAAATTGTTCAGAGCTATTGGCAAATGTGAATTGGGCAAAGGACGCGGCTGGTGAGGAGGAAAATTATTCATTAATGTGTGCTGATTGAGTAGTGGATGTGGAGGCATTTGGGGGTGGCCGGCTTGTGGAAAACGTGGACCCATGCCGGGCGGAAATAATGGCATTCCTGGAGGTGGACGATTGGGCGGCCCATGCATATGCAATTGGGGGTGTGGAAAAAGTTGTTGTTGTTGTTGTTGTTGCTGCTGTTGTGAATGATGATGTAGCATTAAAGTGTCCATAGATTGTTGCATTGGGGGCTTTGCAGGTGACTGATGGATCGCATTTCCTAAACCTGGCGGACCTAATATTTACATAATTTTATTTTACATTAATTATAAGAGAATGACAATGTATACCGTTACTTACTTTTCAATGGCCGTTGTGCCTGTTGTTGTTGTTGCTGCTGTTGTTGTTGATGTTGTTTTGATTGCTCTTGAGGAAGCATTTGTTGGGGTTTCGTTGTATAAGGTGGCTGTGACATGTGTACTTTATCCAAAATTATATGCGACCGTTGTTGTTGTTGCAATGTTGCAGTTGATGTTTGTAAATGATTGCTTAATATATTCTCGACATGGTGTTGCGATTTCATTACCCCATCACTACAATGAATTTTTTGTTCCGACTGTTGCTGTTTTTTCGTTACATTCTGCTGCATAATTAAATTGCGTTCAATATCCTCCAGGGTACAAATTTTCTGTGGTCTTGGCGATTCAGATGGCCGCGAAAAACCTAACGGATGCATCTGCAGTTGATGCTGATAGTGCGCTTGCTGTTGTTGTACTTGAGACTGCGACTGGGTATGTTGTTGGTACGGGCTGGGATATTGTTGACATAGAAAATCTGTTGTATTTAAAGCCATTCCATTTTTCGTATCCATTCTATTCATTTCATTCATTATTAAATTCATTTTTCTGTCATCTTTCAGAAATGGTTGCGAAGACCAGACATTAGGATCTAATTTTATACCATTTCCTAACAAATCGTTGTCACCGTCGCCATAATTAAAATCGACATCGTCTAATTTCATGGTGGCCAAATTAAATTCCAAATCTGAATCCGCATTCGAATCACTCCGTTTGAAATGTTCATTGCGGTTGGCCTTCTCTGAAAGACTTTCCTGGACAGCATGTTTGCTTTTGGGAATGGAGCCATCAAAGTTGCGCCGCTTACCGCTATCTAATGTGTCTACGCATCCTTCTAGATCACCCGTTAGCCGCACTAAATTTTCGTGCACTTCTTCCCAGTCGCCATTAGTAGCCGACCCAAAAGTCTCATCATTTAAAGCGTCATACTCTTCCTCTGGAGGTTCAGCAATTTGTCCTCCTCCACCATCGTCATCCTTTAAAATGCACACGAAATGAAGAATATTTAAAAAAATAAAAAAAAAATTTTCATTAGCAGACATATATATATATATATATATGCAGCATATGCATAGAATTGTGTTCGGCCCATCGTTTTCTTGGCTAACACATTGATTCCTTAGTTTTATCATTTAATATACGTTTTCTTTTTCTTTCTTTTATGTAATCTTTTTTAACTTTATGATGGCCGTTGAACTTACCGGTAAAGATGTATCAAAACCAAAAAATGAGTCGTCCATCGATAAAAATTACTTATTTCATGTGAAATTGTCATGACTTGTCACAAAATTCATCACATATGTAGAACTCGGCCAAAAACGACGTCTTACGAAGAAACATAGAGAAAATTTTAGTTAACTTCTAAAACGGCCTTGCCACCTCTAAATTTCATAAGCACAGTTGTAATATAATAGTACTAAGAAAGTGTTTAATGTGTATTTTTCAATTGAATCATATTCAGTTATTGCAAATAATTTAAATTTAATGAAAAATCTTTATAAATATATATGTATATATATATATTAGGACATTATTTGGGAATCCATGTTCACATTGAAACGCTCTCTACAGAGTAAATTTCACCTAACCTGTTGTCACTGTGCAGAACTGACCGCTTCAATTTATCTGAATGACTACGAACGCTGTGTTGCTTAAGCTATTATTTTGAGTGCATAAAATACTTTGATAAGTGGGATGATCCTACATTGTTATCATTATGAAATCAGCTTATTTGTAATTATTTGATAATAGGGAAATTTTTGCTTTCATAAACATTCAAAACCAACTTTAGTAACATTGGAATTTCATTTATTTGAATATGAAGCACGATTTCGAAAGTAGTTGTAACTGGAAATCAAACAGAAGCACCTACTTGGGCTTTGATTTAAGCACTCAAAAAGTGAGTCCACATTTTAAAACAAGACAAAAAAATTTAAAAATTTAAATTTCTTTTTCTAGTTGAAAGCCGTCCAACTTAGTAATTGCTTGAATGTGTTAACTACTGCTGAAGTGCAATTCGATTGTGATTTAAGGGAATTTCATACATCGGGTGGCGTTACTGCTGGCTCAAACGATAATGAGTAATAAAAATGAGCATGTCTTAGAAAAATGTGTTAAGAAATCATAATTGAAATAATTTCAACAGATATTATGTGCAGCCAGTCATGTGGGTGAAGGCTGTGGATATTGTACTGAATCGATTGATTAAAAACGGAGCTGATTTAAGCACTGTTGTTAGCATAGGAGGTTCCGCACAGCAACATGGCACTGTCTACTGGTCACAGCAGGGCATTCAAACCCTGAAAAGTCTCAATCCGAATAAATGCTTACACCAGCAAATTGATAATGCGGCTTTTACGTTAAACAACACACCGATCTGGATGGATGGATCGGCAATAAAGCAGTGCATTGAAATGGAAGCGGTTGTTGGTGGACGAACTGAAATGGTGAGCCTTACAGGTAGTAAATGTTATCCTCGATTTTCCGGCCCTCAGATACGAAAATTGTTTCAACAACAAACTGAACTATATGAAAAAACGAAGCGCATATCGTTGGTCAGCAGTTTCCTGGCTTCAATATTTATCGGTGATATTGCACCAATTGATTATGCAGACGCCTCCGGCATGAATCTCTTTGATATTAATACAAAAACCTGGTCAAAGCCGTGCTTGACTGCCTGTGCTCCCGATTTGGAGAAACGTCTAGGTGCACCGGTTAAAACCAATTCCATTGTAGGGTGTTTAAGCGACTATTTCGTTCAACGCTTCGGCATGTTTAACGCTTGTCTTGTAACTGCTTTTACTGGGGACAATCCATCGGCATTATCCGGCATGTTAGTGGAAAATGATTGGTTGATCATGTCGTTGGGCACGAGTGATACTATAATGATGACTCTAACTCAACCGAAACTGCTGGAGGAAGGTCACATACTATGCCATCCTACTGATAATGAGCACTATATGGGATTATTATGGTACGTGTTCAATGAAAAAATTAACAAAAAATAAATTTTTAGTCAAGTGAAGTGAAATGAAAAAAATTCCACAAGTTTTCGTAATGGCTCCCTGGTAAGAGATGCCATCAAACAATCTGAAGCTCGGGATAGTTGGCTGACATTTAATGAATTACTAGATTCCACACCACGGGGAAATTATGGGAACATGGCTTTACACTTTCATACCAAGGAAATTATACCCTCGGCCCAAGGCATTATACGCTGGCACAGAGATTGCCATGTAAATTGTCCTGCCACAGTTAAAGGTGTACGGCAGTATGTTTATAATAAATATTGATTTTAATTCATTAATTCTTGTTGCACCCGTATGCCATCCCTAGATTCTCTTCACCTCAGATCGAAATACGAGCTCTAATCGAAGGTCAGATGTTGCATAGACTTGCCATAGTGGCCGATATGGGTTTCAAGTTCGATGCCAACACAAAAATCATTGCAACCGGTGGAGCATCCGTAAATAAATCGATATTACAAGTTATTGCTGATGTCTTTAATGCCTCCGTTTACGTTCAGGTGTGAGAAGGAATTTATTTTTATATATAAATGAAATGGAAATAATAAATAATTTTTGTTTGTGTAGAAAAACAGTGAAGCTGCTCTATTTGGTGCAGCCTATCGGGCTAAATATGCCACACATTTGGCAGATTGTAAAAAAACTTTACCAACCAAGGGAATGATCTCTAGCTATAATGATTTTATTGTGGCACATAAACCTGATCATGTGGAACGTGTGTGTGAACCAAGGGCGGGTAGCAACACAATCTACCCACCAATGTTAACCCGTTATCAGGACATGATTACTGTTCTACAAAATATGAGTGAAATGTAAATCCACACTGTTGCATTCCTTTTCATACCGCCACACAGTGCGGTCTAGTACACCTAATACTCTTTTTGCACGAATTTGATTTAGCACGAGTTAAAAAATTTCTTTTTACCCGAATTGTTTCGTTTTTAACATGATTTTCAATTTTTTTTTTGCGTCTGGAACGAATCTATTCTTCCATTTAGCCAATATTTTTTTTTCCACAAATTTTTTGGGAACGTATCTATCGTGTAAAAAGAGAATTAGGTGTTCAACATTTGGCCTTTTTTCTAAGCTAATTTTAAGTTGATAAAAAGTGACTGTTAGTTGTCAATAAATGTAATTTTACATTCCGCGATTTCTTGACTAATGCAAAGAGAGAAAAAGAGATGGTACGTAGGAAAAATGATCTTTTACTCGTTTTATTATATTACTCTTATTATGTGCAAATCCGTTATTTTGTTTGTTGTTTGTTGATTTCGTATGTAACTGTAATTATTAACGTGAGAGTGTGATGTGTCTTTTTTGTTTGTTTATTTTTTACGACCACCACGTTCCTTAATTTGTAAATGCACCGTAGCTCCGGTCAATAAATTGTAAAACGCCATCGTGTTGTTATCCTTAAAGAACATTCCCTAAAAATCAATTCAATTCATACGATAAGAAAATTCATTAATTTTTAACAAAAAAAATATTGTATTCTTATACCTCGTGTGAGATTTTTTGCTTAGCTGGTGGCATGCCCGTCTCCTCTTGTATTTTACTCTTCAAAATCGCTACAGCATCATTCAACGATATACATACCGCTATAGTTTGTCCATTCAATTTCCATTCGGATTTCTCGATAACATTCGGAATCTGCACTTGTATGGTTATGGGACTCTGGTATATATAAGAAAGAGGGAATATAAATACTTTGAAACGTGTTTCTTCTTCAAATGGACAATTTACCTTATGCATAGCAATGAATTCAGCTTCGGGTATGAGATTGTCTTCTGAACGTATTTTCTTGTTGGGGGGCTCGTCATCTAGGGACAAGGGTGCCATACCTTGATCCATAACTGGGGGTGCTGGTGTAATTTGTGGTGGGCCTCCGGTTGGTATACCACCCATATAACCACCAACTGGAAATGGAGGCGCTAAGATATTGATGACACTTTGAAACCTTGCACAAATTATATGGACACACACAAAGTATATGTACTTACGCATCATTGGTGGTGGGCGCATAGACATCATCATGACTGGTGGAGCTGGTGGCAAAGGATGTGCTTGCTGTTGTTGTTGTTGAGTCATGGCATGATGATGTTGTGTGGGCTGTGCATGAAGAGGGTGTGGAGGCTTGGGAGGGGGTAGATGCGATGTCTGTGGAGTCATCATTGTTGTTGTCTTGCTCATTACCGGTTTCGGACCAATCTTTTCCTTCTCCTCATCCGGCAATAAACCCTTAACCTGTATTTTGTTTAGAAGGAAGTATAATTTTTTTTTTTTTTTTGGTTCATAATTGTAGTACTCGACACTCACCTTGTGAATTTGATGTATTTGATCCTCGAGTGTTATATTAGCGCGTGCTGCCCGGGTAGCCGCTTCTACGCTTGAGGTATGACCATCCCATGTAACACGATCATCTTTCTTCGTTTCCTCTTCTCCTAACTTTTTACCAATAACAGTTTCTTCATCGCCCACACCGAAAATATCCGTACGCCGTTCAGCCAACTGTTTGAGGCTAGCTTCTATAGCTGTACCAGCTGCGTATACAGTCTCTTGGTTAATCTTCTCCACCGTATGTTTGTCGCGCTGTTCCACCCAACGTGGATCCAACAGACCAATACGCATATGTTCGGCCACTTTGGAGGCTGGAATTTTTTCACCCGTTATTGGTGATATAAGGTATTCGTCCGCAGCTGTTGGTTTGACAGTCTTTACTTGAGTAGCTTTGGGATCGTATTTCTTTACGACCACCTTGTCGTGTGTGGGAGGCATTGGTGCAACTGGCGGCTGCATTTTTCCAGTATTTGTTGGAGTTTCTTCGTCACTCGACGCCTCATCCATATCCTGCACTTGAATGTTGTCCTTTTTGTTGCTCGCCACTTGCTGGAAGCCACCATCTCTCATATGAATACCAACACGATTTTCCATTTGTGACAATTTCACAGCATTGGTGTTAATCGCCTCTTGGCTACTCTCATCGTCGGATTCAATTTGCATTTCAATATCTTCATCGTCTTCCTGCAAACGCTCTTCCATTAGAACACGAGCACCTACCTCTTCCGGGGTTGTGGGCGGCGGAAAGTTTCCAGTCTCGAATGGTTGATAATCGACCGTTTCAACCACCACAAAATCATGCCAATCGATTTGAGCATACGCCACTGCAAAGCATCAACGCATTAACGTTATCTGCGACAATGTAAACAGAAAGTGAAATGTTACCTCGTTCCTTTTCCAGTTTTTCCTCTTCACGACGCCGCTGAGCACCTTGATGCTTTTGCCAATTGGCGCGATACTTAACCTGATCCAATACCAAATTCATGCTGGAACGATCTGTTGCACTCTCCGCCCTTAATTTGGCGGGAAGATCTTTGGGTGGTATCAATATTTTCGTATACTGCTCCAATAGTTTGGTAAAATATTGAAAAAGTGAATGTTGAGGCCGCAAAAAATCAAATTGAAAATTACGCTGCTCACGATTCATTAGATTGGTGAGAAATTGGCGGCCATTACGGGCGACAAACTGAGCGGTTAATTTCACAATATCCCTAAAACATGTTTAATTGCAAAAAATCATTTAAAAAAAAGAAGAATTATATGAACCCACAGATCTAAAGCAGATATGGATGGAGGATCGGCTATGAATTCAAACTCCAGTGGAGGATCTTTGGGTACAAACTGTGCTTCCGCCACTTGTTTTAACAACTCTTGCTGCTTTTGTTGCGCCGCACTTGTCACGGATAATTGCTTTATTCCAGTCACTATGCTTGGGGCACTTGCATCTACACATTGATTGAAATATTGAGATTTTTTTAAAAAAGACTAATCACCGGCTTACCTTTTCCTTCGCGAAACTCATTCACTTTGTGACGATAATAGGCATGATACGGATCACCGGAGCTTAAAAAATTAAACTTCGGATTGCCCAGTTCATTTTGTCGAATTCGTGCCTCAAATTCTGGTCCATTACGCGCCACAAAACTTGCTGTTTTATCAACGATATCTATTTTATAAATTAAGTTTAAATTGAGTAGGAAACTTATGACGTATATGATTCATGAATTTTTTTATTCGTTTTGAAAAAGGATACTTCTAACCTCCGGCGGAGGATAGATGATACCAATGATGGGACCAGACATTGGTTTCGATTGATTATTATCCGTTTTTTCAGCATTTATTCCTGCTTCTAAGCCCGGCATTTTATTTCCCTTTACTATATATATATATATATATAAATATAATCTAATTATATTTTTAAAGTAAAACTAATATGAAAAATTCACTGTACGAAAATTGAACTGAATTAAGAAATTGTACGCTAAATTGTTGGTGTGTTTTATGTGTGGCTTTGTGGATTGCATTTTAATGCTCTGATTAGATAAAATTAACGCAGCATTTTCATTGTATGCAAACATATTAAACACATAATGCTTGCGGCGAATTTGTTAAAATTTGTTATGATCAGCAAAAGAACAATGAAGCTTTATATGCTTCCTGAAAACATCTATTTCAAAATTAATAAAATTTGCAAATTAATTTATTACCCAACTTGAATACTAGCAACTATTCTACTAAAAAAATTCTCGCTATACAGAAAATTTACTCGGCGTACCACCGGAATGTTTTCAAGTGCCTTTATTGTATACATAGGGAATCTCAAAACAACCCTAAACATAAAAATGCGGTTGTGTAGGCTGTCTCTGCTATTAACTAAACCTTTGCCGAACAGTAATAAATGACACCATCATGAAAGCTTTAATTTTTATATATATTCTCTGTCCACTTTTCATATTAAAAATTAAATTTAAATTTTACTCATTCAACATTTCATCTATTTGTTTCTTTGTAAAATTAATTATTTCTATTTTCAAAGTCTCCTGTTGTTGGGGGCTCACTTTTTTAATCATGGAACACAAAAATTTTTCAAACGAGTCGTCTTTCTCTTCTTCATCTATTTTCCTTTCTACAATGTCCGTTAGTCGCATCATAGCTTCATAAAATAACGAATCCTCATCAGATTTTCTTTTTAAAGGACGCGCAGCGGGGGAAGTTGGCGCAGGCGATTCTGGGGGTGTCGATGAAGATTTTTCGTCCGCATCTTCAATCATAACGCATTCCACTTTTAACAAATTCCTATTGAAAAACATAATCATTACATTTGTACAGCTTCTAAAAACATTCCACCTACTGTTTAGGTACTATGTAGTCCTTTAGAAAAGACATGGAATCATGAAATCTCCATTTAACTTTTGGCGCACTTGATACATTCCCTGTATCCGCTTTATTATAATCTTTCATAAATCGATCCTTCAATGTTCGCCACCTCCCTTTGCATTGTTCCACTGGAGGAAATTGCAATTAGGACTAACTGTTTGAGTTTTTAGCACATCGTACTTACTTGTTATTCCCACTTCCTTGGCAATTATTTCCCATGCTTTATCTCGTTTTGTTCTGTTTCTATAATCTGCATTCCATTTGTTATACAATTCTTGATGTTTTTTCACACTTCTTATAAGTTTTTCTTCAAACATATTTTTATTATATTTTGTTGTCTTTTTTTTCTTTGTTATACGTGTAAAATAAAAATGTACCGTTTTCTATTAATAATCCATCACATGTTGGATTGCTTGCCTTGTAAATGCAGTTATGTATGCAGTAAAGTTAAATTTTAGCCTATTTTTTGCATTGCTGCAGTACATGGTTTTCTAACATACTTACTTCAGTCAACTGTGATTTGATATTTATGTGCAGCACTGCGGTTACGTTTATGTACATATTATTCAGCCATAAGTAAAAATTTTATGTTAATTGTGCGAATTTTCGTTTTAAAATAACGTTTCTTATAATACAGCCTTGTTAACTAATAGGTTTCAACTTTTCCCGCCTTTTTGTATAATTAAAATAAAAGAAATGTATGTAGAGATAGCGGCGGTAAAGTGTGTTATGAATATAAATAGAATTTAAAAAACAAAGAAAGAGAGCGAATGCGATTAGACTCGTATAGAAAGAGTGGCAGCAATCAATCTCAACCTCAAATTGTATGTGTACGTAAATTTACTTTCTCGAATTAATAAAGTTTTTAAAGTTCCATTTAAACTGTTACACTTGACACGATATATGACAACATTTCTTATCACAGTATTTAACCTATTGAAACGCATTGCGTGGTTTTTAAAAATTTGGAATTTTCAATGTTATAAAAATGTTGATTAGCTTGTGTTTAAAAGCATTATTAATTTATGCACAAATAATAAAAGTATTCTCCTCTACAATAAAATTCTCACCAGGTGTGTTATTAATTTTTGGAAAGTGAAATAATTTGAATGAAGAATTTGTTAATATGAATTTTAAAAATATTTGATAACGATTGATTTAAAATTAATTTTTTTTTTTTCAGAATCAGCTCAGGAGAGAAATGTATTGAGAGATATTACACCGGAAGAATGGAATGGATTTATAAAGTTTGGTATACAATCAATGAATCAGGAGAAAAGGTTCAAATACAATGCAAAAACTATTTCTTTATTTTTAACTGGCGACAATTTTTTTAGTTTGGAACGAAATCTATTGAAAAATGAAGTAACTGTAAAAAATGATACTTTATCCCACATACAACTATTGGATACCATGCCAAATGTTAAAGCTCAACAAGATGCATTAGTAGCTCAGAAAATATTGTCCTCCAGTTTGTATGTTTATAATAGTGTTTGTGCTCCCCAACATATAAGCGGTGAGTATTGTGAAGCTATGCTTAGAGAAATACCGCTACCCGATACAAGTGAGTTGGCAAGGGAATGCAAAGAAATTGTACAAAATTATCAACACCATGAACATCATCATTTCAGACGCTTATTACCACGTCACTATAAAGATGGTTTTTACAGAGTAAAACATTCGTTTTTATGTTTGTTTATATTTGATAACAATATTTATAAACTAATATATTTGTAGATGTTCGATAACTTGCCCAATGCTTTGCTTATAAGTCAAAAAATTCATGATCATCAGCAAGTAAAACGTGTGGATAAAAGTTATAGAAACTTGGCGTTAGTTCAATGGGCTCAATTCATAGAACAGGACTTAAGTAAACCTGTAGTTGCATCTATGAGTAAGTGTACTACTCATTGTAAAAAAAAGGTCTATAAAAACTATTTCTTAAATAATAAATAATCTACAAATTTAGATGATGGTTCAGCGATAGAATGTTGTGACACAAACAATTTTAATTTGCTGCCACGCTACCGTCATCCTTTATGTGCTCCACTTTTCTTTAAAAATCACACAGAGCGTCATGGGCACAAGAAATGCTTGTCTTATGTACGCAGTGGCTTATCAGTAGGTCATAATTGTACATTTGCAGGAAGGGATCAGGTAATAAAACAACAATATTTACTAAACACTGCAACAAGTATAAAAGAACACAACATATAATTCAGGCCGAACCTTATAAGACTTTCTATATATACTCCTGAAGAGGGGGCGTGGCAGGAGCATAATTGCGCCCTCAATAAGATAAATAGAATTTGCAGTAAATATCTCAAAATGTACGACGCTTTTAACAAGTAGACATAATAGACGGACATGTTTACATCAACTAAAATTGTAATGCTGATAAAGGTTTATATAGACTTTGCAGGATCTCTGTTGCAAACGGAATAACAAACTCAGTATACCCCGCATCTTATGTGGAGGGTATAAACCTGAAACCTGTTCAACTCCTAAACATAACAAATTCTTTGAAAGTCCTTAAAAAATCCTCTTGCTATATATATGTCACTAGAATGTCTTAGATTCTATATATTCTTCTAATTTAATAATTAATTTATGTGAACACAGTTCAATCAAGCTACCGCTAATTTGGATCTCTCTCAATTATACGGCATTACCGACGATGAGAGGACGCGTGTAAGAAGTTTTAATAACGGTCTTCTCATGTCTGCCGACCAAAACGCAGGCGATTTATTAACTTCTGTGAATAGAGAAATTTATAAGTTTTGTACGGATAATAAGAACAGAAGTTCGTGTTTCCTGGCAGGTGATTCCCGAGTAAATAATAATCCTTTTACCATCACCATTTATACGCTGTTTTTACGCAATCACAATCGTTTGGCACGCTTCCTAAGCGTTAAATATCCGGCATGGAATGATGAAATATTATTTCAAACTGCCCGATCTCTAAATATACACACATATCAAAATATAGTATTTGAAGAATGGTTGCCAGAAATTTTGGGCCATTCACTGGCACACAACATAACAAAGCAATTAAAGACTCTGAATGATGCTCCAAAGATATCAAATGAATTTGGGATAGCTGCTGTACGTTTTTATCAGTCAATGTTACCTGATGAATTGGAATTGAAAAAAGATTCATCTACACAAGTAATATCATTGCCTCGAGAGATTTACAAGCCCAGCTTTCAATATACGCAACAATTTGATGATGTTTTAAGGGCTCTACTGAATCAAGCTGCCATGTCTATGGATGTTATCTACGAAAATAGTGCAAGTCTTATCATTAACACTTAAATTAACTTTATATTGATTTAAAAAGTATTATAGCTTAGAAGCGATATCGTTAGTGGACATATTGCAACACGTTTAGACGCTTTGGCCTTCGATATACAACGCAACCGAGATCACGGTCTCCAACCATATGTGAAATATTTAGAAATGTGTGAAAATATAGAAATTTCGAAATGGCAAGATTTAGCTAAATATATACCGCAAGAGGTATGAATAATGATTTCAATTATAGTATATATATATATATATATACATCTAATTCTCTTTTTGCACAAATTTTTTTTACACAAATTTAATTTAACACGAGTTAAAACAAAGAAAAATATATTCTCCTTTTACAAGAAGTGTTTTGTTTTAACACGATATTCAATATTTTTTTTTACTTCTGGAACCAATCTACTATTCTTCCATTCAATCAATATCTTTTTCTACGAATTTTCTTTGCACGAATTTTTCGGGAACGTTTATATCGTGTAAAAAGAGAATCAGGTGTAATGCTGAGTCTTAGAATTAATATTTTTTTTTTATTTTTGTAGATTTTAAATCGTTTACAATCGATTTATTCGAGGTTTAAGGACATTGATTTGATTATTGGTGGTATGTCAGAGAAATCGGTTACATCTGCTGTTATTGGGCCAACATTTCAATGTATTTTTGGTAAGTTGACTTAACCAAAGTAAACAAAAGGCTAATATTTTAAATTTAGACTTCATTAGGGTTACCTTTCTTCTAATTAATACATGAATTGTGCGCGTGTTAGTAGTAGTACATCCTGTTTGCACTTCATTTCAATGGTTGATTTTTGCGTTTTGTGGGCGTGGCTTACTATTTTCCGTACAAGACACAGTCGACTAAATAAAAAATTCCAAATCTTTAGCTTTTTGACTCACAAAAATTGATAACTATGAAAAGTTTATATCAATTAGGGCGTGGCTATCAATGTATTTCATTTATTTAAAAAAAGATTGTTAATATTTGAAGTTTTATGGTGGTGGTAAGTACTTCAGCAAAAGACAGATACGCGGACGTACGTACATAGCTAAATCAATTCAGATTTTAAACCTGTTATATATATTTATAATTATATACTCTGGAAGGTGTCTGAGACATATATGAAGGGTATAAAAAGTGAATTAAAAATACCTTCTCTACATACCCGTACATATGTATCATTGTCTCTCGCTGTGGATAATTCTCGTCATATAATGTAAACATTGTGCATTTATTTTTATTAAGGTGATAATTATACAATTATTTTTTAACAACCAATCATTAACTTTGTTTAATTTCACAAAAAAAAAAAAAAAAAAAAAAAAACCCACAAAAAGCAAGTGTCGTCTTAATTTAATAAATAATGAAAAAAAATGCTTTATAGAAAAAACAACAACATTTGAGCTTATGAGACAACAATTTACGGATATGGCGAAAACTTCTGTGAACTGATTTAACAGAGTGTAACAAAAGCATATATACAAACACACACACACATATATATAAAAATTAATTCATCAAATATTAAAAAACAGTGATTCTTAACCTTGAAAATTATAAGCAAAGAGCAAAAACAAATAAATCGATTTGCGTAAAGATTTTTTTTTAGAAAATCATTTAAAATTCGTAAAATTAACGGTTAAGTAAAATGTTCCAAAAACTTCGGCTTTGGTTTCATAACAATATCATAAATATGAATGTGTGTATGAAACTCCAAATTTGTAACTTTATCACACCTACAAAATGTGATGATGATTTCTGTCAATTGTGGGCATGGTCTATAACCTTTATGGGTTATAAATGTTGGAACGAAATTTTTTCTCAATAGCTAAATTAAAAATCAGAAAATTGGACGTACGGACAGCAACAAGAACACATCGTTCAACCAACTTTAATATTTTTAATCAAGAAAAAAAAAAAACTTATATACGCCGTACATTTTACATTAAGGGTATTCGAAAAAGCGAAAAACTGGTATTTGGGTCCACACTATTACATAACCTTGGTAATTCGATCCTTAATAAGAAACTTATCTATGTTTTAGATGAGTTGCCTTTTATTAATTTAAAAATCATGTAGGCCGATTTCTGCCATTTAAAAGTTGTGTTTTATTCTACTTATGTTACAAAATTTTAACGAAAATATATAATTGAATGAATTAAGTTTAAATTATCTGAAATACTTTCTATTCATGTACGTCTGTTGTGGCATTGATGCCGTAATAATAATTTATTTATTTTAATATATATTTTTATGTTTTTCATTCATATTTCATGTTTGAATGTGAGTTTGTTGTTAACTATATATATTTTTTTCTACAATTCACAGTTTGAAACACTCAAGACACAACATTTAATTTAACTGCGGCATAATAAGCATTTAAATGTTGAATATGTGAAATTTCATGAATAAGTTGCAAGCTAGCCAGACAGGTTTATAACTATTCTTTATTGGTATATTTAGTAAACATTTCAAATTTAAGTTAATTAAGTTATTTGTAAGTATGTTTATGTATCCGTAACACATAGAAAAAATTAAAAAAACATTTCAATAATTTTTAAGAATGATATGAATTTTTTGTTGTTGTTGTTGTTACTTACAGATATACCTTGGTTTAAATGTATGAAAAGTTTTTAACATTTTTTTTTAATACATTTCAATTGGTGCAATAATAAATCAAGTGTACATAGCTACTAATTATTAAACTCAC
The DNA here is from genome assembly GCA_949710015.1 of Crataerina pallida. Lineage (NCBI taxonomy): Eukaryota > Metazoa > Arthropoda > Insecta > Diptera > Hippoboscidae > Crataerina > Crataerina pallida. The sequence continues at coordinate 3,037,080 of OX453290.1, forward strand.
AATTCTTATAATATTTTATTAATGAATTTCTTTTCTGTTTAGCTGAGCAATTTTCAAAATTACACCGCCATCCAACAAATGATGACATCGACAAATTGTTACAGATGCATGAATACTTAAATATGAAATCATTCGATTTCTTGTGCAACAATGCGAAACTTTCACAAATACCAACAAATATTTTTCATATACCATCCGACCAGTAAGTTATAGGTTGTTTCAATTATGAAATTTATAAAAAAAAAATATTAATTTTTTTGTAGGAATCCATTAAAGGATTGTTTCATGTATGAAGGTTATGTGAAATTTTTGTAACTTTGATTCATCGATAGCATTAATTAATTTATAAAAATATTCTTATATATAATAAAAGAATAATTTTGTACTATTATTTTAATTATAATTCATAGGAAAAATAAAAATAAAAATAATACAAAATAAATCTTTTTCTTATAAAAATATTGCAAGAAAACATAAATATTTTAAAAAATTAAATGAATTCTTTCTTTTTTCACAAAAACTTACTAAAATAATTCTTGTTATATTTTGATATTTTTAAATTATTTGTCAAAACATTTGAATACTGAGTAGATTCAACCATCCGTCCGTCTGTCCGTCCGATGGCAGTGTTATCCTCCATTCTTCTGGCCGCTACAAAAAAAGATATCGATTCGAAGCTTTGCCGAATTGTTGATAGTTTTCATTCGATGGTTGGTATTGAAATTGGGCAAAATCGCACACAATGCAATCAAAACTGAAAAAGAAACATATTTTTTAAGTAAATTTTCCGTATTACATATAGAGCACAAATGCTCAGATGTTTGTCCGTTGTCAGTATGTATGTAATGTTTAGAGTATTTTGTATTTGTTAACTTTATATTATTTCTTGCCTGTAAACAATTAACCGTTTTCAAACAAATTTTTCGCAACCACGGAAGATATAAAAAATAGCTTAATAGCTTTTTTGACACACATCCATTTATATTATAGAGCATGCGAGTTATGATGGCTTGGCAATGGTAATATTATTTTTTCCAAAAACATATATTCAATTAACATTGAATAAAATTTTATAATTGATAATTAAAAATGTATTAAAGTTAAGTGAGTAATAAAAAAAGTTCTGCAAATGCAATGAATAGGAAGTTTCCTGCTTGTTGCCTAATACATGCATACGAATTATAGAGCAAAACATTTGTTTTATTATTCTATTTTAGTTGAACGATTCTTTAAGGTTAACGATCATATATATATATATTTATGTATGTAAGAATATTGTTTTATAAATAATAGTTAATAATGACGAATTAATTAGAATAAAAAAATAATAAAAGTTAAAGTCGAACTCAACAGAAAATTTATGAGAAAACAAATGAAAATATAGTCGATCAAGCCCGATCTTTTAGCTCTTTACATTATGCAACAATTAGTTTAATTGGAGCTGTACTGTACTGCACTGCCGCATAAGTTACATTGTGAAACATTATTATTGGAGCGATGCTATACAAATGGTCAAATCTAGTCCAAATTTGGCACAAATTAAATGAAATCAGATTTTCTTTCTGAATGCATACATACTACCGAGCATGCTGTTATTTTCAATGAAATCTTTACAAAATATTGTGAAGCACCTTGTTGATGATCTAATCTTGAATTAGTAATTTTTTTTTTTTTTTTTTTGTTATCAATGTTTACGATAAGACTTGCTTGCAATCTGATAAGAGTTTTACACCTGCAATGTATTTTAACGTAATTTTTTAAATAAAATTAGTTCAATTTCGCATCACGGTCAATTAAGAACAATTTTAACGGCAACCCAAACAAAAATTAGAACGTTTACATTATCTCTAAAGAAACTATAAAGTTTATGTGCTTCAATAAAATTTGAAACCTTTTGAATTTATCCGATTATTATTAGATTCGTAAACAAAATGGTGAATATGTTAAGAAGACATATTTGTTAAAAACTGGTTTTGAAAATAATGTAAAAATACAGAAATATTTTGGAGTAGAGGCTATGAAAGAAGAATAGTATAGTAAGTATTTAACTGTTTTGTATAATTATCAATCGCCATTTAATCGTTCAACTTTATTAGTAATTATTCACACAATTGATTCAAAAGTTATAAAGAGGAGCAGCTCAGATGTTTCATTTTGTGTTTAAAATTAAATTTTCTGATTAGTAAACCACCTAAAAAAACTACATTAATAGTTTTAAAAATGTTTTTATACCCTCCACATAATATACTAAGTTTGCCGCTCCGTTTGCAACACCCAGAAGAAGGCGTCAGAGATCCTACAAAGTATATATATATTCTTGATAAGGAATCAAAAACTTAATTAATCTGGACATGCGTGTGTATCTGTCTTTTATTGGCATAAATTTTGAGATATTTGAGCTGAAATTTTATGCAGAAATTTTTAGTTAGTATCGGTCAAAAGCCACGCCCACAATTGACAAAAATTTATTTATCTGCCACAAAAATGCAGTTTATACATATTTATAATTATCCCTTCCATCTATGTGCCAAAAGTGGGCGCGGTCGATCACTAAACACGCCCACAATTTGCAAAAAACCATACTCAACGTAAAACTCCACTTTCAAGCTGATACGTAATACATACCTTATTAGAGGTCGTACTTAAATATCTGTCACGTTTAACGTTCCAACGTAGATGCAGAGGATATTTATTATTTGGTCTAAGCCAAATGTAGTTTTCTTACTTGTTTAATTTAAAATTTTTCTCGTTTAGAACATTACGTTGTATTGCTTTATAGTTTCCCATAAAGTACAATAGCATGAAAATGTTGCAAAATAATTTAGCGAATGGTAATGGTTCAGCTGCGTCTCAAGAGCAATTAGATCCTAAACCAATGTATGCCTTGGAACATTTGGCTACATTCAAAATACGTCACGAAAATGAAATATCTGAACCCAAGGAGAGGCTGAAAACATTATTTGCCCTTCATAAAAATGGAGATATATGGCCAATGAAAATGTTTATGTGCTTTAGCGGTCAATGGTTGATAATGCTGGATAATCGAATGAAGGAGATTGAAAATTTTCCGGGTTCATTGATTCAACAGCCCGTGGCTTTTATTAGTAACGATCCCATGGAGTTGTTTAACAATATTTTAGTGTTTACAATTCCGGGTGTATCTTTGGGTAGTACGGAAATGCATTTTTTTCAGGTTAAAATTTGACAATTATCATGTAAGGGAATGGAAGGAAAATTCTGTCGACAATTTTGTTTTGTAAATTAATTTAAAAAATTTTTTTTTATGCATTTTGGTAAAAATACATTATTTATGAGGTTAGTTAAAAGAGTTTGTCAAAAAGCTTTAGGTTTGATGTTTCTTCCGCGTTTTAAAACTGATTCTTCCACTGCCAAACGAAATGTTAAAGGCTACTACTGTCGCCTAAACAAAAATGTTTCCACAACGTTATTTTCTTTTTGGAACTTCTGACATTTCTTTCACTAATAATAACAGCTCTAAAGTTTAGGGAAATTTGACTCGATTCATAGAATATTTCTACTTGTTCTTATTCGTTTTTTTATGGTTAAAATTCTTCTTAAAGATCAACGACGCGTTTGTTCAAAAACGGCAGAATTTTTTCTTACATTAAAAAAGCATTTAACAAAATTTTTATATTTCTTCTTAATATAATTATTTTGGTTTTTCAAAAAGGTGCTGCAAGTATCTGCCATAAGTTTGGTGGAGGATCTAATAATGCTGAGTAAAGGTCAGACAATAACTGTTAATCACAATAAAAATCCTTTACGCATTTTCAAAAACGAAGTTACTAATCAAAACCAATCAGAGAATTGTTCAACAGTAGTAGAAAAGGTGAATCAAAGAAATAATTGTGATGAGGAGCAAATTGCTAAAGATATTTTGCTATTAAATCATTGCTTCGAGGATATTGAACGTTTTGTCACCCGCTTACAATATGTAGCCGAATCATTAAGAGAACTGGAATCACGCAATGGAGATGACCAAACTTATCCAAATGATGGTTTGTTGGCAGCGCGATCTCGACCACCCAATCAAAATGAATTTCAAGATATTTTAGCTAAACATAAGTTAGCGTTCAATTATGTTACGAAACTACAAAACCATTTCCAAAATTCCACTGAATCAATACATCATTTATTTACCTCACTACGGACTATAGTAAATGTTTGTAATGATTTATATGTGAATAAGCAAATAATAGAACAAGTGATTGATCCGCTAATGAAACGCGACACCATCATATATCTCAAAGCAAAAGTGAATGAAAAAGAGTTAAAGTTTTGGCATTCATTAGGTTTGAATTGGACACAAGCCAAAGAACATTTTAAAGATCATTTGGGACAATTTAAGCCGGTATTCTATGACGAATGGTCACCTGATTGGGTGGTGGATGAAATTGTGCTATATATACCATTACCCAGAAATTCTATAAAACCAACGCAAGATGTTAGAATAGCGTGGTTAACGGATTTACAAGCACAAAATGTCAAGATCGCTGAAGTTCTGTATAATAAATTGGCGAACAATAGCAAAGAATTAAATGTCACCAGAGGCGAATACCTTGAAGTTAGTTATTGATTTTGTTAAATGCACTACATTTCTTATGATTATTGTTTAACTGTTTTATACAAGGTTATGCATAATTCACGGAATTGGTGGAAATGTCGCAATTCCTTAGGTAATGTGGGCTATGTGCCCTACACCATATTGACGGCTTATAACTTTGAGTGTGCTCCCCATCATTTAGCAAGGGATAATGAATCGCTATGTTCAACTTTGACCGGTAATGGTAAATATTAAAGTGTATTGGTTTTGATTAAAGTTTTTAACTTTAATTCATAATTAATGAAATCACAAATAAGAGCCAGAACACACCAATCATTTAAACAACAATCCTATGATGAGTGTCTACATAGAAGGAGATAATGATGAACATAGTAACCGTAGAAACTCTATGCCACGCTCCATTAGTATGCCCAATGTGCCAATACCGCCACCAATGCCAACCAACTCAGACAACAACACTCCTGCTAACACAATTGAAAGGAACATCTTAAGAAAGGGTATATGTTTTCTTCAATACAAATAATTAAAAGTTGTGTGTGTGTGTAAAAAAATGATTAATTATTTTTAATTTAAGCTCCATTAGTAAAGCCCAGAAATGATGATGCCGAGAATGATGTTGCTCTGTTGAAAAATTCTATACATGACGAATTGAAACTAACTTTATTACAGCGTGAACGCCGCAAAGATATGGAAATATTAGTAACTCCTGACATTTATATTAATCAAAGCTCAACTCCAAAACAGGTGGAAGAATGGTTAAAAGCGAAAGCTTTTTCAAAAATAATTATTAACAAGTTGCGCGGCCTCAATGGTCAGGAACTTTTCAATTTATCACCGCCTGTGCTTGAAAACTACTTTGGCTACAAAGACAGCAAACGTTTAATATCTCAAATTGTTTTACAAAAGAATATATGCGAAGTAAGTGATTTTTTCAATAAAATAATAATTATTTTTTTTTTTTTGATAATTTTTTTATTTTGTGATTTCAGTACAAAACCATAAGATCTTCAGAATTAACAGCAAAATTAGCCAAAGCGAGACAGAAAGTTGATGAAAATGTTAGCAACATTAATGAAGTATTTTAATATATAAACATAAATAGTGTGTGAAAATCCAAAGAAAATATTTAAAAATAAAAAATAAAATATTGATTAATGTATGAAAAGCATATATTTTGTTCATTTATGGTATGTATCACAAAATCTTGAAGAATTATTCAAACTAGGCACGGGAATCGAACCAACAATATACTGTTGTCGAATCCCTTACTCTACAACTGCACCCACTCAATATTTTCTAACTATTTGGAAGACGTTAATGATGATGGATTTTGACCAAAACCTTCGGCTTGATTACGGGTTACTTGGACTGTACTGCTAGTTCTACTACAACTCGACAGATATTTAGTGTTAAACCTATAATTTTCAAAACTTATAAATTTGTTTATGAGTCAATATAAATTATTCACATATTCTTTACGAAATGTTTAAAATCACTCTAACTTGAAAAGACGTTTATTATGGTCAGAGTTGCTTAAGATTTTTAAAAATTATTCATGTTTACATCTTATTTCAACTAAAACTTTGAATTCAGAAACCGGTTGGCCAAAATCATAATGGATTGTTTAAATAAATACCGTTAAAGATGATACTTGCCTTTCCCGAAATATATTGTATTGACACAAAAAATATTTTAGAACAAATAAATAAATGAAATAACAAAATAAAAAACCGGCTTTTGATATACAAAATAAATATTTCCATAACAACTAATTCTTAAGCACTTTTAATGATTTCATTAATTTCACTGAATATTTTTTTTTCAATTTCTATTTTAATATTTTTACGTATTTGTTTATTAATAATTTTATATATTTTAAAGTACTGTTAGTGCGGCTGTTTGTAACTCCTTACCGACTGAATATAGACCACCACCTTTTATTAAACCGTTCGATTTATTCGATTTAACCATGTCCGGCTGTCTGTCCAAGTAAAGTTGTGTACAAACTATAGGTCGTATTTGTTGAGATTTTTGAATGAAATTTGGTTCAAGAGCTTGTGTTGATGTAGGAAGGAAAACTATTGAAAATGTACGAAATCGGAATATTTTTAGAACTTTTTTTCATATGATTTCCTTTTTTCAAAAAACTATTAAGCCAAATAAAAAATAGTTTACATGTTAAGACATATAACACATCACGTTATATATGTATATATATATATATTTAATGATATTGAATAATTTTTTAATTTTATAAACATTCACGCGAGAGAAGTTCAAATATTCAACGGGTTCATTATATATTTTTACAAACTGGTTTAATAATACTTTCTGTCCTTCTTCGATGTCTGACGTTGTACCTTGTGTTCTAATTATATCATTCCATAAAAAAAAAAAAAATTATTACAATTTTCCTTCCCATTCAATGTCTATATTTGTTAAATGAATGATGTGTTCGTTGGGTAATGATTTATTCATTTATACTTTTTTATGATTTGTATCATTTTGATTGTGTTTATCACATGAAAATATTTATTTTAATGTAGATTTTTTAAGTGACTTACTAACTGACTAAGTATAAGTTGAACAACATTCACCACAAATGCCCGTAGACCACATTTAGATCCAGTTTACTTCAGATGAAATAAAAAATTATATAAGATAAAAAACAAAATTAAGCTTTAGTTAGAATCGAGTAAATATTGATAACAAGTACCGTAGGTTAATAAAAAGTTTTGCTTCTTTTATACCGAAAATGTTAAAAAGTAAATAAAAGTGCTTTAAATTCATATTAAATCAACGACAAAAAGTATTGTAAAGGAACAGGAAAGATTATTAAAAAAAAATTTACTAAAATCAAATGATATTTAATTATGAATAAACGTTTTAATGAAGTCTCCCAAATCATTCTCCCGCATATAAATGAAGCGCAGTAAATGGAAAAAAAATTAGTATAACCTTGTCAGTATTTGAATTCAGTACAATCTAAATTGAAACCTAACACTTAACGGATGTGCCAGCAAATATCAATATTTGTTCCATAAATCAGTAAGAAAAGTAAGCATCAAGATTCTGTGCTGTGAATGTTTTATTTTATAAACGAAAATTTTAATTAAATTTTGAAAATTAATCATCACCTAAAAAAGAAGTTTAAACTAAAATAATATAGTGCCAGTGTATACTATTCTAGAATTTCCTGAAGTGAGGTTTTGGACATGTGCCGCAAAATTTAAAAAACATAAATAAAGTAGAAAATATTCCAATTAAGTTGTTTATAAAGTTAAAGTTTAAATTAAGTTGGTATCAATTAACTGCTATTTTTTAATGTCTCTTCAAAGCTATGTGTGTATTGAATTGCTGTTCAGTAGGGCCGGGCCTTGGTTTAATATTTTTGAGTCTATAACTTTCGAATTGCATTCAAAACCTATTCCAAATCAAAATGTGTATTTTAGGTTACATCTGATCATTTGACACCATGACAGAAAGTGATTCGAAATCGATCAGTATAATAGAATTGAAAACACACACATAATATATTCTCTGTTACAAGTGGTGTGAGATATAATAACTTATCAATGGATCCTAAACTTTATAATCATTTTAGATCATTTTAGATTAAAAATTTAATAAAAAGTAAATGTGCAATTGAATTGGTCTTACATCTAATCACTATTTGAACATTGCGCAATAAATTCGATGCAAAAGTGACGAATGTTCGGCCAGTGATCGTTTGTAAATACTTGTCCACTTAAATAATAAGATTTTTAAATAAAATAACACTTGTACTTATTTTTAATCTTTTTCACTTCTATCTAACGATCCACAAAAGTATAATTTTATCCGAGATGGTAGTTTTTACGTAGCGATTTCATTAACCTGATTTAATATTTTTGATTTCAGATGTTGTTTAAAGTAACTGTTTGGTTTCTTTTACTGATCGCCACAAGATCGAGTAACTCTTTGTTTGATGAAACGACTTCCCCTGCCGGCTTTACTATATATACTAGTCCTAGTACTGAAACCTCTGATATCAGGTTAGTTAATGAATAATTAAAAAAAAAAGTAAAACGCTTTATTTTATTGATGTACTTTTATTTTCCAATGTAGCACAGTTAGACCAATTTCAACGGCCACAATATCTCTACAAAGTCTTTTGGGAAATATCTTAAATGGCACAAATTTAGTTGAAAATGGTTCAATCACTTGTGCCACGCCTCCGCAATTTTGTGAAAATACCGAATATCGCACTTTGGATGGTTCGTGTAATCATTTGGAAGCACCACAACTAGGTATGGCCAATAGTAGGTATACGCGTTTGTTGTCAGCCAATTACGGTGATGGTATCTCAACACCAACAAGATCAATAACGGGTGATGAATTACCTAATGCGCGTCTCATATCGGTGGTTGTTTTCGGCGAAGAGAATATTCCCGATCCAAAATTTACTTTAATAAACATGCAATGGGGTCAGATTCTAGCGCATGACATGTCTATGCAAGCGGGCGGTACTCAATCAAGTAAGACTAAATCCTTCCCAAAAAAATACAAAATGTTAAACATAAGTAAACTCTTAACTAGAAAGACATCCCACGCGTTGTTGCACTAATGATGGCCGCTTACTCGTAAACCAAGAAGTTCCCAAAATTTGTTTTGCGATTTTAGTACCTTCTGATGATCCTGTCTTCTCCCAAGCTGGCATTGAATGTTTAAATTTTGTACGCACCGTAACTGACCTGGATGCAAACTGTTCTGAAAGACAAAATAAGTCTGAACAATTGACTACTGTCACTGCTTATATGGATTTATCATTGATTTATGGCAATTCCATTCAACAGAATAATGAACTTCGAGAATTTCAAGGTGGTCGCATGATATTGGAGGAACGCAACGGAACGAGATGGTTACCTTTATCGCGTAATGTAACAGAAGATTGTGATGAAATTGCTGGCAATGACATTTGCTATCGTGCTGGAGATATTCGTGTCAATCAAAATCCCGGTCTGTCGCTTTTACATACGATTTTGTTAAGAGAACATAATCGGATTGCTGACAATTTAGCCAAACTTAATCCCCGCTGGGATGATCGTAGATTATTTGAAGAGGCGCGTAAAATTAATACTGCTCAATATCAACACATCAGCTATTACGAATGGTTGCCGGTTTTCTTAGGTTATGAAAATATGCTGGAAAAGCGTTTAATTTATAGAGAACGTCCATCGTGTTATGTGAATGATTATGATTCTAAAATAGATCCATCAGTGATAAATTCTCACGCTAATGCCGCTTATAGATATTTCCACACTCAGATCGAAGGAAGATTAGAGTGAGTCTAGAGATATTAATTTTATTTCAATGTGTAATGATTTCTTCTTCACATAACTTTATTTACAGTTTGTTATCCGAATTAAGATATATAGAAGACTCGTTGCGTATCAGTGATTGGTTTAATCGTCCCGGCATACTCGAAACTGGTAATAATTTTGATTCGTTGGCACGGGGCCATGCTACACAACCTCAGAGCTTCACAGATATTAACTTTTATCGGGAAGTAAGTATGCTGCCTCTAAGGATTCATAGTAAACGATTGTACATTTTTTGCATATTGCACAACCCACAGATTAAACATTTCTTATTCAGACGCAATAATCAATTCGGTTTCGATTTGAGAGCGATCGATATACAACGTAATCGTGATCATGCTTTAGCCTCGTACAATGACTTTAGAGAATTCTGTGGTTTGAAAAGGGGCAAACGTTGGGAAGACTTTGCCGATGTCATTGATGATCAGGTAATTAATGTTGTTTTACTTTAGCATAAATTTAAATTTGTTAAGAATTTTTTTATTTTGTACAATTGAAAGATAATTGAAAGACTGAAAGGCATTTATGCTAGTGTAGATGATGTGGATGTATCAGTGGGTGGTGCCCTGGAAACTCTTGTTAAAGGATCCTTGGCTGGTCCCACATTTTTATGTATTTTAACCGAACAATTTTATCGTACTCGAGTGGGAGATCGTTTCTTTTACGAGAATAATTATAAAGGTGGTTTTTCATCGGGTAAGATTCTATAATTTATAATTTAAACGCAAGCGTTAAGGCTTGTCTTATGGTTGCAGATCAATTGGCTGAAATTCGGAAAGCAAGTATGGCTCGTCTGCTGTGCGATAATGGAAATAGTATTACAACCATGCAACCGAAAGCTTTTTGGCTTGTTTCCGACGAGTAAGTCAAATAATCTTTTACGCGCAATATAAATTATTTATTTATTTATTTTTTATTTATAGGAACAAAATTGTATCATGCTCTGATATTCCTGAAGTTGATCTAACAAAATGGCTTGAGGCTAATTCATCTTATTTATAGAATCTTAATTATTTTTTATTGCTTAAGCGTATTGCTTTTGGTACTTTTCTTATTTTCAAGGTATATAGCAAAGTAAATATTTCGTATACAAAATAGAATAAATCCCATGTGTTTCATAAAATCTACATTGTACAGTATTACGTACATTTAAGGCGGATGTGAAGAAAATATAATATATATAGTAAGTATGACTCATGATACCTGACTCTAAGTCTAATGCGTGATATTCTATCATTTTATAAGTAAAGTAAGTAAGGTTACGCCCCTTCCATACATTACATTTTAGTAAAAATAAGAAAAAAAAAAAACTAAATTAGGAGTAAATCAAATCTTAAATGTCCTCCACCTATGGTGGGTGTGGAAAGTAGGTGTCTTCACCCCGTGATCAGTGTAAGTAATACGTATTAAATGGCAGACGATTGCATAAAGAGGTTGTTTCCAATTTGTGGGCGTGTCTACCCATTTTTGGTACATTGATGGAATATTTCAATAGATGTGAATAAGGCATGTGTAATTTATTACATCTTCGTAAGTCAATTTTTGTGCTTAATAGGCAGTTTTTTGTCGAATGTGAGTGGGTTCTCAACCGATTTTGCCTATTTAAAGCGACTACAAAATTTCAGCTCAATATTTCAATATATCAATACATAGCCCAATTGTTGTGGCAGTTAATTAGATGTCGGTCGATTATGAGCGTGACTCTGGACCGATTTTGCCTAATTTAAATAATATTCTGCTTGCATATGTACAAAATTTCAATTCATTTTTTTTAAATGTGGTACCGTGTGATGGACACACGCAAGGCCATGTCTAGATCGACCCCGATTTTTTATATACTTTGTGCGATCTCCGACGCCTTTTTTTAGATGTTGTAAACGGAATAGAAAACTTATTGCATTCCTATCAGTAAAGGGGAGGGTATAAAAATTCGTTTCAAAGAAGAAATCGAAATTTAACTAAAAAACTTCACTTAAAAGTGGATGTACAAACAATATATATATACAAGCCCTGCTCACATTTTACATATATAATATATGTGTAGGGTATCCAAAATATGGTATAAGCCAAATATTGCTTTTCTACTAATATGTTTAGGAAATGTGGATGTGGCAGTTATTGTATATTGTTAATTTTCAGTATATCTGGTAGCGCCATTTTAACTTAATATCTCTAAGATGTCATGTAAGTTTTTCGTCAATTATTGGCGCAAATTATTAAATGTTTAAGCCGAAATGAAGCTTCATATATCAAATAATATTTATTTCAAGAATACACGTACACTTAGTTGGAAGTACTGACAAACTCAAAGTCATGTAGAATTTATATTCTTATCATATTTTAAAGAGTCCTTTAAACTAAGTTCTGGCAAACCGCAGCAAACCTTTTAACAAACTGAATATACCATTTCACCTCAAAAGTTATGTACAACAATAAGATTATTTTATGAATGAACTTTATTTGTATAAGTTAAGCAAACATTTGCATTCAGATTTAGCATATAGCTGCTGCTGCTGCTATAGTGTGGGGGGCCAAAATATTATACAATTACATATAAATAACAATAAAAATGAACATCGTTTGATGCTCTATACTCCTTGTGAACGTTGGAGAATAAAAACCAACAAATTTAAAATGTGTGTGTATGAGTGTGTGTGCAAGTAAATGTTAAACACTTCATGACGCTACTTAGCATTGTTTCGGTTGTTCGGTTGTGCATGCGCCCAATTTTATGCGGCCAGCCTTAACTGCGGATATAAATAACCAACAGAGCAAACGCAAAGAGTTAGTTTAACGTTGTCCGCATTTGAATTCAGTGCATTTTTGCTGCAATTTTCATAACAGCTACCCACTGCCCACTGTCCACTGGTATTGGGTACAATTTTTTTTTCATTCAATCACTTTTTATTGATTTGTTTTTTCTTAACTAAAAAAGGATTGATTTGAATTATGTATGTGTGAGCGTGAGTGTGTTTGTAATTTTTTCTATTTTAACACCAAGGCATGTGAATGTTTTGCGGATTTCAAAATTGTTTAAACTATTCGATAAAATATTTTAATAAAACTTTGAAATAATAATAAAATAATAAGTTGTTCATGTTGGCGTGTACTACTACGTACCAACGATTGTGTGTGATATACGAAAAATAACTAAAGTGGAATACACGCACATATGTATTGTACTTAATGTTTGCGGAATTTTGAACAATTGGAGTTTAAAAAAAAAATTGCAAAAATATTTATTATTCAACAATAGACTGCGAAAGAATACGAAAACGTAAACAATTCACTTTTATCGCATCAGGAAGCGGATAACAAAGTGGTGCAAACTTGATGTTTACACATAGCAAAGCAAAATAAATCACTTGAAAACTACACAAACAACACGAAATATAATTAAAAATTAAACAAACAAAAACAAAAAATTAAAAAATTTTAAGCGTAAGTACGATTTCAAAATATTGAATTTTTTGTTTTATTTATTTATGTATAAAAAAAAAATGCTGAAATATTATGAAAAAACGAGTTTATTGAGTTTTTAAAAACATTTAATTTATGTTTAATAGTTAACAAATTTTCTACACAACACAAAAATAAGTTGACAACCTTTCAAATGCTTATAAATTATTAAAAAAATGTTCTTTATGAGAAAAGGCAGTTCAAGGCTCAATAATTTATGTACTAAATACTTTAAACCATATATGGTGAAAATCACGTCAAAAATTTAATCGCAATAAAATTGTGTTTCATGATGTCCTGTGACTATGGCGTAGAATGGCTTTTGGTTATTGTATTATACACCACCTAAGAAATGGGGGTTCTACAAGGTTTGTCATTCGGTTTGTTACATCCCGAAGGAAGCGTCAGAGATTTCACACTTTCAATCAGCGTCAAATTCGCAGTTGATCCAGACATGTCCATGCGTGTGTCTGCCCGTTCTTTGCACTCTCACTGTTAATTATTAATATTATATAATTATTAGAGAAATTTAACCAAAATTGGTGCACTCACTTCTAACGGCCAATAACCACGCCCACAATCGCGAAACATTTAATTTTCTGAAACAAAACTTAGGCTCTGAAGTTGGAATTTTCTACAAACATTTATAATAGCCTCATCCATCGACGTCTAATCGTTTTTTTTCCCAATTTTTATAAAAACCAGAAATAATTTAAGATCGAAAAGAACAGAAGATCAAAAACAATTGGCTTACATTACATTATCCTCATTACTGTATTATTAATCCAAGACTTCACCTGTCCATTATATCGGACTAATATCGACAAGGTTGAAATTGAAAGTTTTTTTTTTGGGCTACCTAAAGGAAATACCTTGGACACACAATGTACCGCATAAGTCAGTCAATTCAAACAGTTAGAGTTAGAGATCTTTTTCTGATCGTGAAATTTATGTCCGTACGTCCATAACAAGAAACATCTTGAAAGTATTTAAAATACAATATGGATCCATCCCAAATATATTGTATATAATATTATTGTTAAGGGAAATCATTGGATATGTGGATGCGGGGGGGATAGAAGAAAAGTAATTTGCCACAAATTTTCAAATACACACAATTTTTTAACAAAATTTTTGGAATCTTTTTAAAATCATTGATTGATTGATTGGAATTTGATCGCTTAAAAATCAAAGCCTTTTCTCGTATTACAACAAAGTTCTGAGTACGTCAACATCTTAAACTATATAATCATTGTTGTTTTTTTTTTTATATTATTTGCCAAAAATTTATTACCGTCCATACGTACATATTGGAAAGTGTACGTTTTTTATAACAACACAATCTAATTTAGTATAAATTATTTAATTAGCACATGAGTAAACATTTGCCATTATCGTTATATTTCATTTTTACTGATTATGTAAAAAAAGTGATATAACCGACACTCGAAATCCATCAAATGCTCCTCCCTGCATACTATTTTTGAAGACAATTTGAATTAAAATTTGGTTTAAGATGAGTTTATATGGGGAAAATATTTTTGTTTGTAGCTTATCTACACATATCAATCAAATGCTTTCACTTTTTTAAATTTTTAATCTTTAAACCCTTTTCTAATTTATTATTTGTTATATACTTAATAAGGCGTTATATCATTAGCTGCATTATTTTTTTGATATGTTTGATAAATTGTGTAAACGAGTGGAATGAATTAAGGGCTTATAAAGTTTCCAGAATTCACTGTTAACACTCATATTAAACGTACCTTGACCTCGCGCAAAAACGGAAACGAATCTACAAGTTACTTATAAAGTACAAAAAAAATATTCATATACATACTTCTGGGAATGATTTGGCCTCACCCCAATATAGATTTTTTACTACCTAATCTAATGAGAGATCATATAAATTTGAAAGGTTCTCAAATAACCTTGACAGTATAGCTAAAAAATAATCGAATATGATAAAATTATATTTCTAATTATAACAAATAAATAAGTGAAACAAGTCCCATCATTTAATACCTTACACCTCTTAGTTCCATAAATTCTTGTTACAATTAGTTGAGTTGGTTCACTAAAAGCGAGGCATTGGCTATAAATATATATCAAATTAAGCTTCATTTTTAAGACTGTAAAAGATTTTTTTATATAGAGGAACCGAAAGAAAAGAACTGCATAGAAATTTTAATATATTGAGCAGATAAACTTAACATAACGGGGACTTTGAGTAGCGCAGCCTTTAGCATTGTTCTAAGCTTTATAAGAATATAAATATATTCAAAAATTATAATATAATTAATTAACTACTTTTATTCCCTTGAACTTTTAACCACCATTTGCTCACACATACATATAACTTTTCATTTAATCCGGAATACAAATAATCAACATTTTAAGACTTTTTTAACACTAGATTTACGGACGTTTCTCATATACCTATCTCCACGGCAATTTACGGACTTTCTTTAAAAAACCGATTTATTCAATTTAAGTTAAGTCAAGTTCAGGATGTGCCTCGGTTTCAGTGCAATCTCTCATGTGTTGCATTATATGTTTTTTAATTATCAAATCAAAAACGCTAAGCATGCAACCCACCATAATGTTTTATTTTAGCATGGGGAGTAGGCCTCCCCTTACTGATGGGCGTCCTACCTCTAGATCCGCTTTGTTTCAGTTTTGTCCACTGTGCCCCGTCAGTTGCAATTTCGATATCATCCGCTACATTTTGGGATGTAATGGTAAAGCCGTCCTCTCATCCTCAGAGTCAAAGCTCAAAATATGTGCATTTTCTTGCTCCGAAGGTCTGTAAATAAATTCTCCTCTTCAGTATCTGACGATAATTCTGTCCATCCACTTTCAACACATTGTATAGTTTCACTTTCGGGTTCGCTTTCGCCTAATTCACATTCATTTTCTTTGGGGGTAACCCCCATAGCAATCCTCATTGATCTTGAGGATTTTATCCAATATCTTATTATATCTTCTGGATTTACGCATGATTGCTAAAATAAAGGGGATTGGTCAACATAAGAACATACCACTCCATTTCCATTTCCCTATTGTAAATACGTACAATAATCGCAGACTCTGTACAAGAACCGAAACTTTTGGACACTTTCTGAAACGTTGGTACACTGTGGATGCAGCATTCATACTGAAGATTTTCTCTTGCTTTTGAATTCGTCGATAGGAAATAACATTTGCGTAGTAAACCTAAATAAACACTCAGGTCATATGACCCGCTTCAGCGTCCGTTTACATTATCGAGGCGCGATTGAGATAACGAATTGAAAGCGGAGAACAGAATGACATTGCTTTCACTCTTGTATTTCCTACTGGATAAATAATGTGGCGAACGAAAGAAAAATATAAGGATTATTTTCGAAATAAGCGTACCCGTCTATTTGACGGGTCCCGTAGAGATAGGTATACCACATATGAAGGCTTAGGAAAAAGAAACAGTGTGTATAAATTCTTTGGAAGAAATGATTAATTTACGATGGAAAACGGTTGAAATCGATCAAACGGTTTTCGAGATATTTCATTGCAAAATTTTAATTCCGTCAAATTGACGGGTCTCGTAAATCTAGTGTTAAGTATCGTACCATTCAAAAACATTTTAATTTTTCTTTTACCCCTATTATGCAATAAAATATTTCAATTACCAGAAGTACTAAAATACTAAATACCACACACACAATATTATATATTATATAAAAAAAAAAACATAAAAGCGATTCATTTTAATTGAATTAATTTAATTAACAAAAAGTCAGTCATAATCCAATGGAAAATAGAAAAAAACACATTTTAGCCAAAACAAAAAGATGAAAAGTGCTGTTGTGGTCAATTTCAATTTTCTGCTACGAAAAACCACAACGTGAAGTTAAAAAAAAAAAAACTTAATCTGGCTTAGACCAAATCGTTTACACCCTCCACATCTATACCGATGGGCGTGGCGGGTATATTATAGCGCCTACTAATAGTGTCAGTATTACGTATCAGCTTGCAAGTCAAGTTTTACGTTAGGCATAGTTTTTTGTAATTGTGGGCGACTACGCCCATTTTTGGCACATCGATGGAAGGGACAATTACAAATATGTACAGCAAATTTCAGATAAATGGTTATTTTATGGTTGTGGGCGTGTCTGTTACCCGATCATACCTATTTTTGGCACATCGATGGATAATAATAAATATTTGTACAAAATTTCAACTTCATAACTGTATTTTTGTAGCAGATAAATCTATTTTTGTCAATTGTGGGCGTGACTTTTGACCGATTTTGTCCACTTTAAATAGAGATCCGCATTCAGAAATTAAAAGTATATGTACAAAATTTCAGCTCAATGTTTTAAAATGTACGGTTGGGGGAATGCCATCAATAGACGGACACACAAACACATCTAGATCAATTCAGTTTTTGTTGCTGATCAAGAATATATATACTTTGTAAGGTCTCTGGCGTCTCATTATGAATGTTGCAAACAGAATAACAAACTTGTTATACCTCCAGCTTATATAAATATATGTATCAGTACTTTTCGTATGAGGATGTTAATGACTGAAAGTGTTAATAACAATTTTTTAATATATGTATAGTTTATATTACCCGCCATTCGCTTGAAAGCACATGGATTAGTCATTAGTCCTTTCACTGGCACAACTGGCACTATGAGTACAAATTAGGCGTGTGCCAATAATTGACTTTTTTTTTTTTAAATAAACCACTTTAGTCTTTGTGTACATGTAAAGGTAAGTAATAAATGGTAAAATAAAAAACCTTAATGGTGGCAATCAGTGAAAACTGTTGATTCGTTTATCTCAAGTAATGGTGGGAGCTTAATGATGATTAAGTGTGTTGCTGTATAAGACTTTTCTTACTTTATATCATAATTCCATTATAAAAAAACAATGTTTTTTGTATAGAGGAAATATACGCAAATTATGTTCAGGCTTGCGAACAACCGTTAACTTGATGACAATTTGTATACATGTGTAAAAAAGTGTGCACAATTAACTTTAGCTCCCTATAATTAATTTACAATTTTTCTTGCGCAATTCTCATATAACACACAAAAGACAACCATAATTAATTAAATTAAATAAACACACGCTTGTTTCGCGCCTTCACCATATTATATTTCCCATCAAGAGCCATTGTCTTTACTGAGACCTCTGAGAATTTCAACTATTTATGTACATTTCCATTTCATTTATTTACAATCTGTGGAGTTTTTTTATTTCTAAAGCAAAAGTTTATGTATAAATAACGACAATATTGTTGAGAAGCTATAGCACAACATTAGTAACCTCAATGACCCAATTTCTTGGTTTTATATTCATTGTAACCTTTTCAATACAAATTTGCATATAATTTATTACCTAAATATTGCATTATGCATATTACATATTATTTAGGTATGTAACTGCGAGTATATAGTGTGTACATGTAATTGATTTTCTTGTTCAAACATGAACACTTTGTGAAATTGAAGATTTATACATAAATTTGCACATACGTTCCTATTTAAATTAGTGAAATCAGTCACAATCGAAAAAATCTATTTATCAGACACAAATATTAAGATAAGAAAAATAATTTTATATTGAATAATTAGTTAATATGAATTCTTTCCACGCGCGCGCGATATATAAGACTTGGTTATCTTAACTACATCATAAGGGCGTGGCAGATACATAATAGAGGTCTCTTGAAATTCTACAATAAGACAAAACGTTGGTAAAATTTCCCTATAAAGCAAGTTTCACAAACAAACAAAATTTCAGTTCAATTTTAAGAGTTTTTCAAAAGCACACGGACGTACGGACATACGTTCTACTCAGACAATATATTAAAGAGTTGTTTTGTAAGTCTTTGCTTTAAACAAAACTTGTTCTATAAGATTTAAAATAGTATTTATTTCTACAATAATTTGTTTTATATTTAAACAAGAAGTTTCTTACTGTAACCAAATTACTAAATAAGCATAAAAGTTCTTTCAAGTCAAAGTCAAGGTCTTAGGTGCTTTATATACTGTAACAGTATATAAATTATTAAGCATAAAATATTAAAATAAGATACAAAAAAATCTAAATAATTTCTATAATTAACCAGAAAATGAGTTTTTTATTGTAATTACAGTATTTTTTGTTATTGTTGCGTGAAACTATGTAAATGTGACACATTATGTAATATTTTTATAATTTACGCATAAACATTAAATATTTGTTACGTTTATCTCTGTATGCTTAACGACAACTTATTGCACGAGTGATTATACTTATTTCAAAACACGTCTGAACATGTACTGAATGTTGTTGTTGGGTATAGAAAAAATAATACAAAACAAGTAAAAATGTTAGAGTCGCTAAAGCCCAATCATTTAATACCTCACACCGCTTAGCTCCTTAAATGATTCTACAATTAATTTAGTTGTATAAGCGAGGTACTGCCGTACAAGTTACTTCGGGAAAATTAATTGTATGGGATGGGGTACTAAAAATGGTCCGATTGGGTACAAATTTGGCACAGCCATATACGAGTATAAAGCTAATTAATTATTATTCTCTAAATTTTGTTTAAAAATATTAAGATTTGGGATTTTTTTGCCATATAAAGACTTTCTTTAAAATAGGACCTTGTATGGAGAGGGATTCCAAAAGTAGTCCGATCCGGTCCATTTTCAATAGGATTCTTTTTTGAATCAAGACACGTCCTTGTACTAAATTTCATTAAAATATCTCACAAAAATGCGACTTGTAGCTTGTGCAAAAATTTACATAGACATCAGACGGACGGATGGACAAAATTAAATCCATTCAGGTTTTGATTCTAAATCGATCGGTATAATTAAAGGTGGGTGTGGCATTTTCTATTTAGGAGTTACAAACATCTGCACAAACTTAATATACGCTTTGCCACAAGTATAAATATGATAATTGAAAGTATTGCAGCAATCAGTTAATCCATCAAAATGTTGTAATTCAATCTCATAACTAAGTAAAGGTTGGCTCCGCAAATGGTATTCGCATATTTGTCTTAATTTTATAACATCACATCTCCAAGCAAATGGTTAATCGATTGAAAGCAAGTCCATATAAACGAAACGCAACTCTTGTTATATGTGCAGACACTTTACAACCAATCGTTGTGATTGCTGATGATAATATTATATGCCATTACAGACATGATGGCAGCACATTATAGACTTGCCAGCAATTGATCAACTATTGCTCGTTGATTGTATCTGCCATTGACCATAACCTCTGCTTGTACACAAATATAAACATTTATAAACAAATACATGCTGTTTTGACTTAAACAGGCTAGCTTTGCCCAGTTATGTTGACTTCTTTTTTTCTTGGTAATAATAAACTTGTTCATCAACCAGAGATTGTGTGCTGTAATAATCAAAATAAAGTGTTAACAGTTAGTGGGCTAAAATAAATTCGTAAAATAACATCAACCCAACCCCATACGAAGAAAAAAAAAACCCCACTGGCAGGTTAATGCTGTTGTGTAAAGTGAGGATATAAACTGTCAGGCAATTTATCAACATTGTATGCTATGCGGTGGGTAATTTATATGTACAATAATAATCAATGTTACAAAAAAAATAATAATAAAAAATTAAACAAACATATCATCAAATGATAATAAAATAGATTATGTCGTTTATGACTTTCACTTCCATACGCAATCAATCGTACATGAACACACATAATTATATAATTAAACATATCATATATTATGCAATTTTTTCACCTTCCCCATCTACATACCATTATCACAATGACAAGCTTGACTCACATACTATATGTTTATGAAGGAAAATTGAATGGAAATATTTTATCAACAAATCAAGATGTGTGAAGATGAAGTTAAGTTTAAATTTTCACAATGAAAAGGAAATTTTTGAAGGCAATCATAAACAACAACAAAAAACTAACTTTAGCTGAGGGCCAATTTTTAATACCCTTCACAGTCATAGATGGAATAGACGGGACAGGTTTACGATTAACCATTTTTATAGTGTATATATTATGTGCCCGATTCTCGGCTAAGAAAAATTCTTTGCGAGGCTTTTGAATCACTTTTGCTTCTACGTTATAAGTAAGATCCTAAAACATATTATTATATAGAAAACCGATTCAAAATAAAATAAAAAATATTTTTTCTCGCTTTTCCTTAGTTGTGGGCGTGCCTTTTGAATCGATTTTAACACCAACCAATGTATAAAAACTAGCAATGCACTCAAATCTAAAAATTTAGAAAAAATCAACTTTTGTACTTGCGAGAATATTCTCCACAGTCACATAGACGGACAGATGAACACAGTCAGAGACTCTCAAAATATTTATATTTTGACACAGCCATACATCGATACAAAGTTTCATGCTGATGGGGACTATGATGCTTTTTTCTTCGTATAATAAGCGATTACTAATATCTGAAACGATTTAAGCGTATCCTCCCATCTATCCGCCTTTGTTGTGTTGCAGTTTTTAGACAGTGTGATTAATTAACACAAAATCACCTAAACATTTTTTTATAACACTCATTATACTGTATAGTAAAGTTTCCGCCATATCATCATCTAGCTGCAACAACACATGACATTGACCGTGTGAATGTTGAAACATTTAATGCAGACATTTTATTTCTATGCATTGTTTGTTTGTTTTTATCTTCAATCTCTAAAAAAAAAAGCTCACAATAAAAATATTGTGGAAATAAATATATTTTCGTTTAAAAACCAAACTGACTAAAATTCTACATATAAAATACATACCAAACAATTCAGTTAGAGTGAAGGTTTGCATAGAAAAATCATGGACATTTATTCAACGTATAACATATTCACCGTGTTGTTACACTCTGCACTAATTGTACAGAGATTTGTATTTTTTAAGCGGAGAACTAGAATCAAATTATTTTTTAAGAACTAGAATCAAATTATTTTTTAAGCGGAAAATCAATCCAAGAACTAGAATCAAAATCTAAATTCATTTAACCTTGTCCGTCTGTCCAAGTAACTTTCTGTGCAAGCTGCGTCTCTCACTTTTGGAGATATTTTGAAATGAAATTTAGCTACATGCCCAATTAGAAACTCTATAGAAAATGGACCAAATTTGATCAATTTTAGAACCCCTTTTCATATAACGAACAACTTTAAATGGGGAAAATTTGCAATCCTTAATATTTTTTAACAAAATCTGTCGAAAAATAATTAATAATTGGCTGTACCAAATTTGGGCTCGAGAGGCACATTTTTAACATTTATATATTTCGCTTACAGCTGCAACATGTAGCATAATTTGTGGAACTAAGTAGTGTAGCGTATTAAATAGTCAGACCTGACCAACCGATCACTTATTTTTAAAGAATTATTTACATCAAGGAGGAATAATTATAGTTTCAATCAAGCATTAAATTATTATTAACTTATTATGTCCATCATTACAATGGTTATGGAAGTGTATTGGTTTAAAAGTACCGCAAGGGTACAAGCCTTGTATGCTTAAGGAGGTTCAGTTCTCAAACGAATGCATTTTTTGATGGCATAACTTGAGTAGTGCACGAAAAGCTTTAAGCGTTTAGGAAATTATTTGTATAGAGAGACTCTGATAAATAAAAAAAATCCTTACTAAATCTTTTAGTAATTGTTTTACTTAATTGTTTTAATACCCTTTCACTACACGAACCCAGCACTACTAACTTTATATTACGTATAAACGAAGCATGACATATTGACCGGGATAAAAATGCAGTTTGTGAATTTTTTTATATTTACAACTTGCGTGAAGGTATAGTAAATAAATTATTTCGTTTACAACTATCACATGAGAATGATTAGCAAGAAAATTTGATTTGATTTAACAAGATCTGTCCGTATGTCCATGAGAGTCTATTGTTAAAAAGCGACGTTAAAAGTTGACCAATTCAAGTGAAATTTAGTATAGTTTTTATATTGTGTAAAATTAGTTAACTGCCACGCCTACAATAAACTAAAAATTTGTTCAAGTTAAAACAAACTTTAAAAGTCATTAAAAAAAATTTTATATGCCTTGCCCACATTTTGCGTATAAAAGGGTAGGGTACCTCGGATAGCACTAAAGATGAAAACATCTTTTTATACTTCTTCAATGGTGCAGAAAAATTATAATAAATATAATAAGAAATCGTGTGGTTTCTTGTTTCTCTGCAGCACGCGTTCATAATTATCTCTCCACTACGAAAATAAAGCTTGTACATAAATTACGTACAAATTTACACTGAATACTAATGATCTTTAGTAAAATGTTGAATATGTTACTTTACATATGATTGCACTTGCATATCTAAAGAGGTTAAATGTTAGCCAACGTTTCTATATATATGAGAATCAAATCAAATCAAATCTTAATGGGTAAAACTGTTAAGAATTGTTCAATATTGTTTCATTTAATAAGTTTTATAATTTTATAATCATTATTGCATTTGCAATCATAATTATTCTTATTAGATTCGTTGCACCCGTGTTTACACTACAATTCAGCAATTTCAACAATGTTTGTCCAAGAAATCAAATTATGCAGAAATTTTGCAATTACTTTTGGCTGTTCAGTAAATGAAAGCCCCATTCATGATTATTAAGTAGAAATACTAAATCACTCAAGATGACAGGCGGTCTGCAGCTGTAATACATTGTAGAAAGTATTCAAACGCTTTGTGTTGTGGACATAGCAGGATGTGATGTAATGATAAAAAGCATGATAATGCGAAAATCTGTTAGTATGCAAGTTAGTATACAAGTTTCATACAATGTATGAATTTTTGTTGCAAAAAGAAAAAAAAAAAACATTTAAACTTTACATATCAACAATTTCACGTTTAGAATTTGCTACCATTAGATAAAAAAACAAGTAAAACTAATAAATTTGGTTGATGTCAATTCTTAAGTACCCACCATCGATAAACGAAAGCTTCCTCATGAGCATACATGTCAATGTTTGGAATCGATATCTATCAGGACAGTGATTACCACAGAACACACATTATATAGATGGACAGACAGACGTGGTTAGATCGATTCAGTATTCGATGCTTATTTAAAATATAAACACTTTGTAGGTTGTACGTGTGGGTTGTACGACGCCTCCTTTAGTAAGTTTCAAACTTTGTAACAAAGTGATATGTACCCCATATATGTATATATGAAGGAGGATATTATGAAAAGTTACCTTTACAACTTTTCCTGTTACTAACATTTTTAACATTAACTGTCTTTCAAACAATTAATAAAAAATAATAAAAAATCGAATTCGCATTCAATAAAACAAAAATAAATAAATAAATAGATAAACCAAATAAAATAAAATGGAATAAAATGAAATTAATTAAATAAATATGTCACAATATTTATTCTTTAAGTTGTTTATTAACAACGTGTTACATTAAGTTTATGCTGAAAAACCAACCGAACCAACTAATTAAATATTTATCATTATTGTCTATTAAATCGATACTTGGAGTTGATATAATATCTAAAGAGATAATAATACACTCGTCCGCTAGAGTCAATAGATCTAAATAATAAATTTGAAGTGCAAACAATATTAATCGAAAAGCTGTGGCAAGCAGCAATGTATTCTCACATGGCTAGCATGCCAGGTGGAGATGGAATCGAAGCAAAATTTGTTATGTATGCTGGTGCATTTAGAGCAAATACAACAATCGTGATGTGTCAAATGTTTTTTTTGTGCTTCTGTCGTCGTTGTTGTTGTCTTTCCATTAAACTGCTTGTGTGTGTAGTAGAATCTTTAGATCACAGATAGTAGCAGCATTTAAGTTACGTTGTGCTTTAAACTTACAATGTAACATATTCATATGCGTGTGTGTGTGTATGTCGTATATAATTTGATTAAATTTTGTTTTCGTTTTTGCCTCCTACATAGCAACATCGTTTCGCTTTTTGCCTTGTTATTGCCTTTGTTTGCGATAACCCTTTAATCTAAAAAAATATTGCAAATAAGAAAATTTCATTAATTCCCTTCCCTTCCACACGTTTTATATTATATATTAATTCATTTTGTATATAAAACGTATGTGTTTGGGTATTAACATGCGGTGTAACCAACAATATTTCATAAACAAAAAATTATCTGGAATTATTTTATACGATTTATTGCATATGCATCAAATTTGTTTACACGAAAGTGGCACAAAAAGGTGTGTTAAATGCTCCAATAAACCAATAATTATGTGTCGGAAATATGTAAGTAAACCATAAGCTATGGAGTTGGTTTACAAACATATTAAAAAAAAAAAAAATTTTTTTTTTATTAAATGTTTAGTTGAACGGTTTGAATGTTTTTTAAGATGTCCTTGTAACGTTCCAACACATAAACCACTTCCTCTGCCACAAACTCGTCCACTTGACTACTGGCACGACCCGTAAATGTGCGCGGATCCAAAATATCATCCAAATGATTTAAAATCGGTTCAAAATATGGATCATTACGTACACGCTGCACCAAGTCATTGTCTTTGCCATGCTGTTTAACTTGAGCACCGGCCTCTTGTGACAGTACCCGTATCTTTTCGTGACACACCTGACGATCGCCGCCAGCCTTGACCATAGCCATAATAATGTTTTCGGCAGACATGAAGGGCAACTCTTGAGCTATGCGACGTTCTATAACTTTGGGGTAGACAACCAAACCTTGTGACACATTGAGCAAGGTAAGCAGAGCGGCATCGGCTGATAGGAATGCTTCCGATAGAGTTAAACGACGATTAGCTGAATCATCAAGTGTCCGTTCAAACCATTGGGTGGCATGAGTATTGGCTGCATTTGAAAATAATGTAATTAAATGGCGTGCCAAGGCACAACAACGTTCCGAGCGCATAGGATTCCGCTTGTAAGGCATTGCTGAGGAACCAATTTGTGTTGTTTCAAACGGTTCTTCAAGTTCTTTAAGTGAGGCCAGTATTCGTAAATCTGAGCACATTTTATGTATGGTTGTACCCAAACTGGCCAGAGCACCTAAAATCTCCACATCCACTTTGCGGGAATAAGTTTGTCCAGTAACCGCATAAGGTTTGATAAAACCTGCCAGCCTGGTTACCAGCATATCAAGTTGTTTGACTTTTTGACCATCTCCGCCGAGCAACTGCAAGAAGGAAGCTTGCGTTCCGGTGGTTCCCTTAACACCACGAAAACGCAAATCTTCACAACAACGTCTTAAAGCCCGTTCATCCATTAGCAAATCCTGTATCCATAAACAGGCTCGCTTACCCACCGTGGTTAGCTGAGCTGGTTGTAAATGGGTAAAACCCAGAGTAGGTTGTGATTTGTACTTCAAGGCAAATTCTTTCAAACAATATATCACCGCAGCAACACGCGGTAATAACAAATTCAAGGCATCACGTAATATTAACAAATCTGTATTGTCGCCCACATAACATGAGGTGGCACCCAAATGTATAATGGGTGCTGCCTTTGGGCACTGCTTGGCAAACACATGCACATGAGCCATAACATCATGACGAGTAAGGCGTTCTTCAGCTTTTGCTGCTTCAAAGTCCACATTCTTCATGTGTGCCTTCATTTCAACGATTTGTGCATCATTTATATCCAAGCCCAAGGTCTGTAAACGTAATTTGATTGAAAATACAAAATAAAAAAATTAAAATAGAACGTTCCACGGATTATACCTTTTCGGCTTCAGCTAACCATATCCACAATTGTCGCCATGTAGAGAATTTATGTTGATCACTGAACAGATATTGCATTTCCTTGCTAGCATAGCGAGTACTTAGAGGCGATACATAGCCTTCGTGGGTGCTGCTCATTTTATGCCGCTTTCAATGTGCACTGTACGATGTTCCAATTAACACTGTTTCAAAAATCCACTATTCGATGACTTGATAATTTTTCTTTTCACTTACGAAAGATTAAAATAATTTAGTTGTTTTCGTAAAAAAATCAAACATGATAAGATGAGATGTTGTGATAATAAAATGCGGCTGTTTAATCAGCTGATGTTAGTGCTTCTGTTAAATAAAACTGGTTCGGCGTAAATGACGTCTGCTCGTATTACAATCACATAGAACGCATGACGTAGCATCACATTTTAACATTCATATGTTTTACATATTACAATTTTCCATATAAGTCACAATTATAAATGCACTCTTTGCATGATCTATTATGTTGCCTTGACTTGTCCATGTGTCGCTTTAACTGTATAATTATTTTATTAAGTGACGGTAACATAAAGCAAACGATAGCAGAATATCTAAAGCGGTGCTAATGTATGCAACAATTTTTGACACACTGAACATACCCCCCTAAGGCCATAACAAAGCTTGTTTAAATTGTTGGTTTTTTTCAAATTCTATAAGATTTATAATATGTGCTGCTATTCTTGTGAACTGAAATATTTCCGTGAAATATTTTTTTATGAAAGGTACGTTAATCTTTTTTATGCGCCTAAATGAGTAATTTTTCCATTTTACCTCCGGTTGTTATACAATAAAATACGGTAGTGAAACTTTCTTGATTCGTTTGCATAATGATTCGATTTAAATGTAACATTTTTTTCAATTTATCTTCAAACTTGTACGAGTTTGTGATTGGGAGTGGTCAATGGTCGCATAAGGCAAGTTTTGGGGTGGGCGATTTACAACATAATAAAAGTAATGATTGCGGTTTCACAGCAAGTTTTTTCAACCACCTAAAGTGTAAGTTACAAAAAGGCAACAACAACAACAATAACACTACTTCTAACAAATTATTTTCTCGCTGTTTTGTATTTTTGTTCAACATTTTCAAACCACAAATCAAAATCATCATAAGATTATAAAAAAAGGTATATATGTCTATGAGACTTGAGTGGTCGACTAAAACATAATCCATTTTATGAGCTACAAATACAGTGTGAGAAAAAAAAAAGATGAAAACTACTGCAGTAACGTTAGAAAATGAAATTTGTCGAAAAAACTTTAAATAGGAACGTTGTTGAGTGGAAAGATGGTGACCTTGATCTTGATCTTCCTTCTTCTAACTTAACAACTTTTGTAGATGAAGTTTTTTTCATCAAAATTTCATCCTCCAACATATTATAATATTTTCCATCTCTTTTCCTCTCTTTTCTGTATATGAATGCATATAACTACAAAAAATCCTAATTAACAAAAATTTTAAATTATTATCTATGTATAGAACGAGCCATGTGCCATGAAATGGAAGTGAAAAATATTTACAATTTTGCATAAATTTTATGTCTGTTCCGTTTAAAATGATTTATGTAAAAATATTAATATGAAGAGAAAATCATGTTCACGTTTAGCGAAGTGGAAAAATTCATGCACATACACACACATTATATTAAGAGATATATCTGCAACTAAACGGTGTCACTTTACATACAAAACCTAGCATTTATTATAATGTATACATTAATTAACTGGCGCACTCTCAATATGTGTAAACAAAAATCTATTGATTGATAAGCATAAAATGTAAGCAAGCTCTATACGCTTAGCTTAGGAATAAAATTTATAACTAATAATTATGTTTATAAATTATGAATTAAAGCGGGGTTTTTACGCAACTTTTTATGATTATGATTTTTACGATGGGCGCGGCCAATATTCCCTTTTTATTTTAGAATATGCAATATATACAAATTTTCAGTATTTTATCTCTTGTCGTTGGAATTCATTAAAGACGGATATGCAGACAGCGTTAAATTAAGTGCAGTGTACATAACCAGTAATCGTTGTAGTGCAGGCTGATATTAAATTTTTGCAATACATGCAAATAAGAACATTTTCGTAAACAAAGTTTGTTTCATTTAATACATTATTGATTGTTGTCATGTGCACCCAAAAACAGGTGCCTAATAAAAACACCATATATTTTTTTTATACAAATGCCGAAAATACATATTTAACGAATGAATTGTAAATGACAGAAAGTTGTTTTTTTTTTTTCAAATCATAATATATACGTAAATTTATTTATAAATTGTACACATATGCACATAAATAAAATTACATAAATTTTTCCTTTTTTTTTTTTTAAATTAAACACATTTTGGTGTAAAACTGAACTGTAGTAATTAAAGTGAAGCTGAATAGTGTTAAGGTTTAAAAGTGAGAATTTTAAAAGTCAATTAAGGCCAAACATTTAATACCCTACACCATTCTATTATATTGGCAATAAACACAATCTATACTTTAAGACATTAATACGTCTTCGCAAAGGCTGGTCTTTGTCATAAATGATCCTCTCAGTGTAACCATCGATTAATTCTATAAAAATCAAAGTTGAGAAATGCGATGATATAATAAAGTTATGATTATACCAAGTGTTTTGGTACCTACATTAAAGATTTTTCAAAAAGTGGAGTTAATCA
The DNA here is from genome assembly GCA_949710015.1 of Crataerina pallida. NCBI lineage: Eukaryota > Metazoa > Arthropoda > Insecta > Diptera > Hippoboscidae > Crataerina > Crataerina pallida. Next base: position 3,066,897 of record OX453290.1, read on the forward strand.
ATGTGTGTGTGTTCAAATGTAAATAAAAAAAAAAAAAATTATTACTATATTCTGCTAAATATTTTCAAAAATGGTTCAAGTAGGAGCCAAACATCCACTGTTTTCAATATCATAAAGGTGTGGTTTATATCCCTTTAAAATGTTGGCAAAGGTGAACAATTTTGGGGATTTTTTACTTTTTCTATTAACCCACTAAATATCAAGTTTGTTTAAAGCATGGTTTTCAGAATATTGTGCAAGATTATACTAATAGCAATTAATAAAAACGTTACTGTTAATTATGGTAGAAAAACGTACGACTGCTCCACACTACATGCTAAGTGTTGTTAAACTACTTTATTTTAACATATCCGAAAAAAAAGTAAATTCTAATTTATAACCTGTTACATAGTTAAAGAATGATTAATATTTTTGTAATACATACACACATACATACATATATACATGCATATTGTTTAGGTATTCAGTTAGTTGCCTTATGTTGTATGTAGTTGCCTTTTTTTTTTTTTTTTATTATTATATGTACATACTTATCAATTTGTGTACATGAGTAAGATAACTATTAAAATTGTTGTACAAGATTAAAGAAAAACGCGCCAAAACTTTTGAAATAGTTGACGACGTGCGTGTATAGTCGGCTTAAATGTATTAACCATTCAAATGCTCAAACATCACAACAAATTGTAAATTGTATATTGTAAGCACTCAATTAGAGCATAACAAATAAAAAGCCCCCTGAAACAAAATCGAATTCGTTCCATTATATCACAATGCCATACATTTCGAGCATTAAGTATTTGCAATATTTTTCATAATAAATATTTTAATGCCCACAACCTCCGCTTACACATACACAAAGTACAACATGTCAATTGACAACAAAATTCTATTGTGAACATAAACAAAAAAAAAAAAAAAAAGCGGTATTTAACTAATAATTATATTTCTCTAATTGAATTCTATATTATTTACGAGGTTTTTTCTTTAACTTAATAATAATTATGTATTGCGAGAGTTTGTTGTAGTTTTTCATACATGTTTTTTTTTTGGTTTTTTGTTCATATTGTTCTGGTATTTATTGAGGTCTAATCAAATTAATAAAATGTGAGCATAAACTGCTTTTTATACTCATCACCTTCAGAGAGACACATAAGGCTGTACAGCTCCAATTTTAGATGATTGGTGATTGTTGAATGAACATGACTTTTAAAGGGACAGAAGTAAAGACATTTGGCTTATTATTAAAGCCCTTTAATTTCATATCCCTTTCAAATACATTGCATAGAAATGAAAAGAAGCTTTCTTAAGGAGTCCGCTATATTGATTTTCGAATGATATATTAAATTATCGCATCCTACTCATCAAACTCTGCCATTGGATACCCACATCAAATACACTTTAAAGTATTATCCACCATGTCCACCATATATAATTTAGAAAGACATTCTACTCGCCAAAGTCGTTCGTTTCACATTTATTGTGAAGACATGATATAAAACGGCCGCCATATTAGATTTAGAATGAAGATAGTGTATAGTATTCTACCGTCAGCCTTTCAATTTGGACTGTTACAGCTTGAAGTGATATAAATATAAAACAAGATAGAGAAGTTCGGTTAAGACCGAAGCTTAAATACCCTCCACCTTCTATAATCCCCTAAAAAATAAGTTCCTATTGCCATATTTATGTTTATTACTATTTCAAGTTTCAACTTGATAGGCACAGTATTGTGCGATATATAATTTTTTAAAGATACAATTTTTTCGAGGTATGTTGAGATTTTCGTTTATTGTGGGCGTGTCTCTTAACCGATTTTGCCCAATTTCATAACGGAACAGCGAAATTAAACTAAGAATAAGTGTGCCAAGTTTCAATTTGATATCTCAAAAATTACGACCGTGAGAGTGCCAACAACAGACGGACACACGGACGGACATGTCTCAACGATTTCTCTTCTCATGCTGATTGAGAATATATATGGTTTGTGGGGTCTCCGAGGCTTCTTTTGATGTGTTGTAAATGGATGATCAATGTGAATATACCCTCTTCCCTAAGGTAGAGGGTATAAAAATATGTAATTTTTTAAAGCGTCCGCGTTTTTGGAATTACAACACTTGGCTTAGCGCGTTTTATAAGTCTGAAACCATTTTATTTAATATTCATATTCAATATATTGCGAAGAAAATGTCAATTCGCTTTTTTAAAGCGTTCGCCATATTAAATTTAGAATTATAACACAACACTTGGCCTATTGAATACAATTTTTAAGCCCTTTCATTTGATATGATTCAAACATTTTAAAGAGACCAGCATTTTGTTATATTCACATTATATCTCGGTAAGCTCTGACTTGTTATTCAATTGCATGAGATTCCAGCCCCTTTAACATCAAATTTTAACAAGTTCCCCTAGGAGTATAAAAAATCAAATTCATTTTACTTACTTAATAAACAAAGTACACATGTACATATAGTGTTTGTAATGCTGCAATATTAAGCGAAAGGTACCTAAATTATAGCATTCATTATTTTGGCAACGTTTTTGTAAATCGACCTAAAGTGTGTATGTTATTAACAATAAGCAAAATTATGGGTTCGTATAACTGTACACACTTGTGTTTATAAAATTATTAGCAATCTATTTATTGTTGTGGTTTGCCAGTCACATATATAAATTCATATAAAAATATTCTGCAACATCATGACATTAATGTTAGTGTTTGCTCCAATTTATAAAATGATTGTAAGGCGCGACTGACTAACTGATCAGTTGATAAATTTAAATTATATTGAAAAAAAACTGTTAACTTTTTAATTAATTTTAACCACGCTATGTTTTTGTATTAAAACAAACTTATCTGATTAATAAAAATTTCAATAAATTGTTTGAAAATTTATTCTAATTTACGTATGAATTAATGAAAAGAAATCCCATTATAAATACAATCACATTTAATTTAACAAATTATTTTAATATTAATAAAAAAATAAAAATAAAAACTATGATTATCACAATTAAAATGTGATAAATTTCATTAAGATTACAATATCTCGACAATTAAATTGTGAATAATAATTAAAAAATATACTTATTTCCCATAATTTCATTTCATTCAAACTAATTTACCACCTTTTCATTACTTTGAATAACTAAACACACACACACATACACGCAAGGGATTGTCTATTTTTCAAACCCAAAGGTTCATTTGCATTAACGGGCCGGATTTGAATGAGATGAAAAGGAAAACAAAAAAAAAAAAAATGAATTTGTTGGTCAAGGTGTGTTAACCTAAACAGAAAATATGCAGTTTTTAAGAATATGTATAACCTATCTTTGTATTTGTTGTTGTTGTTTTGTTACAGACAACATGTTTGGAGCAGTGGCCGCAGGCTTCGTGCCTTACATTTTTTTTTTGTTTTTTTTATTATAACAAAGACCGCAGTCGTCATCATGGCCAATGAGTTTGCATAGAATTGCAAAATATTACAAATTGTCTCCAACTAAGATTGCTGGCAAAAAAACTAAATAATAATAATAATCATAAAAAACTAAGGGCGAACATTGCATGGGCGATAAAACATTTGGTATTAGTTTCATAGTTAAGAGATTGATTCTAATGTAGCGTAAAATATTGGTTTAAAGAAAAGGTGTGATGAAGATAAAGCAGAGAGATAATAATTGCTGTAAAACGTCCGCTGACAAAAACTCTTCAAACAATTGCACATTTGTATACCGTTGTAAAATAAACTTTAACGTTTTTTTTTTACTGTGCATGAAAGATATTCATATCACCGTTACAAGCGCCACCATCGTTACGGTTATATATCCATATACGTATATACCTGATGATTTTCTACTATTCAGATGTCATGTATTCTTTCTTAACTAATTTCAAACGAAGCTTAGGCACACACTACGTGTGCAATCTGATTTTTAGTTTTTTTTTTCATACCCTACACCACTAACAGGCATATTAAATTTGTTCGTATGTTTGTTACTCCTAAGCAACATATGCCACTCCCACTTTTAATCATACGTATACCATCAAAAGCTGAATCGAGTTAACCATGTCCGTCTGTCTGTTTATGTAAATATGCGTGCAAGCTGTATTTCGCATTTGTTGAGATATTTCGATGAAATTCGGTACACATGGACATGTATTGACTAAAAAATTACAAATGGACAGATTTGGATCATTTTCAAGACCCCTTCTTATATATTTCAAATAAGTCTTTATATGATGAATATTCGCTATTTTGACAAAAGTTGGTAAACAATAGTTAATTGGCTTAATTATTGACTGTGCCAAATTTGGACCCGATCGGATCAATTTTAGAACCCCTTTCCATGAAATGCTTTATAACAAAGCAACTTGTTTGTCTACTTGTTATTTGATTTGAATTTTGGTTGTGTGCAAATATTGAATTTTGTCATAACATATTTGTTGACTGAACTATTTGTAGAGTTATCCATTCACCACCAACAACAAACTAAATGGTAACATATGCATTAAGTTTGCAAGTTTTGTAATTCATATTGACGACAGCTTGTTTGGCTTTTCGTACCCTGCACCACTTGTGGCAAAGAGAATTTTGAGATTGTGAAGATATTTGTGCAGTAAATACAACACCTTCAATTATACCGATCGATTCAGAATCGATATAACGATGTCCATCCGGGCGTCCATGTAAATTTATGCAGCACCTACAGGTCACATTTTTTGGAGAAATATTAATGAAATTTGGTACAAGGCTCTCTTTTGGTCTAAAGAAAACCCCAAATAAAAATTGGACCGAATTAGACCACTTTGAGAATTCCTCCTCATTTAATGTTTTGGTATAAAAGAATATCTTATACAGCGAAAATTTACAATTCATAATACTTTTTAACAAAATTTGATGAAGAATAGTTAATTAGCTTAATAAGTGGGTGTGGCAAATTTAAACCCTATCGGATCATTTTTAGAAAATCTTTCCATATAAAAATATTTCACAGATGCAATCAAACTAATTACAGTATTGGCACTGAGTGGTGTAGGGTATTAAATGGTTGGTTTTTATAATCGTTTTTATGCGAATTATAATGTAGTGTTGGCTGAAGACATATTTATTCAAAATCTACATTTTTCTTAGGTATTGGAATAACTTGTAATTTGTGCAGAAGAAATGTAGTCTGAAGGTACCCAAAAAAATTTTGTATGTACATTTAAATTTAATACAAAATGATTTACTACTATGAACGCTTTGTGTGAACTAATATTTTGTACGTAACCACTAGGTTGCAAAGTTGTTGTTGTTGTTGTTTTTATTAAACATAGATAAGAATAGATGGACGATGTTGTAACGATTGTTGTGTCCAAAAGATAAAAATAAAATAGCAAATGATTTAGTGCCTCACATTGCTAACTAAGTTAATTTTCATTGCATTCACCTGACCGCCTGCCTTGCTTTAGTTTGAACGATGCTCAAACTATTGCCCACTCTCTACAATAGTATTCGTCCTCCACGATTTCAACACTTTTATGTTTTATGTTAATGGCGGTACGGTTTTATAAGGTAAGCAAAAAAAAAACCTCACAAAAATTTGTTCATAAAATGGTTGATAAACAACAATTGGATTTTTTAAAATGTTTAAAACTTGTTGCAATTTATGCTTTATGTTGTTGCTGCAGTTGGAGTGTGCATGTGCACATGATTTCGTGTAGCTGGGTAGCAAACAAAAGCACACAAGAGCCAATGTATCACTTGGTAGAATATTCAATTTATTAGCACATGCTCATGAACATAAAAACGTTTGTTTACCTAACACGCTCAATTCTCCTACAGTACGAAACATATTCTATTTGTATGAAATTGTCCACATGTTTGCAAAGGTATACACATTTATCATGTTTGATGTTTTCAGCACAAACGTAATATATTCAGTGATACACATGTTTGAGGTTGTCCGTCTGCCTGTCTGTCTGATGTTTTCTTAATGTACTTGCAACACTTTTTAAATGGTGACAGATTTGAAATTATTTTATATGACAAGTAACCATTTTTACAGTCGGTCAAGAGCTGATTGGTCAATACCCTACAATAGTTGATTCTGAAAAGTATTGTATTCAAAACTGTATTACGAACCGTTTATAAGAAAATGTTATTCTGTTATGATATAAAAGTAACTTTACGGAAAGAGTAGAATACACATAGAATAAAAAAAACTTAGTTCATTATTTAAAATGATTATAATTTGAAGCTACGTAGCCATCATCAACGATTTTTTGTTAGGAAATAAATGATTATTGAAACTTGCACCATTAAGAGGATTCTTAGAGCTACAAGGGTTACCTCCGAAACTTTAATCTTAAAAATAATCCAACAAACCAACAAACTTAATATACATTGTATTATATGTAGGGTGAATAATAGTAAGTGGTACACTTTCAATTAATCCAGGTGCTAATTTCGATATGTAACTGAACACTGAACCAATCAAATAAACCTTACGAACGAATGCATTTATCAAGGGCGAACCATTGAATAAAAATAACCTGAAACGTGATTAAGTTTACATTCACTTGAAGATAAAATCTCTGATTCAACAGGATGTTGTTTATACATTGTTACTTAGGCAGGACTATAGACTTATATGCAATAATAAAACTTTCTACTCACCAGCGCTGCTTAATCGATTTCATTTCAGATGTTGCATAAAATAGATGTTGTTGGTCTACTTGTGCTGATCGCCTTACCATTAAGCACTTGCATGGTTAAGCAGGTGACCACCTCTGCCTATAGCATAATCCATAATAAACCCAATATTGAGACCTTCCAGATTGAGTTAGTTAATAAATGGCTGCAACAAAAAAAAAAAAGAATTTATGCTTTTTTTAAATAAATTGTTTTATTTTTAGAAATGCCATACCATCAGTATTGGTGGGTACATCACCAGCTCCGACAAATCCATTTTTTCAGAATCCTTTGTATGGGCCAAATTTCCCGACGGGTGGTCAAGCCACTTGTGCGGCGCTGCCACAATTTTGCGATAAAAGCAAATATCGCAGCATGGATGGTTCGTGCAATCATTTGGAGGAACCACAATTGGGAATGGCCAATAACAGGTATGGGCGTTTGGTGTCCCCTAATTACGGGGATGGCATCTCGTCACCGACACGATCAATAACGGGCGATGAATTACCCAATGCGCGTCTCATATCGGTGGTGGTGTTTGGTGAAATGGATATACCGGATCCACAATTCACTTTAATGAACATGCAATGGGGTCAGATTATCACGCATGACATGTCCATGCAGGCGGGCGGCACTCAATCAAGTAAAGTTTATTTTCCTTAACTTCATTCCGAAATTTGTTTTAAAATTCTTCTCTAGAGAGACATCCTACTCGTTGCTGTACTGATGATGGCCGCTTAATTGCGAGCGATTTAGCGCCAAGAACTTGTTTTGCCATTTTGGTACCACCCCATGATCCAGCCTATTCTCAAGTGGGCATTGAATGCTTAAATTTTGTACGCACTCTAACTGATTTGGATGCCAATTGTCCTGATAGAAAAATTCAGGCCGAACAACTGACTACTGTTACAGCTTATATGGACTTGTCGCTGGTGTATGGCAACTCCATACAACAGAATAGTGAAATTCGTGCATTCCAAGGTGGCCGTATGATTGTGGAGGAACGTAGTGGCGCAGAATGGTTGCCATTATCACGCAACACAACGTCTGATTGTGATGCCACTACTGCAGATGAAATCTGTTATCGTGCTGGAGATATACGGGTCAATCAGAATCCCGGTCTGGCCGTATTGCAGACCATTTTGTTGAGAGAACATAACCGGATTGCTGACAATTTGGCGAAACTCAATCCCCACTGGGATGATCGCACCTTGTTCCAAGAGGCGCGTAAAATTAATATTGCCGAATACCAGCACATCAGCTACTACGAATGGTTGCCAATTTTCCTGGGTTATGCAAATATGCTGAAGAATCGTTTAATTTACCAAGCTCCCGAAACTAGTTATGTGAACGATTTCGATTCTAGTATAGATCCTTCAGTTTTGAATTCGCATGCCACTGCCGCTTTCAGATACTTTCACACCCAGATCGAAGGAAGATTAGAGTGAGTATGAAAACGTGTTTGTATAAAACTTTGAAAAGTTGCAAAAACCAAACCAAACTTGCTGTTGGCTCACGTTTAATGTTTATGTTTGGCTTTGAGTTGCAACATTAACGGTTTTGAGTCAATGTTTCCAACTGAACTGAAATACTTTTACTTTTCCGTTTTCGTAATTTTGTGTATTTTGTTCAGTTTGATGTCAGAATTAAGATCAGTGGCTGGCGCTTTACGTCTCAGTGATTGGTTTAATCGGCCTGGTATAATTGAACTTGGTGACAACTTTGATTCGTTAACACGCGGTCATGCTACACAACCAGAGGAACTAACAGACATTAATTTTGATCGTGAAGTAAGTTAAAATATATTTTTTACTGTATACACACAAATGTATTATTATTCTTATTATGTTTGCCTCCACATAAGATTTATAGAGTATAACTGTGTATAAAATGGTCTATAGTTTGCATCTGTATACATATGCTTTGGTAACGATCTGGTCATATCCGTCTCGTGATGAATACGATATCAAATGAAATCAGTACCAGCCTAGCCTATGGTTTGTGTGTAAATGAAAATAATGTAAGATTTAAGTGGCAGAGAGCATATTAAGTTTGTGCGACCACCTTTACCTTCAATTATACCGATCGATTCAGAATCAAAAGCAACCATGTCCGTGCGTCGGTCTATATAAATTTGTGCGCAGTCTACAGGTCGAATTTTTTGAACCAAAAAGAAATCTTATTAAAAATGGACCGAATTGGACTATTTTTAGTAACCCTCCCCATGTAAGGTTCTATTATAATGGAAGCTTTTATATGGTAAAAAATTTGCTGAAAAATAGTTACTTAACTTAAAAATTGGCTACGGCACAAATTTTGACTAATTAAACCATTTTTAAAACCTTTTTAAATATAATGATAATTCAGAAAGCGAGCCTATGCCATATAAACAATACCTCGCCTTTACTGCCTTGACCAACTAAAACATTTTCACTTGTTTTTTACTCGTATTATTTTCTCCGTTTTGTAGATAAAACATTATCTATTCAGACGCAATAGGCCGTTTGGCAGTGATTTGAGAGCTATCGACATTCAACGCAATCGTGATCATGGTTTGGCTTCTTATAACGATTATAGAGAATTTTGTGGCTTGAAAAGAGGCAACACTTGGGAGGACTTTGCTGATGTTATTGATGTTCAAGTAAATTGTTCTTTTTCTAATAACAATATTTTAGATTATGCATCAAAGTTAAGAGATGTTGTTGTTATTATTAAAGGTAATCGAAAGACTGAAAAGTTTATACGTCAGCCCCGAGGATGTAGATGTAACGGTGGGTGGTTCAGTGGAAGCTCATGTCAGTGGAGCATTGGCTGGTCCAACGTTTTTATGCATCTTAACTGAACAATTTTATCGCACTCGTGTGGGAGATCGTTTCTTCTATGAAAATGGTCACAAACATACAGGCTTCTCACCAGGTATTACCCCCATACGCACCTCTCTATATAAATAAATTAACACATGCACGCATACATTCATTTAGAGCAATTGGCGGAGATACGTAAAGCAAGTATGGCGCGTCTTTTGTGTGACAATGGCAACAGTATTGAAGCTATGCAACCCAAAGCTTTTTGGCTTATTTCCCATAAGTATGTTTTAACAATTTATCCAAACTGTTTTGTGTTTAAGTGAAATATTAAAATTTCTTATTTAGGAATCCAATTGTGCCATGCTCCAGTATCCCCGAAGTTGATCTGACTGCATGGCAAGACCAAAAATCCTATGCAACAAAGGTTGCAGCTCCTCTACACCATGGCAAATGATGATAGAAAGTAATCTGAGTGTGCGTTGTTTTGTAAATGTTCATGTGTCCTTTTATACGTTTGTACGTAAATCGTTTATAGTTTCAATTTTGTAAATATTAATTTTAATAAAGTCCAATCTACTTTTAAGAGTAATGTTTAAACATTAAAAGTGTGTCGTTTTAATAGTCGGATAATATGCAGGCTTTCAAGTTCAAAAATATTAATTCAAAGCAGTCAGATTGGATGTAATGCTTGAACTAAGTTTTTATTAAAATTAAATTAATCGTATAGATGTTTGTCAAATTTTAAACAACTTTATGCTTAATTGTGTACAATTTTAAAACGCACAATCGCAAAAGACAAAATACCCTTCACCCCACACAAAGGACAGCATAAACAAGACACAAACATTTAAATAAAACTAAAAGACTGACACAAACACAAAGTAGACTAAAGAAAATGTGTTTGGCCAAATTATGGCACAGTACTGCTCACAATGGCATCACTCCACTCGGTATTCGATGGGGTCACCTTTGTTATTTCCGGACAATTGATAAAGATTTGATCTCTAAATCGTAGGAACGTAGCTAAATTGGGCAGCACTAATATAGAATCACAATCAAATCTCTCCTGGAACCTAAGATAATCAATTTGCCCTCTAATAATGTATAAACCTAGATCACATAACTCCAACAGCAAATCAGCTGAGGCCACCATTAATCTATGTTAAGGTGTTAAAACGTTGCAAACATAAATTGAAAATATTCAGCAGGCAAAGCTAAGCACTTACTTTCCATTCAAATTCATTGATAACATCTCTGATATGGTATTGACAAGGACATTGTAGAAAGAAAACCATATCAGATCTTCTGGGTAGGCCACTAAAATATTGTTGCGCAAATCAAGTATTAAAGTGTAAGCTTGAAAAACAAAATCTGCAAATGTGTGTTAATTTCTCTTTAACACAAAAATTATGTTATTTTCATATTATTTAACGTCAACTTACTTTTTTTAGCCAAATATTGTATAAAATGCAACTCAATGTGTATGCGGGTTTCATTTTGTGGGCCAAACAATGACTGCGTCTTCATATATAAGATCATGTTGGTAATGAAAATATCTCGTTCCTTGTGTGGGTATTCTGCATCATATGTAGTCGTCTCCAGCTCATCAATCAAACATGTTAAAGTGACGCGATATTTGATTAAAAGCTTTTCATACGGTTCACCACAATCAGGGCAACGCTTGTCAGCCGGCACGATCAATGAGTCTCCGCAAGTTTCGTTGTGACAAAAAATACCTTCGCGCTTGCTCTACAATGCAAATCCAAATGGCATTATCGTGCACGCAAAATACACTTGACTTGACTTGACAACCTACAGTTCTTTCTTCTTCTTCAGTCATTAAGCAGCTTTTACATTGACACGATATTTTCATTTCTTCTAAGAATGCCTTTCTTTCGCACTGTCTACTACTCGTGTACCTAGCCTTGTATGCCACGAAAAGTTCCTCATTTTCTCTGATGGTTCGCAAAGCTTTGCCAATGATCATACCATTCTCTAAAGCACTGTAAGAAAACACAAAAAATGAAAGTAAGCGTTAAGCCTTTACCCAACGAAACAAAACGTCCGTACGTCCATACATCCGTTGAAATTATATTGATTCGAAATTTGTCTTTACGATGTAAAAACAGAAAGACAGAAAAGCAAATGGCAAACAATTTCAGGAGTCTAACAGTTTAAAATATGTTTCTGACTGATGTAAAATTTTCTATTTAACTTACATTATTTCCACATTCGGTTGGCAGGAGTGACGAAATTTTCGCATTACCGGGCAATAAACTGTGGCAACCTGTTTTATATGAGGATTCCTGCGAAGGACTTCGTGAAAGAATCTTTCATAATTAAGATGAAAATATTTGGTGGTTTGTGCCACATAAAGTAAACGCTCCTCATCATTCATTCGGGCAATTTTATTGCAAATTACTTGGGGGAATATAAACTGCGGATCCGTCGTTACAGGATCAATGTCGTACTGGGAAGTATTCGTTAAACGTAAACACTTTTGCGCCACAGCATCTCGAAACACGGACATCCAACAACGTATTTGTTCGCATGGTCGTGTATGCAGCACAACGGGTAATTTCTCAAAGCACAGTTTTGATGCTTTCTTTAAAATGTGTTTGAGCCTCAAAACCACATCTCTGTCATCATCAATCTTGTAATATTCCCAAATATCTGCATTAACCATGTTTGGTGCTTGAATGCAATCCACAGGCTTGACATCTGCTCTCCAATTCTCACCATAGCTCGTTTTATATTCCGTCTCATATGTATACTCAACATCGAATGAATTTAATAGAAAATTGGCATGTATGCGCATAAGTATGGTGCCCACAAATATCAATTTTTGCTTGTCCGATAAACTTAATTTATTCAGATGGACTTGAAACGTATCGGTTTTCTTCTCAACGAACATAGTCACTCTGAAGGCGGTGGCTACTACAGTCGAAAATTGTTGTGGTAGTAAATTTTCATACTTGGGTCTCGTTTTTATTATTTTCAATACAGACGGTTGCGGGCAAAATCCCGAACTATTTATAAGATCAAAGAGTTTTTTTAAAACCACATCAGCCGTTTTGCATTTACGAAATGAGTAACGATTCAGCACGTTGTCTCTCAACACATTCATTATGCTAATGAACATGCTGTATATGTGTGTCGCACCCAACAAAATTAGTGTTAGTTGTCTGTAACCTAAACATTCACTGTTGTGCCGCTTATCAAGATTCATGCAGGATATGGAGCAATAAACTTTGTAACGACATTTGAAGCAAGAATTGGGATTGTTGCTGCATAGTTTAAAGCAGATATCACAAAATAAGCGGGGAATACTAAACGTTTGTAACATAGAAGCTTCTACGAACACAACGCCACCTCTGGGTATAGGTGCATTGGCATAAACACCGTCACTTGGGAAAAAAAATCAATATTCTTTGCGAGTCGAATAAAATAAGACTTTGAAATGTGTTTTACTTGCGGTAAGAGCAGGCAGCAGATGCTGAATGTATTTCAGGGCTGGTACTGAATCCCTTATAGGGCACGCGGAAACTTACATATTCCAAAAATGAGGGACTCAAGTAGTCACAGTCCAAGCATTCATTTTTATAAAGTTCCACATCCTTTTCAATGTATTCTGCAATAGTATATAATAGTCGGATTCATTAAAATGAAACAATTTTGCAGCCTCAAACATACCTACAGTTTTCAGTTGTTCATCATTGAGAGTTCCTAAAAGCCAGTCGCAAAAAAAAAAAGCAAACGAAATATTCTCTCTCTTGCTATTATGTGCATTATTATTATTGTTTACATACCATGAAAATGTTCATAATGTTGAAAAAAAATTTTGGCCACTTTTAAGGAATGCATCATAAAAGAACAAACCGTTAATCGGCCATACAAAATACATAACTCATCCGACCTTAAAGGTTGCTTTACGCTCTCGGTACGTAACACCATTTCATAATCGCTACCAGCCAGCTTTAACAGAAAACATTAATAGTAAATATTAAACATTAAGCACAAGTGATTATAAAAAAAAAATCATTATTTTGAATTAAACAGATATTACTTTGCTCATGGTGTAGTACTGGTCAGATTTTTTATTTAATACCAACTAAGCGGTTATTTTATTGAAAGATAATCCGCCATTTTGTGACGGATTTACTGTAAATCAGATAAATCAATTTCTTTTTACCGTTGTTTAAAAGTTAAAATTTCATGTGACATAAAATTATTTAAATATTTAGAACTTACTCGGTATTGTCCATTATCGAAATTAAGATCAGCTCGTAGTTTTAGAGCCCAGGCTAGTATCTTGGAATCGGAGGGTGCTTTAAGTACTACTGTGTTTAAAAGTCTCAATGCCTATGCATATACTTTATTTTATATCCTTGTATCATGTAGGAATAAAAGATATTTTAATAATTACCACTCTAAAACTTTCGCTACCATGCTGTCCTATAATTGAATGCACTTCTTGTAACCATTTATCCGTTAATGGGTTAATGTGCGTCTCAAAAAATATGCATTGTTCATCTAATAAATCAATAAAGGTATGCATTTCCCTATCATATAACAAAACGGTAAAAATATATTAATTGTAAGAATTAATTTATATTAAAGATAATTTAACAAATTTGTTAAGTTACTTACCCTACATTTCCCTTGGTTAAGGTTTTCTCAAATAATACGCATTCTGGTAAATTACGATCCCAAGAGATTGATGGTTCGAGCAGATGCAAAGGCATTCGATGCATTTTCAATAATATTCCACAATTTTTACAAAATTAACAAAAAACGTTTAACACAATGGTACAGCTCTCAAGAAATTATAAAAGTAACGGGAATTTACAAAGCAATGCTAAAAGTTGCCACACGCTTGTGTCTATTAAACAACATTCATAATGATTATTTTCTTTATTATCGATAAGTTTTATAGAATTAATAAAGATTAATTCTCAAAAGTGTCATAACTAAAAGTAAAACAGTTTTAAAATATAACACAAATATGGAGGAGGTTGAAAATTTTTTCAATATATCCGAAATTTTTGCACGCAATAATGAAGAGCCATCAACCAGTAGATCTCAAAAAAGGCCGCTTATAGGGAGAGATCGTAAATTATTTTCAAAATTTCCAAAAGCAAGTAAATTGTTTTAGTAATGTTTAATAATTTATCTATTTGCTCATTGTATGTAAAGAATAGGTGGATGAGCAAACAAATAAAATAAACAACGAAGATCCTGAAGTCTTGAAATATACTATTGACGATGATCTTTCCGATGAAGAGGAACCCAAAAGTGTTGATGATAATGTATACAGTCGGTATGTGTTTAACTTAAATCGAGATGCAACACTTCCCATACATGATGCAAAGGATGAAATAATAAAAGCAATACGTAAAAATCCGGTTGTTGTATTAGAAGGAGATACTGGTTGCGGGAAAACAACACAGGTTAGAGCATTTTATTCATTTCATTTGAAATTTTATTTTATTTTATTTATTTATTTAAAACCTGTGTTAAATTTCTTTAACTAACAACAGTTCACTAGATTTAAAGTAAAAGGGGTGGTGTATCTCTTAATTGTGCAAAAAATGTCCCAAGCATGTCCGTATACAAATGATTCTTTACAAGAGTTCAATTATATTTAAGAAAGAAGTCGAAAGGTTCAACTTGTCTCAAAAATGTTTGGGATCATTTATAATTTATTTTTTTTATGAACTTTTATCGTCTTCATCCTCACTTGAGGATTGTTCTAAATCATTTAAAACACAATCAGGTAGTTTTTCAATAAACAGTGTCTTGCAAGACATTCTGCGATAAGCGCGCTTATGTCCAAGTTCTTCCTGAACGTCCTTCTGTGCGTCCTCTTCAGAAGTGTCTTCCGTTGCATTAACACATGTATTGGCAAAAGCTGCTTTCCTCTTCAATTCCATTTTAGTGCTGTGACATTTCTTATCATTATTAAGTTTTCTTGATTTCACCGGTTCAGCAATTATTAGCTCATGAATCGTATCGAAAGTATTCTTTATTTCATGAAATATATTTGTTAGAGGTAATGCCTGAGAAGGCACTTGCTGGTTTTGTACCAACTTTTGCTTCATAGCGTTGTAGTCATCTTCCAGACTGGTCTGCTTTGCTAGGTTTGCTTGCGCTTCAAACAAGTCTTGTAATTTATATTTCAAATGACTGTTTGCTACATCTACTTCTTCACTTGGTGCGTCTACATCATCAACACGATCATAGTTAACTAGATTTTCTGGTCCTACATGATAATCTAGAGCAGTAAAGCGAAATGCATCCGCCTTATATAAGCGCCAAAATACGTAACGAACCTCATCGGTGGTAGACAGAAATTCTAATGATTCAATAAAATTACAAATTTCCTTCCAAGTTTCTAGGCTGACTTGAATTTTCACATACTGTTTAGTGGGCTGTTTAAAATATATTGCATACATCAAATACAAGCCACCGATTCGCCTTAGTACACAACGTGTATTGTTGCTATTCGTTGTTTCCATGCTATTGCCCATACTATCTCGTCCACATAGCATACGTTTTGCCATATGAAAAATGGCATTTGTGGTTTGTAAAACCTCAATTGTGGATGACTGAGCGGTATAAATATGCTGGAACATCATAAATTTCCATTGGACATGGAAGGATTCAAAATGCGGATTATCATTTTTCACAAAATTTTCAACTAATTTATCACAATCTTTAAATACAGCAGATTCCATTGTGCTAAGTGTGTAACGTCTAAAAATTAATGATTTTTTACGATTTTCGCTTTTTGCGGTGGCTTTGTTTACTTAAATATTAGAGATGGGGAAATTGGGGTGGTATTGTTTACTCAAAGTATTAGAGATGAGAAAAATTACAATTTAATCACTGAAACCATTTTATAAAAAATATCGCATCAAATAAAATCCGTTATCAGAAAGAAACAGAATCAAGTAGATACAAAACCTATTTCAAGTGAATATTTTTACTAAAAATAAATATATTTATATATATGACGGATTATAGGTACCACAGTATATTTTGGACGATGCCTATCGTAGACATAAATATTGTAAAATTGTATGCACACAGCCGCGCCGAATAGCTGCTATTTCAATAGCTAAACGGGTAGCAAGTGAACGTAAATGGGAGGAGGGTACTGTTGTGGGATATCAGGTAAATGTTTCATGTTTCAATTTAGCAAAAATTAATGTAAAAATCTTAATAAAGGTTGGCCTGCACGCCAATATGAGTGATGATACACGTTTGCTGTACTGTACAACCGGCGTTTTGCTGCAAAAACTTATCAGAGAGAAAAATTTGTTCCCCTACACGCATGTTGTCATAGATGAAGTGCATGAACGTGATCAAGATATGGACTTTTTATTGATAATAGTTAGACGTTTACTGGTGACCACCTCCAAAAAGGTTAAAGTCATTCTTATGTCAGCCACAATGGATACGTCCGAAGTAAGATAAACATTTAGTAAATGGTTTTCATTTATTATGAGTAAATATTAAATGTGAGCAGTTTTCAAATTATTTTACAATTTCTAAAAATCCGGCACCTGTTGTACGAGTCGATACGCGTCGTTTGTACCAAGTGAAAGAATTCTACTTGAACGATTTAGAACGTATTAATACCCAAGTATGTAAATGTCAATGTATTTGTTATGTATTTTATAACTAAGAGGTTATATTTTACTTGTAGAAAGTTGAAGTAAACTATGATGAACCTTACATATGTCTGGAAATGTACAATTTGGCATTGAAGCTGGTATTGGTTATCGATAATATTGAAAAACAAGAAGCCAATTTTAATTCAGGCTCAAACTTGAATGCCAATCGCATTTCCATTTTGATGTTTTTGCCTGGCATCAATGAAATTAATGAAATGTGCAAAAAGCTGGAAGAACTTAACCAAAGTGAAGGGTGGGTTTAATAGGCTAAAATAGGTTTCATGCTTTACTCAATACTTGGATTGTATGCTTTTAGAAATAAAATACAGCTTTGTCCCATACGTCTACATTCCGTGATCTCGCCAGAGGAGCAAGGAAAGATATTTCATCGCCCACCATTGGGTTTCCGTAAAGTGATATTGGCCACGAATATTGCTGAAAGTTCCATTACAGTACCAGATGTCAAATATGGTAAAGGCTTTCACACATCGGCTACATACATTTAGCGAAATAAATTATTTGTGCTTTTGTTTAGTAATTGATTTCTGTTTAACTAAAACTCTTATAACGGATACATCCACAAATTTCACGGCACTGCAACTGCACTGGGCATCACGTGCCAATTGTCGTCAACGTTCGGGCCGAGCTGGTCGTGTTATGAATGGACGAGTTTATCGTTTAGTACCCCGTTACTTTTACGAGGTATGTACAATAAACGAAAAAAACAAAATCTTCAATGTTTTGCATATTTTTACCTGTTCCATCCATTTATCGATGATTTATATTTTGTTTCTGTGTGAAGATTAGACATTTTTGTTGCCTTTGCAGAACTATTTGGATAAGTATAGTATACCAGAAATGTTGCGTTGCCCGTTGGAAAATGTGGTACTGAAAGCCAAACTTTTAGACATGGGTTCACCTGCTACCGTACTGGGCATGTCCATGAGTCCCCCGAACTTAACCGATATACAAAACACCGTTATCACACTTAAAGAGATTGGCGCCCTCTACCGGCATGTTAATGACACTTATAGCAACGAAGATGGCGACATTTCGTTTATGGGTCGAGTTATGGCTGTAATGCCTTTGGATGTCCGTTTGACTCGTTTACTTATACTTGGTCATATATACAATGTATTGGAAGAGGCCATTATTATCGGTAAGCACTGCTTGATTATTTGTAACGTGAAATGTAAATTTTTTCTCTTCTTGCCAGCGGCTGGCCTAAGCGTACGCTCCATTTTTAAAACGCAACATTTCAAAAGACAAAACGAAACGACTGCTTTCTCGCTGAAATTAAGATGGGCGGACGGTTCTGGATCCGATTTGGTGGCCATCTACAGGGTTTATAAGGTAATTTTTCGTCATCACGGGTTAAGTTTCATCAAGTTAAAAACAAATACTCATAGGAATGGAGCTCACTAACTAAAACCAACACACCTGGACACATAGATGAAGAACACCTTTGGGCTCATAGAAATTTCATCAATTTGCGTTTAATTAAAGAGATGCATTTATTGGTGCTGGAATTAAAAGAACGTCTCATGCATTTTAAAATTAAAGAAACCGCCACCTACCATCGATTGCAGAGCTTGGAGTGGGAGAAGAGTATCATACTGAAAGTTGTCATAGCCGGTGCCTTCTATCCCAATTATTTTACGCGTTCCAAAGTTACAGAGCCCGAAAAAGAACGGGCTACATACCATGATTTGTGCGGCAGTGATCCACGTAAAACAGTGTATTTTGTCAATTTCGATCCTTGCCAAATCGGGCAGTTGTACGCGAAACCAATTAAAGAATTATTTGGTCAAGTTGGCATTAAGCCGCATCACATCGATGTACGTTTCCAATCGAGTTCGGAAAGAGTATACGTCAGTTTCAAGGATAATGTCATGTTTGGTGGTGAGGACGATGACGACGGTGGCGAAGATAATGTCAATCAAAATATCCCGATAGCTGGTTCAGTGCATGTCAATGTGTATAAAGCTTTACGCATGCGCATCATGAATATGAGAAGTGTTATTAGCGTTATGGAGTAAGTGATACACATACATAGATATTCAATTACTTTTAATTATGTTGCAGATTTACTGAGAGTGTCAAGTACGCTGAAGGCATGGGGTTGGGCGTAATGAAAGGCGGAGTTTGGAGGCCAATTAAACCGCTAATCAAAAATGCTGAATTGGTTGTTTTGCCGTCTGTGTTTCAGAAATATATCAGCGGTTACATAACCCATGTAATATGATCACTCTTGCCAGCATAGTTTTATGATTGCTTCTTACACGGTTTCGTTGTATAGATTGAAACGTGCAGTAAATTTTATTTTCAACCTTTGGCAGAAATGGAGCGTTTGCATGAAATGCACGAAATGCTAAATGATGAGGGAATGGAGAATTGGTCACGTTTCCCTTCAGCTGGTGATATCCGCCGCGGTATGATGGTAGCGGCCCGCTTTGAAAATCTATTTCATCGCGCCCAGGTTGTAAAAGTGATAAAAATTTCACGCCAGCACATCAAGTATAAGGTAAATACATTAATTCCAATTACTACCAACTACTACAATTTTATGTTTATTCTCGAAATAATATTTTAGGTGTACTTTACGGATTTTGGTAATATTTCGACGGTGAATTTTGAAGATGTGCGCTTGTATTCGGAGCGTTGTAAAACTTTAATGGATGTACCGCCACGTATGTTTCAGTGTCGCTTGGCGTTAGTGGAGCCTTCGTGTGTAATCTCACCCAAGGAAGAATGGGTTGACGAGGCCATGGAATATTTACAGGAATACGCTGATACGGGTGTAATCGAAATTGAAGTTTATTCGGTGGTGGAGGGCATTAGTAATGTGATCATTAAGAAAGATGGCAGTACGGTTAATGAGATCCTTGTAGAAAAGGGCTTGGCGCGCTCCTCTGATGAAAGTTATCCATCCAAGGTGGGTGGTTCACATAGCAGCCTTCCAATAATATGACCCTCCCTGCATTATTAACCTTTTAGATGGATCATGATTTGCGTTTGCGTAAACAATCGGTGGCTAATCGTTTTTTGGATGACGATCACACCCAACAAAACGAAGAATATTTGCTTTCGCTACAAAACGAATTGGACGATGATGTGGAGCCGCCACCGGGGGAATTGTGTAACAAATTTATAAATCTGCGTGGTCCGTTCAGTCCAATGGAAGTTGGCATTTATTCGGCCGTGAAAGTAGGCAACTGGAAATCCGTTCAGGGTGAACGAGATTCGGTTAATTTTATGTTACTAGATGCAAATCCCAAAGAAGCGTACGAACGTTTGGTGGTAGCGGCTGGCATCACCGAATCCCATAAGGGCGATAATTTGATAATACGCGGTACAACACTTATGCCCAATATTCACGGGTTTGCAGCTTTAATGATCCTGCTCTTTGCTCCCTGTACCCAAATCAAACCCAATGATATGCATACAAAATATATGGCCATAATGTCTGGCCTGGGTTACGATGAAAACACACTGGACTCGTTATACGATGAACATGATATTTCTCTGAATTTAGACTTCGATTTGTTGCCCGATGATTTGGAATTGGTAACGTAAGAATGTTTATGCATAAATGGGAAAATAAATGTGATGGAATTGTTTTCACTTCAGATTAATCAAATACGTCATGCCATGGATGCGCTATTGTATGTAGAGCCACACCAGGAACGCCCACAACTGCAGTGCAAGGAAGTGGACAGTCTAACATCTAAAATCAAAAGATTAATTTTAAGGTGATTCCGCGAAATGTCCTGTATTGCCTTTTGACATTTGATATTTTTATTATAATTATTTCAGACTCTTAAGTAAAAGTCGCAAATATATCGAAATTGATTCCGGTTATAATGATGGCAAGTGGCATCGTTTTGCTCCCGAAGATCTTATAGAATCGGTTAATATATATGGAAAAAGAACTTTATTCCCGCAATTATCATTTGGACGCTTACGTGATGAAAAATTTGAACACATACACAATCTTACCAAACAATGTGCCGAATTGCATCAGCTGCGACAATAGTATGTATTGGGAGTACTCGTGTTTCTCTACAGAAATATTATCAATTATGTAATTTATGTTTTTGTATAGTGACAGTTCCATAACACCAATACAGTGTCGTTTATGTAATCAAAAAATCGAAAATGTTGTAGAGCTGCGTCTACATCTGTTGTCACAACAACACCGCGATAGGGAACAACAAATACGTTTTAAGCCTGAAATTTTGTAATTTGTGATTAAGTGTGCATGGAATTTAGTATTTATAGAGTACAAATGTATACATTAATTAATTCGTTTTTATCTTTTTATCCAGGACAAATAAATAAATGTATAAAAATTATAGGAAACGATTCCTTCTTTGTATAGAAACATATCGAATTAATTCTCATGAAGGTTATCTACAAAAATTGGTCCCATTTCCCATAAAAATAGCTTGGTCTGCATAGTCATTTTAGATGACGCCATAATCATTGAATTAAGCTAGCAAAATAATAGGACAGGGCGTAACAAATGAATATAAATTTATCAAATTGCCGATAATGTTGCGTCCTATCTACCCAAACGAGTACGCCTTATACGATCCCTAACATCTGCTCCAACAAAAACCCTAACCTATTTGTTCTATATGGGACATCAGCAACATCACTGTCCAGTCTTTTAAAATATCAATAGTAGTGAATTTTTCTTTATTTGTGACAAAAGAGCGAAATCATTCTTAGTTGTTATTCATAAGGTCAAGCCAAAACTCATATATGTGCACTAACGGTTTTAATGACAGTGGAGAATTTTAAAAACATTGTATATTGTATTCACCCTGTTATATTATTACCGTACACATACTATCCCTGTTTTTTATAGTTGAACGGGAAAACATCTCTGATTTCAAATAATATATATAAGAGAGACTATTGAGATAAAATCACTGTAAATTGTAGAATTAATTAAATGAAAAGTTATTTGAGAGTTGGGCAGTTCTTCTCTATGAAAAATATACAATAATAATTGTTAGTCTGGTGTCTTGTAAATAAATAAACAGCAGTTTAATATTGGAATTGTTAGTGCGCGGACGCATAAACAAATAACATAATATTTTATATGGCCGCCTAACACATAAACACATTATTTTCATGTAACCTTTCCAGAATCTAAAGAAATAACCTAAATTATTACATAAATAATAAATAAATGGGATTAAAAAAAGTGATAAGAAAGAATAGTGATTTCCTCTAATAAAAGAAACAGTCAAGCTGATGCACTCATTTATAATTATGCATGTGTTAGAAAGAAAAATAAAACATATTCAGTGAAATTAGCGGTTGTGTGGGCAAACGCGTATTTTTTGTTAAAAATTAATTAAAATAATTTATGTGGTTCTGTAAAATATAATAAAATAAAGAGAACTAAAATATAATAAATAATATATATAACGTTATAAATAATAAAATTTAGCTTTTTTACAATATCTAAAGCAAAATTTTTCCACAAAAAGCATTTTTCTCATTTAAAAGAAAAGAAGAGAACATAAAACAAAGTGAAAAGAATCATTTGTATTAATGAATGCATCTGTACACACGCACGTGTCTAGTTATATCCAAATAAAACATATGATCAAATGTTGTATGTTACTCACGCAAATTGATTGAGTGCGTAGGACACATACATGCAAACAGTAAGTAGAGTAACATCCTTATATATACTCAACACATTTTCATTTATTGCTGTTAATTGTAACTAATTGATGTGTGTTCTGGAAAAGAAACAATACAGATTTATGTGTTTGAAATTATTGGGCATTTGTTTAGAATTTAGAAAATGATTTCAACACAGTTTTATTTCCACTTCACTTCAGTTTGTGTTTTATGCTATATATAGTGTCCTACATTGATAAGAAAGCTCCAGTTCATTAAAAAAAAACCTCCTAAAATTTCTGTGTAAATATATATTTTAGTGATAAAGAAAGAATTGATATTTTAGAAGATTCTAGTAGTTGCACTTGTAATGTGTGGATGGTATACATAAGTCAAATTGATAAATTATATACAAGTACTTGTAAACAAACAGAAGCATTGACGCAAACACATGCACGAACTTTATAACTTTTATTTTATAGGTCAGCGTCATTTCCGATTGGGAGGGCACATCATTGTACCCTGCACATAAGATGCGTGGAATACTAAGTTTGTTTTTCCGTTTGCAACACCTTGAAGGAGGCGTCCGCGTACGCGTACCATACCCATATTAATAGGAGACCAATTCTTACAGCGAAACGTTTCAGATTCTCTTTTGCACGAATTTTTTTTAACGCGAATTTGATTTAACACGAGTTAAAACGAAAAAAACCTTGTTTTACGAATAGTTTTGTTTTAATACAATTTTCAATATTTTTTTTAGATCTGAAACCAATCTACTATTCTTCCATTTAGGCAATATCTTTTTTTGGGAACGTATCTATCGGATAAAAAGAGAATTAGGTGTATATGCAAAAATGTTTGTACGTCTGTCCATTATTCAAATAATTCCATAAAATTGAATGAAAGATCATATTCAAGCTTCAAGATGAGTCTCACTAAAATTCAAATAAATTTTTAAAAACTCTTCTCCATTAAAAAATTTATTTCACGATTGATCCAAAAATACATGTAAAAAATGTTAAATATATCATGGATCCGTTCTCAAAATCATTCTTAATTAATTACTCATTCTTTAATGATAATAATAAAAAGAAAAATTAAACGTAAACTTGAAATATTAAAAAAAAAAAAATTAATAAAATATAAATAATTATTACATACACACATACTCGTATATATAATTTTATATGGCCAAATCCATGAAAAAGAAGCGTGGATTTCAATTTTTCAAAACAACTTTTAATGTCCAATGTATTAGAGCATTATTGAAGGCTCGATATTTTGTATTTGGCACATCGTGATGCAAGGTCTAATTTGAATTCATTCATAGGTCAATTTTTGTGGCAGATAAATACATCTTTCAGGGCGTTGCAGACTGCATTTGCAAACTATCTTAGGGAAGAGGATGGAACCATGGACTGATGTTTTTAGAATCAATCGAGTGCTCAGAAATCAAAGAAAAGTGCGTTAAAATACGTTCCAACTGTAACGCAATTGCCCATATATATAAAATAATTATTAAAATATTCAAATTATTAATACATATACATATCAGGTAACCTTTTAAATAATTTGCTCAAGTATTCTACAAAGAAAGTCAAAGTGATAAATTTATAATTGAAACTTCGAAGTAAAAAGTGAACTTTTCTTACCTCTTCTTAAAAGAAATTATTACTACGTGGCTAATAATCTATAAACAATTACAATATAAATCTTGCACAAATTATATATGGACGCGTCTTACTAGGTACTAAAGCATGTTTAATGCTTGAGTAATCATCTCATCTCATGTCATCGCTTTTTTCTCTAAACTATTGCTTCTGGGTTTATTGCTTTCTTATACTGTACATGAAGTGCTGCGAGACAGCACGCTTTTTGTCATCTTCTTATAGGCAGAAAAATCTTGTATAAAACAATTACTATACTTGTAACTTCTGTCTATTATTATTATGATTTCGTACCTATCGACTAGAAAAAGACCTCAAAATATTAAAGCACAGTTCTACAATTCGGTCCAGAGAACTGAAGCAGGCAGTTTCCTATTTAAAATGGGCGAAATCGATTTCAAGTTACGCCTTTTATTGACAAAATTTCTTTACCAGCTACAAAACCAGAGCAACGACGTTTAAAGTGAAAACTTTGTTGTGTTGAAAGTGCACGGGAATAAATAGTAAAATTTAGAAAAAACTTCTGTGATCTAGTATTCGACTTGCAAGTTGCCATGTAACACAATTCAAGGGTAGTACGGGTATCAATAACTGTTGTTCTTCATTTAAACTGCAAAAGATTCTAAAGCCGGTTATTATGATTTTATTGATCATTTAATTATGAATTCAAGGCAACACTTCTCGTTACACAGCTTTACCGGTTTGTGGAATATCTATTTTTTCTCTGATGATCATAAATGTCATCACATTGGAAGATTGACACCCCTTGAAAAGACATTTTAGAAAGAAGACAAGTAAGAATATTATGAACGGTTATACCCGACGATTTAACACTCTACACCAATGGTTGAGAATCATTTTAGTAGTCGGACATATACTTTCGTTTGAAAGACGATTTTTAACAATAATTTTTAGAATTTAGTCTATCCTTGTCCTACTTAGCTTATTTCCACAAATTATATCATAATTAGCTTCGTTGTATCATTAAGTAAATTGTTTTACGTCTATACCTGTCGTGAAGACCTAAATAGACAGTTTTAAGGGAACTGCGCCTCTCCCGAAGGAGGTCCCAACTTTAGAACTTACATAATAGGCTATGTAAAGTTCACCCCCTGATGACAGGGCTTTCATCCATGCACTACCAGCGATTTTACAGCCCCCGCGAAGCTCCCACAAGGGCGCCTACCCAAGAGTACGTACTGGCAAGAGCCTTAGTTGTTGGGGCTCCAGTACCCCGCAGTACCAAACTTAGTCTTTGGTAGGACTGTCGACCCCTAGAGGTCTCCCCAGATTCAGATAGCTTATTACCCACGGGCTGTTTTGTTTTATTTGCTACGACTTTATTGTGATACCTGGATCTTGTCCACGGTATCTTATATATTATGGATCATTAGCATATTACTGTTGCCCCGTTATCCTTGGACGAAGCACCTATGCCGGTACTCCGTTTCAGAGCCCAGCTTCGTTGTAAAAGTAAACTCGAGCTTTGTCAAAAGAAATTTTAAAAATCATCCGATCGGTTCCAAATTTTAACGACTTTTGTGAAAATAAATTTTCGCCATATAAAGATTTTTATTATAATAGCATCTCAGAATGGTCCAATTCAGCCCATTTTCAATGGAGTTTCTTTTTAGGCTAAAACATGTCCTTGTCCTTATATTGTAAGAACAATTTGTAGCATGTACTCAAATTTACATGTATAGACAACAGAGGCGTACAGAATTAAATCGTTTCAGAATATGTTTTTTTAAATTGATCGGTGTAATTAAAGATGGCATGGCTCTTGCCGTTTAGGAGTTACAAACGTCTAGACAAACCAAAAAAAAGTGATAATGATATAATGATAAACTTGATAAGAACCGGAAGATGTTTCATTAGTTTAAACAATTAGTTTAACTGCAACTTCAACGCTTATTCAAATTAAGCAATTTAACACTAAAATGAATGGTTTTCTTAATTAAATGTAAATGCATTACACACTAATTTTCCATAAGCGAAACTGTTTTGTTTGTTAATCTATTGTTAGAAAATTTTGTTGCTGGCAATCACAGAAAAACAACGTCTTACATTATATTTAATGTTTTGTATTGCTCATCAAATGAAAAGACAAAAACTAAGGTTTGTCTCCATTATATGTCGAGTCATGATTATTCGTGATGGTGCAGTAGCTGACATTTACTATTTACTACACTATTAGTTTGATATAAAATGAACAAAAAAAAAAAAAATAATGAATGAAAAATTGATATTTCATATTAATACAATATATAATAAATGGACAGACCGACGTACATAAATAAATTGATTCAGATTTTAATTTTAAATCGATCTGTATAATGGAAGCCACCTGGAATTTGTGGAATTTGTCGTTTAGAAGTTGCAAACATCCGTCCGTTCTTGGAAATGCGCTTTCCCATTATTAATGTGGGGTATGAACATTTTCACTTGATTTCATCTTCTTCTTATCTTTTTTGCTATTGCACTTGCATGACACACATACATAAACCATCTATCTTTCTTAACACAAAAACATATTTTTTATTGTGAACCTTTTAATTTATGATGACATTTAAATAATGTCAAATATTTGTGTGTTTTTGTTTTTGTTTTTGTTAACTATGCAGTAAATTTTTTTATTTATATTCGTAAATATGTGTTTTGCTGCACCGAAGCATTTAAATATTTGCTTTGCTCAGCGTTAGTTAGGTGGGTGGAAGAATAATTAAATGAAAAATACGATTTTCAATATTTTATAGACGTGTAGAGGTTCATCTTTGTTAAAGGGAGTTCATATATTACAAAAATATTTTTATAAGAATTTAAAAAAGAAAACACTTTTTATTCTTCACATAAAAATTGGATAAACCGAGTTTGTTGTTGTTATTGAATGATTAATTTAATATACCCTCCATCTTATGTGGAGCGTATAAAAAGGAAAAAAACTAAATTTAGCTTAAGACAAATCCTAAACATCCTCCATTTACGTACATGTCTGTAATGTTACAGTTTTTAAAAAGTCTATCATTCTTGATCAGCAAGAGAACTCCTTCTGGCTGTTGCAAACAGAATGACAAATTTAGTATACCACAATTTTACATGGAGGGCATAAAAAGTACTGAAAGGTTAATTTTCATAAAATTTTGTGGTTACTTTTTCCAAGTAACATAATGGTTGTTAAAAATAATTTCAAGGTTTAACCGTTTATATGATGATCCACTCCACTCCACACTCCCTCTATCTCTCTCTCTCTCTCTCTACCTGGGTATACACAATACTTGTACTTGTGTAATAAAAATTAGTATTTATAGCAATATTTAGACTTAAAAGCAAAAAAAAAAAAAAAATATTAAATATGTAAATTGTTTTCGTTAGAAACTTACACTTGAATTAATGTTTAAACGTTTACGCTTCAGAGCCACTTAACTCTGAAAGGGAAAAGATATAACAGTAAAAAAAAACACATTTTAACACAATGGAAGATGACGTAAACTATTAACTACCCGAAAAGGTTAAAATAATAAATAATAAAAAAAAAAGTTTTAATGATGAACGTATGTAGGTGATAACATAATATTTTTAGCGTGTTTCTTTTCAATACCAACCTACGTACGAGAACTAACAATATTTCAGCTTCAGTTTCAATTCCATAAATAAATTTTCACGATTAAAACAATATTTACCACATTGATACAAGAAGGAGTCATGGTTAAATCGGTTCCAAATTTAAAATTTGAATGAAAGAATGTAGGGTCCTTCCTTCTCCGTGTTACAAAAGTAATGACAAAATGATTTATATCGCTGCTATTAGATTTAATAATAAGTTTTTCTTAATGCGGATACCATTTAAATAATATATTCAGCATTAATTTTTACCTTTTTTTATACCCTACACATAAGATGAAGGTATACTAAGTTTGTCATTTTGTTTGTAACAACTAAATTTCTTAACCTTTGAGATATAATTTGAAATTTTGTGTAGACATTTTTTGGTTTTTGCATACAGATCGCCATTAAAAGTGGACAAAATCGGTAAGGACCACGCCCATAATTGACAGAAATTTATTTATCTGTCAAAAAATATTGAACTATTAAGTAATGAAATATAGTATGCATATTTATTATGAACCTATCTATCGATATAATAAAATTGGGCGTGGACGGCTAACATAAAGGTCCACAATCGATCTGCCACAAAAATTTACCTACGAACTTGAAATTTGGTACACACATGTATAGTTATTCTATGCCTCCATGTGTCAAAAATGGGCATGGTAGAATAACAGACACGCCCACAATTTAGAAAAAAACCGTATTCAGCGTAAAATTTGATTTGAATTTGCAAGCTGATACGTAATACATGCATCATTGGAGGGCGTAATATTAATATATAGCTGTCACGCCCACCATTGTAGATGTGTAGGGTATTTAAGATTTGGCATAAATGAAATTTAGTTTTCTTACTTTTTATAGACAAAGAAACATACGAAACGAAGCTGGTAAATGCATAGCATATTAATAATAATTTACATTTTCAATTAAACTGCTTGAATACAATTGACAGCAGATTTAAGAATTCATCAATTGTTGAATCATGAATATTTAAATTAAATGTTAATGAATTATTTCTATGTGTATATACGTATGCGTACTTGTACAAGGAATCAGTTGTAATGAGGATGCTTTCGTTAGGTTTGTAAACTTTGCTTTTAAAATAGTTTCCAGTAAATAGAAAAGATTTTGAAATTATTATTTTAAAGCTTATACAATAAAAACATAAAATTCTTGCAAAATACTAGACACACACAATCTAATCTTTTACTTTTAATCAGTGCAAGTATTTGTGGTTATACTTACTGCCACTAGGCTCAATGCTCGGTATGATGCAACCATTTATGCATTTCATATATTTCCAAACACTTGCTTATTACTTCTATACCATTATACCATATGCCTTCAATTGCTCTTACATGTGAATGAATGCATTTTTGTTAAACTAAAGTGTTTGTAATAATGTTCAACTATGATAATTTATCACGTATACACATGAATAACACCAGTGGTCAGCCAAACATAACAAATAATACACATGCATGCACCACATATAACACACCATCATATATATAAATGAAAAGCTATACGTATTTCATATATTCTCGCGTAACCTCATCGTTCTTTGCTTATCTCTTTCTCTTGCATAATATTGTTTAGCACGCTATATAAAGAATGTTATGTAAGCTTGTAAACACTACTTTTATAACTTTAGACCTTCTTGAAGAAGCATACATTGGTACATAATAATGCAGCATTATATGGAAACTAATAACCCGTTAAGTAAGCAGATAAGGATAAAGGCAGCTTTAGAATTTCTTTCATTTACGTATTCTGCGGATAGCATATTGAAAAACTTTTTATTACCACCTCTACATAAGATGGGGGGTATACTAGGTTTGTTGTCTCGTTTGTAGCAGCCAGAAGAAAGCATTAGAGATCCGGCAAAGTCCATTTTACATATATATTCTTGATTGTCCGTATGTCTGTCATTTGTTATCACTCTCGCGGTTGTACATTTTGAGATATTAAGCTGGCATTTTGTATAGAAACATATATTTAAATTGGGTAAAACCTGTCAGGAGCCACGCCATAAAGTTGGAAATTGATTGTATATCCCCAAAAATTGGCGTGAAAAAATAACAATGCCCTCAATTTACAATAAAAAAAACTTATAAAGCGTAAAACCCGACTTCCAAGCTGATGCGTAATATATGCAAATTTAGAGGGCGTAATCATGAGCCAGCCACGCCCACTTTTTGCATATACATATCATATGAAGGGTATTTAAAATATGGCTTAAGTAAAATTTAGATTTCTTTCATGAAAGTTTTAAATGTGTTTCCTACGTTAATTACAATGTTATGCGTTAAGTAGCAGATTACGCTTAAATTTAATGCTATGTGTATGGGTGAGTAGTGTGTATTACGGTTAACTTAATTGGAGATTTATAGGTAATTACTTGAAGGGATAAAAAAATGGGCAAAGGGCCATAACATCCAGAAGGAGGAGGAGAAAAAAATTCATATCCAGAGATAGGATTCTGAGATTTAATAAAGTTCCTTTTTATTGTTTTTGAGCATTAAATTTTCAACATCTACATAATAAGAGTTGTGTAAATTTATATTTAAAATAATAAATAATTAATAATACTGTTTTCATATTACCCTCCACATAAGATGAGGGATATACTAAGTTTGTTCTTCCGTTTGCAACACCAAGAAAAATACTTTGTAGAATATATATATCAGCATCAAAAACTGAATCGATCGTCTGTATGTTGTCACTTTTATTCAGCCTAACTTGTAGAGTCAAGTGCTGGAGACATGGTATATGGTCCAGCTTGACGGTCTATAACATTTAAACTATTTTTACACAAAATTAATCTCATTACATTAAAATAATTTCGTTTTCTTTGCAGTTTTTTGGAAATAAAATAAATTGAAAAAAAAATTAATTCTTTTTTAAAATGCTGCAACAACGAAAACAAAACCTTTTTACAATTCTACTGGCCATGTACTGCCTGATGAATTCTCTGAAACCTACTAAAACTGAGGTTTACACCTCCCTGGCAGACATGGAAGAACTTTTAGAGACTGAAGCTGTTTTAATAAATAATTTACAAGGATTTATTAAAATACAACAAGACAAACTGGATTATCTAAAAACGTAAGTACAGTAGATTATAAATTTGGTTCACTTAAGGAACATAATGCTGTTACCTTTCTACCAATTACCTGTACCTGTTGTTAACTTTCTAAGCAATTAAATAACTAAAGGAAGACACACCTCTTACTTAGCTAAGGAAATGACATACTTAATAAATATGTACTTTATATAATGAGAAGGACAAGAAAAATGTAATTATATTTCATTCTTTTATGTTGCTATTCCATCTTAATTTAAGGAAGTAAAACAGGACATAAAAGTAGACAAGACCAGTATAAAGACTAAGTTTAGGTTAAAGCAAATATTAAATACCCTCCATATCTACATCTGTGGGCGTGGCAAATATATATATATATTGTGCTATAAAATATTGTAGGTATTACGTATAAGCTTGCAAGTCTAATTTTATGGCGAATATGGTTTTTTTTAAATTGTGAGCACAGAACAGTCCAGTCAGTTTTTTAGGTAAACGAGAAAGAAAACGTACGCAAATAATAATTTTTCCAATCCATACCGAAAGTTTATATATCATATATAGAAACTAACGAAGTAAAGGATAAGAGAGAACACGAAATAGAATTTTTCACTTGTATAAGAAGTTTTTGCAAAAGTTTGCATTAAACATTAAACAGTAAACATATCGTGTTGTAGATTTTATTAAATGATTAAAGAGTTCATTGAGGGGTATTCAGGATGTATTATATATACAAACATATGTTGCACTCATAATATTGCACAATAGAAGAAATACACAAACAGAAAATAGAAGGAAAAAGAAAATTAAATTTGGTTTAGAGCTAATCTGCGTCAGGTACAGTTTTTTGTAAATTGTGAGAGTCTGTTATGAGACCACGCCTACATTTGCCAAATCAATGGATGTACTAATCATAGTAATGCGACACAAAACAGAATTTCAACTTCTTTAGAAGTCTGAGGCTGTGTAAAATTGTGGGCGTGACAAACATTAACATATTTAGCACATAATAAAATGCGGCACCTATACGTGTATGTGTATATATTTCATATAAATTTCTATGGCTGAGACTTATTATAATTAGTCTTAAATATCAATCATTAGGTCTCTAAGAGTTTCTATTTTAAACGGTGTAACAAATTTAGTATACTGACCATTATAAAATATTCTTCACAGAGGGTATAAATATTTATAAAAAACATGCAATATAAGTCCATTAAGCATATTGTTGCTGCTGTTGTTCGTATTATTAATGCAGAGTGGTTGAATTGAAATCATATTTCATTCAATTCTTGGCTACATATAAACGTATGTGTTTGTGTGCCTTCCATACGGCGCTTATACAGCTGTCAGCTGTTTCTTTGTTGCTCTCTTTTCTTCTCTTCTCTTAAAATCAACGTAAATATTAAGCACATGTTTGTTTATATGTAAATATATACAAAAAACATTATAAGAAGCAGACTTTAGAGGGACATTTACATACTAAGTGAGGCCTCCCTTTTTTGGTAGGGATGTCTCATTGCAAACAGTACAGTGACCGTCATGTGTTTCGACTCTAATAAGTTTTCTGTATAATTGTATTGTAGGGTACGTATACATATCCAATTATTATGGCTACATGGCTAGGATCGGATGAGTGTGGTTTCGTTCAAGAATTGTTTTAATTCTCATGTCTGTGCTTTACCAGTAATAGTTAATGAATTGCGGTTTCGTACATTTTGTGGTTCACCATTTACATACATGTCAACTTGAAAAAATATTATTAGTGGATTTCCAAACATATGTTATGTTTGTACCATTTACGTACGTATTTATGAATGGCATTGAAAAATAATTTTTAATAATTTATATGTTCATCCATTCATTAATTTTGGCTTAGGCCAAATCTTAAATACCTTCCACATCTGCATACAAATAATAGGCGTGACAGGTAATATGATTACGCCCTCTAATAGTGCATGTATTACATATGAACGGGAAAAGCGGATTCTACGACAAATGAAGTTTTTTATGAATAGTAGGCGAGTCTTTTATTTGGCCATGTCCATTTTTGTTATATCGAATGAGATAATTATAAATTTTATGCACTAAATTTCAACTTCTTTGCTCAACTTTTACGGCAGACAAGTAGATTTTTGTCAACTGTGGGCGCGATTTTTGTCAACTGTGGGCGCGTCTGTTATAAAAGTGTCAGCTCAATATCTCAAAATTAATGACTGTAATAGTGCCAAAAACCGGGCCCTCATGACTAGTTCCATTCAGTTTTTGATCCTGATTAAGAATATATGTACATTGTGTCTCTAAAAGCACCTTCTGGATGTTAGCAGACTTAGTATACCCCCATCTTATGTGGAGGGTATAAAAATTATATTAAATTTGAAATCAATTATTGCGATGACAGTAAAGTGTTACATTGTTGTTGGACAAGCAACTGCATTATTGGAATATTTATGTGAGAAATTTTCCACGCTTCATAATGATTAAACATTTGTGATTGGTTTAAGGATTCACACTTACTGGCTTAAGGATTGCGGTGTTGGTTGTCCTTAAAAAAAATCACCTTCACTCTTTTAACAGCACTACATAGTGCTGTGCATTGATTGCATTTATAGTAAAATACTCCATAGAATCATTTAAATGACATCTATTTATATCATCATTATTTCATTGAGGGGATTTCTGTGAAATAAATGTGGGGCAGTACCTTTGCAGTACTAATGTAACGGAAAGAAATCAACAACACTTCACATTGCACACAATTAACCATTGATTGATAAAGACAGAGGAACGTGTCGCCATTCCGTTTGTGTGTTAATGCAAATTGTCGAGATAAAAAATTTGTTTAAAAAAATAATTGGATACAAATCTCAGCTTCTTGATAAAAGAATTCAGGTAACAGAAGAATTGAAAAAAATGGGGATTCAATTTTTTAGTTGCCTGTGGAGTAAATATTTACTTGAAAACCTGCGTTTCTTTTATTTACCACCAGACGCCTTTACAAGTTGGTTAAGTAGTGACATGTTTTTTTTTTATATGAGAATCGGGCTTTGTAACGTTTCCACTAAAAAGTAACGGTCAAAACTTACCCTTAAAACCACCAAGGGGGAAATCGTGTATATAACATATGATTGCATCTATAAAAATTCAAGCTCTTATATACAAGAATTTATAAAGCCGGGTGTGTACGACAAATAATGTTTGAAATTATTATTGCAATGCTTTTATCTTACGTGGAGCAACCCTCATATTCGGAAGGAAAGAATAACAGAAAATATAAAGCCACGAGTCAACGCTTTAATATTGTATTTGTTTCTGTACATGCAGATGTTTCTTAAAGCGGAACGCGCGCGCCAAACTTGCCAGCATATAATAAGCGGGTGTGTGTTTGAGTGTGTGCGTACTTTCTGAAACAGCGGTAGAAGGGACATATGTACCAGTGTAGTTCAGCTTGCTTTCAGTTTGTTTCTTTGATGCACACGACTGAGTTTTGTAAGGTTCCAAAAAAAAAAAAAAAATATAAAAAAAAAAACAGGAAAAAAAAACAGTATGCATTTATTTTCTATGTTAAGGGTGTTACGATCACGACAGTTGCCAAGATCAGTTGGTTCAGTAAAGTTGTGCTCGGAACAAGATTAAAACAATTTACAAAAAAATTCAAATTATAATGAACTCTTATAATTTTAATAAAAGCAAAATAAAGTTGTTTTAAAAATCATGTCAAAACATAATTACACGAATCCAGCTTTTTGTCAAAGCAGTGAATTCTATCCCGTACCTTCAGCAAAGAAAAATGATAATAAAAATGATTTTATGTACAATCGTAGTCTACAATCAAATTATGGTATTAGGACGGCGAATGGGCCGCTTTCACGGGATTCACGTGAAGGCCCTTTACGTGTTCAACGAAGTATGTCTACGCGTTCGATAATTAAACATCGAAACGTTTTACCTTCGTCGCAAAGTACAGTGCACACAGCAAGTGTTAAACGCGAGATAAGTGAATCATTTACAAAACGCGCCGGTTCGGGTCGTTATGCATTAGTTCCAGTCGAAGAATTACCCACCAGTGAAAGTTCACGTTATGCTATAATACCCGGTTTTCCTTCTCTGCCATCTGCTGAACTATTATACGAAAGACGTTACGCCAAATCTCAGGATAATTTAACTGAATTCAATTCATCGGAAAATGTTTTGCGAGAAGACGAACCCCAGTCATTCAATGAGGAGTCTAAATCGCAACATTTTACCAGTTTACCACCAAATTTTGAAGAACTAAATGCATCGTCCACTAACAGACGTCGCATTTCTCTACAAAATCGTCAATCTGCACAAAATTTGAATGGATCCAAAATCCAGCATGCATTTTCCAGTGATTTTGGTAGCAAAAGTTTCCTACTGGTGGATAAGAATAGTAATCAACGTTATCAAATGGTGCCAACGTCTGAAAATGAAGAACTGGTGGATGATAATCATGAGATTATACAAATGCATAATGGTAAGGCTCATCGTTATGCAGTCATACCAACCGATGAAACTGTTGTGGATGAGGATTTCGATGAAGAGGAGGATGCTGTAGAGGAAGAGGAAACCTGTTTAAGTAATACCGATCTTAATAAAAATCAACAATCATTTAATGCTGTAAATTATGATATGAAACATAGCGCGGTATTCACTTCAACACCCCAGAAGGGTGCATCAATGGCCAATTTATATTCACACCCCAATACGCCTATGAAAAATCCTATTGCTACAAAAATGTTGCACGACTTACTATCCACGCCGCCTCGACAAAATATTACGCGTGCTAGTTTACGTTCTCATCTTAATTCATCCCGAAGAAATTATGCGAATTCTTCTCAACGTGAATTAAACAGACAGCAAAGCTTACGTCGGTCTTCAACGCCGCCCCCTACTTTGCCACGTAAAAATTCTCAGCTATCACCTCAACGTTTGTATTATGAATCCATCAAGTCTAATAATGTGACAGGTGGTGAAATTTTGCAAAATGAACGAGATCGTACCATGGCGGTTATACAGCCACGCGTAGCTACTATGCGTTCTGAATTGCCATTACAATTAGCCGAGGAGAGTTGCAATGGTATGCAAGAGAAAGGCTTAAACGATATCGCCTACCCGCACAAATTGGCTCAAGCAACACTGACTTTGGCGATTGTGTCTCTGATGTTAGTTCTGGGCAGTTCTATGAATTTGGGCCTTATTGTCTATATGATAGCTCATGTGGGTTAAACTTGTTTTAATTTTTCTTTAATGTTAAATTTAATGCTTGAATTTTTGTTTCTGCAGTTAGGTAAATCATTTTATCTGCAAGTCAGTTTGGTGGCTGCTCTCTGTGGTATTGGTTTGGGCTTTCTAGGTTTTCGCTCTCGCCATTGTGAGTGGTTGCCTAACCGCAGTTACATTTCTGGCTACGTCCTAGTTACCACGTTCTGCTTGTTAAAATGTTGCGGTCTCCTTGTTATACTTGTATTAGATCCTTATCCGGGATTGCCATTGCATGATGTTACTACTGGCATTATATTGGGTTTATCAACGTTTACTATGTTCTTTATAGGTTTAGGTGTCATCGGCAGTTTGTGGTGCTATCGTCCGCCCCCGGACAATCGTATTAATGTTGTATAAACGTATGGACTTGTACTGGGTTTAGATAAGTTATTAGATTTATATATTTTTAAGTACAGTTATTTTTATCCTTTTACTCTCAACTTTCTCTCCATGTACTGTTTTTTCTCACATATACTGAACGGCTAAAATACCAAATATTTGTGTTAACTTTTAAGGACTGCCACCTGAAATGGACAAGACTGTATATATGATAAATGTGAACATCATTATTTATGTTAGATTTATAAATGTGTTAGGTGCTGATCATTTGTTATTGTTGTATTTAAATTATAATAAAGCATTGTAAACATTTTATAATAAATTTAATTGTTCCAGTAAATGTTTTGTGCATTTAATTATAAATGTTTATATTTTGTATTTAAATTATATTGAAATATTTTAGATTGTAAAGTGATAAATGAATGATTAATAATAATAAAGAGGATTGCAAGAATCGACATGAAAAGTTTATTTATTGAAAACTGTTTAAAGAAGTTTAATTTCAATTGAGATTGTTGAATTCTTGAAAATGATTTTCTTTTTGTATATTTCTCAGTAAAGTAATTGAATACCAAAGAGAACACGCTGAAGCGGGTTCGGATATAACCGCCTATGTATCAAATCCAATAAATGCTTATTTATTAACGAAGCGGCTCACGACCGATTGGCGGCAAGTGGAAAATCTAATGGTTCATGAAGTGGCCATGGGTAAGTTTCATAAATGTCATTCTTAATAAAGTGATTAAAATATTTCATCTGTGACACATTATATCACAGATTTCTTAGATAACATAACAAACTTTCGTAATATATTAAAATTTCCATCCGATGAAGATTTGAATGGTGCAGCTGTAGCGTTAATGCGTTTGCAGGATACTTA
Source organism: Crataerina pallida (assembly GCA_949710015.1). Taxonomy (NCBI): domain Eukaryota; kingdom Metazoa; phylum Arthropoda; class Insecta; order Diptera; family Hippoboscidae; genus Crataerina; species Crataerina pallida. The sequence continues at coordinate 3,104,566 of OX453290.1, forward strand.
TAATTTAGATACGGCCAGTGTAGCACGCGGTGAATTAAATGGCATACAATATAGGTAAAATACAACTTCTATTGTATAACAAATAAAATTCTTAATCAATGCATAAAATTTTTATATTTCAGTACGGAGATGTCTTCGGATGATTGCTTTGAAATGGGTCGTCAATCTTATGTGAACCATGACTATTATCATACAGTATTGTGGATGAATGAGGCTATGTCGCGCATGATGGGAGAGTCTACGAATAGGACGAGATCATTTAGCAAAGCTGACATATTAGAATATTTAGCATTTTCTACATACAAACAAGGTTAGTAAAAAACTCGATCAATCAATCATTAAATCATGTTGAATGGAAATCAATATGAGTCGTATAAAAAACGCGCTAACAATTTACAAAATCACTTTTTTTGAAGCTGTTTAATAATTATTCACACCGCCATTTTGTACAAAGACAGCGGATTTGGCCTCAGCCATTTTTGTCTATTTTATTTGTTGGCTTTTTTTGGATCCGTAGGAAATGTCTATCAATTATAGGCCTGGCTATGAAGCAATTTTCCTTTATTTCCTTATTTAAAGAGAAAATCTAATGAATATTAAAATTATTATTAAGCACCTCCTCTAAAACTCTTTCTTCTATTACCCAACGGTTGGAAAAAGCATAAAGCAACTTATGTGTATGCCCGCTTGTGTATATAGCGGGCAAGATACAGCGCATATCTTTATCACATTAGTTATTCTTATATATCCGGTTCGTTTATTTCCCTCTACTAACTTTACTACTTGTTAACCAAACGATTTTTATACTACAACACAACTATGTGCATACCTTAGGGTTTATTGTGAAGGCATTTACATAAGGGGTCGATGGTAGTAACATATGTTATACATATAATAGAACGATGGCATGTGTACGTAATGAATGCAAAATTTCTATAGTAAACCAAATGGAAAATATATTTAAGCTTTTGTTTCTGCAGCTATCTGAGACCTCATAAAATGTATTTATGAATCATTTATTGAAAATGAAAATCATGCAATTTTGTTTTACTATCGTATATAAAATTAATTCTTTCCTAGAAGGACAATAAATCCATAATTAACGTATACGGCGTTTTTTTCTAGAGTTCTTTTCAACTTTATATCTTTGGAATATATCACATGTTGTTTCCTTAAACTTGTACATAAATTCATAGATCACATAAAATAATAATAGAGTCTTGAGTTTTTACAAAGCGCTCTCCTTGAAGTATTTATCATTACTTGGTGGCATTTGTTCATCAGTTATTGAATTATTCACTTTACTGAATTTCCAACTGTGCGTTTTTCTTGTGTAAGTGCTATTATAATGAGTTGAACTATGTGGGTGTGATTTACTGCTCACCCGTGGCAAAGTGTCTGAATTGTTTTGTCTTTCATTTAATGTGGATTGATGTTGTCTTGCATCTGCATCATTTTCATTGTCACCATCGCGACTTTGATGACCCTTGCCGGGCCGGTTATATTTAGATTTTACCAGTTCATAGGCGCACATGTACAAAAATGTATATTGAGCTAAAGTTTGTACCATTTTCATGCGTTGAAAACGTAACTTTTTAACCGTCTCATAAATATTAATTCTTGACTCATTCTTTAAACGTTGCATTATAATATCTAGACCTATAAAGGTGCCAGTCCGCCCTACACCGGCACTACAATGCACCACTGTAGGGGAGTAGCTGGGAATTTTCTCCGCTTTAACTTTACGTACGAAAGTAATCAATTGCATAGGATCAGTGGGACAGCCATGATCGGGCCATTTTTTAAAGTAAAAATGAACAACTTTTTGTTTCAAACCGAAAGTCTCGTGCGTTACCGATAGTTCAGTGCGGTCGTATAAGTCAAATGAATCTTTTTTCTTAACCGTAACGCATATTCCTTTAAAACTGAACGGGAAATATTTATGGCATTTAGTCTGAAATTATACACAATTACACAATTTTTTTAAATTCTAAATTAAAAATTATTTAAAGTAAACCTACCACGTCTCCTTCTCGGAATTGAGTAACCATTACAATCACGCGCACATTATGTTGTAAAACCATGCGCCAAAAATCTTTTGTGCTCTCTGCCTTGGGTCCTTGGGTTGCTATGTATTCCTTACGATATCTGTAACCCTAAAAAAGAACATTCTTGAAAACCTAAATCAAACTTAGATAAAATGGATTTACATCTATAAAGGATGCATTTATATAATCCGATCCATCACTATCAATGTCCAAAATAACTCGATTTTTATCATCTAGAAGTAAATCACGTAAATGCAAATTAAATTGTATTAAAGGGTCAATCCAATTAACGTCTTACAAGGATATATATCAGCATATCGATTCTTGTGATTACCCATTTCGGAAGCTGAATAGCTTAAGTCTGAGGCGACAGCTGAAAGATCTTTAAATTCACGAGCTAGTTTTTCCGGTCTTGAGATTTCATTGAAGAAATTGAAAAAATTTTTGGGCACAGTATCACCGAAAGAGTCTTCTATACCAAGGCATGATTCTCGTTGCCTAATAATTCCACTTAATATCGCTATTTACAATCGAATTTCAATCACTTACCATCGAATACGTTTTTTTATCCAAAAGTATATCAAACCGGCTATAAAGGCAAAGAGAAAAACACAAGTAATACTTACTACGATTGTTACCAAATCTATAAGAGCTTCCGTTCGAAAATCAAGGATTGCTACATCGTTGTATCCGGATTTAGTAAAAAGTCGTATAATCAAATTATATTCCGTGTCTGTAAAGTGGTTTTAAATTTACCTACACATTTATCTTTTTAGAAACTAAGAGGCTTGACACTAACCTGGTTGAAGTGGTCCATTGCAATATCTATTCGAAGATTTCTTACAATCTTCCGTCCCAATAACAAACTCTACCATATCCGGTGAGTCCATTCGCTTACGATTTGCGATTTTAGGTTTCCAACGTAATGGTGTAGTTTGGTACTGTTGTATGCAATCTGTATTTTCAACTTCGTAAACTTCATTCCAAGAACGACTATCTGGCCATTCGATATTTGTATTTAGAGCACCAAATTTCAATTGAGGATCTTTGCCACAATTCTGCAAGAACCTCTTATTATTATTAAACAAGTGGATTACTTTTAGCTTTAAAACCTTTTGAGAGAGTAGCAAAGCCAAATATATAATGGCACCGGAAGTACTGGCCAAAATATGGGCAGAAATTCTTACAACAACAATCTTGGCAGGATTACTGTCCAGTTGAGGTTCAATTTTAGAATTTTCAACAGTTTCCATATCCAAACGTTGAGGAACTAAAAATGGAAAATTAAAGTAATTAAATTTATTAACTAATAAGAATATTTACGAACTTCCGGCTGGTGCGTCAAAGTAGTCTTTAACTGCAACACTTAATAAATTCACGCCCCATGTTTTTACCGATATGGATACCGTGTAATTATATTCTGGACTCAAATTCGTTTCGTTATATAAGAAAACACCAGTTTGACTAAAATTTGGTGCAACCATTCTTGAAAAATTTAAACTTTGGTAGCCAGGACGGTCTCCATAAAATACCAAGTAGAAACCTTCAATTTCACCATTCGAACGGCAAGGTTGTTGCCATGTCAAAAGAACATTCGATTTATACTCCAAATCCGATTCAAATGGACCTTCTGGACTGGTTTTTAAATTTGAAATGGGCTCCGAAACTGAAATTTACATTTAATCATTTTGATAAAGAATTCATTTAGTTCAGGTTACATACTCCAAGGGTTTGTAACTACTATATAGGAGTTAGTGTAATCCCCTATACCATATTCATTTGTAGCAGCAACTTGAAAGCTGTATCTGGTAAAAGGCAGTAAATCGTTAAACAGCAGTTCTAAGCTGGATGTTTCCCGTACAGTGACTTCGTTCGTTATAGGCGTACAATCGTTGGATATAAAATAAGCGGCTTCAATCCGTTTCAAATGGGCAATATATATTTTGATGATACCATTACCAAATTGGGGTGCAAGCCATGTAAATTCCAATGAACTGTTGGTATTTAATTTCACATTAACTCGACGAGGCTGTTCGGGATCTGGAAAATATGTTCATTTTTTAAGACAATCCACATAAAATATTCTAGCACAATAGTAATACAATAGAGTTCAGTGGTTTTGATCACAGTTTTATTAGGAGACCAACCAGCTACATTATAAATTGATACACTACACGCGTATTCAGTAAATGGTGACAAGGGAAATATTTCGGCATCGTAAAGTATACCCAGATGACTTTCCACATATTTTTCCGCTACCTGCAAATAGAGAAAAAATATAAATCTTTCACTTTTTTATAGTGAAAAATATTGATTTTTACCTTAATACGAGCTTCAGCACGTGTCTCGCAAATAAAACGTGCAAATATTCCTTCACATTTATTATCCGCATCTGATTCTTGAGCACTGAATACTATACGATTTGAGTCAATGCTAATTACTTCGATATCAGGTGTCGCTGGTTCTTTTGACGCTGTCTGAACATGAATATGTACTAGTTCTCCATCCATTGTATTATTTTTGGTTGCTGGGATTACTTGTAAAGTATAGGCTTGACATGAAAACAAGCCCTCAACTAAAATACTGTTACTTTGAGAAAACTGATCTAAAGCTGGAACGGGCTTGTCGTAATCATCCCAACCCGAAAGTCGATAGCGATCCACACATAAATCGCCAAATTTTGGTGGATCCCATGATATGTATAAAGCGTATGGATACGGAGTAATGCTAACATTGAGTATTTTACTTGGTTCTGAATAATTCAATAATATATTGTAATAGGTATGAGTTGCAATAAATTTGTATTAAATGTAAAAAGCATACTTCCTTCTAAAGTTTCGAAGGTAGAATTCCATGTCGGTCCACTTATCCATCTATGACTTAGCGTTTCTATACTCAAATTGTATAGACCGCAAGGGTCTAAATTTGTAAACGTAGTATTTGTTTGTCTAACAGCTGAAGTATAAGTTTTGGGATTTGAGCGCTGCGTAGGACCCACAATTTTTACATAATACATGCCGACACAGTTTGAATGTACCTCTGGCTTCTCCCAGGTAACCCCAACGGCAGTTATTTCAGGTACAATACGTGTACCGTTTATATCGCCGGGAGCTATGAACAGAACAATTTATTACATAAATGAAAAATACATAACCATTTAACTAAAAGTTACTTACTTTGTAAAGGCGAGTGGAAGGACGACGTAACTTTTGGATTAGTATTGTTATTAATAAACATTCGAATATCATAGGTTTCGCAACCTTGCAAATCAATTATTATGTACTCAGTGCTTTCAGATTCGGTTATATCAACTGAATTTCCACATAAGGGAATTGCTAAAGCTTCAAGTGACAATTTGTACACATAATATAGTCAAGTATTAATCTCTGTTACTTACAACTATGATTGGTTGTTCTTTCAACTATTTTTTGATGAGAATCGAGGCAATCTCTTCGAGACCACTGTAAACTATACCTTTTTACACAAGATGAATAATTAGGTGGTTCCCATTGTACTTTGATTTGAGTGTTTTCATGCTGGGTAAAATTCAATGAAATTTCACCCGGTTCTGAAATATAAATGCATTAAAAATTTTTTATATAACAACAAATAACATTAATCGTACCTGTATATAAAGTATTTTCTGAGACCGTTCTAAGGCAAACCAATTTCTGCTTAATGTCATAGACTTTAAATGAAATATCATGCCCTTGACAGGGTTTTAGTTGCGTCATAAGCAGATGTTTGGCTTCGTTCGTTAAAGTCCATTTATAAACATTACCAACCGCTTTAGCCTCCACTACTATTTTGGATATACACGTAGTAAAACTGGCATACCAACGTAGCATAATACTTTCTGGATAGGGCTTCGTTCTCAATGTGTTCACGATGGGTTCTAAAAAGTTTTTCGTATATTATCTTTATTTATTAAGGATCGTACTTTGTACTTTACTTTTATATAATGTTTGAACCTCAGCAGTCATTTCTGTTGCCGCAGCACTGCTATTTATAATTTTGACATTCAAAAGAACTAAATAAGTCATGCATGATTCCAAGTTTTGACTAAAATAAAAAAATTGGTGAAATTGTTATGTTGGTTGTGTCTGTATAAAAGTTGCTTCATGAAATATAATTATATGGAAAGAGGTTCTAAAAATGGTGCAATCGCGACCAAATTTGGCGCAGCCAAATAACTATTCCTTATGAAATGTTTCCAAAATATTAAGAATTGCGATTTTTTGCAATATAAAAACTTCTATTCTAATAGGACTTTGTATGGAAAGAGCTTTTAAAGGTGGCCCGATTCGGTTCATTTTCAATAAGGTTCTTATTTGCGCCAATACATGTCCTTATGATAAATTTCATCAAAATATCTGAAAAAGTGCGATTTTTAATTTGCGCGCAAATTTACATGGACAGACGGACAGACCATTTGATAAAAGTGGTGCAGGGTTTAAAAATTGATTAAATGAAAGTGATTATATTTACCAAATGTGATCTTCATCGGCTATCACTACTTGATTGGTATTAACACTTTTGCAAGTTATACTCTCATACTCGTACAAGTTGGGTTCCTTTAAAGAAAACTTTATACTGTGATATGTAGGTTCCGCATTTGTAACGATCTGATCTACAAGAAATCATCATTATATCAATATGACATTGTTAAATGTAAAAAGTTTTCGAGTTCTAAGTAAATTCTCATGTTGGAATAAAATAAACATATCCCAGAAAAAATGAAAAAAATCTTCCGCAGGAAAGTGTTTTAAAGCTTTTACATAAATTCACCTGTAGCAGGTATCTCTTCTAGGTCTAACCAGTTGCTGGTATTGTTGCTTTGAGTATATGTGCGATGGCAACTCATTAGTAGAGTGCATAAAACTGCTGCAATCCAATTGTCAATCATTGAATGAAATGGCGGCTTTTTCTTCACATGCAAATTGTATGCCATTATAATTGATAAGTGTCATATAAAATGTTCTGCAAATGTTAAACAACTACACAAACACATGTCACAAACTCTGATAACAATAATTAGAGTTTTTTGTAATAACGCATTATTACAAGTACGAACGAAACACTTTCTCGCACGCAATAGGTATTTAATAAGTAATAATGATCATATTATCAGCAATGTGTTATATTAATGAGATTATTAAATTTCATTTTAATCCCTATGTTTGCCTCTTCTTCCTATACAGATAGCAATGTTTGTTTCTTTATTATAACTTGACAAAGTTTAATTAGCAGCTCTTTGAAGAGAGAGGGAGAAAATTTTCATTTATTAGTTAATATTGATTTAAAGAGTAGGAATACAGTTTATAAGGTTTGAAAATTGTGCTGATATTATGTAACATCGAAGAAGAAAAGTTGGCAGCCTTTTCTGTACCAATAAAAAATGTTCGATGACCTTTATACTAAAATGTTGATTCATTCAGATCTCGTCGAGTCATTTATTTGCTAAAAAATGAGATATTTTCTTTTGGTTACTTTATAACATTATTAAATGATGCTTTTTTTTTTTGGAAATTATTATGAATTCTCATTTCTGAAAATTTAATACTATATTTTAATAATTAATTTTTTTTCTTCACTCTTAATAAACTTTTCTTTGTTGTTAAATTAAGTATTTTAAATTTGAATGAAGTTCTTACTTTCACTAAAATGAATCGACTAACTATTTATACCATTTGTTGATATATTTATAATTAAATATAAAAAGAAGGCATTGAATTGGTTTTCCACCACTATCGCACTTATTTTTGTTTTATACATATTATCACTTCGTTTGTATGATTAGGTGCTACTTGTTCTTATTGCAGTTGTTGGCCTTATCAATAATTAAATTGAAGGGTTGCGATAAATCGTAAACAATAATAACAACTTTAACATACAACTTAAAGTTACTCACCAATGAGTATGTTTTGAAACACAGCATTTAGAAATGAGTTAACCTTAACTCTTAATTTTAAAGAATTCTTGAGAGAACAGCTGCTGAAAGAGAGAACAACTAAGATCGAATGGTATTTTAATTAAACTTTCTATTGAATCTTACTCACATCCACTCCTAAAAGTATTCAAATTTTTGAAGAAATAATATGCCATTAAATGGTTTATTTAGAATTTGTTTAATAAACAAGCTAAAATTTAATTACGCCCCACATCTACAACGTGGGCCGTGGTAGGTGTACGCTAACGTCCTCTAATATTTTATGTATTATATGTCAGCTTGCAAGTAGCTTTTTACGTTGTGCTTGGGCTTTTTGTAAATTGTGGGCGTGTTCGTTATGCGAATACTGCCATTTCCGGCATATCGATGGATGGGATAACTATACATATGTATAATAAATTTCAAGTTCATATGTCAATTTTTGTGGCAGATATAGAGAGTTTTGTCGATTGTGGGCGGGTTGTTACCCGACCGTGCCCATTTTTGACACATTGATAGATAGAGTAAATATAAATATATGTACCAAATTTCAACTTAATAGATAAATTTTTATGGCAGATGAATAGATTTTTGTTGATTGTGGGCGTGGGTCTTGACCGATTTTGCCTTTATTTTTATTTAAAATGTTCGTGTGCGTGTCTGTACAAAATTGCAGCTTAATATTTCAAAATATACGACCGTGAGAATGCCATAATAGACAGACACACGGACATTCATGTCAAGATTAATTTAGTTTTTGATGCTGATCATGAATATAAATACTTCGTAGGGTCTCTCACGCCTCATAACGAACTCAGTATGGAGGATATAAAAATAACGGTTATATATAATAATATTATATTCTATAAAAGAAGAAAAGAAGACACAATTGATACAACATTTTTTTTTTTTCTTGTTTCATACATTCAAGGCAATGTTGAGAGGGCTCTGTCAATGACAAATGAATTGTTACAATTGGTACCAAATCATGAAAGAGCTAACGGCAACAAAGTATATTATGAAAAGGAATTGCGTGAATTGTCATTAAAGAGGAAGTTCAAGGGGGATGATGGTACCGAGGAAACTCCCAAATCAGATTTGGTAAAATTTAAGCGTTAAAGCTTCCACCAAACCCAAAATTTACTTTATTCAAAAGAAATATTTAATCTATAATCAAAAATGTAGCCAATTGCTAAAGCTGAACCGGCCGCGTTCGATTATTCAGAACGAACGTCTTATGAATTGCTTTGTCAGGGTAAATTAAAACCCACTGCCGCTCAAATTAGATCGCTAGCGTGTCGTTATGTAACCAATAATGTGCCTTTTTTGAAAATTGCTCCTTTAAAACTGGAAGAGGCTTCCAATGATCCCTACATAGTAATCTACTATGATGCAATGTATGACAATGAAATGGAAGTGGTGAAAAGAATGGCTCGTCCGCGCTTCAGACGAGCGACAGTGCAAAATGCTATAACCGGAGAATTGGAGACAGCCAATTATCGTATCAGTAAGTCGGCATGGCTGAAAACTGATGAACATCCCCTTATTAAAAATATAGTACAGCGTACTGAGGATATAACTGGATTGGATATGACAACAGCAGAAGAACTGCAAGTAGTAAATTATGGTATTGGGGGACATTACGAGCCACATTTCGACTTTGCCAGGGTAAATATATAATACCAAAAATGTATAATTATGCACAGTTGTTAAAGCAAAGCACTTTTATGTAAAGCGCGAAGAGGTGAAAGCGTTTCAGGGCTTAAATACTGGCAATCGCATAGCTACCGTGCTATTTTATGTAAGCCTGTTGTAATATGCTTTAATGTCTAGCACAATGTCTAGCGTTCTTTTTACACAGATGAGTGATGTGGAGCAGGGGGGCGCTACAGTATTCACTGCTATTAATATTACTCTATGGCCTAAAAAAGGAGCAGCAGCGTTTTGGTTTAATTTACACAAATCAGGTGAGGGTGACTATAGAACCCGGCATGCCGCCTGTCCCGTACTTACCGGCTCCAAATGGGGTAAATTTTATATAAATTTCCATTTCCTGTTAAGATATCCTATTATTCTTTTTATTATTTTTTATTCCAGTTTCCAATAAATGGATACACGAACGTGGACAAGAATTTCGACGAACCTGCGCTCTGGAGCCCGATCATGGCGAATTTGCTATTTAGTGCAATACAACTCATTATTTAATTTTAAATATTTTCAACACTATTTAGTTTTTTTTTTTTTTTAAATTTTATAAATGAATAAAAAAATGAATCTCTGTTCGTATCCACTTCATTCTATGTAGTCATATATATTTATATTTAAGAATCCCAATTCTATTACTTTACAAACCTGTGCAATTGTGACTTTGAATCCACATTTAATGAAATTTTTTTTTATATAAAAATCTAACATATGTATGTATGAAAAAAATGTTTATATTAATTATTATAATATAAAATAGGAAAAAAAAGTATACAATCAATACATTAAAGAAGCAATAAAGTATATGCGATATAAAAAAAATTGAATATTTGGTTTTAAATGGATTGTTTTGGGACGAACATGTTTGTAAAAGGGCTTCCAATTGAAGAAGTATTTTGGATAATATTAATGACGAAGCGATCAAAAAGTATTTTGAGTTCTTACCAAGCTTGTTGTAAACAGACTTGAGTATAGCTCCTGTTTATGATTTTCCAGCTTATATATCTTAATTAATTTTCAATTTATTTACAGTTTACATATATACACATATTAAAATAAATATTAAACTAAAATTAAACTTTTTTTTTACACAATTTCATTTAACAACTTTATACTCTAACGATATTTCATGATCTCTATGTAATAAACAAGGACGCGAGAATTCTTGATTTCTTTCATGAGTCCATACGTTGCCAACTACACAACAAAAATGTACAAAATTGATAAGGAAAGATTGAAAAAGTTGTGCTGAACAAACTTACTCCATTTGGAACCCTTCAGTACTGGACAAGCTCCATGTTTGGTGCGATAATCCTTATCTGTAGAGTGATGAAGGTTATACCAAAACAAGACTGCTCCTTTTACTGGTTTCACAGCAACTTTGAGAAAAGGAAAAGCTGTAGCTCCACCCTGTTCAACATCTGACAGCTGACAAGTACATGAAACAGAATGATTGTGAAATTATTCTTTTTTTTGGCCTTTTGAAAACTTACATAAAATATTGCAGTTGATATGCGATTCCCAGGCTTTTCTGGTACATTTTTCTGTTAATTTTTGTTTGAACATTAGTGATAATCTCAGTACATATATATATATATATGTGTGTGTGTGTGTTTGAATGATAATTTAACGTACCAAAAAGAAATCAAAATGCGGCTCATAATGACCACCCAAACCATAATTGGCTACTTGCAACTGTTCACTGTAGGTCATATCTAGGCCAGTGATGTCATGTATGTTACGCAACATTTTCATTAGATATGGATGCACATCATACGGCAGCCAAGTATTTTTGCTAATGCGGTAATTTCGTTTGGCGGCTCCACCATTCGGTGCAAATACTTTGGAACGTTTCATATGAGGAATGGCTAACGCTTTAATTGTGCCGATGGCTTCATTTGCGAGTACATCATGAAATATCCTTATTAAAGGATCCTCATTTAGAATTTCAACTTTGAATGGTGCCAACTGGCAAAAGGCACAGTTTCTACCTCTTTCGTAAAGACAGTACAAATGCCGTTGTTGGGCGGGAGTTTGTGTTATTTCACCTCGACACACTTTTTCATATAATTGGAATTCTTGTGAAGTCTACCACATGAAGTACAAGAAAACTATTTGAATTTCTAAATATTGATTTCATTATCGCAATTATTGATTTAGTCTCAACTCACATGATACGGTGCCAATTGAGTTGGTGCTTCAGGCATGTCTTCTCCTTCTAAATAAAGCATATTTTCGAATAATTTATATAAAGTTTTATAACGTGTGGGTTCTATTTGTGCTATAATATTTTGAAGGTACCAAGCTGTATCATCTACTTCAATATGTTGAAGATTTCTTACTAAACTCTCCATCTCATCTAAAGCATTGCTATCTAAAATGTTATAATGCTGCTGCAGTAAACGTTTAATCGATTCTTGCCACCAATCTTTGGTTTGATTGTAGGCTTTCATTTGGAATAGCTGCTGACCTATGACCAAGCAATCCATCCACGACATATCAAATCTAAGGATACAAAAAAAATTGTTTAAAAACGAATAACATTTTTTATAATCTTTTATAAAATCACCCGTATTTGATACCATTTAATATGCCAGCAGCTACCTGTGGTATGGGCAATTGATAGGTTTGCTGGAGTCTTACTAATGATACAGCAGATTCGTGAAAATCCTCCTGACTGGGAAAACTGAAATTCGTTTTTCTCTCTTTGAGTCGTTGGCGAAAATCTACCGATACATTCATTTTGTAGAAAGTATAGAAATATTTAGGGAATATTTGCTTACATATTAGTTCGTCCATTTGCTCCTCATAAATATCCCAATTCACATATAATCTATTTATTAATTTGTAGACATTAACGGGATTCGCGACATAACTTTCCACATTTTTATCGGCAATATTATGCTCTCTTTCTATTTCGCTAATGTCTCTGGAAAGAGTTTTTTTTTTTAAACATTTTCTTAAGAAAGATTTAAATAATTAGTTTTCGGACAGTAAGCAACCACCTCGCTAAGGATCAAACTGGTTGTAGAATCTATTTTGGGGAGAGACCTTGCGAAAAGGAAGAATGTTCAAACGAAAGTAGAAGTTTTCATTGATACACAATTTTGCACTGGGTCCGGTTAAACATAAAAAACATTGTTCATACCAGATGTAGAGTGTAGGTCAGTATTTTGTGCATAAAATTAACATAAGAATAATACAGTACGTACTATAATTTATGGTTAAAGCATGGAAATAATATTTTAATTTAAAAACAGGTGAAAATATTATAGTCAGTCAAACCCAACGTATGTAGTGAGTTAGAAACTTAGGTATAAAAAAAGCAAGGAATATAGTTACATTTTGCAGTAAAGTGCTGTATGTCAAATCAGTTTAGAAAAACTACCAACACTTTTGCCAAATTTGGAATTGAACAGCACACATAACCCCACAGGCAGACATGGCTAGATCGATACGTTGCTGGTGTACAAGGTTCATTCTGAAATAATTGTAGACTTTGTAGTTGTTAAAATCTATTGATGTGTGTTCTATTCACATATAGAATAATATTTAATGAAACAACTACATAACCGGATTTTATGTGTTTAGACAATTCAAATTTATTTTTATGATGAAAACGTTATACTCAAGTGAGGCTTCCACCTTATTGATGAATACTTGTATTTGATAAAAAAAAAAATATGGAAACCAATCAAACCAATCAATATTAATGGACGATAAAAGTAGTTTTCGAAGCATTTACAATATAAAATAATAGTCATTTATAAATGTTTATACATTTTTTTATACCCTCCACCTTAGTGATGAGGGTATACTAAGTTTGTTCTTCCGTTTTGCAAGGAGGCGTCACATACCTTATAAAGTAATTATATTCTTGATCAGCATTAAAAACTGAGTCGATTTAGACATGTATATCCGTGTGTCCGTATGTCTGCTGTTGTTAGCATTCTCACGTTCAGTCTTGACCGACTGTACCATCTTCTCTTGTTTTATTTGTAGGATTAATTTTAGGCCAAACATAACTGCTAGAGTATCTCATATTTAGCCTAAACCAAATATAAAATTTTTACTTGTTTTTAACGTGACTTGTGCCAAATTTTGTCCGGGTGTCATTTATGTTTAAACGAAATTTTATGGCCTTTTGTCACGCTTTATTCACATTGAAAATGTCAGTGCGAGTTACCTAGATTTATGTTTTATGTTTTATGTTTATTTTTAATGACATTTAGCATTATTTTCTATACAAAAATATGTGCAAAATTACATCTAAAAATCTAATATTGTATACATGTCAGTGTTTATAATTTTCATTTTGGTGAAAGATATTACGTCCGATTAATCAATAAAAAATTGAAATATATTTTTAAAAATAAAAATATCTTTGTGTATAATTTATGTAAAAAAAACAAAAACAAAAAAGAAATTAATGTAGACAGTTTTACCCGAATATATAATACACTACACAACTTACTGCCACAAATTATGCTTCAATTTGTTTAGTAGTATCAGTAAATGGGGTGGGGATTGTCTGTAAGTATTAAAAATTTACTTTGTGAAAAAGAGTGGGAATAGGAATGGGTCCTACAAATGGTACCATCAGGTAAAAATTCAATCAATTCAATGCAATCTATTTTCAAAAGGGTTCTAAATTTAATCATATTTCGACAAGTGCGACCTGTGGCCTGCGCACACATTTAGTTAGAAAGTTATTCTAAATCAATCAGTATAACTGAAAGTGGGCATGACACTTGCCCTTTTAAAATCATCAAGCATCACAATCTAGGATTACTTTTTTGGTCACATAATAAATTGGCTGGACTATACAAGTCGTATGATTTTAACACCAAAATCCTGGTAAATATTGTTGTTGTTTTATTTTATTTATGTACAATACATAAAAGTTGCTTACTTTTCCAATATATCAAGTTGTTGCTTACTGGTCTCAACATAATCCTTTAGATCACTTAAGAGAATTTCTTCGGTCTTTAAAAGATTTTCCAAACCCGCTATAGAAGTGAAATATTCATTTTCTTTTGTGGTGGCATTTATAAAAGGAACACTATATAAATGCACAACACACGCCATAATAAAATATACTTTAAATGATTCAATAAACATCATCTACGTATTTTATACATCAATCACAAAATTTGCTTGTTAAGCGAAAAAATGGCGGTAGCACCAGGTAAATATTGACAGTTGGTGGATATTTTTTTCTATTATAAATTTGCGTTAATTTGTTTAACGGCGACTTGACAGCTTCGTGTTGTGAATACAACTGATTCTAATAGTTTTAACTGATCTCTTCGCACAGTTAGGGTTTTGTGAGTTTTGTTTTTTAGCCTTTGCGTCGCCAATATAGCCGCGAAAAATCACAAAAACATCTCATAATATGCAAGGCGGCACAATCATTTTTCTTATGATGGGGGTTCATAGCGCCTTAACGAAATGTTTGCAACGCCCCAAAGAAGACATCGGAGACCCCACGAACTATATGTAAATTCTGAATCAGCATCGAATGCAGAATTGATCTGTATGTCCGTTTGTATGTTCCTGGTCCCAAGAATTAAATATCGAATTCAAATTTGACAGAAGTGTTGGTGGTTTTCATATGCCGATCGACAAATTCGATCAAGCGAAGCAGCAAAAACTTGTCCAGCAGATATATTGACGTGTATTCTTTGCATGCATTGTTAATGGGTGTTCAAAATTAGGCCTTAGCCATATATACTTTTTCCCTTACTCGTTTTAATTATTAATTACAGTTAAATAATAATTTTATGATAGTTTGTGCTTTAAATCGTCTAATCTCTTAATAAACGTGTTTTTGTCGTCCCGCGGCTCATCTCTAATTTAGTCATTGGTTTAATATTAAAATCTACTACTTCGACATTAATTATATAAAAATTTATTGATGAAATTAATGGAAAAGAATGATTAAATATAATTTTTAATAGTGCCAATTAACAATAACAATTTAATGTCTCTTATGAGATTTTATTGTTTACTATCAATAATTCAAAGCAAAATTACAAAACTGTCGCCAACAATCCTATGAAACAATTATACTTGTAGAACAGATCATTTGATGTTTATTCTCAACTTTTTTTTTTTTTATTATTAACTAATATTTGTTCATTTTTCAGAATTGCTTTTCAATAGATTAATCTTATCATGTAGAAACAACATTTAAAATTTTGAATACCGGTTGGTAGACTTTTTTGAAGTCGTTTTTAAGCTTTTTTTTTTTTTTTCATTTTTGCATAAAACAAGGTTAATGCTAAACTTAGAAAATATTAATTAATTATAATCGTAAAAAAATAATTATATATATATATATAAATAAATGAATAGACAAAATATAAATACAAGTAATTATAAACAAATACAAAAAGTAAAATATGAAAAAGTTTTTTGGTTGGTTGGTTGGTTGGTTGAGGCGATCAAGACTTCCATTTGTTCCAGATTTTTATAATATTGAATGATAGTGATTGCGGATTTTGTCGGAAGGGGTGTTTCATTAATGTGTTCAAAGTAAATACTTGAAAAAGAGACAGTGTTAAAATTGGTGAGCTAGATATTGTTCTGGTGATTTTTCTTTGAAAAATACTCAAAGATCTGGCCATCCACTTGAAGCAGAGAACCCCTCCCCCGCTTAAAGAAATTCATTTGGAGCAACGCATTAAAATCTGCGATTTGCGTCTGATATGCAACGAATTGGATTGGATCAGGGTTGGGGAGTGTTGTCACATTCGCCGTGACCGTCCTTTCTAAATTTGGGCAAATTTTGAATACCCTGAATAATCTTTTCCACACTGCGGGCACTGCTATACGATTAACTTATTTTGTTAATTAGTTGGCAGTTTTCTGCTAAGTTTGATTTTTACGACAATGAATATATCATATATCCTACATATAGAGGAACATTCGAAGCTGAATCAAAATACTTAATGAATCTCTAATCTGACCTCCTAGCGGCAGTTTTTCTTGGAATATTTTCATATTATATAAAAAATATGCAAGAAGGTGCACAGATATCAAAAGTATGAGAAACACTGTCTCGAATATAAGACGCTGGATTATATAATAAACATTTAAAATTTATCTCCTACGATTTTGTGATCTGCGATTTTGAATAACTTGTTTTACATACCAAACACATGCATACAAATTATTAGTAGCACTTAATAAACAATAAATGTCATTTCGGTAAATTAACAAATTATAAGACATGAATTATAGAAAAGTTGTTGTATTTTATATTTAATATTGAATTTGGATTAATTTACTTAACTTGAATTTGATACCCAATGTTCAAAAATTAATCAAGCAAGTGTCAGTAAGTCCTTAAGAATATGTTACTAATTCGCATTAAGTTTAATATAGGTATCTACAGGGGATGGACAAAATAATGTAAACACCTGACCTGCAATGTTTTCATGAATGTTAGCTTTGTGGAGCTGGTATTCATATTAATTTGTCCTATCCCTGTATAGTAATCATCAAGTTTTTCACAGCGTAACAAATCGCACAGCATCTATTGTAAATGATTAAAGTCAACTTACCCAACAATCATTTTGCCATCTTGTAAAAGAAATGAAATGTTTAGTCATAGTTTTTATATAACGATTGAAATCACTTTATTGATATTTCAATCCAATTGTCATGAATGTATGTCAGAAGAACATTTATTTTTGCTTTATTTAAATCATTTAATGTGTTTTTTTTTTTCTAACTTATA
Source organism: Crataerina pallida (assembly GCA_949710015.1). NCBI lineage: Eukaryota > Metazoa > Arthropoda > Insecta > Diptera > Hippoboscidae > Crataerina > Crataerina pallida. The sequence continues at coordinate 3,121,991 of OX453290.1, forward strand.
CTTGACGCTGCTGCAGGACACATTCAATGAATTCATACTCTAAGTAAGACATAAAGTTTTTGTCTTTTTTAAATACATAATTTCTTTAAGACTTATCAACTAATTAAACGGTATTAGTAAAATTATTGCAAGAGTTGCTTTCCTATATGAAATAAACACATTTAAATCCTTTGTGTGATATTCTTCTACAAGCGTGTACATACATGCTTTTATCGAAAAGAGCATTTAAGTAGATAAATTTTTGGTATGTGTGTATGTGTAGTTGTTGTTGTGGTAGCAAGTTTTTCATATTTAGAATATATTCGAATATTTGTTGTTGTATTCATATACATATGTGATCTTCGTCTTTATAAAGATTATGCTTGTTTATGAATAATAATTCAGGTTACACAGATAGTCAATACAAATATGTTGCTTTCGCAGGTGGTTAATTTCATGTCATATCTCTTTGGTTTGGTCTTGATTATGTATTGAGGAGTAAATTGTTGTTGTGTGTTAAGCATTGTATTTAAGTAGTTTTTTAAGGGATTGTCATGATGTGGGAAGTTTATATGTCTCTTTGTTTTTATTGTAGTTGGCATCATTGCTTCCCCTTTTGTGCCAGTTGTTTATTGAAATTACAGTTTCTCAAATCAACAAGTTTTCTTTATTTATTCATTTTCTTAATTTCTATTAATTTCCGTTTTGCACATACATTTATGACACTTGACATAAAAGTTAACATTTACTACATATACGAGTTCTTGTCTTTAGTGTGACAAGTTTTTCAAAAGTTACCATAAAGGCAGATTCTTCATTAAAAAAGAAAGACTGCCGCTTCAAAATTTCAATAACACAGAACTTTTTTTTTGTTTTTTTTCTTTTTTGTTTCTGTTAATACATAAATTGTTCCATTGATTTAGATTTTTGTTTAGCTTTTACACTTATCATAATTTTTCTTTTAAATATAATTTAAACATAAACGTAATAAGTTAATACTCCATTTACATATATAAAGCAGGCAATAGAAGCTTTAATTTAGAGCATTTTGATGAGTGTTGATCATATATTTAAATTTCATAATTGCGAAACTTATTTGCTACATCCGAATTGTCGGCGCCCCATTCCGGTTTGCGATTACCATAATAGAGGGCCGCCCCGCCCTCTGAAGCGCGACGATGAGCTGGATTGGGTGTGCCAGCGGATAGACCACCACCTGTAGTACCGGTTGTTGAACTGGTAGCTTCACCTGTTTCTGGTAACATGCGATCTTTAGTTTTTGGTGTGGCCCAATGCATCGACTGGGTATTATATATTAAAAGATAAACAATAATTATTAAATTTCCATTACTAACAAAAGGCATTGGAAACATGCTTTGTCTACTAATGGATGCAGAGGTGAATGCGGGAGAATTTACACTTTATGAAATATAGACCCCGAAACGTCAACTTAAATTGTGTTTACATTCATAAAAATAAAGCAACATACGGAATTAAATTAAGTAAATTTTAATTAAAAATAATGAGAACTGTGTCATATAATTTTTATACTATTCCGAAAAAATTCGAAATTTGAAAAATTCTACAGACATTTGATGATTGAAATAGTTAAATGCATGTCTGATGTCAAACTTAAAAATGACTTTCATTTGATACCCATGCCAAGCAAAACCTGCCATTTTTTAGAAGAATCAAAACCCTCCGATTTGATGTACATATGAAAGGCACAATGAAGTTCTTTCCTTTGACATCCATGATGAATAGATTTTGAAGTAAAGTAATCTTAAGGATTAATGGAGACATATTAGTTTTTTAAGCATTAATTTACATTCGTGGCTATTCTCTAACTACATAACTTTTCAAAGTTACAATTTGCTGACTTTTTTGCTATACATCTCTTATTCTTGTTTCACTTGTATGCAATTTTTTTTAACATATATGGATTTCGAATATACCAACAACTGTGTTTTTATATAAAGAAAACACATAAACGTGTCTGAAAATACAAATTACAACAATCCTCATGGATATCAAAATGTTTGAAGAGAGATTTTCATGTCAACACCAAAGAATAATTGAAAGAAAAAACAAATGAAAATGTTATTCGGACAGACAGACGGACAAAAGAACAAGGTTAATCCATGCAAATTTTGATTCTGAATCGATTGAGTAGTTGTGACATTTGCCGTTAAGGAGTTACAAACATTCGCACTAACTTAATATACGCTCTGGCACAAGTGGTGCAGGGTACAACACAAATTGGAACAAATTGCTTAAAAACTTATATGTAACAGAATTTAATAATAATAAAGCAGGAGAATGTAGATCACCACAAATGTGTGTCCACAGCACATGTGCTAAATATTGCATAAAAAAATGTGCTAAACATGCTGTACTTTTCCAAATAAACAAAAAACTTAAAATCAATTTGTTTGGCTTGGAATGAGGGTCCATACTACACATATAGAGTTTTGTATATAATTTCTTTTTACTGCCACGCCTACCTCTTTATCCACTTTCTCCGCAATAGTGTATCTTCTCACCTGACCAACATGTTCCTTCATGCCCAGCCAATGTTTATAGCTCATAGCTATGCCACTGCTACGCCATTTATCATAATTGGCCCGTTTCTCAGGATCACATAGCGTCTCTTTAGCCTCCTAAACACAATTATGACACAAATTTATTTTATTATATCTTATAAGAATTCTTAGTAGTCCGGGCGGTAGACAATTGAATGTAAAATTTATAAATCATAATTTAAATAGCATACTTTTAGGATTTCATATAAGATTTTATTAATAATAAGTTAACTAACGAATCCTACGATCTTTATGGTACGTACACATCTGGCGAAATAATCAATCGATTTATTTTTCAATATTATTAATATTATATAATAAGGCTGTTGTTTGTTAATAATATTTTAATTCAAAGTTCATAACAAATTCAATTTGATTTAATCAATAATGGAGCATAAAGTTTGCTTGTAAACATTAAGCATTATATGCAGAAAACTTTAACTTTCTTTAAAAACTAAAAAATAAGGGTAGAAAGTTGCACCCTTTTCCATTCTACCATAAAAAGTGAATAAACAAAACATGAAAAAGATTTTATTTACTTTTAATTTTTGAAATTTCGCCTCAGCTTCTTTATCACCACTATTCTTGTCTGGATGATACTGTAGAGCCAAAACTTTGTATTCCGCTTGAATTTGTTCCACCTGTACAATAATGAAAAACAAACAAGAAATGGAATTTTATTTGTGAAAAGTATACAAAAAAAAAATATACCACACTGTCCTATTTTAACACAATGTTGCAATGTTTTAATGGATGAGGGCAGTTCAAGAATTAGTTGAACTAATAAAGCCAAGCGCAAGACTTTCAAATATTTTATTTATATATTTATTTATCAATATAGCATTTCTTTAGTGACTTGGCTCAGCTGTATCCCTTTAAATGCCATTATTATAGTAGGATTAACTGAAATAAATGATAATTTCTTAATAATCGCCAACAAATCACATGCTACTGAACTGCATCTTCATATTAGGGAAAATAAAATTATACTAAAGAGTAAATTAAGCGTGTGGGCAGCTAAAGGATATACGTCTAACTTTCATTAATCAATTTTAACCATCGCTATAGGTAGAGTATGGGCTGATTCATTGTTTTACTAAGAGAACATAGTTTTTATATCAAATACGTCCATTTTTTTCTCATTTCAATTTAAATACACTTCAGGTCGTAAAATTTTGAGATATTGATCTAAAATTTTGTACAGATACGTCTAGCTTCTATACCCAGATCGCTATTTAAGTTGGAAAGAATGGGTCCACGCTCACAATTGACAAAAACCTATTTATCTGCCATTAAAATTGATCTATGATGTATCGATCCCATCCCACCGATAAGACGAAAGCCATCGTTTCAAATGTTCTGGTATTTTGTTTTTTTTCTTCCAAAATTAATAATAAAAGCGGCACCTTCTTTAATTTAACCTTCATACCTTTCACAATGAACCATGCAAGAGTGCTCACATAAAAAAAAAAAAAAAGATAGAGAAGTTCGGTTAAGACCGAAGCTTAAATACCCTCCACCTTTTATAATCCTCTAAAAAAATAAGTTCCTATTGCCGTATTTATGTATTTCAAGTACCTACGCAAATAGTGTTTTTTTTTTAAATTATAGGCGTTTGCGTTATTCAATCACGCCCATTTTTGGCACAGTGTTGGATAACGGTACCCCTTATATATACCAAATTTCAACTTGATAGGCATAGTATTGTGCGATATATAATTTTTTAAAGATACAATTTTTTCGAGGTATGTTGAGATTTTCGTTTATTGTGGGCGTGTCTCTTAACCGATTTTGCCCAATTTCATAACGGAACAGCGAAATTAAACTAAGAATAAGTGTGCCAAGTTTCAATTTGATATCTCAAAAATTACGACCGTGATAGTGCCAACAACAGACGGACACACGGACGGTCATGTCTCAAACGATTTCTCTTCTAATGCTGATTAAGAATATATATGGTTTGTGGGGTCTCCGAGGCTTCCTTCGATGTGTTGTAAACGGATGATCAAAGTGAATATACCCTCTTCCCTAAGGTGGACAGACAATTCGTTATAACATAATAATTCTTATACATGGTTGAGTTTTCAAAAGTGACTTCATGTACACAGTCCTTGAAAAAAACTCTTTTTACATTATGCCAACAGGTTTTTGCTGTTCTCTACACGTCCAACAATGTTGCAACATTTTCCGCTTTTCTTAAATGAAACCATTAAAAGCTTTCATTATTATCCTGCATTATTATCCGACTGAGAGATATACTATGTAATTGGTGTAAATGAGAATGGAAAGTAATTATTTCACTAAGTGTGTAGTACAAAAATAAAATTAAAATGGTATGTTGTGTGTTATTTTTTTTATTATGTTGCTTAACTGCAACATTAAAGAAATTTAGTGGGGCTACTATTAGTGAAGGGAAAAAGATCTCAGTTAAGTTTTATATACATTGAAACATTTTTCCGATGCTTTTAATAATATTTTGTAAAACTTGTAAACTCGTGAAAGGTTCGAAAAGTTAACATAACATGAACAGTACTTCACTAATAGTGACTTGTAGTTAAACCAATCTCTCACATGACACAACACTTATTAAGTTTAACATCTTATAATAATATCATGCTTTATAAAGCCTGCAGCCATCACTTGCTTTCTCGTTAGTTACATTAATGCCTTTAAATGTGAGGTGAATACGCGCTAGAAATTATTGGATTATGAAACACTATCATCCTAACCGTTATTAATATTATTGACACCATTTTATCATTAAGCACCATACACACATATTAATAATGACAAAATCATTTTAATCTCATTGCCAGAAGTAAATTTCAATTAATTGTCATGTATAGGAATCAAATAACTTGATTGATGGGATGATTGGTTTATATGTCTTTATATGAAACTATAAAATTGCAATTAATGTTCATGAAATTTTCATTTAACATTTTATGAGAGTTTTAAAAAAATATTTATGTTTTATTTATTCATTTATTATTTAGAGTTTTATACAGTTTCAAATTCAATATCGCCATCAAAAACTAAGGTAAATTTATGAAGAAGAAAATGGACCGGATCAGACCATTTTTAAAACCCATCCTCATATGAAACATTTTCGCAACTTTTGATTTCTTAAGCGGAAGTTATTTTATGAGAATGTGGCTGTACGTATACGTGAGGCAACGTATCCTCTAATTTTACATCGTAAGGTCTCAAAATGAATTCTTAGTTGGCATGAGTCACAGTAATATGGACGCACAGACATATACTTTTTCAAAGGAAATTGTTTAATAGAGTATTCTATTTAACATGTCCGTACGTCCATCAACGTTATTGGCTATTTATATATCATGTGTACACATATTATTATAAAAATAAGTAAATTCAATAAATAAATAGATGTGACGATAAATTGTTAAGTTATAAAGTCATGTACACAACCATGATGGAAAATATTTTATACAATATAAATTGTTTTTATAATAATTGATGATTCTTTTTAATTGATTTTCAGTAAAAACCGTAAAAACAAAGTTTCATCCATCAAAGAAAATATTTAATTATTCATTGGTTGTAAAAAACCAACACAAAAGCCACTACTGACTGCGTCCGTTGCTGGTAACTCATATACACTCAAGCTAAAATAAAAATTTTAACAGAACACAATTTCATACATATGTGTAAATATTTACCTATATGTATATATGTTTATGGTTCAGTAGTTACGTTTGTATATAAATTAAGAAGAAAAAATAAAAAATGCTTGCATTTTGTTATCCCCTTAGGCATTAAATTATGACACATTCCCACACATTACATGTGAATATATGGATAAAGTCACATTCTCTTTATAATGAAGAACGTTATATGATATACAAATAGTGGATATAAATGAGTAAAGAAATTTGCCCTAGTTTGGAAACAATTAGTATCGATTTCCGATTGAAAATTATTTTATTTTTCATTCTCATACACATGAATATAAATCCATAGTACGTCAAGTAGATATATTAGTATCACTGACTAAGAGAATATTTAATTTTTAATATTTTATGGGTCTTGAAAAACTTTTCATTTGTGTGACTGGCCCTCTACAGTTACAAATAACGAGTCGAATTCTGGTCTTACTCTTATAAAAATATAAAAATTTATGTAAATTGTGAGCGTTTTTCTTCCCCGGACTCGATCATTTTTGGCAAATCGATTAATGAGATTATTATAAAAATATATAACAAATTCTAATAATTTATGAATTGTAGCTTATAAATAGTTTCTCGCAGATTGTGGGCGTAATTCATGCAGAAACTAGAAAGGACTTATAGACACATGACAAATTGATGAAATTGATCAAGAGCCATGCCCACAATATATAAAAATCTATTTATCTGCCACAAAAATTGACATAATATTGCATTTTTGTATTATTTATTAATCTGACGGAATTCCAAAAATGAGAATGGTTGGATAATGGATGGATGCTAACAACTTTAATAAAACGTATTCCGCTTAAAATTTATTTAATATTTTTTATTAGAGGGCGTAATTATGTACTTTACACGCCCATTTCAAATGAAAATATCTTCAATACAAATTCCTTACACAAGTCGTAATATTTTAACCCAGTGAGCATATGATCTTCCTCGTCTTGGAGAAATCAAGGGTTAATTCATTATTATTATGCGAGAGAAGTTTTTTTGCTGTATTTTTATGGAAATGACATTGCCTTCTATACAAACACTTGGAGCAGATTTTCTCAGCATCCATTCAAAACAAAATGTTATCGTAGAAATCTTTCATGTGTTTACTTATTAAGCTACTTGCGTTTATGTTTGCTGAGACTGTATTAATAAATGCACAATGTGTGCAGTTGTGAACTCGGGTATATCTTAGCGTACAAATCTTTTTGTTGTAAAAACTTATTTGTTCACTTTTTAGGCGTCTTTGCGTCACAAACCTTTTCATTTTATTAAAATACAATCAATGCTTTATTTACATAGTTTTTCAATTAGATTGAAGGTTAGTAGAGTGTGCATGATTACCTTTTATTAGTTGTGTATGTATGTACATGTACAATAAACAAATAAACAATAAACTTGTGTGTGCATGGTTTTCCATTCACACCTATAGCGTTCAAATATGTGCATACGGTGTTGAAAGATTCAAGATTGTTGCTGTTTAAGTTTTGGCTGTAAAATACTATAATTCTTATAAAATACTTTGCCGTACTTTAGTATAAATAAAAATATATTCCGTGGAGGGTATAACCGAACTAACCTTACAAACTATTAAGTAAACAAATTAACAAAACACTGCATTGTTGAAATGATTGCATTATTTTCATTTCCACACCAACATAAGTTTGACTTATTTTCACTTTGTTTAGTTAAATTAATTTCCTTAAAGGCTTTATAAACTTCTGTACAATATTCAATTATGCTTCTTTTCCATTTTCGCGTTCGTTGTAACTTTTTCATAAATAAATTGTTGCTACGTTTACATTTTAATGTAATGGCAGACTTTATAGTCTTACATATAAAAAAGTTTTGTATAAAGCTTACTAACACGAATTTATGAAAGTGATAAAATAGTGGGCGCATGTTGCAGCAACTGTTTGTTATATAAATAATTATTTCAATATATTTGTTCTGGGTTATCTGGGTTGTCAATTTTCTATAAACGCGCCAAGGATTAAAGAGGAGTACAGTCTGGCGTGTTAGATAAAAGTAAAGTTCTGCATTTGTACAAATGCGATTATATGTGTGATCTAATTACAAGTTCCAAAATCCAAATAACTTCTTTTTAATCCTTCGGGTATCATAGAAAATGTTTAAGGATGAGAAGGGTAAAATCGCATTGAAAATATGCTTTGAAGTAATTCTTAAAGTTTTTTTAAATCTCTTCTACTTGTCCACACCTTTCATTTCATACCCATATTAATGGACCTTTCCACTACATTGGATTTAAAATAACAATGTCTATCGCATTACATTTTTCAAGCTCTATCAGAAGATTGTAAGGAAGTTGGCAGTCCGCTCTCTTTTTGAGGCCTCAGCCATTCTGGTTTATCATTCTAATGACACTTTGAAATGATAAAAGGCTAGCAAAAAACCTGTTCTTGATTAAGGTCAAATTTTTGGAGATGTCCGTCTATGGGCGTGGCTAGTAAACATGGCCGCTGAATTTTTCCCCCTGCATCAAAAAACAGTTTTTTGTAAATTGTGGGCGTAACTTCTATTTGGCCACGCCCATTTTAAAGCGAATCCATAGACGGAGTAAATATAAATATAGTTTATGTAACAAATATAAACAATTTTTTTTAATCAATTGTGGGCGTGGCTACTATCCTTTAATTTGTGTAAAATTAAAAATGTCAAATTGAAAAAAAATTTTAGTTAGATGCGTAAATTTTTGCAAATATCAACATTTTTTTAAAAAAGGACATACGGAAGGACATTGCTAAGTCGTCTCAGGCTGTGATGCTGATGAACATTATATATAAATATATACTTTGTAAGATCTTTCCTTTAGCTCCTATTTCTTTCTTTCTTAGATGTTGCAAATCGTACTACAAAGTTAGTACACCCTTCATTTTATATAATGTATATAAAAAATTTAAAAAGCAACACAAGGATGGCGCGCATATGTATACATTTTTATGGTAAGTTTATGCCAAAAAAAGACAAATTTATGTTTATGATGTTGCAGGACTAGCAAAAACTTTATCAAATACAAATTTAAATGGCTTTATGGTGGTGGTATACTGCTTAAATTTAAAGCATGCTGTTGTGTTACTACGGTCACCTGAATGCCAAAAACAGTAAATTTCCATTGAGCCATTATTTCACTTTATGTAAAATAAGGAAACGAATATTTCCTTGTTAAGAACCTCGCAGCGCTGTTCCACATAAATCTATTCAACGTTGCCTTAGCAAAGCACCTTTTTAGATTTATTGAGGTAATTTCTTAAAGCTTCATGTGTGTATGTGTGTGTTTGTATAACGCCTACGTGCTTCCTTTTAAATAGCTTTTCATTTCAAATCATTTTTATACCACTCTGCAGCCATCACATTAACTGTAACTACTAACCAGTACCAGTAGTGATATTGTCGCAACTAACTGCATCATGCTGTGTTGGTTGCATGGAATTTCCTTGTGTGTGTATTGTAGCTATAATAACATTATGAATATTTTTATAAACTTGTTACGACCTAAACACATACAAACGTTTCTCAAACAAATTGATATCCATTTATATGCAGATGACTGCGTCATTCCCTTTTTATGAATTTACGATAAATGGCACAACGAACATGAAAGCCAAAGGAAAATTTCACATAATTTGTAATTGAAAACTAATTAGACGGGCAGAAATGATCGCAAACGTACCAGAGACGAAATACATTAAATGGAATAGTAAAGCAAAATAAAATGCATGTCGTTACGTCCGTCTCCAGGTGCTGACTTCAAGTGCATTACACTTCGTGGATTACTCTTGACACATATGAATATTAAACTGATATATAAGTTGTTTGTATACGTTGTAGCACTTATAAATTATGTACAGTTATAAATTATGTACAGGTTGTCTCAGGGTCAAATCACTAAAGATGTGTTTTATGCCTTTTGCTCAAACTTTATAAAGACTTTACCTTGATTTATTTATACTTTATTACTAATAATTTAATTGGTTCACCTTACAAAGGTAACTTGTAAATTATTTAGACTATTACTAAACAACTGCCAAGTGTTAAAACATTTTCACTAAACGAATTCTGCACTAAAGAGTGTTTTTTAAAAAGTATAAACGTGTCCTTTCATTTCTTAAGAATCTATCAATTCCTTCAATATTAATGTTTCAGGTTTTGATATTCTATTATTTAGATAACTCCAAGTCCTCCAAACAAGTAAATAAACCCTTCTCTCTCTTCCTTGGTTTTTGTCTTTCTTTTAATGCAAGTAAATCGTGATGTTTTCAATTCAATTAATTCTGGCCAACGTAAAGTAAAATGTCAGATTTTCAGATTTTTCAGCTTTTCTCTTCTGTATTAATGTCAATATTCTCTAATAAATGGTTTCTTTGTTAAAGATAGTGAGTGAATGAAGATGATGCGAAAACCGCAATCATTGAAAACAAATGCTGTGACCTTATCAGATCATGTAACTAGTTTGTTTCTTTCTTTTTAGAAATCATATTCCCACTTCTGATCATTACTGTGGTTGTTCTTTTTGTAGTGTGCTACAGTAAAGTAATTAATCTGCTGGTTGTAATAATAAATTACGGGACAGCTCTTGTACGTTAAGTAATAAGTTTCACAGAATATTTAAAGTATTTAAATAAATTTTCTCCCATCCATCTGCACAAAATTCGTAGAAACTGAAATTTTCAAATACACTTAGTAACAGAATGTGTCTTGCTTTTCCTCCACAATTCTTCAGATTGCTTTAGAATTTACAGAAATCAACGTGTGCTTGCAAATATTTTCATTTTCATAACTATAGAAATATTTTCATCATTTCCACTTTATTGTTTAAATCATAGTGATGCCTAGATGCTTCAAATCAAAACTTTTATAAACATAGGAGATCATCAAGTTGTTGGACATATGAATCATTTGATTGAACTTTTCAAAGGGTAACAATTTATTTAATTGTAATTCACATGAACAATATATTTACCGTAGAATTCTCATCACAGTTTAACATCCCATAAAAGTCCTCATCAGGACTACGTTTATAATTAATAATCGCTTCCATGGCACTTATAGTAACTGTTCAAACACAATACACTGTAAACGGATTAAATTACAGAAAACTAGTTAACAGTTGGGTGGCCAAAAAATAGAATCAAATAAAATAACAAAAACAAAAACAAAAACAATCAATGAACATAAATCTCAACTCATTAAAGAAAAAATAAACCCAAGTAAACAATATTTTATATAAACATTAAGCATTCTCTTCACACTTGGCCCGAAATAAATAAAAGCGTAAAACCCGTTTCACAAATTCCTATTAGCCGCATTCAAGCACATGAATCATACATATTATTATTATTATTTTTATTGTTGTTGTTTTAATAAGCGCTTGCATTGAAACCGTTTCATTTATATTAATTCAGATTCTCAATTAAAACACAAACTGCCTGGCCTTCAATAATCATAAACAAATGACAGAAAAATTGCAAAATAATAATTATATGGACTCTAAAAAAAACTAACAAAGAAAACTGAAACTTGACTAGGGCCAAATCTTAATAACCTCCACATCCACATACAAACAATGGGCGTGGCCGTTATTGACTTGAAAGTTAAGTTTTACTTTAAATACAGTTTTCTGTAAATTGTGGGCTTGTCTGTTATGTGATTGGGGGCGCAACTCTTGTGGCCGATTTTGCACAATTTCAATAAAAATTTACGTTCAAAACGTAAAAGTTTATGCAAACAATTTCAGCTTAATATTGTATGACAAAATTTTTGTGGGAGTTCAAACATTATATGGACATAAGGACCCACAGACGTGCACGCTTCTTTCTTGATTTCGCAAATGGAATAACAAACTTAACATGGCATCTTATGCGGAGGGTATAAAAACAAAGTTTAGCGCTTATTTCGTTATATATAATTTTTCAAATTTTCTTTAAAACCATTAATTAATAATTCCACTCATTTTATTACATATTATTGTTTTTTATATATAAAATATTTTTTTTTAATTTTTTTTTGTAGTTTTATTTGAAAAAATTATTTTTTTTAAACATTTTTTTCAAACACTTGTTTCGTTTTTTTTCTTATTTATTTATTTTTTGGTGGAAAATAGTTAAACAAAAAAATATTATTAAGAAATTCTTATTATATTACAATTAGTTGTACTTGAAAGTAACTAGTAACAAAAAAACACACACAACACACACACACAAAGAATTATTGCTTAACTCCGTCGAGAGTTGTTTGCTTGAGTCTATTAATGTAGTTGCTGGCAACAATTCCAAATATTAACTGTCACTAGTATAATGTACATACAATATTTCAACTTGTTCACTTGTACAATGTATTGGAATTTTCATATTATTATTCTCACTCTTTTTCTCTCTCTCTCTCGAGCTGTCTTTCCCACCATCGCTACTCAAACAAAAACAGTGTCACTCTATTTGAACTTGATAAACCTTAACCAGGGGAATTTTGTTTAATAAGTATGCACAGTAATATCTAGAACACATACATGTTTATTTAATGATATATTTACTACAAACATTCACTACCTTGTGGCTTCTAAATATATTTAGAAGTCTATGCTTGTGGTAAGCACAGTAACTTTAACTGGAAAATATGGTTTTGCATGTAAGCTCTCTTTGCCGCTCTCTCAGGGGCTTTTTCATAAAGTTGCATAAAATATGTGAATGAGAGGAGAATGGAAAAGTACTCAATCACAATTGGAGCGTCAATCTATATAAATCTTAAAAAAGACAGACAGAAGGAAGATTATGAATTGGAAGCATAACTCGATGAAGGTTGCCAAGAAACTTAAGAGCAATTTAAAGTACCACTAAGATTATCATTAGAAACTAGGGTATGTCATGATTCAAAGCAATGTTTTATATTTGGTAGAATCAGCTTGGTCTTGATAAGAGCGGCAGAATAGTCTTTTTATACTCTCTACATAACATTGGAGGTATATTAAGTCAGATATTGTGTTTGCAATACCCAGAAGGAGACATCAGATTTTCCTCAAAGTATTCAAATGTTTTATATGATCAGCATCAAAATGTGAGTCCATTTAGATAAGCCCGTCTTTGCTTCTGTTTTTGGAATGTTCGCCATTGTAAATTTAGTTTCATTGAGATGAAATTTTGGATAAGGCCCACAATCTATGAATTATTATTTATAACCAAAAAAGATTTTTTTATACAATCCAACATGTAGGGCCGTTATCAGGTACCCGCCACGCTCGCCTTTTTCATATGTAGATAAGAAGGTATTAAAAAATTAGCCTAAGCAAAAATTAGTTTTTCTACTTGCGCTTTAAGTTTGAGTACTCGAGGCTTAGCTACTAAGGCAAAGGTTTAAAAATTCAAATTTATATTTCCAGTGCAAATCATTTTAATAAATAAATCCCTATAAGTTATTTATAGATACTCTCTCTATATACACATTTATATAGTATATAAACTCTCATTTTTGTATGTATTTTTAATACTTTTGAAGAATGAAATTTATTATCAATGCTGTGCTATCGCTTTTAAAATTCATTCTAATCTCTTGTTATTACTTTCAATTTTCTAAAATAGATTCTCTCTCGCATATTTTTATATGCAGCATGAGCATGGAAAGCTAAGAGAAAACCTAAGCAGTAATAGCGCTGCAACAGTAAATATAACAAGTGGCTACGATTACTCCATCTCTGATATTTTTTTCAATTGCAAGTATTTTGAAAAAAGCTTATTTACAAAGTTTCTCCTAATCATGGGTGTAGCACTCAATCTATAAGAGATAAAAAATTGATTCATTTCTTGTAAAAAAATGCTTGCAATCTAATTATACAATTTTGAGCCAGGTCACCAACCAAATTTATTTAAATATATTTTTTAATTTATTTTTTCTATTTGTCAAGAAAGTTCACGTTTATTAAGCTTAAAAGTTTCAGTTGATTTGTTATTAAATTCATTAAAGTTTTCGTGACAGCTTTTGGCAAACTTGCCGATTATAACGTGTAGGTAGGATCTGCTGTATTTTATAATCGTGCATTAACTTGTTTTTCGGTTACATGTTAAATATTTAAAATTTTTTATATAAAAGACAATATTATGGTGAGAAATTAATTACTTTACAATGCCCTACATAACAGTTGTGAAAAATTGTCAACAAGCACAACAAAGGGCGTGATAAAATAACAGACATGCCCTTTTGTTGTGTCCACCACATTGGGTGTAGAATGACGATACTTAGCTAACCGTATTTAGTTTATTCAGTACTTTCTGGTTTGTGCAAAAACTGGTAATTCGCCATTTTATTGAATTTTTGATGATGATGATTATATGTCTTATTGCCTTTTCACTAGAATCAATGCGATAATTGGAAAAGAAAATTTCAATTTAAAAAAAAATTTCATATTGCCACGCCCATTTATAGTAAATACATTTAATGAACTAAAATTTTAAAAATATATTCATTTTTTGAGATTTTTAAATTTCTTGAGAAGATTTTATGAAAACATTACATACACTGCAGAGTGTTTGCATTTTATTTGTTTGCTTTCCATTCACTTTCACTAAACTAAACATTGTTTGCACACAGGTATGCCGTTCCCCAACTACACTGCCGTGTATGTGTTATTTTTTATTTGTTTTGTATATTTTTCATATTTGGCGTGATTTTCAAATATCAATTAATATTATTTTTACTACATATTGGAAATTTTAGGCCAACATCAAAATTGAGGATTTCCGTTTAATGTTGTCTTGTACACAAACACTCGACGCGAAACACTTTAGAATCATTCAAGTACTACTTATTACGATTATTTGTGAAAGTCTCTCCTTTTGAAGGGATGCTAATAAAAAACAACTATTACGGAGTATTACATGTAATACGTACTGTGCTTAACATTGATAAAACACTTGTTGTCAAGTCACGTCTGACACACCAATCACAATCAACTTCCCTTTCATTCATTTGTTTGTTTGTTGCGATAAAACTCCTATAAATAAATTGTTTATCACATAGCTGCAATGCAGAACTAATGCTACAACAATAGCCAGTTGAGTATTTTCCTTCACTTAAGACAAAACTACTTTGAATATGAAAAAAATATGAATTGTTTAAAAGTGTTTTTCTTATTAGTGATTTTCTATACATTTTCCAGTGTTGCAAGCAAATCGGTGAATACGGAATTTATGAAATTGAAAAAACATCCAAAAGTAAGAAATATGGAATAATGAGTGAATAAATAATTTTTTCAATATTTTTTTTTTATCATTATACCCTTCACATAAAGTGTTTGTTCTTTCGTTTGCAATACCTTCTGAAATCCTACAACGCATATATATTCTTGATCAGTATCAACAACTGAGTCGATCTAGTCAAAAATGTCCGTACACCTATTGTTGTCCAATGTTGTTGAATTTTGTAGCTCGTATTTATAGTCATCTAATCCGGTGATGTGTTAAAAATGGGCGCGGCCTAATAACAGACATGTCCACAATTTGCTTGCCTTGCAAGCTGGCACGTAATACATACACTTGTAAAGGGCGTAATAATGTACCTGCTCCCCTACTATGGTGGATGTGGAGGGTATTTCAAATTTGGTCTAAGCTAAATGTAGTTTTTTTACTTCGTTTTTTGTTTTAGTTAAAGCCCAAATCACCAAAATTGAGTTCTTTGATATTGAAAGTGCAGCGACGTTTTCCCACATGCGGTTTTACGCATAGTGGCAAACCGCTTTATTGCCGCCATCAATCATGGAACAGAGGAAGACGATTTTAATAGATTTTAAATTATAAATGAAACACTTGTATTTATGCCAAAGGTTATATTAAGTTCAGAATAAAAGCCTGCAGGTTGTATTTTGTCTGTACGTCTGTCTGTTCATAGAAATATGTAGAAAAGCTACAGGTTGCAATTTTTTAAACAATTTCATTAAAATTTGATGCCCAAAGAGGTGTCATATTAAAAATAAAACGAATTAGACAAATTTCCATCCAAGGTTCTGTTGGACAGGAAGTTTTTTTATAAGAAAAATTTTTAATATTTTATATTATTTGACAAAATTTCGTAGAGAATAGTTAGTTGGTGTAATTTTGTTTCGTTTGGACTATTTTGAGAATCTCTTTTCACTTCTAAAACAATGCTTTATGTTTACTGAAGCAACTAAACTGATTACAGCAGAATGGTGTAGGGTATTAATTGATTGAGTATAACCGTAACTGTAACATTTTCATTTTGTTTTGTTTTAAATTTTTGTTTAATCAAAAGGTCACTTGTGTCTATGTATACAAACAAAAATAAACAAAACATGTGTTTTTTCTCATAACAAAAGATTGCAAAAGCAATTTTGTTAAACTATAAATAAATATATATAAAATTGTTCTAATTAACAAAAAATGAAAATAAAACAAGGTTAACAACCAAAAATGTGCAATTTTTCCAATACACACAAACACACAACAATATCTATAATAACACTCTTCTCCACCCCGTTGCATGCTGCGCTATGCTCAACCATGTGCTTACCTGTTGATAAAGGGTACCAACGCACAAACATTGGTTTACATACAATACGTTGAACTATGAAATTGTAATTGTTTTTATATGCTAGACAATTTTCCATTTATTTTACGCATACGTGTGCATACGTACGTGTATGGGCAGCTGTTGCTGCTCATTTTCACAGTAGCTAAGAATATCCAGTTTTTTTGATTGCTCTTTAGCAACATTATCAACATCACCAACATCATAATTGTGGTGGTAGTCGTCTGTCGTCTGTCGTCTGTGTTCTACGCAATGCCCGCGATTGGTGATGATGCATCACATACAGCCAGTGCGTTATATGCCACCGCATTCATCAGCCAACCCACCCAAGCGTAATATGTATAGCTTCCCCCTTCTTTGCTCGTGCTCAGTCAAGTGTGCAGAAACAGAAAAATCTAAGAACGATAAAAAAAAAATATATGCACATAAATACATTTACGTAGAAGTTCATTTAGTTGTCGTTCGTTGGTGACCATTTTACACAGAAACATCGATCAGAGTATTAAGAGGCTCGCAAGCGATTGTTCTGCTGTTTACACAATAATGATCGTTTCTTATTATAAAGTAAACATCATAAAGTTATGGAAAGTAATGGAGAGAACGTGAAGGGTACAAGGTTTGTTTTAACTAGAAAATTTATATTCCTTCGCAACGGCGATGGAATAAAAGATTCAATAAATTTTTTTTTTGATACCATTTCGATTGATTCATTGCCTTTGGTTTTCTGAGGAAATATTTATATGCACGCACATACATGAATGAGTGAAATCTACAAAGGGAAAAACACATATTTTTCTTAAAACAATGGAGTCTCACTGCACTTGTTCAAGACAATGAAAAACACAGACAAAAATGTATCATAAAACAGAAACCATTGACAAAGAGACGCGTCTTACAATAAAAATGAAAATCAATTAGAAGAGAAATCTCTTGAGAGCCAGCTCCTCTACTAAGGCTGTCTCTCTTACTCTATTTTATGATTCTTTGCTTCAGATCTGCAGTAAATGAAAAACAACAATAAATCATTATAAGTACACATACACCCATACATAGTTCATGTTATATATACGATAACCTCAGCATCCAGCATTTTGTATAGATTTTCAGACTACTACTGCTGCTGCTGATGATGAATGCAGGGAAGCGTACATATCGACAAGATATTGTCAATCATATATATCTACACATAACTAAATAAATATATTGAGTGTGTATGTAAAGTGCGCTTGTGGTCAAATCAAGAAATCTTTCCGATTTGTGTTTGTTCAAGCTTTTAAATACACACATACAAACTCTGTATTGTTTTAAATCATATATTGAGTGCATTTGTTCACATACACACATGTACAATGCATACGTGTTTGCTTAATGGATGCTTTTTACTGTTACATGTGTGATCATCATTTATTTTGTTTGTTGTTGTTTTAGTTTTTTTTTCTCTTATAAGAAAAGGGAAGAACAGAGACAGAGATAATTTTAGTAATTTTGAATTTTTATAGTTTTTATCTATACATGGACACTGCAGGCATCTTGACCGTTTATGTTCTGCACCGAAATTTTATGAACACATTAATATTTTAGTTGTTTTGTTTGTTTATTTTGGATATGAATCAGTATCAATTCCAACAAACATTTCTTTCTAGTTTTTCGGACCTCACTAGTATATACATAAACAAAAAGAAAAACACATGCTACATATGCGAGTAAGAAGAATAATTAAAGTATAGGGTACCTGGTATATAGTCTGCTTAAAAAAAATGCCCTGGCTTCAAATACACGCTTATGCAATGCACTGCACTTTACTATTTTAACTGAATTTTATACCCTTCATAAAATCGGCCAAGAACCACGCCCACAATAGACAAACATCTATTTATCTACCATAAAAATTTTAAAAAATCAAGGTACAATATGGTATAAAATGGTACACATATTCCATCCATCGATGTGCTAAAAATGGTCATAATCGGAATATGTCGGAACATGTTATGCAATCTATGCGCTACAAAATGTGTCAAATACAATAAATTTTACATTTCTCAACAATACAATGGAAGGGGTAAAGTTGCCTAATCCAAGTCATTCTGTTATACAATTTATAAATAATGATGGAAGGACACTCTATCCCATTCCTTCCTTTCAAGTTGATTATGAACTTGTAAACAATACCATAAGAGAATGCAATATTTTAAACAATTCACATATATTAAAAACTGGTGATAGTAAATGGAAGGAACTCCAATAGTCTTCATGATTGGCATCGTCTTGTAAATGCGACGTTGAAAATTATTTAAATTGAAAATGAGGGGAATTTCAGTTTTTTCTTTCAACTCCTTACTATCTTTATCATTAATTCTGTTAATTACAATTTTTTTAATTTATTCGAATTGATAACAAAGAGCTTTAACGATTTGTCTGTACGTCCATACTGACATTCTTGATATTTGTTCTAGACATTATAAAGCTAGTTTTTCCATATGTTGTTTCAGTGTTTTAGGCTATTGAATGGTCAAAGTGTAATCCATTTTATTTATTGTATGTGTTGTTTTTGTTTGTATTTTCATTTTCTTGTATCATTTGGCACAATTTTTAGGAAGCGTTTGATTGAACGTTTCCCTTTAAATTTTCTACAGCATACGAGTATATAGTTAAGCCACATATACTATAAACTTAATAATGTAAAAATATACAGCAATGCTCTGGGCAAACATTTGAAAAAACGTGTATTTTAAAAACGACATGTTTTCTTTTTTTATCATTTATACACACATTTAATTATATTCAATTGAATTGAAGCTTTTTTATTAGAATTTTATAAAATTTATTCATTATTAAAACAAAATCTTGTAAAGATTTTAAGAGGGTTTTGTGGTAAATAATAAACAAATAAATAAATACTTGTGAAAATCAACCTGCAACGGTTGTTACAATGAAATTTTATGATTTTAACCCACATTTCATATTATTTACATCTGCCAGTAGTTTTTTCACATGCACACTAGTGCACAAAAATATTTATTATCGAGAGTTTTTCTATAAACATGCACTGAACGGCTGTAATAACATTTTAACATAAATATATGCAAATGCAACAATGTTATGATAACAGTGATTCTTAAACTTTATAATAATTGTATCTTTATGTTGAGATTGGATACTTTTATATTCTTGCTTACTTAATACGTACTTGATACATTGGCGTATTAAACTTTGACGAAGTATCACCCATTAGTAGTAATAGTAATAGAAGCCAAGTGTACTGAAGGGTATAATAATATAATAAAAATCACTGTTGTTATGTAAAACAAGTAAGAAAACTAAATTTGGCTTAAGCCAAAACTTATATACCCTGTGCATCTACAATAGTGGGCGAGGCAGATATACGATTACGTCCTTTTGTAATGTTTGTATTACGTAACAGCTTTGAATTCGATTTTTACACTGAATACAGTTTTTTGCTAATAGTGGGCGAGTCTGTTATCCGATCATGTAAAATATAAAAAACTCAAATCGGTCGATGATATGGTTCTGTTCAATTTTAAATACTGAGTATATAACATATGTGTTAACAGCTCTAAATGAGCGGAGAAAATATGTATCTAAGTCTCTGAGAGAGAAGACAGTTCTTGTTAGACTGATTTAGACTGACTTTTACTCTTTGGGAAATGCTTCTTGTTAAGGGATTTAGAATATTGTTCTTTTTTTAATTGTGTTTGAGAGAACCGGTGTATGAGTTGTGTTAGAATAGTATTTTTATAATCTTCACAAGCACTATTCATGTAAAGAGAGAGTTTTTTCTTTTGCTTCACATGATTAGTGCGACTGCTTACTAGGAGCATTTTATCAAGTGTATTGGATTGAAGTGGATTTTCCATGAATACATTTTGTGATATAAATTGACTTGAACACGTCCATTTATGGCTATCACTTAGTAGAAAAAAAAAAACCATTTACGTCTTTAAAAATGCTGTAAAAAAATTTTAAAATATTTTTATATACAATAAATAGTAGTAGTGGTGTGTTCAACTTGTTGATCTCTAGGAAAGAAAAAAATCATATCGTAGAGATAAAAAATATATATATATTTAGCCATATATACATATGAAGCTGTGTGCACTTGTATTTAACTCATTTGTTTCATCTCTCAACGTCATTCGGCATCAGCATCAGCATCATAAGTGAAAATTATGAATTTGCGTTATTTCATTTTTTCAGTTCAGTTCTCCTTACTGAGTGTGTGTGTGTGCGGTGACTAGTACGGTGTGCTCTGGTTATTATTTAATGATATATTATGTCCGTGTATGTGTGTGTGTGTGTGTGTGGACAAAGCGTATATTCATATGAATACATTTTGAAACAATATTTTTTTGTACAAGTGATCGAAACGTTTAATATATAATGCCGTTTGGTCCGCGCACCACATACCCAATATACGTACTCATACACATTTAACGAAATTGTTTTTAAATTGAAACGCAAAGAATATTTTTTTGCGTTTTTCCTTAAGTTTTTAATATATTTTTTTTTTAAATACTATATAGATTTTGTTTTGTGCTGTCAGTGAGTGAGTTAGTTGGTTGTACATAAATATATACAAATTTCAGCATTCATAACGTAACGGACCGTATGAGCACAACTGCAGTTGATATTTGAACAAATTGATGTGTGATGTATGATATAATAGTTGTATCAAAATTAATAATGAAGATTGGTAAACAAGTGCCAAACAAGTGAACAAAGGTGTTTTCCAAAGAAATTAAATATATAAAAAATAAAAAAAAAATGGAGAATATTTGTTTAATATTTCCATAAAGTTTAGTTTAAAAAAAAGTGCTGAATAGTAAAAAATAAATGAAAATAAAATAAAAATTAAAAAATAAATATAATAAAATACAAGATAAAGTAAATAGCAAAAAAAATTATATAAAAAATAATTATGTAAAAAATACAAAAACCATATACGACAAATTAAAATAAATACATAATTAAAATACGATAAAAAATAAAAAATTAAATTAAAAATTAAAAAGAATTTAAGTTTTTTTTTCTAATTTTTTAAGTGCATTTTTGAAAAAGAAATATTATTAATAATTTTTTTTATTATTGTTTTGTAGAGTTCTCATCAGTTTCTATATATCCTTCATTAAATTGTACTGAAAACTATAAAAAAAAATAAAGTTTTTATATTTTAATACAAAATATTCACAATTACTATAAAAGTAAATGTAAAAAAAAAAAAATTTGCAAAATTTAAAAACAAAACAAAAAAAAAAAATTCCACTTCAAAGTTAAAGGCAACTACAACAAAGTGCATTCAAGTGTATTCTTTAAGTGATTTATTTCAATTGAAATTCATCGACAATGTCTAATATTATGGATGCTGCTGAAGATTCGGTTAAGACAACCGAAGTTTTGGGTGAAACCATGGAAACTATACCCATGAAGGAGATCGTTAAAGAGACCATCGATGAGAATGGTGATGAGGTGGAGGAGGTAACTCAGGTTACTCGCAAAGTTGTTAAACGTACTTTGAAAATAACTGAGGTAAGTTTAAGGGATTGTTCATTATGCTACAAGTTGCCACAAGCACTCAACGTTTCTTTTTATAAAAATGATTAAATCAAATTAATATTTTAAGGACCTATTTAATGAGCAACATTTATACGAAACACTTGTCATTTCCATTTTAGCGTGTAAACAAGTGGGCGGTAAATGTATGCACTTACAATTGAAACGTAATTTAAAAAAGAAAATCGTCGTAAAAACTAATCAATTGCAAACACTACTTGTACAAATTTGTTGCAATTACAAAATATTTACTATGCAAGCATTCACAGATAATTTGTGGAAAATGTTTGCATATAATGAACTACAAATCTGTTTCTTTGTTGCATGGATTAGCGTAAGAAGTGCATCCATCACATTAAAATTGAATGAATTGATTTTCATATAATTTGGTATAATGTATCATATATAAATAGAGCATCTATGAAGTGTTCTATAGCACGATTTTTGGATTTTTTGTATAGAAAATATACGTTTATTGTATGGAAATGAAAATAAATATTTTATTGCTTTTCGCTAAGTAATGGTTTTCCCATCTCTCTGATGAATGTGAATGCCATGCCAAATAAGACAAACTAGCCATCAAGCCATTTTCATACATCTTCGTAATCAAGCACTTCGATATCAAGCACTTCTCCGCTTCTCTTAAATAAAAAATAATCGTAAGCCATCATCAACTCCTTAGATGTTGCCTTAATTGGTGTTTGCAGTGCGGAATGGCGCATTCTAGTGAACCTAAATTACTCTGTATTGTCGTTTTTTTTATATTTTGGTCTTTTCTCATACATAGTTTGATTCCAATCGATCATTTCTTGTAGGTACGATAGCCGCTAACAACATTTGTCTGTACGTCTGTCTCCATATATTAACATATAAACATTTTCCTGGTTGTAAATCTTACAGAAAATTTGCATATGTATAACATATACAATATATTATGTATAAGTTTAAGTGGGCGTGTACTTTGATATAATTAATTGAGCATATATCAGATGATGTAGTGCTTGGTTCTAGGACGTACAGACAAAGTAAACTACTTGATTTTCAAGTATAACAATTAGTAACTTAATATTCTGTAGCAGGTAAATTTATTTAAGAAAAATTTTATTATTTCACCTTTATCTTCTTCTTCTTCTTCTATATAAATAAAAATGAAATGGCTTTTCTATGCAGTAAGTTAGTGTGAAAAGCAAAGATTAGTTTGAGTTGAAAATTACAGAATGATTTAAATGTGAAAATAAATTTAAGGGCGTGGCGTAGCCCACTTCATTAACCAAAAAGCTTTATGAAAAATCACATCTTACCGCACTTATTTGGCGGAAAAAGGTTTGTAAAGTGAATGGGTTCACGGGAGATGTTGTGACTGGCCTGCTAGTTTATTTATAAACATTTTCTTAGATAATTCTTAATGAAACAATTTCACAAAACCTTTCTTGATTTTATAATTATAAAACATTTTTATAATCATTTTATTTTCAATACACAATAATGGGAAAATGTCAACCGTGCATAAGATTATATTAAAATCGTAATCATTTCCCCAAAAGCATTTCCGATAGGCAGACATTTACACTAAAAGGCTTACTTGTGCCAGATCGATGATAAATGAGAGAACAAAAAAATTAAAAAAATAGCATAATAAACGACAAAAACAAGAAAAAATGAAAAAAATGAAAAGAAATTATATTAAAAACAGAAGAAAAAAAAAAAACGCAATTGTTCACATGGCCTCGCATTGATTGTAAAATCGTACAAGTAACACACACATGCACACACTTTGCATAAATAGAAAGTTCACTATTTTAAATATATATGATATATAACGTATGATTATAGATAAATAAAAAAATCAAATCAAATCAAATTATGTATCTATGTACGTAAACAACTATTTATATAAATAAAGAAATAAATACTTAGTGGGAATACATGATTAACACATATACCGCGTAATTTTATATTGCATTCATACTGCAATATACCCTACATTAGGTTTATTCTTACCTAATGAAACCTTACAATGTTTTCATTCTTGATTAGCATTAAAAACTGAATTGGTTTAACAACTTGTCCGTATGTCCGTATACTGACATTCTTGTTATTTGTTCTAGACATTATAAAGCTAATTTTTCCATATGTTGTTTCAGTGTTTTAGGCTTTTGAATGGTCAAAGTGTAATCCATTTTATTTATTGTATGTGTTGTTTTTGTTTGTATTTTCATTTTCTTGTATCATTTGGCACAATTTTTAGGAAGCGTTTGATTGAACGTTTCCCTTTAAATTTTCTACAGCATACGAGTATATAGTTAAGCCACATATACTATAAACTTAATAATGTAAAAATATACAGCAATGCTCTGGGCAAACATTTGAAAAAACGTGTATTTTAAAAACGACATGTTTTCTTTTTTTATCATTTATACACACATTTAATTATATTCAATTGAATTGAAGCTTTTTTATTAGAATTTTATAAAATTTATTCATTATTAAAACAAAATCTTGTAAAGATTTTAAGAGGGTTTTGTGGTAAATAATAAACAAATAAATAAATACTTGTGAAAATCAACCTGCAACGGTTGTTACAATGAAATTTTATGATTTTAACCCACATTTCATATTATTTACATCTGCCAGTAGTTTTTTCACATACACACTAGTGCACAAAAATATTTATTATCGAGAGTTTTTCTATAAACATGCACTGAACGGCTGTAATAACATTTTAACATAAATATATGCAAATGCAACAATGTTATGATAACAGTGCTTCTGAAACTTTATAATAATTGTACCTTAATGCTGAGATTGAGTACTTTGTGGGTTCCTTCCTTCCTGTGTGGAAGGTATAAAAATGTCGAAGAACGATAATAAATATAATGTTCATACGCCCTGTATGTCCTACGATTATCCAATTTTTTAGTAAATAATGTTACAAGTGTCTCAATTTTTATAACCTTTATAAAATAGATATACTAAGTTTGTCACTCTATTTGCAATATCGAAAAGGATCATAATTAAAAACTGAAACTGAAGTTAGTGATGTAGGTGTGTTCGGGGGAAGAATTGTTTGCAAAGTCTCAAGGTTTGTACGGATGATGAATAATTAGATCTCTTAATGATAATAATGAAATGGTGTAGGGTATTAAATGGTCAACTATAACATTTTCACTTTTTGTTCTACATATAAAATAATTCAGCAACAATGTGTTTTTTTTTCTTCTTTTGCAAATAAATACATATTTTATAATGCAACCTATGAACGTATTTATATATAATCTGTCTATGTAGTAAACTTTGGCAATATTTTGTATTTGTTTTTGGTTTTTTTTTTTTTTGTTTTGCCTCAGTAGTTTTTCATTTTTATTTATCTATTTTTTTTCGTCCAAACTGTGTTTACTTTAGTTTTTGTAGACTTTAGAGATTCATGTTTGTCTTGTCGTTTATATGTAGCTATCCATCTATATATATATTATATGTAGATATATGTATAATGTAAACTGGATTCTAAATTTGCAACCATTAGTATTACGTTTAATCTGCATTCAAAGAAGTTTGAAATATTATTTCCCAACAGTTTGGAAGAGGTTTTAAATGATGGTCTCCTGGATTTGGCGTACGCCTAATATAGCCGCGCTTCATTTGTTTTTCTTAGAGACAATTGATTGTTTTGATTTTGGTTTTTTTTTTTTATTTCATTTATTTATAGAACACGGTCACATATTTTTATAATTTACCAGAACATAAAATTTCCTTTCATACTTAAAGTCAACCAATCATGAATCAATTATTTCAAGTACATGATGATGATTGAAACAAATGGCACCTGAGTAAACTATTGTCAAGGCTGGGTCATTGAAATGAGAATATAGAGACAAGCTGTATGCATATTTGTTGGCATTAAAGATAAAAAAAAAAAAAAAAATTATTGCAAAATTCTTCTATGGTTTAGAAGAGAATTTAAAGAAATCAATTAACGCAACTTGACATATTTTACTTAAGCACTTGTACCTAATACATAATATATAAAACTAGCATGATTGTTTTCATTGATTGGCACTAATTTCCTAACTTAAATGAAAATGTTTTTCATTTTTGTTTACTTTTATTGTATTTTTTTATATTCTATACATCATTCTAGTACCCAACTGAACCTCTTAAGGATACGTACTCTAAGCCCCAACGAGCTCGTTATATCAAACAATATTACATTTTTGAATAAACAAAAAAATCAATAATAAAATATTTTATAATACGTGGCGTGGTTAATAAAACAAGTGATTGCAATCAATTAAAAAAATATTTTTCTATATAGAAAAGAATTTATTTATATAAAATAAAGTTGAATGAGGAAAAAAAAACTGCTTACATTTCCTGTCTAAATATTGTGTGATTTATGTGACTTTGAAGGAAATTAAAAGCAAAAAAAAAAAAAAATAAGGAAAAAAAATTTTTGAATATAATTACAAAATGTAATTTAGTGTTCTTCTACTAATTGACCTTTAAATAGTTTTGCATTAGACAAGATTCCACATTTTATTTATTATTAAAAAAGAAAATTTCATTACTGTGCAATTTAGCAGAAACTCAAGTGACTTAAAACGTTTGGCTACATTAACTGGAATTACAGTTGATTACATTTGAACATTATGGCTTTAATAGATGAAGAGGTAAGTAAATTGCAAAAACTAATTAAAGAGAAATGAGTCTTCAAGGGTTATTATAAGCCAAACAATCCTTAGAGAAATAAAAACAGGTTATACTTGCCTAAGACCAAATTTTGAATATGATACAAATGTATACGTTTGGTTGGTGCCAAGTGGTGCACTTTTTAGAGATTCCTTACATTTGTTAAAGACATAGTACTCGAAAGTTTAAAACGGAAGGTTTTAGGTTCGTTTACCGAGAAGCACAATTTTGCGGAAAAGTCAGCGTAAACATCCAAATGAAATTCTCTTAATAAGGGTACAATCTTTACCCTTATTTTCACTTAAGCGTCAATTTTTTTTCTTAAAAATTAAAAAATTGGAGATTAAGACCCATAATATTTTCTACTAAACGGCAACCTTGAGAAAAAAAAAACCGGTTTCGGTCGATTCACACGCATTCACGGTCATTCACACAGCAACTGCTCTACAGTTTCAACCTCTTTTTCATCCCTGTACAATCTCAGTTCAAAATCTTAAACTTTATATTCTAGTTTGTGGTTTCATCGAATCAGATTTGAGTGCTAATCAAGAATTTTTCATACTTACGAAAATCTTTAATGTGTTACAAACGGAATAGTACACTTTTTATACCACCATGAAGTAATATATACCTACATACGTAAACAAATAAACAAACAAACAAGTGAGCACATGTGCTTGTCATTGAAAGGTGTGAAAATTTTCACATAAAACTTTTTTAAAAATAAATTTCGTACGTAGAAAAACTTCATTCACAGATTTTCTGTTTTACAAATACATACATACAACATTTTGATATGTGTTAAATTTTGACGTAATAAAGGTTATAGATATTTGTTTGTAAATTGTACAAGTTTTTTTTTTCGCTTAAACTAAATTTCAACATAATGTTTAAATTTTATTGACAGATAAAATAATATTTTCCGATTATTATTATTATTATTATTATAATATTGGAAATCTGAGATCTGAGTGTAGAAACTAAAAGTGTCTGTACACAATTTCAGTTCAATGTCTTTTAATGTAGGCTCGAAAGAATACCTACAACAGACAGACGTACGGACACATGGACTTAAATGTCTAGATCGACTCAGTTTTTGATATTTATTAAGAATATAAATACTTGGTAGGATCTCTGATGATTTTTTCTGGCAAGTGCAAATAGTATGACAAACTTAGTACACCCTACATCTTAATTAGAGGGCATAAAATTATGTTAAATACAATTATGAATAAATTTGATCATTTTTTGTGGTTACAGACAAACATAAATTTTTAGCTTAAAAATTCATGTTAACAAGAACATTTATCACATTCAATTTAATTCAATTCAATTCATTTTATGAAATAAACATATTTTTAAACATTTTCTTATATACATAAATATATTCATTTTTCTAAATATATTTCACAACAAACCGCTTCAAACATATTTTCTGCAATTTAAGAGGCAGCCAAAGCAATCAATCATGCAGAAATCATTAAAATGACTCATTTTCATGGCAGATCTGTTTGTTTTTTGATCCACACCAGAAGCATTGCATTTAAATGCTATTTAAACTTAATTTTGAAATGATTAGAAAATCTACACTTACATGACCTACAAATGTCATTTGCATCGAATGTATGTATATAGGCACACATAGTCTATGTACGCAAAATTAAACAAAAAAAAAAAAAAAATACAAAAAACAAAAAAAAAAATACAAAGAAAATGTTAGAATATTGAAAATACAAAAGAACGCGGAATTTCATTTACGCAAAAGAAGAAAAAAAGTGTTTGAGTGTGTGTGTGTTTGTACCCTTAACTCTGTACACAAGAAAAATATGTATTTGGCTTGGACCAAGCATCGAATGCCCGCCCAATCCCTTGAGACATTAACATAAAATTTATGATCGGCACAAATGTTCATGTGTTGTGGGCGGGGTTTTATTACAATTTTTGTGTTTTTTTCGTTCGTTTTTTCAAGAATAGTATTGCATGTTATAGATAGGTACCAATATCAACGATATTTCATCAAGAATTTAAATCCAGGCAACGAATTCGAGACCTTTTTGTTGCAGATTTTAAGCCCCAACTGAAATTTTGCCGATTTTTTCAGACCTATTGACAGACCGTTTTATTTTTTTTTTAAATATTTCGGGTTCCGAATCACTTTCCGAAGCCTTGCGTAATAAGTGGTGTTACATGTCACGAACTGTATTCATTGAATTTTCTTTAACATCACATCACATCACATCAGACATGTTCATGCATTGGCATTTGTTTGTATATGCATGTGTGTGTATGTGTGTATGTGTGTAGATTGGCAAAATATAAAATCAGCTGCTTTCATGATGTATTAAAGAAGGAAGCTAATTTGTTTTCAGTCAAAATTGTGTGAGCAACACATGAACATGCACTGAAAAGTCAACAACACAACAACAAGAACAACAAAAAAAGTTATGATGTTGTTTGATTAGCACAGAGCATAACATCATCATTATCATTGTGGGATTATAATGCAAAACAAAATTTTATATTTAGTTACAAAATAATATTTATTCTAATGCTAGCGTTTCTGTTTGTATTGTGTGTGTATTCGAGATGTTTTTTTTTTTTCCTCTTTTTGTGACAATTTATCGTAATTAACATGAATGTATATGGAAAGCTCGAAATATGTTTTAGGATAAAATACATAACAACAACAATAATAATAATAATAACAACAACAACAACATATTATACAATCTATTTGCAGACTGTCCATCTATAGCTGTATGTGGGTGTTCACACATATATAATAAAAAGTTTTTGTTTCAATTCATTACAACAACAACTAACAAGTGTGTTCATTTATTGTGCATGTACAAAAAGCATAATTAAGATCAATTTATATGACACAATATTGTGCTGCAGGGCAAAACATTAGCTAACTGTTTCGTTCCTGTCCTAATCAATTGCTTTCTGGACAGGAACAGTTATTTGTGTGCTCGCCACCTTCTATTGACACATTCTCAACCGCATATCTCTCCACTCTACAGTGTCACCATAACAATTAATGCAAGTGGTCAGAATATATATATGTTGGAATGTTGGAATGTTGGAATGTTGGAATGTTTGTGTTTTTGTTCATGTTCATGTGTGTATGCGATATCACACCATTCACAGAAATGTGTACGAAGTGTACAAATGTGCGCATTGTCAAAATGAATGACTGCAACATAAGCAACAACAATGGTTTGTGAGTTAGATTTACACTCTCTGGTTCCTCTGGGTCTGAGTATTTATTGGTGTGTATAAATTTATCATTAAATATTGTTGTAACAGTTGACAAATTGTATATTTACTTAAAAGTCATGTTAACGCTTACAATTGTATGGTGTTGCCATAGATAGCAAATGAATGTAATGAAGTTATTTAGAAGGCACGCATTCATCATTGCATGGAAGTGTAATAAAAAGCGT
Organism: Crataerina pallida; assembly: GCA_949710015.1. Taxonomy (NCBI): domain Eukaryota; kingdom Metazoa; phylum Arthropoda; class Insecta; order Diptera; family Hippoboscidae; genus Crataerina; species Crataerina pallida. The sequence goes on from OX453290.1 coordinate 3,152,489, forward strand.
GTTCTTGGAATTCTATATATAAAAGTATTGTAGTCAATGTTTTTATTTCTATGATAAAATTTTAATTATTTATATATAAAAAAATTCTTTTTAAATAAAAATAAAATAAAATTATTTTTTTTTATTTTTAATAAATACTTTAAAAAAAAATGCAATCTTACACAATCAGAGTGACATGCCCTTGTATTGCTAATTAGACCGTTCAACAATGTTTGTCATAAATTATGCGTTAAACATATGAATTATATTTGTTTCGTGTACAATTATTTTTCCTAATTAGGCGGAACTATAGAAAAAAATTGCAAAATTACACTCAACAAAATCAAATTACGATAACGATAAGGTTTATAACGAACACATATAAAGACAGAACGACCGACAGACACATGACATTAAGGTCGTGATCGTAGCATTAAAAAAAACAATAAAGTGAATATTGTGCTATTTTACAAAGAGGGTGGATAAAAAAAATTAATAATCAATCCTTTTGAAGCGATAAACTCAATAAAATACAGAGTGACGCAACATACAACATTCACTTCAAATAAGAAAAATCATAATAACTAGAAAAAAAAAATTAAGTAATGGAAGAATTTCACATCTTACTGTATTTTTTATACTAGAATTAAAGAGCCAAACGAGCTCATTTTGTTTATTTGAGTCAAAAGAAAAACTCACTCACTTTTGTTGTGAAAAATATATATAATCATAGTCACTCTCAACTCAAATAATTAAGAAAATAACAATGCGCTCGCGATCTTAAGAGATTTATTTTCTTTGTTCTCTATTCATCGACTATTTAAGAGAGACTGACAAATATAATGTTAGGTTAGATAAAAAACAACATTTTCGTTTTCGAGTTGTTTCAAATTTATTAATCATAAGCTGACAAAAAAGAAATAAAATCGTTTTATATTTTCCATTAAAATCTATGAAAATTTTCATTAAATATGGTGGAGGACACATTAAGTTTGCCACATAATGAGGCCTTAGAGACCATGACAAGTTCAGTTTATTGATTACATAAAAATTAGAGTTGATTGAATGATTTGTTCTATTTGGCATCTGTACGTCCACATTTCTGACATTAAAGTGCTCACTGATTTATTAAGATGAAATTTGACTCTAAAATGTATAACATTTATAATTTATTTATTCTGCTATTCTATTTAAAATGAAACCTTCTATTTTACCTACTGATCATAATTAATACTAGTAATGATTATTAGGTGTTAGCTTTGGTTATATTCATAATGTAGCTAAACATTAATTATGATTAAAAAGATAATTTCATTATATAATTATTGTGGTTTTAAAATTTGCACGTAACTGCGTAAACCGACAATGTTTTATAGAGGAAATGTTAGTTTGCATTTTATATATTTATTAAACACAACCACATATGGCTGTGTAGCACAACTAACAATAATTTTTTTTTTCAGTTTTTATGCATTTCTTTGTATAAACAAGAAAAGTTCTCTAAAACCAAAAAAATTGCAATATGTGCGTCATAACACCATTGTAGACAGGCGAGTATTATTCTATTACGACAGGCGAGTAGTCTAGCTTAAATAAGACTAATGACGATTTAATCCGGCTATTGTAATATGTATATGAGCACTTATGAAACCATATTTAATTTAAAGAGCATGTGCGTGCAGCATCTATAAAATTTTCTAATTAAAATTAATTTAATCAATATTTTTATGACACCATGTGTTCAATAAAAATCTATTCTAAAGTCAAAATTTTAAATTAAATCAATTAAAAATCTGATAAATTGTGTGGAAATGTTATTAAAATTTAGGATTTTTTTCCCATATAAAGATTACATTTGGAAAAAAAAAATTATTTAGACAAAGGGTTCTACGAAATAGTGTAAATTTGTTGTAGAAAATTTTAATTTTTAATATCATTTAACTCTGCTTATTTTTTACACATTATTAAATAGGTTTATTAGCTTTACAAATTTAAACCGTGTTTTTCTTCATCTTGAATTATTGTTGTGGGCGTGGCCATTAATTAAATTTGTCTATTTTAAGAAGGAAACTGTGCCATAAACTACGTTTGAGGAGAATCCAGACAAAAATATCATTGAGAATATAAGCGAGACATTTTTTATACTCTTTATAGAGATTTCAATAATCGGTATCGCAAACAGTGTAGCGTGTAAAACGTATGCCTGCAATCTCAAAATGTGTACAATAGTTGCTCGTTATTTGTATGTCTCTCTTTCTCACTCTTTTCCCAGAGGTTCTATTGTCTACAATTGTGTGATTATCAATTTGCAGTTGTATTTGTTTGTATAACGTTTATATCCAAATTTAGCATTTTGTTGGCTACTCGTACAACTGTTCGCTCTGATTTTTATAACAACAATATGTTAGCATCATATATAATTTACACAAAACTCTCTCACTCACACATTAACCACATATATATACGGAATAATATTTCAATGATTCAACATTATTGCTGTTTAATTTGTTTTCATCTAATTTTTGCGTTTCTCCACCACATCCAGTTGGAAAGTATTGTTGGAAAGCGGCAACATTGTTTTTAATATAATTGCTTGCAGTGGTTATGTTATCAGGCCTCTATTGTGCGTCTGATACAATCAATTTATTGCAATAATATGCGTTCATTTTTATAGGTTTTAAATGCCTGTACATAGGCATGCATAATAAATATGCATTTGTACCCTCCATGCCTGTTTTGTTTTGTTTTGTTTGGGTATAAATGGCACTATTTGTTTTGTAAAGCCATTTATTGTTGTTGGCAAAATATCTAAAATTATCCGAACAATAATAACAAAAAGTGTTTTATTTTATAAAATTTGGCTTGCTTTTATATGGCAAAAGCTAAATAGCTGTATTTCGGCCGGTATTAAAAAAGATTTTATATGAAATTATGAAAAAGAAATTTTAATCGCCATCGAAAAATTATGCATTTTATAAACAAATCAAAATTGGTTCGTTGTTGCAGCAACAAGATGGCCTGGGACCAAGCGCACAAGTTAATGAGATGATTTAATCGAAATTGTTTATATACAGAATAAATTAAACGAAAACATCAACAGGAAAAATAATTGAATTGATTGAATTAAATGAGTTATGTCCGTCGCTCCTTAATATGTACGATCTTTTCATGAAAATACACACCAGAATATGTTGGTAGCTTAAACTTTGAAGAAAACTTATTTAATTCTTTTTCCTGTCTATGACAATTACACAACATCCCATATAACGTTTGATGGCTTGGTTCCTAAAGATTTCAAATAGAGAAAATACTATATTAAGGTTATTCAGTAATGAAATTTTTTGCATCCATATATGGTCTTAGTTGAATTTTTTTTTTTTTTTTTTGAAAAAAATAATCTCCTTGAAAAAGTTATCATTTCCTTTTAATTCCTAAAACAATTTCACTAGTGAGAGAAGTATTTATATTTCTGTTAAGGTTGGATACTCTGATACTTTCTTCTTAGTCTTACAAATGCTTTGAAAATACGGACGTACATCAGGTGATAACTAAAGAAAAATTTGGCGCAAGGGATCTGATTACAACTTTAATGTTATCCACGCCCACTTATGGTAACTCAATGGATAATAAATAAACTTATTATAGTCGGTTAAAAGCGAACATTTAATACCCTACACCCCTTAGCTCCACAAGTTATGCTACAATTAGTTTAGTTGTGTCTGTAAATGAGAGGTATTGACATATAAGTCTCTTTGAAAAATATCATTATGCGGGAAAGAGTTCTTGAAATGGTTCGTTTGACCTCTGAAACAAATTTTCTTAAAAAATATTACGAACTACGATTTTTTTCCATACAGAGACTTGCAGTATATAGGAAGGGGTTACTAAAACTGGTCCGATTCGGTTCATCTTTGGGCCAATTGTTCTTGTACCAAATTTCATTAAAATATATTTTAAAAATACGACCTGCAGCTCGCGCACAAATATACATGAGCAGCCAGACGGACAGACGTATAAGGTTAAATCGATTTAGATTTTGATTCTGAACTTAGGAGTCACAAACATCTAAGTACGTGGTGCAGGGTATAATAAAGAAATAAATTTATATTTATGAAAAGTGTGTTTATGTCTTATTTGTTTATAAGACTAAGGAAGCAACACCTATAAAAGTTATGGCTGTTATGTGTAAAGCAAAACAAACAAAAAAATTATAAAGAAAGAACTCACACATAAACATAAAAGGCACCAAGTGTAAACGGATTTGAATGAATAATTGCGCTTCGTGTAAAATGCTAAAAGAGAAGAAAAATAAAGAAAAAATGTCACCTCAACAAATGCCTCAAACCGTATATGACAAAAAATGATGAATTCTAACCATCATCAGCATCATTGCGATTTTATAGAATGTGTGGGTTTATAAAAGTAATGTATATATATAAAGCGTTGAATGTCATCATGATAAGCGCAAACACAAAACTAATAATAGATTAAAGGATAATGTGAGGTGAACACCACCAATTAAAACGAAATACAATTAAGAAGGAAGAAAGGAAGTCACTGTTATGTGTGTGTGTGTTGTATAAAGGCACAAAATGAAATGAAATGTTTTGTTAAACAAAGCAACTTTGAACGACCTCAACGTATAATTCAGTGCAGTGTATGGTGTGTAAATATTTATAAAATTGTCTTTGTTACACAATCTCATGCACTTGTATTCCAGTCAGTTGATTTGATGTACATTTCATTGTCAATGTCTTTGTCCGAATAAACAACGGTTGAACGGTTTTCTTTAAGCCTTAAAGCACAGTCGTTATATGGTATTTGTAAAGTTCGGTTGTTTTTCAACTGTGAAAAGTTTTCCCGAAAATCAAATAGCGGAGTGCACAGAGTCGTGTTGACTTAACTTCTAAACGGTATAGAAAATTACAAAATAATTAATTAAATAAATAAATAAAAACAACAACATAAAATGAAATAAAATAAATAGTAAAAAAAAAATTTCAACTTAACCTAAATTTATTTGGGATAAAAATTAGGCTTTATAAAAAACTATATAAACAGATTGCATCGAGAGTTCAAGGTGCGCAAAGGAACAAGACCAAATGATATTCGGAACTAATTATTTTAGCTTCTTTCATATATTCAATGAATCGAATCTTAAAAAAGTTATTTTGTTCACCTCTTCAAGCTTTGCTTACTTTGAAGCTGCTTTAGTCCACTTTAGTCCATTGCAGTCCATTGTTGAATCCAAACTTTCTCTATAAAGTAAATAGAAAAGGGAAAAAATAATACATAGAATGGATTTTTTCTTATTATTGTTTGATAATATTAAGGACGTACGGACAACATTTATTCGAATCATATAAAAACAAATACAGCTTTAAACGTTTTCGCTTTAATCACATTTAAATATCAATAATTTTCTCACAACAAATTCCAAATTGATACAACAACCAATGTAACATTTATCTGATCGGACCAAAATTCGTTTTTGCTTTATCTTCTATGTCTGTTACATGTTCTTTTTTCGCTTGTTGGGGTATATTTGGTTAGCTCTTAATACAAAATATATAGAAATTTTATGATCTCTTGAGTTGTGGATACGTTTTTTCGTTACATTTGATTGAGAGCTATCCAGTCATCTGGCTACACACGACTAACAAATGCCATCGTACAGCTCTCAATGGCTGAGGTTTGTACTGAAAACATCACAACACTGTCCGTTTGCGTTGAACGTGTTGTGTAAAATATACCGCGTAATATCCAAAACAGGAAAAGAAAAACACATAAAAATTATTACCCATCGGTGGCAAATACAATTCTGTGATGTAAATACTATTAAAATAAACCAATATCGAAAACAAAGTTACACAAATTACACCATAAAACAAAACACTTGAACGTGAATATAGTTGGCAATGAGAAGCGTATCAACCAAAAATAATATATTGTTTACAGCTTTGTCAATAAAATCCCCACAACGAGGAAGATGAAAATTATCATCAAGTGTTATGGATTTTCAGTGATGTTTGTAGGCGTTGCATAATATTTAGGGTTTGAAGCTAGTGAATGGTTTATCATGAATTATTGTTCGGAAGAGGATGCAAGAGGAAATGTAGAAACAAAAAGCAAAAAAACGTGTTATTAAGTAACAGCATTTTCTGGTACAGTTGAGGTTTCATTTACAAACTGTAAACGAAAAATCATTTTTGAGTTTTTTGTTTGAAGATTCAAAATTTATTTAAAAAAATTTTCAATTCATTTATTTCTGTTCCAATTTTTTCATAAACATTGATATTTATTAATATTGCGGTTTGCATTAATCTTAGTTTGCGCCATGAAATTTCATAAAAAGTTATGAGTTTTGTAATGGAAGGTGTTGAAAAAAAATATACCAAAGTTAATAAAAATTTCTCTGTATCCATCTCTCTAATCAAGTTCAACTGTATGAAAAGAAGATTAAGTAAAAATATAACAAAAAAAAAAGTGAAAAAATCCATTTTGTTTCTAATAATAGCACTCATACGCAGAGGAAAACTTACAGCGCCATAGAAAATTGTTGTTCGTCTGTCTAAATACGCAAAGCGAACCATTTATACATACATTTGTAGGTATTTACTATATTTAGAGAGTAAATAAAACTATTTTTAATGTTTGGAAAAGTTGTTTGTTTGAGAAATGTGTTTCTTTTATTTAAACTTTTCAAAATTGATTCAATGATTTTTTCTTATATGATATATAGAGTGTTCACTTGATGTAGAGAAAAACATTAAAGTTAAAAAAAAAAAAATTTTGGCTGAGGCCAAATCTTGAATACCCATCGATGCTTGAAGGCTTTCCGAGTAAATCTGAAAATTTACGTAACAAATTACACTTTTTTTGCATTGTGACGCGTACAAATCATTTGGTCGATTTCAATACAAAGTACTTTTTTACTTTCTATTTTAAAATTATAATCGATCGGAGAGTGACTTAGTAAGATCGACTCAGCATTCGATGCTAATTTAAGGTATATATGTATGTGTTTGGTAAGGTCTTCTTTTCTCCATTTTAAGCGTTGCAAACGTTTTGACAAAGTGTTACATGCCCCATATACACGTCATGGTTGATGTAAAAAAGTAACAAAATTCAAAACAATACTAAACAAATTGTTGTCATATAAATATAAATCAATTATTAATTAAGGATTAAAATATTGGCTTCATTTTATATTTTTAATATATTGTTTCAATATAAAAAAAATTCATAAAAAGTAAAATTTGTTTCAATAATGAAAAAAAATAAAATAAAATAAATTATAATAATAAAGTAAAAAAATAAAAAATAAAAAAAATATAAAATAATATAATAATAAAATACATGTTGAAAAAATTAATTAAAACAACATAAAACTAATATAAATTTACAACTTTTTTTATGGAAAATGGATTTCAATATAGGTGAAATATTTAATACATGTACATATATAAATATTCAATAATAAAATTTCAGAATTTATATATATTAAAAATAAATAATTTTAAAAAATAAAAACTTTTGTTTAATAAAATAATTTTAAAATAAAAAATTCATTATAAGAAATTACAAAAGAAAAAAAAAAACATGGAAGATACTGAAATAATTGAGAAAGAAACTACTACAACAACAACAACAACAACATCGAAATGGAAAAGGAAACGTACAACAAAAACAATGGTTGGTAAATTGAAAATATTTTATATTCAAATTTATCTTAAATTTACTTTGGATTGGAGAAGAAAATTAAATATTCTGGCTAAAGTAGAAATTCATTATTATTAATAAATAATTTAAAATGAACCAGTAAGAAATTTAAAGTTGGCTTGGGCCAAATTTTAAATGCCTGTAGAAATTATTTTGAATCACAAAGTGTGTGTTTGCAAATCAAAGTTCATTTAATTTCAACGATTTTTAATAACACACTCAACCCTAGTTACGGATTATATAACTATTTCATTATTTATGTTTATCTGTTATAAAGGATGGAATTGTTATATATAAAGCCCAGCAAATTGGTTGAGAGTGTTGGATATATAACATTTTATTACTATCCCTTTGCCTACACTTTTCACTTCTTTAATTATTAAACTTTTACAAATCAAATGTTTCATGTTTATTAAAGAACTTTTCAATTGTTCATGTGTGCATACATATATACGGAATTGTATATATGACCACAATTATTAACGATAATTAGATGGTTCATAAAAACGGTCATATTTTATTATTTTATATAATATTTTTTCTACTCATTACTTCAGTGGTTGAGATATACTGAGTTTGTAATTCCATTTGCAAAATATCATATCAAGTGTACCCATATGTCCATCTATTGGATATAAAAACTTATGATTAAAGAATAAAACTACATCATAAAATAATATTATTGTATAAAAACTTTAATGTAAGAAAAATTTACGTATTGTCAGTACGTCCATTATTTGTTTAATGAAACTAAGAGCCAGAATTTAAAAACACAATTAGTCCATAATTGAGCAAAACTACTCAATTTAAATTTACAATTATTTGTTTTAAATTTTATACCAAATAAAATAATATTTGAGCTTTTAGCTTTTTTTTTAATTGGTGGACGTACGGACAATATCGCACAAAAAAACGTTTCTCTTAGTTTTTGCCATGGAAACCATACTTTATTGTATTTTTATATATAAATTTGTAAACTTTTTGTTGTAATGTCATCTATAATTTTTTAATTGGAACATAACTAATCATTCATCCTGTTTTTTTAAATATTTTTATACCCTTCATATGACATAACTGGTATACTTTGTTTCCCATTACTAATATAAAACTCAGAGCCATTAATATTTGTACAATGACATAAATCAACAACAATTTGCCGTATATATTAAGCTATAAAGATGAAATTAGCTAAATATGAAAATACCAAAAGTGAAGCAGATTTAGAAAAACAAAAAAAAAATTTATAATTTAATAGAAAATTCGTCGGTTCAATGTGTGTCCTTTGAGGAAGTCGAAATCGTATACAGCATACGCTCACAGTTTATGCATGACTGTTTAGGGTGTCCAAGTTTTGATGTAAGCCAGGTATAAGCCACCTACAGGCTTTTAATTGGTATTGAAATGAATCTTTATATTAATGATATGGTCAATGCAAATAACTGATTATATATATTTTTATAAAATGTAATTTTTTCATATGTAAACAGTTTTTTTACACCCAACCTTTCTGTCGGTTATCTGCCAAATTTTAAGTTTATAGGTCCATTTAACAGATAAAAGGGTTTTTGTTGATTGTGGAAGTCAATTAGTATTTGATGCTGATCAAGAATATATATACTTTGTAAAGTCTCTGATGCCTTCTTCTGGGTTTTGCAAACGGAAAGACAAATTTACTATACCCTTAGGGGATGCCATGCACTTGATATTATAGGATGATTAATGACGTCTGCTTTTCTTTTCCTTTTCTCTTTTATTTATTATTCTTATTTTTATATATTATATATTATTTACAATCGTGAAATGTGTTCTTTTTCTACTTTAATAAACGAATTTACGAAATATTTCACCAAATGTATTATTTTTATTTTATTTTAATTAGGCAGCAGAAAGAAAGAAAAAAAAGTAATAATTCCTAATGCCATGACTATAATAAATACAGGATTTTTATTGAAATGTCGCATTTGCTAAAAAAAGATATAAACACGAAAATATTTTATTAAATTATTTTAAATGATTTTTGTTTTGTTCCGTGAAAATAAATATTTTGAATTATATTTAGATATGAAAAATAATTATTGCATTCACTCAGCGGGAACTGTATGAATTGATTTTTTGCTTAAAAAGTGTTAAAATAAAAGCTACTAAATGATATTCTTTTAATAATGAAAAGAGTATGTTTTAGTTTATTGTCCGAAGTACAGAAATACTTTTCTTTAACAATTTGACAGTTCATTATGGTGGAGACTCTTGTGTCAGAGTATTTTTACCTTAAAACAAAATAACAATGCAGGGTTTATAAGAAAAAGTTTTCGAATACTTTTAATGTTACTTGGATTGCTATACCGAAGTGGAATTTTATAAAAGTTTACAAGTAAAAAAGTTATATTTGCCTTAAGACAAATTTTGAAGATCCGCCATCTTAGATCATTGAAATAAAATGATGTTTATACAAAAACCATTTTATATGAATCGTAGAAGAATTATTTGGTTTTTGATTCAAAATTTTTAACTGTTCGGGTCCGATTCTCTTAAAACCTTCCAGGGGGAGGATGTTTTTGTTAAATTCTTAACGTTTGCGGAACTACCTTTTTCATTTGCAATATTTTTTCTGGGTCTTCAGTTTACAAATCGATCGATATAAATGAGGGTGGGTGTGGCATTTGCCATTTAGGAGTTGCAAACATCCGCAAAATCTTAATATACCCTTTGCACTAAATGGTGCATGGTATACAAAAAATTGCACCATTGACGATTGGAAAATGCATGCGCTTGTTTCTATAAATATTACAATAAATTATACTATAAATATAAATATTATTTACTGCCTTCTACAGAAAGGTTGCTTTCCTTCAATCTACACTTGAAATCTACTTTTTGTTGTTGTTTTGTTTGTGTTTTCGTTAAGAAAACTAATAAAATTGTACAAAACTAGAACAAAAACACTAAAAGGAAGCGAACAATGAACACTTGGGGCACTTGACTGATCTCTGACCGTAAGTTTTAACATTGAACAAGGACACTGCGTGTTTATTGTTGTTTCTTTTCTCTTTGTAAATACAAACCGCTAGATGTTACGTATATAAAATAATGTATTTGTGTATATTTGGGGATATATAGTGTGTAATATATGAGAAAAGGTACTTTTTTTTATTTTTTTTTATATATAGGAAGAGCATGTGAACTGTTTCTGTTGGCTGCATGCCCAAACATTAATATTTAAATGCCGGCATTAGAAAAAATAAACAGACAGACTTGTGGTAAAGCTGATATATAAACGATTGCTGTCAATTTTACACCAACAGAACGTTATCGAATAGTTGGGTTGGGGTATACCAGAATAGCTACGAGAAGATATATTAAAATAATATCGAATTGTTTTAGCACAAGTATTTAATAAAGAAACTTCTTTTCATACAAAGTTTTTCTTATAATCGCAATTACTGACTTCTTCATGCAATATATTGGAATTTGAAACTTTTATGTTAATTAAAGAACGTTTTTTCAGATTAATGCATTTCTTTATTCAATTTTCTTATTCTTACATTTCACTTTTATTTCTATTTATTTGTTTTTATATATATAAACGTTTTATATGTTTGATTTCTTCTTATCTTATATGATACGTAAGTAATTTTTTGATCTTCTCTAAAATTATTGTTCATGGTTAACATTAATTTTCGTTTGATTTATTTATTTGTTATTTTATTGATATTTTTTAATTATGCCTAACATACGTGTTGGTGTGTAATGTAATAAGAAAATTTATTACACAATTATGAACTAGAACTGAATTTAATGGAAAATAACAATAAATCGATGCAATTAATTTCAAACATTAAAATTCTGACGGAGATAGCATTTATTTTTATACCTCGCCCTACTTGTGGCAAAGGGCATATTGTGTTTTTGAGGATGTATGTAACTAGTAAAGGGCAAATGGTACACCTATCCTCAATTGTTCCAATCGATTCCGAATCAAAATCAACCGTCCGTCCCTCTTCCCATAATGTATTGCGATATTTCGATGAAATTTGATACAACAACTATTGAAGATACACCGAATTAAATATTAGAACCCCTTTCCCCATTTCAAAGAAAGCCCGAAAATTTGAAATTTTTTATTTTTAACAAAAATTATTCTTTTTAACAAAATTTGACGAAGAATAGTTAATTATCTTAGCATTCAACTGTGACATATTTAACTCCGATCCTAACATTTTTAGAACTCCTTTCCATATAAGGCCATTTCACGTTATAACTTAAACGTCAATGCCTCACGTTTACAATTGAAAATAATTACAAAATAATTTGTGGAACTATTAGGGTTTATTTCAAATGAATATCTTTAAATAATGAACATTTTTAATTAAATGAAAAATTATTTGTATTATGTTAATTTTTGATTATATTTTTTAATTAATTGTATTTAAATAATAACAATTATCTTTTAATATTATGTAATTGGCTAAAATATTTAATCAATATTTTGCTGGAAAAAAAATAATTTTTCATTTTTTAACCCTTCTTCTAAATAATAATCAATATTTTTAAATCAATTTAAAAAATTATTATTCGCATTTTTAATTTTTTTTTTCAAAAAATAACTATTTTTTATATTAATTATTATTTTTGATTTTGTAAAAATAATTTAAAAATAATTGTAACTTTTGAAAATAGTTATAATGTTTGTTTTAATTGATTTATTTATTTATTATTTTTTCTTAGGTTAGCCGAATAGATTTGCTTTGTTCTTAAAATTCTATGTTTTTAGACTGATTCTGTTCATGTTTGGTTTTAGTTTGATTTCTCTCTAAAGTCTACCATTAATGAATCTACATGCAAATAATTCCTTTACCTACATATATATATACATAGGTGTACAAATTACTTTTGTTCATATGTCCTTCAAATAAATGCAATGAATATCAACTCCATCTTATTATTATAATCAGATGCACAAATTGCGTACATGTCTATTTGAAGTGATAATAAAATGCTAATTATATTAGTATTAATTTTCGTGTAATAAAGTGCCATCAAGACGGTAGTTTGCTTCCTTTTGTTGTTTGGAAATGGCACTCCAAATTATACACTTTTATATTCTTCTTCTATCATAGGGAGCTGAGATGTCATTTTTGTTTGGATATATTTTCTTTTCTTTAAGAAAGTCTTTCTCTCTGCTTTTACAATATTACGGTACCGAAAATTTTATTTGCTGTGTTAAAGTTGTCACATTTTTGTTTTTTGTTGTCGCTTTGGTAATATCATTAGCTTGATGCCACTCTCTCTCTCCCTTTCCCACTTTTTTTAATGCTTTCGCAAGTGTTTTTGTTTTAAGCAGAAAACATCTTAACTTAACTTTTGATGACTTTTTCTCTCATTTAAAACATGAAATTGAATTATATATATATCATGCATATGTGTGCAAGGGTATAAATATATGTGGATTATTTTGTTTAAACAAATATTATATCATTGTTGCGTTCATGGTTTGTTTTGGGGGTTGGTTGCTTTTGAAAAGCATACACATTGACAAACAGTTGAGCCAGAAATATAAAACAAAATAAAGCAATTAAGACTACATACAAAAAGATGTCACGCCACATGACAATTGTTGTTATAAACCAGACGAAATTTTTCGCTATTCAAGTAAACTGATCGCTTGCCACCAAAGTGCTGGCAAAGGACTAAAAGGTAGGTGTGTTTAGTGGATGTTTCATTAGCATGAACACATTAATCATCATATTTTGCTTCTGCTGCATAAACTGCTCGCTTAACATTAGTTCCAGAAATTAATTGAAGTGCATTCGCTTACGTAACATCATTAATAAAACCGTTTACTTATTGTTCTCTCTTTTCACTTAATCGCTCTGGATACCATGATTCCGATATAATTGTTGTATTTAAAGTGCACTTGTTTTGTGTATAAGCACTTCGACTAGATTCAATAGTTGGTATTTTACTAGCATTACTGCATATTCTTTACCTTACTCTCTCTCTCTCTCTCTCTCTCTCTGTATCTCCTTCTTTTTCTCTCAACATTTACATATTTGCGACAATAAACTAACAAGAGTATTGTTTTTTGTGCTTTACCGTTATTATTCTTATTCTTGTTCTTGTTGTTCTTGACAGTTTGTAATTTTATTGCCCTTTGAGTTCTGTTATTATTGTACTCTTATGAAGTACAGCAAACTTTTCTCCTCCTTTATGTTGTTAAGCTAATCAAATTTTTCTTTAATTATAATGCTTTCTATCCACTTAATTGTAGGTGTGACCTCTTTGTAGTTTTTGAAATGGGAATTTTTCTCGCATAACTTTTCACTGCAAAATATAATAAAAACACAAGCACTGGGTATTATAATATTTTCATATTATTGTTGTAAAACGGTCATAAAAAGATAATTTAAGAAATAAAAGTAAAAAACAAAGCTTCGTTAAATTTAGAATATGCGTTCAATTTATGTTTAATCGAGGGGCGTGGCATACAGATAAGCCTCTTTTAGCCTCATTTTACCTTCTAAGGTAGATTTTTTCACCAAAGTCAGTTCTTTTCAGAATATTTTTCTTATTTATATGTAACTGATGGGCGTGGCATACATATGAGCGCGTTCAAAGGTATAAATTTGCCCCGAAAAGGGTACTTTTCTGGGTAAATGTAAATCGATTCCCATTAAGGCGGACTATGTAAATTGTAATTGATTTTTTAAATTGAAAGTCGAAACGTTACGCGTCTTTGTAGGAGTCTTGAAAAAAAAAATATTTCATACGCCTAGTTATACCATTGTTCTAAGTGAAACCTGAAAGTGTAACTTGTACAAATACTCTGCTAAAACATATATATTTTATTTACTACCACCATATTAACAAATATGAAACAGATTGAGATGCAAATTTGTGCTTTTAGATGTAAATTCTTATTCGCACACAAGAGTTAAATGGAAATCAGGCTGTGATGTGTTTTTAAAAATCCCATAACACTTTAAATGTTAACACTCTCCATAATGCATGTTATTCCAACAAATGCACAGATAAGTCTTTATGAGCATACAAGCCAAACACATACTTGGTGTCTTTTAATAGAAGCAAGCATGCATACACACACACACATACATTTACTTTACATATAAGCTTTTTGGTATACTGGTGTGTGCACTTATTGTTATGTTTTTACCGAAACGTACTTTAACTAGAAACCCAACCATAAGGGTGAAGACAGACAGACAGACAGGCAGACAGACAGGCAGACAGACGTTTCATTTCTGTAATCCAGAGTATATAGTTTTGAACAGTTTTTCTCTCTTACAATGGAGTAAAATTGTGAGAAGTATATACGGTTTGTAAAAATGTATGTAAAATGCAAAGAAAAGAAGAAGAAGAAAAAGAAGAAGTAGCTGTGCTCCCTATAATTGGCATAAAACTCAGACAATACATATAAAACTATATTATTAAAATTTTGTCCTTATATTTTTATATGTAAACTCTATCCCAATGGATGATATAACATAACAGACACGCCTACAAATTACTAAAAAGAAAGTCTTTTGTGCAATATTAGAAAATGTTAATTATGCTTTAATATTCCCTCGAAATTAGACGGAATTTATTAACTGGCACGCCTTTTATTTACAGAAAAATAATTTTTTTTGTGCACTATTCTATTTTTAATGTAAAACATTCTTCATACTGTTGTCTTCTTGCTTTAGTTATCACTAAAAATCAATTATTTACATGCCACGCCCACAAAGTACTCAAAGCGGTACATAGGAGTAGGGTTTTTCAGGTTTGGTATAAACCAAATACAACCGTTTCGCTTGTTACATAAAAATACATTTTGTAAAAATATATTTGTATACATGTAAGAATGTGTATGGGTGCGCGTGTGTAACATACACCGCCCCACAAATGGAAATGGTAATTTTCTCGGATTATTTATTCTTCAGTAAATAGTTGTATGAGTAGTTATGAGAACAATTTCATTATCCTTCCAACCACAGGAATGAGAAATCAAGAATTTCAGCAGAGCATGCTTGGCAAAGATAAAAAAGAAAAATGTAAATTCTACAATACTTGGCGTACACACACACTTGATGTCTTGGCCAAATGTTAAGCAATGCAAAACAGAAAGAAACCAAAACGTTCACAACCTTTTTCCGTTACCTTTAATCTCTCCGTTTAGTGCTCACCCAAAATACATAAACTATGTGAACTGAAGCGACATGAAATGAAATCATCCAAATGGTTAACGCTACTCTACGCTACTCTACGCTACCTTTTATGAACGCCTAATCTAGGCAAGTCGTTCATGCTACCACTTGTATGCATAAGCATGAATGAAGAGAGTTTTTCTTTTCTAGAATAGGATAAAAGCGTTAAAGACATATCAAGAGGGTCCTAATTTGTACTCGCTTATGCTTGAACAATCAAAGATTATTGAGAGATATTGAGAATCAAAAATTTGTGCAATTTTTTTCATATAAAACATTATTGTTGTTGTCCAAGCATACGCGATGGTTATCAACACAATCTTCAGGTTAAATGAAGCAAACATTATTAAAGAAATCTTGCACAAATAAATGGAAAAATTTCCCCAAACACGTATAAAGCCATAAAAGCAGAATTACATAAAAGTTCGATTCTGAATACAAATAAGTAGAAATATCACACATATCTTTAGAAGGGAAATAATTGCATTATGTATTGAAATGCGGCTGCCCTACACAGTTCAATCAATCAGAATGAATAAATGAAGATTAATATTCCATAGGTTTGTAAAAATAAAGAAGAAGTGATTGAAAAATCATTCCTGGAGTCTATGATATATGCGCCCATACATGTACCATAAAAATGCAATGCAATGAAAAGTTTGTGCTGTCGATACCCATAACAATTGGATGACAACTGACAGATGTTAAAGGAAGTTGAAGAGCGGGAAGGAAGAAGGGGAAGAAAAACAACAGAAAGGTGTTACATATAAGAAATAAAAAGTAAAAATACTACATTTCGCTTAAGCCATATCTTGGGTACCTTACTTTATTAAAGTGCGACCCAAAAAAAAAAAAAAAAACAAATGTTACAAAAAAAAAAAATAATAATAATTATAAACTGCTTTTTAACAACAAGAATCCAACTGCTGCAGTTCAATTATATCCTGAAAAATTATAAAAAAAATTATTCTTTCAGGTATTCATTCACTTTGTAGGCCTCATACATGTTCCACTTCCTGGTTATCCGTGTAATGAGATTGACAACATTGTGTGTGTGGCTGTGTGTTCATTCCATAGCTTATGCGTGTGTTATCATATCTATTGTTAAAAAACAAAGCAGGAGTTAGTCAGTCAATCATTCCGTCATTCACTCCTTGAAGGTGTATTGACAGTAGAATGACGGCTTACATGTTATTTCTATGGCACTGCAGGCACTGCAGGCAAAACATAATCATTCAGTCATATATGTATGTATATAAATGGGGGATTTGTATGGAGTGCTTATAAAAGGGAAAGCAAAAATGAATCAGAAAAAAACTTTAGAAATGTGTGCACTTCTTCCTTATCGCATTACACGCATTCTAATGTATCAAAAAAAGCATTTTTTTTTAGCCATCATGACTGTGAAATTTTCCAACTTCTGCACTAAGATTTTTATTTCGATTACAAAGAGTAGATCGGCCCATCCACACGCCTACAATTTAAAAAGAATTCATTTTGGCGCAAACCTCTATGTACGATTACATCCTAAGGAATACAGGACGGATCCTTTAATAATATACATAATTAAATGCTAGCCACGCCCACTCTGTCTGTACATCTATATAAGTTTAGAATAGAATTAAACCTTACTTAATCTAGTCACCCCCGGTGCATCGCAACAAAACATTTCACAGTCGGCCTATATGGTATTTAGCTGCCTTAACGTTTCCTTTCATTTTCCTTCAATCTGCAGTTCTTTTAGTTGAACTATTCTTAACAATTGTGCTTTGTGTGAATAGGGTGCAAAAACAACTACAACAAAAGGCATAAATATATATTAAAAACAATAAGAAGAAAAAAGAAGAGAAAAAATGAAAAGAATTTCAATTTCAATCAAGATGAAATAAAATAATAAATTGTTTTAATAGTTTTCATTTTATTGTGTGGAGCATAATTGTGAACAATGGTTCATAGACAATAAAGACAATAAAGTTGCTCCATTAAGGATAAATTTTATAAAAAGCATTTCACATATTTTATTACGATTGTCTTCATCTCTAAAACAAATGAAATCACATATCATTACAGAATATGAAAAAGAAAGAAGAAAGAAAAGAATTTCATATAATTTAAATTGCAATGACTCACACATACATATACATCATATAGTATTAAATAAATGTTGCTTGAGCAGATAATGAAATAAAGTTTTATAGTTTCAAAACTTAAAGTGCGTCTGCTTACCTGATTAATGGTTTCTAAAGGTGCAGGAGAGAGAGAGAGGAAGTAAAAAATAAAAATTTCGATAAATTCATTCAATTAGAGCATTGCTTCAAAATATGTCACATATACACACATATAGAAATGAAAATGGGCGAAATAAACATAAATCGATTTTTGAAGTGAAATATAGAGATGAACTAGCAGACGGACAGACGGATATGACTACATTGTCTTGATTCAAAGTATATATAATTTTTATATGTTTACATAATTATGGGTTTCCGACTTTTTCTATCGGTGGTTAGAAAAGATTTCACTTTGGGGTACGTTCTAAAAAATAAAACTAAATTTGACTTGAGCGAAATATTAAATACTCTCCACATTTACATATCTAAAGTGGGTGTGACAGGTATATGATGATGCTCTCTAATAGTCTATATATTCCGTATCAACGTCCAAGTCGAATTTTATGCTAAATAATGTTTTTTATTTAAATTCGTGTGGAGTGTCTGTTATAGGATGTATGGGATAACTAAATATACTGAATTTAAAGTTCATAGGTCAAATTTTGTGGCAGATTGTCTATTATGGGCGTGTCTGTTATCCAACAATGCACATTTTCGACACATTGATGGATGGAATAATGATTATTATATTTTATGTACTAAATTTCAACTCAATAGCTCAATTTTTGTAGAAGGGGAGTAGATTTTTGTCGATTGTAGGCGTGGCTCTTATACAATTTTGCCTAACTTAAAGAGCGGTCTGTGTGTACAATTTATAAATGTCTGTACAAGGAAAATTTCAGCTGAACAACTTAATTATTAACACCGTGATAGTGGAGACTAAGGCACGGACACATCTAGATCGACTTAGATTTTATTGGTGATGAGGATCTCTGGCACCATTTTCTGGGTATAGCAAACGGTATACCCAAAATATACCCTTCATATTATATGGGCGAGACAAACAGTCATTTGACGTTTTTATTAACAATCCTTTGAAGTGCACACCAAAATTAAACTAAAACTCTACAAAACGTATAAATAATGAAAATTAAAGTTTTTTTTTGCTAAATATGCTTAAAAAGTTTTTACATTACTGGCGTTGTATACAAATTTGGAATAAATTTTAACAACACCAACTAATTACAGTTATGTGGCGCAAAATAGTTTAGTCAGCAATTTAAAGCAATAAAATGCAATTTTAGCAAATAAAACGAACGCATACTTACGCACACTTTGGTTATTAGCACATACACTCAAAACACATCCTTTCCTATGCATATATGTACATATGACTAGATATACATATATATGATGTCGTATATAATGGCAGCCGGAAGTAGAGGTGTTGATACTTATGCGTTAGTTTTAATTGGAAAATTGTTTAACGATGATTGAGAAGTTTTATCAAATTATCAAATTGAATAAAGTTTGTAGCTGTTTTTTAATTATTCCACTTTTTTTTTTATTTATATATATTATTTTTTTCTAATTATGTAAAATTCCTTTAATAAAAGTCGGGTTTTTTTTTGAAACGAATTTTTTTCTAATCGGTCGTTTACTTACGGGATCTGTGCTCTATTAGTGGTGGCTTGAGCTAAACTGTGATTCAAATGCCGTGCAACAGTGGTTCTTATACTGCCAACAGTAATAACAAATAAATGCCTGTCGTTCAACATGTAACAGAAAACAATCGGGTTTTTTATATGCCACTGAGTATGCAGTCGTTATTACTTCGGGTGGGTGATGGAATGACTGTGTGAGTGTTATTGGGGGTGGTAAGACGTTCATTGTGTGTGTTTACAGCACAAAATATTGTAGTCAACCGGTTTAATTCATTATATCCGTGTGTGCGTGCGTGCGTGCGTGCGTGCAAAGATGCGTGCTTTATTCTTCTTCTTATATTTTTCTCATTGTTATTGTTGTTATTGTTATAATTGTTTGGTTTACAAAAGCACATTCTTACTGTTTTTTAATGTTGTGTGTTTGATTCTTCTTCTTCTTCTCTCTGTTCTTTTTCGCTCCTTCTGAAAGCAAACAAACATAAGTAAATAAATAAATAATAATAATAATAATAATAATAATAATAATAATAATAATAACAACAGCACCTCAACAATACATGCTGTTGTTGCTTCCTACTTGTATGCATACACACAACACACAGCGTGCTCTGTTGGTTTTGTAATTTTTGCTGTTTCGTGTCATACACCAAATAACAGTACAAAAATCATCGTGTTGCTGCTTCACACACATGTTCACACATGCATAAGTCAAGTTTCCGTTATGGCGTAGCTTTTGTTTTATACCTATTTGTGTATATTTTCTTTATTTGCAGTTTTAGTTTGCGATTCCAGCAATTTGTTGTGCATACGTATGTATGGGTTATGCTGCAACGTTTGCCTGTTCTGTGTTATTGCTACCCTTCTATATTTGTACACATTGTATTGTATTGTTTTAAGAGTGTTGAGATGGTTTTTAAAAGAAATGCTTTTTGGTGAAGGTTTTTCTCCACTTAAACGATTTTTTGCGGCCACTTTATGAATTTTTGCCAAATTCAAAGCAAAGGTTTATGTTAGAAAGAGACAAGTGCAAAAGAAAAAACTTGTTATTATGTTTAGAGAAGGTCGTGGTATAGAGAGATTAAAAAAGGAAAAAAGATATAAATGGTTTACATCAAATTTCAGATATCCTGCTTTATAATAGGTGTGGCATGCGCCCCCTTTTATCCAAAAAAGATGCCTTTTGTGTAAATTTAGGCATGTTTGTTATACGACCCCGCATATTTTTGAAGCTTCGATAAATATAATTAAATAAGAAATTTTTACAAATTTTATCATCATAAAATATTTAAAAACATATGGAAGATTGGCTGTAAAAATGTCCATTAATACAATTTTTGAAAAACTTTGAATTGTTGGTTGAACGTAAGACAAGTTTAGAAAGACGTAGCAAAGAATGAAAAATAAAATTTTAAATTGCTTGTTATAACAAAAAGGTAGGTTTTTCTGAAGTCGTTGTCTACCCTAGAAGTAAAGGATGTACAAGATTTTACAAAAAATTGCTTAACCAAACGAAATCACAACCGTATCTTCCCCTTACTCTTAATTACTAATTCAATACGTTGAAATGCTCTGCTCTCTCCTTCTTCCACCATTTATATTTAATATAACATGTTCACAGGAAATCAATACCTTTGCGATAAATAAAGTTTTAAAACAATTTAAATCATATATCAGCCGTGAACCGCTTGCAAACGACAGTTTGGCAGCTGTAATAAAACTGTAATTAAATACAGGTGAGCACGCAGCTTCTATCCCCAATATAATGGGTACATAAGCCTTTACAAAATGGTGGCATAAATAAAAAAAATAAAATAAATGTTAAATGAGAGGGAATAAATAAAGTCATTTAATAGTAGTTAGTTGGCTGCAGCGGAAGTTGGCTGTTATTTCCTGTTGATTACACTTCACAGCTTACTCTTCAATGGTAACTCAATTACGGTACATACTCAACTCGCCATTGCCATATAAAAGTTTGTCAATGTGTTATTTTCTCAAGTTGTCTTCATTTACAATTTTTATATGAGAACAAATTTTACTTTCCATGCAATCGGTGTTTGGTTGAGTGTGTGTTATCTTCTTTCTCGGTTAGTTTCTCAATTGTCCGTTTAGCTGTTCTATCATGTTTCTAATCTGTGTAAATGTATTTTGTTGTCATTTGACAATTTATTACAAGTTTGGTAAATCTTGTAGTTGAAATTGTATCTCGCTTTTTCCTACGAATTGTTTGTGATGTACTTTAGCAAAATATATGAAACGGAAATTTATTTAACTTCCTGATTGAATTATTTTACATTGTGTGAACAGGAAAAAGGCGGCATTAGAAATTGTTATAAAGCCAAGGATATGTACATATGTTTAAGACATTTTTTAGTCCATTGACCTGGGTTGCTAGGTTATTAAGTAAGAAAATCAATAGCGTCAAAACAAAGCAGAATTTTGGCAGGTGGTGAATACTTTATATATATATGTAGAAGATAATTTTAATTTACTTTAACACACACAAAATTGCATAGTGCTTACGCGCAGAGTACAAAAGATCTATTTGAAATAAGGCGATTTTATGGGGAGGGGTCATAAAAATGGTTCAGTTTTAAGTCATTAAGAGTGCTATAAATCTTTGTATCAAATTTCAACGATATATTTTAAAAATTGTGCACAAGTTTACCTGGAATTACGACCGAAACAGATGGACAGACGGTTTAAGAAAGTGATTCTGAATAAGAAGTGAGTCCGTCTATAGCTGTTTAGCAGTTACAAACATTCGCGTAAATTGAATATACCGTTTGGTAATAATTTACTCACCACCATATCATATGGATTTGTAAAATATCCGATAACAGTTAAAAGAAATTTCCCAAAGTTAAAGCCATACATCTCTGTCATTATTGTCATACCTACCAGCAAAACTATAACACGGCAACTCTATTCTCTACATAAACTCAACCATTCTCTCATCATTGACAGTTGTTTATTGAGCTTGGTTTGAAGCGGTTGCTAGTATTATATTATAAATTTTATCGCATAAAAATATTGCATTTATTTAGAAAAGGAAAAATTTAACAAAATGTTCAAAGCATTAAATTAGTTCAATATTAAAGAAAAAATAAACTTAACAGCTACATAGAATCATTATATTTCCTTTATTAAAATTAAAAAAGTGTTAAATCCAAGAGACTACGCCCAGCCGCAAAAATTTTATTTGAAAGAAGTTCAGTGCCTAAGTAAATAAAAAGTGTTTCAGTAGAATTATATATATAAACATTTTCTACAAACAATATAAATTTTAAAGCAAACATTTAAGGTCAAATTGATTTAGAGTACAAACGGAGAAATTTTCATTTGCATTTTCTTCCATCGCACGCAAAGAAGAAACAATAAACAAAATACAATGGAGGTTGGTACATGTTACTCATAAATATGTTCGATAGGCTTGTTAAATATTTAATTTATATAAATTTTTTTTTGTAATGTTTCATATATTTTATTAATAATTCGTTTATATTATGTAAAAAGGTTAAATAACCCACAAATCTACCCCACAAATTTTATTGAATTACGTCAGTTTAATGAATTGTTCTCTCACTTTGAGAATTTATTATTTTTTTTTTTTTTTGTATCATTCACTCTTTTATTCTTGTAGAGTTTAGGGATATCATTGTTTGTCTATTGATATAAAACAGGGATGTTTTTAAGTATTTTATTTATAATGTTGAAATAAGATTAAAGTGTATATTATCAATTATAAATTTATGAAGGTTTAGATATAAACCAGAAACAAATAACACTAGAAACACACGTTAGCTGTGTTTAAAAGCAAGCCGGAAATATAAATGAAAGGAAAATCGATATGTTTAAAAACATGGTTAGCCATACAAAACATTTGTGGGCTTAATGGTAATGAAAGTATCTATAAAAAATTTACAAATAAAGAAAAATACAGTTCGTCATAAGTGAAGTGAAACTAAAGTAGCCACTGTGGTGTGTAACAAAAAAAAAAAAAAAAACACACTGAGAATAATAGAATATGTAGAATATGCTAAAATTTCTTTAAGATGAGGCAAAAATTTATGCAATTTTAATTCAGATAATTTCGGGAACATTTCGCTATCTTCATATTAACAAACGTGTAAACGTACTTGGCATAGTACAGTAATAATATTTTTTCCAATCAATAAAGTTTGTACAACATAAATGTCGTCCCATTTTTGGTAAATGTATTTCCGTGTGGTATTTATAGAATGCTTGTCAAATGTATGCAAATATTTCATGTAAATTGTTGTTATTATTATTTTTCATTTTGAGAACAATTTACAGAGTCAATCCATTTCCTTTTACATAAACTCTTAAGTAACGTTATACGATGACATTTTTTGAAATTCTTCGTTTACAAATATTATCGGGTTAGATGTGGAAAGATAAAGGTCAATGTATTTGAAGTTTCTTTTTCTCACAATGTATATACCCTGATGAACTTGAATATGAAGTTTATGTGAATGCCTGTAACTCCTAAAAAACTAAAGAAATAATTTATAAAGACTTTCATATTGCAATAAATTAAATGATTTAAGGAATATTGATTTTACTTATTTCACTTAATTCACAAGTATCAAGTACATGGCTCTCAGATCTTGTCTCTTTAATTAATCTCTTTGTAAGACAATAAAATTTCTGTATGCCCTGTTAATTATTTTAACCTGAGTAAAAAGATATTAAAATAAAAAAAAGTTAGAGGCTTGTTTTGTTATTGAGTTCACACACTTTATGGGATTTTTGTGTAAATTTTTTCTTTGTACATGCAAATTAATTTAAGTGTCGCATTTTAATAAAACCTCTTGTTAAAACTTTCTTTTCTTTTTTTGTCTTTTATGATGATATCTCTATGAAAGTAAATGTTGTGCTGACTTTCTACTAGATTTTGTATTTGATTATCTTTCACACCATTGTTATAAAATAAACTAAATTTTACCTACACATGTATGATTTGCTTTTAGATAAATTTCTTAAAAGCATTGAAACATTAGGTTTTCTTTGATGGAGACGTCATTTAGCTTTGACACATCAGATGCTAATCTTGCCTTATTGAATAAATATTTTCTCGGCAAGCTCTTTAATCTGATTTTTATATCAAATAGTTTGAAATTATTATATTGGTACAGTTATGTTATCTATATTAAATGAATTGTGAAGATATAGAAACTCTGCCATCACCCTGTTATGACTTTAAAATGATGACACACTTATCTTAACTTATCGCATTCTTTATTGACCAATACTTTTTATTTAATTCCCATTTCAAAGAAATTGAAATCTTATCTGTACGAGGAGTGGCCGCCATTTCATTACGATTACAGTTAAAGGTGTGTGCAAAAGAAAACATTAATATTAACTGTTATTATCTTACAGGAAATGCTTTCAAGTCCCAATTACAAGCATATTTACTTTTGATTACAACACTCGCAATGAATGTAAAAACTCATAACTCTGAAATAAAGGACGTAACTATAAAGTGTGGTTATAAGTTTACGGCTATCCACCTCTTAACCACTATAAGATGTCGCCTAATTAGTATTAAATAAATATGAAAACTACTTTCCAACAATTGTTTTTTATCGTAATAAAACAACTAAATAAACTTTTTATGTCATATAAAGTGTTTTTGTTTAGTGAGCTCTACCAGCTGTAACGTCATAGAGGGAATTATTGTATAAGGTTTGCAGAAAAGTTTTCAAGACGGAAAGAAAAAATCAACAGCATGAACAAGAACAGTAGAAAAGTAGGTAGTAGGTCAGCCTATCTGTCTGTCTGCCTCTTTGACTGTAACATAAAATTTAGCTAAACTGAGTATATTGTGTAATATTGAAAAGGGGTTTAATTTTAGCGTTCACCACTGTTATCTAATCATTTTTGACACGCCTTTTTTTATGAAATACTTGTTTACAGCAAAGTGCATACATACACGTTACCACGCTTAACATAAAACGGAAAATCGTTAAATGCAGAAACTTTTCTAGAAATTTCCCTAAAAACAAGCCCAGTTAGTAACAGTTCTGCTACTACAAGTAAACCACTATAAACCATTGCAATTTACCCTATCAACAACATCAACAACAACAACAACCATTAGCACAGTTCTATGTTTAAACAATGTTTATTTTTTTTTTTAATTTTTTCTTATATTTCTTTTTATTATGTAAGCCTTTGTTACCTAAGTGTGTATTGTTTTCAAGAGAATCGCTTTGTGATGTTTTTACATTTCGTGTTCGTGTCATGACTTAATTTAATTGTGTGTGTGTGGATGTTCTTTAATTCATTATTTTTTATTCACAGAAACACACACGCACGTAACAATTTGTTATCTATACGTTTATATCGTTTTTTTTTTTTGCTATCCAGGGTTCAATTACCTGACTTCCACTATGTATGATTCTTATGCTCTCATGGAATACTTTTGTTAAGTAAAAGACTTTAACTTTAAGTGTTGGGGAACTTATTGATTGAAAGCGTTATTGTTATAAGAAAGATTTCTTTATAGTAAATGTGGTGAGAGTTCAACTTGTCACAATAAACTTGTTAGAAAATTTTACTTTGGCTTGTTTCCGATGATGAGTATCAAATAAAAAAGTTTGTGTTTTCAATATAAACCCAATATGGCGGACGCCCCAAGATAACAGTTTACTGATTTGGTTATCAAATAAAAAAATTTATAGTAGATTATGCGATATGTAGAGAATTGTCCCTCAAAATCCAAAATGGCGGACATTTCTAAATAAATTTTTCATAGTGTATTCGATATGGGTATCAAATTAAAGGCATTGGCGAGTGCTTGCCACTAAGAATTCAATATAATTGCTGTGCAGAGGTGGCGCCTTATTATTATTCTCTTCAATCTATTTGGTATGGGTATCACATGAAAGGCATAATACGATCAATTTATTGCTACATGTTCTAGATTAAGTATTGCAGATGATGTCTTGCAGATGGTTGGATTGTTACTTTTTTAATGAAATATTATCAAATTAATGCGATATTAGAAACTTGTTGATGTCCTTTTTGGTTTATCCAGGAGTTTCTTTTATTATTTCTTTTTTTACTTATTATTCACATGACAATTTTCTTTACAGCAACCGCTGTTATTAAGCTTTATTTTTATTTAATCGCTATAATTTGAATCGCTTAATACAACTGATGTGCGATTATTTGGCAAAAAAAAAGTCAAGTTCAAGTAAATAATTTACCATAAATATAAATTTATTGTAAAACACACTTAATTGCACACCTTTTTTGCTTAACAATACAAACTTGCAAACTTTCTCGTCCATTAAGTGTATTTTTGTGGGGTGGCCATGTACTCGAAACAATAAAAAAATGAAGCAATTTGTGGCCAATTGATGAAAATGTCAGCCAGCCACTTTGTAATTTTCTAATATGAAAATGACAATTCCAAGCGTTAATAAAAAGGTACAAGTGTCCATTAAAAAAGTAATTACATTATTATTATATATTAGTAAAGCTATTTAACGCTTTAGATTACGGGTGGGCAACCTTTTTTATAGAATGGGCCAGAAAAAAATGTACGTTTTTTCTTTGGGCTGTATGTTAAGTTCTTGTGTATGTTTGTAATTCCTAAACGGCAAATGCCACACCCACCTTCAATTATATCGATCGATTCAAAATCTAAATCGATTTAACTATGTCCGCCTGTCCGTCTATCCATCTAAATTTGTGCGCAAGCTACAGATAGCATTTTTTGAGATATTTTGATGAAATTTGGTACAAGGACATGTATTGGCTCCATTGAAAATGGACCTTATCGGACTATTTTTAGAATCCCTTCCCATAAAAATCGCAATTTTCCTTGTAATCAACAGTCAGCTATGACAGACACTTGCAGCGATGAATACTTGTATAGTTTAAGTAGGCATTAAGGAGGATCACACTAAGGACACGACAAAAGGATTCATGTAGAATAATGAAATTTTCATAGAAGATTGTTTTCATATATGGGGGGCACCACAATTATGAAAAATATTTGAACCAAACCCTCGACAGCATTCTCAAACATTTGCCTTGCAGTCAATGATTTAATAGGTTGGACTTTGGTAGAACAATGAAACTTTCAGGAACGACTACTTTTAAGTAAAAATTCATTTACAACATTTTTTGTACATGATTTTTAATCCATAAGTGGTAATTATTGTATTTTTTTTTTTTCAAGTGACACCACTCACGAGTTGTTTTTCCATGTTTAATAAATAAAAAAAAAAAAAAAATGCTGTTTTCTTTATTATTTTTCCTACTCACGAATTCGCTTCTATGTGTAGACAAACAGCAGCGTAAACATGAATATTGTTTAGTTAATGTGTTGTGTGGGTTGTGTGTTTCTAAAATGTTGACATTAAATAAAAGTATGTAAATAATTCTGAATTATAAATGATAAGAGAAGCTGGACTTTTGCCTGAACTTTCTTCAAATAATTGGTAAAATGGTCTTTGGATGGTTTTAAATTAATTCAATACAAGCAACTGTCACGTTCACCTACATATGGTATTTATATGATAAAGTTGTATATGTGTCAACATATTGCATAAAGACCAGAATTTCACTAGCCAAGCAGTAATAACCAGTTGTTACTATTATAGCCTAGATCTCCTACTTTTGCGAAATGAACACATTTTATGGTAAACACGTTTATATGGCGATATCTTCTAAAAGTTACTAAAATGTGTTACTAAATAAATGTGTATGATGAAATGAAAAGATTTCACATAAAAATAAAAAAAAGTTTGTAAGGAAGTGAAGGTACGACAATAAATACTTTTCTGCTGAGTTAATTTTGTCAAGGTTAGTTTATTTTTATACACAACACCGCTTGTGGCAGAGGGTATATTATGTTTGTGCAAATGCTTGTAACTCCTAAGCGGTCCTTTCTGAATCGACCGTGTCCGTATGTCTGTTCATGTAAATTTGTGCATAAATTTTTAAATTATTTCCATAAAATTTAGTATAAGAATATGTATTGACTTATAGAAGAATCCTATTGGAAATGGACGGAATTGGATCACTTTTAGAACCCCTCTCCATATATTGAGATTTCATGAAGTAATTTATATAGCAATGCCTCACATTTACTAAACTACTATTATTAAATTATTTGAAGCAGAATCTATGAAAATAAGTTGCGCTTGACCGGCCAGAATTCAATATTCATTGTTATAGAATGACGTTCTATGTGAAATCAATTGACACCAAAGAATCATATTTTGTTAGTGCAAAGTTTTTTTCTATCTCTCATTTCAAATTTCGATCGTATTCACGTAATTCTAACCATTCAGATTTGTTTTCTTTAATGCATCACTACTCGTGCGTAAGGCGTTTTTATTATATGGTAGAATTATTAGTATATCATATAATTATGTTTTGAAGATAAATTGTATACGATTTTAAATAAATAGTTTTTCTTCAATAATATTGAAAATACTTTAAGATAATAGATAATGTGGTAAATTCTTCTTAGTACCCAAAGCAAGTTCACGTAGCAACTTTCATCAAAATGCCATTTCTACCTTGAACACAAATTTGCATGGACTGACGGACGAACTTTGCTAAATCGATTTGAAAAATAATTCTGGATCAATATAATTGAAGGAGAATGTAATATTTTCTATTTGAAAGTTATAAATATCCTTTGATATGAGTAATATATGTAAAAGTAGTCTAATTATTCATTTTGACGGATGTACGGACAACAACTAGTGGTTTATGTGTAAATGTTTTTACATTATATTTATTATTGCATGTCATGATTATAATTATAAGAAGATGCTTTTCACACTTGAGTTTCGGACTTGAGCAACATTTGTACCCGTTGAACGACATAATCCACAAAAGTTTCCATTTTTGTCCCACAAAGTGATTAGATTGGCGTCAAACTTATACAGAATATGAATCGTTATGCACTAGTAGACCTTGCCGGGAACTTTTCTCTTCAGTTTTCCAACATACAACACTTTTATGTTTATACAAATAGTAGAAAAAAATTATTTAATTAAATTTTTTTTTTTTTTTACATTTCTAACATTTATTAAAATTGAAAATATAAAATAATTTAAAGTCGAACAACAACAACAGCAAGTAAATGAAGGAAATTATTTAGTAATTCAGGTTTTGTGTTGAAACTTTCCTCCATATAATTTCGTTTTTTAATTCACTTCAATATTGTGTTTGTACAATTAATTGTTTATGAGTCACGATTGCGTTGAAGGTGCTCGTCAAGACAGAATGTTCAACATAAACAACAGGCAATAAAAGCAAAAGGGTAACAACAACAACAACAACAACAACAACAACAACATTAAAATGTTGTCAGACAAGAAAAAAAAAACAAAAACAAAAACAAAAAAAAAAAAAACAAAAACAGCAAAATGAAAAATGGCTGAGATGTACAGTAATGTTAGGAAATGTTTTAAATTCAGAACCACGAATTGCGGCCTGAGAGACACGAACTCGAAAAGTTCAGAAAAACATCAAAAAGTGTAGCCAGTGTAATGAAAATTTTTATATTTTTATGCACAATATGATCTAAAATATAAAACTTTACGTTGTATTGCTATGAACTGCTGAGTTGTGGTTAAGACTTCAATCAATTACAATACAAAGCTTTCATAACAAATCTTATTTTTTTCAATATACATACAGTACTGTATGCATTGCGGTATACAATCATTTGTTATTATTGCTGTTATTGTTATTACTCTTAATGTTAATGTTAAACCTACTGTTATTACTGGTTTGAACTTTGTTCAAATTTTTGCCTTTGTCTTAAACAACATCACACTGGCCGGCAAGCAAAAGGAGCCCCTCAACCGTATACCATTACAGTCTGACACAGATCATTTTGCTTTATTGTATATTTTATTATACCATCCATATAATACGGCACGTATATTAAGTTTACTATTGCATTTGTCGTATTGAGAAATTAGAAAATATTCTTCATTAGTATGGAAATTTTTCAATGATTTAGATGTGTTTGTCCCTGTCTCTCAATTTTTGCCAATCTTACGGGCAGAAAAGGAGATATATAAAGTTTTTTTTGTAGCCTGGTTTCTGGTCAAGTAATAAAAATCTCTAACAACTACAAAAACAAAGTTGACAAGTTGAAATTTAGTTTATGTAGACATATCATGGGCGTGGCAGGAAAAAATAGACGCCTATCACTTGAAATAAGAATCGACCAGAAGACTTTTGGACACAGTAACGTGTTCCCTATGCCACGCCCATAGTATAGGATATTTAAAAATTTCATCTAAGCCAAAAACCATCCAAACATATAGAAAACAATTTATTCAAGTTAGTGATTATTTTTCTCGAAACAAAGAGATTTTTACAAAGTTCAAACCTCAGTAAGATCAGTTAGTCGTATGTCGGTCTCACACGAATAAATGTTGTTGCCATTGTACGGTTCGTTACTTTTCTGTGTTCAACACACACGAACACATTAAGCCACTTAATTGTTATTGTTATGCTTTGTATTCTTGAGTAACCTTTAAAAAAAACGGCGTATTTACGTTACGTGTGGTTCTGATTCATACTTAACGTTAAGCTCATATAATTTTGCCTGGCATTTCATAAATATATAACAACAATGAGTTGTTTTTGTTGTTTGTTTTGCGTAAACATAATTGGATTTCCCTACAAACGATTGATTTTTGTTTTGAAATGTGTTTTTCTTTTTTAAATTATCACAATTTTTATGAGCCAAGTCTGTTGGGTTGACCTTTGTCATTTAAATCCCATTTAGTTTTCAAGCGTCTTCAAAATCAGTTTAGTTTTGTTTTGAAAAAAAAAAAAAAAATGGATTTAAATAAAAAGATTTCCATCCCTATTAGCGAGGCGCTAGAATTTCAAAAAATTAAACTTAAACCAATACCACACATTAAACGGCAAGCTCCGCAACCACCCGCTTCTATGCCACTGAGTAGAGTGAGCCTAGTTTAGAACAATAAAATAAATATCATTAAACTGTTATACAATTATGAACTGTTATAAAACATTATCATTTACTTTGTTACAGACTTCGTCATCAACTAAAACAACTACTATAACTCCTCCAGCTAAGTTGTATGGCAAGGATTTAAGTGAGTACGATGAAGTGGATGTTGAGGCTCTACTGGCTCAATTGTCGCCCGAAGAAATCAATATTCTGGCCAAGGAAGTTGATCCTGATGTAAGTTTTTCAAGTATTATTTCTATACGCTGCAAATTGGTGAAGGCGGCAGGTATCAGAGACCCCACGTCCGCTTTTGTTAAACTCGATGGCTTTATGGGAGGTTAACATACTTAAAATAAACTTTAGACATTCTTAGTTCATGTGAATAGTTTTTTATTTAAAATGGGTCAACTTGCTTAATAATCACGCCCACAATAAATGAAAATCTCCATTGAAACAATAATTTGGAATATTTATTTACCAAAAGCCCATCCATGGTTCAGCAAAAGTCCAAAATTCAACCGAATTCATTCGTAATATGTATATACGATAGTAGTCGCTGAAATAAAATGCTTGCCACGCCCATGTAAATGTGCTATTTATCTTATATTCGACTTTAACTTAAACTTAAATTTTTTACCTGATTTTATTGCATTTTGAAATTTATTTTAGGATAACTTTTTGCCACCCGATCAACGTTGTGGTTATGAGTGTACTAAAAGTCCTACCGGTCCTTTGGATCGTAAAAAATTAATCGAACATATTAACAAACAGGCGATGGAAGCACCCGATGAACCTGAATTTGAGCCTTATGTTAAAGGTACAGTTAGAGGTAAAAAATGGGTGCCACCGGCACGTGACCAACATGAATTGGCTGTGGAAGAACAAATAGCCATCGATTTGGGTGATGAATATGAGCAAGCATTGAAGGGTGCCTCACAAGAGGAAATCATTGATTTAGCTGCAATTTTGGGTTTCCATTCAATGATGAATCAAGATCAATATCACGCTTCTTTATTAAACAAGGGGCAGCCGGTGGGTTTGGGCTGGGATGGTATTACCAAGTCAACAAAGCCGAAGCTGTTTCCTATGGATCCACCCAATCAGACTGATGTGGAAGAGTCGATTAAGCGTGTTAAAGAGGATGATTCTAAATTGATCGAATTGAATTTCAACAATATTAAGGTGGGGGGGGGGGGGGGGGGGGGGGCTGATTTTTAAACAAGTTTTCTTCATAATCAATTTATTTTTTATTCTGTAGAACATTTCTGATGAGAAATTTGAGCAATTATTTGAAGCACTGCCTAAAAATGAACATTTGGAAGTGTTGTCTCTAACAAATGTGGGTCTGACCGATAGGACCGCTTTATTGTTGGCTGAGGCAATTGAGAAAAGCAAAACCCTAAGAGTATTAAATGTGGAAACAAATTTCATTAGTCCGCCTGTCGTAGTTAAATTAGTAAAAGCCCTGCTAAAGTGTCGCACCATAGAGGAGTTTAGAGCCTCCAATCAGGTAAAATGCTCTTGAACTATTATGTAAGAAATTGTTTCATTCGATTGTTGTCAATCTTCATAATAGAGATCGTCAGTGTTGGGTAATAAAATTGAAATGGAAATTACTGATTTGGTGGAGAAGAACACGTCTCTACTACGACTGGGTCTCCATCTGGAATTCAATGATGCCCGTCACAGAGTTGCTGCCCACTTGCAACGCAACATCGACAGAAGTAAGTGATGAAGCTTTTAATTAAATTAGGATTTCACTTTTGAGTTGGATGTCCTTGAGATTTTTTCAAATTTCTCCAAAGTTAAAATCATTTTAAATATACCCTCTTATTCCATAAAGATGATATAGCCAACGTTGGTTTATGGCTGAGGTTTTTACCTTCTTGTGTAACCTCACTTAATAAGTATTTCATTTGTTCGACAACTTTAACATTTAGGTGAAATAGGTGATGCAGATAAGACTGATAGAAAACCATTATCAAAGCTTGCATCAACATCATCATCATCATCGTCTAAAAGTTGTAATGAAAAAGCGGTCCTTGGTGTGAAGGTCAATCCATTGTCAACTTCATTTGAGAAAATTTCATTGATTGGAAGTAATGATGAAAAGATAATTTTGGATAATAATGAAGGGGATCTATTGTTACCATCATCGTCATCTGCTGTAGATAATGGCCATCATTCATGTACTGTAGCACCGCCACAGAGCGTCACTGCTGCTTTAACTATCATTAAAAGCTCCAAGGAAATGGGAGAGAAGGAAATATAAATCACAGAAAACCCGAAAAACCGAAAAACTTGCCTTTTACGATTTCAACTCTTTTTTTTTTTGTTTTCCTTTATTCTCATTCATTTTACATACAAACAATCACAGGTAATATTGCTCGTCCCCAGCCCATCATTCATCAGTCATTGTTTGTCACCGTCACGTCACAAGTCAAATTGTGCGTTCAACATTAATGTGCTGTTGTCTTCAATTATTGAATATTTATACATATAATTATTGTTCTTTATTGTTGAATGAATTTCATTCATTTGTTCCAATCTTGTTAAAGTTTAGTGTTGTTGTTAACGTAAAGTTCGTTTTTAGGTTTTAAGATTCAATTGCTTTAAAGGAAAGTAATTATATGAACAATCTAGAGCCCAGTAGCAGCTGTGCGTGTAGCCAGATATCCAAGACTAAGTTATACTCAAATCTTGTGAAAAGTTTGCTTCGGGTCATAAGAATGTTATCAAGCGGGACTTTTCATTTTCTATTGCCAACATAATAACAAAACATTCATTCCCTTCCCCTGCCTGCCAACTTGATTTTGAGCAAGCGCAATCACTTGAAGACTTATCATCACTTATTATTGTTCATATGTCAGTTGTATATTCCCATTTTGTCTCCCTTGAGTGCGTCTTTGATGTAGCTAATCCCGCCCTTTAATATGTATACCGTTGCTTACCAACCGTTTTATTAATTCTTTGCTCTAGTCCTCCTCTTAATTCTTGTTTTTGTTAAAATCTTACTGAAAATAGAAACTTATAGTAACATTATAATTATTTCAATTCTTATGTTTTTGCTAAAAAAAAATTATTCAAATTAAACGAAAATTGTTAACAATTTGTAAATATTACAATAACAACAAAATTGGTACCAGTTGTACGCGTTGATAAAGAGAAAGCCCATCTACCCAAACTTATACTTTCGCCGGGTAACATGAGCATGGAATATAATCCAGCCGTACATGTGATGGCGGTAACGCCTTCGCCTACACCCTCACCTGCTCCGCGTATAGGTTACGATGTGGAAATTGATCCTGATAATATAATTCGTAGTGGTTCAATGTTAACACCATCTCCCTCACCATCACCCCAGCCCCCTGACAGTTATGATGTGGAAATAGATCCGGACAATAGGATAATACGTGGTGGTGGTGGAAACAATTTTATGGACGATTTCGATGATTATGAAACAAAGCAATCAATACCTGTAAATACGTATTGTTGATGGAACAGTTGAGCATTGAAAATCGCTTATGTGAGTGTATGCGTTTAAGTGCCTCAACCCACCACAATATAAACAGCTACACAGATGCGTGCGTACACTTAATCATAACTCATTTGTTTTGGATCGAAAAGATCCATGGCCATGCGCCATAAATGTGGCTTCGTGAATGTGGTCCACTCATTACCGATAAACAAACATACAACACAGTTACCTCTACCTCTAGCACACCTGCTGTGAAAATATTTTGTTATTGTTATTGTTTGTGTTGTTTTTCAATTTTTTTTTAATCGTCATTCACTTGCGCACATCTTCTCACCTGTCGTGACCATTCCTTCATCATTTCGTTTCATCGCCCATAATTGGCACAGGCTCTGTGGCCCTTAACCTTAATCCCTATGTTTTTGTTTTATGCGTTTGACTGGTAGATAAACAAGACAAGAGGAATGTAAAAATAAATTTCTTTTAAAGAATGTTTTTGTTTTTAAAGACAACAGTTGGTGAAATTTTATAAAATGTTTCCTTTTTTTTGCTCTCTTAAGTTTTGTTTATTCATCCTTAAACCCTACACCATTTATGATACAATGTGTCCGCTGTCTGTCTATTTTATTGGTATAAATTTGAAGTGAACGAAACTTCATTTTTCTTTAAGTGACTGAACAATATAACAATGATTTTGTATTTTACCGATATGAGCCGTTGTGAATGAAAGTGGCCCAAGTCCATTTTTCCAAAAACATAAACTTTTCAAAATTATGAAGCGACAAAACGATTGAAATGGTTTTAAAGCAATGTGCTCCAAAAGTGCACTTGTATCACTTCCATTCACAAAAGTGTGCACGTTGAAAAAATGTAATGGAAAAAACTAAAAGTTCTAGTTGATATATAATCTATATTATTAAAGTACCTAAAAAGTTCACATGTGATTTCTACAGTTTGTATAAAGTGAAAACGACCGAACTAATCCACAAATCCACAAATTTTTGTTGCATTTTGGTTGCTACTAAGTGTTGTAGGGTAGTAAACGGTTGCATCTACCTGACTATGTGACATTTTCATTAATTTTTTGTCTATAACTTTTCCTCATTTTTGCGTACGTGTGTGTGTTGTTGTGGTTTTGGAAGTGTTCCCTCCATTTCCTTAATTTTATTTGGTGACAATTTTCAATTCCAGTTCTATTCTCCTATGTATGTGTGACTTAATGTTTATTATCCTTAAATAATCTTCACTTTTTTTTCTTTGGTTCCAAGTTTGTAATCCTTTTTTTTTTTGTGTATTTCTAATAATTTGTATAAGTGTTTGTATTTCATCTATTTATTGTTATCTTTATGTTTTTCCCTCTCTTTTACGTTTTTATTTTGTTTACAGTAAGAAAAGATCTTGAGTTACGTCTACAGTTTAGATTTTTCAACAATTTACACAGAAATACTACACGAGTACAATAATTGGTTGGAGATTGAGATAATAATAAAAATTAATTCTAAATAATACAGTAACATATTTCTAATAATAACAAACAATTTAGTAATAACAATAAATTGTTGACAAAGTAAAAAGGAAAAGGAAAAGAAACAAAACAAAAAAAAAAAAAAAAACATAAAATCAATGATTCTTCAATGACGAGTGTCTCAAAGCGTAATTTATATGTACTTTTAAAAACAAACGAAAACAACCCCGTTTTTGTTGTAAAACTAACTTTTATTTATAATGTAATGCAAGCAATAAACAATAAAAACAATTACACTAATTTTTATAAACCGTTAAAAAAAAGAAACTGTTTATAAAGTCTCTCAGCAACATCGAAACCGAAATCATCAATGCCTCAATTTGTCTTCTTCTTCTCTCTTTAAAATATAACCTGAACAGGTATATACGAATTTACACTGAAAGTGTTTGTGTCCCTTTCTACTTATTATTTAGTTGTTCCGTTAACAAATCGTCAGCTTGTCTTCTACGAATTATAAACTAACCGAAAACATTTAAAATTTCTTGAGAATGAACTAAAACTTGTGCAAGAAGTCATTTTTTTTGTTTTGTTTGATTATGCGTTTTTTACTTTTATGTTATTCTTTATTAAATTTTTTTAATTTTTTATTTTTGTTAATTGAAATATAAACTTTTTTGTTTTTATTTATTTTGTTTTATTTATTTTTTATTTATTATGACAATTATATTAATTTCCTATATTATAATTTATTATATTTAAAATCAATATTTATATATTATTACAATATAAATTTTCTTACTTTTATTTTTATTTTTTTTTATTTTTTATTAATTCAAATAAAAACTTTTTGTGTTTAAAATTTTTTTGTTTCGTTTAATTTTTTCTTATTGTCATACACGTTTTTTGGAATATTTTTTTAATATGATTATAAAATAATTTTTGTTATTTATATAACAATTAATTTTAATTTTGTTTATTATTATTTTAATTTTTATTTCAACAATTGTTGCATGTCCTGCTCTGTTTATCCAATAATGTCCCAACCACAAAGTACAATTGATTAAAGTCACTGCGAATTGTTCTCAGAAGCGTTCTTTGAGGATAGCGAAAAAATTTTTTCAATTCTTTGAGAAATAATTTAACTTTAAAATTTAAAAGAAATGCAAAAATTCCAGCTAATGCTTTTCCCCGAATGATGAATGTTGTTGTGTTTGGATTACACTGTACCGTGTACCGTGTATTCGAATCTAACACCTAATCTTGTTGTTATTCTCTTGTTAACATGTTTGAGTTTTGTTTTTTTTAACAACTAATTGTTTGTGTTTTGTATTTTTTTGTTCTTTTTCTCCCTTTCTCTGTTTTCTTGGATCTATTTTCAGTACGTGTACAGCGTTTGAATCAGCGCAAATAAATGAATTGTGTTTTAAAGTAAAGAAAAAAAGAAAGAAAACAAAAACTACAGCCATCACTGCAACAAAACAAAAGAAATGAAATGAAATGTGGTAGAAAACCAAAACCAACGAAGCAACCAACCACATGTTTTTATACATTACTCTCCACACCTATACCACCTTAGCAGCTTACCAGAAACTCAAAACAAAAATGAATAAAAATTATGCTTAATTCACATCATCAATAATATTAATAATAATCTGCAACAATGAAAAAATTTAAACATGCAATACAACAACAACAACAACAACAACAACAATAACTTAAAATCGTGATGTCCAGCCCTGTCCATGTTTTGTGTGTATGTGTGTGTATCTGTATGTGCCTATTAACGCCACGAAAAGTCCCTCTATAGCGATTTTTATGAAATCCGTACGTATAAAATATTATTTTTATATATATATATATATATATAGAAAAAATAATAATAAAAAGTTTATTAGTTTAAAATTATAATTATAAATTTTTAAAGTATTGTAAAATAGATTGAATTGATCTTCTGGTTCTTTTGCTTAATTCAAGCTTTCTTTTTTTTCTACCTTATATAGTTTTTTGAGATACAATATCTTGCAGGTTGACCAAAATCCTATTTTCAAATGCTCTTAACACAAAAACTAGAACTGATAAAGAAAAACTGATTTCATATTCATATTCAGTGTCCAAAGTATACCTAAAATAGGTTCTAAAAGTTTTAATATTAAACAAAAAATGTCCAGTTTATATGAACACATGGGCAAGGTTTAGTGATGGATTTGATGAATTCATTTAGTTTGAAAGTGGTATAAAAATATCGTTAATGTTTTCACCCAGCGCTCTAAATTTCATTATTTGAGACCCCAAAATATATAAAAATTATTATCTGGAACACATCCACAATTTTCAACGCCTTAAGAGCTTAAATAAGTTTTATTAAAAAATTTCTTTGCGGCGGATTTATATGTAGTTTCATTATTAAAGATTATTTATTAATTAATAGTTAAAATATATATATTTTATTAATAATTTTCATTCATTTTAACAGGTGGCCGAGAACGCCGTTTGGGTCACTTTAGTCGAAATTATACAATTGGTGCTCGTAAATAAACATATATGTGTGTGTGTAAAACAACGCTGGGCAGAGCAGACAAGAAATTATTGAACAAAATTCTATTGTATAGCCAAACAAGTTGAGTTGGCACAAAAATGTACATCAGCTGGTTCTCTATAGAAAACACCAACAAAGATTTTGTATGGTTAAGATAATAAATTTATATGTGTTGTTGTTGTTGTTGTTGTTGTTATTGTGTAAAATTGTTCTTTGTTACTTTAATTGATTCAATAAAATAATGCTTTACAAATTAATTATAAAGAATAAACAAACAAGAAAGAAAAAAAAACATTTGATCAACTTTTTCTAAACAACACCGAAATATATGGATTGGAAAAATTTTATTAAATAGAATACATTTTATTTTTTTATATAAAGCGTTTTTAATTGTTTTATTATTAAAAACTTATTTTTTGTATTCTTTAATTATTTTTTATGATATCGATTATATTCTTGCAATTATTTTTAAAAATTTCATTCTTTTTATTTATTTTTTAAAATTTTATTATCATTATAATTATTTTATATTATTATATATTTTTTCATTATATATCATGCTTGTAAATTCAAATTATGTAAAATTTAAACAATAGAAACTTATTGTAATAAAGAGGCCAACCGTGTCATAAGCTTTTATAGACAGATACTAATCTTATGTTCTCTTCTTTGTTTTCTTTTTCAAAGAACAAACGATAATAATTGTAAAG
Source organism: Crataerina pallida (assembly GCA_949710015.1). NCBI lineage: Eukaryota > Metazoa > Arthropoda > Insecta > Diptera > Hippoboscidae > Crataerina > Crataerina pallida. The sequence continues at coordinate 3,192,347 of OX453290.1, forward strand.
TTGTCACGACGAAATCGTGGTGGGAGGCATGATTTTAATATAAGATTCAATAGTGAATCATTTCATTGTATTGAGTGCGGCACAAGTGTTTACCGTTTGATATTATTCTTTGCATACAATTGATCTATGAATTTGAAATAATGGTATGCATGCAATAATTATTCAATTCATAAATGTGCCAAAAATGGGCGTGTTCGAATAAAAGGCACGCCCAAAATTTACAAAAAGCGTACTACACATAAAACTCAATTTGCCAGCTGATACGTAATACATACACTATTAGAGGGCATAATTATATATCTGCCACGCCCATTATTGTAAATGTAGAGGCAAATTTAGTTTTCTTACTTGTCTTTACATTATATTTGTGTCATAGGAAGATTCCTAATTGAAACATTTGTAAAAATTCGTGTTAAACAAGGCTTCGCTGTACATGTTTACTCTTTGTATACAACAATTAAGTAGTCAACTATAAATTTTTACTATCATCTGAATAATTAGTAACGTTTTTTACTCTATGTCGTAAAATCTACATGAAAACAATTGTTTTTTGGGAAAAATTTTATATGAACTTTTTTAACTTTTTGTCCAATTTATTATATTAACAGTAATACTGAACGAGTAACTTTAGTGTAAACTTTAGTGTAATACATGTAATGTTTTATTATGTGATTTAATGTACAAGTATTAACAAGATGATTACTTGTTATAGTACAAGTAATAAATACGTTGCTATAAAACTAATTTCCATGGAAGTCCTAGTAGTCGGAACAGAGAATTTGTTATATTAATGTTTACAATTGCATGTTATTGTTGTTGATTTCCTAATATATATATCACTGTGATTATGCTTGTATCTTGAGTAAATATTTCAAAAAAAAAAAAAAAGAAAATACATTATTAAGATTTCTGAATGGAGGAACACAGGTTAATGAGATGTTTACTTGTTTTTGTTTTTTATTTTTATTTTGATATGTAAACAAAAAATTATACATAGACAATGAGGCTTATATCTTGATGTCTAAAATGTTGACATTCAACGTAGTGAGGGGTTCCAAACGAAATGGAAAATGACTTAAATGGTCATCAAACTATAAATTATTTCCAAGTAAAAGCACTGCTGGTGACTGATGATTTATTAGTCAATAGTTAACTGGCAGTGATCTGCAGTGATAAAGGAAAAGTTTTCATTACTTGTCCAAGCTACCAAGGCCTCTGACAAACTTATTATATCAACCAGTTTGCTGATATAATTATAAAAGAACAGTAGCACGTTATTGCAACAGTTAAACATTGCGATTATAATGAGAAAGTTAACATTTACGGATTTATTTTAAGACGGTTTTTTTTTTTTAAATAATTTTAAAAATATTATTGAAACAATTTGAAGCAAGAAAATGTCTTGTTTGGAAAACGACTCAAAAATCCATCAAGCAAGCGAAGTGAGTGTTATAGTTGATACTCAACTGCATGGATCTAAAGATTTTATATTAATAACCGATCATCGAACTAAGAAAAATCATTACAACAAACAAACGCAACAGTCTAATTACAGTAAAGAGAGAGATTTGTGTAGGAAGTATGGGAGAAGTGTGTTTCGCAAGAAAACGTTATATAAGCGTTTACCGATTTTGCAGTGGTTGCCACATTATAACCGAGCTGATGCTGTTGGCGATTTAATTGCTGGCATTACAGTTGGTTTAACGGTAATACCACAAGGCCTGGCCTATTCTAATGTAGCCGGTCTACCCATACAGGTGGGTTTTTATATCAATATTTGTAGGAGAGAGTATAAATGTTTCGATTTTGTCAAAATCGATCGAGAATTTTGTCATTCCTTTCTTTCTTCGTTCCCTTGCAGCACGGTTTATATGGTTCTTTTATGGGTTGCTTTGTGTACGCTCTGTTGGGCACCTGTAAAGACAGTACCGTCGGCTCAACAGCCGTAGCCTCCTTGCTAACGTATCAAATAGCGAAAGGTGTATGGCAGAGAGCAGTTGTGCTAACTTTCCTAACCGGTCTCATAGAAATCGTAATGGCTCTTCTCCATTTCGGATTTCTGGTGGACTTTGTATCGGGACCGGTCAGTGCCGGTTTCATAAGTGCTGTAGCTTTAATTGTCACCACCTCTCAAGTGAAAAACATTCTGGGTGTAAAGGGTCAAGGCTCCACGTTTTTGCAACGATGGATAACCATAATTAATGATTTGAAAAATATACGCATTTACGATGCCACACTGGGTATATTTTGTATAGCGCTGCTGATCGCTTTAAGAAGAATTGGTCGCATGAGAATTGGTCCTTCAGAAAAGGCCGCAGCGTGTAAGTGGTATCACAAGTATTGCAATAAACTGTTATGGTTTACGGGCGTAATGCGTAACGGTACCTTAGTTATAGTTTGTACCGGCATTACCATGTATTTGGAGAGTCAAGGCAAACACTATTTCGCTTTGACGGGCCATGTACCACAAGGCTTACCCTCTATAGCGTTACCGCCTTTTTCAATATCTCACCCTCATCACAATGCTACTATTAATGAGGCAGAGATAAAAGGTGAGAATTTTTGGGATATGGTGCACAATCTGGGATATGGTTTAATCATTGTACCCATGGTGGCTCTATTAGAGAATATATCGGTGGTTAAAGCTTTTAGTACGTAAACCGCAAATGCTTTGTTTATAAATGACTATTTGTAATTGTTCCTCTACAGCCAAAGGTCAGCCTATTGATACTACCCAAGAATTATTTGCCATTGGTGTAGCGAATGTGGCCAATTCGTTATTTCAGGGATATCGTAGTAATGGCGGATTAGCACGATCTGCGGTTAATAATGCTAGCGGTGTGCGTACCCCTTTAGCCAATCTATATATAGGCGCGGTGGTTATGCTAGCATTGGTCTATTTGACTAAATATTTCTACTACATACCGTTAACGGTGCTGGGGGCCATTATTATTTCGGCGGTTATCTTTCAAGTTCAGTATCATGTCGTGAAGCCCATGTGGTACAGCAAACGTAAGTGTATAAATAAAAATTAATGGGTTTCTTGACTTTCCGCAAAAATTTTAAATAATGTTATAGGCTCGGACTTAATACCCGGATTTGTAGCTTTTATATGCTGCCTAATAATGCCCTTAGAATTTGGTATTTTAGTAGCGATTGGTGTAAATCTATTATTTATACTTTACTATTCGGCACGTCCCAAAATAAGTATGGAAACAATGAAGGTAAGCTTGTCTGGTACAGGAAAGGTGTCTCATTTATAAAATTTAGCTGATTGGTCTCTATCTAGACTCTTTGCGAGCAAAGGTTTCTTAAACTAACCCCTGATCGTTGTTTGATATTCCCCTCTGCCGAATTCGTGCACAATTTAATATTAAAATCTGGCTGTCAAAGTACTCTACCCGTGGTTTTGGATTGTACTTATGTGTATGGAGCTGACTATACCGCTGCTACAGTCATTTCAGATATTATCAAGAGTTTCGAACAACGTCATCAAAAGTTGATTTTCTTTAACTTAAAGCCAAGTGTTGTTCAAATATTTGAAGGTCTAAATAGTCATTTAACGTTATGCTATAATGTTGACAGTTTAATAGACGAATTGTCAAATTTAAATGGTCACACAACAGAGCCGCAATCTCATTTAGATAAAGTGAAGATGGAGACTGGAGGTCATGTATAAAAAAGTGCGGGTGTGAATGAAAAAACACGATAATATTACAAATAATTTAATCTTTATTTTATTTTTTTAGGAATATTTTTATTATAATAATAAAAATTAGTAAATAATTATTAATAATTTATTGTATATAAAACTATACAATAGTTAAAAATTCTAATAGTACTGTTCGGCAATTCTAATTGGGTTCGAAATCTAACTGAGAACCTAACAAAAAAATGTGATTTCGTTATAGATTATGCAAGAATAACACAGATCGGCGAGAAAAATAAAGCAAAAGCATGTAAAAGTCTATAAACTATTAATAAACCTAGAAAATATAGTTAGTGTCTAAAAATCACTACAGAATTAAATAAAAAATATTACAATAGGAAAAAAAAAACGGCTACACAGTGGGTTGATCGTTTTCTTTGCCAGACAATTTCATTTCCAAAGTATTCATATCGTACAGCACTGTCAAGTCTTTGTGTAGACCTTCAAAGACTTGCGCTACCCGTGTTTGCAAATTGAAAAAGTATAGTTTCTGTTGGCGGGCCTCAAAATCGTTTATCATTGTGGATATGACTTTGGCGGCAGTAAAGTCGGCCCCATAGATATGCGTACAATCTATTACTACCGGTAGAGTAGACTTACGTCCTTGCTTAGTTATAACATTTCTTACAAACTCCACCGAGGGGAATATCAGACAGCGATCAGGTGTTAACATTAGATATTTGGTGCCATTGGAAGTCTGTTTAGAAAAACATATGATTTTAGATTATACTCAAAAAGGATTTCCATTATAAGTACATACACTTAGGGTTTGTACACGTAGTTTTGGGCGTGCCGCATGATAGAGAATAAATAAAATATTAATACCAATGCCCACCAAAATGCCCAATTGAAGCGGTAACACCAAACAAGCCACGAAGGTTGCCAAGCCGGGTATTAAATCGGATTCTAAATAAAAACGCAAAGTATTAAAAGTTTGCTTAACATTTCATTGAATTAATTTCATACTTTTACTTCTCCACATGGGCTTAATAACGCGATACTGCACCATAAAGATGACAGCTGCCATAATAATAGCGGCTAAGGTGGCTTTGGGTATGTAGTAGAAAGCGGGCGTTAGATACATTAGAGCCACTATCACAATGATGCCTGTGTATAAATTTGATAATTGAGTGCGTACACCACTCGAATTTAGTACAGCCCCGCGCGCTATACCGCCATTACTGCGAAATCCCTGAAAGAACGAATTGGCCACATTACATACCCCTACCGTTATCAATTCTTGAGTAGCATCGCATGGCTTTCCATTAGCTTTACAAAATATTAATTGTTTTAAAATCATTTGCTTTTTTTCCCTGTTAATGAAAGTTTTGAACCTACCAAATGCTTGAACGACAGCCATGTTTTCCAACAATGATATTAAAGGAACTACGATTAGACCCGATCCTAAACTGCTTGCCATTTGTGTAAAGGACTCATAAACTTCTATCACTTCGCCCTCAGTGTTATTTTGTAAGGAATGCATAGAGAATGGCGGCAACTGGAATTTAGGTAAACCATTGGGTACAGAACCGACCGTATGAAATATTTTGCGGTCGTAAAGCACCAAAAAATAACCCATTAAAGCGCTGGCAATGACAAGCACAGCATTGCGCGATGTACCCACTATCCAGAATAAAGTTGAAAAGAATTTTTGTAAAAATGTTTTATTTTTCTCTGGTCCAAACGATATGCTGGCCATGGCACGCATTGTTAATAATACTATTATGCACAGCACTCCCAAGCCGGCATCATTCCAGCTAATATTATGCAAGTCATTTATAATGGATGTCCACATGCCGACAAATGTATCACCTTTTGTATTCACGCCCAGTAAATCTTTAAGTTGCGAGGTGAATATGATTAGTGAACTGGCACTGGTAAAACCAGCACTAACCGGACCCGAAACAAAGTCGATAAGGAATCCCAGTCGAAAGATACCCATAACAATTTCTATAAGACCGGTAAGGAAGGTTAAAAGGACCGCCTTCTGCCATACACCATGAGCCGTTTGAAAGGTTAAGAGAGCGGATATGGCAGTCGGTCCAACAGGTACGTCTTTACTACATCAATAATAGATTAATGAGGTTTAGTAGGAATTAAATGCTACCTAAAAGCGATTGCTTACCTGGAACCCAGCAATATATATATAAAGCATCCCATAAAGCAGCTATATAAGCCATACTACAAGAAAAAATAATTATGTTTTAATTATGATTTAAGTTTTTTCGAAGCGCGTGGCGTTCTCTCTTAAAAAAAACCAAAGGTCTAAATAGGTTTTAATTGTGATGATGATTAAGTCCTTAATTTGATTTTGTAAGACCATTGACCACACATGGTTCATTAAATTGAAGCCACATGCATTTTATTTGTCTTAGTAGTCAAGATATTTTCTAATTGATTAGGTCTTAAAGCCGTTTTAAAAGGTTTTTAAAAGAGTTTTAAACCTTTAATTATTAAACTTATTAAAATTTGTATCATTTTTAAAAATTATAAGTGAAATTGATTTTGAAAAAGAGGTGGATAATAATATTAAGTAATCCTGAATTGCAATAAAATATCGAAATAATTGAAGGAGAGTTAGTTTAAGTTGGTTTACTTAGATTACTTGTGTAAGGACCTTAAATTTGTAAAGGACTCACCTGTAAATCTAAACCGGCAATTCCCGCATAAGCTAAACCTTGAGGAATCACTGTTAAGCCAACTGTAATGCCAGCCATGAGATCTCCAATAAAATCATTGCGTTCATATTGCGGTAACCATGTCAGGATCGGTAAACGTTTATAAAGAGTTTTCTTACGAAACACATTCGAATATATTTGGTTGACATAGTCTTTAAAAAATACACAACATTTATGCTGTTGATCATCATCGCTGTCATCGTTTTGTACGATACAATCACGCGATGTATTGTAAATAGCATTGGGTGGTATGTCTAAGGATACCTCAGAACTGGAGCTATCACTACTTTGCGCCCGTTGATCTGTACGCATTTTCTAACTTCTAACGATATTTTTTCTTGTTCTTTTTTAAAATCTTTTGATCACAATAAGGATATATTGCACACACTCGCGTAACAATTTTGTGTAAGTTAAATAGTTCGAAGCTTTTTTATATCCGCGTTTAAATTTTGTTGAACTTGTCTTTTAACCGTCAATAACACAAATGAAATGTGTTGCGGCAAAACCATGAACTGAATTGTTTCGGCGATTGCAATATATGAGCATAAGTTCTGTCTCGGAATACAATATATATTTATTTATATTTATAGTAGTAGTTGTAAGACAATATAATTCTCTCGGCAGCGTCCTACAAGAGCAAACATTTCAAGTTCGCGTACACGATAGTCGTGCGTACGCTCGCTGTGAACCACGTAAATCAATTTCATCAAAACTTAATGGACTGTTAATTGTTGATTAATAAACATCAATAAATGATTTAAACAGTTGTGGAGCAATAACACGTACTCGTACTCGTGCTTTTTTCTATATGTTTACAAACTTTTTTTTTCAATGAATGCGTTTTAATATAATGTTTGGTTGTGTTGTTGTTTCTCTTTTAACTTTAAATGACAATACATACATATATGCGTACGTATGCATGTATTGTATTGTACAATATTTATGTACGATGACTAGCACGTGCTTATTATGCTATTTAAAGTTAGTTCAAGTCTCCGTATACTTATGCACGCACACTCTTAAACAAATGTTTACCTATTTACGATTGTTTACAAAATAAATATATTTTTACAAATATGTACAATGATTAGGTGAGTTAGACATATTTACGTAGACGGAATCAATTGAAACAAGGTAATCGGGAATGGGTACGCCGATGAATACCAGTTATTTTCATCATCATTGGGAATGTTAACTCAAATGCTCAAATTATTAGAAGATTTATCATCACTTATTACAATGAAGAAATGAATGATTTTATAAGCTTGTATTGTAGTGAAAGTTGCTTGGGAATAATATATCTTAAGCACTATTGCTCTTAATACGGGAATTATTATTCTTTCTACGTCATATCTACGTCATGCTTTTGGCTGGTAAACGTATTTGTATACCTTCCACATAAGATAACTGAGTTTGTCATTCCGTTTGCAATACTTAGATGGAGACTTCAGGCACCTATAAGTAAGCATCAAAAATTTAGTAAATCTAGACATTTAAGTCCGTGTGTCCGTCTTTTATGGGCATTTTAACAAGCATACATTTTGATATATTGAGCTGAAGTTTTGTACAGACACACTTTTAGTTTTTATACGCAGATCATTATTTAAAATGGGCTAAATCGACCAAGAGCCACGCCTACAATCAACAAAAATATTTTTAACTTCTACAAAAATTAAGCTATTAATGTAAAATTTGGTAAGATTATTAAGAATTAAGCTATACATTGATGTGGCAAAAATGGGCATGGTCGTATAACAGACACGCCCACAATAGATAAAAATCTTTATATCTACTACAAACATTGACCTATGAACTTCAAATTTTCTATGCATATCTATTGTTATCCCAAGCATCGATGTACGAAAAATGAGTGTGGTAGAATTATAGACACACTACAAATTATAAAAATCCCTGCTTAACGTAAAACTAGACTTTTAAGCTGAAATGTAGTCCGTGTACTATTGGAGGGAGTAATCATGTACTTGCCACGCCTACTATTCCTATGTACTTGTGCAGGATATTTCAGAGTTGGCTTAAGTCAAATTTAGTATTCTTCCCCGCCGCGTCTTTACACTTCTATTTATAAACACAATGTGTATTATTCCACATAAATTAACGGCTTGAAAGGATTGCTGGATGATAAAAACCAAAGCTCACTCATCAATATATACCAACACAACAATTTCAGTAATTTTTTTATTCATTTAAAATTTTATACCGCATATAAGAATCAATGTATAAAATAACACCTCGATTTTTTTTTACATCAATTGTTCATTAATGTTTTTCCGGTTATTACCTGGATTGTGAAGTGTTATCATATTTCAGTAGAGGCAACACGCATGAGTTCATTGAACTTTGTGAAAGATCTTAAAAGATGTTTAAAATCTATACAATTTTGTTATAAATTGCTGAACATATCTTAACTTTCAATGGATTTGGCGATGGGACCGAAAAAACTGGATTTTTTTTGTAAGCGTGTATTTTTTTCGGACCATTCCACTATCAAGTCTTAACCAAAAACCATAAAGACAAAGCACGTCCTTGTAATAAAGGAGAGAGGTTCTCGTTTGGTACAGAATTCTATTTAAAACCGCTTAAATATACGAGGGCAGTTTCAAACCTAAGCAAGCTACGTCACACTCTCAATTGATAATTAGAAAATATGAGATTTAAAACAAACTCACTGCGTTCGCAATACCCAAAAATTGCTGAATCTGCAGCAACTTGCCATAAAGTTTATATATGAAACCATCTAATTAAAAGACTGCCCTCGCAGTTATACTAAACTAATGCAAACGCTTAATTCTTACATATGAGTAAGAGTTTAAATTAAGGAGAATTACGTTTTCCATTTAATGCGAATACACCCAGTTTGTTGTTATACGTTTGGAGTCGCGTGTTCCACGTTCAATATTTGTAACTTTATAATAAGTGGGTTGTGTTAAATCTTAAAAAAGTGAATGCTCACTTACGTTAACTGGTAATGAATTAATAAATTAATGCGATTGAATAATGATTTTACGTTTATTGTGTACAAGTATTGGAATTCTTTAAAAAAAAAAAAAACAAAGATTTAATTATACCAGAGAACAATTCCATGTAATGTTCAGCGTGTAAAAACCACAAAAACGACCAGTAAGTATAAGAAAACTTTTGTGCGGTTTTATTCATTAACAGGAAATTAGCTTTAATTTAATCCAATTGTTTATTCATCTCTCTTCTTTTTAAAGTGATTGCTATACTTTAAATAAATAATATTTCTTATAGCAAAAAAAAAAAAAAAAAAAAAAATTAATCAAGATCGATCAATTAGAGTGAAATCCTTCATAATTACTAGGAGGGGAAAATTTACAAATTGTTTCAGAACATAATTTTTTAATGATTTTTTTTCATAAAAAATTAACATTTACTTCAAACAATAAATTCTATTTATTTAATAACCATTATAATCATTTAACCTGCAAAAATGTACTTTTGCTAAGACCGTAAATTCTTTAATCACTTAACGACATAATATTTTTAATGTTTTATTTCTAATTAATCGCATAATAATAGCGGTTAATTTGTTGTATAATTGCACTCAAACACTTTTATTTTTTATTGTAAAACGTAATAAAATTGAAAGAGACGTCATGAAATTAGAAGGGTTATGAAATATCAACCGAGATACATTTGAAATGGAAGGGATGCAGTATAATTATAAAAAAAAATAAAATAAAATATTTCTAATTCAAAGATTGTTAGATTTTTGAATACCTTCATAAACTTAATGCTATTAAATAAATTGTGAAATTCATAAAAATAGTGTCTTCGCAGAGTATATTTTGAATATGAATATGACTAATCGATCAAATTGCGCACTGTCCACAGAGTATCCGATTTAAGTGTTAAATGGTAATATCTCTTCCAGACGTAGTAATATACATCAACAAATAAAAACTAAATTTGTGGTAATTATTATTCAATCTCGCGCATTTTTGCATCAACGTCGGATGGATTAATAATAAAAATTCCTGGCATAAGTCCGACCACGTACTGATATAAACAACAAAGCCAAATGCCTATGACTCTAAAGAGAGGCACTTCATTAAACAGGACCAGTTAGGTGCGAGGTAGAAATTATTCGTTCCATTGAGATACGAAAAAGTAGTTCATTGACTAATTCTTGAAAGAAAAACGCAAAAAACTAATTTGCGCAAACTTTTGCAGTCAATAAAAAAAAATAAATAAATAAAAATATAATAATATTTGTTTTTTCTTTTATTTTATGATGTAACGTTAATTGTAGTGTCTTGTAAATGCAAAAAAAAAAGAAAAAAAAAACAAAAACAAAAACATTATTACGTAATATTTGTGATAAAGCATTTATGACATTGCTGCGTGGCAGTAAATGTTTGTTAATTGCTTTTATTTGATTACACACCATAATAAAATTCTTTTTAATACATTGTGTCACTTGTTGGTTGTTGGTTGAGGTAATTTCCTGGTTATATATACAATAAGTTCTTAAACTGTCATTTATTGCGAATTGAAAGTCACGAGACTAATGCAGTCAGTACTTGATTACTTAATTTAAATCATTAGCACAATTTGTTTACCTTGTTTATATTTTATAGCATAATCAGTTTATTGTTAAGATTATAAACTTTGGAGAATCAATAAAATATATGCTCCCTCTTTGTTTGCTAAAAAGTACAAAATAACAAAGTTTAATAGGCTGATGGCCACGCCCACAATTGATAAAAGTGTTCCTTTAATTATGAATTTTCACAACATTTTTCAATTCATGCTAAAAACCTATCTTAACATATTTACCAGAACCTTGGGTGATTTAGTTTTAGTTAAAATGCTAAAATGTACCGTTTCTACGTCGTGCTTTGGAATACCTTTACTTTAGTTTACATTTTATTTGTTATAAATTTTAATTCAAAAATATTTCATTTTGATTGATTTGTTAAAGGTTGAACATTATTTTAGTTTGTTTTTTACTATAAAGCACAAAACGTTCCAAGCTAACCTTCAAACTTCAACCATTTTAATGATAAATAAAGTTTTTGAAATGTTCTCTCGCTTGTAGTTGTCAAATTTTAAAAATTCACTAATAGTACATGATCGGCTTTACTATTATTTGTGATTTGGATGGATAGTGAAATAGATTTGCTACAGTACTGAGTTGGCAACAAAGTGATTGCGGATTGAAAAGTTTTTCTTAAAAATATATCTTTATTCAATTAGGTTCTGCCCGGTTTTTTTGATCAGACAGTGTTTTAAATCCATCTTCATAAAGTTTCTGACCTTTGCTATAAAAAAAAAAAACGAAATCAAGTGTGATTTGACATCATTAGCGTCATTAAAAATTATACCATTCAAGGAGTTCTGTATGACACGAAATAAATGATAGTCTTAAGGAGCAAGGTCAGGGTTATATGGCGCATGTGCCAACACACCCCAACCCGAATGCAATAATCTTTGACGAGTAGTCAAAGATGTATAGTGGAAAACTTGAAGTTTTCTCTATTTAGTCCTACTTCCACTTTCCTAATAATTTCTTAACTGTCAATGCCGTACTAGTTGAAACTGTACGCCGTAATATAAAAGTTTTTTTAAATGTTAAGATAATACCTTTACCAACTGGTCTATCGAAAGGCTTTTGGCTGAAATTTTCTTCTAAATAAATCCCGTAAACAGTTGTTGGGTATTGTAATCATTTCTAATTTTGGTTTTCTCAGATTCAAGCAGCAATGTGGCTTAAGATGGCCTCTACTTGCTACCATATCTTATAAGCAGTTTTATATACCGTCTGCTATATTATTCGATGGATTTAATAAATGGAGTGATAAACTTGGTGACACCTTGTTTATTTATCTTAAGTGCATGACACATGTTTATGTTATTTCTTATAAACAATAAAAAATATTTTAAGATAAGATGTTCAAAACATAAAAAATGTTTGTTTTTTTTTTTTTTTGATTTTGTTATTTATAATTCTTCTAATATTTACATATTTAGAGCATTACTGACGTTTGTAGTTGTATTCCGTTATATGACATTGATTTACATAAGTTATGTAAGAAAAGTTCATACACATTATTAAGGCGAATAGTTTTTTTTGATTAAACTTTTTTCCATTTAGAAAATCATCCCATTTTCATTGTTTATAAACTTTACATTTAATTTAACTATTAATTTTTGTTGGTTTTTATTTTTTTAAATTTATTTTTTGTTTCACTTTTGAAATAAATCACAGCCGGGTGATTTAAAGCTGACTAACATTTAACGAGCATTTCTTTTAAAAGCACACCTAACAGTCTATAAATCATTAGTAGCAATAAACTTTAATACAATGGCATTTTATACCTAATACTGATGCAGAGATAATACTTTTATATGGAACAAACGTACATAAACGTATGCAGCATTATCGTTGTGATAAGTCTGATTGATCGCTTTGATTAACAGAAGCGTATTCTTAGAAATCTGAAGGGGAGGCGTTCAAAATTATAAAATTACAAATGGGTTTAATGTGTGTGTTAAAAAATATTTCATTTTTTCTTCGGATCGTCATGAGCAGGCAGACTAAAATATCTCGTTTCATTTTTCTCACGATTTTTTAAATGTAACATGAATAAATTAAAAATGATTATCAAACAGTAGTTGCAATCGTGCAGACACATTTTTATGTATATTAATGAAGTACAGCATGCGTTCAAATAACACAATTTCATTAAAGTCTAATAATGGTTAAAAAGAGAAGAAAGATATCCCAACTTATGGACAATTTTCAAATTAATTCAGTTTGGACTCTAAAGATCTAAAATAGAAACTCTCTGATAGAGAGAAAATTAATTAATATGAATTAAAATTTTGCCTTATATAAAATATTTTGTATGATACGTTATTCGGTATAGAAGTACTCATATCCCTATAGAATGAGTCTTTCCATGTGGTAAAGTAAGCATAAGTATATATCAGACACGTTCACAATTTAGACAAACCTTTTCCAAAGTATCAGCTTCCGAAAGCTGAAAGGTTTTATGCAGAGCAGGAACAAGGTGTTAACCCACATTACAATTGCCAATTCGAGTGATTTATAAAGGGCTTCTCAGATAGATCCATGAAGAAAAGAAAATTTTAAAAAATTAGTTAAATTTGTGAATGATTTTTGCGCAAACATGGTCGACTTTTATCTCACACAACTGCTAGGTTTTAGGGCATATCTACGTGGCTTTAAGCATAATGATGACCCACGAAAGCAATGCAAATACTCAATACCTTGTAAGGTCCTTAGTTTTGGTGTCTCAAACGAAATTAAAAACTTGGTATATCCCCATCTTATGTGGCATAAAAAAACAAAAAACAATTAATGGCCCTATGGTTAGACAGTCTCAGATTTGAAGCTTAACGTAGTAGATGTTATAAACGTACCCTTTCATTTTATAAGAAAGTTATTATAAACAAGATAGAGAAGTTCGGTTAAGACCGAATCTTAAACACCCTCCACCTTTTATAATCCTCTAAAAACAAGTCCCTATTGCCATATTTATGTATACATATGACTATTTCATGTACTTACGCAAATAGTGTTTTTTTTAAATTATAGGCGTTTGAGTTACTCAAGCACGCCCATTTTTGGCACAGTGTTGGATAACGGTACCACTTATATGTATACCAAATTTCAACTTCGTAGATCAACTTTTGTGGTAAATATAAAGATTTATATTGATTGTGGGCGTGTATGAAATCGGACCACGCCCATTTTCGGCACGTCGATGAAACTAATATTTATAGATGTACATACTAAATTTCAAGTTTATAGCTTAATTTTTGTGGCAGATAGATAGATTTTTGTTGATTGTAGGCGTGGCTCTTTACCGAATTTGCCCATTTTAAATAGCGATCTGCGTGCATAAACTAAAAGTGACTGTACAAAATTTCAGCTCAATATCTCAAAATTTACGCTCGTGAGAGTGCCAACAACAGACGGACATACGGACGCACGGACACACGGACATACATGTCTAAATCGACTCAGTTTTTGACGCTGATCAAGAATATATATACTTTGTAGGGTCTCTGACGCCTCCTTCTGGGTGTTGCAAACGGAAGAACAAAATTAGTATACCCTCATCACTGAGGTGGAGGGTATAAAAATAAACACACTATAAAACATTTAAGATTCATTATAGTTTTGTAACCTTATCAGGTGTTTACATGAATTATAAAAAAAAAAACTTATCTTACAATAATTTTGTTTATTTAAATGCACATTCATTTTACGAATAGTTTCCATCTTTATTCCTCACCCTGTATAAGTGTTTGTTGTCATTTGATAATATTTCCAAAACGCTTAACCCCTCAAGTGTTTAATATGTTTGTAAATATGTTAAGTCTTAAGGGGAAATAGTTAGTGACAGACACGTAATAAAAATATTCAAAATATTGCTTTCATCGGTGTTTGATTTATTTGAAAATGAATTTCATTTTTTCCTATTTCGTCATAATATAATAATAAATATTGTATATTGCATAAGAGGCGTATAGGTGGAGCAACAATAGTTACGAAATTGTCCAAGGCAAATTGCTTTCGCGGCGTAAATTCTTCTAATTGATGGTTGGAGAGATGTACGCTGTTGCGCTGTACAAATCGATCAGTTTTTGGTTTTTATTATAATTTATTACTTTTGTATAGATTTGTTTGGTATGTCTCAGCAATTACATTTATTACATTTTTTAAAGCTTTAATTGAAATTTTATTTACAGTAGACTCTCGACTTAAAAAATATATATTGACTGTCTTGTTAGCTGTTCTGTCTTTTCATATATTTCAGGTAGGTTGCAAGACCTAAAGGGTAAAAGTTATTTTATAGAATTTTTGTTTTCTATCTATTGGGAAAAAGTAATATTCGTCGCTGGCATTGATCAGTTTCGAACCTCCACTTGTTCAACTCTTCATAAAAGGGAATGGACCGACAAACTTGATGTACCCCCTACTAAGTTTGTCGTTCCATTTGCAACACCAACACTCTAAAAGGAGTTCCTTTCAAGTATATACAGTCTTGGTTAGCATCAAGAACTGAGTCAATCTAGTCTAGATGTCGGTCTGAGGATATTTAGGTTTTGGTCTGAGCCAAGTTTAGGTTTATTACTTGTTTTTATTATAATGACATAAATTTCTTTTCGGTTTTGAATCTTGTCTTGTCCTTGCCTCAATTTTTGCTAGACTGGATCATTTCAAAAGTCATACATTTCCTTTTTTTACTAAAGTTTATTATATTTTTCCAAAAAAAAAGAAAGAAAAAATTCATTCGCACAATTCCACAAAGAAAGAAAGTAAAATATTTGATAAGGATTATAACAAAAATCAATGAAAACGTTTCTCTTTAATCCTCCAAGGTAACATTTCGAAACAAGTATGACATGGATTCTTTGTTGTGTATGCGTCGAATGGCTTCAGCAATCAAAATGGAAATGTCTATAGTTTTGATTTTGTGACATTGCAACTTCTGCACCTCATGTGGAATGGTATTAGTGACGACCACCTACATAAGATAAAAAAACGCTGTAAAACTCTTTCAACACTTTTTGTTGTAAGACGAATGAATACCTCATCAATAAATGATTCTTCAATTAAACGAGGAGCATCAGAACTAAGTAAACCGTGAGTAGCCAAAACATATATTTTGCAAGCACCCGATTCTTTTAAAACTTCAGCAGCAGCCACAAATGATTGTACATCATCGATTAAATCATCCTAACATATAATGAATGATGAAAAAAATTCCAATGAATTGCTTAAACTGGAATCTAAAACAACACTTACCACCATAATAGCTATGCGACCATTTACATCACCAACCAGATTAATGGGCGGCTTTACTTTGGGCGGATGTTCCGGCACTCCCACCGATACACTTATGGTACGCGTACGGTTGTTACTGTATAAATTTTTTCATAGTAAATTGATTAATATTTTTTTTGTTTTGTTTTTTTTTTGCGTAATCAAATATTGTTTGTGATGAGGATGAATGTATTGTATATATATTTTTGTTGTTGTTTTGTTTAATAAAGTTTAATTTTTCAATTTGATTTTCATACCAACCTAGTGGACGCTGATAAGCACATTTCAACTGTATTTCCTATTATATCATTGTCATTGTCATATGTACTGAATGAACAATTAGGAAAAAGAAAATAATTTTGTTTGTCGTTGCGGTTGTTGTTGATTTTAGTAAATATCTACATAATACATAACAAACAAACATCTACAACATTCAAAACACACAACATACAGAAACAGAAATCGAAACAGAAAAAATGCAACAAATTATTTGTAGTTCTACTTACAAACCATTACGCGTTTATTGAAACAACTCAACTAATTATTTGTAAATTCAAGTGTAGGGTATTTAATGGCCGATTATAACCCACTATAACATTTTCATTTGTTTTAATTATACTAAAACTCTTAAAATTAGAAATTTGTTAAATTGTTTTAATTACTCGAACAATACAATTTTGAAAGAATGTGTTGCATTGAGGAGAAGTATGATTTAATATTAAAAGAGTGGCAAAACGGAAGCATTATTAGAAACAAAGTACAAAGTAATTTGAAAAATGTATAGATCAAATCAATATTATACCCTCCACATAAGACGGGAATGATACCATCATCATACTCAGCGTAGAACTAGACTTGCAGACTAGCTGATACTTTACAAACTAGAGGGCGTAATATATATATATATATATATATATATATATATATGCCACACCCAAAGCTGTAGATGTGGAGGCTATTTAAGATTTGACTCAAGTCATATTTAGTCTTTTAACTTATTTAATTTAATTGATGACAAAAATGGATTAAATTTTATATGAAATTATTTAAAGAAATATTTAATATATAATTTGGTGTCAACAATATATAATAATAAATATTATTTTATTTTTTGTATTTTTTTTAAAATTTTTTTATTTTGTAAATTTTCCGATTATTAGAAAAAAGTAGAAAAATAAAACAAAATCCTTCTACGATCACATTTTTTTTTCTTTAGTGAAACCATGCAACCATGCCTTTTCATTACGGTAAAATGCAAACTACAAAAAAAGTCAGAGACAGTTACGTTATATAAAAATCTCTCTCGCGCATCACGCAAATGTAGGTTTAGCTTAATTTTCACAAAAATGAAATAAAATATTTTATTTATTCCAATATAAATTTAAATAAATCTTAATGTTTTTTAAACCAACTAAAGTTTCAATTTGTTACTAATGGTTGTAATTTTTTAAACTTGCAAAAGAGAATTTCAGGTTAAACGTTGAAATGTACTTTTTTTTTTTTTTTTTTTTTTGTAAATAAACCTAACCTTTTAAGTTGAGATCGAATATAATGATTAAATGATTTTTAAAATTTTATTGCTTTTATTCGATCTTGATTTTTATTTAATTAATTTGTTAGAAAATAAACAAGGCTCGTTTGATTTAATCTAAACTGAGAGATTATGTATATAATACATAAAAATAAATAAAAAATAAGAAAAATGAAAAAAGAACTACGCACTACAAGGATGAATTAGCAAATTGTTAAGAAAGAAAACATAGATGTGCTAGTTATGAATTAGTGACAACACAATACATATTTTTAAGATCAAAACAAAAAGAAGCAGAATTCTTACCTGGTGGGAGGTGGGGAATAACGACCATCTACCTGATCGCTTTCCGCCTCCTTCTGTTCACCGTGTATAACAGCTATACCCAAACGCAAACGTTCAGCATAAGATGTAGCTTTCTTAGCTGTGCCCGGATTTCTAGCCACTATAACCGAATTACGATAATCTGGTATCTGAATGGTGTACAGCGAATATTAATGCTTTCGTTAATTGTCTGCTTTTGTTTATACAGGGGATGGACAAAATAATATGAACACCTGACATATACACAATAATAATTCATTAATAAATTGCATAGTGTTCATATTATTTTGTTCATTCTCTATAGTTCTACTTACACTTTCTTGTATATATTGTAAAAGAAATGGTGAAGCTCTCAAATTGTCCACGGGTATATCGAAAAATCCCTGAATCTCCTTCTGGTGTAAATCCATGGTAATAATGTGTGTCAAACCTGAAGTGCACATCATTTTGGCCAATAATTTGGTAACGATGCAGCCGCGCTTCCTCATTTTACATTGCTTCGAATAGGGCAAGTATGGTATAACACCGACTATCGAACGAGCCGAAGAAGTCTTGCATGCGTAAGCCATTATTAATAATTCCATTATATTATTATTGGCATCTCTACAACACAAAGATTATAAATGATTTATAATATTTATGAAATTTTACAGTAGATCATACTTGGTGCCTGTTTGTATAATGTAAATATCTTTGCCACGCACTGAATCGCCAATTTCTACCATGGTCTCGCGATTAGTTTTATGAAACACTGAACAACCACCACTTTTAATGCCCATACGTTCGGCGACTAAATTGGCCAAATCGGGATGAGAGTTGCCATGTATGATAACAATATCAGAAGCTGATGTTGTATCCATGTCGCTGCGACAACGTTTTGGTGGCCGTACACTACCCAGTCTATGAAACATAATTAAAACATTGGAAAACTAAGAACACATTTTTATATTGAAAAAAAAAATATATTGAAACGTTTCTTTATTTATATATATTTATTTAATCATTTAAATTTTATTAATTTTTTTATAATTTTTATTTTTTTCAAATTTTTTTATAATCAAAAAAAATCAATTTAATTGTTTTCCGATTAAATTAATTGCTATAATTGATGGGAGGTGAATGTATTACAATTGTGTTCATAGCCGCAGATAAGAATTTAAAACACTCGGAATTACAGATTATCGTTAATCACTAATTAAAAGTTCGATGACTCATACTGCAAATATATATTAAATGTCAATAATTTTGAAAAAAAAAAAAGGTTAAAAGAAAAAAACTCGCGCAATTGTCATATAAAAGTTTTTCTTCTTGTCTTTTAATTCACCCATCATTAGCTAACATTGTATTCACTTAATGACCCAATAAACTAATTTTTAGTTACCTATAACAACAAAAACAAAAAACAAAACAAAAATATTCTTACGCACTCTGACAACAGCATATTGTTTACTTTTTGAATTCCAAACACTATAAACAGCTGTAAAGGTTACAATTACGGTAAATGCTAGCGCGCTAATTCCTGCTAGAAGCAGGAACTTGTTACAAGTGCACAAAGTAGCACAAAAACACAAAATGTGAAATTATTGATCAAACTTTATGGCCAACAGCTGAATGAATGAAATGTCAGTAAGTTGCTCTATTACCATAAAAGTTTCAGCAACAATGTAAACGTCATTTCTTAAGAATGGAAAAATCATATAAAATGTGTAGTAAACCAATAAATTAAATAAGGGGAAAAAAAAAAAATCAATGAAAAATAAAACAATAAAAAAGTCAAGTGTTTACGCCTCTCATAAAATATTTTGATAGATTTTTAATAAGATTTTTTGCTAAATAAAGGAGCGAATCTCTAGTGAAAAGTACGCACGCAAACTATTTATGAATAAAACATCTATACGCCCCATTCACCCCTAAACGGTTTCAATAAAAGCTTTAAGGTTTGCTTAGAATTCTTCATATTATATACACATATATCCTATATACACTTTCAACTTCAATTTGGAAATATGAACGTGGTGTGACATAGAGAATAAGGTGGCCAGACACTTGAGGAATAATGGGCGATTCAGGTGAGTTAGAGGAAAACAAGTTGCACAACAGCTTCAAAAAACAATATTTTGAAATTATTTATGATTAATAAAAAAATGTATAAAATGTAACCAGCCCAACCCAAGAATGAAAACACCATTTAAGGAGGGGCCTTGCTTTTATTATATCTACTCTTTTATTTTTAATTATTATTAGTGGAATTGAAACTGTATCTCCTATATGTTACTACGTCCATATAAAGTATGAGTTCGATCGACCGGCAGGCTTTGTAATATTTTCACAATATTTGATTCAAGGTCATAGCCCCTAGGAAAGTGCATCTAAGCGTTCTTTTTTAAACAATTCTCGCTACATAATGCTACATAATTATTCTGAAGTAAATTTTTATATTTTCTCCAAACATTTTACAAAATTTTTTTACTTAAAATTGCAATTTAGATACAATCGGGCCATGTTTGGTATTTCTGTACATATAGCCTGCTATGTTGGACTGAGATTTTATATAAAAAAAAAAAATAGTTTTTAATAATTCTTACAAGAATAGTTGACTATGTGTCTTAATCACTTTTGGAACCAATATCTCAAGATATATTTTCAAAAAGTTGCAGCTTTTTAAAATACATGTAGTGTTACACGTTGCGGGAATCGAACCTACGACAGTCGTTATGTGTAATAAAAATCGTGCTAACAAAAACACTCACTCCTCCTGTTTTCACCTTAAACTGTCAATTTCTTCGAAAAGAAAAAAGCTATTTAAGGTTTCTTCTAATAATTGATAAACCGAAACGGAAACATGAAACCGCAAGATCTATGTAAATCTACCCATACACATACACCCACACACATATTGCACTCAACTAATACTTGAAAATATAATGAAAACAAAAGTGATAAATGGCACGCAGTCAAGCGGTATCAAGTGAAAGTTTATTAAAAGAAACCGACACCATCTACTCGACAACAAATGGAAGGCGTCAAGAATGTTTGAAGTGTTTAGATATGATAGACAAAAAAAAAAAAACCATGGAGTAGGGCGGGGAAGGCAGAAAGCAGCAACAGTCACCCACATCACCTGCCCCGTCAAGTGAATTGAAGCGTGAACTTTTGTAATGTGTCTTAAAAAGTGGTTTTTTAATATCCGCCAGAGGAAGTATTCATATGCACACGTACGCGTTTGTACTTTTAAATTCATACAATATTCAACGTGGGCAAGCGAGAGAAGTTAGAATTTTGCAATCAATCGTTATTGAATATCGAAAGGGAAAGCAACCGTTTTTGAGATTCACTTAATCGTAGCAAAATTAAAAAAGAAAATGTTGGGTGTAGCTAAAGATCCTTTGCAGCATACTAGCATGTATGAAAGATTAGAGGAGGGTAAATTCCTAAATAAAATTTGATGAAAAAAAAACAAAGAATGGAAATTTTTTGATTTAGAAAAATGCTTTGTCCCTTAATCCTTAGGAAATGTTTTGATATATCTGCATAAAATAATATTTTCTAGAGAGTGAAGACAGTGACGGAGAGGGAGGTTTGGGAAATGTTTCACGTGTAATTATTCGACCACCTGGGGTAAGTGGTAAAGCCAAGCGCGGCCATTTGTGCTTTGATGCAGCCTATGAGACCGGCAATCTGGGTAAAGCAGAGCTGGCGGGAGAATTCGAGTATGATTTGTATTTAAGGCCGGACACATGTAACCCGCGTTTTCGTTTCTGGTTCAACTTTACCGTGGACAATGTGAAACAAGATCAGCGAGTGATATTCAATGTGATTAATTTTAGTAAATGGCGCAATCTGTTCAATGCGGGTCTAGTGCCGCTGGTTAAGTCATCCAGTCGTCCCAAGTGGCAGCGTTTACCCCGAAAAAATGTCTTCTACTACAGATCGCCATTTCACCAAAATCATTACGTGTTAAGTTTTGCTTTTACATTTGACAAGGAAGACGAAGTTTATCAATTTTCAGTAGCCCCGCCATACAGTTATTCACGTTTGCAATCGTACCTGAGTTTCATAGAAAATCGTCAACAACAACATGATCGGAAATTTTTACGTACTCAGTTGACAAAGAGTGTGGTGGGTATGAAGCCGAACTCCTCTAACACTTTTCTCAATATTGAATTTGTTGTTTCAGCAAAATCGCAAAATCGATTTAATAACAATTAATCAAGTGACGAATCGTGGACAAGCGATGCGCTCCGAACGTAATTTCATACGTGTAATTGTAGTGCTGAGCCGGGTACATGCTAGCGCCAGCCCCGCTTCTTATGTGTGCCAAGGTTTTTTAGAATTCCTCCTAAGCAATCACAGTATAGCGAAAGTTTTGCGGGAACATTTCGTTTTTAAAATTGTGCCAATGGTTAATCCGGATGGGGTGTTTTTGGGTAATAATCGTTGCAACCTCATTGGTCAGGATTTAAACCGCATGTGGCATCTGGCCAATGAATTTCTACATCCCGAAATATACGCCATCAAGAATATGCTTAAAGATATTGACAATTCGGATGTGAGTTTCATTACAAACAATACTTCTCTGCATTTAAATTTATGAGCTAGCTTTTGCAGATCTACCAGATCGACTTTGTTATAGATCTTCATGCCAATAATAGTTCACATGGCTGTTTTATTTATGGCAATACTTATGAAGATGTCTATCGCTATGAACGCCATCTGGTATTTCCGCGTTTGTTTAATGCCAATGCACCCGATTATGCCGCCAATAATATGATGTTTAATACGGATGAAAAGAAAGTTGGCTCCACGCGACGTTATTGCTGTGAACGTTTAAGCGATACCGTTAATGCGTATACTCTGGAAATATCTATTGGAGGGCATTATTTAAAAGACGGCAAAACCGTAACTTTGTATACCGAAGAAGCATGTATGCTTGAACAGAAGTGTGATGTGTCCGTATCTTAAAATGTTTTCCTTAGATTACAGATGCGGTCGCAATTTGGCTCGTACATTTTTACAATATTACCGCTTCATCAACATCTTACCAGTACCAATGGCAACGGAAATTAAAACAAAAAAACGTCGACCCAGAACACATCAAGCACGTACTCGTTCCAGGTTGCGTTACGAGGTGAAGCCACGACCTAAAACCACACGCTGCTATGCACCCATATCTTATACAAACCTTTCTATAACATATGAGTCGGGCGGATCTTCAGATGAAGGTGCCGCCTCTTCCCCAACACGTTATCGCCTGGCGCCCGGTAGTAGTCATTTCAGTGGTTGTCGCAATTATCGCAAAATCATTTCGTCTGCTGTGGCAACGACCCAAGCTCAAGATCAGTTGACATTGTTGCGTATAAAGTCTGGCAAATATGTCAGTTTAAATTATAATTATGTGACGAGTGGTACTTTGAGGCAGGAACGTCCATTGGTCACACAATCAGATTTAGACAAGAAGCACACACAGTTCGATGCAACCTTCAATGTACCGCCTAAGCCTTATTTATCAATTATTGACTTGAATCAATTGACGCGTGGTAGTTTGAATAGAAAATCGGCCAGTTTTGAAAGTTAAAAAACAATAAAAACCACTTTTTTTTTTAAATATAAAATAAAAAGCATTAAATTTTACGTGATTATTAACTTTATTCATTTTGGGGAAACGCTTGCATCAGAAGAATTAATACCTCTGCTAAGTTTAAAATTGATATCTCTATCTCTAAACGGACCTATAGCCACACTAAGCTTAATTAACTAAGAATTTAATGTTCATCAAGTATATATATATAATTCGTATGAAATAAATTGACGGACATTTCAGACCATTTCGCCTTAAATTTTGAAGATCAAGATAATATATATTTTGAAGGGACGTTGAAGCCTCTTTATGGCTGAGAAAATGTTTATTTTTTAGAAAAATAATCTTTGCAGACCTTAGCAAAATATCTAAATCAGTTTGGAAGCTATGTTCGTCTGCCCACATATGATAGAATCTTCAGTTTTTCCGATTGATTTAGAATAACTTTTTGAACCGCTTTAATCAATTGCGTCTGACTGCTCTTATGTTTTGTTCGCAAGCTACAAATGTGCATCCGAACGGAGCTTTCTTAGAACCTTTTTCCCTATAGTAACCTATCACAAAATGACAATGGCTGGCGTTTACTGATTCAACTGAACTTATTATAACAAAATTTGTGGCACAAAATGTTGCAGAGTTTTAAATATAACAATTTTACTGTTTTTTTTTTTTTTTTTTATATAAATAAATGAATTTTGCGACGAGCAAAGTTCATGTTTTTTTATTAATTTTAAAGAATTGCTAAATATTTTATACTGATAAGACCAAATAAATCTATTAGAAAACACAAATTTTACTCTTGATTGCTATGAATGGATATGTTTGGTTTTGGTATGCAGCAGATGAAGTTGGATAAACATTGTTTTTATAAAAATTTTCTCCACGGTCCTTTCTATTTCATATTATCGCATAAATTATTTAGTTTTAAACGTAAGTATATCAAACATATGTTTATACGCATAATAACGTAGAGCGCCTATGACACGGAACAGAAAATTGCATTCCAAAAATAACACAGCAACGACTTAATATTCGGTTTTTGAGTTCAAGGTCTGGAGATTTTGTTAATAAGTTTTATGGGAAATAATCATAAATATATATAATAAAAATCAATTAACACAATTAATATTCAATAATCAAAACAAAAATTTACAAAAAAGAAAAAACAACAACATATATATAATAAAACAATTAGTGTGTATGTAGCATTTATGGCATGGGGGAGACTACAAAAAAATACAATTATTTTTACTTGTTTCGTTGCAGCAACATATTGTACTTCCAATAACAAATTACTGCACTGGTTGCTTTAATAAACTTAACAAGACAACTTTAATTGAATTAGTAATGAGGCAGAAATTGTTTTTTTCTTTTCTTTTCAATTAAAATTCACAATTTTTACTACTTTATCACACAAAGATTTTGTTAAAACTGACAATTACCTTATATCTGACATATGCACAATGTATGTATGTGCTGGGACTCTCTTTCAATTAAAAAATGCACTCAATCACTCACGAACACAAAATCTCTATTAAATGAAACAAAGACAAACTTGTGGTAGACAACTGATAAAGCAAAATGTGGATTATAAAAATATCTAAAAAAGAATTGTAAGAAAAACACACTGCCTGCTATGAATTAATTGTTACGTTGTGTTTTTGTTTTCGTAACTGTAATAAGTAAAAGTGAGTTTTCTTTTTCCAATAATTCTTTCGTTTCAGTATTATTTCACTGACGAATGTTTTCCGGGTCAAACTTTTTCACTTTTTTAAATCTTAACAATCACTTTATTTAATTTAATTAATGATTAAACATTTTTTAATGAACTTGATTCTCTTTTCTCTCTTGTACTATTTCTTATCACATTTACCTTTATTAGCACTTTACTAAAATTTTGTACTGTAACTTTGTACGTTAAATAAAGTTGTACTAAAACTGTACTAATATGACGTTTAGCACAATTTCTTACTAATGAAAGCATCTACAACGTAATAATAACAACTTAAACTTAGCAAACTGAAACGGAACGAGATGACCAATTGGAAATGTATGAATCAATAAAGTACCAAAGGGCCGACTTTCTGATGAAGGAAATTAACCGATTCTTTCATTTTACTAAAAAGTATTATACACCAAATGAAAGAGAAAATCAGGTAGTATTCAAAAATGAACTGTTATAAACGTGATGGTAGTGAATTGTTAAGAAAAAGTTGATTTTGTGGAAGAAGAAAATTTTTATTTTATTTAATCGGTTTTATGAAATAGTTTTTAATTGTTAAAGTTGTAATTCTTTAATAAAATTTTATATAAAAAGAAAACACATTTTATACAATAATAAAAAAAAATTTTTTTTTAATATTAATTTTAATGATTTAAATATAATTTTGAAGGCATTCTCAGTATAAACGATAAGAAATGATTAAAAATTCGTTTTATATTTCCTTCATATAAGATGGGGGGAAATACTAAGTTTGTCACTACTAATTACTAAAAGTAAAATTAGAAAAATAGTAGTCAGCCTCCACAGTTTTTCATACAATATATAAACGTCCGTTTTAAATCATTATAGGAACTAATAATCGAGCTAAGCAGCTTTAAAGCTCTGAAAGCTTTGCGAAACACCCATAATTAGATTTCTGTTACTAAAGTTATAAATCACATGATTTTCTAATGTAAGAACCGCGTGTCTCATAATTGGAATAACAGAAAATGAAATATTTTACGAAGCGGCAGGAATTGGCTTTTTTGCTTTTGTAGAATTTTAAGTCATATGTTGATCTTTTTCTTCACATAAATGGGCGGGTAGACATAGTTAAACCTATTCAGAATTTGATAATGTTTGAAATATGTTATAGTGTCTCAGTAGATTGTATTTGTACGGTCCAAAGTAAAGTAATAGAAAGTACTCATACGACCTATAAAACACTCGTCATCCGCCTAAGTTTCTAGCACTTTCAAAGTAGTCTCGGAGATTTACAAACTTTATATACCCTTGAACACCATTCTGATTTAATTATTAGGCTGGAATTCAGTGGATATTTATTTAAAATCATTGCCACGCCCTCTTTTTGTTAAAGATTTGGTCTGGTTGTCACCACCAATATAGATAATAAACGAACAATAATATATTCCTTAATCCAACCCTCGATTTTGTACGATTCTGTTTCATATAAAATACTCCTCCTCACAGCCCATCCTGTCCATCACTCGTCTTCTATTTTTAACCAACACTTTCAAAAATGTCGACTCTTCAAAACAATCAAATCTACATTAATCTTGATTTTAAACATAAATAAAATCTTAATATCTTTACCGCAAACATCATCCAGTAGTAGCAGCAGCAGCAACAGCAGCACACATGTTCAAACAAGCCTGCATGAAAAACTGAAAATGTTTTGTTGCATCATGGTAAAAACCAAGGTACAAATCTGTCGAGGTAGGAGAGAGAGAGGGAGAGATAGAGAGTATATTGCCAAGTACACAATACACTGGAGTACAATTTGACAAAAGGTAATAAAAGCAATTTATCAAAATTTCCTGGCAAATACAAAAAAAGCAAAAACATAGAAACCAACGACAACTGAACGCAGCAACAGTAGCAGACAATGCAAACTGCGTAGGCAAACAAAAATTGCCATCCAACTACAAAAACTTGAGCAGAGAACAGTTGGGCGAAAGCTAATGTGTGAGAGGGACTATAATAACAAACGAAACAACACACCTTCTATTTAGCACACATACACAAAAACACAAAAACAGTTAGACATGGGGATGCATGTGTGGGTATGTACAATATTTAGGAAACAGATTGTCAAGCATGAATGCTTAACATTATGTTTGAGTATATACACACATACACAAACATCTACACGGTAGGCTAAGAACAACATTGAACTGAAAAAAAAAGAGCATCAACGGAGAGAGTTATTAACCTTTTGCCAGTGCCCCCGACAACAAATAAAAGACAAAAGTTACAAATATATTATCGTCATGGATGGATTTACACACCCACACACTTACACCCCAGAATACCTTCGTGACTCATATGTGTAATAAAAGACAAAATGCGAGTGGTGATGTCATTTGATCAGAGAGAAGAGCCTCAAAAGTCATTTTCAAGGAAAATCCCTCAAGTCATAGTCAAACATAACCATCTGTGTTATTATGTGTATTTGGAGGTGATATCACCAACACACACAATCTCTTCCGCATAGAGAGTATGATACTTATACGAAAGCTTTCGTGTATTAATTTTCACTTTTTTTATACCCTACACATAAGTTGGTGGGGTGGGGCATACTAAGTTGTTGTGGTTCCTCTAACTTATCTTTAATTTTCTACATATTTTGGGCTGAAATTTTGTGCGAAAAAGTGGGCGCAGGAGCCACACCCATAATCCCCAGAAATCTATCTGTCTATCAACCGCAAATAAATGACTTAAAAACAGTTGCCTGCCACGCCCATATTATGCTTATCGATGTGGAGGGCATTTGCGATTTGGCTTAAATGAAAATTTACTTTTCTACTTGTCGTCTCCTTTAGATTGTTACATTTTTTCATGTGTGTGGTAAGCACACGTTTAAATTGCATTTGGGATATATTACAAAACACACACACGCACATACGCGTATTAATGGTTGACAGTTATTTTATAAGTGCACTAACTCACACTCGATACGTTACGTTACGTTGGTTAAGTCTCCCAGCCAAAGAGTTTAAATCAGTTTCGTTTTATGTGGTAGGAATATTCATTTATTCCAAGTGCACACAAAGCATATTGTTTTTTTTTTTTTTTTTTGGATCAGTTGTCAGTGACGTACTTGCACTTACACATATGACTGTATGTAATGCACTCGTATTTCATGTGTCACCCATAAACTATATAGAGAGTATGAGGGAGAGTACAAGAGAGTTGAAGGTTACTTTCATTTCTTTATGGTGAAAATCGTTTTCTTTAAATTAAGTGCCGTTGCGTGCATGTGACGTTGTACTCAAGTTACAATATATGAATGGTAAGTAAAGCTATTCGTGTGTGTGTGTGTGTGTGTGTGTAACGAGTGCATTCACCATTTTTTAAGGTAAGAGTTAAACTTTTATATGCTTTATTATGCTTTCTTGGTTGTCTCCTACACTTACGCTCATTTATTTTCATTTGAAGAATTCTTCTTCGTCTTCATTTGCGCTGTCTTGAGAAATGTTTTGTATACGCGTATGTTTTATGTTCTTTTTCATAATGTCAGAAGTCTTGATACATTTAAGAGATGCCCAGAGAGCTTGTTAAACAAGAATCATAAATGTTTTAAAGTAATGATTTTTAAAGCCTTTTTTTAGAGACATTTTACACAAAGGTACGCTATTATAATAACAACAAGTTGAAGTTTTCTTTATTTACGAATTTAAAGCAAGTGTCAGTTGGCCTTGCCCTGTTGAGTATTGCACTTTATAATTGTATTTACTTAATTAAAGACCGCTTTTCATCTTAAATTTATTTTAAAATATTAAAGCTTTTTTTACAAATGCTTTATATACTTAGTTTTAGGTTTACTTTTTCTTTCTTTTGTGCCAAATTATTAGAAATGATTGCATTGTGTGGCTGTCGCCGCTAAAGCTAAACTTTGCTGCAAAAGGAAATCTTTTGCGAAAACTTTTTACAGCAATAGTATGTAATGGCGAGATTTTAAAATATTGAACATGAAACGTGCTCAACTTTATATGCAAATTTATTTATATATACACACACACAACACAAACAACTGTCATAATATGAAGAAATTCACTTAAAAACACCGGCGAGCGTTATATACACCATAAACCAAGAAAAGCAGCGAATGAAGTCTTTGTTGTAGTGTTTGTATTATGGAGGACGCGGAAGTTAATTGAATTTAATTGCCCACTTGATGGTTCGATGATCTTCATCAAATCATTGCTTTACAATAATTTCCATTTTTATTTACAAAGACTACGTTTGTGCAGATAATTCGTAGGATTTACCTGAGTCCGGTAAGATGGGATTTTTTCAAAATTTTTTATACAATAAAAAGTCAGATATTTAACAAAGTATGTTTCGTATACATAATCATGTCATTTTTTTATAAAAATGGGATTATCCAGTTAGATCTATCTAGTCTATCTGTCCGTTCGCAGGAGGTATTCATACATTTTTCATAAGAATTAAAACTGTTTAGTTTATGTGTGTAGATTTTTAATTAAGTTTAAGAAAAATTCGTCAAGTGCAACGCCCACAATGGACCATAAGTAGGTGTGGTCCAATAAGTAGTAGGTAATGAGTAGTTGGGTTGAGTTAATATGTAAAATATTGTTTACAGCGCGTAATTATGTACCTACCACAACCACACATTGCAAAAAAACATTTACAGCCTATTTTAGCTACATATCGATTTTATACATATTTTTCTATTGTTTCCATCTTGAAAGTAATTTGAAAAAGTTTTCATTTCAAAATTGGTTTTTTATTCCATACCGCGTAATGAAAGTATTACAAAACAAACACATGATAATGTCTCTTTGTAATAAAATCACCTACAAGAGGAGAGGAGAGTAACTCTTCCTCAACGGATATATTCGATTGCAATTTCTGTTCTCTTCTATTGTACACTCCTTGCATTCTAACAAAAACACTACAATTCGTGCTCTACACGTATGCAGCGAAATATTAAAAAGTTTCTTTTATTACAGGAATTGAATGGGATTGAATGAGTGCAAGTATATATCGTTGTGTATACAGTTAATGTTAAAAGTTTTGTCATTGATGCAGCTATTAAGCAGCAATGAAATAAGAATAATATTGAAAATTTTGGTTGTCGTTTAAACTGAAAAGGACACCTAGTTGATAGAAACTCCTTTACTTGTATTTATGCAAACACTCCAAAAGTTGAAGTATATTTATATACAGGGTGGGCGGAACATCGGTTGAAAATGTTACAGTAAACGCGAGTGTTGTCGTGAAATATCATTATAAGGAAAAGGGTCCGATCGGGTCCAAAGTTGGCAAATATCAAACTTTCGTTTTTACTTAATATTACATGCTACCATAAATGGTGTAGGGTCTGAAAATTTTAAAATTAAAATTTCGCTTAATAAACGACTTTAACATAATTCACCAAAACCTTGTCTACTAACAAGCAAAGTGATAAATGACCATTTCGTTCTTTTTCCGCAGAGATACAAAAAAAAAAGAACACTCAGAACGTAAAGTAATTAAAAAAATTTCAATTTTGACGAACAACAAACATTCATT
The DNA here is from genome assembly GCA_949710015.1 of Crataerina pallida. Taxonomy (NCBI): domain Eukaryota; kingdom Metazoa; phylum Arthropoda; class Insecta; order Diptera; family Hippoboscidae; genus Crataerina; species Crataerina pallida. Next base: position 3,223,269 of record OX453290.1, read on the forward strand.
CAATCATTTCCATGAACCTCGAAAATGAGAAAAATGAATTAAGAGAATAACGAATAAACATATGTGAAAAGAGAAAACGAAAACATCAATTCAGCGGAGTTGCGAAAAGATGGAACAGAATACCTATAAATTTCATGTTAATGATTATATTAGAAAATAACATAAATTTCAAGTTTATTATTAAAGAGTTGCCAGTTAACTCGTTTAAAATTTCAAAGTAATAAATTAAATAACGGGATGAACTGTTTGCTGAGTTCGAGTGAGAGAATAAAAAATTCATAAATTATATGAGAAAAAAACTGCTCGTAAACATACACAGGGGTGAGAATATATCATAAAACTATAACAACGGTTCTTACTACATACATACATACATATATTATTTTTGTATAACATGGAGAATTTTTACAACTTTGTTGTGAAAGACAGTGTCTGACCTTTGATGGAACTTAGCATATGTATGTACATGTGTTTGTACACTGATAACTTGTCATGTTAGAAAAACTGAAAAAAAAAAAACAGCAATAACAACAAAGGAATGAGAAAAAGTTAACAATTTTTATGAGCTTCTCATCCTGCCACACATCTTTTCTCGTTACATACCAACGAGTTGGTATCTCTCTCCGTCTAAGTATGCTTATAATGAAACTCCTTGTTAAGTAAATGTAATGTATTGCAAATTTAAACTTTTTCAAAAAGCACAACAACATATAAATAGTGATGGAGAGAATAAAAGTTTGCTATCATTCCTTACACCTTACACCAACTAGCTTGTATATATGTATATGCACTTACATATATGTGTGTGTGTGTTGTTGTGTTGTATTGTGTCAAACAATTTTTAAACTGACAATTCAAATTTTGCAAAGTTTATTTTATTTTTTGTCTCCTTTTTATACATTTTCTTTTTCTCGTTTTTTCTTCATAGACTTTTCGGTGATATTGTACAACACAATAGAAAGGAGGCAACAAATAAAAAAGAATATATGAAAAATATTTGTGTGAGTGGGAAAACTTACGTGTATGTTGAAAAGTCAAACAACAAAAATGTCAACTTTTGGAACATGAGTGTTAACTCAATATTGACGTTAAATGAAAAGGAGAATTTATTGTTCACACACGTATACCATTTAACAATGTTTTCAACTCACTTGTACTGCTACTTAGTTGTTATAAAAGATATGTGCGAGACTACTAAACGACTTCAAATTGTTTTAATATTTTACATTTACCACAGAAAATTGATTTGAGTGGCGTTCACTCACCCTAGTGATGCTCTGACTTTACTATCGCTTTCATAATTGATTAAAAGATGGTCCGTATGTCCACCATCCAAAGGATCAATGTAATGAAAATATATCATGGACTTGGGACTTAGTATAGGCTACCTTTGTCTACCTAAGTTATTTTTTAGAGAGAGTTGGAAATTTATATTATTTTTTACAAAATTTTTAACTATTTAGCATAAAATTTGTTCCGGATTGCACCATTTCTGATATACATTATATTCTATAAAAGAAAGAGAGAGAGAGAGAGAGAGAGAGAGATTTTAACAAGACGACTCTGTTTATAGTTAGATCAGAACGAACTAGGTTAAGAATACTTTCTCAAATGGTTGATTTTAATAAATATATTTTGTTGCATTTTTTTTGTATTTTTATTTATTTTGATTATTATTATTATTATTATGAATTTTTGTTAATGTTATTTTTATTATAAATTTTGTTTATATTCTTGTTATTTGTTATTGTTGTTTCATTTACTCGTATATTCCAATCCCTACATAATTACATTTAATAAGCAGTTTAAACATCATGTTAAATACTCGCCTATTACTCTTGCTTAACTGAAAACATTTCAATTCACTTTTAATTACGAATTTAATTGCAATAATACATTACATGTATTAATAGCAGCGCCCCACAATCTCCGCGCACATACAAATCATTAACTAACACAATAAAGCTATTTTTCATATGCAAGTATAAGCACGTGCGTGTGTGTGTATATATGCTGTAACTTCATTTGAACAATAACTTGACTTTTACTTTTGCTCACAGTACAGAGTACATAAATAATACACTTGCATTGGATGTATGTATGTGTAAGCACATGACATTACCACAAAAACTTTACTCCATAAAAAAGAAAAATTTTATAAAAAAAAAAAAAAAAAAAAAAACAAATTAAAAATATTTAATGAAAATGAAACGAATGATGAAAAAGAAAAAAAAAATTTTTTGCCAAAAATTATGAAATTTACTGATAATTTTTTGTAGGAGTATTGGTCATTTGTGTATGTTTAATAGAAAGTGCTCTTTTAATGTGTTCAAGGACAATTTCCATTTGCCACAACATCAGTTAAATTTAAACGTTTGCAACTCAAACTGTTATAAACTTTATATTATGTTACGTATACGTAAGCATGGCTTTGCCACGTACTTGTATCACTTGATGGAGAGTAAGTGTATTTGTATGTAACACGTGATATCACCTCATTTTTGTGTGTGACTATGTAGCCAAAGGAATGTAGAAATTAATTTACTTTTTAGTCTCCACACACAAACACACATCCTTCTACAGTTCATTATTTTAGCAAGTGTACACACAGTGCGTATGTATATAGAGTGTATATATGTATGTATATATGTATGTCAGCCTAAGTATTTTTTTGTTTATATGTGTTTTTTTCTGTTGATTTTATACCGAAGACCGATTGTTTTGATTACAATTTTCTTTCTTTTCTGGTAAGTTGAAGATTTTCACTTAAACCTTCTGCGTATTGAGAAGACATTCTCTTTCATTTTCGCTTTTTTTTTTGTATGTTTCTACAATAATTTGTTTTTACACACCTCAGATAATTGTACGAGTGCTGTTGACATTTTCAAGGAGGAAATTGTTGGGAGTTTCCTCTTATTTTTTTTTTTTTTTATAATATTCTCTAAGGTTTTGTTAAGTTGTTGTTGTGGTCTTTGCTTTTTTCTGCTACTTTTCTTCTTTTACTGATATTTCGTATTTGTTCGTTTGTTTTTATTCACTATTGAAGTTTATCGTTTAATTTCTTTTCAGTTTTGTTTTTATGCCATAAACTGTATGTATATGTTTATGCATCAGTTGTGGTCAGTTTTGTTGGCGCAGATAGTACCATAAAAAAAAAAAAACCAATTGAATTTCATTTTCCCTTAAGTTATTGTTATTGGTACTAAATTTATCATTGTTGTTGTTATTTCTGTTATTGTGTTGTGTTGTTATTGTTTTTGTTGTTGTCGTCTTATTGTAATGGTTATTATTTGTATCTTCGTTGTTGTTGTTTCGTTTTTGTTTTTAAATTTTTTTTTGTTGACAATATTGTCATCTTTGTTGTTGTTGCTGTTATTATTATTATTATTATTATTATCTCGTTGTTACCGGTTTGTTGTTGTTGTCCTATTGTTATATTTATTCTTGTTTGCCTTCGTAGGTTGCAGTTGTTGTTGTTGTTTCTTTTGACATTGAATTTTTGTTGACCATTATTGTTGTCTTTGTTGTTATTATTGTTTTACTCTCTCTGATGTTGTTGTTATTTTCATTATTAAAGTTCTTATTATTGTTGTTTTTGTTGTTGATCTTGTTCTTTTTGTTGTTCTTGTTATATACATATATATACACTTATACACCATTTGAAACATTTTACGTTTTACTTTTACAGTTATATTCTCACACCAATTGTAGTCTATTTGAAGAATGGCGCGGGAGTAGAAAAATGAAATCTCCGTCTGTATGATTTTGTCTCCATGCTTTCACCAATGACCGACCAAAGGCATTGAGTGCAAAATGGTAGCAGATTGAATCCTAATCGAGGTTTGCTTTGGTTTGTCTGGTTACATTGCGTAAACACGCAACAGCCAAACACCATCATGTAGAAGCATTTGCGATACAATACATTCAACATACGTACAAAAACCAAACAAAAACAAAAAAAAGGGGCAAAAATACTCGGCATACCAACCATGAGATCCTGTGCGGTGGTGTCAGTGTAATCGTCGTCTAATCTTCTGTTTGATTTGTGTGCCTTTATGGGCTATACGTAGTTTATACATGGAGGTGGTATACACTCGGCAACATATGTGTTGATCAAATAGCTTAAAGAGTTTTCCTTTTTTTTTGTTTTATATGAGTATGGCATAGTGTAGGTGTGTGTGTGTGTGTGTGTGTTTACATTGCCCCCATATGCCGTGTTTGCCTTCGTTGTGGTTGCTGCACTCCAACTTAAGGTGTGTAGGCATTGTATGTATTTGTGTAATGCATAAATGAGTAAATGTGTGTGTGTGTGCGCTGGCTTGTTATGTTTTACCATACGTTGGGTGTAATTGCTTTGGTTTAGTTTGTTGCCATCGTTGTTGTTGTTGTTGTTGTTGTTGGTATATTTGGGGCCTTGCACAAATGTTTCTTTTTACACTGACATCTGTCACTTGCCCTTGTGTGCAATTATGTACACTTTGATGACTTTTTGATCTCACCTCCAACTCCTCCTCCATCTAACACTGCAGCCTAGCAGAAAATTGCAACAACAAAGCATAAATGAATTTGTTGCTATTCGTTTATTTAAAGAGACGGACGGACGGACGGATGGATGGGCGGACAGACTTTATAGTATTTACGAATAAATATTTTAACAAAAGCTCTCCCCCACGGTATCATTTAATTGTAATTTGTTAGCTATTGTTAATGCTCAATTTGCATGCAGTTAAATGCTTCGGCATTTATGTGCTCGTATACGATTAAGTGTTTTATAGAGAGTGCAAGACGAAGCTTTACACTTGGTGAGAGAAATGGTTTAGGAGAAAAATACAAAAAAAAAAAAACAACAAATTTTTATTATTGAAATATTTATATGAAAATTTTTCAGGTGACTTTCTTGAAACATTAAACATTTCATGCGAAATGTTTCAAGTTTTAAAAGAATCTGAAAAGTTTAAAAAAACTTTTCTAAACTTTCATTTGTGTCGTAAAGTACTAGAAGCAGAGGACAGACACGAGTGGTAAAACTAAACGAAAACTAATAATCATAAATTAAATAACAATCGATGTGGAATAAACTTTTCGACCTTTGGCTGCTGCTGCTGCCGCATGCCCAGGTCACACTATATAGAATGCAAAGAAATGCTTACGGTCATGTAATGGTGTGACAATGTTTCTCTGTTTACTTAATATCGGACCGCAAACACTAAAAGTAATTCCTTAATTGAATTTTAATTACACTTTTTCACTTTTTCACACTTTTGTCGTTCACTTGGCATTTTATATATTTTTATGTTGGCTGTTGTTATTGTTGCCGATAAACAACTGTAACAGTATTTACAGCTGTTGAAGCGTACAGGCTGCTGTTAGGGATGCGAGTATACAAGTATGTTGTTGTTGTTGTTGTTGTTGTTGTTGTTAATTGTTGAGTCAACCTTTAAGTCAGCAATTTGTTAGGACACACTTATGCTGCTACTGCTGCTGCTCTTGTTATAGTCGTTGTTGATTCTATTGTTATTGTAAATTAACAAAATATGCAAAACAAAAGTTTAAACTAAATTTATATTTAGTAAGTTTTCCTTCATTTTTTTTACAGCTTATAAACACCAAACGCATTACACACACACACAGATTGTACGTATAAGGCGAGAGGGGAAGAGAACAAATGTGTGGAAAATTTACATGAAAAGTTTCCATAGTTGGTTGGGTAGGTTAAGGGCACGTTACTATACTCTTAGCACCTTAAATATAAATATTTTTTTAATTTGTTGTTTTTGTTGTTGTCGTACCCTATAATAAGCAGCAAATGCCGCATCCACCTTCATGTATAGCCGCTATAAATACCCATCGCTGCGACATAAAAATTTGAATCGATTTAACCATATAAGTCTGTCCCTCTGTCTGCCCATGTAAATGTGTGCGCAAGCTACAGCTCGCATTTTTAGAGATATTTTGATGGGAAAAAAGGACCGTATTCCTCCCCATATAAGTCTTTCACTGACACAACTAGGCTACTTTTTAGAACCAAGTCGTGTAGAGTATTGAATGGTTGGGCTTGATTGGCTACAAAATTTTTACTTGTTTTGTTTATATTTTTACTAAAATTTGCATTATATCCGTTAACGCTTACACAAAGTCTTTGATACAGCGCTTCCCTTGATCATAATGATGATAATGATGATGACGATGATTAAAATATTTTCCATAATCTTATGCCTTACTCTACTCTCCGTTGATGATTAACGTTATAAATAAACCGAATACTCTGATACACAATGCTTGACTGTCTCTCTTTTACTCACGCATACCTTGCCACACAAAAACAAAAATAAAACTTGTGAGCCAACACTTGTAACGGAAGTACACAACAATAACAACAACAGTACTATTAGCATTAGCATAACAACAACTAAGTAGGGCTAAAAAACTTTAAGCAACGCTTCACACTTACTTCCGTCACAACAGACGTCTGGCATCATCGGAGAGTTTTGCCAGCTAGCTAACCGGTGGCTAGTAAGATAGGAGAAGGTGTGTGTTGAGGTTGAGGGTAGGAGTAGCACCATTTTAATCACTTTCTTAATTAAATCAGTGTGAGTTTTGTTACATCATGTGCTTTTTTTTCGCGCCTTTTTTTTTCTATTCTTTCTTACTTTTTTTTACTTTTTTTTTTTTTGTTTATAGTCATGGAGTGAAAATCGCCTGGAAAGCAAAAGAACTCTTAAAAAACAATTCATGTTGTTTAACCATAAAAATTTAAATCGTTTCCTTTGGACAACCATGGGATCCTTCGTTCATTCTATTTAATGCTCTCATATATTACTCATTAAAAAGTTTTGCTTTCACGATTTTTCCGTATTTTTGTTAATTTTTTTTTGTTTTTTTCCTTTCTTCGGCGACTTTGATGCATGATTCATGTTTTTTTCATCATGATCATGATTTTTTTGCGTTTTCTTTTCTTTTTTGGTAGTTGGTGGTTCGTCACATCATTTCAGGCTTATGAAAAAGGAAAAAAAAAAGAAAGTTTTTTAATGTTTTTGTTCAACATTGTTATTAAGCAGTTTTTATGTTACCTTTCAGTTTAGTGAAGGTTCTTATCCAAGACGAAATCATTCATTTGGAAATTCTGTTATGTTATATAATAAATCATTTGCTGATGGGGAATAAGTTTTTTTTTTTTTTTCTATGATAAAACCGCTTTTAATGTGTATTTATATATATTTTGTTTAATGTTAATGTAAAGTCGTGTATTGGCTTGGGCTTTCTAAAGGTAAAATAAACTCTGAAACTTATTATTAGATAAAACGGAAGGTATTGAGGAGGAATACAGGTAAGACGAGTCCACAATTGGTACAATTGTACAAAATGAAATCAAAAATATTGTACGTTGGTGAAAATACTCGGAGAATATATGACTGACGTTTGACAAAAAGTACGTAAGACAAACTTGAAAAAATAAAAATTAACTAATTTGATAACTTTCGAGGGGTTACAGGTCCAAGGCAATGAGGGATTCTCGGAAATTGCAAAAAAAATATTAATAACACATGTTTTTAAGTATGTGTTCATGTAAATATTAGTAAAACTTGTTGTATTCCCGTTAACCCACAATATACCCACAAAAAAATAAAAACTCTAAATTAAACTAAATCCCGCTGACAAAATAAAACTCCACCGCAACATATATGCTACCAGCACTAAATGTTATATGACTTGTGACCATACCATCGAAAAAATATAAATGTCATGAAAGAAACAAAAAAACAAAAAAATAAATCAGACAACAGGATATTCAAATAAAACGCACAATACAAACCGTAGACTCTAACCCAGTACCCATGAAATGTGTATTAAACGTATATGAAGCACCGCGAATATGTTCATAATGTTATGTTCATGTTATTACAACTTCAGTCGTGAGTATTAAAAATGTCAGAGTCACGTTGCTGTACGGCAAAAGGTCGAGACATGGCTTGAAAATGATGCATAAAGTAACACCTTCACACATGATTTATTTCCTGTGCGGTGCTGTTCTGTTCTATTCTACGTACCTATACAGAAGTTCGTATAACTTTATAAGTATAGAGCTTTTGTATATATAGGTTTGTGTATAACCTCCAGGACATATGCGTTGCGGTAAATGCAACAAGACAATCTACTGATAGTCAACATACCACACAAATAGGAACGAAAGAAAAACTGTTTAAACAAGTAAAACATCTATATATATATATGTAGACATGGCTGAAACCAAATCTTGATTACCCATCATTGATGCCTTCAAGCTTTCCGAGGAGGTTTGACGTATCTTCTGTAATTTGTTAATAATACGAAAAATTTACTAAAAAAGTTGTTTTCAGTTTTTATTGCTTTATGGGCGTGTCATTTAACCGATATTACCCAAATTTAATACCAACCTGTGTTTAAAAATTCTTAACATTTATGCCAAGTTTGCCAAGGCGATATCTCAAATTTTCAGATCAAGAGAGTGCTTACCCCAGAACAGACATATACGGACTGAAGGACATAGTTAGATGGATTTGGTATTCGATGCCTTCGCCGCCTTCCTTTGACTTTGTAAAACTTTTGACGCAGTGATGTGATGTTGGATATAAAAATAAGAAAAATGAAATAGTTTTAAAACATTTTCCAAGCTTATCATGCAACATGGTGTTAAAGTTGTATTTATTTGGAAATTTTAAGCCGCTGTTACTGGTATTTTTGCTTATTTTTCTGTCTGTCTGTCTGTCCGTCTTTAATAACAACTAAAACATCTTTGCTCTCCGCTTAGTCCTTAAGGGTATGATTGAGCATATGCTGCCTGTTATTGAGAATGTAAAAAAAAGCAAAAGTGAACAAGTGCCAACGAATACGATGTAAGAAAATCGGCAACAAATTGAACGTGCATTGAAAACTAAAAGTAAACAAATTTAAATTGAGTAAAAAATGCTTGAAAGTTTACTGCAACAAATTCTTATGATGGTGATTGAAATGAAAATGTTCATGTAGAGTAAGAAAGGAAAAAGAAAATTGGTGGGTTTTGTATAATAAATGGAATAATTTCCAAATAGACTTGATTCCACTATTTGATAGAAATTGGTCAGAATGATCAGAATATTCAGAAGCCTTTCATTTAATTGAAAGAAATTGAATGAGTTTATAAAGCTAAAAAAGATATGATTTTCCTACAACGATTTCAGCAGGACTAAGTAAATAACATGAAGGTATTCTTTGAGTGAAAAAGTTGAAGAATAAATCTTTAACTGAATCCATTTTTATAGCAGAAGTTAAGTAAATTATAACGAGACTCTAATGGGAAAACGATACATTGGTTCATTTCCTATGTTCATAAAAGACATGTGCACGTACACACTGTGTACGGGCGTAGTTTCACGTATTTACTAAATAAAATAAAAACCAAATCTAATGGAAGGTGATATGAGTACAGCGTATATGGTGCTCAGGTTAAATAAGGCGATGAAGTAAATTGCTTAACACACATATAACGAAAAACAAAAACAACAGCAACAAAAAATTATATTTGGTGGAGACCAAATGTTGGATACCCACCAGCAACAGCTTCCTTAGGTGTATACATACATATACGAGTATATTTTCTGTGCATCGTTAGTCATGCGGAAAATTTGTTTAAAAAAGTGCTCCTTTTTCAGTTGCTCAATTTTAACATCAACCTCCGTATTAAAACTGCCAGTAGTTTTGAGAAATTCGTAGACAATATTTCATCTTATGTGACCAAGGAGATGATTACCATAGAACACACAGATGGACGGATAGATGGACTTGGTATTGGATGCTTAGTCAGAATATATACACTTTGTAGGGTATTCGATGGCTTTTTTGGGGGCACTGAAAATACTTTGACAAAGTCACATATACCCCCATATGATGGTGGGTATAAAAATGTAAGAAAACAAAGCTTATTGAGTGGAAAATGTGAGCGTTACGTTAAGGTTAAGTTAGTGGGTATATATGTACATATATAGTTATACCAACATACCGTTTAACGTGTGTGTACATTACATAATAACCTGACATTTACCGTCCTACAGTAAAAATGCTTTTTACTGCCATCTCTTTAATAATATTTATAGCAAATATTTTTGTGTGCATATATATGAGTGTAGGTGTTTGTTTGTTTGTTTTCTTAAGAAATGTGATATTTTATTGTTTAGTTTTTGGAGATGAGATGCGTCTAGGAATATATTATGTACAGGGATCAATCATGGATAAATATCTTTGACTATAAAATAAAATGCGATTTAACACATAAACATTTTACGCGTGTTTTTTCTTATATTCAAAGCATTCATTTTGTGCTCACAGGTGTGTGCGTGTATGAGTTTAAGTGCAGAGTGTTCGACAGTTCGATATTGTTGTTGTTTTTTTTTTTTTTTTACAAATATCAACTGTTTTCTTTTCTAAAACTTGTGTGGAAATATTCTTTTACAAAAATATTTATGCCTCTCTTTTACATGCACGCTCACATACGTTAAGGTCTCGCTCTTCGTACCTAACGACTAGTGAGAATTTCACGTCTATAGTTGAAATGCTGAAAGAAAGTTTATTAGGGTATAAGCTTATTATAGTTATGAACACACACACACATAGATTTTGTTGTTGTTAAGTTGACGTAAATTACTTCCATTACATTAAGGAACACACTTTATATGTATCATTATATATCTAGTTAATCACATAGCGGCACATACATTCACATTTTCACATGATAACCTTTCCTTTACATTGGTTATCGCTTTTTTTTTTTCTTTCTTTCTATAAAGCTTTTATCGCAAAACTTAAGATATTGCTACGAAGAGAGGAGAGCAGCTGTTGTTAATAGTTTGATAAATTCATAAGATTTGTTGGTACAAGTGCTGCATGTAAACATGTCAATAAATTAATATTAAGTGCGAATAATGGTGGAACAAGACAGGAAAGAAAAAAAAACGGTCATATTTGTTTTTGTATGAAAAGTTATTGAGAAACAAGAAAATAAAAATAAATAAATTTCGTTTGGGTCAAATTTTAAATAATCTCAGTTTTGAAATTGTGGGGTGCTACGTCTGAATTAACATGTCACACTCACACACAGCACAAAAAAAAAGTTTATTTTATAAATTTTAAGCGTGTGCGAGCAGATTTCGATTGATGAGTTAAAATTCAAAATTTGTATAAAATAACAATTGTTAAAATAAGTCATGCCACGCCTACTGCTTAAGTATAAATACGGAAAGTATATACAAGCAGGTTGATTTACTGAAAATCCTTTTCAAGCAAATAATAACTCATTCAACTTTGTGCCTTAAAAATATTGGCATGCAAGTCAAATTATTTGTGTTTAAAACATTATTTTAAGGTTTATTTCCATTTATTGTGGTAGGAGTTGAAATTACTTTTTTTTTTTTTGATTTTTTGGAAATTTTGACTACAGGTCAGCATGTAAATTATATCAAAATTTTCGCAATACACATACAATCCTCTGTTCATGTATGTTCAATACAGTGAACTGTTGCTTTCTTATACGTAACATTCATGCCATAAAGTGTTAGAGTGTTAACTTAACATATATCGTAAATGTTGAGAAACGGAACTCTCTAACTCTGTTAACATATTTTTACAGTTTCTTTCCACTAATTATCATTTCAATCATCAAGATGTACGCTAATGAAAGCAAAAATATTTGAATCTTTCTCTTTTTCTTCTTTTTATTTTTCTTGTTCAACTTAGCAGATGATGATGACGATGCTGCTTCTTAATAAGATTTTTACTCTCATACAAGAGTACGCTCGCAAGCATTAAAATTAGAATTTCTATGATTGCGTGCGTGTGCATGTGTGGTGGCTGTTAGTGCGCATATTCCAGCTACCCACACTACACACACAGCATAGTACACAGCATACACAGGCAACGGTACGAAAGCGATATTGAAAGCCCACTGGCGCTAACTGCTATACGATGGAAGCAGTTTGTTGTGGCACGTGTATACATAATGTACCTTACGCATCCACCAATCTACCTGCGGAAAGAAAAGCCACCGTAACGTCACTCATGCACTTACACGTACACACACATATTCAATCAAATTCGTTCGTGGCTGTGTATACGTGTTATTCTAGATACACTCTCACATTTTCGAAGGTGTACGTGTAGTGGTGTAGAGGTGTGCTGAAAAGTGTACGTGTGTGTATTTGTGTATGGGTGTGTGCTTTGTATATACCTGCGCTAGGTGTTCGTGCTGTGCACTGTGTTGGATTGAGTTGAGTTAGAGACGATGATGATGATGACGACGACGACAACGACGTCTATACTCGTATAAGAGGAAGACAGCAACAATAATAATAACAAGGGTAGAACCTTGTCTAAAGTAACTGTAGCAACAGCAGCTGTGCCAGGAGTTATATAACGAGAGGGAACCTACCGGTGCAAGGATGCATAAAAGTTTGACTTGCTGCGTGTGTGTGTTTGTAGGTATGTTCTGGTTAGGTAGGGTTCCAAAAAGAGTTCACTGTATTCACATCAGTATATAAGAGTTTGAAAAAGTACTCTCATCGATGTATGTGTAAGTATTTGTATCAACATAAGTACACGTGTGCGTGTGTGAGTGTTTGAAATAAATGTGTATTGTGTTAGACGAATCACATCATCTCCTTGTGTGTACCATTAAGTGGCACAGATGTGTGTGGTCCTATAAAGACAACATTTGCAAATATGTACGTTAAGCACCTGCTGCCAGCTACTACAAACGATTGTTGTTGTATTGCTGCAACTAGGAGTTTGTTCGGAGAGTCTTGGTTTAAGGTTGCATGCATACGTACGTATATGTGTTAGTGCTTTTATCTGGGTGTGTGTGCAATGTCGTTGGCAGGTTCTTTTCATATATTTTTTTTTAAATTCTACACTAAAAGCATAAAATATTTGCCAAATTATTTTATGCGTTTATATATTACATTCATGTACCCACCATAGATGCATAGATGTGCGACGAGGGTAAGCATTCATGCAATTCATGCAAACTATTGCTATTACGTACACCTAACCTAATCACAGTGGCAGTTTTGCGAGTATTAAATTTTATATTGTATACCCTCTCACTCTCTCATACATTAACCAGATTTTGCTTAAACGCATACACAAACACATACAACACAAACAACACCTCTGCTTAGATTCATTGTACGAGTATGCAGGTTAGTGCTCTAGCCATCTATTTCAGTTCGGTCGGTGTTTACCGTGTTCGTGTTTTCGTTTTCTCTTGAACGGTGGCTTTCTCTCTATATACAATATACACCTATACATGTTTATATAGGTATATATATATATATATGTGTGTGTATGTGCATAAAGGTGTGCTAAAAAGTTGGCAGCCAACCAAAGTAACGAGATTTTTTTGTATATTTTTCGTTTAACAATTTCTTCTTCATCAACATTAACATCATCATCACAATCACTATCATCAGTACGGTACTTATGGTTGTAAATTTGTTGGTATTGTGGCCCCGTTTTTATTATTATTGTATATATTCGTTTATATTGTTTATGTAGTCTTTTGTTGTTGTTGTTGTTGTTATTATTATTATTATTATTTTTTATAGCATTTTTTTATTACGCCTCGTACAATTCTAACCGACGGTAATATTCATGTTCATGTAGTAAAATATTCTTTTGAATGATGTCTTTTCTGCTTAGTGATGGTTTTTATTCGCAGGAAAAGGCCTGCGAGACCTAACACAGTGAATAGCATTGAATTTAGAGTCTTTCTAGCTTTGGATAGATTTTTCACTTGAACAATTATAGCTGAGTTTACGCCTAAAACGTAGTTCCTGTCCTGATGTTATAAGTGTAAGTTTGATTGGGCAAAATCTTAAATGTCTCCCACATCTGGTAGAGAGTTGATTGCGCCCTCTAACACTATCAACTTAAAAATCGATTGGATTTTTTGTAAATTGTAGATTTTCTATTATACAAAGCCGCCCATTTTTGGTACATGGATGGATGGACTATATATTAAACATTTGCTAATAGAGGTCGTAACTGTGGCCTTTTATCACCCAACAGAACCTGCTGAGAGATTTCCTTTTCGTCTGAACAACGTCTCAACAACAGACAGACAGACACAGCCCTTAATATTCCATAATATATAAATCAAATGTTTTTCATACCTTTTTAGATGTTTTTACGAAGATTTCATGAAAATTATATCAAATTATTAAAGAAAAGTGAATATTTGCATCTTGCAAGATGCTTAACAAACATTTCGATACAATCTATCTGAGAAAATTAAGCTAAATAAAGAATTTATTATTATTTTTAGGCTCTCTTTTCACCTCTTCGTCTGTCTGTCTGTCTGTCCGTCTATTTCTTTATTAGTTTAAATGAAATAAATCAAAAATTTTCAAAATCATTATGATGAGAGAGTAGTTACTCTAAAGAGAGAATGCAGCAAATAAGCAAAGAACCTACTATAACAACAACAACAAAGTGCATACAGTAAAACTTTTGTCCTACAAAGAATAACAAATAAGTAAAATTCGTTACATCGTCGTTTTGCGCATATGTTGTTTAGTGTACTCATTCTTCTTTCTCTCTCTCTCTTTCTCTCTCCCTATCTCACACACACACACACACACATATTAACACTCTACTTTTATGGAATCTTGCATGTGAAGCTCTACTATATAACATAATAATAATAGAATGCATAGAATGCATGCACACATACACTAAACTACGAAAGTGATGCATCAAGTCTTCTTCCTTTACTGGAGGGAACCTCTACCCCTACGATGGGTGATGGGTTTAAAGGACATCTTACCGGTACGGTTAAGGTTATATGCTTTATGTTCCTATTCACTGTACGGTGAGGGTCTGGTTAAAATAATTCTCTGTATGTGTGTGTAAGTAAGTGTTTAGAAAGGTATAAAATGGTATGAATGGTAGTAGTGGTGGTGGCATGTATATCTATTTGTTGCCTTTTTATCTTCTTTTCCTTTAACGTTTTTTACTTTCCTGAGGTAAATACAAATGAGACTCCACCTATATGATGTTTTTTTATTTCCGTGTATGTTTTCTTTGCACTGATTCTTGTATGTATGTGTGCATGATGAGAATGAGGTATACACAGGTAGGGTGTTTAACTATATAATGCCAGGAATGGAGGTGGCTTCGTGTACACCACAACAAGCTGATCTGAACTGTGTAAGCTGTGCAGAGCGTTTGTGTTAGCGCTTCTCTATTTAACAAATTACTCGTTCAGTTGTACGGTTTTTGTTGTTATTTTCCTGTTCAAGTATATTTGAGTTATGCCAACCAATGAATGTTGTTAGCTGTAATAGAGGTGTGACATATATTTGGTTATCAGTGTATAGGTGAGAGCACAGTATATAAACACCAATACACCTGAACAAAGTAGGAATGGTTGCAACTTTTCTTCTATCTTAATTATATATATATACTAACTATATACTAACTGTACATTAGTTCTAGCCAGCATATAAAGTTTAAATTATGTACGAGAGTATACCGAAGTAATTTTTTTGATTAACTTTTCGTAAATTACTAAAAAAATTTATAAACACGTAAGTTTTAAGACTTAGGTTAAATCTAAAATACCCTACATATGTATGGGCGTGACTCTATTTATTACAAAATAACCTAAAGGTCAAAGTTTACCTTAAATAAATGTTTTCTGGATTTTATAGGAGTGTCTGTTACCAGGACCACGCCTAAATTAAGCATATAACTGAAAAAATATCTATAAGCAGAATGTGATTTTTCTAACTGTAAAAGTTTTTTTAATGGTTTAGGATAAATTGTGGACATGACTGGTGTACGTTTACGCCTCTTTTTTGTAAATCGAGGAATTTTCAAATTTCAAATATTTACCCAAAATTTTAAGTTGGATATTTTAGATAAGTGGTTGTGAGTATGTTTATCCGCGTCTCTTTTTAGAAAATCATGAAAATTACTAGAACGCAGATATTCTGAATTTCAAAATTCTAACCATAAGAGATTTTATAGAACCACGTAAATTGTGTGTGTTATCCGACCGATGACCGGCAAATCGATGAATTCATTATTTATAAATAAGTACCCAGAATTTGTAAGTTTCGATTTTTAAGAGATTTTTTAAAGGTTGTGCCCATAAATTGTGCCTGTTCCTGAACACGCCTCCTTTTAGAAAATTCTAAATATTCAGAATTTTGAATTTTCAACTGTAAAATCTTCTCATAAATTATGGGAGTAACACTTTATCATTTTAGCGCATTTTAAGCGGGTATAAAAAATTTGTTATAAATTCAATCAATTTTGAAAAGTTTATCAACAGCATTAAACTCTCTTTTTGTATATTGGGGTTTGGTGCAATGATATGTATAAGTTTTCTCAAACAAAACGCAGGATCAGGCTGAATTTATGTAGAGAAAAAAATCAACATCAACAAAAATAATAGGGCTTGACAGTATTCAAACATTAGCTTCGACTACTTCAGTACAAACAAACCAAGTTTGACCTTTCACTACATATAACAAAATGAAGCTTAATTTGTTAATAGAAATGGTGTACGGTTCGTGATGATGTTGAAGGGTGTGAATGATTGATAGCAAACAACCATTTGCGCATAGATTTGCAAGAGTGGGTTTTGGCTGAACTGGTAAAGCGCCTACTGATGACAACTCGACAAGGGCGAGTTCGAAACCGGTCTAGATTCAACCCCTCCAGTCGCCAGATATTAATTTTTCACATTTTTTCATATATACATCATCACTATTATCGATATTAAGTCCATATGAAAATACTCATCTCATTAAACTCTCTTTCCTAAGTTGTTTTGATAAAAATTATTTCCATTCATAATTTTGCAACTTTTTCTCTCTTGCTGTTAAAAATTTAATAAACGTTCTCTCTCTCTTTTTCTCTAACTCTCTCAATGTCTTGTTTTTAGTATGCCATACTTTTTGTTTTTATTCCACTTTCTCTCTTCGTCTACTTATATTTAGATGTTACTGTCCAAGACATTGTATTACATTGTTGAGTTTTCATAAACATGGTGTCAGTGTCCTTTCGAATATATACAAGTGCAAATGTATGTGTTTACATGCATACATGGAAATATTTACAATCGCTTTAAGTTTCTTTTACATAATTTTTTTTTTCATATTTTTTTTTCTTTCTATATATAAGAGAATGAATAAAGTTGCGTACATATGTAATAAAGAAATCGATAATATATATATATATATATATATTTGTATAAAAACATTTGATTTGACCTTCGTGGTTTATTTCTTTAGCTTTTTTTTTCAACACATTTATTTCTTGTTGTTTATAGTGCGATTGCCATTTTGTTTATAAATATGCTTCTTCATCTTGGCGTTTTTATTTTCCATTTTAAACCTTACGGTAGGTACCTTGGTGATGAGGGTGTATTAGGTTTGTCATACCGTCAAAGACTCATCGAACTCTGCGGTTATTGGAGTCGTTATAGTACACTGCCTCATGGGCCACATGGCCAGCAAGTATTGGGCTCCGTATAATGATTTTAGTAGGAGCTACAGAGATGAGCAAAAGGTTAAAATTGTGAGGCATTTGCTGTGTGAAGGCTTTATGGGGAAAACGAAACAAAACCCTTGGAGTCAGGCTCCCGTAGAGTCTAGTTTCAGTAGAAAATGGAATGAATTTCGGTGTCAAGCTTTCTACAACATTCCTTGGGTGGCTTTCCTGAGCATTATGATACGTTTTTACAGTAAACATAAAGGGCCTACATATTAATCTAAATGAAAGGCTTTTTTCGTGTCCGTGTGTCCGAGTGTAAATGTAAAGATATTAAGGTGACATTTTCTAGCTTCTGCACGCCGTTTACTAGTTAAATTAGATAAAATTGGCCAAGAGTCACGCCCACAATTCTTCATAAAACTAATATATTTAACACAATAATTGAGTTATGGAGTGGAGATGTATGTTAAGCAAATTTTTAATTAAAAAATACATCGAGTTAAAATTAAAAATGTGTGGGCTAGCAGAACAGATACGCCCGCAATATATAAAATGTTCATAAAAAATTTGTACATGAAATGTAAATTTGGTAAACATACTTATAATTATGTCTAGATATGCTAAAAATGGGCGTGACATGCTGAAAATTTAAAAAGAAACTTAAGGTTAATGTATGATTGGAATGTTTAATTCGGTGCCTATCACGCTGATGAGTTATATATTAAGATTCGGTCTAAACCGACTTTACTTTTCTTACTCTTCTTGTTATTAAATAAGTGTTTATATGACAATCTTTATATATTTTTGCTTCTGTCTAGAAATGTTATTGTTGTTCTTGTTTGTTTTTTATTTTATTTTTATATATTTCCTTGTAAATTATCTGCAGTTTTATTGATTTTTCTTTGCATTTGTATGTGTGGGTGTATGGACTATATATTAAGCACAAGTCGGCATAAATTTTGTTATTGTGTATTGTTATTGTTGTTATTATTATTATTTGTCTGTTTCATTTTGTTATTGGTGTTGTCATATATAATATTTTACTTTTTTCCTTTTACCGCCACACTGTAATTTTTTTGTTTATTCGTGGTTTTCATGTGCAGCTCAGCTCAACAAGTTACTCAACGAGTAAATAAATGTAAGAGCAGTTATAATGGAAACTTTTTCATTTGTCAAGTTATGAAAATTTAATGTTTTTTTTATTAATTCCTTTTTCTTAAATATTTATATGAGTTGAGGCTAAGGACTATGGGGCGTATGAAAATCAATAATTTTTTAATGATTTTCATACGCCAAGTGAAAGTGCGCTTTAAGGCAAATCTTCGGCATCTTCGGAAACATAATCAAGTACTCTTTTGCAACAGCTCAAAAATAGGTTGTAATTGGGCAGTAATGATGAGAACATGTCATAAACTGGCGCTTGCTTCTGATGGTTGCAAATGGGATGGCAAACTTAGAACCCTTCCATAATTAAGAAGGGTATAATTAATCAGAGTTTTTCATTTTCTGGGTATATATCTGAACAAGTTTTCTCCTATAATTAAAAATAATTTATTTGGAAAGACAGATGGACAGATGGACGGATAGAATTAAACGTAATTAAAACTCATTCATGCGACACCATATTCCGTGACCGAAATTTGTTAGTTTTTCAATATTTGCTTAGGTAATGTAATTATCAAAATTTAATTTATTTTATTTTATAAAATGTTTACATATATGCTGTCAGAAATTTCGCCGAAATTAAATGAATTGAACCACTGCGCTAAAGGCTGGACTATTTAATATATAGAAATTTCTTCATTGACTAACATTTACTCTTCATATACCTCTGCATTCCTTTGAGATATGAGTGACCATTAGTTTTCATCATAAGCACTTATGGTAGACACGGTACATATATTAGATGTCCAAACGTAAGTTTGTTTGTTTCGTTTCATATGTGTTAAATACTATATTGTTGTACATATGTGCATACGTGTGTGTGTGTGTGTGAGTGTTTGAACAATTGAGGCCAAAGTAAACGAAAGTGTTCTTGGTTTTCTTTTTACGTTTTCTCGTTTGTTTGCTTTTCTAGTCATAATGAAAATAATAAAAGCTGCACACACTTACATTACGTTGGGGAATGGTCAGGGTTGGGTTGGGATGTTAATAGTAAAATGGTCAAAAGCCATCAACACGGTTGAGCAGGGAAGGTAGAAAGAAGATGAAATCCCTGCATTGACTGTTGAGATATTATTTTCATTTCATGGTCATGTCCGGTTTGTGGAAACATTTTTACAGTAGATTTCTCATACTGACATAATCAAACAACGCTGTGAGGGTAACAGCGTATTATTTGCACAGACGACCCCACCTTGTCTAACTTCCACTCTTCAACAATTTCCTCCTGTATCCATATAGTGTAAATATATATTTAAGTATATGTGAATCATTATTAACATCTTTTCGGCTACTTGAGTGCACATATTTGCTGGTATGTGTGCGTTTCGAAATATGTATAAAAAAAAAGAAGCTTTTCATCATCAGTTGCGGTTGGTTGCGTGCAGCGACTTGGGACATTACCTCAAGGTACTCCCCTCCCTCTCCTCTACTCTCTTCACTTACGAAAACTAATTCAATGTAAAAGGTCATTTCAACCAACACACCGGTTGCGGTTTTTCTCCTCCAGCCACATTTGCTTTCTTTGCACAACTCCCGGGCTGCTAAGTATTTGAAATTTATGGATTTTTGCTTTTTATTTATCTTTAAGATTTCTTCCAGTTATGCTTTCTTCTCTCGTTCCCTCTCTAACGCATTCACATCTAACAATGCGTCAGTCTGGCTTTTGTGGTTTTATACAACTTTATCATTGTCCCTGCAATGCAATGTGTTGTTGTCCACTTGTTGGGATAATTTTTACTATTTATTGTATAATAATATATAGTTATTATTATGTTCTATGTATGTATGTATGTATGCATGTGTGCGTATAGAAAATAATGCATAACGCTTGACATTGCCAACAATGTCAAACCACTAAAAGTAACTTTCATCAGTCTGATGGTTAACACTGTTACTATTTCAGTATATAACGCATATAACGTTTATAAACGAGGGTAGTACTACAATTAGGGACTATATATATTGTTAAATAAACGAGGGTGGTACCAGAATTAACTAACTTGCCATGGACTTTCATTGACAGTAGAAACTATTAATTAACGAAAATCGTTAAAATAGATAAGTGCCACGCCCTTAATCAATAAAATTTTCTCAAAAGCACAAAAATTTGGCATGCGCATATGTAGAAAATAGGCGTAATTATATTTCGGACACGCCCACAATTTGACAAAAATCTTATTTAGTGCAAAGTTCAAATTTTAGTAATCACTTAAAGATGATTTGTATAAGTTACGCCTAATTTCAGAGCCACCCTCGTATAATATTTTATAATTAAAACATTTTCAATGGAACGGTTATAATAGGAGTACTGTTCACCTTGATTTACTCCCTTTAACATTGTTTTTAATATGTATTCTCTCTCTCTCTCTGTCTCTCTCCCTTATTAATTTTTTCTTACTTTCTTGTAGTTCTTACAAAATCCTCTCTAAAATCTTAATTGAAAATAAACACTTGAAAATACAACAACAACTGCTCACAATATCTTTTCTCAAGCATCACCTTAACTCATCATCTGAATGGAAATTTCAAAACAATAAAATAATTCAAGATTATTATTGTATTATACACTAAAAAACAAAATGAAAAAAAAACAAAAAACAAATCCTTGTTTACACAACCATATAACAATGTTCTTACGTGCGATTCAAGTGTACAAGTGCAACTGAAGAATATAAATAAGAAAATGATTACGAATAAACAAACATATGATTCCATAGCTAACAAAAATTACACATGTTTTATTATAAATTTAATTAAAACTCAACTTTTTCTTGGTAATCAACAACCGTTTGTGTGTACGTATGTTTGTGATAAGAAAGTTTTCTTGCTCTACTGGATGTGCTTGCTGTTGATATCTTTAAAGTATTTTTGTACACCTCAGCATAATAACACACGACGACAAACAATCCAAAAAGAAGAAAAAGAAGAAATAAAGAAATAGACACAAAACTCAAATGTAAATTCCTTCGAGTAATAGACACATTTATGCATACGTTTGTGTCTGTGTGTGCAGAGAAGAAAAGGAAAGCCAAGATTGCCACACATTTAACAATCAGAATAACCAGAGGCGGGGCGGGTGGGGAAGAAAACGTAACAATTAAAATATGCACAACACGAGTAAACATATTTTCAAGAAGTAAATATCCTTAAGGACTTCCAAACAAATACAAACACAACTACACTTACACTCGGCACGATGTATGAATGACTGAATGAATGAATGAATGAATGAAATGAAATTCACAAGCGCATGAAATGTATTTAAAACTAAGTGAATGACTGTCAGTATCATAAACACACGCACACACACCCACGCACTAACACACATTCAGAGGCTGTAGTCTAAGTTAACGATATACGTGCGTTTGTTACAAGTAGTTTGTATGTATGTGTATAATTGTGAAATTGTGGGGATAACATGCCGACAAGTTGAATTGAGTTGGTAGCACGTGAGACTCTGCACTAAAAGGAGGCGTGTGAGTAAGAGTTCATAGCAGAGAACGCGTTACGGAAACTTGAGAAAGTACTGCTGCTTTAGCTACTCAAAGGTAAGTAAATTTGGAAGTGAAACCTTCCGCATATATACACGCTCTATATAAATACAACGACGGCCTTTACAATTTAGAAACATTTTATTATTCCAATACAGCCCAACTCAGCCAGTACAGCGTTCTGTTTACTTAAGTTGTGCATTATGTACGTGGTGCGAGTGTAACAGTAGCTCTTACGCTAAGATGCTTACCGGGATTAAAGAGTCACTTAAGTTAAATGCATTGAAAAAATGAAATGAAGGCAACAGAAGCGTGTAAAAATTACAACTCAAGGCTTTAATCTTCAGTTTCTTCTCTTTTTCTTTTCCTCTGTTTAACTTTATTCCAAATTCTTTGTATTTTTTTGGTGTTTCTTTCTTAAGTGTTTTGTATTTTCCTTTGTGCTGCTATTTAATTTTGTGCTTTTGTGCATTCTTAAATGCTTGTTGATTTAACGGTATGTAAATCATTGGCTTCTCCAGCTCACACTTTTAACTATGATTTGATTTCTTGTTTAACTCAAGTGGCATTTTAAATGGATTATATTGTATAATCAAGTTTTTTCTATTGGTAGGTGAAATTGTGGCTAAAAGAAAGCGGTGCGGTTTGAATGCCAATTAAAAAATGAAACAAACAAAAAATTTACTTGTTTCGAATAATGTCGCAGGGCCTAGCTGAGCGGTAAATTAATATTAATAAAGTTGATTTAGTTCGATGCCTAAATAGGCTCACAAGTCGTAAAGTTTTGCCACAAAGTTTCATGAGATTCAGAATTAATATTTGAATCCATTTAATCATGTCCTTGTCCCTCCGTCTGTCCATATAAATTTGTGCGTAAGCTATTGGTCGCATTTTTAGAATTATTTTGTTAAAATTTAGTACAAAGACATGTCTTGACTCATAAAGGAACGTTATTGAAAATGGACCGAATCGGATCATTTTTAGAACCCCTTTTCATATAAAGATATTTCACGAAGACCCACTTACTGACACAACTTAAGTAATTGTAGCATAATTTGTGGAGGTAAATAGTGTAGGGTATTAAAGGGTAATTAAATGGATCATACTTTTTTCATACTTACAAGTGTTATATGAAAAAACTTCTAAATATGAGCCAATCGGTTCCAAATATTATATTTTCATTATTCTTATTGTGAGGACGCATGGCCCTCACAAAACGAATGAGTGGCCATCTATGAAGTATAATGAACTGTATTATTCTTTTGTTGTTGTTATTAATGAATTTAGATTTTGTATAAACATTTGTTTTATTAATATGCACACGAGAATAACGGGACTGACATTCCAAACGGTGTCAGTATTGCGCAGTAGAAAATATTTAACGATTTAAGTAGTTTAAGCAGTAATGTTTTTTAAGAGAGTAAATTAAGAGTGAGAGTTAGGCTCATAGTGAACTGCATACAACAACGCGAACACTCTCGCGTATCACTTAACGAAAGAATAGCTATATAAGCAAGCATAAAACTAAGAAAGACTCATTTTCTGTGTGACAAGTTCGACAACAGGTATAGTGTTCAGGGGTACAAGACTGTAAGACTGGTCAAGGGTGGATCAACAAGTAGCCGCGCTAGCAGCTAATTGTGATGCTTGCTTGTACAGTGACATTGCGCATGACCAATGAACGACCAGCTTGGCTGCGTTATTCGGCCGGTTGGTATTTTGTTGGTTATGGATAGGAGAATAAAGAGTGGCTGTTGGCCGCGATAGCACCCGTGGGACCTCTTTTAACACTGAAAACTATACACACAGGGTGTAGGGAAGACCTACAAAGCAGGTAACACAGTACACTGAATCCGACGGAGGAACCGCGAGGGGAAATATAACGTGAAAAACTACCAGTGGTAACAGAGGTACGTGACAATAAAAGAAGTTGAAATAATGTGGAAATCCTAGAATTATGGTTGTTTGCAGGCCACCGCGTTGGCAAGAAAACAACAACACCATTATATTGTATAAGTGAGGATAGTGTCAAACAATAAATATAGTGAATTAATATTATTTAACACCACACCCGAGTCCTTTATTCAAACAAATTTCTTGAAAAGGAGCCCCTGGGGAAAACCGCCCACATACCTCGACATGGACTGGACTAACCGGAGGAAATAACCGTTTCAATATAAAATACTTTTTTCAATATAAAGCGACATACAGAGAGTGTCCTAAACATGATGGAATTTTTTGTAAATTTTGTTTGGGGTTTACTTTGAAACAAGGCTTTCTGCTGGAAGTGAATTGAAAATTGAAATTCTTTCAAAATTTATACGGACATGATTAAATCTTTTCAGAAATGATTCTTAGTTCGAATTAATATAAAAAATCAAAACCTTACTGGGACCTTTATAGGTTTAAAAATATTTACAATTTTCTCAGATTTTATGTAATAGTTGTAGCAATTAAAAACCAGTAAAAAATTATATTAAAATTTAAATGTGTCAACAGTAAAACTGGGCATCCTTAACAATTGTAAACTGTACGACAATATTAATACTTTGGTGATGACAATAAAATGGACTTGAGAGAGAAATGAAATAAAAAAATACTTAATGTTTTGTGCTTTGTCTCATGAGTAACTACCACCACATCCTGGCTGCAGAAGCAGGTAGACTTTCGAAAAAGTCACACAATCACTTTCTACTGAAAGTTCAGAGAATTGAAACCAAATAACATTTGTGGTTAAAGTGTAAAGTTATAAAATAGATACAATCCCAGTACTGGTTCATATGTAAAGAGAAAACTTATTTAACTTACAATTGAGCATGTTCTGTTTTCACATTAGAAAGTTTGCATAAGGGTCCTTAAAGGCGAGCACACATAAGGTTCTATTGTTGGTTCTTTACCACCTTATAAAGTGTGACAAATTAAATTAAGGTTCTTCAAATAAAACGCTCACAGATAGTGTACGTAGAGTAGATATGTGTGCCCACCACTTATTTATCCTATTTGTAGCATAATTGTTTAATACCCTTAGAGACCAGAGAGCTTAATTAACTCTAACAAAACCAAAAAAGGAGCCAGTAAAAGAAAAACTCCAAGTAATGATGACGAAAAAGAGCACAAAGTGGAAGAAAATAAGTAATAACAGTTAATTGAAACGAATACTAAACAGTAAGAGGATTTTTATAAACTTATCTAGAAACAAAAAAAACATGCAGGATGACAAATTTTAGATCAATATTTTCTCTAGGTTTTCATACCAAAACTTTGCAATGCTTAGGAAGAAAACTCAAAGACTCACGAAAGTCTATACGTTCTTGATCAGTAATTGTTTAAGCAAATTGTTTCGTTTCATTTTAAAGAGTTTTGAAGGATTTGTTGCATTTCAAAGGTCGAATTCAACACCAGAGATTTTTTGTAAATTGTGGGCATGTGGGAGTTTAGGAGACTAGGAACGTAGAGGAGAATGCATGCTTGTGCAAACCATATCCGTGAAGGAATACCTAACAGCAGTCCCGCGGGATTAACGCTGCTTCTTTTAGTACGTAGTTTAGAATACAAGGGTGAATCCAATTCCAGCCTATCTGTTGGTATCCCTGACATTTCACACTACTTGGGTCAAAACAAACACATATATGGGTTTTAAAAAAATAACTCTAGACTATCAAGTATTAATTATTATCTTTACTAATGCGGAGAAATTCTATCAAATTGAAAGACTTGTGCATAAATCTGAAAAGTGCACGACTGAACTACAATGAACTTTAAATTCCTTTACTGTCTCTGTATTAATATGATCAATACAATGACAAGTACTTTTGCGAAAATCTACTTATGTGGAATGCAAATGGAAAAATGTAATCTTTTTTTTGTTCTGTATAATGATAGCAACAATACAAAATACTTATATACTGAACCAGACGCCAAAAACAAAACAAAAAACATAATGCTTTTGTCTTCTCACAATATTAAGGCGGGTGAGAGCATATTAACAGAGCCTAGATATTGAGTGGCCACAGTCTATAACATAACATTTATATGTGTGCGTTTTCTCATAACTGCCGTCCAAAATGAGTAGCAATTATATTATCATTATAGCACGTAATTTGCAAGAGCATTACATTATCCAATGACCTTTGTTAATGCGTAAGAGTGCAGTTATTGTGTGTATGTAGGCACTTCATGTTATAAATGCACAACACTGAGATTATTTATCTATATACCATCTCTTTGTACAAGTTGGTGTGTAGGTGTAAACATTTTTATGCACAGTTACTTGTGTACTCTTTTAAAAATGTGCAAAAGTATGCTGATAACAACGTGAGCTTATGCAATTCAGTTGCGTAACCATCTATGCGTGGATTGATAATGTAACAGTGACTTTACTTTTGCAGCTAAATCGTACATTAAGTTTATAAGAATGAATGTAACGGATTATGTAGCTAAAGATGTATTGAATATGAAAAAGATTTCGAATAATTCTTTAAATCAACTATAATATGTCCTTCAGTCCGCGCGTTCATGTGACTGCTTATAGGTCATATTACACTTGTCAAGTTGCTGAATTAAAATTTGATATAATGACAGAATTTTTCTTAACTCAGACAAATAATTGAATTGAAATTTTTTTAGGTATTATGTGATTCGACTTGACTGATACTAACATTTTCACTTGCTTCCTTATATCCTTGTTTATGCTAAAGAGTGTTATTCGGGTAGATGCGATATGTTGCGCAATTGTTGCAACGACATTGATACATATTCTGAGATTGTTAAAAAAGTAGTAAAAGGTATTAAATTTGGTTCAGATTAAATTTTAAATACCCTTCGCATTTATATACAAACGGTGGGCGTGCCTTGTCCTCATTACGCCCTTTAACGTCGGATTTTGCATACAAAAAAGGTTGTTTATAAATTGTGGTAAAAGTTCCAACTATAAGAATGTTTACTTCGTAGCTAATTTATTATGCTTGATACATAGATTGTCAATTATGGGCATGGCTCTCAACCGGTATTACCCACTTTGAATAGCAGTCTTTGTGCAGAAACTAAAAGTGTCAGCGGTATGGCAAACTGAGTAAACGAACCATCTTATGTAGAGTGTATACAAACTTAAGAGTTAAGAGACCATGGATTTTATTTGCGGTCATTTTGGCATAAAAATACTCACAAGCAATTAAATTTACATTAATATCTGTAATATGTGTGCAAGTGTGTGACCTCAATTAAATTATTGTTATAACCTTATCAATATGTTGCTCTCACAAAACAGCTGAAAACAATTAACAACAATTTTTTTACTTTTTATTTTTAAAATTTATACAAGAATGCACGAAATTACGTGAACTAAATAAAATTTAATGTTTTTTAGTTTATTTTTTTTTTTGCACTTTTTTTCAAGTGTGCAAAAATAAATTCCCAGGGTTTTATTTTTTTATTTATGTGTGAATATGTATTTAAATGTATGTAGCAGAGTAAACAGTGTCTCACAAATCCCATAAATATTACTTTAATACCATAAAATCGAAAACAAATTATTTGCGTTATTTGTGCGAATATTTGCTAAAGGATTTGCTTCCTACTTGTTTTTGTTTTGTTAACTCTCTCCCTCTCTCTCTCTTTCTTTCTATATCTCAACTTACTGTTGTTGGGGTGGATATGTGTACGTGTATGCAATTTTATTTATTTACTTAAATCCTTACAGCGTAAACGGTGTAGCATCAATTGCACTTTACGATACCCAGCCAAAGAGACAGACGGACAGACACAATATATTCTACTGGAGTAAATTTTACTTACACTACGCACAAAAAGAAAGCAAAGTGTGTTTGCTAGCAATAAATGTTTTCTTTTTGGGTTGTTATTGTTGTTGTTGTAGTTTATATAGGATTCGAAATGGAAGCCCAAAATCATAGCGTTTATACTAATGCTATTTAATGGCCAATAATAGAAAAATGTTGTCACACATTTCTTTCTTTCTTTTTTTTTTTTTTTTTTTGTTGTATTTACTCTCGCTCCTCCTGCGCAGCGAGTTCAGCAAGTTCCAGATAATCCTTGAGAAAATGATAAAATATTGAAATAGATTTTTTCTTTACATTTTATATAATTTTTTTGTAGAACTATCACTCTTTTTTATGTACTTATCTGTTCTATACAAGATGGAAGGTGTATAAAGTTTGTTGTACTATTCGCTACACTGAGAAGATGTCAGGGATCTCACCTACGTCTGTATAACAGTTTGTAATTGTAATTATTACTCTCGGTCGTTTAATTTTTACCATTTTCGGTTGAAAATAAAAGAATTTCATAAGAAAATGGAAATTTTTTATTATGGACATAAAAAACAATATATTTTCATTTAAGCGAAATCGCTTGAATGCCGCTCCCGCAATTAACAGAGGCTGAACTATAACAAGAATAAAACTTGAAATTTAGTAAAAATCTATCCATCTTAGACACGCTTAGAATATACCAAAAATCTTAAGTCTGCAGAATTCATCATTTTATGTTAAAATTTAGCAGAAACACTACTAGAGAGCGTCATCACATACTTGCCACGCCCGCTTTTATATAGCATTCTATGATGAGCTGTGAGATGTGAAGAGTGCTTAAAATTTGGCCTAAACTATATGTTTCCATATTATTTTCAATGTATCGTATTTTTATTGTGAAATTTTCTGCAAAATTTTTAATGTGAAAAATTTATTGCTTCGGTTCAGATTTTATAGCTTTTTAATATTTTTTAATATGACAAATTTATTATTTTTTATACTTCTAACATCTTAATGTTGCAAATATTGTTTAGAAATAGAATAACGGTAAAATGTCTTCTTCATTATTATTGAATATTGGAGTCAATGTTGCCGCATTTGTCTGTACATCCGTCATCCATCTTTGTGTATTTAATCTAATCTAATGTAAAATATATTAAGTGTAAAATT
The DNA here is from genome assembly GCA_949710015.1 of Crataerina pallida. Classification (NCBI taxonomy): domain Eukaryota; kingdom Metazoa; phylum Arthropoda; class Insecta; order Diptera; family Hippoboscidae; genus Crataerina; species Crataerina pallida. Next base: position 3,252,367 of record OX453290.1, read on the forward strand.
AGTAGAAATGGAAATTAGAATTTGAAAATGAGTCGAGAGTACGCCAACAGTTTCTTAGCTACATAGAAAACAAATGCGTAAATTTACGGAATCCTGAGCGTTTCAGCGATACTCGTTAAGTATACTCGTGCTGATAATGACAAAATGATTTTGTAAGGTTCTTGAAATATGTAGATATGACCACCAAGTTTCCTAAATTTGATACATGTAACGTAAGCTTAAGTTCATTTCTTAAAAATATTCAATCAAGCCTTTTTTTATAATTTTCTAAAATTTATCCAACATGTCTGTTAATATTTTTTAATTAATTTACCCTCAATGTGATTTAATTTTGTGAAAAGAAAAACAACCATGAAATATGCTTAACTTAATCATCCGTAAATGCTTTAAAAGTGTATGCAGTGAGAAGAGCCGAAGAGAGAAGTGTTCTGTTTGAAAATACTGCCAAAAAATATTTCTGTTAAGCCTATATGCATATACACTCTAATGTAAACATTCATACATACACACACACACACATTCAGCCTTATAAAGCAATAACAGTACACAGATTAGAGTATAACGACTGGACATGACAGCTAACATTGTTTTGTTTGTATGTATAAAAGTAAGCAAAATGTGTGACATTTGACATTTGCAGGCTTAGGTGCAAAAGGTACACGTCCATATTGACACACACATACATAGAGATAGACTCATATAACATATAAAATCGTTTTACATGAGATTTGTAGTTAGATGGAAGGCTTACTGATATTGTCAAACTTTTGTTTTTTGTTTTTTTTGGGAAAGTTGATTGTAAAATTTTACACTTGAATTGTTGTCGTGTTGTAACTGTAACAACTTAAATTTCGTATTCTTCTTCTTCTTCTTTGTCTTCTACTTCTGACAGGATTTCCTTAGTTTATCTGTACCGAACATTAAACATAAAACATGGAAACAGTTATAATGTAAGGGGGGAGAGACAGAGAGAAAGAGAAGCACAAAAACTGTCATTAACAGTTGATATTATTTCAAGTGAAATGTTTATGCAAAGATGCTTAAAATAAATTTTTGATAATAATGAGTTATTAATGAAAAACGTATTTAAACTTAAAGGAAAGATTTTTAAATACTGCAACACTTGTGGCGAATGTTTGTAACGCCTAAACGATATTATTTTCTGAATCGATTTCCCTGCATCCATCTGCCTATCTGCCTGTCTGTCTGTCCGACTGAGTATCGCTTTTGGAGATATTTCGATGACATTTTCTGCAGTGACATTTATTGGTTTAAAGAAGAATGCTGTTGAAAATGGACTGAATTACTTCATTTTTAGAACTCCTTTTCATTACAAGATACATAGATTGTGTTATAAATCAAGTCTTTATATGACCAAAATTAGCAATTCTTAATATTGGGTTGGCAACTATATGATTGCGGATCGATTACTTCCTTAGTTTTGTTTTTATTCCAATTTAAAAATTTAACAACAAGACGATAACTTTAGACAAAATTTATTGTAATAATTCGGAAGAGGCAAGAAAGCATCGCAAGTACACAAGAAGTTCAGTTATGAGAATGAATCCTTAAAGGAGCAGTAGTGTCAAACGTTGGCAAAAGGTCAATGATAAAAACGGACAGAACTTAATTGAATAAAATTATATTTTTAAAGAAAAATTTCAAGTTTTCATTCTTAGTAAAAATCCGCAATCACTTAGTTGCCAAACCAATATTTTTTTTTTTTGTTTTGATCAAATTTAGTAGATAATATTTAATTGGCTTAATTTGGATTCGACTCGATTCGAATAATACTTCGAATATGAAGTGACTTATATGGCAATACCTCACGTTTACTGTACAACTATAATTTGGGAAACTAAGTAGTGGGTCAGACTTGGTCATGTTATTATTAAATTCATATTTAAAATATTTCATTTAGTTTAACTAGAATGGTAGTGAAAAGTAAGTAAATTTAGAAGTTTTTTATATAGAAAGTGTTATAGTTACACTTATATGTCCACACATGTATTTGTTAGGAGAAGAGAATAGTTTGATCATAACTGTTTCTCCAACTTTCAATCTGTTGTTGGTCTTTGTTTTTTTTGCTTTAGCTTCCGGTCATTGTTGTTTTATAGGCATTTACAAAAGTCAAAGTGTTGTGTGTGTGTGTGTGTGAATTACCAATACAAGCACTAAAAAAGTAATTTTTATAGAGTGTTTATTTTTTTTTTAGCTATAAATGAAGAAAAGTTTTGTCTCAGAAACAATTTCCTGTAATGTTAACTTTTTCAAAAAGGTAATAAAATGGCGCCATCGGCTATTGAAAAGTAAATTTTATTATTAAACTATAAAATTATTAAATTTGATTTAATTTACAATCAACAGAATATTTATTTATATTAGATTTTAAGCTAAATTCGTTTTTCATGTAAAGAAAATGTTGCAAATATTCGAACAAAAATTTATTAAAAATCTCTGAAAGTCTAAAATTTATGTTTTATATTTTAATAAAATTTATTATTAAATAATATATAAGATCTCAGAATCAAGAATGATATTTATGCAATTTTTTTTTAAGAAATAAAAATATTTGTCCATACGTCCGTTTTCATTTCAACAATATTTCATAAAGCCTTCTTACATAACAAGGTAATATTTTTAAATACTCTAATAATAAACACTAAATAAGGCACACAAGGGCCTTGCATAAAAATTTCACCCTTTAATTTTACACATTACGCGAAAACTTTATACTGAAGAAGTGGCCTCTGGGATGAGCTTCATAATTACATCTACATTAATATTTTCTTAAACTTATTATTAATGTTTTCAATAAAATATAATTTTTTGTATATAGTTAATAAAAATATTAGGAGTTTTTTATGACTTTTTGTTAAATTCTATTTAATTTAAGTAACAAAGAAAAAACGGACGTACAGACATTATCGCATAAAACTCAGTTTATAAAAAATTACTTCAACTTTACTAAAAAAGCTTGAAGGTATGATGACCTTCATGTTGCTCGATTACAATATATTTTATGCTTGAGTCATTTTCCACTCAAATGAAAACATATTCCAAATCTGTCATCATATGCATAATCCTTGAAATTAATTTTGCGGAAAATTTTTGCAATTAATCTAAGATGAAAAAATATTTACATATAATGAAATGTTATATGAGCAAATAAACAAGAAAAAAAGGCAAAACAAACTGTAAGCCAACGATCATTAAAACGCTGACTGCGAAGGCGAGCTACCCCCTACATTATATAAAAGTAAACAAGGCTTTGAAAAAATAAGGAAGTAAAGATAAACGGAAACAGAAGCTGTGACTGTAATGTAAAATGTCCTTCGGTAGCCAAATTCGCTAAGGCTACCGCAGAAGAAAACTCTAAGAAAGGATTTCACATGAAATAATTTCAAGGCTGGATGTCTTCACCTTCACTTTTCGTCGTACTAGTTCTGTGGATATCGACATTTAAGAATATTACAATGAGCCTTCGATTTATATGAAGCTCAGTATACAATACGTTCTACATTGCGTAGCATGCCTAAGCGTAAGGACTTTGCCTGCCAGTTTTGCTCATTATAATAATAAAGCTTCTCTCATACAGCATATATCATACACATACACATCCCCATGCACAAAATGTAAAAGTGAACCGGACATTGAAATTAAATTTCATACGAATGTAAATACGCAAAATTTATATATATGTGGCCTCTGCCTCGGAGCATAGAGGGCCACCATTCACTGTTGGTAGTTTTTAAAGCGAAACCATTTAACACCTCACGCAACAATTTTGTGGTTGACAATGAGCAAAAAACAAAAACAAAAAAACAGACATTTTGCATGTGTGCTGCTTACATGTACGTATGTATGTGCGAGTGCCATATAAATTTCCAACAGAATAATATTTTGGCTTCCAGGTTGTTTGTAGAAAGGTTTTTAGATGAACTCTGTGTGTGTGTGGGTTTGCTGGTTTCTTTTTTTTTTTTTTAATTTTTAGGGGAATTGTTGGTTGGTTGCACAACTGTGTGGTAGTGAGTTTAAGTATATGTTTGATTTTTTTTTTTTTTTCATTTTAATTTTATTCTCACACAATGACCTCAAAAATGTTTTAATGTTGTTTGTTCATCTCTACAATAGTACAACAATGTTAAGCAGCAACAGCACTAACAACCATAGCAAATAAATGTTTTATGTGCGCGTGTGTGTGTATAATAAAATAAACCTTACACGTTGGCATTTACATTATTATTTCAAATAAAAGCGCATTATATGAGATTATCAGCTCACAACATACAACACACACAAACATAGAAAGCAAAGATGGTTGGCGGCTAGCTCACTAGCTGGCCAGCTATACAGCAACCTAAACCTCTTTCTCTGTGAAAATTTAATTTTTTGCTTTTTAAATGTGTGGTACAAAGTTGATACTCTCTCTCTCTCTCTATAATTTTTTTCTCTCTAAATGAGTGTTGTAGCGCATACAATGTGGAGTATAACAGTAAAAGGCTTTAACACTGCATACACATATGTTTGTGTATTGTACGTATTTGTTGATGTGAAAGGTCATTTGGTAAAAATCTCCTTTATTTTCTCAGTTAATGAATGTTTCCTGCTTTAACTCAACCTCCGCTTTTGGAATTTATAATTTTCAATGATAATATCCTAACGCTATGCTGTCCTATCCTATCCTGTCCGGTCTAAGGCTAACTTGACTGGCTTACTTAGGTTTGGTTGACTGTTCACTGTACTAACTGTTGTTTGAGGGGCAAAGCAGAGATTATCAAATGAACTTTCGTGCAATTAAATGTTGTGCCAAAAACTTTTTGCCTGCAATTAAGGTAGTTTTTGTAAAATTAAATGTGAAAAGTGCTTTATCTCTCCCTCCCTCTTGCTCTTGCTCTCGTTCTCTCCGTCTCCTGTCGTTTTTTAAACTTAACCTTTTCAAATTGTTTGTAGATAAGAGTCTGCCTGTCTGCAGATGGGTGTCTGCTGTGGATGTACCTCTCTATATATTATATGTTTATGCTGCAGCACACACGCACATTATATGTGGAATTGAGAATTTAATTAGTGCCAGGATTTAATTATGTCATCGTAAGAGGATTTTATGTTTTTTTTTTGTAATTTTTTTTTATTTTTCGTACTTTGCTTTAGAGATGTGTTTTTTTTTTTTGTTGTGTAGTGAAATCTTTATTTATTAACATAAATAGAATTTTTTACTTAAATACATTTTTTTTTTGTTTTTTTTTAAATCAACGTAATTAAAGGTGACATGCAAACATATGTTGATTTTAAAATGCATTATTTTTGTTATTGTTGTTGTTTTATTCGTTGGTATATAATTTTATACAAATTTTTTTTTTTTTTTTTAATAGCGTTCCCATATAATCTACTCATAAATGTTTTGTACAACATTTCGGTTTTTGTTGTGGCTTTACTCCTCTGTTCTCATCCATAAAGGTTATAATTTTTAGTTTGATGCTCAAGTGCGTGTTGCTATTGTTATTGTTATTGGTATTATTAATGCTGTCACCACTATTCATACGCTGAAATGATTTATTTTATATTAAAGTGCATTTTATTTTACAAATAATTCAATATTGTTGAACAAGATAATTTACAGCATTAAAATACCCGTGAAATAATGCACACAGTAAAGACAATATACGAGTACAATATAATTAGAAAGAGAGAGAAAGCACTTGAAAATTTATAATAATATATTTTTTAAGCTTTTAATCCGATTATGTTTTATTTTTTTTATATTTTTTTAATTATTTTGTAAATTTATTATTATTAGGTTTTTTACAATTGTTTTTTATAATATTTTATTTAGAGCATTAGTTGTACGCTACACTAGACAAGGTAAGGGGCGGCTGATTGTAACTTCTAAACCACAAAACTCTTCTACACTCTTAACCAAAAATTGACTCAAAATTGGTTAATAGTCACTTTGTTACTTATGGTCACGAAAAGTTTCTTATTCTGAGATAGAAAGGGAGCCACTAGTTTAGGCTTAAGTCAACTCTTAAATATATTCTACATTTTTATATGAATACTGGGCGTGGCAGAATCAATAATTTGCTCTTTAACAATAATTGTATGTTACGTCAGGTTGCAGTTAGCATTTGAAATAAAATGAAATGATTTTTGTATGTTGTGGGCGTAGCTACCCAGACCCATTTTTAGAAAATCGATAGTCGAGGTAATTACAATATATGATTTCAATTTCAAAGATTTCTTTTTGTAGTTTAGAGGCGTGGCTCTTTACCTATTTTACACAATTTTAATAGCGATCTGCATTAGATTCTGTTTTTATATATCAAAATTTATGACCTAACGCCCGGACATTTTTACATAGTTTAAATTAAAGAATCCTGTAAGCAAGAATTCACAAATTCTGCACGATGTCCCACTTAAAGTCTATCCATTGCTTTGCTCACTTTAGAAGCTTCTCACAATTGTGATGTCATTCTGTGAACTAATGCAAGTTCAGCCTAAAATTTCATTTTATTAATACAACATAATGTCTCGCAGAAATGTATCAAGTGCCTTTTATAAATAGCACTGAAACATTTATCATCTGTTTTTTTTCTCCATTATGCAGCAACATTTATCAACAATATTTAAAACAAATCAAGTGAAAATATGTTTTACAAAGTGATAAATTTTCTTTCTATCAGTTTCAATTTCAATTTCTGTTGCTACTCTGTGCCTTGAACGCCTACTCAACCTAGTTGAAAAGTTCCTAGAAATTTATTTAGAATGAAAAATCTGCTCCGGTTATCGCTGCCATTGGAAAAACCTTTTCTATTAAGTTTTTTTATAATGTTGTGTTGTTGTTGCTGGTGTTTGTTGCTGGTTAACCAGAGCAACTATAAATCTTATTCTGGTTGTGTGGGAAAACGTTTATAAATTTTCAAAAAATCTTTTACTTGCGGCAGACAACGACACATCTCACCTTCTTTAGTGTGTGTGTCTACCACAATATAAAGAATTTACATCTACATACGTGTGCGTATGTGTGTATATATCCATGCAGAGCATTTTCATTCGCCAACAAATCATTTATCATTTGAAAAATTTTACACATTTTAACACAATGGAATTTTTTTTTGGCTAAAGCTTGTGTTTGGCTGCAGTTGTAAGGGACAGAGAAGACGACGCAAGCGATGTGTCACCTTTTTCGGGTTGTCACTAATATTTTGTATTTAAACTATTGCATACTTTAGATATTTTCCTGGCGTTTCTGTTGTATGAGTTAAGTGCAGGAATTGCTTTTTTTTTCTAATTTTAAATAAAAATTTAAAGATTTTTATCATCATTTACTTTTCATATAAACAAGACAAATATTGTAAAGGTTCGTACAACTCGAATGCATAAATTAATTTTGCAAATGTACGAGACTTTCTTTCCACACTTCGGCATGACTTCTGGTAAGAAGACAACTTTCTGAAATTGTGATTTTTCCAAAGAAAAATAAAAAGTTTTTTCAAAAATGCGTCTTTGAAGCGAAAAAAATCTTTAGCTTTTCATAGAGAGCACGCGTTCAAGACACGAAATACAAACAACGACGAGTTTTAAGCAAATGACTGCAAGACAGCTATTATTGTAGGCAAGTGAGTCAAATGGAGTTGATGAACTTTTTAAGTTAATTATAAATGGTAAATAAAATTTAAGAAAAAACAAAAGAAAAACTGTTTGCTCTACTTTATAAAGGAGTGCAGCCGAGCAGGGGGTTAACCACGAATGTAAATTAAAAATGTCTTAAGCGGCAAAGACTTGTAATAAGCTTAAGTGAAAGGGTTACATTAACAACCACCTACACTTAATAAAAGTTTGTTGTTTTAAAATTCTTCTTGAATAAACTTAAACGTGAAGTTGTATAAAATTCAAATAAAAATCTTTATAAATAAAGATTATCGTTGTTCAAATCCGACTACTTAATGCCCTACATGACTTAGCGTACACAAGTGACAATTAGTTAGCGAATCAAAATCTTAATCAATTGAACTAAGTCCGTCTGTCCATTAATTTTGAAGCTGTAGCTTTTGATATTTAGTACATGGAGCAGATTTCTCTTGCTTTAGAAATAACAGTTTTTTCTTTAGTTCTTTCTTTCTTTTTCTTTGTCTTAAAAAAGAGAGGATTTCTAAATTGATTTTTCTTTCATACACAATTTGAATTATAATAAATCACTCTGAACTGAACTTTTTTTTTTTTTTAATATACCTTAACTCAACAGACAAGCATGTGCTGCTGTCTTCTTTATTCTTATATTTTATGCAAAAATCGTTTTTCACAGAAAGCCACACAAAGCTGTATAGAGGAGACAATATAAGAAAACTGAGACTTCTCTAACTCTTGTCAGCACATAGTTTTTAGATTACGTGTTTGTCACCTTTAAATGGCGGTTTAATAGGAAACGGAAGTCTATGTAACACTTGCTAACAGGTTTGTTGTTGTGCCAACACTAACATGTATCGCTGCAGCATATACCAGCAGAGTTGAATATATTTTGTGTATACGTTTATATGACTTCCGTTCAAAGGAATAGAAACAAAATATATTTTATAACAGCCAATAAAAACAAAAACAATAACAACTATAACAACAACACGTTATTAGAAGGTTTCCTTTCACTGCATTCATACGTGTTTCAATGGAAGAACTTGTTTTTCGTTTCCTCTCCCTTTTCGTTTTGTATTGAGAGTATATATCTAAAACGGTATTGAATGCTGATAAAAGTTATATGCCATGCGATACTGTTATACTTGTACATTTGACATGTATAGGTGTGTACTCTCTGTGGTTGCCATTCTAAGATATGTAGAGAATGTCACAAATTACTTGGATTTACCGGTTTTTTGTTTTGTTTTGTTTTGTTTGATTGTTTCTCTATATCAGCTGTTGTTTCATAAAATTGAACACATTACGTAATATATGTATTCTTGCAAAAGAACATTTTTCACATCATTTTCTATTGATTGAAATTGTAACAAATTGTTTGTGTGGCAAAAGGCTCTAGAATTTCTAGACGAAGTTTGAATAAATTTCTTCAAAATGTTACAGAGCTGGACAACTAATAATTAATGCGCCCCAAAATGTTATTCTCAGTCGATTATTTTTGAATAAAATATAAAACGATCTTAAATTGTCCATACGTCCGTACCTTTTGTCATACACATACACATATATATACGTATAAAAATTCCTTCAATCAGGCAAAAAACAATGATGCAATGGTTGCAATGAATGGTTTCAAGTTGATGGCAACCAAACCAAATGTATGGATTTGTAGAGGTCGACATGTAACATGTTAGGAAGAAGCATAGATGCAGTATGGCAAAACCGTTGGAAGCAATTTGAAAAGCGGAAATGCATACAATTATTTAAAAGCGTATGTATGGGTCTGTGGTGAACAAATAAATGGCATATTTTCCTATATGCATACTCGATAATAAAATATGGAAATTAAAACATACTCGTACACTCAGCGGGACTATTTAGGTAGGTGTGTGTCTGTATGGATTTGCTATAGGGGAAATGTAGAACAAAGCACTTGAAAAGTTTCCGGTGTCAAGCGAAAAAGCCTAACATGCATTAACGAGCAGTGAGCAGCCTGGCCACCTCAACACCGCCTCTTAGCGAATAATATGTGAACTCACCGCATTTTTATACACTTTTATTTAAACCTGACTAAACCAAATATATGACAATGCATTGTTTGTATGTGTGTGTGATTGTTATTATGTACACGCTCTGCCAATAATACAATACAATAAAACAATTCATCGAGGGATTTATGATTGTGGCTTTATTGTTACATCGGTTATCTGGCGGCGGTTGTATGTTTCACTTGTTTCTCCACACTTACGTTCACCGCCCAAAAAAATATGGAAAATTGTTCAATGAATTGTGCATTTTATTTTCAATTGACAGCAATTTGTTTGATTTTATTTATTTTCGGTTGGCAGTTGGCACTGCAATCCACTCTGTAGACAATATGGAAAAATGTATTATGAAGCTGATGTATTGGTGAAGTGCACCTGCCCCGAAAAGAGTTTATTATTTTATAAAATCTCTTTCACACACAGACGCACACATGTACACCTCTCCATTGTTCACTATTGATTAAAATATTTTTCATTTTATTTAGTTCACTTCACTCTTCAGCTATTTTCCTTTTTTTTCCTGCATCCCTTTTTGATGACAATAAACGGAAACGAATTATGTTGTGACGACGTTGTTAAATGCAAGCACACGTTGTTATTGTTATTGTTATTGTCAACTAGTGCATTTTTTGTCCATCCATTCATTCTTTTATGTATATTTAAACGTATATTTTCATTGTATTTATCATCCACCTCATTCTCTGTGTGTGTGTGTGTTTTTTTTTTTTTCTCTTCCTTCTTTATCGAATCATGCACATGGTGAGAGGTGTTGTATCGAAAGTCAATAATGGCTCAACTTGGCTCTCGATACTACTGTTAAGTTAAGTGAGTGAGTGCATCATCGACAGCCTCTGCGGTGAGATAGACATATAAATCAACGCTAGACTATATTGTTTATTGTTAAAAATATTGTTTGCTTAATATTTACTGATCATATCGTACAGATAAAATGAAATTTATATAAACAAGTTGCATAAATAACGTACCTTTGTAAACGCTTGACTGTTGGGATAGCAGTGAAAGGTTTTCTTTTGGTTTTTTACCATAAGCGACTCTTCATAAATTCAGGATGAGAGATCAAAGTAAACAGATTTCACTTTGTCAAATTGTGGGCCAATTACAAACGGTAAGTATTAAGATATTTCAAAGAAATTCATCAAATATTGACTTAAAGGCGAGCCTTAATCCATATTATCCTGAACTTGATGCAGTTGTATCTGTACGCGCTTGGCACTGCCATATAAGGTACTTCATGAAATTTGGGGTTCTAAAAATAGTCCAATCGGGTCCAAATTTGGTGCAGCCAATTATAAAACTTATTAACTAATCTTTACAAAAATTTTTGCAAAAAAATATAAAGAATTGCGTTATGGATCGACTTCGATTATATGAGGAGGGGTTCTAAAAGTTGGGCACAGCCAATTATTAATCTAATTAATCATTCTTTACTAAATATTGTGATAAATTATTAAGAATTGTGACTTTTTGCCGCATAAAGACTTTCGTTATTACAAGAATTTATAAGGGGAGGTGTTCTAAAAATGGTACAATCCAGTCCACTTTCAATAGGGTTTGGGCCCAATTTATGTCCATGAAATATCGAAATATCTTAAACAATGCAACCTGTAGCTTGCGCATATATATACATGGACAGACGGACAAAGTTAAATCGATTTAGATTTTGATTCTGAAACGTTCGGTATAATTGAAGCTGGTTATGTCACTTGTTGTTTAGCAGTTACAAACATTCCACAAGTGGCAAAGCGTATATTATGTGTATTTTATGAGTATAAAAATATAAATTTGAAAACATACTTAAGCCAGGTTTGGCATAACAGAATAAGAAAAAGAAACAAATAATGCACAAAATTTCCTTATAAAGTATTATTAAACTTTATACATTAAATAATCTCTGGGAATATATTTGTAATAATGCATATATGTGTGAATATAAGAAATTTCCAATCTAAACGATATCTTATCAAAGTAATAAAAACACGTCTTATACCTTCATGTAGACTTTTTTTCTTTACCCAAACATTATACACCAAACTACAGGAAGGAAATTTTCTTGTTAGCTTAAATTTGATAATTTTGCATACTTTTGGCATAATTTTCAAACAATCAATATTTATTGTTTGGATTTTGTTACCTTCAGGCCTTATTCTTCTGCTTCTTCGGCTTTTTACTACATAGCCAACATATTTGTTGAGGGTTTGGGTAGAACGTAGTTTGTAGCCGTGTTGCTCTTTTGCATTATGAATTCATATTATGTTTTCCAGTTCAATGGAGTTTTGTATGATGCTCTTTAGCTCTTAAGGTTTCCAAATTCTCATAAATTTCGTTTAATACCTCGAATGTTATAAACCGTGCCATGTCATAAATGTGTAGGTACGGTTAGTTGTGTGTGCATCGTTTAAACTTGGCTATTCATAAATTTGCTTTGCTTGTGTTTATATTGTTCTTGTTTCATCATAATTCAATAGGATTCATTCATTCATTCATTCAATCTGTCTCGATTCTTTTAACTCCTGCAATATTTTATCGCTTTCTAATAGCTTCCTTATGGCTGGTAATGTGGTTTCTTCTTTTTTCTCATATCATTTTTTTCTGATTCTATGCCATCGTTGCACAGATTAAAGTCGTTACCTTGTTTCATCATATTGTTTAGTACAAGCGATGAAATGAGGATAAACGTTATTGCTTACAACTACATACACCAGCCGCATCCTGTACATGTACAACAGAGAACGTACAAGTGTTAAAAGCATGCCTGCTGTATATTGTCTTGTCGCATATTGCTTCCGGTTGTTAAATATTAAATATTGAATCTGTGATAGATATCAGATATTGTTGTTGGTTGTTGGTTTTTAACTGGATTTTGCCTTTGTACGCGTATACATACAAGTTTTTATTTACATTTCTATATATTTTTATTATACTTTGGTAATGAAAATTTCTCTAACCGCAGACTAAATTTGTGTAAAAATATTTATAAAAAAATATAAATTTTTTAATAAGCAATCAAGCAATAATTAAAATTCATCATTTAAAGTAAATTTTTATACAAATGTTTCAATATTTTTATTAAAGTTATGCTGGACTGACGGACATCTGTGTTTATAATGTCGTTAACCAAGCACTACTTTTAGTTTCAATCTTTAACAATTAACTGGACAAATTTAATGGAGCAAATTGTATGTTGATTAAGCCACTGTGGCAGCTTTTGTGATCAATTTCTTCCATCATAAAAAACTTGATCAGAGGCAAACTGATGAGCAAGACTCAAAGTAAAACAAACATTTCATTTTATATAGAGTTTAAAGCTTTTTCAATGACGTGCACATTTTTCCTTTACATTCATTTTTCGCAATGCTACAGCACATGACCGTATGACTCAGTTTTTGATGCTGTCATCAAGAATTTATATACTTTGTAGGATGTCTGATGTTGGATATTTTCTTCTGGGTGTTGCAAATGGATTGAAAAACTTAGTACAACCTCCATTTAATATTGAGTGTACAAGACAACAACAATAACAGCCATAAAACTACTTGACCTTGTAACAATAACTTGAACTTGTGTTAGCATTCTAACATATTTTTTTTACAGTCTTATTTGTACACACACACACATATATGTATGTATACAATACATTACATATGTAAACACAAACATATAAAATAAAATGTATATAAAATGTGCTTTTATCGCATCAGCAACAGAAGGCGTCTGCCAAAATGTACATATTTTGCACAATACAACAGCAACAGCAACAATAACAACAACAACAACAACAATGTTGCATTTTATAAAATCCTTAAAAAAGTGAGTATATATGCAGTCACTGCACACAATAACATTTGTTGATATATTCTCAGTAAAAACAGCTTATTGAAAAAGACGAAGAAGAAATGGAAGTAGAAGAAGAAGAAGAAGAAGAAGAGAAAGCACAGTTGGAATGAAAAAGTGCACAAGACATGAAATTAAATTAAAATGCAAATTAAGGGAAAAGGCACCGAAAAAAAAGTAAACTGAGAGAGAAAAAACAACACGGCAGAGAAAAAGCCACAAAAACCACAGACTTACACAAACACTACAACACTACAAAAGTCACAGACTTCATATTGAAATGTGTGTGCGTGTGTGTTGTGTGCAAGTAGATTTCAAAATGAAGTTATTTTGTTGCCGTCTTTTTTTTTTATTTTCTAAAATTAAAATTCTCAACTCAATCTCTTTCTCTGTCTCTTTGTGAGAAAAGGTAAGCTCCTAGAGCTGCAGTGACAAATTTCTTATAAATAAAGCGCCTGATTGTAAATATTTTTGTTTATTTTAGGTGTTATCGCACAGCTACCAACACACGAACAAACAAACACATTCAAAAAGACGACAATTTCAAGTTCTTCTTGGAGTAAAAAATAAGATGCAAAAAAAAAAAAACGAGATTGTGAAATGTTGCTGTCTCACAGGGATTTTCCTGAAAGTAACGTGAAAATATTTTCACTTTTTTTTTTTTGTACAGGAACCTACCACAATAATCACTACGAGTGAAGGTACCAACAACCATCTACATAACATATTTTTTTCACTTTGAAAATATGTGTTTACCTATAAAGTGTTTCAAAAAAGAAAGAGAAAAAAATAAGTAAAATGAAGACATTCTGTTGCTGAATGAGATGGTATTAGGTACACTTACATACATTGGAAGTTTGTTTATTCTCTTTGCTGTATTTATTGTTGCTGTTATTGCTGTTATTATTGCCATAAATTATGCAAAGAAGTTGCTCAGCTTAATGCTGTTGTAACCTTAATTTAATCGTGTAATCTATTTTAGTGGCAACTGGGAGTATAAATTATTTACAAATAGCGTGAAATATATAAAAAAAAAAATAATGTAAAAAATGTTGTTATTCGTAAAAAGGAAGAAAACGTTTGCTTAAATCTGAAAATTTTTATACAAAACGTGTAAAATAAAGTAAGCCGTTTAAATCCAAGTTCAGCGTTAAGTTTGATTTATAGCAATTTTTCTTTAAAATATAAAAGCCTAACGTGGGTCGGTTGTGAATTTTAAATCTCTAAAAATGAATAAGTATTCGTACTGTGAGTGTTTTTGGTTCATTAGTTTACCTGGGTTTTTAATTTACTGATATTTGGGATTTTTTGTCCGTATGTCCGTCTATTCTTAGTTAGTGTTATACTTAGTTAGTTCCAAATGTTGAGCTGAAGTTTTGTATATATCAAAGATTTTAACTTTCCTAAAAGCAATCTTTTTCTTAAATTGGAGAAAATCGGTTGAAAGCCACACCCACTATTGACAAAAATCATTTCATCTGTTACAAAAATGAAGGCACGATGTCATAAGTATTATTTCATACATTTATGTACCAAAAATGGGCGTGGTCTAATGAAATCACGCCCATAATTCATGTGTCATAGAATTCGACTAGAAAATTTATATATAACGTTTAAGTGTTGTATCGAGCTAAAATTATCGACAAGTATTTCTAATGGGTTGACAACAACTTCAAAATTTTGACCTGAAAATGTAACTTTATTCAATTATTAAAGCTGCAAAACTTTTTTGCAACTTTAAAGAGGCAAACTTAGGATAGTAACTGGCCTCTACATAGAACGGCTACGACTCCTAAACTGAGAGCACGGGCTTGCACAATAGACCCAATGGTTGCAGTGCAGATATGTCAAAAATGTTGCATTAAAATACTAAGAATATGTGAAAGGTATCCAAGTCAACATGTGTCCCGCACTACATGCAATATTTATGATAATACATACATATAAACACTATAACCATCAACATCTAATATTATATCCATAGTAGAGTGTAAAGAATAAAAGTGTGTTTAGAACATATTTGCAACCAAAATCACATTATGGTGATATTGAACTATGCGAAAGATTCAAAATCATTTTTTTAAATTTTTGCCTTTTTTTTTTTTCTCTTTTTAGCGGCGATTTTTATGCCAACACACGTTTTCTATTAAGTTTACATACAAAATAAAGAATGTTTACTTAACCACAGCAACAGTTTTTTATACACTTGCCGCACATTTTATGGAAAACCTTTACGTACAGAAAGGCGCATGTGAGGTATGGGTCATTAAAAATTATTCATAAATCATATTAAAGACATGTGTTGCGTGTGCTCATATTCGTGGATCACCCACCCACCATGGGTGTCTTCTTAATTTTTTAAAGAATAATTACTTAATGCACTGTTAGCGAGGTCGTTATTACCTTTTGCACAAAAGGCCAACGTGTCTCTATTATCGCTATAGCTTCGTGTTGAAAATGTGATAGAAAATTATGGTCACCTTTAGTAAATATGTACAACAACAACAATAATAATAATAAAAAAATTAAGAAAATATATGACGAAAAATGAACCAACTTGTGCTGTTGCATTCATTGACTTCCGTCTGGTGTGGTGTAGTTGTGTGACTTTTTGTCTCTTTCGGGGCCATTTTGTTGTTGCTGCTGTTAGATGGCTACGGGTAATAATTTTTAAAATTTATGAACTGTAGCCCTATAAAATGTCTTCCTCTCTCTCTCTCCCTCTCTTTCTCTTTCTTTTATTTTTACATGCATGATAGTCTACAGGTCTGCTGTCTGTTGTTGGTCATTAATGTCGTTAAAAAAAAAACATATATTGTAACACGAAAGCTGTGCTCCATGCGTATGGAGTGTGTGAGTGTATGAGATGGTGGTAACAGACGATCTCTTGTTGTTGTTGTTTCTTTTTTCTTTTTTTTTTTTTTGGCTATAACCACAAGGTAACAATTTGCGAAGAAGTTTTTTCCATCACATCACCCAACAAACATTTTAACTGAAAAGGTTTTGTTAACAATTGAGAAATTCATCCGTCGAGTCATAAAGTTGTAAACAATTATTAAGGTGACGTTGTCGATATTTGTGGCAGTTGGATTATCTGTTTAAAGTTAATCTGCAACCCAATAAATGCATATGCTGCACCCCCACCTTCAATTATACCAATCGACTCAGAATCAAAATCTAAATCATTTAATCAGGTCCATGCACGTTTTTTTATATGTTTACCTACTCATTACTTTGTCAAAGTTTTTACATATTATTTGTAAAAGAAATATAAAAAAATTAATATTTTTTATTTTATTAATTTTTTTTTTAATTTTTTATATATTATTTTATTTTGTTTTATTTTATTTTATATAAATTCAATTTAAATTTATTTTGTTTCACGGTTTGCTGGATACAATTTCATTCCCAAACATGTGCACCACTCCTCCAACATCATGTCATGTTATGCCATTTTGTTAAATGATGCTTAGTGTAGTTAAAAAGTTATTAGAAAATCAATTTTAGAAAAAGTTTTTCTTTTTTTGCTTTCTATCTGTAATTGAATATAAAATTGAAAAGTTGCCCACCATTTCTAGACACCATAAAAATATTTATTATTATTACTTGAAAAAAAAAAAAAAAATCTCCTCCTCTTCTAAACAATACATATATATATATATATATAAACACTAAAGGTGTAAATGTCTCATGTAACAAAAAAGTACTCTAAATACTTGCACGTTGTCTCTGCTTGGGCCAAAAATTATTTCATTTTAGCAGTAATTTATTTAAAGACTATTTAGAAACTTCATTAGTTCTACTTGAACGCTAAATGTACGCACACATACACAAACAACATAATAAATACTAACCCAGTGAAATTGCGAAGTGAACTAAACGCTGCATGGAAGATAAATTAAGTGTTATCATGCGTCATAAACTATTTGCACTTTAATAATTTGTCAAAAATGATCACTGTTGGCGGTCAATTATTTCACCATGAAAGAATTTAAGTACATAGCGGCTGTTTTAGTGGTTATGGTTACGTTTCAAATTAAAGTATTAGTTGCGCCTATTTATACCTCTCCACCTAAAAGGGGGATACACTAATGTTGTCATTCCAGAGTATATAGAAAATGTACCAAAATTTAACCTCAATATCTACAAAATTATAATATTCTAGGACATGTGGACGTACATGGGTAGATCGACTCACTTTTTGATACTGAAGTATACTTTATAACGTTTTCGAGGCTTTGTTCTAGATGTTGCGACTGCAGAACTTTAATGTGTTGTAGACTTTTCTTCCAAATAATTTAATCACTGAGATGCTGAAGGTATTTGAACCTCCCCTTAAATAAACCGACTCGACGTTAGGCTCAATTTTAATTGAATTCCAATTAAAATACATGATAATGAGAATAATACTTCAATATAAGAACATTTGTATGCATGTGGGTGTGATGGTAAGAACAACAACAACAACAACAACAACAACAACATTATTTCAAATTCTAGCTTATTTAGTTATAGATATGCAAGCATTTAGCATTTTCAATTAAAACCATTTGGGGAACTTTACGTTTAAAAAAAAAGAAACAGCACTTGTGCGTGGGCAAGTGTACACCAGCAACACTCAGACTACAACGTATCCTCTGGTATATTGTTGCGCTGCATGACTAACGGTGTGCGGTTGGTATTTGCTGTCCACGTGAAATTCTCTACGACACGATTTTTAGCCTGACATGAGCTGTCGTGTTGTGCTGTCTTTCGGTCTGTCCGTCTCTTGGTGCTTGTCTACAAAAATAACGCATAAATTATGCACTGGAGTAGTATAGTATATCGTTGAACAAAACACCAGCCAGTTAGGCAGCCAAAAACAAAAAAAAAACAAAGAAAAAAAGTGCTCACACGTACATTAGGGCATAGCCGCCACTGGCATTAGCATGAAGCGAACTCTTGAAAATGTAGAAACAAACAAAAAATATTTCTATACAAACAGTTCCATGCACACGAATTGTTACGGTTATATAACCGTACATACGTACATACATCGCGGTGCTAAACTGACTCACTCACACCTCACACGTTTGCGTGTGTGCGTGTTTGGTAATTATGTGGAGCGCTTTGCACACATTGTCCAAACTCGAAATCTATATTTATGTGAAGAAGAACTTTTTATGTATTTTTCAAAAATTCTCTCGTTTAGATAATAAAACATTTTTTTAAAATTGTTTTTTTTTTTTATTTTTTCATTTACTAATCATTGGACGGTTGACATAATGAATTTATTTATTTTTCTGCGAAAACTTTTTCACATGCACACCAAACACACTTAAGTGCTACACGTTTAATAGTCCACTCACGCACACACACGGTTTTTTATGTGTCTTCCTTATGGTTAAATTACTATTTGATTGTTGTTGTTGTCACTGTATAGACGAGTACATGAAAAAGGTGTACAAAAATATCATGTCTCGGGAATTTCTCAGTCTACCAAACATTAAATGCGACAAATTAAAAATAATACAAGCTAAAAATATTTTCAAGTGTCTGCCTAATCGCCCGATCTGCTTGCAGTGCTTTCTCGTATTTTGGTATGAAACTAAAGAAAACATTTGATTGGAATAAGATTAAGAAGAAACTTCTCTTAAATGATTGGATTGAATATAAAAATATATATAGTGGATGTATTTCGTTGTAACCCTTACGTGTGCAAGAGGGTGTAAGTGGATCTATTCGTTATTCTTTTTAATTTCAAATCATAGCCTGCGTCTGAAATTTTGCTATGAATAGATCACTATATAAATAAAGTAAAATAGATAGATAGACAACCACGCCCACAAATAATTGTTAAATATCTATCGTAGCAGTAGCAAAAATTAAGATCTTGGGTAAAATTTGTTTCAAATATTTTATTTTAAGCTTTTGTATCGATATACCAAATGTAGGCGGTATCGAATAGTGGAGGGATTCAAAATTTATAATAAAAAAAAAAAAACATTTTTATGTTTCGAAAGCGGCATGGATCGCAGACTATTAAAGAGCCTGCCAAGCCCGCATTCTGCAGAAATATGCTGTAAATGATTGGCATTAAATCGGAAAGATTCTCCTCACAAGTATGAGAAGAAACTACAATTTTACACAGATTTGACTCATTTTGAAAATGTTTAACATGGGACGGATCCGATTATTCGACTCAAGAGCAATTTTTTGTAAATTTTTGTAAAAAACAAGTAAAAATGTTATAGTTGGGAAACACTCTACATCACTCAACTTTACAAATTACGCTACAATTAGTTACCTTATGATCATCATCTAAAAATATTAATAATTGCGATTTTTTTCCAGGCAGATATTTGGGTTATTATAGGGCATAGGTTTATCTAATTATCTGAGCTTTACAACTAAATTTGAATAGATTTGCATTATTTGGAGACGTGCCTTGCGCGAAGCTTCCAGTACCGTCGCAACTGCAATAGTTGTCCTCAACATTTGGCATTAGTTGTCCTGTTTATTTGTTGTCGACAGCACATCAATTACAATTTATTGTTGCAGTTGTTAACACGTACGTAACATATGACAGCAAATCTCCTAATAAAAGTTGCCGTTCATAGTTGTAATCTTTTAAATTTTTTGTCCTTTTTGTAGCTTTTTATTTGACTTTTTCTTTCACCGAACTGAAAAAATAGCGAAAATACTTTCCGCTGAAAAACATAAATTGTGTACGTTTCCGCATATCATGCTCTCT
Source organism: Crataerina pallida (assembly GCA_949710015.1). Classification (NCBI taxonomy): domain Eukaryota; kingdom Metazoa; phylum Arthropoda; class Insecta; order Diptera; family Hippoboscidae; genus Crataerina; species Crataerina pallida. The sequence goes on from OX453290.1 coordinate 3,272,623, forward strand.
CCTCCCCTCACGTCCCCGGTTAAGTTTTTCTCCATCTAATGTTAACTATTTTATGTCACACATTTGACACCTATTGTCACATTCAGAGCTGGATAGATAGATAAAGCGAGAGAGAAAAAGACAAGTGTAACTAAATACGTTCAGCTTGTGCTGCTCTATAAATTTCATACAATGGATTGTCAGGACCATAAAATTGCAAACGTGTTTAAAAAAATCCTTAAAAATTTTTCATTTATTTTCTTTTTTGATATGAAAAAAGAGTTTTAAATATATTCAAGGTGCTTGGCATGCTTTTTTTTTTGTAAAAGCATGTTCAATGGTTTTGTATAAGGTTCCACACAAGTTGCATTTTGTGCATACCATCCAGCATGTGTACGTAGGGTCGGCGAACATTTATTCAGTTAACATTCCACATGAATTGCGTTGAATGAGTATCAGGCACTCACCTGTGAAAAACCACCAATTTGTTGCCATTGACTTAACGGTCTGTTTTTCAGTCGATCTGCGTCTGTGTACATGCAACACATATACATTTATAATATACAAGAACATGCCTTTATGTGGCTTTAAGGCTTCCCTGCCCTGAGTTCAACTGACTGCCTGCCTGCCTGCCTGCTGCTGGCCTGCCAGTTGCCATTTTAGCAATGGCTTGGAAGTGATTTATAAGAGGCAAATATACAGGATACATTCACGCAAACACACGCACACTTCTATAAACCAAAATATACCTATAAAGTAAATTTATGATTTAAAATATTTATACAAACAATAAAAAGTGAAGGTTTGTATGAATTTAGGAAAAGTTGAAAAATCACAGTCGTTCTTTCTTTCAATTTCTTATAGAAGAATTAATTTTTACACTCTCCACCCTAGTGATGAGGATATACTAAGTTTGTTCTTCCGTTTGCAACATATATCTGTCACGTTCACCGTTGTAGATTTAAAGGGTTTTAAAGATTTGGCTTAAATTTAATTTTATTTAAATAATTAAACATTAAATAAATTGATTAAAAAAATTAAATATAAATGACTGCGTATGTTTCTTCTTCTTTCATATATCCTGCTTTTATTGCACTTTCTTCTACATCTCACGATGGCAGTAATTCTCTTTATGTTTGTCTTTATATCCATCTTATTGTTACGCTATTATTACGAATTGTTATCCTTAATACATGTATCTGGGCCCTATTTTCAATAAAGTTTTTCTACTGTATTCACTTATAAGCTGTCTTGTGCAAAGCTTCATAAATGGAGATTAATGCAGCGGCTGCATATCACTACACAATATAATCATTGAGGTGTATAACAATATTGTTTATTTATGAGCTTAAGTACAGGGTATTACAGCGTGTGTATTGCAATTATAAATTGATAAATGGTAAAGCCAAAGTTGCGTATAACTTTCATTCTGGGAAGGTTTCCGCAAATCATTCTCTCTCCTTGCGTCTGCCTAGCTTAAGTTTTTCTCTATCTAATGTTAACTTTTAGAATTTATTTGAATCTTCTAAATTTGCTGGAGAACCCTGTATAAATATTTTTAATTTTATTAATGAGACAGTATATTTAAATTTGTCATTTCGTTTGCAACAGAAAAAAGGCTTAGGGACCATATACAGTTCTGCACAATAGTTCCAATTAATTTCAACTGGTTTCAATTGAACAAAACTGTTTAAGATCCACCCTCACAATCGAAAAAACCGTACAGTCCATCTATGTTTTAAAAATGGGCGTAATAAGACACACCCACAATTTACAAAAACCTTATTTAGCTCAGAGTTTGACTTATCAGTTGAAATATAATTCATATCCTGTTAGAATGCATATTCAAGCACTACCACGCCCCTAAATAGTATATAATTGTGTAGGGTGTTCAAAATTTAGCTCAAGACAAATTCAGTTTTTTTATAGAGACATGCCTACAATTTACATAAACAACTTTATATAACATGTTACCCATAATGTGTAATATTGTACATAAACTACGCAGAGTGTAATTAAGTATCAGGCACATCAATTGTTAGTACACAGATGTGGAGGGTACATCACAATTGGCCTAAGCTTGGTTTAATTTTTTTATTTGTTTATTTTTTCCATTTTCTTGTCACCTTCATCATACTTATCAGGCATCAGCAATGTTTGCTAAAATAAAATTGTGTGCACATAAGCTGCATGTGTGCTGGTAATAGCTTTAGGTGTCATTGTTTGAAAACCATCAATAGAAAACGGGGAGAATGCCTGCAGCACAAACGTGCTGTGTTATGGCCATCGCTCGGTTAATATCTACCCACTTACCTACCTATCTACCGAACGCAAACACATATGAATGACTGGCAGTCGCATCAATTGAGGCTAAGTGTATAATGGCTCATAAAAAGCCATTGACTTCTATGTAGCAAAAATTTATAGGAAAAGCACCAACAACAATGAATCAGAATTTTTGCCTATATAAGCAATAAATTTTTTACCTATTCATACGTTTATTATTACATCACACGGATAGATAGATGGGGCTGTATAGGTTTAGAGATTTTATTGTTATCGAGATACTGTTGAGAAAGAATTTTTATTTATGGAACAAAGAATTTGCTTTATTAGCACTTTATATGCTTTGTTTGATAGTTTATATGTAAGTGTGGTAGTGGGATGAGTAGAAAAGAGAAAGGAAACTTACTTTCATGTTGTGGACCTTTCTAAAAGTTTGCTTCTAATTGTCGATATATTTGGTCTTGTGTGATTTATTTCTCTTTAAATTTAAATATTTCAAAATTTTACCTCAATAAAGAGTTTTTCAAAATTTTTTCAAAATGTTTCCAAATTTTAAATTAAAGACAAAACCACTGTATTGGGTTTTGTGCCAAATATCATAAAATTTCACCATTCATCCAACATTCAGGCGCCTTTATTTCAACTTTCATTTTCATCGGCTCACATGCGTACCTTTGAATATTTTTTTACATATCTTTTGTCGCCATTTTTATGCCCCCCGCCTATGCTAATATCATTCATTTCATGGTGTGGGTTATGTTGACAGACAGACATCAGCTGCAACAATCTCAGCAATTATTTTACAAACAATGAAATTGTGTTACAATCACCACATAAAAACGTATAAAAGTCATACACATACAAACACATACAGCGAACCCTTACTGTACTATAATAGCATAAAAACATAGTTGTTGCGAATGCGGCGGTGGGTGTGACGATTGTTGGTATTTTTCATATTAACGCCTATGTCTCTCTTTTTATATATATTTGTGTATGTGTGTGTGTGCATATATTTACTTTAAAATTTACATATGATGTCATTTTGTTTGTTTTTGAGAAACCTTTGCACACTTTATAGAATCAGCCACGTATGGAATCAGGTGCAAACTGGTTCATTTGATTTGTAAAATTGTTGTTGAATTTTAAATTGTTTTCTACTGTTATACATAAAACTGACGATTCATATGTTGAGATTACAATTGTAACCAATGAAGTGTTTTATTGAAAATTGTACGCTTCCTGCCTTCAATAGTAAATGAAGATTGAATAATAATGCAAACAAAAGTATATTAAAAACTCTACTCTACCCTGCCCTACAACATAGTTTCCAAACAATTTCGTTTAAAGAGTTATACATATTAATGACATGGACTTATTTTAATGAAAATTATAAACAAGATGATCGATATTATCATGAAATAACAATCAAAAGAAGCGGCTTAACGATCTTCAAATATGCTGTCAGCCGGATAGATTTGTTCCTAATAGTATATCTTTAAAAAGGTAGAACTAAAAATCTTATAATCGGTCAAGCCAAACCATTTCATACCCTACACCACTTAGCTCCTTAAATTTTGCTACAATTTATATAGTTGCCTAAGTAAGCACAACGTTTTGTCATTAAAGTCTTTTATGTGGAAAGAGATTCTAAAAACGGTCCGATAGTGTCCAAATTTAGTACTTCCAATTATTAACCCAATTAACTATTCTTCACAAAATTTTGTCAAAAAATATTAACAATTGCGATTTTTTGTCATACAAAGACTTCCTTTATAATACAACCTTATATGAGGAGGGGTTCTAAAAATGGTTCGATGTAGTCCATTTTTAATCTTGTTCTTCTTTAAGCCAATACACGTCTTTGTACCAAATTTTATCAAAATCTTTCAAAAAAGTGCGACCAGTAGCTTGCGTACAAATTTGTATGGACAGACAGAGGGACAAACGAACGTGGTTAAATCGATTTGGAGTTTCGGAGTTTCAAACAAAAATAAAGCTAAAAATGATTATTTTATTATTAATGAAGAAATTTTACAAAAAAAAAAAAATATTTATGAATTAGAAGATAATCAAGCAAGTGTTCGATCAACAATATATTTATTCAATTATTTCTGTATTTTCCAGTTGCTTTTCAGTGTACATTATATACACATAAATATTTAACCAATTTGCAATATGGCTGGATTGGGCAAATGCACAAAAAAACCTAATAAATTATTGTGCGGCTAATTCACAATTTGCCACATAATAATTCAAATATTAATTTGTCGCCACCACAGTGAATAGGAGGTTGGTGCTGGCAGCAGTACCAGCAATAAGCGACATTGCATACAACATTATAGTTTTATATTATATTTTGAAAATTGTCATGCTTTTGCATTGCACTGGCAGAGCTGTCGTGCGACTTGCCCCCATCCAACCTTACCCGTTAATAGCGCGGCTGTAGGCACTGGTGCATTAGAGGCCACAAAATATATATATATATTTAACAAAACTGCGAAATATAAAATTTTTAGCAAGCCAATAAAATAATCTGTGCTTTAGAGAGTAATGCCAATTATTAAAAACAACTAAAACATTAGCACAGTGTGCAGAGCGAGAACAGGTATCAAATTGGGGGAACATCGTACAAGCAGGCACTCACCCACTCATTATACATTATGATTATTAAGCGTGTCGTTAATGGGTCGTTTACTGATACACACACATACTCATGCACATCCTGTTGGTAGCGTATCGTTGAGAGTGTCAAAATGACATTTTGGGGAAGTATAAATAACACTTTTAATATGTGGCATTTTTTCATGATTTTTTCATTTTCACAATTAAGAGGCAGTTTGTGCACTTTAAAAAATATATTTTCCATTAATGGTGCATAAAAATTATGTACATGAATCTATTAAAAATCTTACACCTAATTCTTTAATAACGGGGGAGAGATACTAACGAGGGTTGTGTCACAATTAAATGAATTTTAATATGATTTTTGTCCAGAATTTAACGTTTAAAATTCAGGATGAATCAGACTTCCAAAATGTTCATCCTTGTAAAAGAGAATCATATATAAATTAAAGCTTCTTAACTCTAAAACCTCTCTTTAAACGTCAAGTGTCTTAATTATGTATGAGGTAACTGTAGGCCTGCCCTCGTACATTTAAAAATACTTAAATATGTAGCAAACATAATTAGTAATGTTTAGAATTAAAGTGTAACATTCCATTAGAAATATATTCCAACAATGATTATGTATTACAAACAAATTGACTTAAGTCAATGATGAGATCGTTAAAATAATATTTATCACTTTAATTTATTATAAAAGTTTCGAATATCATTAAAATTTATGATTTTTTACATTTATTAAGAAGATAGAAATATCCAGTTAAGTAAAAATTTCGGGTTTTTTAAGACCTTTTCGGCCAAGTGTAGCAACTTTTCTATTTTTTGCTATATATTGAGTTTTAGTTTTAAATATTAATTGGCCCTTAGCCAATATTTTGCATGAAATAAATATTTATTTAAAATAATATTTTTATACCCACCACATACGATATACCCGCCTGTACTAAGTTTGTCATTCCGATGAACTTTAATTTAATTTTCTTACTTGTTGCGCGTCTTTTTTACTGTACTGTACATAAATTGATTACTGTTCAATCTTCAGCTAAACATGAAGGCGTTTATAATTAATTGCAAAAATTCGCCAAAAATTTAAACATTTGAATGGAAAAGATTATTATAAACAACTGTATGCGACACCTTTTTTATTGTTTATTATTTTATTTAGTGTTAACTATTTTTTGTTTTTCTTTCTTTTGTTTTATAATAAAAAAGTCATTTTGTGTCCTTTGTCTTCTGTTCTGTACGTAAGCGTAGGTGTACACGTACAATTTATGATTATTGATGGCGTACATGACTTTGCACTTTTATTAAGTGCAAATTTCTTTATGTAATGAAGACGATCTTATCGTATATGCAGCTTACTTTCAAGTACATATATGCGCTAATATATCGTAAAGTGCGGTTTTAAGACATGTCGTTGCAGCATTTCCATTCTTTTACTATGAATTTCAATATTTCAACATTTTATAGCACTTAAGTATACTTCTCACCCGACATACTTCTTCCAGAGTTAATATACTCCATCTTTGTATTGGATGACTAAAACAGCGTGACTTTAAAGTTGCAGTTTCCACTGTCTGTGTCTTCCATTTCAAGACATAGCTAATGTTGAGCTATTTTTATTGCTACCAGTTTATTAGCGGAAATAAAGTGATTAATATATTTATAGCTTATAAAATTATTACATAATATGTTGCAAGAAGAAGCTCGCAACTGTCGGTGTCTCATTTTTAATATTCCTTCAAGAGTTTCACATAAAGAGGGAGATTTTAGCGCCAGTCTTGGTGCGTATGTCTAGTTTAGGTCCCATGAGCTAATCCCAAATTCAGATCAAGGGCCTCTACTTGACTATTAAGGCTCTGGAGAACTTTGCACCTCGATTTGATATCAAAAGCACATTATTATTCTTATATTGGTTTTCGTGTGTTCGGGTGCTTCCACCATACCCCGCATATACGGAGTGTTCCCATAATAGTAGCGAATATTGGAATAAAATTTCAGTTTATTATTTAACTTTTTGTAGCCTTTACAATCACAAATTTGGACGTACAGACGGCAAAAATGATATATCGTTCAATTGATTCTAATTTTATCACAAATCAAGAAAATATGTTTTTTATAATAATTCCTTAAAGACGTAGGTAAAGAAATAATAAACATTCTATGGCCTTCATTTCAGGTAAGGGTATAATTATAACGTTTTTTTGAAAAATACGGTTTTTAAAGTATTTTTTCCAACTCTAACAATCTTTCGAGGTAGATTAATAATCCTACTCATCCGCAACTTTTCTGTAGCATTCCAACTTAAAACGACGAAAATGTGTTTTTTGATGCACCTTAACGAGCACGGCTTTGTATGCCCTCTCTATATATTCCTACTTGGAAGTTTTTTTTTTTTGGTTTTTTTTTTTTAATGAAAACACGGAAATTTGTCATTTTTGGTACGTGTGCGAGATTGTAAAAAAGTTCAATTTGACCTTTTTCTCTCCATTGTTACTCTTGTCGGCCTGTAATGGACTGTATACATGTGAAATGTGTTTGTGTGTGTATGTGTGTGTGTGCTAATGGACTAGTCAGTCACCCAGTTGCACTTGAATGCTTTAGTTTGGTCATTCTACTGGTGAAAGAAGCTAACTGAAGGTAAAAGATGTTTTTCCTTAACCTCTCTTGTGTAGTACAGGAAAACCAATAACAACACGTAGTCCAAAGAAATTTGTCACACAAGTCAAATGCAGTTTTATTTATACAAGACATTCAATTCTCAGGACTGAGCTGAGTAAGGATAAGCAAACATTGGTGTAGTGTTGGAGTGTGTGTCAAGTAAAATGACGGAAGTTAGCTTTTAAAGGAAAAGGAAGTCAAGTGTTATTCAGCATTATGTTGGACGAAAAAAAAAAATAATAAAAATAAATAAACACGACCACCTCCGTTGATATGTTGCTGTTTACTTTCTAAAGTAAATGTCACGTAAATTTTGCATTATTCTCTCTCTCTCGCTCCCTTACTTATCTATGACGGGAATACTGTGTAATAGACCGAAGCGACATTGGAGCGTGAGATGTGTTCAGGTCAACATAACAATAACAATTTTGTAATTTTCCACTAAATTAACTGTGACATGAACTACATACACCAACCTACCACACCTATCCACACACTCTTCAGGCACATCATAACCAATTGTCAAGGAGGACATTTCTGATATTTTTTACTCAAAATTTAAACTATTCTAAAACAAGTGAAAATATTAAAGTCGGTCAAGCCTGACCATCATAAACCCTACACCACTTGATGTATTGGAAAAAAAAAACTAATTTTAATGTGGTTACCTTGTATGGGGAGGGGTTCTAAAGATGGTCCAGTCCTACTTTCTTTTAATAGAGTTCCTCTTTGAATCAATACATGTCCTTGTACTAAATCTAGTCGAAATATCTCAAAGAATGCGACCTATAGTTAGTGCACAAATTAACATGGACAGACCGACGGACATGGTTAAATCGATTCAAATTTCGATTCTGAATTGATGGGTATAACTAAAGGTGGGTGTGGCATTTGACGTTTCAGCACAAACTTAATATACGCTTTAACACAAGTGGAGTGCAGGGTATAAAAACATTTTAAAATAAACTTTGATGGTTTTTTTTTTATGTGTTTCAGAAAAATATAAAATATAATGTTTGGCGGCATTTGTGCTCTCTCCGCAACATAATAATAATAATAATAATAATAGTCATTGCAATGAAAATAATAATTTTTTTACAACAGTTATCAAGGTAATAATACAAGTACTTGTAATCTCTGAAACGTTCTCAAATATTTTCTTGGCATGCAAAGTGGTGTACAGCACTCTTCATTTTTACAACAAACTGTTTGAGGTATTATGTTCTGCTAACGTTATTGCTGTGTCATCATTTTCATAAAGAGAATTACTTAAGTTGGAAATTCTACAAAAAAAACAGTTTCTTAAGAATGTTACGTTTATCCTGCGACTTTGTGAAATCCTTGTCATTCAAGTGGTATATCAAGTGCGACATTAAGTGGTTGTTAAGGTGGTTTGTGTGTCTTCCTTCATTTACTGCAATCTCTAACAAACTCTTCAGCTCTGCGCGACGATACCTTTGCATATACATTTTATCTCCGTTACAATTAACTCATCATACAAAAAAAAGTTAAAAAAAAAGTTTCTTTTATTTCAACCTCACGCATAACAATTTATTTAGCTGTGTGTGTGTGTGTGTGTGTGTTTAATGCTGGCTTCACAATTCCGGTTCTTGAAGACAACCATATACGTGTAGGTGCGTGTTGAACGCCTTACGTTTTAGTGAAAGCCATCTCAAGGTAAATTTCCCCTGATGCTTGTTAAGTAGCTGACTTCCTTTTTGTTTTTAATCTGCGTTATCTCCTGTATGTGAACATTTATTATAAAAGTAAGTGAGAGTATTTAATGTTTGTTTTTCCCTCCCAACCGCCCAGCCGCCAACCCTATGAATACCGCAATGTTATGTCTTGTGCTTAAGCTTTCCACCATAATTGTTTTAACGCGTTTTTGTTGTTTTTGTTGTTGTGGAGATGGCAAATGCTTCTTCTTTCATTTTCTGTCCTGTTTTCTAATATGTGTTTGCTGTTGTTATTGCGGCGCACACAGAGAGGTTACACAGAATGATCACACAAGATTTTTAATGTTTTTAATTAACACATTAAACGCTACAAACAAACAGAAAAGTTGTGGCGCGCAGAAGAGGGGTGAGGGTATAAAATAATAAACTTTTCCAAAGATTATTTCCAAAAATAAAATTCAGCCATTAACAGATAAAAAACAAATTTTACTAATTTAAAATGTTGCTGCACAACTGTTCAACCTTCGAGTTTATGAAGATGTCTTCAGAAGATGTGCACAAAATTTTTCACTTCTAAATTCGGGTATATTAAGTTTGTGCAGATGTTTGAAATTCCTAAATGGCTGAAGAGAGAGACCCACGTTTCATTATACCGAACCATTCAGAATCACTTAATGAATCAATTTAAGCATGTCCGGCTGTCCCTTTTGTATATTGGATGTCCATGTAAATGTATCAAATTTTAAGATTTTAAATGATTTTTTGAGACTGGTAGAAAACTGTTGTCAATTTTGAGCATCTTTGTTATCTGGCCACGCCTATTTTTTTTTTAATTCTATGTGTTCAATCCAAATATAACTTAGGAAAGTTAATCTAAATCCGTTACTAAACTTTAAATTAAAAAATTTTCCAATTGTGGACCTGATCAGACCATTTTTACAGCCTTTCTTATATAAAAATATTTTCGAAAATTAATAACAAATATTTCCAAGTATTCATGTATTCATTTTTAAATTTTAAAACAACATGTATGAGTGCTTGTACGTGGATGTTTAGTTGAATTTTCAATCAATAACAAATTCCGTTTTGTCAACAAATTAGTTCCGCTTTGTGTAAGCGACAGCAGAAAAAAGTGTCCTTATTATACCTATCGCTTCCACACCATCTTTACAAACATCAGTATTTACATACATATACGTATGGTTTTGTTGCCATGTATCAGATTTTTTTATGCTGACACGCAAAAGGTAATTTTAAAATCAAATCAAACGTGTCACATAAAAATCACAACACTTTGACAAAATACCCTGAAACATACCCGCATTTTTTATTCACAACATGTGTGTGTGTGTATTTGTAATATACATACCATGAAGAGAATGAGCATAAAATCCTTTCAATTGCTACAATTTACGGGATAAATAGGATAAAAATCGAATTTAAATGGTAAACAAATTTCTAGTGATTTGGCTGCGTTAACAGAACTTTTCACTTATGCTAGTAGACTAACAACAACACCAACAAATTCTTTAAGCAAATTTACGCCTGATTTCAAAAGATATCTGCAGTATATGTTTGTTAACTAAAAAAATGGAAAGAAATGAAAAAACTTCCGAACGAAAAAGTGTAAACACATCAAATGGGGTGGTAGTGGTATTACGGTGTGAACTGTGAAATCGAATTCTCAACATAATCGAACTTTAAATTTGCGACTTTTTCTACTTCTTCTTTTTCCTCTTAGATAAGACTGTGTTTGCGAGGTTCATGTAGCAAAAGGGTAAAATCAAGAAATTTGCATACTGCTCAATATGCGTGTTTTTAACGCATATTGCGCTGTTTTTGGTGGATCGTAGATAAGGTGCGAAAATACATAAAATTTATTAGGCAATCAATTTAATAACATGGAGCGTGTGTATCATGAAATAATATTCAATAAGTGTTTATTACTTGGTTAGGTTTTCAACTTGTTCAAAATTCCATTCAAACTTCTTCACACAATACTAATATTGTACATTCAAGGGTATCAGTTGCAATATTTTTTCCAAAAAAAGAAAAATTGAAAAATATAGGTTTTAAAAGATTTTCTTTCACCCGTTCGTTGTTTATGCTAAAAGTACTCTCTAAGGTATGTTCTTCTATATACGAACGTATAATCGTTTTTATTGCAAACATGTAAAAGTATATTTGGTGTTTACACCCTAGGTTACTTTGTACTATTACCGAAAAAATCAGGAGATTATACGGAAATTATATTTTCAATTTCATTTATTTAAGTTCAGGCAACCACAACAGCACGTACCACCCCCACCACTAATATTCCTAAAATGTGTAAAATAGTTTTATGTGCTTGATTTTATTATTATTATTGTTGTTGTTGTTGTTATTATTATTATAGTTAGAGCTCAAGTGAATTTTCCAAGATAAATTTCTGATTTATTATAATAAACACCCACCCATCCACACACACTCACTCACTCACTCACTCACTCACTCACATCATCTTCTCATACGTGTGTAATTTTCAAGTGTAATTGATATGAGAGAAAAACATTAGTTGTTACATACAAGTATGAGGAGAATAAAATTTTTCATTCCAAGTAATTCATGGGCGCAGTGTATGAATAAGTAACAAGTATAAAAACTATATTAGGCGTACACCAAATCTGAAAGGCATATCATTAATACTCTCTTTCTTTCTTTCACTACGCCATGGTATGCTATGCTTTGTTAATAAGTTACATGAGACAAAATCAAATATTTTTATAAAAGCAATAAACTCGTAATGCCTGTGTACATACATTCGTACATTGCTATTAAACATTAATTAGATATAATTTCCGCAAGGCCGTTCACACTTCTTTATTACAAGGAAAGATTGCAAAATTATGAAAGAAACCCAAGTTCAATGGAATTTTTACTGAATACTAAATAAAAAAAAAAAAGAAATATACTGTTAGAACGGCAAAATCATCTAATTTCATATGATATATGAAATCCAGCACACATCGTTACTGTTGTCGTTTTGTTGGACAATTTTTTACTCCCCTTTGGGCTATGCCGACTAAAAGATTAAATTCTTACAAAAAGTATAGTTTGTTTAAGTTAAGTTATTAACATGACGTTATGTTATGTTACGTTAAGTTAAGTTCAGTTCAGTTATGTTAAGATAAATTACGTAAAGTTGCTTGGAAAACCTTTCAAATTTATGCCGCCTTTTTAATTAATCCCATACCGCTGAAAAACTGTATGTTGAATATGAATAATCATTTGATAAAGCTGAAAGCTTTTCATGCGAGTTTCTTATATGTACACATGTACATACACCCATTCTTAATTTATATTTGGATTTCACATTTCAGTAAAAAACCTTTAAACTCCATATATACGCTTGTACGTTGAAATATTGTAAAATGGTAACAGTTCGGTGATTATGTTTAACTAAGAAAATTCATAAATTTCAAGTTGGAGAAGCATTCACCAGAAATTTTAGGAAAAGTTCACCAGAAATAAGTACATGTTGGTTGGTTACATGGTAGAGGTTGGGAGCTTAACATAAACTAACATTGGTTTGTATGTCTAAGACACTAAATAAATGAAAATCTGTATTAAAGCATACATTCATTTAACTGTGCGTTGTAATAAATGCAAGAGAGTTAACCAAACACCTAAATATAGTTGCGGTTGTATTTGTACTCTCTCAAATTCATATATTTGGTAAGTTATACGTTTTTTGAAAAACAACAAAAAAAAAAAAAAAGTGAAACTTCGTAGGAAAAACTATTTAGATTCACTTTACATATGCACACGATGTAAAAAGACTCTCTAAGCAAGTCTACGTTTACACATATAATAGCAGCGAACACCCATGTCATTACTTTTTTAGTGTGTATTTTACTGCATAGAGAGAGAGAGAGAGAGAGAGAAGCAGTAATTTTATTCTTTCATTATAATATTTATTTAAATTTAGCACTTTTTCATTTAGACAATAACAAGTTACAGCAAGTAAGTGAACGAGCAAGGGCGACTGTACGGTATGCAGAAAGCAAAATTAGAGATTTATGGCTGGGTTAGATGTAAGTGTGCGTGGGAGTCTTTCTAAAACGTGTCTTGGTTTTCATTTAACGTAATGAATATAAGTAAGAAGTACTCTTGAAGCAACCAAGTGTGCATATGATAAAAGCTGCAAGCAGCACATGAACAGCTTGCTTTTTTATAAACCACCTCATGTGAATGTTGTAACATTTACGTAAACTGTTATTGTATTGGTAAGTAAATTTAAAAGTCGGGGGGGAGGTGCAGCGTACAAAAAAAAAACCGTTCAGACCCTACAAAGTGTATTATTCTTGATCAGGCGATTAGATATGTCCGTCCGTACATCTGTCTATTGTTTGTACTGTTCTCAGGGGCGTAAATTTTGAGATAGTGAGCTGACACGTATATAACTATTTTGTGTAAAATTCAAGCCACGCCCACAATCGATAACCGCAAAAATTACCGTATCATGTACAAATTTTGTACACATTAGTATTTCGATCGACATAAGGTTGGTTAAGAGACGCTTTTTAACAAGGTCCGTTCTAGGAATTAATACGAATCACATACAGTACTAAAGGACATAATGAAGTACCTGTCACACCCAAGAAGACCTAAACCAAATAAAAATTTTTTGTGAAATTTATCCTTTAATTATAATGATTTTTCCAATGAATTGAAATTTTTAAAAATCTCACACATACACTTATCAAATATCATATATTCACCTTGCTCTGAATATTTGAATATTTCGACAAGATTGCCGCAGACAATAATAACAATTGGAAGCAAATCAGCATTAAAAGTAAACAAATAAAAAAAAAAAGAAAAAACGTGCAAATCGTATCTCAACTCAAAGTGATAGACATTTAGGCAATTACAACAACTGCGACAACACGTCTAAATGCAACGATTCACGCGTCAATTGAACAAATAAATGGTCACATGTTTTTGCATGCCTACGACTGACTCTGCACTGAGGTGCTTTTCTGTCTTTCTACCTTGCTACTTGATACGGTACAACAATTACAACAAAGGTACTAAAAAAAAAAAAATACCAAGACGATACAATTGAAAGTGTGCATGCACCTTTCAGGTGCTGGTGTCTGACATACAGCTGCCACCGCGTTTACGTGTTTATTTTTAATGAATTTTAAGTGCATTCTTGTTTTGTTAGGTATGTGGCCGCCACATAAAATCAATGTAAATGTCGCTTCGATATATTATTTTGTTAATTGAAATCGAATGCTTCTTAGACAGATGGTGGATGGACAGATCATTAAATTTAAACATTGTAAGTTTATCGTAACATTTGTTACTTTATGAAGAAGACTTTAAAACTAATTAGTCAAAGGTGTACTATTCAAGTCTCTAATGCGAGAGGGAGGGGAGGTTAGTTGCAGCTTATATTTTGGGTATCCAGCCTGAGACAAATTACTAACATTTCCCCAAATTTTATACACCTACAATGTAACATAAGTGAAGTAGGGTACAAATGTTAAGGATTGCAAAGTTTCACCCAACAAAGAATTTATTAATAAAAGGCTTTAGAAATGGTATAAAAACTCGCCATTTTCAATAGAGTCCACATTTAAGCATTCTTGCCCCAATTTTCATTAAAATTTTTTAACAAAGTAATAGCTTTCCCATAAGTATATATTAAATGGACAGATTATAAAATCAGATTGTGTGTAAGCGTTTGTGTTTTCCTTCTTCCATCACGCAATACCCATAAAATTCAGGTGTGCGCACATTCATCAGTTTTGTGCATTGTTGGTTGGCATGGTAGTCTGGCACAAAATATTGACGAATCACAATCGAACAGACCTCCCATTCAATCATGCTGCACACCACACATAACCACAATCGGATTTACTATGCATTAAACGCACATATGCACATTTTCATTTTGTATTGTTGG
Source organism: Crataerina pallida (assembly GCA_949710015.1). Taxonomy (NCBI): domain Eukaryota; kingdom Metazoa; phylum Arthropoda; class Insecta; order Diptera; family Hippoboscidae; genus Crataerina; species Crataerina pallida. The sequence goes on from OX453290.1 coordinate 3,287,803, forward strand.
TGAGTATGTGAAACCACAAGTAATGCGCTCGAGAATGTAACAAGTGTACCAAGCTATGGCAACCAATAAATTGTATGCAAACATTTTATATGTGGAGGACAGGTAAGTATAAAAAATATGCATAATGCATCCACACTCACACTCACACCTATATTATTATGATTAATAATGGAAACTATGGCAACAAAGACATGCGCATATGTTGTAATTGATAAAATATTTTCAAATTATTGAATAAATAAGGCAGCTAAGGTATACAGCTAATCCCCGATATACACGAAGGAGTAGTTTCTGAACAAAATCTAAATCGAACTCGAAATATGTGTTAATCGAGAATATATGAAAATTTTGTTTAATTTCAACATAAAATTAAACTAAATATGTTGTACCGTGTAAAATTGAAAATGTTTAAATCAGGGGATAGGTGTGAATTTTGATCATTTTCCAAATTGATTAAAATTTATACTTCCGAGTAATTCATTAAAATTAAAAATAACACAAAATTCATTGAAATTTTTTTCACTTGCCCGAACTCTCTCTCTCTCCTCTACCTTGCCTTGTACATCAAAGCATCATTAGTTATTGGATGTACTTAATAACATACACACATTAGATGTCCTTTTATTTTATTGTATTTTATATGTGTGTAGGTATAGCATTTATACAAGTTGTTCTTTTATTATTAATAGGCACACATAAGCTTTAAAACAAGTTGGCGCCAGTCTGGTATTTCATTCCACAACATTTCTGTTTACTTTGAATTTTTGATGTGGTTTCATGTTAAGCAACAACAACAACAACAACAACAACAACAAATGAAAATAAAATAAAAACTACTCACGTAAAAGCATAAGATGTCATGCAGCGAGTATAAATAATTATTTAGTAAAGTACAAAGTGGAAGAAGAAGAGGAAGAAGAAGAAATAAGAATCTATAGTTAACTGATGTAAAATATTCACCTTGAAAAATAATAAATTTTCTCGTGTATCATTAGTTGTTAAATGAAAAGCCACGCCCTCAACTAAAAAGAAACCTTTACAGAAAAAAAAAAAAAATTCTTTATGAAGTTGAAATTTAGTGCACATGAGCCTTCATCGATATGTGAAAATAAACGCATTCAGATAATGTATAAAGCGGCTCAGAATTCTTCTCTTTAGTTGGTAAATAATACAAAAAGTACAGGATGTGTGATGAGGTAAATACCGCGCCTACTGTTTGTGTATGGACGTATGGACGTTGCGTATTTCTCATCAACAACAATACAATAAATGTCGCTTAAATCTTCATTCATTCAAGTAAATAAAGAAAAAAATCTTTTACTCTAACAAGAAAACTCAACTTTGCTTAAATAAAAAAAAAAAAACAAATCAAAAATAGTTCCTTTCTTTTTTTCTCAATAATCAACCACAAGTACGGGGCAATTACACTGTGTGCACCATTAGCGACAATAACCTTAAATCTTAACTTCTGTTCTGTAAACTTTTGCTAGAGACTTAGAACGCGGTGTCTATGTAGTTTTATTTTATTTTTATAACTGGTCATAACTTCTGCCATTACAATCGTTTACGCACACACACGCGCCTGTACGCACATGTACGCCTCTGTGAATTCACGTTTGTAGCGTTTGTATGTGTTATGTAGGTACAGCTTGCATTAAATTGCAATGACTTTTTCACAAGCCAAAAGCCATTAGAGAACATTATTACGTGCAATATATTAATGTAAAGGAAGAAAACTCCTGGCCACGCTTTGGTAAGAAAGTAAGAAGTTAAGGTAACTATTATGGAGGAAATTGTCTGTGAAAAGTCAATGATTTTTATTTTTATTCTTTTTCCACTTTGTACACATACTTATACATCAGTTTATATATATAGCAAATTCCTTCAAATCAAGCATTCTTGAGACATTTTCTTACACTACCTTCTCATAGATACTCATGTGATTGCTTTTATATGAAATGTTTCTTTTCTTTGGGTAATTAATCAAACAGAGCTTTTACTAAGCTAAGGAGTAAAATGTTTATAACAAAAACAAACAATTTGATTTAATTGAAATATCATGACTTTGCAATTAAAAATGAATTTTTTGCCATCGAATTATCATTAATCTTAATAATGATGGCGGTGACTTTTCATTGCCAGAATGACACGGTATTATATTTTATGATGATTGAATTAAAATAGGAAGATGTCAATGACTGTCGTTTACCTTCTTCACGTTGTTAGGTGGAGAATGTTGTTCAAGTAATTAACAAAAACAACTAAAATTTGGTTTAAATCAAATCCGTCTCTCTATCGTTTATGTTTCAACTTTAAGGCCGAATTCTGTGCAAATTATGTTTTTTTTTTTGGTCTATTAACTGACCACGCCCATTTTAAACAAATCGATGGTTGCCCTATAAACATTAAGTTTCAACTTTACAGCAACGTTTTACTGCTTGTAAGAAAATATTGTCGATTGTGGGCGTGGCATTTGGTTGTTTACGCCCAATTTTAATAGTAACCTGAAAATTGAATGAAATGAATGAATTTCTTTTCAATATCTCAAAATATTCGACCATGAAAGTGCCAACAATAGATAGACACACGGACGGACATGTTTAGCTCTGCTAATCCAGAATATATATATTTTGTAAGTACCCCGTTTGATTGTTGCAAACGCAATAGCAAACTTTTATATCGATTATAATGAAAATCTCTTTTTTCCGCAAACTATTTCACTCAATTACACGGCCACCACCAACTCACGCATGTTGACCTCACGCATGTTGACTGACTTAAATTATGACACATTCTAACGATACAACCAACAGCATGTGTAGCATGTTTGTATAATATTTGGATATGTGTGCATGAGAGTCATTAGCCACTAATGAGAAGCCATTGTGGTTGGCCGTAACCACTTTAATTAGCTGCAACTACAAGTGAAATGTTGCCAAAAGTGTTACAGTAACATATGCAAACACCTTCCACAACGTATGTACGTACACACATGCATAATAGCAAGTATTTAGTATAAGTAGAATTTTGAAGTTTCAGAAACGTTAGCTAAGCATGCATATGACAAATTGGATCATATTGTGTTTAAATAGAAGCGATACACACAGTACTCCTACACTACTGCTCTCCTGCTCTAAATCTTGCTGACTTTCTCCAATTAATTTCATTCGGTAGTCTTTAGGACTTTTACACTTTGTGTTTGTATTGTTGTCGATGGAGGCCTAGCTAACTACTACAGAGACTATAGCTGCCAGTTTTGTTTTTGACTTTAATTGACTCACAAATCAACAACGTATTTTGCACCACCACAAATTATGCGGTAATTAGTGGGCTGCTGCCACTTTATAAACTTGGTAGAAAATACTCCCGCTCACACCTAATAAGTCTGCTGTACACCTATTATTGAAACCCACACACATACACACACACACACACACACACACACACACACATCATATTCAGTTCGGTTAACGTGTTTGCGGTAATTTATTACGTGGCAAATGTTATTTACTCTCTTCGGTATATACTTGTGATTATTACACGCGGCATGACACAAAAACCACCTGCCAAGTAATGGCTTAACAGTGCATCTAGATATTTATGTGTATGTTTGTAAACATAGACATTCCATTGTTTTGCCATTAAAAAGCTGCTTAAAACTTATGATAATTATAATGCTAATGAGCAGGCGTGTAATTATATGTAAATTAACAGCACTCTCAATACTCTGTCACGCTTATTAACATTCGCCTTGTATGAGATTTTGTTAACAAAATTTCAAGTTAATAGCTAGAGAAAGAGAGTTAGAAAAAATTTGTATATCGCAGATAATGATGATTTTTTTAAAGCGATATAAACAACAAAACAAATAAAAAAGATGTAGGGGACCCATCGTTATTATCCAAAATCGTTTGGTGGATTTTATATGATGTTAATATTTGTGTATATATTTTTGGGGGTGTGGCTTGCCGCCTTATGGTTCTTACATATGTTTCCACAAAACCTCTTATACTCTCATATTATTATCATCTGTTATAATTAAGGGTTAGTCCCTAGCCATTGAGTCGCAGTGCGGTTGCCTTCCCTTTTTAATAATAATAACTTTTTAGCTCAAGCTCTGTGGATATATAGAGTTTGTATCTGATGTAAGCGTGTCTCTATCGAATTTTTCAATTTTTACAACACCTTCCCAGAAAAACTGGTTATATATGTAATAAATTTAAGCTGAATATATGAAAATTTTTCGATTACAAAAGTGCAAAACAGCTGACAGCATCTGGAGCATTGTGTTGCTCTTTAAGAAATATATATACACCTTATATTAAAGTTCTTCACGTACTGTACTTTCTTCCTCAGTTTCTCTATCTATCTAAATGACTCACCCACTTAATTGCTGTTTCTAATATTACGTACTTGTACAACAAAACGTTCCATTCAATTTGCATTTATGTTAATTTGCAAAAGTGTAAATTTAATGCTGTGTCACGTGTTCAATAATCCAATCAAATATAAACGATTGACACAAGGCATCTTCTACAATCTCCCAACGTGAACGGTAAGTATTTATACGTCCCGTAATACAATTTCCGCCTGTCATTCTTAGCAAATTTCACCATTTAACAGAAAAAGAAAATAAAAAAAAAAAATCAACGAATTAGCGAAATTGAAATTTTATATAGGACAATAATAACAACAACAACAACAACAACACACACTTGTTGCTATGGTTGGTATGAAAATTAAATTTCGTATTTGAGTTGCATTGTGTATGAAGTGACATTAGATTCTTTAGCTTGTCATTCAATATCGCGACCACACCAATAATTTCTTCTTCTGATTTATTTTCATATAAAGAGGAAAAAAGAAAAAAACAAAACGAAATTAAATGTTGTTTTACATCTGTGAACACAGTTGTTTACCGATGTTGTAACGTAATGAACGGGTAGGTAGGGTAGGATGTGATATCCGCACAAGAAACTTTTCGCAGACGTCAGAAGATTTTACACATGTTGCCGGTGTCTTGTGAAAGTTTATTATGACTTGCACAGATATCCACCCATTTATTGGAAAGCGATGTGCTCGTGCTCTCACCTTAAGGCATGTGAAAATTTATTAATGTTGTCTTTGAAAAGCTTGCGTCTTGCCACTGAGGAAAAAACTCTACAAGTACGATAAAGTGAAAATGTGTCCATACGTTTAAAAGTACATAAACTGCTTAACCATATACATACATGTGCACACTTTATTTTATAATATTCGAACAACCAGAGATCAGAAGCAACATATTGCAGAAGGATGGAAACATGAAAATAGCAATGGTCAGCAAAAGTGAGGCCAACAAAAGTGACTTTCGTTTAAGTAAAAAACTTCGCATATTAGTACAACATATGTTTTACACTTACATATCTCCCTTCCCCCCCCCCCCCCCCCCCCACACACACACACACACACCTTACTATCGGTTATAATAAAGTATTTCATAGATAAAGGTAAAATGCCGTGTGTGAGGGTGTGTGGAGGTGAACAACATGAACAAATGCTCTGGGATTACAATGTAAAACTTTTTCATTTTTACACTTCCTCACATATTTGTGTCGATACTGTCCAACTAATGGCTGACTGACCAATCGTTTTCCTCATCCTTATCGTTCATTCATCCCCAACACTCTCCAACTTTACCATTATTATCTATAACTTGAAACTTATCCAGATACGTATTAACAACATGTTGTTCATCTGTTTTTTGCGCTTATGTAATATTTTGCTGTAATAGTACTGTTTAACACCACATCGAACACATACTTTGTTACACAGATTATCATCTCACTCTCTTTATATTTCGGGATGTCTGTCCTTTCATATACACGTACACGTCTATGGATAATAGGATAAACTTTATTGCACTTTTGTTTCTCTTTCTCATTCTAATAAGTGTTGTTGTAAATGTTGTTGCTGTGAACGCTTGTACGTTCATCGAAGTTATGATTTATGTTTGGCAGAGTAACGATTGTACGGAGAAATAGTTTCTACAGGAATCTCTCTAAAGTGCTTCATTTAGTGTGTTTTTTTTTTTTTTTTGTTGTATCTACTATTTTCTATGCTGCTGCTGCTACTGCTTCTTCTTCTTCTTCTTCTTCTTCTTATTTATGTATTGTTTTTCTTACTCAATATTATTGCTTATCCATGCTATCGTTTACAATGTTGTTTTATTCAATTAGTCGCTATTAGTTAGCAATTATAATTGCTCTCTGAGTATGAAGGGAAAACAGATTTATTGTTACTTTTGTTAAAAACCTGATTACTGCTGTATTTTGGTGTGATTTTAAATAAAATATTTACAAAAAATATTTGAAAAAAAGATGATTTCAAACATGCTGTCAATTAAATTGTTTTTTTTAGATCAAGACGTGTTAAAAAATCTATACATACGAGGGTAAGTAAGAAAGATTGAAGAAATTGTTCTGCAGATTGATATTGTGTTTCGGGTTTTGTTATGTTTGTTGAAAAGTTTCATTCAAGGAAAGTATCTATTCATGGAGAAAATCGACCACGCCCACTAAAAGGTTAGATTAGGTTAATCGAGTGTAGTGATTCGAAACCCTCTGGGAATCTGACTCCAAGTGTTTTGAGTCGTGTTCCCTGTACAGTTATTTCTTCCTCATCCCTGCAGCTCCTACACAACGCTATACATTATACAGCCATTGTATACCTGCTGGCCATATGGCCTATAAGACAGTGTCACATAAGGATTCCAACAACCGCAGAACTCGATTTTCCGTGAACACTTAATAAGTGTTTGGTTCGTTTGCGATTCAGCTGAGGCCAGAGAGCGCAACATAAGAAACAACTCCATAGAGTACTCTACGCCCTCTACGATATGTGGAATGGACAAATGCATTTTTTAATGATTTGTTGCTTCTTAAATTAGAAATTATTACAAGTTCAACATAATATTGTTTTTTTAACTTCTCAATGTTTTGCATGCTTTCCAATGAGATGCATGGTAGGCAACTAATTATATTAAACATAACACCCAACAATTTATTTAATGGACATTTTAATGAGGCAAACATGCCACACACACACACAACGCACCACACTGAACGATTCTTTTTAATGAGTTGACATCATTCAGTAGTCACTGGTATGTCGCGAGAGCTGGCGTCAATGCGAGATTTGATCATAAATGTATGATACGATGTGTCACGCTTGAAGACATTTTCATATTTTTACATTTAATTCACTAGCTTTAAATAAAAGAGTTTTCAGTTTTATTATAGTTGCCACACACACACACACAACAACCGAACGTATTAATGGCATTTGCCAGCGAGGGCATATGTACGTATCGTACTCACCATGTTCCTTGATGCGGTCGCACATTATAATTATGTTTGGTTTTCCTGTTTTGGCCCAAAAAAAATATTGTAAAATGTCTGTACGGTAGTAAATGCAGTAAACTGCTGCTGTAATGTGTTTTTATCAGTTTGCATAATATAGTGCCGAATGTAAATTATGCCGCTGATTGGTACGTATGGGCGGTCGTGCCGACTGAGTACATTTTCAAATATTTTCACCAATATTTTGTTGTTGGTATGCGTTAAGAATCGAACTTGAACACACACACATATATACCCACATACCCACACACATAAAAGTCATTTTAATGTATATTGCTGTTGCACAGAAACGGGCGCGAAAATTACGCGTAATTTATAGGTGATATTAAAAAAGTGAAGGCGCGCGTAAATTTCCGCACTTTCCACACACATTACGGGCAATGATAATAATTTTAAATATTGCCATGAATTATATGTTTGTTATTTGTTGTCTGTTTACATATGGAATGGAATGCATACGGAACCAAAGCAATGGATGTCCTTGCTGTTGCATTATCAACAACTTTTAATGATTTAAAGAAACAAAAATTTCTGTACATTACTACTGAGAGATGGACGTATTTACTGCGAACGATATTTTGTGATGAGCGTATATATATTAAGTTTGTTATTCCGTTGGCAACACTCAAGCGGAAGCATTATGTACCACACAAACTATATATTTTCTTGATCAGAATACGAATCTGAGTAGATGTCGATTTGTTTGCCCTAATGTTCAGAGTGTCTGATGATGTAATTGTTGCAGTAGTAAATTTTGCGCTATCGAGCTGAAATTTTATTTAAATATTTTTAGTATCCGTTCAAAGATTTCTATTTACAGTGGACAAAATAGGCCAGATGCCACTCCCAAGATTGACAAAAATGACTCATATTTATCTATGAATTAAGTTCAGCGATATAACTAAAGTAGGAGGGATAACAGGTACGGCCCCATTTTATTAAAAACAAATCCCGAATTCTTGCTGTTGCAAACGGAATAAGAATTTCAGTATACCGCCATCCCTAAACACATTATTTCAAATCGATAACAAAGAAAAGCAAAAGTCTCCTTATACTTGAGCATGCTTCACATATTTGTGTGCATGTGTGGTGACTACTTTATAAATAGTTCCACTTTAGCTGCTAAGCCACGAAAACCGCACGCACAGTAATTATTCATTTAATTATGTTTGCGCTGCTCTCTCTTTTTCTCTTCTTTCTCTTATTCGTACATTCATTCTCTTCACCTTGCTGTATATATGGCTTTGCGTTCAGACAGGGATAATAATATATAAGAATACTGGCTGAAGACTTTATTAGCAGCTACAGGAAATGAACAGAAATTCAATGGTGGATGAAGGATAATAATGTTATTGAAATAATTGATTAGAACAATGAAATCAATAATTATTCAATATAGCGATGAGATAGATAGAATGATTCATTGGGTAGAATGAATAAATTTAATAAATCATGGAATTTAATATTATTTATATCTTTTTTTTGTTCGTATGTATCTGAGGATTATAAAGAATGTGCCAATTATTATTATTGCTGAAAACGATAATTGCTTATTAGATTAAAAACATTGAAACAATTTTCATTTGTGATTTTAGTACAAAATTAATTTCATTTTCATGATGTTCTCCACAACTCTTAAATCTATTAAGCGGAAGGTAAATTTGAAGCAAACAAAACAAGTGAAAGACATATGAGTTGAATATATTGTTTATAGACATTACAACTGCAATCTCGTATACAGCTCTATGAAGCGTATGAAGCGTAAACGTATTTGTATGTGTTTGAGTGTTTATCAATTGTAATCATTCAAACGTAAAATGAACAAAATTGATTTGTTACACAGAAAATGTGATGTTTCCCTCAAAGCAGCAGCAGAACATCATAGCATCAGCATAGCATCATTATAGCGTTTAGGTATAGGCATTTATAGAACAACAACAAATGCGAAAAAATCAACAATAACTATATAACAGCAATAACAACAACAACAACAGCAACTTATAATCATAGTCAACGACTATAAACTAATATGAAACAAAAACAGTTGACAGCGATCTGTAAACACTTTAAACATAAATTTCAATAATGATGAATTTTATTACAGTACCCCACTAGAGTTATGTTACAATGTAAGTAAAAATTAAATTTTTTTTTTTTTAAAACATTCGATTTATTACCTTAGAAAAAATTTCCACACCCAAAAAAGAAAAATTTAAAATAAAAAAATTCCAAAAATTAAAAAAAAAATTAAAAGAATTATTTTTTATTATATAAAATGTATTTAATAAAAAAATATTAATTTTGTGCAAAAAATGCACAGCGTACAGAATGTTGAGCAACTTACAACTGTCAAGTGCTTCAAAATTTTTAATATATTTAAAATATTGAAGTTGATGATGACTAATAAGCAGAAAACATAAATTGATTACAAGCTTACACACATACTTTTACCTATAATGTTACATACACTTGCATATATATTATTTGTTTGAAAAACACACACACACTCACTCATAAATACGCATATGTGTGTAACAAAAATTATTTCACCCACTCTGTATTATGTTCATCTCTACTTCAGGCCGCACTCTGTAGAAAACTAGAGAGAATTTGACGTGTAGACGATATTTTGAAATTGTGATTAGAACAGTCATTGGTTAAAAATGTTTAATGTTGTTGAAATCCTGCTAGTAAAGTAGAGTGATTTACAGCTTAAACTTTTACGAACTGCAACGCAAAGCTCTTATATCCTTATGAGCGCTGTTGCACAGGTCTAGGCATCATCCATATCAATGATGTTAAAAGTTAGAAATCTGAATTATATAGCAAAACGTTCTCTTACTCATAACACAACACCACACAACACATACACACAAGCATTAACTTTGTGATTTAACATTATAGTCATCTGTGCGTGTGTGTTTGTGTCCGCGTATGTACTATACTCTGTTAAATGTGAAATTATGTAAATGCAGTTACACGTACATGCAAGCAATTATGTGCCTGAGGAGGGTGTCTATGTGTGCGTATGCGTATTTTAATTGTTATTGTTGTTGCTATTGCATTGGCCACTCTAACTGAAATTTTGTTAAAATTGGCATGATTTTGATTGTTACTGCATTGAAATCAAATGTGACATGTCCCACTCTCTCTCTCTCTCTCTCTCTCTCTCTCTCTCTCTTACTTTGTGTGTGTTTCTACCTATTGCACGCTCTATGCTTAATATTATTAGTTTATGGTTTATGTGTTACAGTTGCAGGCCGCCCATGCTATGAACGAAACTGCTTTGTGTACGAGAATCTCAACTTCGTTTACAATTAAACGAATTATTCTTAATGACGTTTGTAATGTGAAATATGATTTCAATTTAATTTTATCGACCATATGTACATGTATCGCTTTGTTGTTCTACAATGACTGTGTTGTTCAATGATAGCGTCAAAGGTGTGGGATAAATTTATTGGCATATTTTCCATTTATGAGGAATGATTTAGACCAATTTTTAAATTGAACTTGAATTGAAAATAATTTGACTATATTTATACCCTGCAACAGTGGTGGCAAAGGGTATAATAAGTTTTTGCAGATGTTTATAACTTTTACTTAAATTCAGAATTCAAAGCTGAATCGCTTTAATCATGTCCGTCTGTCCGCCTGTCTGTTTATGTAAACTAGTAGTATACTCTACGTTCAAAAATATTCAAAATACTTTATATGTTTGTAATAAAAATGTCGCCTCATTATCAGCATTTAAAAGATTTTAGTTGATAATTCATTAATAACAAAATTGTCATTAAACGTGTACGTCACAGTCACTTATTATTACTACTAGTTATATATACAGCGTGTAGATATTTATGTATAATATACTGGAATATAATTATAATACACCACAGTCATACACATACATATGTACCGTACAAACATTAATAGCAAACTAGTTGTTGTGTGTTAAGAATATTAAATTTTATAGACATTGAAACCTAATCCACCTGCGGTTTCACGCATAAGCTCATGCTATTAAAACAACAACTATTTTACATATATTAACACCTACATACACATACACGGCCTTTTAAGCAACACCAGCAACAAGTGTAATTTGTGTAATGCTTATGATAGTGCGTGTAAATGTATTCGTATACATATTTAGTGTGTGAATAATCACACATACATGCAATGACAGACATTAAACGTTTACTGAACACGTTTACATTTCATTAACGAATTTTAAAGCAATTATGTTTCGAACAAACAACAACACATTAAACACTCTCTTGCATTATAAACAGCTATGGCATACACATACATTCACATATTGTTGATGGTAATTGAAGCAAAAGTATGATATTCTTGAGTCTCTATATATGTAGGTGCGATCTGGCGTTGTGTGTTGCAACGTATGATCCATCGTCTTGCTAAATGTTAATAAAACTAATTTTCTTAAGAAAATTTACTTACACATCTATATACATGGAAATTTATATATATTTAACTGTACGTATACATGTGTACATAAGTTTAGATTAACTGTCAAGTAGTAGTTGAAAATTCTCTATTGCTGTTTCGTTTGCTCCCGTTTAAAAACTCACCACTCATTCAGTGTTCAGTGTAATGTAAGCCTTTGATAAAAGGAAAGTGATACAACCGCAAAGAATGCAACAACACAACACACATACCTATACAATATGTACACATGTACATAACCACAAAATGTAAACATATTTGAAATAACATTAGCAAAGGCACTCCATCGTGCTCATAAGACTTATTCAACGTGTGAAAAGCGTTAGTTTTTTTTTCCTCTTTTTGCTGTGAAATGTGAATTAAATTAAGGCAACAATTCAGGCAATTAACGGAATATAAGGAAAATGGGAAAAGGATAGGATAGATAGGATTTTTTGTAGCCATTCATTCATATATAATTTTTACTTGGAGAGAATATCATATAAAAGAAGCAAAAGTATATTAAGCGACCCACCATCATTTCCCAATATTTTACTCATACGCTATGTTGTGAAATTTTTATATGCACAAGTATTCAAATTTGTACCAAAGGAAGAATAAAAAAATGTTAGTAAATGTATATTTTAAAATTAAAGGATTCGCGAATGGCTGTTCCTTTTTCCTTTATTCAGAAACCGATGGAATATCGAAGAGAAGAACTAATTTTGATTTTTTAAAATCTTCTTTTAAACCTTATCTTTGAATCTAAATTGTCTCAACTAAAATCGACATATAGAGCCCAGCCCAACATATTAAACTTTTTGGGAGTTTGGACACGTTTGTGTTCCGATTTTGCCCATTTGCAAAATCAAACTGTAGACAAAGTCAAAAATTTCGACTCGATATCTCGCATTTGTTTAATAGTGACAAGGTCAGAAATGCAGTGTTCAGGGTTTAGGACGTCAGGTAGGAGTCGATGAAAGTTTTTAAAATCTCTCTTTATTGGGGTACAATATCGACACTGTGCCAGGCATTTGTGGGAGACATTTCCTGAGTATCGATTTAAAAAAGAAATGGAAAGTTTAAGAATAAAACAAATTTCCAACAGTTAAAATAGAAAACAAAGATAAATGAAACAAATTCAAAGGTACAGCTCTGGCAACGGAAAGTAAACAGTATCACGGTTTTTCTTTTATATAAATTATGAAATTTTTATTATATTATTCCTAATGTAAAAATTAGCTTTTCTTCATATTTTCAATTACAAATCTTACACACACTTACATATATTGTACATACACCTCAAACAATTTATACACTTGCCTTTTGGTCCTCATGTGTTTAGTTAACTTTAATAAACGCACTTGCTTACACACATACTCGCACATATATATACACATATATATGAACAGTTATGTGTGTGTAGGTGTGTACCATGTGTACACATATACTTTAGAAATGTCAACAGGCATGTTATCTGTCATACTATCTTTCACTTTTGTCAGCAATTTAAACAATGGCCTCTTAATTACGTAACGTTGACAGTGTGAGTGAAATTGTTTTGGGATAAAAGCTGCACAAAAGTGAGTGAGTTGAGCTCTTACATTTGCTTGTGCTATGTGTATGTGCACCATTCTAAATATATATATACTTTACATATGTGGTTAGAGTAGTTGTTTGTGTGTAATCTTTTTATGATTCTTTTAATTTTTGTAATGTTTACCTAACAATTTTCCTTTATAGATAGTTTTTTTATTTCAAGAGTTTCATTTAACACTTGGTTTTTAGGAAACCTTTCAACATCCATGTACCAAAATAAATAAAACAAGTAAAAGAACTTAATATGCATAAGCCAAATATTAAATATCCGTACCATCATTATGCAAAAAGTGGGCGTGGCAGGTGCATGATTATGCCCTCTAATATGTACAACATATCAACCTGGAAGTCAGCTTCTAAGGTTCATTGTAAATTATGAAAGTATAAATTATTCGACCACGCCCTCTTTATGATATTGATTGAGGGAGTAATATTAAATGTGTATGAAAATGTTTAACTTTATAGCTTAATTTTTGTGGCATATATATAACTTTTTTCGAATGTGGGCGTGGCTTTCAACCGATTTCGCCCAATTTTAATAGCAACTTATGTACGGAAAAGAGAAATGAAAATTTCATCTTAATTTCACAAAATATACGATGCCAACAAGAAACGGACGTAAGGACAACACTTTTAATTCGTGTACATAGATCGCTATTTAAAGTGGGCAAAATCGATCAAAAGCCACGCCCACGGTTATCCTATCTATCGATGTGCCAAAAATGGGCATGGTCGGATAACAGACATTATACAAACTTGATTAGAGGGCGCAATATATATTTGCCACGCCTACTGTTATGTTATGTGGAGGGTATTTAAGATTTGGTCTAAGCCAAATTTAGTTTTCTTGCTCAGTTTAGCTAATTATTGTTTAAAAGATTTTTTTTTTTTTTTGGCACAAAGAGTAACTTTTTTGTTGAGGACAAACATTTTTTGATGATTTCATTTTTCATTGTTAATTAGTTTTTTTTTATAAATAAACAACAACAACAATAGCCAAAGAATATCTAAAAGTCATACTAAACATATTTTTAAGGTGGTGTCTCGTCTGAATTGTACTTTTCTAAATCAATGCATGGATATGTAGAAAACACTGCACAGTCGGGCTGATTGTGATGGTTTAGATTATGACTGTGATGGTGATGACGATGATATTTGTAGTGGCGGCCATGGCGGTGATATTTGATGCTTTAGCTTTAGAGATTTTATGCTTCTGACATGTGTCAGTCGAGAAAAAACCGTTTTGCAAAATGCTCACAAACACACTCACACTCTATACCACCGCTCTGGCAAGATTTTCATTAATACACGGTATACTGCAGAGATATGCTGTGTGTCTGCTTTTGTGTGGTCTACAGTTATCCAAGGCTTTATATATATATATACCGCAAACAAACAAATGAACACTAGTTTTCCGACGAGTAGGTGAGTGGGTTAGTTTATATAAATGAATGACGGAATGCGGGATTGACTGACCATTTTGTGTATTGTAACAAAGTTGCAAAATTTGCATTTTCTAAATATTGTGTGTTTTTATTTGTCTATCGTTTTCTCTTTCTCTCTATGATACTGTTGGTTTGTCTACACATTGTGTGCCATTGGTACCTTAATAATAATATGTTGCACAATAATAAACATTATAAAATAGAAAATACACAACTTTTGAAACTAAAAACGTAAGATAAAGGCTTTAAGAAATTCATCCTCATTTGAAACAAATTATACCACAGTTCTTAAATTTATAGTTTTTGTCGAAAACCTTTCCATTAATGATTGAAATTGCTCATATGTCCACATGCTGTATTGTACTGCATGCCATTGAATGTATTTGAACATATTTTTTATCCATTTTTCTAAGTCACTTGTACATTTAAAATTTATGGCCAACCATTAACAAACTTTTTACGATTATTGTCACACCTGTGCATATAACAATAAAAACAACAACAACTACAAATAATAAATGGCAATCAACTCAATCGATATTTATTGGATTAAGGATAAGGTGGTTGGCTGAGCAGACAACAATAAACTGCAATAGTGAAGCACATAAATTTAACACCGCTGATTGAACTTCAGTCAACCAAATCCATCTAGCCCATACATTGACCAACGTACAATATTAGCCAGAAAATTCTCATCTGTGTTATGGCAATAAATAAATGAATACCTTCATATAAACCTTCGGTTGGTGCGCTATGAAATTATTTTCATTGCAATACAAAGTTTAAATTCTAATAACATTAAGATAAATGAACTTAGAACAAAACATTTTTACATCTTTGAAAAGCTTAAGGTCTTCAAATTCTTATGAAAATAAAACTTTAGTTCGATTATTAATATTGATAGTCAAAAGGAACTGCGTTCCATTATAATTTAAATTTAATCACAGAAGTTGTTCAAGTTGTTTAATCCAGCTCTGACTTGAACCATTGAAAATTGTCTAATCAATTACTATAGATTGGCAACAAAATTTGCATGATGCGATAAATGGTGGCGGAGAGAGACGTGTTTTTATTTCAATTGAACAATTTCTCGTTTGCAATCATTTTTATATTCCTATTTATAGTCCACTTAAGATTCTTGCAACACTTTATTTATAATATAAGAGCTAATCTTTGCTATTAAAATCGGCGATAAAATTATTTTCATTTCAGTAGTAATTCAATGGGCTTGAAGAAGAAAATCTTCACGCCAATGTACGGCACTTGTAATCCTACACAAACATGTGCTTTAATAGACACCAATTACACCAATTAACCTATATATGTATACACACATGCATGCATTGCAACATAAAATAATCTCCATACGTACACAATCATTAAAAAAAAGTTTCGTGCAAAAATACACGTCATGCAACAAATTAGCTATCAGTTCTATTGCCACTGAAGCATTATTAATAAGTGCTTATTTATACACATTGTAGGCTTCACTTTATTTTCCCATTTCATACAATCGAGCACACGTATTAATGATGATATTTCTTCCAAAGAAAACTATTGTTCGTGTTTTTTTTTTTTAATTTTTTTCATTTTTTTCATTTTCTTCTCGCATTCACCGCATTTTTCTAAGAAACATAAAGCCTTTTTATTGGCGCATAAGCTGTGCGTTCGGTGTACTGTTGCTTGCCAATGCCATAGTGTTGCAACATTTTAAGTAATAACGCCAACACTTTATACATATTTTTTGTTTTTTTTTTTTTTCAGGGGGCTTGCACGGTGCATGAACACGAACGATACCTAGAAAAGTGCATTTATATGGAAAGTGTAACAATTTTTCACTTTTTGGCAGTATGCCCGCACAAATCTTACACCCCCACTCGTTTATTCATTCATTGCCTCCGCTATAAAAACACTTTAGATTGCAGTTGTTTTTTTTTTTTTTTCTTTCTTATTAAAGAACGAAAACTTCTCCTCTAACCAAAGAAGAAGAAATGATTGGAAAAATACAAATTTTGTATATGTTGAAGGCATAAATTTTAATTATTGAAAATATTGTGAAAGAATTTCGAATGGTATATAAGGAAAGCCTTCTTTCCATTCGTATTAAAGCACATTTTATACCATAAACCAACAACATTAAGACGGACGCCAGGACAAAGGTTGATATTTAATAAACAAATAAACAAGAACCAAATTAAAACAAGCTTTGGCTAAATCTTCTCTCTATATAAACAGAAAAAATGATAAACTTAGTGTACCCTCCATTTTTTGTGAAGGGTATACAATAAGGGCCAAGAAAAAGTTTCTTGAACATTGTAATAAAATACTTTAAGATTTAATAAACCATAATAATATGAAAGAGGAGGAACAGGGTAGCAAACCTATCAAAAGTAAAATTTATTTTAGGGTTCAATACATAAAAAAAAAAAACTGATGTAGATTTTAACCACATTTCCTGTATTCCTTCATATACCGCAGAGAAAATTTGATTTATTTAACCCTTTCATAGGAAATATAATAAAACACACACACACACACACACACATACACACACAATGTATGGGTGTCCATTCAATAATTCTTTAAGTACAAAGTATTGAGATAAAACGCAATTTTCAACTGTTCGACACCTACGCATTGAACCGCATGCATACAAACATAAATGAATGGAATGACCATGAAAGATGTCTGTCAATAAATATAAAAATTGCCAACATATATTTTAATATAACAACAGCTAAAATTTATGTTAAAACGGAGTGAGGTGGTGGTAACACAATATGCATGCATCAACAATAATGATGATGAAAGTTGATACCATGGGCAGAGAAAAGCACTATTTGGCTTAGGTCTAAACTGGACACCCCACCAATGGATATAAAAATTAGTACAAAATTCTAAACAGAGCCTGAAAGAACTCGGCTTTTGTCAAGTAGACGCGTCTGATTATTAACTCTAAATAAAGACAGACGTAAGGACGTATATAAAGCAAAGCAGAATTTAATGTATTTCTTATTATATATGAAATTATTTGAAATGTTACAAAGTTTATGAAAAAGTGTGCGTACCATTTCACTCAAGCTGGTATTGTATAAAAAGGTAGCTTGCTCCGTTTATTTTTTTACGCTTCAACCACAAAATTACACAAAATTTATTTTATTTATAACGTTTGCGTTTGCAGACTGCATATGTCCAGACCAATAATTTTATATATTTTTTTTCTCTCACTTCTTTGCGTATAAATATTAAGGTTAAGAATAAAGCAAAAATTGTCTTAAATATGTATGTTTTGTGCGACATGGAAAAAGGGTTGTAAAACCGTTTCATTCAACTAACCGACTATACACGCGTAAGCTAAGTAAAGCAAAAGACATTTTTTTTTGTGCGGTCAACAACAGAAGATGTAAAGGAAGCATACAGCGCACATGTGATTTCAGACAGTTTCTGGGAGTATGCCTAAGAATGTAACGCCCCTAGGAAACCGGAAGGTGGAGAATTGAGTTGAAATCAAAATTCAATACGTGAAGTCAAACGTGAAGTTTTTCGTTGTTAAATAAACTACAAAACCTGAACCCAGAACGTGTAGTATAATCATAAAGTAAAAGGATGATTTAAAGGAAATTGGATTCATATTTATGATTATTTATGGGAAAGTAGAAGAAAAGCAAGACAGCTGAATAGCAAGCAACCAACTAAAGTATAAGCAATCGATAAACGTGTAAGTAACATATAAAGGCTGAGGGAAAAACAATGGAAACTTTTGAGTTATGTCATAAGATAAAATTTTACATAGGGTTGAAGCGAGAAGATCAAGATCAAGATCCTCTTGTAACGCATAAGTTTTGGAAGTTTCTACGAAAATGTTTCGTTTTTTTATTTTTCCAGAGTTACTCACCCTGTATAGTAGTGGAGCGCAAAAACATTGAATTCAAATTTATACGAAATATTTTTTAAAAATTTATTTTAAAAAAATTTTTTAAAATAATTTTATTATTCTTTAGATTTCATCGAAAAACTCAATGTTGCTGTGACCACCTTTATACCCTCCAGCTTAGTGATGAGGTTATACCAAGTTTGCAACACCGATCAGCACGTACCTGTATGTCCGTCTATTGTTGTCAATTTCAATTTGGAAATTTTTGAAATATCGAGATTTCGAACATTTCTAGTTTCTGCACGCAGATCGCTATTACAGTTGGGTATAATCGCCCGCAATTGACTAAAGTCAAAATTAGTTATTTTCTACATAATTTTATTTTGATTTTAAAAACCGTGTGAGATCGAAAACGTGCAAAACAAGTACCGTGTAAAACGAGGGATGGGTGTATTGAATATAATATTAGAGGGCGTAAGAAGAAATATACCACGCCCATCATGAAAGAGATGGTACATAAGATTTGAACGAAGCAAAGTTTAGTTCTTTCTACTTGTTTTTTAGATAATTATATAGAACGATGCGTTAATTCGGTGCAGATGTGTGAAACATGTCATGTGTATGTACGTGCGTGTGTGTGTGCTTTCGTTTTAGGTGAAATTTAATATTGTTTGCTTCAATATACTTGTGCGTGCGATAGGAACACAAAACTGCACTTGACGGTTACTGAAACCACCACAAACACACACATACACGATCTCTTGTAAGGAGTTCTAGCTTATTTAACGGTAAATGATGTTTTATTTTATATCACTTTAAGAGAGAGAGAGAGAGAGAGAGAAAGACATTTACAGACATTTTTAATGATTTTTCTGTTTAATCACAGAAAAAATAAAACATTTTTAAAAGACCTTAACAACAACAAAAACAACAACAAGAACACTCATGATAGTTGATGTCGTTGTGATGACTTAGCTCTAACGATGATTTTAGTTTGTTTTTTTTTTTCAATTTTTTTTTGCATGATATGAGTCTAACAAGACAAAAAATGATTGATGACATTTTATTGACAACAACATGTATATACGGTAACCGCTCTACACAAGTTGTTTAACAAGAGTTGTGCAACTCACGGAGGAAATCATTTGATTTTTGATTTAATATGTTTTTTACTTTCCGCACAAAATAGAGGATATAATAAGTTTCTCATTAAGTTTGTAACATGCAGAAGGAAAAGGTTCAAACATTTTTGATCAGCATCAAAAACTGAATCGATCTAGACATGTTCGTACATTTTGAGATATTTAGCTAAAATTTTGTACAAACACTTTTTTTAGTTTCTACGCGCGTATTGTTATTTATAATGACTAAGATAAGTTGAAAGCCACGCCCTTAATTGACTACAAAAACTATAAAAATCAACATATAACAAATAGCCAAGATCGTATAACGGATACGCTGAAAATTGGAAAAAAAAACGTTTTTTGTGCAGAATTCAACTTGTACGTTAATACGTATTAAGAGGCATAATGAAGTACCTGCCACGCCCATTGTTTCTAAATAGATATGGGAGCTATTTCAGATTTGGCTTAAGCCAAATTCATCTTTTTTACAGGATTTTTCTACAACGCATTTCCGGAACGAACAGGGTACGTCATGTTAAGGTGATATTGATTAATTATTTTTCTTGTTGGAAGGATAAACATTTAATATAAACATTTATGGACATTCTAAATCTTCTTTTGAATCAATTTAAGCTTTAAGATTTCATCATCCGCTTTTACATGTTTTAGATTTTAAATTATTTCGATAAAATTTAAAGAATGACAGAAAATTATGCCTTGTTTCTTTACAACCTATGTGGCATGGTGGATGTCAAATGAAAGGACTTGACCAGAATGCTAAGGGACATTTATAAACCCAATATGGTAGCCGGCCGAAGATGTTTTATTATTATTCTTCGTAATCTACCCATCACGACATGGGTATCAAATGTAATCACTTAACGAGTAGAAGAAAAATAACTGATGATTGTACCGTATCAAATATGGCGACCGTTAGAATATATTAAACTTCATATATCTTCGCCATCTATATATTCGATCAGTGATTAAATATTGTACTTGGATGAGGTTTTATTGTAGATTCAAAATGGCGGTGGCCTGTAAAAAGTCGATGGTCCACTTCTTTTTAATATTTATACAGAGAGTGAGAGTTCAATGCACTGAGCTAAGTGGTACTAAATACAATATGGCGGAATCTTGAATATATAAAAATTATATCTTAAAAATTCTAATCTAGATGAGTAGTATCCCATTAACTAGGCGAAGTAATTTTAAATTGCATTTAATGAATCCTACATAAAATAAAACCTTTCCAAAACAAAGTGTAATTATTTGTTTTTATTTAAACAAGTTCAACATATTCTATAGTTCTACATGGGATGTCACCTAAATGTTCATTGTTTGTACAAATTTACATTAGATTTTGCATTACACTCTCATGGCAAGTCCTCGCTGTCCACACCATCGTAGGACGGATGTTTGAAATTAATTAAAATATCCTGCATTTTATATAAAATTACGGAATTGTGACCAAACTACGCACAGTGGACACGAATGTTAATGAATTTTAAGAACATTTCCGTAACGACATAACACATCCGTCATAACTTCCGCAGTCACTGCACATGAATTTATTATTATAAAATGACCAAAAATTACATTCAAAAGAAATTCTAAAATACACTTTAGCTGTTAAATGAAATCCAAAAAAAATAAAATTGAAGTTTGTATAAAATAGTTAAATAAGGAGAGAAAAAACACCTGAACTTATTCCCACAACTTACAGGTACAAATGTTTTTTATGTCCACAGGATATAGAAAAAAAAAAGAAAAAAAAAAAAACTACGACAACAATAAAAGACCAACAAAGTGAAATCAAGACTTTGATGGCAAATTTGAGAAAGTTTTCTTTGCTTTTCCTCATTCGTTTGATGTCTTTTTATTCTCCTTATTATTATTATGAGCGCTTTGCTTTGTCGCATAAATTTGTTTGCGTCTGTGTACTCTGTGACATTCACATGTATGTAAATGTGTTTAAAGGAAAACTTTCTTATTTTTTAGAATGTACACCCGTCTACCCCCCTCACCTAAAACATTTGATGGCAATTGGACCTCATCAGGTATAATTTCAATTGAATTTCCCAGCAGACATTGTTTGTGAACCTTTCATGTTCTCTACCCCTCCTTCTTTCCAGTGTATACAAATGTGTGTGCTTTTGCATTGTTTTACATTTGCATAAACTTTTATTTTAGAGCCCGCACTTTGGGATTTGAAATTGTTACTGATTTTTACTGCTGCTGCTGCCGCTGCTGCTGTTGTCCTTTTTCCAACGACTACTTTACTATTGTTTTTTAGATTTTATTGTAATTGTTTGCCCTGTGTGAGTACACAAGAAGCAGTCCATTATTGTTATGCGTATATACGCGTACATGTGTTCATGGTAGAGGACATCTTCACCAACTGTAAGCGATTCCACACAGCTGCTTGTAATTCAATACCTTTGCAGACAATTTTGTGAATTGTATGGATGTAAAATTTTATTGTATGCTAGGACATCATTATCCTGCTTGTAACCTTATGCAGGTTATCACTGATTGTTTTCATAATCACTGCGTAGGTAAGTGGTGCGAAGTTTCACAAATTAATCATTCCGTATGTCACCCAGAATGCCAAAGTCTGTCATCTGAATCTTTATTTATAAAAGGTTGGATAACTTGCCCACAATTTACAACAAACTTTACTTGACATTATCGCAAATGAAAGGGGTACCCGCCACGCCCACTTTTTATAAATATGTAAGGAGGGTTTCCAGAATTTAACCTTAGTTGAAGATAGTTTTTTGTTTCTTCATGAGGATTGCAAAACAGTTGATGGGTTCACTCCATCGGAACAAATGAGTACAAGTTTCAGCTGAAAAATACTTTTACTTTGCTCTTCACTTGAATTCCATTTTAATTTCAATGGCAAGGATTATATTTTAGCTACTTCGCCCGCTAAAGGGAAATACTTAAAAATATATCATTATAGGTTACAGAGTATGCAGTTTGTACGAAAAGTTTCTTATTTTTAACAACATTTTCATTTTAACACTCATATTGCTCACAAATTTAAATCAAGGGCTTTTAAAATTCGACCTAACTGGAGTTTTAGTTTCTGTTGTATTTTAATATTAAAGAAAATATTCACGAGAAAGTTTTGTTTTTTATTTGAATTTTTCAAACTTATGACCAAGAAGTAAAAAATCAGCATTGATTTTATAAATGAAAAAAATGATTTTGTAAAAATGTAGAAATGAAATGTCTAGAAAGATAAGGAGGACAATAGTAAAAGTGAAAATCTTTAGATTTCATAACCCTGTTGCTTATGTGAGGCGAAGATATCCGCCTACCCCAGTACTTCCAGTATTTTCTGTTCTCCAAAACTTACTTTAAAAAAAAGACCGACTTTTAGAAAGAATTTGGAAAATTTTGTGCACAAAGTTCATTTTCAGTTTTAAAATCTTGAGTATTATGTCCTCAATTACTGCGAGGGTCTTCCCTACGGTCTGTGTCTTCATAAATTTAAGTTTTTTTAAAGAATCATAAAAACAATTTTCTTTCTGTTATTTTAAAAACGTCTGTTTTAGTGGAAACTGGGCGAAATATCAAAATTTCCATAGACTTAAGTCACTTTTATAAAAAATTTATTCAAAAATTTTTCAATTTCATGTTTTTTTTTTGCTGGTTTCAAAAAATATATATAAAATATGGCCAACAAATTCATTTTGCCAACAAATTTTTCTATTAACAACAACAACAACAACAACAACAACAATCGTCTTGTAAATTTACATTTTCATTCATTCAATTTTTAATGTTGAACATTAAATTTTATGTTAAACATTTGCGTGAGGCCATTAGTACACGGGAATAGAATAGAGACAAACACTCCGAACAGAAGCAACAACAATTTACTCCATTTACATTGTTGTTGTTATTGCTACTGCTTCTGTTTTTTGTTGGCTGTGTGTAGGTATCCTGTTTGTTGACTTATTGTTGTAGACAAGAGTTTTCGAGTGTAACTGAGAGTCTGAAATCGAAACCGGTGTGCGACTGGCTGCTATCAAATCTAACACTAGCGGCCATCCCCACCATCCCCCAGCTAGATGACAGAGAAAGGAAAAATCAACTTAACTACGCGGCATTTAATTTAATTTTGTGCTTCGTGATTTCTTTTATATCAAGGTGTGTGTATGTGTGAGTGTGTGTTTGGCTACTACTTCAACTAAATACTACAATAAGGACTTTTATATATATAAAGATGTAGGACTATGGCAGCAGCCGTAACAATAATAGATCATGATTGTACTGGGGACACACACACACCAAAAAAATAAAAAAAAATTATAAACGTATAATTTATATACATGAGTGAGTTTGTGTGTATATTTTACGGACATCTTTATTTCTTTTGAATGATGCGATAGGTGGATGCAAGCAGAAGCTTAGTTTTCAAGCAGTTTTACAGTTACCGAAGTAAGAGGCAGTGTGGTGATATTTATATTTGCGGGTAATTGAAATGTATGTGGGGCTGTATTCTTCATGGCAGTTCGTTTCGTGAATTAATGTAGTTTTCAGTTCAAATTTATTGTACTGACTGGAACAACAACGGATGAGTTGCTGTAATATGCAATAACTCTTAACTACTACTCTATATAAACAATCATCGTTCTAACTCATTCATTACCTTGGTAATAACGTAACCGTTTGCCCATAATGACAATGACAATGTAGTCGTTCTTTCTTTTTCTTTTTTCGTTAAAATAATAGCCGGTATTTACTAGAATTCAATTACCTAAAAAGTACTAAACATCCCACAAACAACTGAAGACAAGGTTTGCAACCAAACCACTGTTAAGTAAACACCCGATTTTGTTACACAAAAATTGTGCTGTAGTATGTGTTTGCCTTCCCGTTTATCTCTTTAGAAAATTTATTACCTTTTTTGTTATTATTGTTCCCTTTTGTAACGATGTTACCAGTACAAGATGGGGAAACAAACTATTTTCTATTTTCTTAAATAAGTCAACTTAAGACGTCCAATCTATCAACCGAATTGATGGCCTTCGATTAGTTAAAGTTAAATCGTTTCATAAACAACTTAAATACTTGGCTAAACAAAACATCTTCATTAATTTATTAATTCATTTTGTTAAAGGAGCAAATCTAGTGTAAGAGATTGCGTTGGATGGCAGGACTGGTTGTAAATTGAGTTTTTTTTTGTTTAACATCAACCATAATTAATAATAAAATTCTTGGGAATTGATTCATACTCTGAATTAATGTTCAACATTTGTTATGAATGATACACTTGTCAAATCGACCAAGTCCACTTTTTCTTAATTATTGTTATTATTATTATAATTTTTTTTTTTTTATTTCAAAGTGAAGCTGGTCAAATTGTTAACTTAACTTCATTACCATGGACATGTTTTGGATTAAAAAGGAATCCTATTGAGACAAAATTTTAGAAGCTCCTATTATTATGAAAATCTTTAAATGGCAAAACATTGCACATTGCAATATTTTTTGAGAAAATTTGGTGACGAATAGTTCATTAGTCTCAAAATTTAGACCTGATCGGACTGTTTTTAGAACCTCTTCCCTTATAATGATATATCACAAAGGCACCTATATGGCAATACCTTGCGTTTACTGACACAACCAAGCACAAGCATCATTTGTTCAGCTGAGTGGTGTAAAATTTTAAACGATCGTCATAAGTAGGTAAATTAGAGCATAATCGATATGGTGACTGCCCTGAGACGATACGAGCAATTGACGAGTAGCGTACAATGCTTCCAGGGCATATATTAAAATGCAGTTTTTTTTGTCAATCTGTTCAATATGGATTTTAAATGAAATGTCGTCATAAGTAGAATATTTTAAGCCAAAAGGTTTAAATTTAAATCATATTTAGTGTTTTTCTTCAATTACTTACTGCCGTTCAAATGAAGTGTATGTGTATGTATGAAGTGAAGTATGACGATTATATAAATGATTGGATTTTAACCACATTTTCACTTCATTTTCATTCCTTCTACATCTAATTGACTTTGCTTCATATGCAACCTTTTTTGTAACTCTTTGTATTTACAGGGGTTTTTTTTTTTTTTTTTCTTAAGACAAAACGGTCCATCTTAGTGACCGAAGGACCAAAGGAATGTTATATCGTAACAACTTCCTAAAATGCTAAAGGGTAGAAACTTTTTTACTTTGACACGACAAACTCGAATTGAAAGATGAGAAAATGCACATGAGGCAGAAAGGCGAAGAAGAACAACAGGATGTCAATTTTTCAAAAACACCGTATAGATGGTAGAGAATCAAAGAAGAAGATGAAGATATTGAAGAAAAACTTTTAGCTAAAAGCTAAATATTTATAAGAAACCCACTATAGAAGACACAAGACTTTGTGATCACAAGTAAAAAGCAGGCATGTGAACAAGCTATTGTGTGTGAAATGTAAAATGGAAGATAATAAACTCTCTTCTCGAATAAAGTGTGATTCTTTTCCTTATTCTTCATTCTTTTATTTTGCGTTTCATTGCTGTTGTCTAATAAATGATGGAAAAGTAACGAATAGCTATTGGGCACAAAGAGTAAAATTTTATTTGTGGTTTGCAGACAAAAGCATATGTTTGATGGAACATATCCTTCTGATATGTTTGATTATTAGTTGTGGTGTTTGACTGAAACCAAGTAAGCATAGGAAAGCTTTTTACTGGTTAAGTTAGTCCATTTTTTTTCTTATTTTACTTATTTAAGCAAGTAAGAAATTTAATTAAAAAGTTGTTAAACGGAAACAATTTTAAACCGAAAGACTGTGAAGAAGAATTTGCCATTTGAAGAATTCTTCAGAATGTTCACATCATTCTATCCATATATAATAAACTGAGATCGAGCTGTAAAGTGTAATAAAATAAAATTTTATTTCATTATGCATGGTTAACCAATTGCTCCTTAGAGTGTTTCTTGTAATACAACATGATTGTGCTTTAATTGAATGTTATGTAGCTTCAAATTGTTAAGAAAAGATGCTTTCTATGACTATGCCACATGTTATTGGAGTTGTTATGATAATAATTGAATTTCAATATATTTTTAAATTATGTAGAAATGGTTTTATGCTTAAGCAGGGTTCGCCAAACTGTATTTTTTATATTCTCCACATAAGATACTAAGTTTGTCATTCTATTAGTAGCACACAAAAAGCCATCAGAGACTTTAAAAAGTATAAATATTCTTGATCAGCATCAAGAATTTATATCTGAGTCGTTCTAGACATATATGTCCGTATATCCGTCTTTTGTGGCCTTCTTACGATCGTAAATTTTAAGATATTCAGCTGAAATTTTGTAAGAACACTTTGACTTTTTACAAAAAATGGGCAGTATTCCTCATGAACCACGCCGACATTTGTCAAAAAGCTATATATCTGCCACAGAAATTGTTCTATAAACATTCTACAAACATCTATAATTATTGCAAGTTTAAAGGTTTCAAAAATAGACGTGAACGAATAGCGGACACGCCCATAATTTACAAAAAACTATATTCAGCATGAAACGCGACTTACAAGCTGATTTTGTATCTACAATATGAAAGGGCGGAATCATATTATCATATTGGACGGTATTTTGTGATGGTGTTGTTGGTGATGTTGACCAACCCTGTATTACACGAGCATTACAAACATATGTTTACTAAATATTAAGCATTATAGAGCAATGTTTTGTATGTAAACTTAACTGGCCAATAGATTCGCATCCCATCCCATTATGGTTTTTCGTTTTTTTAATGAAATCTTCAAAGATATCAATTTTTATTTGACGTTTGTTATGGAGTATTGTTGTCTTTGAACAAGCAACCCTTTTAAGCTATCAATGATTCGCATCAGTTCAATTCCACACGTACACAATTTTACAATTTTACTATTTTCTTATACATAACGTCCAAAAGAAAGTTACTTTGAATAGAAAAATATATTATCACCCAAGCAAAGCAAAAAATCTTATTTCGCTTAAAAGTGAAATCTGCAATATTTTAATAAGTTGTATGTGTGGCCCTATACATACGAGTATATATACATACGTCAACGTAACACATTGTATGGGATGAATTGAAAGAGTATTATTTCCACTCGTATCTATTTTCACTGATCTCGTTATTGTTGGTGTTTTGTTATTAGAGTCCTGACCGGAAAATCTCCCACCGGAAGGAGCTTTTTTTTCCATCTCTCTTTATTACAAACAAATCTTTGACCATTACAAACAGCCAGCACGTACTCACTCTTCTTGCTTTTTACGAGCTTGCATGTGTTGCTGTTAGTGATGGTGATATATCTGCTTTGTGGTTGAAATAGAAATGAAAAGAAAAAACGTATTATTTATATTAGATATTCATACATGCATGATGATTCCAAAAGAGAATATTCAATTAAATCGTTATTTTATTAAAGTTTTTGAATTTTTGTTCAACAAAACTCCGAAATTTTCGTATCACGTAGAAGAGAAACTCATTTAACTAAAAAAATTACATTTTTGTAACTTTCAACAAAACACTATTATTGTTAACTATTATAACAATAAAAACAACAACAACAATAACAGAAATATAATAAACAACAACAACTACATGAATAAAAAAAAAATATTTATCACACAAACCAAAACTAGGTCAAAAAATCTGAAATTTAAACGAAAATGTTCTTTATAATAATAATAATAATAATAATAACAACAACAACAACCATGAAAACAATGTTGAGTTAATTTCTTCGAAATCGAAGTAACTAATATACCAAGAAAAAAATCATGATAACAACACCATGAAAAACAATTGAAACAGCAACAAAAACAACAACAATAACAATAATAACAATCATAAATATTTAATAATGATGAACATAGCAACTGAGATAAAGTCAACAGAATGGCAGGAGTGGTAGCAACAATAACAATAACAACAACAACAATTTTTTAAGTTACATTTTACAATTGTTTATAACAACAACAGTCATAGCAGCAGCATCAACCACAACAAGGTCAGGCTTTAAATATAAATTATACAACTTTTACAGTAACAACCGCAATGATCACTAAGCGCTATCTCCTAAAGTATTTAATGTTAATATAACAATAACAACAACTATGTCAACTTCTATGAATTTAAAACTTAATCATGGTGACATCAGTTAAATAACTTTTCTATGCGTTTTTTTAGTTCCGTTTAATTCCATGCCGTTTATAAAATTCCAACAGGAACAAACGTTCATGTTAACCTGCACATAAATATGAAAATGATACGCTTACATTTACAACATATAATTATGCATCAAGGGTCGAGAGTGCTTTTTTTTTTTTTTTATAACAACTTAACAAATTTCTCAATTACACTAACACTTAATTTGAAAGCTTCCCCGATACCGCTCTTACTCGACAACACAAATTCCTTCTCACACATAATAACAGTTAACTTAATTTTTTACCTCCTCGTTTTTTATACCTTTATTGTAGGTATTAATGTCCCCATCTAGCATTTTTCCTAATGAAAGGATAGCTGGCTAGAAAGGAAGGCATTTGAAAATTACTCCATGGCACAGAAAAATGCCTAGATAATCACTTTATATTCAACATTTAATGGATTATGTGGCTTACATGGCACAACACTTAACCATTACACTAGCATAAGGACCCTTTAAGCACACATAGGTGTTCGTGTTCGCTGTAGCACACGAACCTAAAGATGGAAGTGAATGTAGAGATTTTAGAGAGGTAAACTTTTCTTTTTTTTTTTTTTATTTGTGCTCTTTTATACTTTTAGTTCATTTTCATTAAACTCAACTTAAACACAGTGATGACGCTGATTGTGTTACCGCCAAGTGTTGGTCTAGTGCTTGGGTGTTGATACTGATGATGCTGCTGATTCTGATGGTGATGCTTCTGGTAATATTGTTATTGTTATTGTTATTATTGTTGTTGTTGTTAGTGATACTTGAAAGATGATGTCATGTCATGTTGGTGCTGTATAAAAAGTTTTGGGGGGCGTTGGATGTTTGGTTTTTGGCTCCAAGCAAGGTTTGCGCTAGTCTAACACCGCGTACGTGATATGCAACTTAATGTTTCAATTAGAGGTAAAGTTTTACACACACACACACACACACACACACTATTGTCTCTCTGTAGATATAGATAATAACAGATAGGTATGTACGTGTGCACTAATATACTTGAATATATTACAGACTTACTGCAACTAGTAGCAATAGATGGCGTCATCTACCACTACCTCTTATTATTTTCAATATGTGTACGTGTGGATGTGTTGGTGGTTTTTTTTACCCTCATTGTATGGTACCTTTGTCAGCACTTATCGCACAGATCAGTAAACTGTTTTTGTAGGAAGAACACATAACACGTATTTTTAAATTTCTTTAATACGCGTATAAAAAAAAAATTTGTTTACTTTTGTATGTGGTTACGACAGACTGTAAGCAGAGTAGTTGGCGGTTAATTTTAAAATATTTAACAAAGAGTTTTTTCTCCAAAGTATAGAGTGTAGTATTATAAGGCCACAGTATAAGAGGAAACTTGGTTCAGCAAAGCGTCTGCAATCACTACAAGTGTAATCAAGGGAATTGCAGGATTAACTACAAATATTGTTGTCACACTAATATATATTTAATTCGATAACAATTTCTCTAAATTATAAGCATATAACAGATCTACTGATAACCTCAAATCTTGTATTAATTTCTGTTTTAGTCACTTTGACAAAACATTTTAATCGACTCGAACTAAAACTTGTTTAACTTGTGCCTCAGTTTCATATTTTACCAAGTATGCAATTTCAATAAATTTATTTACCCTTACTTTCTTATTCTCACTTATTATACCCTACACTACATGCAATGCAGTTACAAAACTGCTAAAGTCGTATCGTTACCAATTTTTTTACAATCTCGAACTAGTATTGTACGCGTGCCATTGTGTGTATAAAGAAAAGCAATTGTAGAGTATTGAAGAATCGGTCCCGCTGTACCATTAAAATGTTTATTTATTTTAAAATATAAATTTTCTTCTTTTTTCTTAACCCATTCTTTTCCTTTCAGAGTAAATTACAAAAACTTTCAGTTTTTTGTTAAAGCTTTTTAGTTAATTTGATGGTTTTCTACTCAAGATTTTCCATAATATTTACAATTAAAAAAAAAAACTAATTATTATTACATACATTAGTGTTAAATTAGTGAATTTCAAAATTATATAAAAAGTTGCTTGAATTTTCTTCGCATCAGAAAAAATCACTGCCTTACACTTTGTTGTCATATTAATCAAAATGAGAGAAAACTGAAGCTGGTATTAAGATATTTTTCTTAAATAAGTGTAATTTATTATGATAGTATACACACATACATATGATAAAGCAAATTATATTTAAAAGGTATTTATTTAAAGTCAAGAGAAAGACGAGATGAGTAAGACGGATAGACAGACAAAACTAAAAGTAGATGTTTGATATTGTTTTGTAAGAGACTGTCAGTCAAAATGATTGATGAATTTTTTCAGCATATATTGTACTTAGAAGTAAATTACTACTAAACACACATATATACGAAATATTGTAAAAAAACAAACAAAACGACACAATATGTGAAAGAAATGTAAAAAAAAAGGGCGTAAGGTGCGCACAGAAAAGGCTAAAAACTAAATTTATTCAAAATTTTTTCCAAATCTTAAATGTCACCCATCGTCTATACATGTGAGCGTGGCAGGTACTTCATTAAGCTCTTTAACAGTGCACGTAAGATGAACTTATACGTTGGCTGGTGCATAAAAAAATCTTTATTGTAAGTTATGGACGTGTTTGTTATACGACCCCGCCTATTTTTGCAAAGTCAAATATATAAATTTTTGTTATCCTTCTGGGTATTGCAAATGAAATGGTTAAATAAACTAATAATAAACTTATTAAGAATCCAGACACCCGGGCAAGTTATATAAACATTCTCATAATACCTGCCGCAAAAATAATTCAACATTTTGTAAAATGTGTGTCCATCACAAATAAAAAGTGTGTACAAAATATAAATGGTGCATAGGAAAGAGATGTAAGAAGGCGTGGTACTCATATGTCAGCAAGCAAAAGTGCGCATTTTTTGTACTCCGCATAGCAGAGCTTTAAAACAATCATAAATTCATACAAATATCATACGTTCACGTTTTTATACATAGGCATCTATTTTTTTTTTTCTTTTTCTTTCTTTTTTTATAACTCTCACACATGTTAAGGTATAACGAGTATGGTTATTACATTCAACCAAGTTTTTTTTTTTTTTGCATATGAGTCAAAAACATTTGAATACTTTTCCAACGTCCATGTCGTCTATTTTATATTCATACATGCTTATGGATAAATCCGTTTTTTTTCTCTGACTACATACTTTTTCTAAATCGTCATGTTGAAAGGCTGTTAAGCTGTATATACTGCTGGCACCTGTGACCGGGAAACACTTTTTCATTTAGAGTTTTATTCTTTTTTGAAGCATTGTTGATAAGTCTCTTGTTTTGTTAAATATATTGTTTCAAGAAAAATAAAATCTTTGGGTGTACTTTATGAAATAGTATAAAAAGTGATAACGAAATATAAGAAATTTATTAGTTTTTAGGTTTTTTTTTTTTGTTAAGCACGTGAAAAGGTAACCAGAGATTGTTTAAGTAAATAACATATTGAAACTGTTAATATTATTAAAAGATTTAAGATATAACACCCTAAAAATTTCTGTAATAAAGTACTTTTTATTAAGCCTTCATGAACTAAGTTTTCGTGATATGATTTTAAAGGATATTTCTTACCTACTGCATGATAAGCAAAAATCATCACCGAAGTTCTCACAAATTTGACTTGATCAAGTTCAAACTGTACTACTTCATTTGACATTCCATTTGCAATACCCAGAAGGAGGCGTCAGAGACCCCACCAAGTATCAATCAGCGTCAAAAACTCAGTCGATCTATTCAGGTATGTCCGTATGTCCGTGTATATGTCTGCTGTTGGCATTCTCACGGGCATACATATTGCGATATAGAGCTGATAATGTACAGACACTTTTACTGAAAAATGAACAATATCGGACAATAGCCACGCCCACAATTTACAAAAAACCATACCCCACGTAAAACTCAACTTGCAAGGTAAGCCGTAATGTACACAATATTAGAGGGCGCAATATATATTTATTTGCCATGCCTATCGTTGTAGATTTTAAGGGTATTTAAGATTTGGATTTAAAGTGCAGAAAAGTGTACTTTACACACAATCACTATAAAGTTAAAGACCGCAGTTGTACAAAATAACTTGTATTTCAAAAAGAAAAAAACTTAAACTTATACTTGAACTTTTTATTTATAGAATATTTATAGAAACTTTCAATACGATCAATTGAAGTATTTGCATTATTTTAAGTGATCCCCCGCTTTATGGTGCAAGGAGTTGTCAGTAGTTTTCAAGTATAATTCAATGTGTGTTGAAAGTAAAGTTTTCTAATTACAAGACCTATTCAAATATGAAACATTTCCATAAATAAAACCATGTCAGACCATTCATAGTCTTCGTCTCTTCCATTGGACAGCGTTTTACAATTTATACGTACAACACTCGTCATAAATATTTAAAAAAAAAGTTTTTGCTGCTGAGTGAAACTTTTCATCATATTATTGAATTATCAATGTTTTCTTTAACTTTACTCCAACTCGTTGTCTCTGCGTACTCCATCAATTATGTTTTCATTTTGAATAATAACTAAACAACATGAAAATCAAACAAAATATATACAAAAATATTGTTGAGAGAACTTCCGGAAGAGTTAACTAAGGAAAATAATGTTAGGGAAAAACAAATACAAACATATACACAGACTGCAGATATCCTTCTCATGGTTATATTCTTCTTCTTCTCCTTCTTCTCCTTCTTCTGTTTCTTTAACTGAATCATTTTGTATAATTTTTAAGGCAAGATGAGATTTTCTGTGTGGGTGTAACTGTGTCAGAAATGTTTTGTGTAAGAAGGACAAGTGAAAAGGTTGTAATTGAAAATTTGGTTTCGCTTTGTGTCACATCGAAATACCTTTATATGTATAAGGAACCAATGGGCGTGGCAGTATATACTGTCACTTTTCTGAAATAAAGACAAGCAAGGGCAGCAAATTTAACTCATTTACTCTTCTTTTTTATAAGTGGTTGTGCCTTACATTGCTCATTTTGAATAGCAACCTTCCCACAGGGACTGAAAATATTTATACTAATTTTCATATATGTTTATAAATTTTCAATACTTTAGTTTTTTTCATGATACACGTGTAAATACATTAAAGAATATCTAAAGCTGCTTCTAAGTACACAAACGCAATGATACACTTTATATGCCACCCTTTTTCAAGCCAAAGGTTTAGGAATATAAAGCGTAAGAGAAGTTTAAGTGGCGCCACCGTGTATCAATCGAGACTCTGTACAATTTAAAATTTTTCAACTCAACTACTTTACAATATTCATTCATTCATTCATTCATTCATTCACAGTGATTATAGTCGCAATAATAATAATAGTGGTGGTGAGTACTATGACGTCAACTGCCATCCTTTACGCACACACGCACACGCATACCTAAGTGTGTCAAAAAAAATTGTTTGAGACATTTTTCACCGCAATCTTGGTTGGAATGCTATTCACCGGTGAGACAAATATCAAAATTGTACAACAAAAAAAAAAAAAAAACACTGCAAAGGTACGAAAAATTTACATTGCCGTTGACGATGGTGGTGGTGGTGGTGGTGGCTGTCCTTGGTATTCACAATAAGTGGTGGTTGCTTGCTTCTTGATGTTGATGGGACATTTGTGGATTTCTTTGTTGTTCTTAGAGGTTGTTGTTGTTGTTGTTGTTGTTGTTGTTTAACAACAGCCATCTACGTTGTTTACAGAGCAGTTGATTTTATTTGAGCAATTTTTTTTCACTCCTGTGTCTTATATTTTAAAAAGAATCTTGTTTTCATATTTTGAATACAAATTGCTTTATTTGCCCTAACACACACACTCATACACTTAGTTACTTGGTTACTTGGTTAAATTATATCATGAAAGAAGTCATCACAGGGGCCACAGTACAGCGTTTATATGTCAATGGTTTGCATTTATTAACATAAAAAAAAAGAAAAATTGTGAATTTATAGAAACATACAACAGCAACAACAACAAAACAACAACGCCACTGTAGAGCTCCTTATGAAATTTTGCAAATCATAAACATTTGTTAACAACAAGGGGTGTAAGAGTATGTGTGTGTGTGTGTGTGTGTGTGTGAATGTTTTACTTTTCTAAATCTACTCTTTATGTTCTTTTGTGTTTTGCTCTTTTTTTCCTACTATAGCTCCCTGATGATTACCCTGCCAGCCTGACTACTCGCTTGCTTTGCCTGACGTTTACCTTTTATATTCAGATTTTTTTTCAACTATTTTTTTTTACATATATCGTTATTATTGTTGCTGTTGTTCAGCAGTAATAATAATTCCATAATACTTGTCATGTAAATAAATCTTTGCTTGTTTATTGCTCTTCATTTACAAACAACCAACAACGAAGGAATGAACGAACGAAGCGCGGCTCCACTGTGTGACAGCTACTGACAAAGTAGTTAATATGACATCAGTTGTTTGTTGTACCTAAGGTATATATAATATATTATATCAACCCCTGCTTCCTCTTTGCTTTATAAATAAATAAGAAAATTAAAGGGAAGGTAATAAATAACAAGTAAAAGAAGGAAGCTTTCATCTTACATTGCGATTTAAATCTATTTGATTCATAATTGCGCAATTAGTGCGAAATGACTCTCAATTACAAGTATTATGAAACTGTTCCAAATGAAAGCAGAATATTAAGATTATCTGCTTATTAGAAAAGGTAAACCAGAGGGGACGCTGCTTTTATACCCTCTAAATTATCCACTGTTTCACTCGCTTGCAATTATCAGAAGCAATTCTTAGGGATATTATAAAGGCCATGCCTACAATTTACAAAAGTAGAGTTGTAAACAAATATTTATATAATTTATTTTTCATTTTATTGATGGGCGAAATACGCCCACAATTATAAATAAACTCCTTTCGGCGCAGAATTTCATCTTTGAGTTTATATGCAAGAAATTTTACAAATTGCGTATAAATGTGAAGGAGACTTTGTCTCAACTCAAATATGACATATTTTTTAGTTTATAGCGCTAGAGGATTTGCGGATGAAGACGATGAGAATCGATCGATTTCAAACAAATCCAGTATAATCGACTTTATATTGACCCACAACAATTACGCGATATTCTCTAGTGGCACATACTGTGGCAGGGACCTAATATAAGCAGCGAAACATTATCTCCTTGGAATACTACTGGTTACTCAAGTTCTAGGGAAGTAAATACAAGAAACCTTCTCTTTTGTTAATGCGCCCTGCTAACCTTTAAAGGGTTAAGATTTGAGGTTATGCATCTAAAGTGTTGGAAAATTATATAGATCCGGTACCTTGTGGCCAATAAAAGTGAATTTTTCATTAGAGAAGGAAGGCTTCTTACAACTATGCTTTGTAGAGAGTTCAACAAATACGGATAAGTGACATGAAAAAGTGATGGAAACAACTGTCACTTGGGACATGTGTTGTTACAAAGTTGCAACCACCAACCAATTACATGACACTCATACGTCTTCATTGCTTATTATTTGCATATTATTTTTAATATATTTCGCCGAAATCATTTTTAACACAATTATTCAGATTTTAACACAGAAAAATTAGATTAATGTTAAAAGGATAAAAACAGAAACCTTGAATAAGGATAATAATGTAATTAAAATGAAACCCGCGTAATACGCGCGAAACCTTTCAAAGTTTCCGAAAATGTGATGAAAATAAAAAGCCGCCTCAGTACAGAGCAATAGAAACAAAATGATGGCGCGGATGTGTAATTAAAATATTTCGTGGTTAATATTTTTTTTTTTTTAAATCACAAAATTTTTGTTTTTTTCTTGTAACTCCAAAAACGGAAGGTAAGTATTTACATATAACAGAAATTATGACCAACGTTCTGAGAATAAGGAAGTTAAGAAAACAAACAAAAAATTTAACTAGAGAAACAGAGAGAGAGAGAGAGAGAGAGAGAGATAGTGTAAAGGCGCATAAAAACAAGTTGGCACATAATTCTCTTTTATTACAGCATGACATTCGTGTCATGTTTTTTATACTAAAAACACACGGTTACCCAACAAGAATAATAACAACAGCAACAACAACAACTAAGAAAGAACAGTAGCGCAAGATAACGGAAAGCGGAAAAACATAGCATTACTAAAGCCGCGAAATGTGACCAAGGAAACGACATAAATTACAAACACAGCCATCGGTGGCCATACGGCAGCCATGTGACACAAAAAGGGGTACAAATTACGAATTACTAAAATTTTACGAAACCATTATGGAGTGTACGAAAATACACGTAATTCTAGCTAACACGATGTCTCCCTCCTGCCTCTGCATCTATCGCACTATCTCTCTTCCTCTCCATTTAGAGATTATTACAATATTATAAAATGCTCTTATTACCGCGCACAAACAATAATGTTGGATAAACATCATACATAAACACGTTCCTGGTCGAACAAACAAAAACTTAAAACGCATAGAATTATAAATTCTTTAAACATAAGGTGAACAGATAACAGGCTGCTGGCCTGTTTGGTTGTACGGGTTTGCTTTGGTTTGGATTGCTTTATATTCTCACGTAGTAATTAATATTTCAACTCATACTCTCTCTCTCCATAATTCAAAATTATTAAAACACATTATTATTATTATTGTTGTTGTTTTTATTATAGCAAACATTCAAAACATTCTAATGGCCATGTTGCTAGTGCATTGTGTACGTGTGTGTGCCTGTGTGGAGTTGTCCTGTTGTGTCTGCGTTTTAGCTGTTTTTACACAAAGCAGGTGTCGTTGATTTATTGATACCAAGGTCAGATATTGTTCAGTGATTATGGTGAGTAAATAATTTAAAATTTTTATTACCAACCAAGTGATAATAATTATAAAGGGCGTTGTAAACAATATTGATACGTGTCGTCCTATATAATGTGCAGAATAAAACAAATGAAAAACTTAATTTGGTTTAATCCAAATCTTAAATACTTCTTATGCCCATGCACGAAATGTAGGCATGGTGGATACCAGATAACGCCCCTTTAATATTGTATACAATATGTTCCCACTTTTACCCCGTATTCTGCCCAAAGTTCGATTTTTAGCAAAGTGTGCGCTTGTCTGTAATACGTTTACGCCTATTTTTGAAAAAAACTTTGTATAAATATCTATCCCGAAATCTTTGTAGCTATACGTTTGGGTTTAATAGGTAAATTTTTTGATTATGAGCGTGGATGCGATTAAATTAAAAGTTTGTGTACAAAATATCTCAAAATTTACGACTATAAGAATACCAACAGCCGACACAAGGACAGCCGGACGGACCGACATTTTTAGATTGATTCAAATTTTTAATACTGATTAAGAACACATTGTACATACTTTTTAGGATTTTAATTGATTAAAACAAAAATTTATTATATATATATAAAAAGGAAGCACAAAACACACATTTTATCGAATCGAATTTTGTAAAGTTTTAAAAACTTTTCCAATCGCATTTAAACTTTGAAAACAAATAACATCTTAAGAAACTAAACTATGTAGTAAGAGGGGCAATATAAAAAAAAAAAGGCTGAATTAAAGATTCTGTTCGGTGTTGTGTGTAACCGCACAACAAGTTGTTGCACATTTGCCAAACACTCAATGGCAAGGAAATATAATGTGTTTGTAGTCATGAAAGAAAACTTCCAATCAAACTACATCGAACAACGAAATGGCAAATTTCCTTGGTTGGTGTATATATTAAGGAAATGAATGAATGAATGAATGAATGAATGAAAATGTATATAGAAGCAGTTTAAATATTGAACTCAAACCACTTACCAGAAACCAATATTACTTGTATACAACAGTTGCAATATGTTTGCGTGTGTGTGTGTGTAACAAGATATTCATCTCAAAAGGTATTTAAATATGAATTTCATAAATTTCATCATATCCATTTAGTGATTAAAAGTGATGATATGTGTATGCATAAAATATTTGTAGGTTTTATTACAAGTTTAGGGCTCAACTTTCTTTTAAAACATATTCAAATAAATTTTGATTTTTTTTTACTTTTTAAATGAATAACTGCAGTTTCGCAGTATTCATGAAATCCGTTTAGTTGCTGGTAATCTCACGCCGTGCATGTACGCATTATAAATAACTACCACTGCTAGAGACCATCCTTTTTTTCAACACCATTTTCACGCACTTCCGTTTCTTTGCCATTATTCATAAATAGAAACACTGGCACAACTTATGGCAGCCAATGCAAGGTATTATACGTACATATACTCTTCAGGCGATTATTGCGTTCATGCAGAAGGTAATATTTTTCCAAACAATTCTTTTATGTTTGAACCACTTTTTTTCATCTTCTCTCCAACAATACCAGCCAAAATTATAGTAACTGCATAATATTTTA
Organism: Crataerina pallida; assembly: GCA_949710015.1. NCBI lineage: Eukaryota > Metazoa > Arthropoda > Insecta > Diptera > Hippoboscidae > Crataerina > Crataerina pallida. The sequence goes on from OX453290.1 coordinate 3,327,314, forward strand.
TATACCAAGTGTACAACAAATTTATATATACTTTTTTTTATTTACTATTTATTATATAGAAAGTGTTCATGCCTTTATTATTTATGAGTATTAAGCTTTATACGCTTTTAGGAGCTGTTGTCCCCACAATCACGTTTGTTTTAACTGCAATTAGTTGTTGTATGAGATGTAACTGAACCAAGTTAACAGAGAATAAAAAAAAATTACTTGACTTAGGCTAATAGCCGCCCCATATAGAGGGCATGGCATATACAATTTGACACCTTCCATTAGTGTATGGATTATACATCAACTTGTAAGTCCGATTCTATGCCAAACAAAGTTTATTGTAAATTTCGAGCATGTCTGCAAATGGACTGAGTCCAATTACAGTGGGAAGGGATCAATTCAAATTTTAATAGCAATCAAATTTCATCAATGAATATCAAAAATGGCAATTTGTAGATTGATTACGAAGTAAAAACGCATGAACGAACATATGGACAAAAACATGACATAAAGTTTGTTTTAATTTGCAATTAAGCAAAGTTTTAATTTTAAAAAGTCTCTTAAAATTTCCAAATCAGATCAATTCTTATTAGCCATTGATTGTTCCTCATCAATAAATATAAAAAAAGGCCACCTGTAGATTGAGAACAAAAAAAACAAAAAAGACGACACTTGAACAGAAAAAATCTTCTTTTTTTCTAAACTGTAAACTTATTTTATTATAATATTTTCAATTGCATAATTGTCATTATTAATTATTTAGTTCAATTGAAAACAATACAAGGCAACTGACATGTTAGTTGATATGTATAAATAATTCTGTAGCATTCATTCATTTTGTTGTAGCTTTCTAACACTAAATCATTATGTATTTATAGCAACAACAACAGCCACATTGTATGACCGTCATATAAGTAAAAGAGAAATTACAAAATAAAAGTAAAACGTACAGCGACATGTTTTTAATGAATTCTAAATATCATATATTGCTCTTCATATACGGGGCTAGGTTCAGCAATAAACGGCTCAACAAGTGAATTATAAACTGAAGCATTCTCTCTCTCTCCGATAACATGCATATATTTTCTCTAATTTTATGAGTTTTTTAGGGTTTTATAAGATATTCACCCTTTCATCTCAACTTAAGTAAAATACTTTACTCCGTAGAAAATCAAAAAGTCAATGACTTTACCAGAATTTAGTTAAGCTGAGCAATGGGCAAGCAAGTTAAACGCATTGAAAGATAGTGATTGTATAATAACAACAGTGAACTAATTCCTCAACTGCCCTCGTTTATTATAACACACATACAACAATCAGCTTCATAGAAGCAATATCGCTATTGTAAATCAGACAGCATACATATATAAATTTTCACCATTTATATTATTTTTTTTTTTTTTTTAGTTACTTTACGGTGTTGGAATATTATTTTTTAAATTATGCCAGACACGTTCAATAGGTGAGACATCAATGCGCCCGAGGTGCACTTACTACACGTTACAGCTTCTCATTTATGTTCTTTTTTTCAAACGGGTTTATTATTATGTACAGCTCCAGCTCTGAAATAATGATTGCATTGTTAAGGGAAAACCACAAAAGCCCCTTTGCGCATCACACTGTGTAATATTTTACTTTTGCTTTTGCTTTTGCTTTTGCTATTGCTGTTATAGTAGTTGAAGTAACAAAGAGTGTATGGTAGTGTAATGTACAATATTTCTTAAAAACTGCCGTAAGGTACTAAATGTGTACCATTTTTTTTTTTTAGATTTCTGTATAAAATAGTCTAAGGTCTGTTGGAGTATGCCAGCCAGCAGAAGCGACTGGCACGACAGTCGCGTTGAAATATAATGTCAAGAATTAAACTTGAAAACCTGTTTCATTATAAGTAAAAACGTATGTATATGAACGTAAAAGCGCAATATATTTACGTGCGTTTCCATATTTTCAATGTCTCACCAGTTTTTCCATTTCCATTTAATTTTTTTTTTCTTTTTTTCTCCACTTATAGCTTAGAGGGTGTTGACAGGACACTTCAACTATTGTTCAACACAATTTAATTCAGCATGAAATTGGTTCTTGTTTGTATAACTGGAGAGGTATGGTAGTATGGTATTCGTAGCGTGCATTGTTTTCTTTAACGCTTTTACTGCATTCCACTAAGGTGTGATTTTGATGTTTAATTTATTTGTAAAAGCAATCATAATCATTGCTTGGTTGTTTTCTTCTACTTTTTTTTTTTCGTTCTCTTTTCATTCACTTTTTTTCTTGGTAATGCGTCCAACATGGACTGAAAGCAAGGCAAAGACAGTTTTTCAATTAACTTGTTATCACAAGAAATTGATGATGTTGTTAAGGATGGAAGGAAGAAGGTACCTTTTACACATAAATTAATAATTTTTTTTTCTTTTTTTTTTGCTAAATTATAAGAATTTTTGTTGTAAATTTAGATTTTAATAATTGAGATATTTTTATTGATAAAAATTAATTAAAAGTGATCGATAAATACAAAATAATTTTTTTTAAATTTATCAAAAAAAAATGTTATATTTTTTATCATAAAAATATTTGTGTAATATTTCATATTAAAAAATAAAATAAATAAAAAATATTTTTATTATAAAAAAATATTATAAAAAATTTTGCTTTTCTTTTCATTTCATCAAAAAAATCATTATTTGTAAACAAAAATGTCAATAAAAACATTTATGAAGTTTAAATTTTCTGTGATGAGTGAGTTTCTGTGATGTAACTTTTCAACAAAATGTTTTTTCATTAAATTTTTTTAAGTACCCTTCCCCTTAGGTGTGAGAGTATACTAAGTTGGCATTGCATTTGAAATATAAACAATTTGTTATTGAAAAAAAAAAAAAAAACAATAATAAATTAACTTGAGCTGTTATTCGTGCCATTATTAAGGAATGTCCTCCAAAAAAAATCATTCCTTATATATGTAAGCGTACGAAGCATGAAGTTGTCTAATTGCCTTTTCGACATCCATTTCAACTCTATTAGTATATTTACCTTATGGGATGTATTTGTCTAGTACGTATGGTAGAGTGTGCCAATGGCGTCAAACAATTGGTTAAACATCATGTAACAAATTGAACTCATGCTTAAACCTTCAATTCATACATAAGGCTGCTGCTAATGGAACATAAACTCTTCAGGTTTACTACACATGTACGGCTATGTATCATTTTGATTTATAGATGTGAGTGCGTGTAATGTTTATATATATAGAAGAAGGTTATCCATAGCTGACCGTTTAGGGCTTTTTTGTTAGTTTCTTAAAATAATATTCTCCATGTGTGCGTGTTTGTGCTCGTGTCAGTAGAAAATTTGGTCAATAAAAGAAAATCCTATAAAAATTTCCACTCTATTGATGATGATGGAAAGTCTCACGTGGATTGTAAGATAAATTTTCTGTTATATACTCCGAGTAAGGTTGGACCCAATAAGTGGTGTAGTCGTTGTGGTGATAGAAACACGTGTGTATAAGGTCAATAAGTAGATACTTGCTATAGAGAATGCTACCTTGTAGTCTTATATGAAGATGTATGTTCATTTGCTTTTGTGTACTCCGTGTACGTGTGTGCTAAACATGTGTAGCAGAATTCTTGATGATCTTATAATTGCAGTTGCTTACAATATTTTTTACTTTATACTGAATGACAGAGGGAGGGTTTCCGCATTGGTATGTTTTGTGTGATGTATATTTAATCCTCAACAATTGCTATTTGGGGAATTAACTTGAACAGATAACAAAAACTGAAGGATTTTCTGTTCTTTTCTGATTTTCTTCTTATTGTGATGCAATTATTAAAAGAAAATAAATATAAATTTGAGTTTCGATTGATTTGTATTTTTTGTCGTATCGCCTTTGAATTATAAATTTCTATTGTGCAACAAATTTTAAATCCTTTGATGTTAACAATGAAAACGTGATGTATTTGTGTATGAATTTATTTTGCTCATATGTTGTATATTTTTGCTTATTTAAACTGAAAACGTGCTTATCTAAGAATCGATTTAATTTTGACGTTTATTATTGCAAAGTGTTTGTATTTTTATATCGGCCTTATTAAGGCACATTGCGTATTAAGTTTGTGATTTGGCTTGCAACTATGAGTAGAATATGTAAAGAATTCTATGAAGGACTCTATACAGTTAAACCTCGTTCTTACAACGAAAAATCCATACTATGTAGAGTCATGTAGAGTCATGTCCGTCTGTGCGATCATTTGTTGCTAAAACTGTTATGATCGCTAAATTTTAGGCATCAGAATATAATTTTACATAAACATTTTTAAGTGAGCTAGCCGCGCCCACAATTAATTATATAAATTTAAAATTTTGAATGCATGAATTTATGACAACTATATTAGAAATAACTGAACTAGCATAACAACCACGCCTACAATTCACATGATATTAAAATTGACTTTGAATTCTAGTTTTAATTTGTAATGTATCACATAGTTAATGGAACAAGAAGGGTGGAATGTGTCTGCCATGCCCTCAATATACTTATATATGTTCAGAGTATTTTAGATTTGTCTCAAACTAAATATAACTTTATTAGTATAGATTTATTGCTTTTTTAAACCCATCATCATAATAAAGTACGGATACATTGTTTTTGTTCAGACATTTGTAAGTACTAGAAGAAGGTTGATGCCAATATTATTTAAATATCAATAAAGTACATGCCACGCCCACTATGTAAAAAGTGGTAAAGGCAATTTAAGGTTTGATCTAAAATAAATTGAATTCTTTACTTGTTTCCATTATAAATTTCATTAAAATGCATTTGATACGAGCTGAACCCTCTAAAAAATACGTCATCAACTGTTGAAATTACCTATAAAACTGGTTTGTAATGGATAATGTGATGATAAAAAACCCTTAAAAGTATATAATTAAAAAAAGATTACAATTATTTACGGTTATAACAAAAAAGAATGATTAAAAAAATGTAAGAAGACTTTCTTCTCGGCCTTATGGTGAAACTTTAAAATCTATAAAAATCCAATCCTTCTATGAGCAAACTTACCAATCATTTACAAATATACCTAATCTTAAATATATTTAAAGAAAAAAAAATTAAAAAGCAACACCCTACAAAATGGCGTATTAAATACTTTTATTGTTTAGAGTAGACCGCCTTGGAAATCTCTCACCATCTTTAACACACTTTTCCATTTTTTAACGGATTAAATGTGAGTTTTTAATTGACGTTTGCTGCCATTAAAAAAAGGAAAAATAAATAAGAATAAAGAAATTTAAATAAGAAAAAATCACGAATAAATTTGTGAAAGTCTTAAAAATGATTGCAAGTGAATTTTTTTTTTTAGAAAATAACTTTTTCTTCTCTTCCCTTACAACAGCACACGGAAATTGAAACTCACCATCATTTCATGAAAAAAGAAAGGGTTTCTTATTTAAGAAAAGTTTCAAGAAAAAAAAAAAAAGGAATGAAAAGTAATTGTTACATACCTTCATTATGCTGATGGCTAATTTAACCTGACGGCAATTGGTTGGGCTATCAGTTTGAAGGAGTTTAATTGGCAGACAACACGTTGTTTTCATTGCTCATTAATGAAATGATTTTTCATCTTTTTTGCGCTATATTCCCATTTTTTGCTTTCAACTTGAAGGCGCCAAATGTAAATGAAGAAAATGCGATTGTAGGAATTTTTTAATAATGAAACAAAAAAAAAAACAAAAACTTTTCGCTATACGCCAAAGTTAACATTCAGAAAAGGAACCTAAAAATTATTATTAAAATGGAATTTTTCAATAATCATATATATGACAGCTTAAGGGGATAAATATTAAATGTGATAAGTAAAAAGTTAAATCCCATCGATTATGTTCAAGTTTATGCCACATATACATTATATTCAATAGATTTTATTTACTTCCATTTTTATGAAAAATGTTTGAGTTTTTTAAAAAATATTCCTTTCTTAGTTAGGTATTCCTAATACGCTACACATGTGATGGGAGGGTTTACTAAATTTATCATTTCATTTTAGAAAAACATAAAAGAGAAAGAAAGCAATTTAAAGGATGGAAAATTTGTTGAGAGCCACGCCCACAAGCAACAAAATATATTTGCCTGCCACGTAAATTGAGCTAAGAGAATGAAATTTGGCATAGATATTGATAATGATCCCAAAAATGGGCGTGATCACGTAACAGACACGCCCACAATTTACAAAAACTTTGCTCAGCATAAAAATCGATTGCAAAGCGAGTCGAGCTGATACTTAAAACATATGTTTTTAGAGGACGTAATCATTAACTTGCCACGAACGCCGTTTGTACGCAGATGTGGAGGGCATTTGAAATTTGTCTTAAGCCAATCTTAGTTCTCTTACTAATATTAATATAAATTCTATTTATTTTGTAGGCATTTCCTTTCAGTGTGTGTGTTCTGCCGTTAATATTTCACCTCTAGGGATACATTAGACATTATTAGAGGTGTTGTTGAAATAAATTATATTAAGAAAGCTAGCTCAAGTAAAAAGTTGACTTTTCTTACTGGGCTACTAAAAACATAAGTCTTTTATATAAATTATTATCCAGTAATAATAACCACTACGTATGTAGAAATAAGGGTTAAGAAATATGATGTTTATCTAGTTAAGCAGCAAGAATTTTAAGCCAAAAGTTGTGTTTGTTCTAGTCTATGAAGGTTTATTGCCTGTAGACAATATTATTGGTTGTACCAAATAATATAAAATTATTACACTCTCGTCCTATTTCTAGTCCGATTTTCATAAATTATCACCGCACACTTGAGATGCTGACACACAACAACGCCGAAAACTGAAAACTGAACACTGAACTTTCTTAAGTTTTCTAAAATGAAACGCATAAAATTAAGGTTTAAGTTTTATTATGAGACCGTTGGGTATACTTTGAAGAAACTATAACCAGCACTAATGGTGTCAAGTACTGTTTGTGGTCAGTGGTTGGAGCGGTCGGCCGTATCATGCCATATTAGAGCAGTAGGAAAACTAGAACTAATTGTTTGATTTATTAATGCTTAAAAACTATTGTGTGCCTAGAACGTTATCAAACATTTCCATCAAAGTTAATTTCACAGAAAATTTCATTTTAATAAATATTAATAAATATTTGTCAAAGTGTTGCTGGGAGCGTGGGCTGCGCCTTTAGCACATTGCTGTCATTTATCATAAAACAAATCATTTGTTAAAGTAAAACTTTCTTAACTGAAACTGAGGAGAATATATATTTTTTTTTGCAACTTCTTACCTTTTATAATTGTATGTAAGTAATGTATATATATATATATATATATATGTGTGTGTGTGTGTGGTAAAAGTGTAATTTGGAACAACTCACGCAGTCGTCATAGAAAACTTATGCCATTTTACGCTTAATTTCCTTACCTTTGTTTGGCTAGATGTATGTAATAATGAAATGTGCCCGGAGATATCTGAGTTTCATCATCATCAACATATCCATTAATGTATTGCTTATATGATTGCTTTGACGTATGTGCCGTCTGTTTACTGTCAGCATGGTTGTCAGCATTGTTATATGATTGGATCTGAGAGATCAGCGTGTGTTTGTGTTTATCCTACATTCACAATTACATCGACGTATACGTTTTAATTATTTCTTGATTATAAATATACGGGTGCATATAAATAATCACACACACACACACACACACAAATCAATAATGTTTCTGTGCTAATCTTTTAGCCAAAAATTTGTAATTTTTCAATGTTTCCTTTAAGGGGTAACTTTTATAATTAAAACGAGGAAGAGCTCTAAATTTGACTCAGGCCAAGTCTTAAATATACTACACACCTTCACACAACTGGTGGGCGTGGCAAGTGATTTCGCTGCTTTGTGTGTATGCATTACGTATCAGATAGCAAATCAAGTTTTACGTGGAGTATGGTGTTTTTGTAAATTGAAATCTGTTAGGGGGCATAATTTGGCTCCCGCCACGCCCAACGTATGCAATTTATAAGGGCCCTGCGTTGCACAATATGTTACTGATATCTAAAAAAGGATTAATTTTGCCAGTCCGCACAGCACACGTACCTCTTCTTTGCACTGCAAAAACTCTGAACTTTAACATCCTCAATCATATGATGAAAGTTTTCTTTTTCACCAAAACAAAACAAAAAAAATGAAAAATTTTCGTGGCTAAGAAGAGAATTTTTGACAACAATATTAAAAGAAATTTTTTAAACAAACAATACCAAACATAACTTTAAGAGCAAAGCACACAAAACAAGTTTTATCTTATTTGAAAGTAAAGATTTCAGCAGAGCCACAGCTGAAGTAAATATTATGACGTGCAACGAAATATTGAAATTTCAGATAAAAGCCCTCTCTCAGCCCCCAACCGAACCCCAACTATAAAATACAATAAAATGAAATGAAATAAAAGCAAAAGTTTGTGTTGGAATAAGGAAACAAATTAGCGGTAGCACCGGCAAGTTGCCTTAAAGGCGGCTACACCATTAATTAACCTCCTTCTGTATACAATACAAACAATCAGCAGTCATCAGGATGCTGGCAATGTGTTTTCAGCTACTGTTGGCGTTATCATAAATAGAATATAAACGAAATGCTAAATCACAACTCAATACATATTTAGATGCGCGTGTGTGGGTTAGTGTGTTCGTATATGTATAGAAAATTACTACAAGTGCTAATTAGAAGGATGATGAGTTTGTTGTTTGCTATTATTGAAGAAGAAGATGAACCAACAAACTTTTTCCATTATTTTCGAAAAGCCACAGGAATGAAAACGAAATTCTTAAAAATTTTATGAAGCGTTTAATTGAATAAATTACATTTACAAAGACACAGTGAGGGATTATAAAGCACAACCTTTCCACGCGCACACTTGAACAAAACAAACTGGAATTAAGAAATATTGAAATAATTAAAAAAAAGTAATTTTTGAAAATGCAATTATTTCAAGACTAAACAGTAAACAAATATTTACCTTTTCTTCACTTAACAATTGCCTACATTCAGATAAAGTGTAACTTAGTCCACACTTCTGCTAAAATATTGAAAACGAAGAGATACCAAGTGCTGCTGTGGTATAAATCACAAGAAATGGAAGAATCTCACGCTTATGTGCTTTTCTTCGTTGCAACATATGACGTATGTTTAGTTAAAAGCACACACTAGCGCACACAAACACACTTTCACTCACATTGTAGAAATTGTACGTTGTATGTAGAAAAATAAAAGGCAAAGAAAAAAGAGTAACACTTGCCATAAGTCAAAATTATCAACAAGCCTGTAGGATTAGTAAGAATTATGCTTTATGTCTGTGTATGAATTCCGGCTTAATGGATGCAGCTCATACACACGTACAACTTTTCTCAAAACACACCAAACTAGGTGCCAGAATAACGCAGAGACGGACGGATGGACTCACCGACTGACTGAGTGAATTTCTCCAGAAGTTTGTTTCACTTTTATGCTCAATACTGTACATATAAAAAAAAATCCTTAACCTATGTGTCGCTTACACGCCTTCATGCATACATATGCATATAAACAAACACACACCACACATAACTTTTGTTGCACACTTGGAGTTAAAACGCAAAAACTGTCACGCACGCTGTACGCAACATTGCGAAAAATATGTCTTTGATGTCATAAATCAATTAGGAGTGTTATGCACACACACACACACACACATACATATACATAAACAAGCATTAACTCAAACTTTTAACTGTTCTACGACTATTACACAGAAACTGTTAACCCAACCAAAGTGAAGATGAATCATCGTTGACATCGTTTCTTTCAATCTCTTTTATTCAAACATCTCCCATTTAGCCACTTGCACAAGAGCAACCTTTATGAATTATATAACTTTTTAGGTCAACTCCAGTACTCCACAACATAAAGGTAATTCGTTCATCTTTTGTTGAATGATTTAATTTGAGGAGAAAGACTTAATCATTATAGTTTAGGTTGCAATTTGCAAACGGGAAAAGAAACTAAATTTGGTTTAGATTGAATCTGAGATATAGCTTATATACCAATTGTAGATGTAAATCGAACTCAATGTTTTATACCCTCCACCTCAGTGATAAAGGTCCCCTAAGTTTGTCATTCGATGTGACAAAAAAAAGCTTTCTCGCATAACGCACGCGTCCACAATTTACAAGAAACCTTTTGAGCTGACTTCAACGTGGATGTTGATGTATAATATATAAGACATAAAACACGTAATTAAGTACACGCCACGCCCACTATTTATATGAAAAAGTGAAAAATATTTCAGATTTGATCTAAGCTAAATTTAGTTAAGTTTTTTTTTTTGTTTTACTTTATTTAAGAAGGATTTCATTTCATTTAATTGAACCTCTTAATCCCCACCAGCAAATAAAACAAGTTTTGCAATTTACTTTAATTGAAATTATTCCCAAAAATATGGCAAATCTTCCACCTAACAATACTAAAATTACCGTCTTTCAAAGAAATAATAGTCTTGGCAAAAGTTTGCCAGAAAATTTCCAATTGCGCAATCAAGCTAGCAAGAGGCACTTGCCAGTGTACAGCTGGTGGTCGCAAGAACGTTGAATTCTTCAAGAGAGTGGGAGAGAGACGTTGTACATATAAACTGGATTCGAGAATATCTTTATATGTGTGTACATCTTTTTTTTTTAAGGGAAAGCTGAAAAGATATTGCGTACGAGGTGCAGTTAAACATTTTAATAATTTAGTTAGGCGTAAGGTACTACATAGTACTCCAAATTTTTAGATTGAAATATTTTCTATTTGTTAGTTCGGTAGCAGCGCTGTGTAAATTATTTTTTGCCCTTTTTTGAAACTAAGAAGAAAACTAAATATTAAGCTTAAAATATTAAATACCCTACACATCTACATACAAATAGTGGGCGTGGCAAGTACATTAGAACGCTTTTTAATAATGTTAAGGTTTTTTAAATTGTGGGCATATCTCTTATGCAACCATGCCCATTTTTTACCTAATTCGATCTTCACTAAATTTCATTTTCATGTAAAACAATATTTTGTGGCAAATTAATAAATTTTTGTCACTTACGGGCGTGACTTTTGAACGATTTTGTCCACTTTCCGTAAAAAACTTAGAAATGCTTGTTCAAAATTTGAGCTGAATGTCCCAAAATTTACGACAGTGAGATATTTCTAACTTCTATGCAGCCAGATGAATAGTCTGGGAATAAAAATCTTAATCTATTTAACTTTAATCGCCAAATTTTATTGAAATTTTCAACAAATATGTTTACTGAAATGCATCACGGCCATGTCTTTAAAGTCAAACACGGTTATTATTGAAAAAAAAAAACCTGAGAAGTACATTTTTTTGGAAAAAATTCCTCTTTTTTTCATAACACTTAGTGAGAAATAGTTAATTAAGTTAACAAAGAATTTTTCAAAAGTTAGACTTGTTAAAACCATTTTTAGAAGCTCATTCCATACGAAGCATTTCATATGGAAAGGTGTAAAATATTATTTATATTAAAAGTTATGAGATTATGAATGAGAATGTAAGTAAAGTAACGCGTGATGACAACAAAACAAAAGAAGACACTCGACCTAAATGCGAACTTTATGAGAACCAACTAAGTAGTAAACATTCATGCAAAAAAAGCATGTTGTTAATAAATTAACAATTATTGAAATTATCAGTTAACCGAAAAAAAGAAAGAGAGTAAAGACAGAGAGGGAAAGATGTGAACATTTCTTAAGAATTGTTTTTATACACTCTTGTGTGTGGCTTTCTCTTTGTAAATGCCTACAAACAGTCGATCCACATTTTTAGTAGTTTACCTGCTAAGCACATAAGACAAGTTTGGTAGAGGAACGCTACATGCTCTGTATGTTCTTCAATATAAATAAACGTAATAACCAACGTACTTGTTTACTTAATTAACATGACTTAACCAAGTGTATAATTATCCATCTAAATTGTTTTTTTTTTACAACAAATTAAATATTTTTCAGCATTCTATGGTAAAAAAAGTCTCTTTCAATTTTTAAATTGATGCATTTTGAGGTAATAAGTACTAAAGTAGTTGATTTAAAAGTCGTCGTTTAACTTAAGAATGGTTGAAACTTCTTTAATGTAACAAGGTGAGAGTAGAGAGTTTCTTATAACGCGCGTTCGTTCTTGCATTCTTTCATTTATAAAGTCTTTGATAAGTTCCAATAAAGTTCATTCGCTTTTTAACATTGGTTAAGTGAACAACGAGCATATTTCAAAGCCTTCGAACGTTAAGCATACACATACACGTACTTTATATACATGAACATTAATTTTCGTTTTAAATCAAGTAAAATGAAAGTTTTCATCGGTAAGTTGGACAGCAAGTAAAACAGATTAAATATATATTTGGCCAAATCTTATCAAAATCTAAACACTTTTCATACAGGTGTCGTTTTGGCTTCGTTAAATCTAATACAGGCTTTACCTACGGTACTTCTAAATGAAAAGTCATTAGAAACGAAAAACTATGCCACACAAGCTTCCCGGGTAGTAGCTGTCAATTTATTGAAATCTTATAATGATATAGATGGCAATCAAGTACACTCACCTTTGGGTGTTACCACCATGTTGGCCATATTGGCTGAAGCGGCTCAAGGCAAAACATATGATGAGTTTTCCAAGGTTTTGGGTTATCCCTCGGAACGTTCCGATTTAAGGCTGTCTTTCCAGCAGCTACTCAAAAGTTTTCAAACACGAGCCTACGGCTATGAACCATCATTCCAAACATGGTTGTACATATACCGTAACTTTACCGCCAATGATGAGTTTAAGCAATTGATGCGTGACCATTATTATGTGATAGTCAAAAATATCAATTACAATGATTATGATTGGAGTGTACCCAATACGGCCTTGGATTTAGATTCTATAACATCCACCTCAACATCAGCCTCAACATCAACCAGCAACAGTAAAGATGTTATTGGTTTTGAGACATTGAAACGTTTTAAACTCCACGACGATGATGGTAGTGATGATAATGATGATAACAAAGAAGATGATGATGTTAAGAAACCTGATTTGATTACCACTGCCTCCACTACAATAATCCACAATTATGGCAAAGAATTTGTGGAGAAAGAACCAACCAAGTTTGATCGTAATATTGATGACAAACAATATGTGGAAACAACACAAATTATTAAAGAAGAATTACACGAGCCACCAAAACAAGAATTACCTGAAAAACTAATAGAACTAGATAAACATATTGATAAAGTAAGTGTGGAAAATCTGGAAGAAAAACCAGTTACGCCAGCTACAGTTACCGCTGCTGCTGATAGTTTTATGGTGTGCAATCATCTAACTAATACTCAAGATGAATTGAATTTGGAAGAAAATGAAACTATACAAGAGAAGGAGAAATTTATGAATAAGAATCAACAAAAGCAGTCAGAAGAGTTCAATGATTTATCGCAGAAATTTAAAGCACCTTTAAAAAAAGAGTCACCGTCCAATGAGCCTGAAAAAGTTTCGTTGCCGTTAGAAAAATTAGCTGAAGTTTTGGATGATGCCACCATGAATAAAGCTTCCAGCGAAGAAATTCTGATTTTAAAGAATCACATAACAACCGCTAGAAATGTAAGGCATCAGTTTGTGATTTTCATTTCTTAAAAATGTGATTAGAATTTTTAGGAGGAAAGAAAGCGTAAAGCTTTTTTATTAAGTCGAACAACTTCCACAGTTCTTATTTAGCCAGGAAACTTGCTCCACAAAATTCCTCTTTTGAAATTTACGAAATTGGCTCCTTTTCTTTAAAATTTCTTGAATTTTAAAATATTCACTTTCTGGTCACCTCTTTTTTTTAACAATTACTAGGCATTCAGCGGTAGGAAATTGTTCCGTAAGGATGATATTACATCGGCATTGAGTGCCAATTCTATGACGGGGCGGGATAAAAATTCTAAAACAAAAATGTTACTTTTCAATGGTTTATACTTTCGCGGCACATGGGCCACACCCTTCTTTGAACAAAACAGCAAAAACGATGAATTCTTTTATATGACTACAGAAGATGCTTTGAAAGTTAGTATGATGCATTCCATGGGTAAATTCCATTTAGCTGAACTAACCCATCTAAATTCTAAAGTTCTATGTTTACCATATGAGGTAAGTTGAGAAATAGACTATTTTTTTATTTAAAAAATTTTAACCCTACTTTTTAAATCTTTGGTCTTTTCAGAGCACAAAGTACGCCATGCTCGTATTTTTACCCAATGATTTGGAAGGCTTACATAAATTGATAGAAAATTTACAAACTAGCGATTTAACATTAGCCAAAGAGAAAATGTTGGAGCAAGACTTGCATGTTGTATTACCGAAATTTCAATTTGAAGAAACATCACGTTCCGAATCGATGTTGAAAAGTTTAGGTTTAACACGAATCTTTTCACGAAGCGAAGCCGACCTTGGCTTGTTGTCACAAGATGCCGATTTACATGTGGACGAGATTGTACAATTCGTAAATATACGAGTAGACGAGACTGGTAGCAGTGAAGCGGGCTTGTCAGCTCTAGATACCCAAAGTAGAAACGCCGAGACAGAGTATCAATTAATTGAAATGAATCATCCATTTGTCTACTTTATTGTTAATCAAGAAAATGATTTTGTTTTGGTATCCGGCAAAGTTTATGTACCCGAATTGCCTTATGATTTGCCTGTATCTATAGAAGTGGAATTTGACAAGTCGTAATTTTTCAATAAGTTCAAAGGAAAGGGATGATACATAAGCTAGGTAAAAATCATAAGTAAAAACTAGGGATTGAAAGCGAATTTTTTATAGTAAAATATATATAAATATATAGATTTCGCAGTATTCATGCTGGATCCCATATATCATTTTTAATTCATAATAAACAAACAAGTAAAAAATAAATATATGGCCTGAACTTATATGACCCCAACCAACCCAGTCCAATCGATCAATATCAAAATATGTGACCGCTAAGTGACCGCAATAAGAAGCATATAAAAGAATGATAAATACTTTGGGTGCTAGGATCATTCTTGGATCGATATTGAGTACATTTATACAATACCTAAATTCATTTTAAACAACCATGAGATTGTTGAGAACAAGGGGAAATTATATTGAATTGTCGTAGAAACCAATGCTGAGCAAAAATATATTCTTTTAGGTTTTATATCTCTTGAAGATATAAAAAAATCAATGACCTTTAAATTCAACAAAAAAAATCATTGTAATTTTATGCGAAAGGAACGTAAGTATACTTACAATGAGACTGTTTTTTTATAAATCTCTGCATGTGTTAATCAACAAAAATTTCTGTAAGGGTAAGTATATTAACAATAGTATTTAATTGGCAATCTCAATGACTGGCACGTCCTTTATACGCCAGATTATTATTGTTATTCTCATTACAATTTTTACTATTCCGTTGAATGTTTGTGATGAATATTTTTACCTTAACTCTCATACATTTATATGCTTATCGATTTTGTTTAAGCAAAATGTGATTTTTGATCTTAATAATAAAACGTTTTTATTTTTTTAATGTAAAGTTTTGGAAATTATTTACGTTAGAGGATATGTCATATAATAAAGTTGAACACGCGCCTGAAATTGTTAGTGGAACGAATTGAGGCAATGTTTGAACGTTGTAGTCAAACGTTATGAAAATGTGTGTGTAACGGAAAGAAATTGACTTTAGACTTCAGCTTTGCGTAAAATTTTTATTTTAATCCGTTAACTGAAATTTCCCGATAAGTGCGGAAGTTTTCAGAAAACTCTTCTATGTACTTCAATCTCCAGCTGAATTCTATATAACTAATGAACACCAAGGATGGATTTTCTCTTTGCAAAGGCAATGTCTTAGTCAACAACCTTTTAAAATATAATCCAATTAACATTTCCAGGAATAGAAGCAATGGCGTCTTACTATATAAGAATATTGTCCTTATATGTCAAAGGATATGTGTACAGGACATGTCAGAAAAAAATCAAACACCGCTTATCATATAAATTACTTTATTACAGATAACGTCTAAATATTTTGCCCACTAATATAATATAAACGTATGCATTGTTTATGTAGATTATTAGAATTTTTCAAACAATTCCGCATGACGATTTGTTTTCGATTTATGCATTGGTTTTCCTTCGGGGTATTTATCAAAATTGGATAAGTCTTCCATGCTAGAAATAGCTGGAATATACGGAGGTGTTATGTCCTGATTAAGCAAAGAATACCAATCGATTGGTTTGAACCAAGCATGATCTTTAATATCCTTAACACCATTCGTTAAATTCCCAAATCTATTACATTCATCCCTGGTTAAGATTTATACTTTTTTTTTTAAATTATAAAACGCACCCACCTTTTCGATAAGTCCACTTGCAATAAATGATCAACTAAATCTCTAAGCTGAGCACTGAAAAAGGCGGGCATTTTATATTCAGCCTCACAAATTTTCGAGTACATGACCATAATATCGCGTGCATGTGGTGAAAATGGCGAATTGCCGGCAACAAACTCATAGATCAATACACCAAATGACCACCAATCAACGCTGCTGCCGTACGGTTTGGATTGTATAATCTCCGGCGGTAGATATTCCGGTGTACCGCACAAAGTCATGGTGCGCGTTTCAACTTTCTGATGATAAATATTTCTTAGTTTAAAGGATTGCCGAGGGAATATTTCATTTTCATGTTATTTACTACCTTAGCAAAACCGAAATCGGTAATTTTCAGATAACCATTGCTGCCGATTAAAATATTTTCTGGTTTCAAATCTCTATACAACAAATGTATGTTATGTAAATATTCCAAACCCAAAAACACTTGACCAGCATAGAAGCGCGCCTGTTTCTCGCTAAATTTTCGAATTCTTTTAAGCAAAATCAAATGCCTTTCAAACATTACATCATTTCGTTATTTAGAATTGTTTCCACTTACTTGCGATGATAGGTGAACAATTCACCACCATTTATGAACGGCAATCCCAAATACAAACAGTCATTGTCTTTACGTGAAAAATGCAAATGGATTACAAAGGGAAAACGTATACAATCCAAAACTTTCTTCTCCTGATGAACATGAGAGACCTGTTTGGTGCGAACTATTTGATCTTTTATCAAAATTTTTACAGCATGATAATCAGCGCTAAGTTTCTCTTTCACTAGAATCTACATTTTTCAATAATCAATATTTTGTTTAATCATTTGACATGAAAACAAATACCACGCGACCAAACGAGCCAGCTCCTAAAGTTGTCTTTTCTTCAAAACCATCCAGACCAGAATCTAAAGATATACGATTTTCTTCCCACTTTTTATTAAAATCTTCACGGAATTTTTTTAAAATTATGTCATAATCAATATTGGGACTAAATGTTATGCTACGCTTTGTCAATCGGCCCTCACCTAAAAATATCAACGGATCACTGCGCTTAAGGTAAAGTGGAGTTTATAACGTGGATATAATTACCCGAATCTTTCTCATCTTTAATCATTTCGGTTCAGTGCACACTAAAAAATCTCTGCTCGTTATGTTTATTACAATTTTTGTATCAATTAACAGATATTACAAAAATAAAATAAAAAATGAAATAGTTATGTGACTTCCAATATAGAATAAGATAAATATATATTTGTATGGATAAGAAATTCTCCAAACTTATCGGGCTTTGCGATGAACTGTGATCTTAATATTATTGTTATTAAACTTTAAAGCAATTTGAGTCCTATTTGGGTATTAGCCTGCCTCATTAAGAATGGCCACACTTTTCCTGAGAAATGAAGTAAATGAAGTAAAATTATTAAATTGATTTTTCCCCCAATTATTATCAATATTTCGCCGCTACTATTATACTCAATAAAACGCTTATTTTAATTGAAGAAAACTTCAAATGGTGGTGCCTTCGCATTAGCAAAGAGCTTAACATTCGAGTCTCTAATGTCTGAAGATTCGATTCTTTTTAGTCTATTTTACTAAATGGTCGAATTATCGCTTTGCTTATTAATATATTGATATGTCGTAAATATCGAAATAAATTTTCGATTTCACATAACTTTTTTTTCAAGTTGGTTTATCCCTAAAAAAACCAAAAATTCTAAATTCATTTTATATATTATAGACAATCGAAAGTTTATTGTTTTATGTTTTCTACGATTTATTGTTATATACATCGAAACATCGAAATTAGATGGTAAACAATGTATCGCCATGAGTAAACCAAAACAGGGTATTGTCCAACCAACTGCTTCAAGTTGAAAGTTGAGTTCATTAATAAAGACTTTCTTTTTCAGGCGATTTGAGTGTACAACGTAGCATAACATTTAATCCCAATATTGATTATGAACTCATTTTAGCCAAATTAAGTGAAGATTTTAATAAAAAATGGGAACAAAGTCATCCATCACCAGAGACAGGTCTAGAGGGTTACGAGGAGAAGGCCACCTTGGGTAGCGGTTCATTTGGTCGTGTGGTAATTTTTGTTCATTTTCATTTCATATTTTCGTAGCAGGATCTCTCATTTTATTGATTGTTTTAATAAGATTTTAGTGAAAGAAAAAGCGACCGGTGATTATCATGCTGTTAAAATTTTGGTGAAAAGTCAAGTGGTAAAAACGAAACAAGTGAATCATGTGCATCAGGAGAAAAAGGTTTTAGATTGCATGCATTTTCCATTTCTGATACGTTTACATTTCTCGCGTAAAGACAACGATTGCGTATACCTCGGTCTACCATTCGTAGGTGGCGGAGAACTGTTCAGTTATCAGCGCAAGTGAGAAGGTTGACCTTTTTGTATTTTTATAAAAAAAATATCTATTCATTTATCTTTTAGAGTTCATAAGTTTAGTGAAAAAGAAGCTCGTTTCTATGCCAGTCAAATTATTCTAGCTATTGAGTATTTACACAACGTGAATATCCTTTATAGAGATTTGAAACCGGAAAATATATTAATTTGCGCTAATGGTTATGTGAAGATCACTGATTTTGGTTTTGCCAAGGTACAGCACTTGCGTATGCAAAGTTCTTTAGATTGTAAAATGTCAGTTTTTGTTACCAGAAAGTCGAGTCCAGAACAATGACTTTGTGCGGGACCCCAGAATATTTGTCACCTGAAGTTATACAATCTAAACCTTACGGGACCAGCGTAGATTATTGGTCTTTCGGCATACTCGTGTATGAGTTTGTTGCTGGCAATTCGCCATTTGCCCAGTACGCTCGCGAAATAATGGTCATGTATTCAAAAATCTGCGATGGTGAATACAAAATGCCAGCTTTCTTTAGCGCCCATTTAAGAGACTTAATCGACCGCCTATTGCAGGTGGATTTAACAAAGAGGTGAATTCGAATCATTAGCAATTTCAAGCGCTTCCCACGTCTGCTTTTTAATCATTTAGGTTCGGCAATTTAACGAACGGCATTAAAGACATTAAGGAGCACGTTTGGTTTCAAACAATCGACTGGATGGCTTTACTTAATCAGCAACTACAGCCGCCTTACGTACCAGCCATTGCCAACAGAGAAGACGTTTCGCATTTCGAAAGAACACCTGACGTAAAACCTTTTCTAAAGTCAAAAACTAATCGTCACGCAGAGGAGTTTGAAGATTTCTAATCTCATTTCACATTTCGTTTATAATTATACAACAACAAAGTTTGTGTTCAATTTGTGTAAACGTGTGTAAAAAATTGATGTAGGTGAATGTCCCCATATAGTAAAAATAGTAAATTTTTTTTTTAATATGAATTCTTCATTAAATGAAACACAAATCATGTAATCACACAAAAAGATTGTTGGAGTAAACGTTATAGGTGTACGTACGCATATTTATAAATACATAAAAGGCAATTTTAAAATGCCGCAACACGTTTCTTCAAGCACACATATAGCACTTGGATTAAAAACCTTCAAAAACGGAAATGCTAAACACAGAACAACAGCACAACAGCACAACACAACAATGAATGTTTATCATATGCTGATGGAACAAAAATTCTTGTTAAACGTGTGTAAGGATGTAGAAAAGAAAGAATGAAGGGAGAAACACAAGAAATTCGGCGCCTGTTTGGCAGGCGCCATAAGTCAGAGGTAAAATCAGGAGTACAAAGCAATCGTTGCAAAACTATGATATGATTATGTGTATACACACACATATAGCATAATGATGAATACATGATGATGTCTTTAACACACACACACATAAACACAAACAATCTCCCATTATTTACCCCAAAACAAAGAGCAATTCAATGTCTATTCAATGACCAGAATTTTGTTGGTTATAAAAAAAAGGAAAAGCAATGAATGAATGAGCGGTCACTCCGTCGTAAAGTCGCCTTTTTCCTATACTTTACCATGTTTGTGTTACACTGATGATGTTTCATCTTTTCCACATGAAAACTCACGTAACATAAAATTATGATAATCATAACTTTTTTGCCTCAGTTTTGCTTTAGTTTTCCCTTTCAACTCATACGTCAACGTTGGCAGCCTTGAATGTTCATTCTATGCCATTCAACGTTTATTACTTTTCTTCCATCCATCCTAAGCTCCCTCTCTCCATTTCGTCACGTCTTTTTGTTTTGTTTCCTTTTCAAGGTATTTGTTATGTTGATAAAGTAAATTCATTCTGCTGGACAAAATGGTAAACAGTTTTTTTCCTCTTTTGCTCTATAGTGTTTGTTTTTATTGCTTTTCCAACTATAAGCACATACAATATATGTGAAAGTTAAATAAGCATAAAAGATATATGTGGGCACAAAATCACACACATACACACAATCAGCCCCTGACAATATATAAATCATAAAAAAATTTAACAGTTATATATGATAAAGTTACTCATATACATAATTATAATTAATTTGATATAAAAAGGTATGAAAAAATTTTTGAACACTCTACGAATCTATTCCGTGATCTAAAAACAAATGGTAGTCCAAAACCTTACTAATAAATAAACATTATATACATGTTCATATTATTCTGTCCATACCCTGCAATTATTGATAAATTTGATATTGTACACTTACCTGATTGATTGATTAAATTTTCTGTAGATTTAGTAAAATGCTATTTATTCGCATGATGATCATATGAACCAAATTATTTTTTTTTTTTTTTTTTGTATAAACTCATTAATCAACACTTTAATCTTTCATTATAGATAAATAAACTTCTATTATTTTACTTTTTTATATTATGAATATAATTTTTTATTTTTATAAGGAAATGTAATTGAACGACCGAACGTACATATAAAAGAGTAAGCAAAATGATAACGGGCACAATGATTTTCAAACATTTCCTTGATCAAATTTTATTTTATTTCTTTTTTCCCTATTATTTTATACATTATTTAAAATTATTACTATTATTTGATTCAAAAATATTTTAACTCTTGCATATTGAAATATTTCAATCATTTTATGTAATAATAATTCTTTATACGCAACATTTTAAAGTTGACCGATTAATGAGTAGCGTAAAAAATGGCCATTTGTAGGAGATTAACATAACAAGTGACAGAAGAGTAATGAGAGATCATTCACAAACACAGTTTAACTTCTAAGGCCTCTAAATACTTTATTATATTTAGAGGGCTCTGGTTGTACTACACAATCTCATTGATATGGACACGTATAAATGCGTTTGACTTTGACTTGACGAACGGAAACGAATTTTTACGAACTAGTGAAAAATGTTTACAGTATACAGAAAAATTTTAATTTTTAGGCCTTCATATATGTTTATTATTTCATAATTATTCTTATATAAAAGAACGATTAACAAGAACTGAAAAGTAAACGAATTCGGCGAACTTAACAGGTGGGAGAGAAATAAGATCATGCAACCCAATCTCTCTAATATCAAAATAAAGCAAATGCGAGTTAATGAAGTGTTCACAATGAAACATAAATTAATTGCCTATTTCTGCCATAAAATGCTACTGTTTATTAATATATTTATAAATTTTCTGATGAGCTGCAAGCACATAAATATATAATAAAAGTAAATATGTAACAATAGCAATTATCTAATTTATAAATTCATCATTTCTATTTCATTTGACAAACTAGTTTAAAGGATCTCTTTTTACACTTCTTACACCTGTCACGCTGTTGCTATTAACTCGTTGTTTCTTTTCAGTTCTTATTGATATGTGGGAAAAATTAAAATATTTTTGAAAATAGTAGAAAAAGAAATTATTAACTAATTAAAATATATTCCTTAGCACATATATAAAAGTGTTCAATATATTTCATTGCATATTTATTCAATTTTATTGCTGCTGCTTATATTAAGAGTGTAAAGGAAATAAATACGTTCAAGGAAATGGTTGTGAAAGTGCAAAATGTGCCGGCACGTTCGTTTTAACTAAATTCTCTTAAAAAAGTAATAAATTATATTAATAATATAAAAACCGTGATATATGTGATATATAATGTTAAATAAAGTAAAATATTATGAAATAATTTGTTCCAAAAAAAATAAGCGAAAATTTTATATATGCCGTGAAAAAATGTTCATTAGTTCGTGAATGTTTGTTTCAGTCGTTACATATACACCATTATGAAACATTATCGTGTTTGCTAAAAAAGTTACTTTTTTTTCAAAGTATTGTATGCGAGTGCGCGAGTGTATTAGTATAGTTAGTGCATTTAAAATGAAGACTTTAGCTCGGTTTCGGTTTATTGTATGTATACAAAAAAAAAAAAAAAAGTGATTTTGTGGTTTCTTAACTGCTTGCAACACGAGTTATTAGAGTAAAGGTAATTTTCACTTTTTTTAATTTCATATATAATTATGAAATTTGTATGTAATTTAATTTTTTTACACTTTTTATTTTAATCACTTTCAAACAATTACAATTAATAACATATAGACAGACACACAGGCATATATGTCTAGATTAACTCAGCTTTTGGTGCTGATTAAGAATATATCTAATTTGTAGGATCGGTGATGCAAACGGAATAACAAACTTAGTGTACCATTCATTTAAAGTTTATAAAAAGTATTTAATATAAAACCAATAACTGATTAGGTAGCAATAATATTAAAAAGAGAGAAAATGGTCGCATCATAGAACCATTAAAAATCAATTAGTTGAACATTTGGTCAACCAGCGCACCACAGTCCGTCTCCAATATCCTGTTATTTTGTTATTTTGTATGTGTGCTCTGGCATCATCACCTATTTTATATAGAAAATCTATAAAAATTTCAAAAGTATTTCTTGTTGTCACGCGTTAACTGCGCGTATAGTGGTGGATGGGGATTGTTTTCCTTTTTGGCTAGAAACTAATAAATGACAAAATCATTGGTGATGGCGGAATGTAAGGAATCATCCATAAAATAGCCATTAGCCATGCACGCCAAAATGATTTTCCATTGAACATAGAAAAATGAATGAATACAGAAAACCACAATATGGAAATAGTTGGTTGACACAGTGAAAGTTGGAAAAACTCTTTACTGTGATTTCCTACCAATATGTGTGATTTCTTTTTCTTTATTCCCTCTCGCTCTCTCTCTCTCTCTCTCTATCTATCTATCTTGCTATTGAATAAACATAAAGCGCAATTAAAAATGTTTAATTATTGCCATTCATTTCATTTCCCTTCCCTGCCATTCGCATTCTTATATGCGCGTGTGTGTGTGTTTATGTTTTGTGTGCAAAAGGTGTAACTAATCCTTGTGATTTCTGGGAACAAATCCCAACAAACTGATATCAATAAAATTCACGTGCTACTCTGCAGTGTGTTCAGTATGACATCCTAGCTATTGTTGTGCGAGTCGGCAAAAGGGTTGATTTGTTGTTTACGCTTTCTTTCTTGTTTTCCATTTCATTTTATGATTGTTGTGTTAATTTTGGCTTTATCTGCTTTGCGCCAGTAATCAAACAAACAAAAAAAAAATGAAAATTTCCGAATTTTTTTCCCAACTTATTTTTACTAGCACGTGGCTGCAGGGCAGCATTTTTAATCCTCGCTGCCCCCACCCCATCCCCCTCTTTATCATCCTGTTGTAATCATAATTTTCACCTTTTACACAACAAATGCATCTGTATGGTTAAGCACAAACATTCAAAAGTTATTGTTGTGTGATAAATTGGTATAACGTTGTGTTTGTCTGTCCGTCTGTTTGCCTGCCTGAATGGCTTTTGTGAATGCATGAATGACTGAATTGAATGCTTTTTCATTTATTCATTCACATTCCATTTACACAGGTTTCAGGTTTGTGACAGTTTATAATGTGTGTGTGTGTGTGTGTGTGTGTGTGTGTGTGTGTGTGCATATAGTTACAAGTCCATCCCCGAACAAAAGGTGTGCTTTTTATACATAACAGCAAAAGCCAACTTCCGCCTTTTAATGCATACAAACGGCTGCTCTATACTATTGTTATTATTGCATGTGGTTACTTGCCTAAATGTTGGGCTTTTTGTTGTTTTGCTCTATAATCATACATTGATTTGCACATTATTGTCTAAACAGCGGGTGTTCGCAATATATCATATGTTAGAGTTGTGGCACAGCCGTCGCCGTTGGAGAAAATGAATTGAAGAAAAATTGTACTTTTTTACTTCATATGCGTTTAGAGTCATTCTCTCAAGTGATAAGCTAAAGAAATTGTCTTGGTTTAAAGTGAAGCTTTATTGGAAATGCCTTAAATCAGATCTTCTTCCTTCCTTTTTAATTTTTCTAAAAATATTTATCCTAATATATGAGCGGCTTAACAAATGAATTCAACTAACTAATGAATTTTAATAATATGACAAATATCCTCCTCATCCACATGAACAAATTAATAAAAATTTGTGCAGATTTGTTATATTATCAAAGAGAAACGTCTCTAAATCTGTAGATGAAGTGCTTAGTTGGATGTGGTTGCAAATTTCTATGTCCTTCTATACAATTCTTTATACGTTCCTTAAATTACATATAAATGGTAACCTAACAGATATTATCCGTTTTATTTATGGCAGTCGTTAACATATCTTGCATGTAAAAAGTTTATCAAAAACTTTTCATCTAAAGTGACACCGAAAAACGTACATGTAACGACGACAGTTAAGAAAATAAACTGAATTAATAAAATTGAGTATGAAAAGAAGAAGAGAAAGAGACGGAAATGATGAGGAATTGTAGTGAGACAAAGTATACTTATGATCCTAAGCTCTTATACTTGTATTCCTTCTGGATGAAGGAAGCTGCTGTTGTTTAGTTTTTGCACGTTTAACAATCCATTGAAAGCCTAAATATTTGTTATAAAGACAGAAAAATACTTAAATAATTCTATAAAATGTCACTAAGTGAAGGGGGCGGTATTTAATATTACTTAAAATAGAAATTTATAATAAGAATGTCTGTTAGTTTTAACCAATACGTACAAAATACGTACCATAAACTTGAGGTCGAATTTCTGCAACAAAACTCTCCACTCCAACTTCTTTGAAATTGTACAAAGAAGTTTTCACACAATATTATCAGGAACCAATATCTTGTCTGTATAAAACTTGCCTTTTCATCAATTTAATAATTTCATTATTTAATAATTAATTTAGAAATTCTCAAGCCAACCATCGTAGAGAAACGTAAGACAAGAAACTCGAAAAAACCTGATATTTCTATTCCATAAAAATTCCATTAATGTTATATTCATTTTAGGCGAAATGATACAACCGCCCGTATATTAAACTTAAGCTGTCTGTCGGTCCTTATCTAATATGAGATTGAAAAACTTTCTGTATAATACTAATGTGTACTCTTTAAGTATTTACTTGATTGATAAAAATGATTTCAAATGTTCACAAAACATTGAGGGAACAGAAAGAAAGCCAGTAAGTTATCTAGATACAAATTTTTCAACATGTCCATCACTTGAATTTACTATCATTATAAAGAATTGAAAATTTCTTCTCTTTTTTTTTTTGTTAGAAATAGAAACTGACTCCACACCTAAGCACACAGTTCCATTAAGGTTCATATATGAACTGAAACAAACCTGTGCTTGACAAGCCGGATATGAACAATTTTCAACTACAATTGTATGTATAATGTGTGCTAGCTTTTAGTTAGCTGCATACGTGTGGATATTTTCGTTTGCCAAATAAATGTTGTAGAAAATTACCAACTTATGTAATCTTGGTTGGCATCATTTATCATTTGGACATTTAGCAATTTTTCTTAACTTTTCATATCGCAGCACACTTTTACACAATTTCCGAATTTCAGAACGTACAATATTATTACACAAGCATAAACAAATGTACATTTCAGGACGCTGATGTTGCGTTGGGGGAAGGCCTGCACAAAACTACTTACGGTTAGATAGGTAGTATATACAATAGTACACAGAGTGTTGATTGTTAAATTGTTACCGGAAACTGTCACTTTTCGCTTTGGCAATTATACAATACTTGAGTGAATTTGTCATTATCATGCACAATCCATTGGCCTGCAACATAAATTGTACTTAACACACATACATATGCTGCCATATGGTATACTACCGTAGTATATAAATAATGTAAAGTTTAAAAAAATTATGCATTTGAAGAGATTTTGCTGAGGTGTTCATATGTAAACATTTTGGTGTTCGTTAGAATCAATTTTAAGGAGAATAATTTTTTTAAGTACTACAAATTATGCGATGGTATACTTTTTAAGCGTGACATTTGATTTAATTAAATACTTGAAAGCTTTGAATACTATTTGAATACCCTTGTTGTTGTTTTGGTTTTATAAATCTATTACAATTTACAATAATATGTATTTGTCTGTCTGACAATATGGAGTACCAACCACGCCCACCTGTTCACATATAAATATATAAAGCATATTTAAAATTTGACCAAAGTCATGGAAGGCTGCTCCATCTCCTTAAATTTGTGTAAATGTTTGTAACTCCCAAATGGCAAATGGCACACCCACCTCTAATTATATCCATCGATTATTAACCGAATGTACATATTTAACCAAGTCTGTCTGTCGGTCCATATAAATTTGAGCGCAAGCGTTTTTGGTCGCATTTTTTTTTTTTTTTTTTTTTAGATATATTGATGGAACTTCATACAAGGCTCAGAAAGGAACTTAACTTGGCACTAATCTAACATAAGTGCTGTAGGGTTTTAAGTGGTTGAGCTAGACCAACATTTGCACTTCTTTTCGCTTGTTCAAGTTTTAACTTAATGAATGAATGAATGAATAGAATGATACGGATACACATGCCATGCATGACTAATTATTGAAATACGACTTTAATTGAATATCAATAAATTTAGACGATTGTACAAAATTTTTCCGCCTGTTGTTTTCTTTCTCACTTATAACCGAGCTGCGTATGTCACCCACAAATATCAGCAGCTCGCAACATTTGCGCGTAAAAGCGTGTGCGTGTGTATAGTTGCCATTCTAAACATTTATTTTAAATATAAAACATTTACATGTAAATATAAATAAATTTATTAATGTCCTTTTGCTCTAAACCTCTAAACATTTTGAATGAATACCATTTGAATGGCATTCATTTGGAGCTATTCCGTTTAAAATAACGGAATACCATTGTACATTGTTTGTGTTGTTGTTATTTAGGCGGATTCCCGTTATTTTATCATTTCTGGTTTACATTTCCCTTTGAATTTATTCATTTTATGTATTGTTCTCATACAGACGCATATACACACATGGTCATGCATAAAGTATACAATTAAGTAATTGTGTGTGTATGTGTGTGTGTGCTGATTTTTGGTTTGCCAATATTATTATTATTATTATTATTATTGTCATTGTTTTATTTCAAATACTTTACAATTGATTTATTTGTGGCGGAGAAGTCATTTTATTAGAATGTATGGAAAATAATAGAAATGCATTATATCTGTGAATATATTCAACATGTTCCGCCAACTAAACAACATTGCGGGCCTGCATGCAAATGTAGTCGAAGTGAATGCATAATGAATTATAGCATCAAATGCAAAACTTTACCTTGAAGGTATTTCATAAAACAAATGCACTTGGACAGCAAGTGTAGTCCGCCTCAAATAAGTTTACAAAATGTTTCCTTCAGTTTTTCATGTTGAAAATTGTTAAAAACCTTTCATTGTTCCCTTATCTGATCAATGCAATTTCAATGCCAGGTTTTTGTATAATATTCATACGAGTATAAGAAAAAAATCTTTAATTGAAAGAAAAAAGAAACTTGGCTCTCATTTTGCACGCACATTTTTTATCTATAACTGTTCAATCACCATGTGTGGAATGGAAAATGCTTTTTCAAATGTCTATCAAGGCCTTGCTAATTTTTATTACAAAAGATAAATCCAGCTTGAATTTTAATTGTTAAGCTGTCATTACATACATGCGGAAATATTAAAGCAAAGACCAAAGCAATGGTTAGTTTTTTACCCATATCCCGGATTTAAGCTTTTTAATATCCCTGAATTAAAAAAAGTCCCCTACATAGCCGAGTTGCTAGAGATTTACTCTGGTATCCCTGGAAAAGTTTATTTTTTAAAACCTTTTTGTTATAACAAAAAATTACTCTTCAATTTTTCTTCTTTACGTAACCTCGTTTTAATTGATTTCACAAAAAACAAAACTAACCAAATTTTCAAATTCGTACAGCTTGTTATTGCGCAAATTTCGATACGATTATGGATTTTATATGTAAATTTCTGCAATTTGATTTAGGGACATTATTTAAAAGTAGCGATGAATCTGCTGCAACATCAAATCTATCGCATCCAAACGATGTCAGTATAATTGAACACAATTACGGCCCCAAATTGAAAATATACGATGGTGCAGCACACCAAAGTCAAAAACGAAAAAACTGTGATGAAAATGATCTATTTAACGACTTGTTTTCCAGCGATGAAATGAAAGAAATCGAACGCATTGCCGCAGAAAGTGATAGTGATAGTGATAGTATGGATGAAAGTGCATGTATGCGTAGTCGAGAAAATTTAGATAATGAAAATGCAATGGGTGACCCTGAAGCTAATCAAAATTTATTTACAAAATGGTTTTGTGGCACTGCTCACAAATTGCGTAACGTATTTAGAAATAGTCCCAAAATGTCCATGTCTAGTCAGGATAAAATTGAAATGCGCGCTAGAAATTTGTGGCAAAGTATGCAAAAGGATGATGGCGCACATTTAAATTGGTGGGAATGGAAATCATGGCAAAAGTTACCATACTACTGGGCTGCTATATCTAATGAAATCTTATCGGAAGAACCTTTAGAAAATTTCGAACGTTTCTTCTTCGCCCATATTCCTCGCGGTAGAAGAAAATCGAAAAAAAGTAAAGAAAAAATGTTAATCGTTTGGCATAGTTTGGATACTAGAAAGAAATTACCATTTGTTGTGGAGGCTTTTGTAGCCAAAGTGTCCGCCGGCAAAGTAGATATTAACAATGAACGCGAATTACGAAAAATTATACAAGAATTGCACAATAAATGCGACTAAAAATTATATCTAGTAACGTCTGTTGTTTCTTCTTTTAAGCATTTGTAGTTGGCGGTTTGGTAGACTGCTTTTTTTTCACTCGAAGTTATATAGGCTGTTCCATGCGGGTGTTTGTCTATACTTTAGCTGTGTAAATGGTGTTGTAGTGTATTAGGGTCGATCCGTTTTGTCCATAAATTTCTTTTTTAGTGCTCGGTTAGTAGTATTTTTAGTCCTTACAAGTAAAAAAGAAATATTATGGTGGCTTACGCCAAATTTGTCATACACTCTATATTTACAAGTAACCTCGGTAATCGTACAATCGTGCCCTCCTTTACTATTAAGGTAATTATATTACTAATTAATTACATCGATGAAAACAGTGATTATAGCCAAAATGTGTGTTAAATTTCAAGTTCATTGTTCAATGTCTTGTATATGCGATTTTTTACAAATTGTGGGCGTGGCATCGAGAGGGAAAGGATGGTTATGATCCATTTACTACACAGTTGGGCGTGAAAGAAGAGAGAAAATGTGAGCAGAAATTTCGGTTTTGACAGAAAGACACTGTGTCCTATAGATGTTTTTATCAGATTGCAAATGAAGTGACAATCTTAATACACCTCTTACTCTAATAGGATGTATATAAAAAACCACATACCCATACACCCTGTTATTTGAACTAAATTTTCGAAACGCATAAAATTCAATAAATGTCGAACCAAAATGTGTCCATTGACTTACGATATAAGACCGCAAAATTGTCAAATCTAAATGCATTTTATTCACGAAATCTTTTACAACATGAACTAAATTTCAGCATTTACTAAAAATGCTAATAACGTCAAATAAAGTCAGATTCACATTTTTTCACATTTTTGATATTTGTGCAGCAGCTGTACACCCAATCCCATCCACAAGGTATTAAGTTGTTAATTCAGCATTTACTTAGAAAGATTCCATGAAATGTCTGAGGTGGTAGACAAGTGTATACGCTGTGAGATGATGTGTGATCTAGAGAAAACGCATCATTCATAAACAATGTCACAGTCTATGTTGAACACATAAAATTATTAATTAGTTTAATTTTAATTAGACTGCTATTAGTCTAATAATAACTAATACTCTACGCAGCCATTTAGTTATAAAATCACAATCTACACGTTAGCGGCATTATTTAAATGCATTTTTGATGCTTTACAAATGCATACGAGTGCGAGACTTTTCAGATCCATCCAGTAAATTACAACCACACATAAGTTGTTGTAGGTAAATAAATAAATTTGCAGCCTCTCTTATAAATTCGAAGCGGACAACTTGATGCATCATAATTTCTTTGTAGGCGATTAATGGCTAAATGTTTAAAATTAGTTTCCTGTACAAAAAGTCAATAGAAAGATGCGGCATGTTGTACTCGTATATGCCATCAATTTACTCAAACATTTAATGTGTATGCACACCTCAAGAGTGCTCAACTGTAACGGTGCTTCTCATGCATGAATGAAAGTCGCATCTTTTCTCTTACTTACGTTGTGCTTTCAATCAGCAGGTAAAATGTTTTAGTTGCTCTTTCTTGCTATTCGGACTTTTTCAGCCAACATGAAATAGCAAATATTTTTTTGAGATATTTCTTGCTTAAGCATTTTAAAGCTCATTAATTTAGAGGAGATACAAACAGGCAGAAGGTGATTAATCTTGTGTAGAAAAACTGAACATGAAATTTTTATTAAATTAGAAAAAAACGAAGCCCAATAATGATTCCTATATAGAGAGAGTAATAATAAATAATTATACGAGGTCAGTTTCAGCATTAGTCGGCCGTTCATATATGCCCTTCACATTAGTGACTAGTGTTTACTAAATTTGCCAGCATCTAGAAGGAAGCCAAGGAAACCGCATTAGTCCTTGCGCTATTACAGAGCGTTTCACTTTTTTGCGCTAGATTTCAGCAAATCTTTTGTGGATGTTCAAACTTTTTCTAAACCATGGATCACCACGTTATCGTGCGCAGTATTTTTCACTACTTTCTTTCGATCTTAACCACATTAGAAGCACAAGAACGTCCCCCCAGTTCAATATAATAAGTTCGGATGGCTTTAATAATTGCCTTGCACAAGAAAACTTTATTGTCTATAGTTGAAAAATCTACTTAATTTGCTAAAATTTTAGCCGATACATGATGTATCCAGGTAAGCCTGCAATCCAAGTGCACAGCAAGGTTTTTAAGTGTAGAATTGAAGAATTGTTGATGCTTAGAAGCTAAAACAAGATTCATGCTGATTGTAGAAGTGATCATACGAATCAGAATCATTTTAGTTAAACACTCAAAAATTCATTAGTAAACTAAAATGTTAAGCTTTCTCTACATAACGATTTTACTATTCGTTTTCTCATATTAGAAAACCAAAAAGTCCCCATAATTTACCATTCAAATAGTTGTAATTATAATTTGATAGCTTTACGATAAATGGTTAAATAGGTTTAAATTGAATAACGAGCACACATATAAAATCTATAATAAATCTTCACACCAGAATACTACATTTTATGACCTTAAAAACACACACACGTACACATGTAAAATCTTCAATCTATTGCGCATATATTAGCTATAAAAGTGAAATGTTGGACATGTTTGATTGTGTAAATGATGCGAAAAACAAAAGAAGAGACTTTTTAATAGCAATTTAGAAAAAATTGCACAAACAACAAACGAAACGTATAAACAACACATAAAATGCGGAGTCTGACACTCGTTGGTATTGGTCTAACACCAAAGAGGTGGGTATTGAAAGAATTTGTAGCATAATGTGTCTGAATGAAAAAACGAATTTAAATCAAATAAAATTTGTAAAATCCATTGATTACTAACAATAACTATAACTTACAATAAATGCTTTGTAGTCATGTTCTCGCGTAACCATGGAGCGCTATAAGATTCAACCAAACTTTAAACCCTTCTGGCGAAAATGTTCTCCGACATTAATGCGACTTGAAAAGCTTCGATGATGACTAAACATTTGGATAACTTTGATCATCTGCATATCTCTCTATAACATATCCATATATCTCCAAAATACATATTGACAGTATTAACTTAACCCCCACTCCCTGGGCCTCAGAGTGTATGTGCACACTTAAAGGGGGTTAAATGATTTGTGGTGTTTGTAATAAGTGTAAAAAATTCGATAAAGACTTCTTATGGTTATAATCAAGTTAGATTTTGTCTTCTGTATCAAGTACAAGATGTAGGTGAAACGCAAAAAATAAATAAAATCCATGTAAGAAATTTGCAGTCTTGTGTCTTAGTTGACACCCTCTTTAAACCCACTTAGCTTCAGTCTCAGCGTAGCAAGACAAATTCATGCATTTCATTTTCGTTTTTGTTATGCTTTTGACATTTTATTGTTTCGACCTATGTTTGCACCTCCGCTCGTTTTTCTGCTCTAATGTGAAAAATGTGGAAATTAGTTGAATTTTTTTTGTCATTATTTCCCAAAACGCTATATTTGCCTTTTTTTCTTTGTGTGAAAAAGGCGATTTGTTTAAGAATAAATGGTGTTGTGTATTTTCTTTTGGGTTTTAATGCTCGTGATGATATGCTTCCATCAATCACTGAATGTGTCACACTTATCTTAAGAAATTTGTTGAAATTTGTTATTTTGAAAGGGTTAAAATTGTAAGCAAAGAAGATTAAACTGGCGGAATTTTGAAAGAAAAACTAAATTTGTAGTTTTTGGAGATATTTTTTATTATTGAAATTAATTTTTCGTTTAAATTAGTTTCACTTTCTTAACTAATGCAAAAAATTTAATAAATTTTATTACAATTCATACTCTTTACTCTTTAGTTAACTTATCCATGGTCAGGTGAACCTAATAATCTGCTCACTCTGGTTAGGGAATCCACAATTCATGTGACTCTTTTATAGTCAGCCCTTAATATACGAAAAATTCTATTCTGCGAAGAATTATATATTGTTTAATTCAACTCCTTAGATTTCCTCAACCCTTAACTGCATTTATAAAGAAAACTTTGTTTAATTTCCAGCTAATATTACAAAGAAGTATATTCAAGCTCTGTATAACAAAATCCTATATGGTTAAGCTTTAAACAGTTATTGTGACTCCTTCTACTATATATCCCGTAATTTCATATTTTCTCTTAGCCAATTAAACATTGACCCATGGCGACTAATGGTCGTTTGGGCTTATGCATCCTGTTGGTTATTTTGATACATTTCTCTATATATAAATATGAAATTGATTCCCAATCCATAAAATACATTCATTCATATTTGTTTGGTACACGCTGTCAATAATGTTTTTGAAGGAATCAAAGTGTGCATCCGTCACATGTTCCGTGTAACGCAAAATTAACTTGTCTTACTATAGCGGAAGACAAAAACCGGTAAACAACCCTTAGGAAGAGAGAAATAGAACTGCTTAGCTCCTAACGTATGATTTTGTAATTTAAAGCATTCAGCTTGAAATTACAAAAGTAAATTTATGTAAATGAACGTCTTCTATATAATAAAATATCGGACGATATAGTGGAGGGTCCACATAAGATGGAGAGTATACTAAATTTCCTATTCCATTTTGAACATCTGATAGGAGATATTAGAAAACCTACACTAAGTCGATTTATGTCCGTGTGTCCGTGCCCATAATTGACAAAAGTATAGTATATGTCTGCCACAAAAATTTAAATATAATATGGAAATTCAGTACACATATTTATAGTTATCTCATTTATTGATGTGCCCAAAATGGACATGATCGGATATTAGACACGCCCACAATTTATAAAAAACAACCATACTCCACGTAAAACTTGACTTCTAAGCTCATACTTAATATATATACTGTTAGAGTGACCATGCCCAAAGTTTGCATGTAGATGTGTAGGGTATTTAAAATTTTGCCTAAGCCAAATTTTGCTTTCTGACTTGTTTTAATCTCCATTTGATATATGAGAGCACAGTCACATATTAGACAACAGCGACGTAAGCCAGTGTAAGTTAGTTCAACAACTCAATCAAGTTAAGCAATGTTGCATGCAAATTATCCTTAAACACGTTAACAAGTACAGGATAAACTCTCATAAAATGAATATTTATAAAAATCATAGGCTTGAGTAAGGTACAAAAATAAAATCTTTAGCAAAACTACGACTTTTCATACAAATCATGCCACGAACTGTAACAACGAAATGGTAAAACAAAGTCTTTGGAAGTAATCCCTGCATGTAGGACCGGAAGAAATTGGTAAAAATCCTACCAATACACGTATACAGAAACTTTGCTAACAAATTTAAAGTGGATAAAATAAAGTTGTGGAAATAAAATCATTCAAAAACGTAAAATAAAAATAAAAACAATAAAAAACTTTTCACTCAATACACAAACAAACATGAACACATGGCCGTAATAATATTTTTAGTAGATTTTTGAGGAGCCATATATACAATAAAATGAGGGAAAGGTTCACTTCTTTCTTTCACCACTGTGAAGGATATCCGCTTGACTATGAATGAGAAATAAGTTATTTTAGCGAGAAATACCAGCAATGCACTGTGAGCATAAATACATAAACACATGCCCACAATACAAGTACCCAATGCTGTTATATATTAAAAGGATATCACGGTTGGAGAGTGTAAATTGTGAAGCGCTGAAAAAAAGAAGGAAAAGCAGCCAAAAGAAACGTATCACAAACGTGCAACTAATATAAGAACAAAAGAATTTTAAAATCGCTAAGATTTAAATGCAATTCGTGTCCTAGAGAATGGCAAGCAAACAACAACAACAATAAAAAAAGCAGCAGCCTAAGCGGTATAGAGACATTTGTGAAACCAGATTAAATGTCGGGATGCTTACCAAACAACGCGAAGCGACAGCTTGACGCTAGTAGTCTCTACCCATACATACTCATTCACATTCACATACTAAAGAGTGTGGTTAACGCCTTAGGAAACGTAATGCTATATTTTAGAATCACTCTACATATATATGTATGTCCAAAGCTTCCAGAGTATGGAGAGTCTCTTCATGCACACACACATATGCATACATAATAAATCCGTGTTTAACACTTTATGAAAACACAAAACTTCCAAAAAAAAAAAAAAAAAGAAAAAACTAAACGAATCCTCTGCTGTAGTCTCTGTACAAATTTATGGCTTATATTTGAGCTCGTTGAGCATGGAATATGGAACATGAGGCAGACAACTTTTTCCAGTAAACGTGTTGTGGTGAAAATCAGTGCCTTTTTTTTTTTATTTTACTTTATTATTTAATATATATTTTTACAACTCTCTGTAGCTCTGCGAAAGGTTGAATTTTTGTTCAACAACATACGTGTAAGACTATTTATGACCACTTCATGACCTCCTCACTCAGGCAGTTACATTTTTAAGGCGTATGTTTATGAATTGTATTTAGAAAAGGCTGGTACTGTATGATACACAGATCATAGTATTTAATTATACTATATGAAGAATTGTTTGAAAGGAAATGATTTTTAAATAATTTTCCAAAAAAAAAAAAACAGACATTTTACTATAACACAGTATGCCAGCAAATCTTAATACAATGAAATATATTTTAGGTTCGGACATATAATAATTTAGGTGACGTTTAAATTTGTACATTAAGCCAGCCCCAAACTTGAAAACAGTATTTTGTCCATACATCTGTCTACTGCAAAATGCATCTAACGAGAGTTTTTTCCTAATTGGCGTGTAATGAATACATAGAGTTTTACTACATTTAAATTACCTGATCAAATAGGTTTGATCAGCATGAAAAACTTTATCTATTTAGAGATATATGTCCGTGTGTCCGTCTGTTATTGGCATTCTAACAAATGTAAATTTTGAAATATTGAGCTGACATTTTGTAAAGACCTTTTTAGTTTGGTCGTGACCACATTTCACGCCTATAATCGACAAACATTTATATGTCTGCCACAAAAATTAACTCAAAAATTGACCTATGAACTTGAAATTCGGTGTGTAATTATTTAGTTATATGTCATCCATCAATGTACCAGAAATGAACATGATCGGATAACTGACGCGCCAACAATTTACAAAAAGCTTACACGTAATATATACATTATAGAGGGCGCAACCTATCACGCTTATTGTTTAGACCTACATATGGAGGGTATTTAAGGTTTGACTTAAGCCCAATTTAGTTTTCTTCCCAGTTTTTTTATTTATATTTTTTAATTTTATCTTTTTATACCCACTTTTTTGGTAATCTCCACTCATTTTTACAACTTAAAGTATTATATTGAACGATTAATTGTTCATTGAATCATTTTAAATTATTTTGATACACATAACTTATTATGTGCATTATAGGCAAAGCGAAAAACCTTGAAAGACTTTTTTCGTTTTTAATAATAATCCTTTTCGTATACGAATGACCTTAAAACTTAATTGGCATAAACGTATGAAGGAGAAGCGATTGTATAATAGCATATCATTTATATTTGTTGCTGTTTATATTGTACACATACAAGTGTAATTAATAAAATGGTGGCAAAACCCCAAAAACGAAAATTAAACAAACAGTGAACAATGAAGAAAATAAAAAAAAAAAATTTATTGGAGAATATTTTTCCTGACAATTAACACATATTTCATTTCATACGTACAATAAATGCTAATATTTGTTTATGGAAATGTTTTAGCAAATGTCAGATTGTCTGTTGTTGTTTGTATATATGCATGTCTGCCTCTCAGACTTTCTGTTCGTCTAGTCTGAGGAGTATAAACACTAGAGAGAGAGAGAGAGAGAGAGAGTACCATAATATACAGTTTCGGCCATACGGTAAAACTCTTACATTTTTTGTTTCTTATTTTACTTATCCACACCATCCGGCATTTATTTATTAACTCATGCTGTCAAGTGTACAAATTCTTTTTTTTTTTTTTTCGTTTTTTGGTGCTTATGTTTTTGTTTGTTTTCATATTCATATGCAAGTAATAAGTATTATATGGGCGAGCAAGCAAATGATTATTGTTTGGATTCACTTTCATCTGTTTACACCCGCTCAAAAAAAAAATAACATAAAAATTGAAAAAAATTAAAATAAAAATATATTCTGAATATTAAGTTGGTGGCACATTCGTGAATATTAAAACAATTTTTTCTGTGAATGTTTGCACGTTAAATAAAAATATCTTTATGTGGCATGATATCATTAATTGTGTGTACGAGTACTTTGCAATACATTTCTACTCAACATTTTTCACATTAACAATGTTCATATGTACCATTGGTTTTGTTTTTGTTTATTTTTTTATGATTATTCGAATTATATTGTGTTGGGTCAGCCATTCATTAAAAAGTTTTTCTTTTAATCCACGTTTTCATTAATATTGTAGTTATAACTACATTATTATTTATACCTTTTCACTAATTATATACATAACATATACTCGTATGTGCGTTAGGGTAAAACTGTGCACAAAGTTTCAAACCTTTCATAAACGCTCCTGTGCAGTTTTGAAGTGGCATAACGCAAAACCTATTGGAGGTACGAAAAAAATTAATCATATATATACAAGAACATCTTCATGTATTTGCTCCTGATACATCTTTTTTGAATAATAAATCATTCATGTAAAGTTTTCCAATGAAAATGATCAGGTTACTATATTATATATAAAGGAAGGGGTTTTAAAAATGGTTCAAATCAATCCATTATCAATAGGTTTTCTTTTTGGGCCATTTTATTCCATTAAAATTTATTGAAATATCTCAAAAAAACGATCTGTAACGGTTGTAAATTTTTAAATATTTTACTAATCATCCTAGTATAGTTTTTTGTCCCCACACGAATTTTTTATATACATACACACATGCATATAATGACCATTTATAAAGCAAGCCATGTACTAATGACATAAATATTTACATGCCATACGCTTATCTACATATTTATGCTGGATTTCCCGCTTAAATGGTTTTTATATGCCATATATTGTAAACGGCTTAAATGTGTGTAATAATTGTAATAATTACGAATGAAAATTATTTTCTCTCTTTTATATGAATACAGCTATAAATTTTCATAATCCATAAATTGATGAAAAATATTTTTCATATTTACACTAATTCACATAAAAGAAAGAAAAAATTTCAAATTTATTCATACAGTAAAAATATTAGAATTTAAAAAGTGGTGGTGAAGAATAAATATTGATTTCGTTGAAATCTATTTAAACGATTAATGGCAACCGATTCAGTTACTTGGAATGGAAATTTGAAATCCTCGGCTGTTGTATTCATTTTCTTCACTAATTGGTAATCAATCATATTATAAGGTTTACTTGAATGAACCTTTCTTTATTCTATTCAGTACAATAAAGCAAACGTAGTATGTCAAGTAAGACTTAACACACACTCTCTTTATCGCCGTAGGCATAATTAGTTTTCCCAAGTCTTTTAAAGTAATGCTACATTTTTGTCACCCATGTCATCATTATCACTTTTACAGTATTTAAAATGTTTCCACAATATTTGACTACAGCTTATTTTATAACCAATGATATATAAGAATTAACTTAAGGTTAACTTTCATTAAATTGCAAAAACCTTACAAACAAACGCAACTTTTTTAATCTTCCTAACAAATCATTTACTCTCTATACCCAGTCTATCCAAAATACATCATTTTACCTGCCCTTTACTGCAGCAGATTCTTGGCAATAACTTTGCAATTGAAAAAGCTTCTAAATCATTGGTTACAGTAACTAAGCATTGTGAAAATATACTTTACTGCAATTGTTTATAGACAAGACTGATGATGATTTCATGTTTTGTAAGTTTAGTGTTTAAAACAAAGGATTTCTTTAGCCTTTCGCTGTTTTATAATAATTATTATTGGAAATAAGGGAGTAAGGTAATAATGCACCTGTTTTAATGTCCACGGTTATTATAAGCTTAATCTTAACTTAATATTTGTAAGCCTCCATTATATCAAAATAAGAAAAAAAATTGTTCAAAGCATCAAAGAATTATTAAATAATTGTATTACGAGTACTGTCACGAAATAAAACCAATAACTCCAGGGGTCTACAGTCTGTATCGTTTTATTCTTATCTATTCATAAAATGATATAATGAACGATTTAATGGCAGGCGGAAAGTTTTTAATACCTTGTCAAAAATCCATTAAAATCATTTCATTTAAATGTTAATGCAAATGAAGATTTTATAGGTTCAGCTACATAAATATTATAAGAAGTAAAAAGCATACGAGTGATCATAAAATATTGTAAACGAAGAACAGGTAACAGGGCAGCAATATTTAGGGTGGTGTAGGTAAAATGTAGATTTTTGCTGAACATATATTTTCTATTTATAAATTCCATTTTTAAACAGCAACACCAACAACAAGTACTTCTAATAAATAAAACTTCATTTGTGCAGAAGCCGGCTTTATAGACTTCATTCCCAAAACTTAACTTGTGCGTTGCAAAGGTTGCATAGCTTCATGAAACCACAAATTTTCATCTTGAGTCAATTTAACCATTAAAGTTTAGTTTACTAAGAAGTTTTTCTTTTCATATCTTTCTTTTCTTCGATTTTTTCTTTGACAAACAATTTGGCATTGCATGATTTTTATATAAAAAAGAATTTTTACCTTTTTTTTTTGTACGTTACTTAACCAGTAACATAAGGTTATCTCCTCACATGTACGTATGCTTACATATATGCATTGTTAACTGTGCGAAGAGTCGTTGCGTTATCGTTTGTGAGTGGTAGAGAAAAGTGCCTTTTTGTCTTTCGGTTACCTTTGCCAAATTCATTTGACCGGAAACTTAAGTTTATTGTTGGATGGCATCCAGTTAAAAGCTTTCTGCCATAAATGCACTAAAAATAGCAACAACTATAACAAACATTACCAAATAAGTAGCTGTTTATATTGCTTGTAAAAGCAAGCTACAATAATGTGTACAGTACACACATGTACTTGTGTAAGATCAATGTCAGGGAAAAATTATATACGAGGATAAATATTTTCTTATAAATTTTCCTATCCCCACTAAACTATACAATGTAAAGAGTTTTACTTGTTGTTGCTTGCAACATGACAACTATTACGAGTATGTTAAAAACCATCATAAATTTTTTCTTTTGGGTTTGCACTTTATCTCCCTCTCTCTCTGTCTCTGTCTCTTATTTTCTATTTAAAGCAAACATTTGTGAATTTTTAAAATTGTTTCCATTTCGACGTTAAGAAAGTATTTTCTAAAAAAAATGTTTTAAATGACACAGAATTTGTTTATTTTTACCTACAATCCATCGGTTCCATTAATCATTTGCTGTGTGACATAACTTTCCGCTCCATTTATTTTACACAAAAACCACCCAAATATTTTTTGCTTAGAATAATTAATCAATTAGTTATTGTTGTTGGTGTGTTGCGTGTGCAATCAGGTGACAGCATCATTACATATATAACCTGATTCTTTGTCTATAATGTCTGTTATTATCACCTGCTAAGCTAGTCCGCGTGAATAGACGAATTAAGTACTTGCAGGCCTTCTTAGAGTATTTTGAAGCAAATATTGAAATCTGTCGAAACCTACAACAATTCAACAAAATATGCATCGTAAATGGTTTTAGAAAAAATCTATTAAGTACCACGCCCCCAACCCACAAAAAGCTATTTATCAGCCTTAACCCACCATGCACCAGCGATTACAATTACTTACTGAAAAAGTTTTTGCTAAAGGAAACATTTTTTAGAATTTTGAAGATCTTGCGGAAAAAGTCGATAATAGAACTCTAAAGCCACCTCTTCCAGAATAATTTCTTCTCCTAGACAACATAAATTTTTATTCACTTTCATGCCCAAAACTAAAGCCTTTTATTTCGCGCATTAGAAGCACCTTATTAAGCTTTCTCCAGATCTCCCCGAATGTTTTACACATACTTCACACTGAAATGAACGTATTCTTCTAAATGACTCCAAAACTACTCTATAAATCTTTAACCAAATCTTGGCACAACTCTAAACCATTTTCTCAACTTTTTTTAAGTACTCTTAAGAAGTACCCATGGAAATACCACAATCCTTTATAACAACAAATCATAAGAAATATGAAATTATTATTTATTTTTTATTGCAGCCTCATATGTCATAGAGGAGTCATTTAAATTGTCATTGTATCGCGTTGGTGTGGAAAATTCTTAATAACAAAACATTTCATAAATAATCGGAAGGACAAGTTATACTTTGCCAAATTGTACACACTCAATCATGAATGAGATAAAACAATAAAAATATTAAATAAACATAATAATGCACGAAAAAAAAAAGACAAGATTTTATCTTTAAGCAGATTTTTTTAAAATAAATCAAATTAATTGCTAAATAAGAGGCAATAAAATAATAAAAACAAATATTTAAGAAATTTTTATCATAACTAACTAATAAATACTTCATTGTGCTATACATATATCCTTAAAAAAGGATTTTTTGTTCCAGTCCTTTTCCTTTTTATATATAAAAAACAAAAATCAAACAAAAAATCCTTCAATTAAACATAAAGTAACGTTTTTAAAAGCTTAACAATTAGTAATAATTTGAATTATTCGTGTACTCCTTCAACTCTTCTGTTTCTTGATTTATTTTCTTAATAATTTTTTTTTCTTAAAGATAACCATGTCTTATTAGATTTTGTATACTTTTCATTTGAATTCATAACAACCGGCAGCTAGTAAAAAGAAAGGGACACAAGTTGAAGGATATTTATATAAGAGGAGAGAAAAAACGTTTATATAACTCTAACTGGCTACACAGGAAACTCAATTGGAATTAAGAAAACCATCAAGTTCAATTCAATTACGGAGAGTTTTTGAGATTTCATTTTTATTCAGGAATAGAATCGAATCGAATTCGATTAAAGTTAAAATTTAAATAAAAGAAAAATTCATCGCAAATCTTTCAGGCTTAATTAATTAATAGTGGCGGTTGCCACTCACTTTCCAAATATGTTTCAGCCAAATATTCGGACTTTTGCACCCATAACTAAAACTATTACAGAAACTTTTGGTACATTTCGAAAAAGATTTTGCACTCAAACTGTTTAGAGATTTAGGCAATAACTTACTAGATACAAAAGTCATTTCATATTTTTATACCGTCCACATAAAATGAAAGGTATATTAAGTTTATAATTCCGTTTGCAATACCTAGAAGGAGGCGTCAGATATCCTAGAACTGAGTCGAACTAGACATGTGTAAATTTTAAGATATTGAGCTGATATTTACTACACACACTTCCAGTTTTTGCCCGTAGATCGCTATTAAAAATGAACGAAATGACCACATGCTGCGCTTTCAATCAACGAAGATTTATTTATCTGTCAAAAAATTAAACTATGAGGTTAAAATTTGGTACACAAAGTACTAGAAATGGGCGTGGTTGGATAAAATACACGCCCCCATATTTATAAAAACCTACACACTATTAAAGGGCATTTTATATATATCTGCTAGATGTGGAGGGTATTCCTTAGTGGTTAAATATATAATTGTGTGATGTGTTTGGAAGTGTTCTCATCTAGGCTATAGGGAATCTCTGGCTCGTTGTTTAATAATAACAAACTCAAATGTTTTAAGCCTGTTTGTGCGTTTGCACAAATGGTAATGTATCATCCAAACTTGTAAGCTATTCGGTGGCCATTCACTCTACGTCATCGTCATCATCATGGTCGTGATTGTGTGATAGTAAGTGAGTTTGTTAGGAAATCAATTTAAAGGACAATGTTTAGAAAA
This sequence comes from Crataerina pallida, assembly GCA_949710015.1. Classification (NCBI taxonomy): domain Eukaryota; kingdom Metazoa; phylum Arthropoda; class Insecta; order Diptera; family Hippoboscidae; genus Crataerina; species Crataerina pallida. The sequence goes on from OX453290.1 coordinate 3,370,601, forward strand.
GGGTTTCTTTCTGCGAATTGAAAAACAAGAATATATACCGTTATAATTTTATTAAATGAAAACAATAAAGAAAATTAAAAAATAATAAATTTTCAAATACAAATCAGACCTTAGCCAGCCGTATAAATATTACATGAAAACATTGCGTTTCTCACATTCATTAGAAGAAGAAGAGAATTTAACAAATTATTGTCAAATCTCTAAGGATTTCAATATATAAAGGCTAACACTTACACGTGCTCATAAAAATTATTGTCGCACATCAATAAATCCATTAATAGGAAGATAGATGAATCAATGAAATAATTGGATATAAAGTGTAAAGTTAAGGCAGCAGAAGCAGGAAAGTGGAAAGAAAAGGTTGCCTGGCAATCAGTACATTTGTAATGCTTTTCAATGTTTTAGCAAAACATGACAATAATTATTGACAACACACAACACCAGTCCGAGGCGAGGCGCAGAAAAGTAGATAGAATTTCACATAAATAATATTTAATGGTCATCCCCCAATGAAATCGCAACACAGATGAACCCTCTCATACATGAATAACATTTGTCACATACGGTGAGTACGCAAGGTATCAACAAATCAAAACATAGCGTAGTAAATAGAGTATGACGATGGTGCTGTTATTCTATACTCACGTTGCATTTTTCTATTGATTTGCTATTCATGGCATAACCGAACACGTGGCCTACAATTTTCGTTTTTTCTATAATCTTAATACACACCCAGACTGTCATATGTGTATTCATTCGTATTGATTTCTATATTTCCTTTATCTTTACTTAATTGCTTCAGGAGAGAGAAAAAAAGCGATGTAACTAAAGCTTAATGGTGCCGTTATTAGTCATAAATAAAATTTCCATCTATTGTTTGCAAGATTTTTATCAATTGATTCTTTGCAAGGAAGCGTGTATGGCGGGCATGTCAGAGAGACGGTTGCAATATTACAATGTATCCGTTTATCTAATATTAAAATTTCCGTTTCAATGTCTCACGTTATCATTTGTATCTACGATTCGTCAGCTTGTTTATATTTAGAAAGAAAAACGTCTTTAATAACAAATAATAATATTTTTCATAAAGTTTAATTTTTCATTTTTTCATTTGAAAAAATTTTGAAAATTTTTCATTGTTTTACAAATTACTGCTATTTCTCTACCCACTCAGCCTGTGATACTAATTCGGAATATATACAACTTTTTGAAGTCTGCCATTCCTCCTTCTAAGCTATTGAAACATTTTATCAAAATAATATAAACTTGCATATAAAATTTATGGAAAATAGTTGTACTGCCCTTTACATATTTCATATTTTTGGACCTAAATAAACAAAAAATCTGAAAAAGAATAACACATACTATGTATTAAAGAACGGTATACAATTAAATAGATTTTCATATTTTTACGATCCAATCATAAAACGCACATTCTAACCATACACAACACTTGTGTCATATCGCTTGACATGGAAAGATAGAAAATGTTACTAACCAAAAAATAGTTACAACAACAACAACAAATAATATATTATTATATATATAAAACGTATCACCGCTACGTATCACGTATATGTGGTTGAAGGGGATACTAGTGCAGGTTTGGGGTCATTTTATGAAGTTTATTGTAAAGATTGTTCTTTTCGTCATGGCGTATAAGCTGCAGCATTTTTGTTGTTGTAATAAAATCTTTATATATATATCTTGGAATTAAATTATGAATTTCATAAACGATAAGGTGTTTATATAATAGACCCAACGACACATGTTAATACGTAGAGAAGTACAATACTGTGGAAAACTGTTGAACTCTCAGTTCCATTAAAAGTAAAATATTTAACAATCTTACTTTTTTAGCTCCCCCTAAAGTATTGTATAAATAATTGATTTAAAATTTTGTTAATTTTTTAAAACGATATTTTTCTTTTTTCTAAAAAAAAGTTAAAAATTTTTATTCATCAGTGTGCATAAACATTTATGGATATGATTTTGGTTAAGACGCCTTCAATTCATTCAATGTATTTATGAAATGTGACGCACCAAACATACGAGTATTTTTCTATACAAGTATTTATTGTATGGACAATTATACCTTTTCGAAAATATTACTTACCACTCACAGCATACCTTTTTGCTTAACGCTATCACCCTCTAAGGTGTTAAATTTTCGAACAATATGGGATTTGTGTGCAGATGAAGGGTCTTTATAGTCTATTATTATTCTGCTTTATTATAGTAATAATAGCAACAATAACAACTACAACTATGAAATGGAAAATAAGAAAGGTTTTTGCAAAGGCGTGTGCACTTGATGACAACATATGGTCAAAAAAGAAATTCAAATTTAATATCATTTAAAATTTAATATTCTTTTAATATTTGTGTGAACAAGTATGTATTCATCATATGCAGGGATTGAACAAAATAATATGAACACCATGTATTCCATGGTACATCTTGTTGCAGTTTTCACACTACAAAAAAAAGCCAATCGTTGGTGCTCGGTTAGCGGGAATGTCTATGATGAAAGCAGCAGAATTGTTTAATATTTTACGAGCGACAGTATCCACGGTAATGGCAGCATGGTGAAGCATTATTGGCATGAAAAATGACAGCAGAACTCAACACTAACTTGAATAAAACTGCTTCGTTAAAAGAGTACAGCGGAATCTCCATTCATGGAAGGGCTGCAGTTGCGAAACCCTTTATTTCAGATGTTCACATTATTTTGTCCATCCCCTGTATACACATATTTGTCCATAAAAAAGAAAATTAATGAACTTTAAAAGAAATTAAAATAAAATGACGCCTCATTAAAACCGAGTAAAAAAGTATTCTTGGGGTAAATAGTGAGATTTTTTATAATATTTTTATTCCCTTTGTTCTATTCCAACTAATACGAGAACTGCCCTCGTATTGCACAACCGCTTAGTATAACATTTTACTTACTTAACTTACAATTGTTTAATTTTTCCCTTACGTCTTATTTCGAAACAATCTAAAGATGACAAGTTTTACAAGCTGGCTTCCAATTTCTTCTTTTACCTTTTCCCATTCTCTTTATATTCTTCATGGATTTTCTTTTGCCACTTTTTTTTCTATACTCGTAGAATTACCTTAATTTCCCTTCATTAACATAAAGTATTGTGACATCTGTTGTGAATCTCTAAACACTATGCAGTAGACCCAAGAAAAGCAAATAAAAAGGAAAACAACTAACTACACTCGAAACGACCATTTTGGCCAATTGAAGAAATAAGAAATTCACTGCACAACGTTAAGGCGTTATGTACATATAATGATGTTAAGAACGATGACGCTTTAGGTTTGGGATGTTATCATGTGCGTCACATATGACACGTAACTAAATATTTGAATTAACGTAAATAAACGTGTGTACTGTGGAGAATGTCCATAAGTGATGTAAAGGTTTTTCAAAATTCTCTAAACAAGGAATGTGAAGGTTGACGTATACAACAAAGTTTAATGTAAATTTGATGAAATTTTCAAACACTCTACCCAAGCTTTGCTAAGGTTTGAAAAGGTGAATCAATTTGTAGAAAGTAAACTTTCTTTACACACTTTAGCTCTAAGTGGACTCAGGCTGATTGGCTTGAAAAGAAGATTTATCAAATATTTTCAAAAATATCCTTCTTGTCGCCAAACTTGTGATACATTTAATTCCTTAATGTTTTATGATATTTGTTATACGAATGAAAAATGCTCCACTTGAAGTTAAAATTGGCAAAATGCTTGTGAATCTTTTGATCGTGGAATGTTAAGTGGCTTCCAATCAATTGGTCACGTATTCAAACACATTTACACACATTAACCAATTTAATGAAACTCATTATTCAGATCAAGCAATGAATAAATTCTTAGATATGAAATTGAAAAGGTGCAATGATTTGTAAAACATTAACATTTATATACAAAGCTTTCGTTTTAAACATTTTTAATATAAGTTTTGTTACAAAAACATGCAGAGTCTTGGATGTCCACCTCATATGCACAAAATCAATTAAAAATCATGCCGACGATTTCTCTCCAATCTGTAAATTATAAAAATTATTGTACCACATTAACCGCGCCCCCACTGTGCACATGTCCAAGAAGAAAGTCATTTTAAATGAAGATTTTTTTTGTGTTTATTTTCAGGACCACGCGACCATTCACATAAACATCCGATATTCATATATTCATACAGCAACAAGACTTTAAAATTGTAAATTGTTTACAAAAAGAAACTTTCCTGTTGTTGTTGTTATTGTTTACTTTTTTTTTTTTTTTTTAATGTATGTTAAAAATTCGCTGTGTATGAACGTGTGTACTTAAGCTAAAAATTTATAGAGAATTAATGTTTTTGTTGTTATTGTGTTATTGCTTCTCATTCAACAAACGTTGAAAATTCAATTTTCAAAATATTTACAACATCGCTTACATGATATTCAAATAAACTTTTCATGTTGCACCTTGTTTGATGGCATCGCCTAACATGTGTGTTGTGTGCGGCGTTGTATGCATAATGTAATAAAAACACAAACAACCCCTTATAAACAAATTTACTTACATGCATGCACACACACGCGCATAAACTTTCTTAAAGTGTTAAAAGAGATTATTTATACTGTCAGTGATAGATGTGTGCGGACACAAATAAAGAATTTCTCTTTTATAATATCAATGGGTGGCATTTTGTTATTGTTGCTCTTGTTGCTGCTATTACCTCTGTGGTTGTTGTTTATGTTGTAACTACTTAATTTTCTTTTTTAATTTTATTAATATCGCTTACTAAACTAAACAGTTACTTGCCGACCACTGCCAACTGTTTTTATATGGAGATGCAGGGTATCTAGAAATGGTTTAAGCCAAATTTATCGTTTTCACTTGTTTTTATTATTATTGTTGTTATTGTAGTTATTGTTGTTGTCACTGCTGTTATTTAATCTCTAAGTACGCCCTAACATAAAATAATGTTTATACAACATTGAGGTGATTTTAAGTGATCAAAATTCGATAAAGTCTCTATCGCTATATCTCACAAAAAAATATACAAAGAGATATAAATTTGTATACATATATAGCCACGCTTTATACATTTATTTTGTCTAGTTTTATATTCTTCTTTTAAGACATTTTGTTTATTTACCATTCAATTAATGGCCATTTGACAATGGGAACGCATTCAACTCGATCACTTACACACGATTTTATAACTGAATACAAACTAATTGCCATAAAATAATTTTTGATTTTTATGCATTTTGTTTGGGCTGCAACAATGTCTGTTTCAATGCAGTATGGAGGTGCCTTCCAATCATCGTCCAGTTTCACTAAATATCATCATCATCATCATCATCATCATCATCATCATCATCATCATTGCAATCATGAATGAATAAAAATGTATAAAAAAACATCATTGCTCTAAAATCATTAACTGCAACGTAAACAGCATGCACATGCACGTCAATATATAAAATAAAATGCATATCTCCTACACATGTACGAATGAGAAACTTATTTATATATCATTGTTAGGGGTTTCGTATCAAAAATCCTCTTAATGGAATTAAAAGTTATGGGAAAATTTCACTTCAGATGAGCAGTTGAATTTTTCACTAATCTTATGATTTATTTGCCTAAAGAGGCATGATCTTGTCTGCTTATTAATCACAAATTTACAAATATACGGTTAATTTATATGAAACTTTGATGAAGTGTAAAAAAAATAATAAAATTAAGTTCTTTTTATACATATTAGCTAGGAATACCCATTTCTGAGCATTCATTGTTTTACATAAATGTCGATAGACTTGTGAAATCTTTTAAAATTCAAACAAAGAATGATTGTGTTGAATAACAATTCTCAGAGGTACTCTACTCATGAATAAAGGGAAAAAATGGAAAAACCTCAAATAAAAATAGCACGAAATGTGATTTCAATAGCATGTTACAAATTTGTTGTCTTTTTTTATATGAGTATTCAATAATATATGAAGGAAAAGAACTGAAAAAGCTCAAGCTTAGACCCTCTACATTTACATACAAACAGTAGGTGTGGCACGTGCATGATTGATCCATTTTGACCTATTTAAACAGTGATCAGAAACCAGAAGAGTCTGAAACGGAAACTAGAAAAATTTGTAGAATAACATAAAATATACGATCATGACAGTGACAACAATAGATAGGCACATGGACATACGGACATAGAGACATACGGACATACGGGCATATGGACATAAGGGCATAAGGACATAGGGACATTAGGACATTAGAACATAAGGACGTAGGGACATAAGCACAAAAGGAAATAAAGACATAAGTACATACGGACATAAGGATATTACATGCGATCTACACAGTTTTTGATGTTCATCAAGAATATATGTACCTTGTAAGCCTGTAGGACATCTCCTTCTTGCAAATAGAATGACAAACGTAGTAAACTCTTACCTTATGTGAAGGATACAAAAATATCTCCAATAGCCAAGAAACAAAACAACAAGAAAAATCTAAGAAAAGTGTTGTGAGTACATGTACAGAAAAGTCTTGTTAACGAGATCCCTAGAGTAATGCAATATAAATAGGAGAAAATAAATCAACCAACTGTAAAATGAAACATAACCTTTTACATTTACGTGAAGCATATGCTTCGTGAGATATTCTTCTCACCTTTCCACAGTAATTGATTAAACTAATCAAATGATGGCGCTTTCTGCAAACGCAGCTCTATTAACTTTATTAAATTTTAAATTGTATGGAAAGCCTTTGGCGATGTATAAAAATGAAATGTTCCTAAAAAAAAAAATTGTAAAAAAACTTAAATTGTATGCAATCCTCAGCAAATTGAAAAGTTGTGCGCTCTCCAGAACTGACTCAAGTGCCCTCAACACCCAATTTTGTTAAGTAATGCACGAAAATTGCATTCTTCAAATGCAACACACCAGCGCATAGCCGACACCAAAGTGCTGCACAATTGTTCATCAAAAAAATTTAAAAAAAAACATAAAAAAGAAGCAACAGAAGTAAAGAGTGAAGTACACTCCGCTAAAATGTTGCAATTGTCACGCTTACCAGCCCTAAAATTTAATTGAAATTTTTTTCGGAAAATTAACAAAAAAAAAAAAAGAAAAAATCGAAAGGAAAAACCGAAAAAAGAATGATTTCGCCCCGTACAAGTGAATGAAGCCAGTACTTCACACCTTTAACAAGTGACCGAAAATTTATGTTTACGGCTGGTTCTGCTGACTGCTGTCGTCTTTAATGAGTTTAATGATGTGAGCAAATAAGCGAAAAGTGTGTGCAACGCACAACTTACTCTCAACACACCGGCCAAAACAAACATTACATTCATACAACTCCACAACAGCACAACTTTTAAACGTGAAATGAACATTTCATCGTTTGTCTGAAGGGAATTAATCAAAAATTACATAAAAACAAAAACAACGATTTTTTTTTATATTTAATTCATTCTATGCTCAAAAGTTGTCTTTTATTCAAAAATAAATTCTATTCATTTGTTGTTGTTCGCTTTAAATTAAAATATGCACGTTCTTAACGCTTACTTAATTTATTGCGCCTCTCATAACATTTATTTCATTACAGCATTCAGGCGCATTAAAAATATAATAAATTTCTTTTAAAATTTTTAAATAAAATATATATACAACGCTCAAATTAAGGAGAGGGTATACTAAGGTAGTCGCACCGTTTGTAATATAGAGATATAAGCGTCAAACGTCCGTGCGTCTGTCTGGCGTTGGCATTCTCACAGTCGTAAATTTTAAGAGCTTTTCAGTGGTTTTGCTGAAACCGGGGGGAGTTGGCCCATAATTTACAATAAACCTTTTTTTTAACGTATTATGTACTATAATAAAATGCCACGCCCACATTTCATGAAAGCATCGACCTAAGCCAAGTTAAGTTTTCTACTTCTATTTCTTAATTCTTATTTCTTGTAAAATAAAGCAAAAGACGAAGAGTACAATCTCGGGAAGTGATACTCTATGAATTATATTTTTCTGCTTGCTACAAATTATTTAACGATCACCACTAGACGAAGACAACTTTACGATCGATCATAAAAACAAATAGCCGTTACAATAACAAACGAGCCATGCAACAAGTAAATTGGCCAAAAATACGAATCATACAATTATCCATAAAACTGCAAGCGTCTGTATTCCCACACGCTTCATTTGAACTTTTATGAAAATATTTTCTATGTTAGCACTAATTTATTACAAGGTATAATCTTGTGGTTTGTAATGTAAAATTCTTCAAATTTTCCATCATTTTATTGCCATCAATTAGTTACAATAACATTCTCATCTGTTTGTATTTTTGCTTTCTTTCTTCTCAGATAATCTAAATTCATATTCCTTGAAGAGTGACAACATATTCAATAAATAGTTCTATGAAGATTTTCATACTCCATCAAACTAAAAATATTATATAATGTTTTTTATGTCGGTCTGTGGTACACCCACAGTATTACCTTGCAGCAGCAATGTACGGTAAAGTGAATTTCAAATGAAATGTTCCTGAATTGTTGTTGTTTGTTGGTGTATATCGTATGAGTAATAACATTTCGTTTATTTTGACAAAGTCTTCTTAATGTATTGTGACAATGTTTTATATGTAACAGCATTTAGTTTCACTTGTTGATACCAACCACATGGTCTCAAGTTGTCCGAAATAATAAAAAGTTTATTAACAATATGTGTATAAATTGCGTGGAATGAAGAAGGAAATGATGAGTCATGTAAAGATTATGAAGGGTGAAGAGTTATAAAACTTTTTCCAATTCACTCCATTTGCAATAAATTTTTAAAGCAGGTTTTTAAAGTTAATTCGAACTAAACAGAAAGTAAACGGATGTAAGGACAAGCTTTAATTGATTAGAAATTGATTGATTTGAACAGAGTAACCGAATAAGAAATTAGTACATATGCCCAAAAACTTTAATGATTTCCCAATATTCAGACTATCTCAAAATAGACCCAAGTGTTGTGAGAATAAAGTTAATACTATTTACAAACTAAATTTATGTTTAATTTGACATAAATGCGTATATATTTCTATATTAATTAATTTTGCATTCACACGTACAATATATTGCCACAAAAACATAAAACTGAATGAATGAGTTTTTAGTATTAGACAAATATAAATTCATTCGTATAAGTGGCCAACAAACTAAATTATTTTATGTGACAAAAACAATCAATTCTATGCCAACTAAATATTGTAACATTTTATACCAAGTATAAGATCACCGAGCTAGAAAGCAACAATGTCTTAACTCAATGGCATCGGAAACGAACAAAAAACCTTAATTTGATTTAGGCCATATCTTAAGTACCTAAAAATAGAGAGTGGGCGTGGCCTGTATCTGATTATGCCATTTAATAGAGTATGTCCTACATATGAAAGAACGACTGGAATTATGAGTCAAATTGGATTTTTTGTAAATTGTGGGCGTGCCCTCTAACCGATCGCACCCATTTTTTGTTTTAATAAAGTTTAATTATAAATTTCAACTTCACAGATATGTGATGGATTATTACAGATTGTGGGCGTGATACTTGGCCGATTTTGCTTATATTAAAATCTACTTACGTACAGCTCGATATCTTAAAATTTACAGTTTATTAGCGTTTCAGCAGCACCCATTTTGACGGACATGTCTAAATGAATTCAGCTTTTTAAAGCTGATTATACTTCGTAGGATGTCCGAGTATTCCTTCTGAGTGTTTCATATGGAATAGCACACTTAGTAAATCTTGTATATTTTATATAAAGTACGATAAATTAATTGAGAAAAGCGAATATGATCTTTTCAAAAATAATTACACATTATATTAAAACAACTTATAATTAGAAAAGTAAACTTTTAACAGAAATGGCAGCTTTTTATACGAATTATGTTAATTACTATAAAATTCGTTATGACAAAATTGCAAGTGATTGCGAATTAAACTAATTAGACCGAATTCAATAAACAAATGAGTAAGAAAACTAAATTTGGTTTAAGGTAAATCTTAAATACCCTTCATATATACATACAAGCAGTAGGCGTGGCAGGTATATAAATACGCCTCTAATACGACATATATTGCGTCTGCAAGCTGAGTCGGCATGTCTGTTCTTCGACCACGCCCATTTTTTACACATCGATGGATAGATTAATTATAATATATAGTTCATAGTTCAATTTTTGGTGCAAATAAATAGATTTTTACTAATTGTGGGCGTGGCTTTTGACCGATTTGGTCCATATTAAATAAAAAAAATTGCGATCTGGGTGTAAAAACTAAAAGTGTGTGTACAAAATTTCAGCTCAATATCTTGAAATTTGCGCCCATGAGAATGCCAACAACAGACAGATCGACGGACATGCTGCCATGCATAAATGGGTCAATTCAGTTTTTGATGTTGATCATGAATATATAAACTTTATAGAATCTCCTTCTGGATGTTGCATATAAAATGACAAAGTATACACCCGTCTTATGTGGAGGGTATAAAATCAAATGTTATCAGATTTTGAACTAGAATTTAGAAATTGAAATACATGACGCTAGTGATCATGGGAAAATATTTGCAAAAATATACTTGCATGTGCCTACAAAATATTCTGACCTGTCAGGGGCAGGGGGAGGCGCCGCCACGACGTTGGCAGTTGTGTTTGGTGGCCCCCACTTACCGTTCCAAATAGCCGCTATTCAACACAAAATCCGGCACTTCACTTCATTGCATTTTACCTCAATGAAAATTATATCGAACGCGCCTCTTTGCCGCATACGCTGACTGTGGACACCTTTTTCTTTTCCTTTTGCTGTCTTTTTTTGTAGATAAGGTAAAAGTCTATTTGATTGAAATTGTACGACATGTTGCCGCCTTCACTTCAAATAGTGCTAATTGTTTGAAAGCATTACCAAGGACAGGAAACGTATAGTTCGGGGTGTATATCCTCCACATGTGATGATGTGTACTAAGTTTTTCATTCCGCTTACAACACTAGGAAGAAAACAGACGTTTTACGAAGTAGGTATTTTTTTGTTCAACAGCAAAATCAGAGTCAATCTGGACATTTAGGTTTATGTGTCCGTAAGTCCATCGCGTTCGTAAATTGAAAGGTAGTTAAGAGTAATTTTGTACAGACCTATTCCTATTTTTGATAAACAGCTTGTTTTCTAAATTGGACAAAATCGGTTAGAAGGCACGCCCACAATCCATAAAAATGTATTTACTAGGAACAAAAATTGAGCTATGAAGTCAAAATTGGGTACACTTAGATTTAGCTTAAATGTGCTAAAGATGGGCGTTGTCGGATACACAATTTAGCAAAAACTTTTTTTACCGCATAATTCTACTTAATGCATAACGTAGGAGGCGTGCATGCCACAGCCACAATGAAGGGGGTGATGGAGGGTGTTGGCCCACCAAAATTTAGATTTAATTAGAAAATATTCTATTGCTTCACGATCACTGGTTAATTGGGTTGACGCCACACATACTAACGCAAAATTATACCCGCAAAAAGTTTTTTTTTTTTTTTATATTACAAGTGCAAGCTAACTTGTAAAATAGATTTTTTAGTATAATCAAAATATCCACCTTGTCTCAACTGCATATGTGTGTAACGTTTGTAAACGCTAGCGGTTGTGCATTCTGCATACAGAACAATTTCACATGTTTATTTATTCGCCTGTTTTGATTTCACGCTAATGCTTGGCGTCAGTAGATGTCGTAGATTGTCATTGCAGTTATGCAGACAACATGTCGGCACGCATTATTTGCATTTTAATGCCACTTTCTTTCTTGCTTGCATCAAATCTCTACACTACTACTCTACTTTTCCTTTTCGTGTGCGTAATTTTTTTTTTTTGTACGCGACAAGCAAACAAAAATATTAAAAGAACAATTAAGGGCAATTGACATGAATGTAAATGTTTCGAGAGCAATTGTTACAATCATTACATACATACAATATTTGTTCAATCATTTGCATAGAAAATAAAGTAAAGAAAACTACATTTTGAATAGGAAAAGTCTTAAATACCTCGCGTCACTATACATGGGCGTGGAATAATTAGGCGTTTAATGATATTAGTGCATTCATTACATCTCAATTTTGGGCCTACCTAATATACAACCATGCCCATTTTTGGCATATCAATGCATGAATCAATAATAAATAAAGAAATTTACAAATTTTCAACTTTATAGAAGATTTTTGCCGATTTTGGGCCTGGATTTTGGACGAATTTTCCCAAATAGCGAACCAAAGAACCAAACAACCCTTTACAAAAGTTTAACTTAATATCTCAAAATTGGCGATCATGAGAAAACCATAAATCTACTCAGTTTTTATGCTGATGACAAATATATATATTTTCTAAAATCTCTCTCTCTCTCGAAGGGTATAAAAACAAGCTAAACAATTATATTTGACTTGGATCAAATCTTGAATGAACGCACCAGTGGAAGGTAATATCCACCAAATCTATAATCAATTTCATATTAACCATTATGATGGTGTATATAATACTTGCTCGTATATAATTTTATCATGTAGAAGAAAATCAAAAATCACTAAATTTTAAAGTGGTCTCATTGAAAAAACATATAAAATAATTATTATCGTCTACAAACCTTCACAAAAAAAAAAAATTACTTAAACATACGTTTCAATGAAAATTTCAATAGCATCTGCAGACATAACATATGATCGTAAACATTTTCTAATGTACAATATAAGATATCCTTGCTCCTTTTTACAACCTCCACCTTAGTGGTGAAAGTATGCAAAGTTTGCTATTTCGTTTGCAACCATACAAAGCTAAACTGGTGCCATATATATCCTTGGTCAGCATCATAATAAGCTCCTCATTAAGGCTTGTTACACAAAACTTCTTTTGATGTACAACCCGATCTATATGTTAATACGAAATACATGCACTTTTAGAATCTGTAATTTGGTTCTTTGGTTCTTCTTCTTCTTGTATTATAACCTGCAGCGTAGATGCGAAGAAGATGCGGCCACAGCCAAATTTAGTTTTCTGACTTGTTCTCATTATATTTTCCATTTAGTTCATAATTTATGTAAATATTTGTTAATAAATTTTTTAAATGATTTTCTTTAGATTTATTATAATATCACACACGCACATACGTATGTATGTCTATACACATCTCCTTAATCTAGCCAACAATTGTCGTAAACGTACACTTACTTTTGATGTACTAGCACATAAATATATTTTTAATAGTTTTTAGTTGATTATTTTTACGATCACCTCAGCATTTGATGTGTTTGATGTGAGAGAGAATAGTTGACGTCAACTTTTTTATTATTATTATAAAAATCGATTTATTTCTGTGGTTTTTGTAAAGAGAAGCATAACCATCCTCTTTCTATCAACTTTCCTATTATCGGCCAGCTGGTAAAATTGTAATCAATAGAAGAAACCATAAAAACTAAAAGCAATTAATTAAAAATGCACCAGATATGTATACATACCAAGACGGTTGTTGTTTTAGTGCTATACGGTACAGCGCAGATATTAACGTACAAAGTCAATGAATTTTAAATAGTGTGTGTAAAATGAAACGGTTTTTATGATTATTTTCAAGTCAAATGTTCAAATTTTTTTATATCCTTCGCTTAAAATGGAGGATATCAGGAATTTTGATCAGGATCAAAATTTATCTTTTATTTATCATTTATGAGTCAATCTAAACATGTACATATGTCCGTATGTCCGTCTATTGTAGACACTCTCACGATCGTTACTTCTTGAGATAAGGTGGAGAAATTTTATTATTTAGACAACTTTAGTTTCTTTACGATCTTTATTTAAAATGGGCAAAATCGGTCAAAATCCACGCCCACAATCTAAAATTTTTTATTTATTTACGACAAAAATTGAACAATAAAATTGAAAATTAAGGCACATTGTTTATAATTACCCCTTTCTTGAATGTACCCAAAATGGGCGTGGTCGGATAATAATTACGTTTACAAAAAACCATAATTAACGTAAAACTCCACTTGCAAGTTGACTCATACCCTATTAAAGGGTGTAATTATATACTTGCCACGCCCACAATAGACAAGGAGGGTACTTAAATTTAACCTTAGCCAAATTTAATCGTTTTTCTTGTTAATTACTAAAACCACGATAACGGCCAATCGGCGTCATAGTCATTGATTTTATACATTCTCCTTTAATTTTATTTATGTTTTTTTCTAAGAAGAAAGTAAAGTTTATTAACCATCATATGTCATCTGCTTAGTATTTAAAATAACATTATTTTGGTCACATTTATGATCAACAGTATGAATGGAAGTAATTGTCGTCTCCATTTTCGTTCACAAAGTAGTTTTATTTTTGATATAATTGGTTTTGTTTTGTAATTGATTGTAAGAAACCATATGTGTTTCTTTAGGTTGATCAATAAACACAAAGTAAAAGTTGTGAATGTGTGTTATAGGTTTGCTATTAAAGTTAAAAGAAAGCTTTAACTTTTTTTTTAAGGATTTATCTATTGTAGCTTGAAATTGCCTCCTTACTAACAAATGATAAGACTTGGCTTAGGCCAAATCTTAAATATCTGGTATATTTATATATAAAATGTGGGTGTGGCAGATACCTACATATAAAATACTGACACACTGAGGAACATGACTGCCATGTTCCCTTCCTAAAATGTAGTTCTATTCAAACTGCTTTAGCGAAAGTAATCGATATATAACAATTTTGGAATGAAACTGTGATGATTTCTTATACGTATGTATTCTTGTCCAACACCCCTCTAAAACAAAACGACCACAAATTTGAAAATCTCTGGGGATGCTTGTAAACAAGGCGCATCCAATTCAAACGCATGCAATCAACTGATGTATGATGGTACGTACGTAGCCATTTCCTATTAAAAAACAATAATTACGAGACAAAGTGCAAGGTGGAGATGGTGTGGTATTAGAAACAGCTAAAGGAGTTAAGCTCTTATGAAAAGGATATAAAAAAAAACTGTGAAAATTAATGAAATCGTTTACAAGCCAAAAAAAAAAGTTTAAAATTATGAACAACAACAACAACCACTATTACAATGCACAATATAGACAATAATTTACCCTTATTGAAGGAAGTGTACGCTAAGCGTCTATGCTGGAAAATACCAGAAATTATGATAAATTTAAAAGCAACAGACAGATAGGTACTCAAGTGGCAAAACATTTGCCAAATAACAAAATGTGCCAAGTCAACCAAGTCTGAAAATTCATTCAACAACTCATACTTGCCCAGTGATGGGCACGTGTTAACCTTTAAGTGGATGTATAATTTCAGCACAAAGTTACAGATTCATGTTAATTTACACCCTGCTCTACGAGCGAGCGTGCGTTATGGCCAAAAGTGAAAACAAATCAAATTCTTAAATGGATTTCAAGAGTTCTTGCTAATGTGTTTTTTCTACTTTCCTTTCATTATTGTCGGTTATTGTTTACTCTCCCATCCAATAACATCGCCAGAGAGAGTGAATTTATGGTAAATTATAACTATTATATGGCTAAACGTAAACAGAACTGAAAAAGTCACTACTTCTCTCAAAAGCACAATAATCCTAAAAGGGTAGCGAAGGTGCATCCATTAAAAAGGTATATATGAATGTGCATATTATTATATGTAGCGACAGACCCATTGACACAACAAATTAATATTAATTTTTGACGCACGCTTATGTGACACATTTTTTTCTTTTTTTCTTAATGTAGGATAGAAAAATGGAATTATCATTATTTCCGTTGATTCGTGAAACACTCCCCGGCTCTCCCTCTAGATTGCTAAATTTCGCTGTATATGGCGTATTGTAGTTATTATTGTAAGGCTAAAATTAAAAGTGAAATGAGCCGAATGTCCTTTTGTCACTTTTTTGAATAATTATTATGAATTTTTTTCCACTTGCAACATTCCTCTCGAAAGAGTAAGCGGTGCTTGTTGAAAAGAGTTTCAGTTTTCCTTTTTTTCAAAACATTTTCTCATTATTGTTGTATATACAAAAATATTTATTCAAGTGTTAAAGTGTAATTTTGTGTGAATAGTAAAAATAAGATTCTTTCCTTACCCTCAGCATTCATTTTTCACTACGATAGCGTTACACCTTTACCCTCTCAATTCAACACAGCGGACATTAACAAAAATTTTCCCATTTTTTTTTTTTTTTTTTCAAAATATTTCGCCATCCAAAGTAGTTTCTAAAGTAATCAATCCTTGTAATTGCAAACTTGAAATTATTTTTCATAGAAAAGTTAGAAAAAAAAAACTCAAACGAAAGGGAGAAAAAAGTTGAAATGAATAAAGATGAAAATTATCGTGAAAAACGTAGCGATAAATGAATAAGAAAATAGAAAAATGTGAATAACTAAAAAAATTTGTATTTTATTTTTTTTTTTAAGGAAAAATCAAACATCAGAAAGGCTGTGAAGTACTCTACTGAGGAAGTAGGAATGCTTTAGACAATAAAGGGGATTTTTTTTTTTTTTAGATAAAAAATCTCTATAAAAAAAATTAAATTTAATTTACATGAAAAATGGGCGTGGCATCTACATGATAATATTATTTTTAACGATTATTCAAAAATTTGCTTTTATTTTAACCTAAAACGTGCATTTTTTTTATAAAACAGGGATTCTTGTAAATTATGGGCGTGGCTTTTCATCTCCGCTTTCTCAATCAACTAATTATTAATACATTATAATGATAATAATTAATTTTTAACTATAAAAAAAAAATAATATTTATAGTGGGCGTGGTTTTAAGGGACATATATATACACAACTTAACGTCTGTCCAAAAGATGGACGTATGGACAGTCATGACTTTATAGGACACTACACATCTTTATATGAGAATGAACAAGTTTCAGATTTTCTTTATAATTTTATTCAAAGAAAAATTATACTAAAAAATTTTATACTCTTACACGAAAGTAACGCTCAACATGATGCAGTAGCAAATAAATGAGTAAAAATTATTCATTGTAAAATATTAATGTTTACACTTAAAAAATAAAACGTTTAAAATTGAATTCATAAAACGAAGAGACAGAAAGAATGACTAAAATAGAAGTCAAAAGGAACACGTAAGAAAGTCTACAACATCAAAGTAACACAAATGAATGTTTTATGTTGGGAGCAGAGCATGTCCAAATACTCTCAAAGATATTGATTCAGGTATTTTATTGGGAATATTTCTTCCTACACATACTAAATAAATAAATACTGATGAAACTTATTACTAAACTTATTACTAATTAAGGGGAAATTCCAAATTCTAATAAAAAAAAATGAAAAAAGCAATATTCCTAAAATGCAAGTTTTCTTAGTTCTGTAAATTGTTAGTACCACAAATTATTAATCATTTTTTTCATTACAAGCCCGAAAATGTTTTTTGTTACCTCTTCATGATGGTATGCCCTGATAGAATAATTAAACTCAATTCAACAGAATTTTTTTCCTTTCACCACAACACTATTTACACCATCTCCCTCATACATGAACTGCTACAATAGACTAACAGTGCATTGCAATGTTGAAGAAAAAAAAAAAATTCATGTTAAATTGTTTTAAATGAATGACACAGCACCACATGTACGGTATGATGGTTATTAAAGTGAGATCGTAACACTTTTTATTTTTTTTTTTTTTTTTGAAAATACCTCGAAAATGTTGCTGTTATGTAGCAACTGTTATAAAAAAAGAAAATGCATGTTTAATAATCATAAATTTAGATTAAGCAGCAGCAGCACAACCACTTGGCAATGAACGATAAAGAAAACGGTTATACAAAGCAACACCACTTAGGAGGCAGATGACTTGTAAAATTAATCAATTGTAGCCAATTATTATAAAAAAATATATAAAACTCCATTAATAGAGGAACGCATAAAGTATAAAATAATAAATAGGACTCAACGTGTTAGTCAATTGGATCTCATAGATAAGAATAGTACGAAATAAACAAATATTTATGAGCCTTTAAAGGGAACATTAAATAAAGAGACATAAGTAGGATCTATGAATCATTTAAACATAGATATGGACTCGGTTTGTGATAACTTCGAAGGGCTCTTGCTCTTTGTCAGGTGGTTCTATCTCAGACTACTCGGATTGAGGTTGCTAAGCTAACGTACTAAACCACAACCCCTTACAGGGAGTTTAAACTAACACCAATTAATAATTGAACTAATGTATCCTCCTTTATTAATTGCTATAGATAAAGGCTCCTTGAAACAAATGAAAATATTACAGATCTGCAGTTGGGCAAAAATAAAAATTACTTGGTGTACTTTATAGTAAAAAAGATTTTGATCTGGTCACATATGTAATTTTCAGGCCCATGTCATTAAAATAATAGGACAAGCACGAATTTTTGTCATAAAATAGATCAATTTGGTAAAAGACGTTATGTGAAGAGAGGTTGCAAAAATAATTCGATTGAGTTCCTAATCTATTAGAGCCTCTGGCCTCGAAAGACTTTGGCTTAAAGAATTTGTACGGACTGACGGACATGGTTAATTCAATTAGGTATAATTAAATGTGGGTGTAAAGGATCTGATGATAGGGAATAAATAATTCAAAGCAATAATCATCAGCCTGATGAAGCGTTTTCTAAAGATAATAACATTTCCAATAATTGGCTTTAAGCACTTGCAAAGTGGCTGTATTTTATTTAATTAATTGTCTATCTATGTCACACGCACATACCCAAGAGCCCAACAAGGATAACCGCCTACGTAATAATATCCAAGCAAGAGATAATAATTTATTACCTCCTCTTTTAGGCGACAAAATGCAATTGTCTCCACACACGGTACGTTATGAGTGTGACTTAAGAAATTGCTAGTTAGACTTACACAGAGTCCTTAAATTATTTTGGCATCTAATTATCCCTAAGTTGTCACTAACTATGATCAAGTACATACCCACTCCTTCAACAACGAACAGCTACAAGCGACATAATAATATTGCCGTTTATTATAAATGCATACAATGAACGAAACTTCCTACAACACCAACACTTAAGACGCAATTTTAAAGCAAAGAAATTAGACTCATACCCCAAACATGGTGAATGAGAGGACAATCCACAAATCAAAGAAAATTACAAATATGTAAACAAATGAAATGTAAAAAGTATATACATATGTGTGTATAATAGAGAGAGGACAACAACAAACAGAAAACTTATGTTTGCTTATTTATGTCAAATATATCATTTCTAGCATACACACACGCAGTTTATAAACTCTGGCAAAGATTATACTTAAACGATATTTTTAAACCAACAACCATACTTGTACTCATTTTCTATTCATATTCGTATTCATATGTAAAAATGACGACAAGAAACGTTTTTCTTTGTTTTGGTGATTTTCTTAGGGTTTACACTTGGTTTTCCTTTAGCTTAGTTTTTCACAACCTAATATTCAAGAAACTTTCAGTACTACCGCACAATACAATTCATAAACATGACAATAATAACAACAAAAACAACAATAACAACACATAAACAAAAGACCATACATCATCAATATGTATAAACTTCTGCTTGCTATAATAAACTTTTGTGTATACAAACTTATGAGGAAAAAAAAAAACAAAAAGAAACAAAACATACACGCAACACACACAAGTCTTGTTCCATTAAGAAGTAACCCCAACTCCTTATGGTCGCCAAAACCTCTCCATTAACAACCAAAGACTGAAAAGCAATAAAGCAAACACAACTTAGTGATTTTGTACACAATTGCCTTTCAATAATTTTTACAATATTAAACTCAACACATCATGTGGAATAGAAGTGTATTAAGTTTGTTCATGTATATGTAATTTAGTTTTTACTGAAAATCACTTTCTGAAGCAAATTGACAATTTTTGTCTGTCCGTCTGTCTGAAATCTGTCCATTTGTTGTAATATAAAAGCCTTCAGTTTTTTAGAAATGTCGCAGCAATTACTGCCTAACCGTTAACCCAAATGGGATCATTTTTAGCGATCTACTTAAGATCCTTCTTAATATTATGATAATGAATGAATGAGGTCGAGGGTATCCTCACTTTAGTTAAACTTTTGCATCAGAAGAAGAAGCTGTCATTTCCCAATCATCTTAACTAGACTCATGTTTAAGCAACTGTATCATATTAATCAAATTTACATCAATTCGTGCAAAGATGACCTCAATATTTTTAAATTGTTTTCACTGATAAAACTTATTTTTAGCTTAACTCTTTTATTGATCTCTTTGGACTTTCATTACATTCAAAAAAAATGCATCCTTAAGGTGCGATGTACATGTTTTTCTTCAAAAAATTGAACGTTCGCAATATCCTTTATCAAGAACAGTCGCCATATATCTGAATAATTGGATTTACGTTGCAGAATGGTCGCCTCTAACCCGATTATAATATATTCACTTGTCTTTCTTTATATTCTTCTTCTGTACACAAAACTTAAGTAGATACTTGCACATAATTTCCATTGCGTAGGAATGTGATGGCCTATGTAGAAAGGAAAAAAAAAACAAACAGAAACATTCTATAAGACTTTTAGCCAACTTGTTGTCAGTTTGATTTTGAAAAATTAAAAAATGATATATTTTGCTATATATTTTATAGAATGATTTCTTAAGATTTATTTACATTTAAGTATGACATGATTGGGCAAATACTTGAAATGATCTATGACTGTAATTGGCTAAAAAAAAGAAATTGAAATGCATTCAGTTGGAATTGAACAAGTAAGAAAACTAAATTCGGTTTGGGCCGAATCTTAAATACTCTCTGTGTCCGTTTTAATTCGAAATTTTTCAAATCGGATTTCACGTAAACTAAGTTCTATTCCTTGTGTTTCCAAATATTTAAAATTCTTTCATTTTTTTTTTTTTTGATAATCATTAAGAAAGTTATATCTAATAATGCTATAACTCCTAGAAACGCCTTCAAGAAACCTACTAAAAATAAATAGAAAATAATTTCTCACTTTTAACACCAAAAATGCTTAATTCTGTATTTATAAAAATCTTCCTAGCATGTGTAGAGTTATTCATTATATAAATCGATTAAAAAAATATGCGACATGGACTATTTGTTCCTTTCTAAAAATGAATAAAAATACTTGACGCGTACATTTATCTTGTTAATAACGTCGGAAAAAACATCAAATTTGAATTGAAATGATTAACTAAGACAAACCAGAACAATAACGACAAAGAGACGGAAAAAAAAACCATGAAAAACGTGTAATGGAAGCTTCTTGCATGTGTCACTGCTATGTTCAGCTGTGACATTAACAAACGATGCACTTGGAAGCACATATGTCAACAATAATGTTGTAATTGTTTTTTGGTGTTCAAGAAATCGCTACCGTTTGGTTCACACACAAACGATTCGAAAAGTTTCTAAAAAAAAAATTAAAATATATTCAAATTAATCAATAATTGATCATTTGTCAATAGCAAGAGTTTTAATGAGATCGCACACATTTCTTTCAAATGTTCCCCAATGTACGTTCAAGGTGGCGGCAGGCATGCCTACATTCACGTTTTAAACAAAAATCATTTTTCAACATTTGTTATTAATTGTTTGTGTAACACTTCCTTAATCTGTAAAGATGACTTTGGTTTATAAATGTTTAAATGTTTACAAATGTACAACATCCACAGAGTGGCGGAGAGATTCAGCTAAAAACCAAACAAATGATTATGAGTATTTAGGGAGGAGGGGTTTTTCGCAATGCCTGCTATTACAGTACATTAGCGAAATTGAATTGCATTGTTAGGCTTTCATTAGGCCAGAACTATTTCGCATTATTGCATGTATATGAAGAAATACATTTACATTCATTAGAATCATCCATTCTATGGAATAATTTATCGCCCTCTTGCTGCCACATGTTTACACTACAGTTTTTGGCACATTAATAATTTTTCACCACCTATTTTTACTAACAATGTTGTATGAAGCTCGTTTACTAAATAGAAATGTGTGCAACCCAATGGCTGTCTTCATATTACATCAATAATAACAAACTCTATAAGATATTTTCGTTATATTACCAAAAATTCATACATAATTATTCTGAACCCTAGCACTCTTCTCACACTTGATAAAAACCCTCCCAAGCTCACAATACATTTGCGTTTATTTCATACATATAAACATCTTCTTCCTATAACGTTAAGCAAATGAATGCTCAATGTTAACACTCTGTGCAAAAACGCACACACATTCTCTACCTCCCATTATTCTCTATTATTGTCATCATTGTGTCAGTGTGTAATGTTTATATATTTGAATGCACTTGCTTTTCGGTTTTGAGGTATATGGCTCTACATACACGTACTGATTTTAAGTAACATTCAATTTCGTTGACAATAATTTGTGCCTGTAAGTGCGTGTGTATGTGTGTGTATACATATGTAGACCTTTTATATCAATTTTAACTAATTGACTGGAACAAATTTTATTGATTTTGTATGTGATTGAGCGTTTAAATGTATGTTGTGTACTCGTACAAATCAATATAAATCGTTTAGCATTTCAAAACGCATATGACCAAAAGCAATTTAAATATGTTAACATTTTGATTTGATATCCTATAAGGTATAATCAGTTTGCCATTCTGTTTGCTATACACAGGAGGAGGCTTCAGAAGCCTTATCAAGTTATAAACAAACATGGCTTTAGGAATTGTTCTTGGGCCTCTTTGAATATAATCCAAATGCGCAGCAAAATTTCACTTTTAATTTGATTTAAACTGTTTTATAGTAGAAATATGTAACTGCCACGCCCACATTATGAATATTTGGTTTTAAATATTTTCCTTTCAAATAAAAAATTAAAAATTCTTTAAAAAAAATGATCCCTTTTGTAAAAGATGCTGAGGGGCGAACCTGTTCACATTCCTATATCCAGCTTATGCCTTAACATAATCTTATTAATTCGCCATTTGTTAGCTAAATTTATAGGTATTTGAAACAAACAAACAAAACAACAACAACAAAAACAAAAACAATAACCAAGGAAACGGCAAACATTCTCATAATTCATAAAGTGTTCGCAAAAATATCAAATGTACGCTATAAGCGCGTTTCACACTAAAAACTGAAAACTGCAGCCACTTACTTTGTCATGCATCATAAGACTGTGTCAGTCATATCGAATGATAAATTGCATGAAAATATAACAACAATAATAACAACGTATAGTCATATACTCATAAGCAATACAGAAGGGAATTAAAATTTTGATGTAACGATTAATATATCACTTGTAATACAAGACAAAAGAGTACGAGAGAGGGCAAAAAAAAAAAAAACTCTATTCAATACATATAAGCAGAAAGCCAGTGGGATCTAGAGAGTGAGAGAGGGAAAGAGTGAGATAGAACTCAGAGAGGGATTCAACTTATAAAACACAACTCAAGTGAATTATTGAAAATAATACGCAAAATCAACTTGTGAAATGTTTAATGAAAATAGTAGCAGTTTATAGATAAATACTGCCCTTCACCAACTCCAAATAGAGCCACCCTTCCACCACTTACACTTTACCGTATTTATTTACGTTTGAAAGCATACTTTTTGGCTAACTGCTGTTGTAGACTGCTTCCGTAATCATTACATTATTTTTATTATACACTGAAAAGAAACAAAAAGAACTCATTGCTCAAAAAGGATTTATGCTCATCGATCAGTATTAATGAACCACTTTGTCCTTTTCAGTTGTTTCTTTATAATTCGCTGGCTCTCTATGAATATTGGAAAAGTTTTCCAAAAACTTTCCACGTTTTGTGCTATTGCTGTTACGGAAAGTATTAAGAACGCGTATGTCATGTCGCGTTTTGTTTTTGTGTAGAAAAGTTGGTCTCGTTTTTCATTCATACAGAACTTTTCATACTACAACAAATTGATTTAGTATCTGGACAAATTTCATCTATGTCTTAATCAATGAAATTTATTGATTTCAAAAATGTTTTGTTTTCATAGTTTTTAATTTTAATTTTTTCCTTTTTCTTTTTTATAGTTCATGATTTACACTTGAAATGACTGCATGGCAATTAATTTTTAAATCCCAAGTAAGTAAGATATTAATATTAATAATAAAAAAATATTTATTAAATAAAAATTTAATTCAAACGCAAAAAAATGTTATTGATGTTAGATGGAGTGATTGTAGATATCATGTTCAAATTAAAAATTTTGACTGTAAGACTTTAGACGATTATAATCGTGATACTTGACCAAGTTGTGTGCATGCGAATACAAATGAATCGATTTGTATTCCAATTAAAGATATTTTGAGAAGCCTTTGACATGTTGTTCTAAATGTAGCTCATGAAGTAGCAAATTTAGTAATTCCTTTATGAAGCGTATCATAAGTTCGTGTTGACTTATTCCGCCCACTTCCTAAGAAAAATTCTATTTTATTAAAGTTGCAACATACCGCGATGATGTCATGATTTCATGTCTCTCAAACAATTATACCAAACATATTATAAATGTGTGTGCGTGATCCCGTGAAGCTTAAGGAAAACTTTAAATTTTAAAACCATCAGCACATGTATGTCTTTCTAACCCAAAAACAATATTCATTCCCCTGGTCATTCATTCATTCATTCAAACAACTCTTTTCTTGTTCTTCTTTTTATGAATATAAACCAAAAAAAGCAAATGTTTTCTTGCATAGAAACCAAACAAAAAATTGATTTGTTTTTATTTTTCACACGCGTAGATGATTCCTACAACTACTACACTCCCTTTCAGGCCTAAATATTTAGTGAACACTTGAAATTCATTTGCCACATGTTTTTCTTTTTTTTTTTTCCTTACTTTTTATAAAAAGAAAACTTGTCATCATTTGCTGGTATGTCAGGCTTTGTTTCTACCCCACCACCTACAACCTCGCTCCCACTGGTGATGTCGCTTTATTGGTTGATTGGTTGGTTGTTGTCTCCATCATTGTCATCATTGTCTGCCTAAAATTTATGAGGTTGAATAGTGGAGAGAGCAGCCAACAAAACGTATTTTATTACAATTTTAATTGTACACCATCTCAAGTACTTTAAAGTTCTTTTGTAAGCGGTCTAACGATCCCTCCCTTTAAGCAATCTTTGCAACGCTTTTTTTCATTTTTTTCATTTTTTTCATTTCAATATTGAAAATTGTTTTTGATTTGGTTTCTACTCACTTTCACACACGGCATCATCATGTCTTCTTTAGAAGATGTCTAAGCAATGGTGTAGATTTTACTGTATATTTAGTAGATGGTGTTGTGTGGCCATAAACTGTTTAACACACACTTTAGTTTAATTGCCTCACACAAAACTTACACTTGCATACTGGCATGTAATATTCGGTGACACTTGTAGCTTTATACGCTTTATATGTGCATTTGCTGCCCTCCTCAACAGATGGAAATGCTTGCGGTATTTTTGTTATCTTCATACATTATGTCAACGATGTTTTTATTATTAAAAGTAGAGTAATAAGAAAAAAAAAGAAACATTTTCCTCATTCGTATCACTTTTTAATTTTTTACATACAACACACAACACATGCAAACGTTCTCAAGAGTTCGTGTACTTTGAAGTTGAAGCAAGAAGTTCAGTTTGCTTACGTAACTCTTTCAAAAAATATAAAAAAAAAAAAAACTTGTTGTGTGTGTATCATAATTTATTTTTAAATACACACTCATAATGTGGGAATATTTAGATAATAACATGACTTGATGTTAAAGCACAACAATAACAACAACAACAAAAACGTATCAAGCATCTAACTCCATTTGCCCTGCATGTCTCTCTCTATTTATCTCTCTTCTACTCTCTCTCTCTCTCTCTCTGTCAGTCTAACTAAACAAGTGTTTAATTAGGAAGTTGTCCTCTGTGTGTCTAGTAGTTAAAAGTGTTTTATGTTACATTTATGCACACACACACACATACATGTAGGTGTTATCGTGTTACAACAATAATTGTTTATGTGATTTTTACAATTAGCCTGAGAAAATTGTTCAGTATTCTGAAGTTATAAATCAGCTGCGTTATAGGAAATGCATGCAAAGTTAGTGAATTTCCGGTATAATCAAATTAAATGAATTCATCACAATAGCAAAAAAGGAAAATGAAATGGAAAAACTTAAAAATCAAAAAAAAAGTCCCAAATGGCTTTTTTTTTAACAAAAATATCTGATCATTGTCCCAGGATATTATACAGGATTTACAAAAACGTGTTCACATCGTTGTCCTTAAAATATTTTCAAACATTACAACAAACAAGCAGCTGTTTAACATAATGTAAAAGAGACGATAACAACAACAACGAATCTAGAATTTTA
This sequence comes from Crataerina pallida, assembly GCA_949710015.1. Lineage (NCBI taxonomy): Eukaryota > Metazoa > Arthropoda > Insecta > Diptera > Hippoboscidae > Crataerina > Crataerina pallida. The sequence goes on from OX453290.1 coordinate 3,397,014, forward strand.
AGAATTTTTTAATCAATTTTAATTGGCATGCATGCCATCAATATAATCAATAAACAACAATAACAACAACAGAATAATAATAATAATAATAATAATAAATAACGTGTAAAGTGATTTATTTCTCTTATTTTTTTTTGGCATTTACTTAGACACGCGTCTATATTAACGCCACATAAAACCAGCCCCACGCTACTCTTCCCTTCTATGTTTTACTTGTCACGGTCTTGATTATGTGGGCATTTCATATACAATAATTGAAAAGAAAATATTTTAAAATTGTCTCTTCTCTACGGGCAGACTGCAATACTGAGACCAAGACAATATACAAATTTTAATACGTTTGTTTATGCATGACAATAATACATCGTTAGTGGAGTTGTTGTGTTTCTCATGCGACATTATTAAAGAGCATAAGCAAATATGTTTGAAGGTAATAAATTATATGAAATGAGCGTTTAGGGTGGTGTGCTTATCTAATAAATATTTGAATTTTTTTTCTTCAGTTCTATGAAGGAATTTTTATGCTCCCCAACATGTGTATATACGAGTATATAGTGATGCCTATATATAGGCGTATGAAAATGTTTGCAATGCCCAGGAGAGATCCTTGAAAATCCTTCAAGAATTAGCAACGAATACTAAGTCGATCTAGTCATGTCTCGATATCTGTTCACTTCTCTAGTAACAAAAATTGAGATATCGATTCCAAATTTGACCGCGTAGACAGGTTGGTATTAAAATTGGACAAAGTGGGTCAAGCGACACAGCCACAATAACAACAATAACTGAACTTTTTTAAAAAAAATTTCCGAGTTACTCATTATGAAGCTTGTCAAGTATTCAAAATTTTACTTCCACCAAATATATATTTTTTACTTGTTAAAATTTGTTGCATTCTATTCAAGGTTTATACAGATCCGTATAATAATGATAAGTATAGCATTTTATAAACTGTCGCCTATCGAGCCAACGTCGACTTTCATGATAATATTCTTAACAATCGATGGGCGACACTTGAGTTTAAATTCCAGCTAAAGAGGCTCCTTCACTTTTTTCCTCTGCTGGATTTGAATCCGTGTTCTACAACAGGCACACTCTACTAAGACTAAGCCTTAACCCACTCAGCTACTGAAGGGAATAGATCTGTAGGCTGCGTACGTTAGTTGAGGACCTTACATATGCGAAAGAAATTTCTGTAGAACAACTTGGTTGGTTTTTTCATTCTTGTCAGATCATCAATGGAGGAAATAAGTTTGGAACACCAAAAGTTAACTTGTTGCCTACCAAGAGTTTCATTATATCTTCTTTAATTAATTATATGTTTCCGTAAATTTTAAAAACTGCTTCTTCTGCTAACAGACACATTAGCTGTTGATGGATTGAATTCTCACATTCATTAGTTTCTCAATAGTTAATAAATTGTGAAGAGGCTCCATCAGTATACTTTACATAAATAACCAAACAAAACAAAACGTCCACCTCCTTTTTTGTCCCCCTCTCTTTATATAAATAAAACAATTCATAAAATTAAATGAAATTCATAATAATTAACATTTAACAGCTTCATTGTTGCTACAACACAGTTCACAATGTTCACATTTCATAAATATTTCATTTACTTTTATTTTTGGTTTTGTTTTTCTTTTTATTATATTTTGTGTAAAACGTGTTAAAGCGATATTTACCACAAAGTAATAAAAATATAAAATATTTACAAAGAACGTGTGTACATTCATTTATATAATATATTAATTCAGTATATTGTATGAACTGGTTTATACAGAGAATTTGCTTCTCCAAAAATATAAATTCATGCAGATGCTTTTTTTCTTTACATCCATTTCATTTTCATTTCATTTATTTATTTTATAAATAATGTTTGTGCGAGAATTTTTATGACCATTTTTAGGTTACTCGTGCTATTTTAATTGAAATGTTTTCCAATATATTTATGTTAGCCGAAGTGCGGAGGGGAGAATTTTAAGTATGCAATTCATTTATGAAAAGACTTATGAAGTTGTCCATGTTAACCGTTTGCGTTTTACTCTAAATTCGCTGATCAATAAAGCATCTCACGGAGTAACCATAAAAATTTAATGCCTTATGCAATATATTGTATGAAAAATATATTTATAAGGATTTTAAGCTTTAAATTACAAATTTTCATATTTGTAAAACATAACTAGGTCAACAGAGGGTTTCAAAAACCATAGAAGGGGGTGCCCGTGTACTTAAAACCCTGACGCCATTTAGTTTCAAATACAATCATTCTAGATAAAAAAAAAAAAGCTAAATCAAAAGGTTCTAACAGTTCTTCGGTACTGTACACATTTATTTCATCTTAGTTTCAATTTAATTTAATTATTTCTATAAATTTACATTAAGATATTATATAAATTTCGACCACCGGAAAATGTTCAGATTATGTTAAACTTTCCTTACAAATTTTTACTAATTTTTTATAAACAAGAGAAAATACTTTAAATAAAAGAAATGGTTCGTTTAGATCTAAAATTACAAAATATTAATTTATGGACTAAATAAATGCTAAAAAATGTCTCATCATCATCTTTACTGATCGATTAGAAACTATTAACAACGTTTTAAACCTGTTGCAAAAGAAAACACCAAGTGCTTCCGTCTTCTGCATGATTTTTCCTGTTTTGTACATCAATGGTCCGGAGGTCTTTAAGCACTCTATGGTCACTCCATAGAAGATTTACATCTTTTGCGCGCCTTCCGCCTAATTCACATTCCAATACTTACGTGGCCGAAGCATTTTCATACATGCAACCGAAATAATCTATCCAGCGTCAATTTTGCATATCTATCTACAATTTTTTTATACCTTGAAAAATGCGACTTTTTGTTTGACTTTTAAAAATCTATTTGGAAGAGATCGTGTTTATAGGAAAGGATACAAAAAATAATTCGATAAAGTCTTAATTAAAAAATTAACTAAAAATTTTCATCATAGAGCCTAGAGGGAGTCCAATTTGGCCCATTTTTTATGAAGACCAGGTGACTATTTGGGTCAAAATTTCATTGAAAACTCCTTTGTCATAATAAGGGTACCTGTAAAATATATTAAAAGGTTAAAGTTCTCGTTAGACCAAAAATGTATTCAAAATGGAAAACAATGGAAAGACATTCTAATCATTATCATGATCTTTAAATTACGGCGAAGCATTGAAGTAAATATCTTTGAAATATATTAAAAGCTGTTTTCCATATCCATAAAGAGGCAAAAGAACAGACTCCCACAAAATTCAAAGAATCAAAATCACTCGTGATGATGGATATCTGGCTCGTTAGTAGAAACAAATGTCTGAATTAAAAACTATTTGGAACACACAAAGTAAAGTGTTGCTGATATATATATATATCTTACAATTAGCCAACCAGTCGGTCATACCAACTGATGCAAACTTTCTTGGAAAGCAAAAAATAAAGTGAATTGTGTTTATTTTAATTTTAAAATTGATTTAAAAACTTTATTTCCTTCCAGTATACCAAGTACACACACTACAAATATCAAGTAAAGAAAAAGCGAAAAATTTCAACAGATGTTTAAACGTAGCCATTTAACCCTCATTTGTTACTAATGTAACTAAACGGGCTGAATGGACACCATAGTGTACTTGTATGCCCTGCGTCGCTATAAAATGCAAAAAAGGTGAAAATACAATATATTAAAATCGTTTTTATTAAAAACCTTTTCTACAATATAACCTTTTAACCAACTATACATCAACCTCAACATCCCCTGCCTTACGGCTGTTCTACCTATGGGCACATACGCACTAACCGATTTACGCATGCTGCATGAATGCAGAATATTATGGACATAGGTCGATTGATGTTGTTGGTTTTGGTGTTGTTGTTGTTGGTATTGTTGGTGAAATAACGTGCTGGGAAGTTGATTGCACACGAATCACTTAATCCAATCGTTGCTGGGTTTTAAGCTTGCACAACAATGAAATTTATTGAGTAAAAAGCAAGCAAATGAAAAACAATAACAAAAACAACAACACTGACGAACGAAGAAATTCGAATGCGCAAGTGAATGAACATGTACAACATTGAGCAATTGCCAATGTATTGACAGCTTTACAGCAATTTATGTTCCATTCGAATGCACTGAAACGTATTAAATTGTTGGAATCCTTTTACCGGCGCGTACTGTACGTTTGTACATTTTTTGAGGGTGAATTTTTACCTTTAATAGATACTCGTACACCACCTTGCTTGTAATATAGATAACCTTCACACACACGCATGTCTTATTTAAGGGTGGGCCTGACAATCTGTACTTGAAACACATGGCAAAATTTTACCTGCCCTTGTTGTGCGTACTGTGTGCGTGCGTGTGCGGCACGATGATGTTGGCTTAACTTTAACACACACTTGCTTTTACACTAACTACCGTTGATCACCTTTGTGCCACAACGGTCAGAGAGCTTACAATTAACCACCACCACCACCACCATCACTGTCATTACCAACGTCCTCGCCACAATACAAAACAATACCTATAATGACACGTACCGTGTGCCAAGCTGTATAAGCTTTATCACGTAGGTACGTGCCAAAAGTGTGAGTATTATGATGGATTAATGCATTAAAATTAAAATAATGTTGTTCTATATATAATTTAAGTTTTTCTACCATCTTCTCAAGTCTCCCTCCAACTGTTCCATTTCGGAGTGATGTGGTGCGGTATGCTGTTACTTTACCTTTTTTTTTTCTTTTTTTGATGTTTTGTTATGTGTTAAGGATCCAGCGTGTGGGCTTTGAGCATTACTTTGATTCAAGTACAGACACATGTCATTTGATTAATTATGGATTTAACTATTGCTCTGCTGAGATGTATGACAATAAAAATTTTTTTATGATGAACAAAAGTTTCATCCGAGAATATTATAACATAGAATACACATTTTTTTTTTGATTCTTCAAAGAAATTGATTTTCGTTGTCACAACTAATATAATGATTTTACATAGTAATTAATAACAGTACCGAGAGGAAAATTATAATACAGAAAAGTTTAGAAAGCTTACATACATCCCCATAAAATAGAGTTTCAATACGTTTGCTCAACCCTTTGCTATAAAGAATTTGGCCTGAAATGTCCTGAAAGAAAGTTTTTTTTTAACCATTAGGGCTTCCTTTACTTATTTAGGACTTACAAACTGAAAAAACTAAATGAATCTGTACAAAAATTCAGCTCAATATATCAAAAAGTATGTCCACGAGAATGAAAGGACAGACAGACAGACATACGGACATACACGTCTAGATTGACTCAGTTTTTGAATATATATACTTTGAAGCGTCTCTGACGTCTTCTTCTTCTTCTGTTGCGAATAGAATTACATCTCATCTTATGTGGAGCATATAATTATTATCTGAATGTAAATGTCCCTTTGACCTAATCCTAGACAGTCATTTTTGGGCTCTAAAGTACTTAAGCATGATGCTTAAAACTCCGCGATTATAATTACACTTTATGGCAAGTCCTTTTCTTGTTCTCCTCCATTTTCCTCCTCCCCCATATTATGATCTCATCACATAAAAGATGTTTATTTGCAAGTAAATGATTATATAGTCTAGGCAATCGAATAAAGTATTTAAACTTTATTTAATTGTTGCTTAGTCCACAAACTACAATAACCACAGTGCAACAATAGAACTTGTCGATAACATAAACCACTAGAGAGGAAACCGCACTAAAAGGTAAAAAGTTAACAAGTTCAGATAAGTTTGCGCAGTGAAAACTGTACAAAAAAAGAAAAATTGTAAAAAAATAAAAAGAAGAAAGAAGTTTTATGCCTTTTTATTCTTTATTGCAGCACATCTATGCACTAAAACTTGTGCCATAGAGCACAAAACTTTATTTCCTAAATGTAAGAAAAAAAAACCTAAAGTCGCCGCCGTCTAATTGATCCCAACAGATATTTTCAATTAGCAGAAAAACATGGCGATTTTTTTCTTTTTTTGCCCAACTTTACTATCACACGTTTTAATCTTGTTTCTTTCTGTTTTTTTTTTTTGTTGCCAGTTTTCTAAAGAGCTCAATTTTATACAATAAGCTTAAGAAGTTTTCAAGGGATATTTGCCACCTTTAACAATAACACTAAAAATAAAAGGGAAATACAACAGAAGAGTAAAAGGTGGAAAAAAAAGCGAAATGTGCCAATAACGAGGAAAAGGTATGAAACGAGAGAAAAAAATGGGAAAAAACTTTTTAATTCTATTAAACAAGGAAGACCAAAGAAGTTTGAATAAAAAAGATAAAAAACTTTCCGTCTAGCTCTAACTCTGGGCTCTAATAGTGGGCCAATAAAGGGAAAAAAGTAAGAAAACTAAATTCGGCTTAGACCGGATCTTATATACATTTCACCTTGAAATAGAACTTGTGGTTGTGGACATGACAGGTACCTCACAATGTATGTTAAGAGTGCGTATATTTCCTATTTACTTATAAGTTAGATGCGTTAATTGTGGGCGTGGCTTTAAAACGATTATGCCAATTTTCTATAGCGATCTGTGTATATAAAAATTTCAACTCAATACTTCACAGACGGACTCAGGTTTTCATGCCAATCAAGAATATTTGTAAAAAATTTATAGCGTCTCCAAGGCGTCTCCTTCTGGTGTTGCAAATGGAATAGCAAACTCAGTATACTTAGTGGACATAAGTTGGCAACATATTTCCACACACTTTATGTAACCATTTAAAAATATTTTACTTAACCGGTCGATGCTCTGCTTTACTTTAATTCACATTCATAACTAATCTACAAAAATGAAATATTTTATTATAACAACGCTTCATGCATGCTGAGCTATGCTGTGCTGTGTTGTGCGTATGTGGTACTGAATGTAAATTTCATGTAAAATAAGTGGTAACATTCACAAATCATCTGCTATCAAGCCAGCAACATGCTAGCCTCTGGTTGCAACGATTTGTTTGCTTCGCGTTTTGCCATTTCAATATTTCTAATTAATTTATTAACGTTTATCTGAAACGATAAATCGCAGAGAATATGACACTAGACAAAGTGTACTTTACTAAAGCAAAACTCATGCAGGCTGAAACAAAGGCTTTTCCATTGAACAGTGGCAGGCAGCTGCCCTTTACAGTTTTATGCCACAAGTTGAATTTATTTATACATCACATCTATACCTTGCAGTTACTAGTTGTTCAGCCAGCACTGTATTCTACTGCCATCGTGACTTTGTGGCCACAGTTAAGTGCCTACAAATTGCATCAATATGTGTTTTAGACCCATTACGACTGTTGCGTTGCCTACTACTACTACCACCACTACTGCTACTGTGTGCTAACGATTTGTTTAGACTGTTGCTCCTAAATAGGCATTTTTGTGTTTAGCTATAACAGCACACATATAGCTCTGCCTAAATGCCAATGTTACTCTAATATCAGTTACATGATAATGCAGAGAATTTTCCAAAAAAAAAAAGAATAATTGAAGCCTTTTTAGCTGACCGGCTGGTAAAGAATCTTGTGTGTGCCCACAAGGACTCATTTGTGAGTGAATTTTTGAATTGCTATTGTATGCAAATATTGTTTATTTGTTACGATAAGAAAGAGAGAGTACCCAGAGTGCATCACTCACTCCAATGGTATATGATAGAAATAATCGTTGAATGGTAGAGAATACCATGTCTTTTTGTAAGTCCACAGATTTCTTATAATTAACAAACACATCACAATTGATAAGTATGATCAGGTCCATTTTAAATAGTAATGAATATGTAAAAAATTATTCAAAAGTTCCTCCTAAACCTTCACTTATACTGATCGATTCGGAATTAAAATCTGAATAGATATAACTACATACGTCTGTCCGTCTGTCTGTCCATGCAAATTTTGCGGACAAGCGATTGGTCGTATTTTTAGAGATATTTTAATGAATTTTGAAATAAGAACATGTGTTGACTTATAAAGAAATGTTATTGAAAATGGACCAAATCGAACCATTTTAAAAACTCGTCCCCATATAAGATCGTTATATAATGAAAGTCTTTAAAAATTTAAATATTTTGAACAATTTTGGTGAACAATAGTTAATGCCAAATTTGAATCCAATCGAATCATTTTTAAAACCTCTTCCCATATAACAATATATCACGAAGAGACTAATTGGCCATACGTCCAGTTACTGACACAACTAAATTAATTGGAGAGCGAAGTAGTGTAGGGCACTATATGATCGAACTTGACTGACCATCACATTTTCAATTCTTTTCTTTTATTATAATCTCTTAAAAAGAAATAGTTTCTCATAAGAACATAATTGCCAACAACAAGGAACATAATCAGAATGTAAGAAATATTTTTTATTTTTTTATTTTAAACATATTTTGTAATATTACAAAAAGTAGACCATTCGATAAATATGAATAAAAGCCACGAAAATTATTTGCCCTCCAGTCACGATTTAACGATGCACAAAGGTATGGTAAATTGGTAAAGACGAACGAAGGCTGCAGAGAGATTGCAGAGATTTGCAAACAATATGAATAACAATAACAACACCAACAATGAAAGCAAATATTAATATTGTTTCGGGGAAAAAAATTATGTAGCTTAATATCATGGGCACGCCCTTTACTCACCCCCCCATTCACTCAAGTTTAATTTGATAAAAAAGAAAATAAAATAAAAGAAGAGAGTAGAGGCAGAGAGATGAGCGCGTACATACAAATATTTAGCATACACAAAGAATACAAAACACATATAAAAATATCTTAAGGATATTACGAGATATTATAACCGCCGACAACAACAGCAACAAGAAATAAATGAAGATAATTCCCCAGTAAAATAATAAAATCGGGCATTATGATAGACGATGGTTTGTGTATGCGTGCATGTGCGTATGTGTGCGCTGCGTTCATGTAATGCACACATTATGTAACAATTTTAATATTTTCATAATACCAACAGCGTAAGCGTACACATACCAACCAACATATTGTACAAAAAAACAAAACATTTTTAAGTGTTTTTCAATATGGTCGTTCGGATCGTTGGGCCGGTTTGTTGGGCATAAAAAAACAAACAAAACCCTTAAAGTGCTTTTCGTTTAGTTTCTGAATATTTTCTATACGCACTTCTTATATACATACAAACACATATATATATATACCTAATAGACGATACGTTTCAATACAATGAAAAATGCATTAAAAAGGTATTTATGTATCGAACATAACAACAAACACAACAACAACAACAACAACAATAATAATAATAAGTTGTTGCGCATACTTTTTAGGTGGTTTAGCGGGGTGTAGGCGAGGAGGTCAGCTTGTTAGGAATGAATGAATGTAGCTGGCAACAAATGATACCCCAAGGCAGTCATAAGGCCAATATTGTGCCAAGTTATGTTGATATACTTAAGCTATTAATAGCTTGTAAAATATTTGTAATAACTTGAGGGCGGCATAACCGTAAATGTTGACTTGTTAGTCAGCTTGTTAAATAACATTTCCAGTAAAGTATGGTTTTTGGAATAATTTTTTCATAATTTTTGACATTGAAGCGATTTTTATTTTATTTTATTTTATCCAGTTATTCCATCCATCGATGTACGAGTACATGATTTAAAACTCGATTTGCTAGCTAATGCGTAATACGTACATCATTAGAGGGTGTAATCATATACCTGCCACACCTACTATTGTTGGTTTAAAGGGTATTTATTAAATTTTCTTACTTGTTTGTGTTGTGTTCTTAAATATATTTATATCTCTCACATAACCCCAACACTACTTAAGGTCATTTCTAGTATGTTCTCTTTTGTTTTATGATGTGACTAACGTTTGGTGTTTGCTCAATGAAAGACCACCAACGGAGTTTATATGAATTTCACCAGTCCCAGTAAGCATACGAGAATATTAAGCGCATTTTAATTGTGTAAAATGTGTTTAGTTGCCGATTGTGTAATTAAATGTTGTCAACATTGAAACAACGATAAGAAGTTGTACTACAAGGAGTACTCTCTCCTTCTCTCTTTCTCTCTCTGTGTATCGTTTTTGTATCGTACCTTAAATCTCTAATTACAATTTATTTTGCTTTTAATGGTTGTTTTATTGTTGTTTTAAATTACAACAACTTATTTATTCAGATAAGATGAATGGCCAGTTGCGGCTAGTGGAGGAGGGTCTAGTTTAAGAAACAGTTGTTTTTGGAATATTTTATGGCTCATGTTGTGTATATTAGGCATGAAAAGCAAACGGTTTAATTAAGCTTTTGTCTTCATTGACTTGGAATAATACCAACCACCATGCAAATCCATAAATTTTAATGGTAAAGTGATAACAGGATAAGATAACTACATGAAGATGACAACCATACATGTACGGTGAGTTTATAATATTAGATAATGTGTAACGTGACTCATAAATGAATGGTCAATTTGCTCAGGAAGAAAGCATATAAGACATAAGGAAAAAGATGAAGTGTGCTTTAACTTTACATGGACATAAAATACATATTATTAGCATTTTGAAAAAAGTTACTAAATCGGGGAAAAAACTATAAGGAATCAATGCCACGATATTTCCAACAAACAGATGATTTTTATACCCTTCACCTAATGGGGAGGCAACCGGTTTGCAACACTCAGAAAGTAACATCAGAGACCCCACAAAGGTTATATATATTTAAGCAGTATCAAAAACTGAGTCGTTCTAGACATAAATTTATTAAAACTGGTTGTGTTTGGATAACAAATACGCCCACATTTAACAAAAACTCTTTTCAGCGTAAAACTCGGCTTCCAGCTTATGCCACGCCTACCGTTTGTATATAGATGTGGAGGGATTGGCCAAAGCCAATTTTAATTTTGCCTCCTTTGATATAAATGTATTGATATTCATAATTAAAAGATCTACCATTAACTCCGCTTGTTGATTATCCGTTAAAAACCAAATTAATATCTTATTAAATCAATTCTGTTTCTGCTCAGTACTATTCATTATATTCCAAATAATACATTAATGATAATAATTAAGAGTTTCATTATAGTTTATTAAAATATCACACCCTGTGATATGATATCATAAAATTTTATAACAAAAATTATGACAATGAAAACTATAAAAAAAATATTACGCAAAACCGAGCCAAACAAATAAATAGAAATACAGCATCTAAGTATAAGGCTTGAGGCTCTTTAATCCTAATGAAAACCTTAATGTCTCTGAAGAGCAAAAGTGTCAGCTATTACAATTTCCCACCTTTTCTTTACCACTGTCATCATCATCACCATCATCATACAAGTCATCAGTTTATTACCAAAGAAAAAAAAAATCAACTTTTTGTCACAATTACTCCCAAAAAAAAAAAAGAAATAATGTTTATTAAAGTATAAGAATATTACGGGAGGATAGAATGGAACGAATAAGAAAAAGAAAAGTTCTAACATAATATGAAATTGTTGAAGAAATTTTGTATCCTGTGGCGTTGTATTAAAAAGGTAATTTTTCTAATATCGCTTAAGAGCACAAAAGCAGAAAACCAAACTCCGTACACTTCATTTCAGTTGAGGCAATCAACAGTACTCAACTTTGAGGAGGAGGTAAAGGGAGAAAAGTAGCACTTTTTATTATTAGCACGAAAAGAACGGTCATTGTAATAAAGTAAGTAAAGGTTCCGAAAACTAAACGCGAGCATTTCATAATATATACAATATTTTTGTTTTAAATTGGGTTGGTAACTTAAATTAAACATTAACATCTTTCCCTGTCATATCTTTCCTCAAAAACCAAAACACTTTTCACCTTATTTGTTCAAATTGAACGTTGTGTTGGGTAACATTCTGCTGCTGCAATTTACATTTAATATTCTTAAAATTCAATTTATTTACAATGATTTTAAAAAAAGAAGAAAATTAAAAAGAAATTTAGCCAATTTAGTATGTTTGGGGAAAAAAAAAAATTGAACGATTGCTGGTATTTTGTGCTTATTTGGGTCAATTTCAAGTTGTGACCATTACCGAAGAGAGCTTTTGTCTTCTCCTCAATTTATTGTCTATTGTAATTTCGTTATCTCTTTGACAATTCATCTTAATATTACTTAAGTGAATTGTCCCTTGAATTTGAATATCGCTTACCGTGAAATTCTTCCTTTAATCTTCTATCAATTCAATTAGTTCAAGATGATTTATTCTTCATTTCTCCAGCATTAGTGTTATATTTTTTCAAGTTAGTTATAGATTTTTCTGACATTAAGTTTTATTATTATTCTCAATTAGTTATTATTAACGGTAAGGACAATACTAATAATAATATATTTAATATATTAGATACTTTATGGCGTCCCCTTAATGTCCGCGCAAAGTCTCTTCGTGAAATATCATTATAAGCAAGAGGTTCTAAAAATAACCCGATCGGGTCCAAATTTGTCAGTAAATTTTGTTAAAAAATATTAAGAATTGTGATTTGTTTGCATATAAACAATTTTATTATAATAGGACCTTATATGGGAAGGGCTACGATTCGGCCTATTTTTCATAGAATTCTTTTATAAGACAAGAACTTTCTTGTAATATTGGCTACTAATTCTTTTCTTTATTAAAATTATTCAATGAAGGTAACATAGCAAGCGTCTCAGTAAATAAACGCTCTGATCTGGAAGAACCAAACCTTTTGGATATAATTGTTCTTTTTTATAAGCATTTCTTGATTGTTTTTTCTCACTTAGTATACATTTGGTTAAATGAAGATATTAAGCTTCTTTTCATATAAACTATCCCGTCTTCACGATATATTTTTAGTATTAAAATTTAAAAAATTCAAAATAAGGACCTTGCGGAAATTCTTCTCATCTTTAAATAAAGCGTCAATAAAATATTTAATAAATCTATTAAGTTTTGCATCTTCTGTCTTCTTCCGATGCTTTTTTATTACATTTTTATTATATCTGAAGATTGACTCACCACTGTGAAGTTCATTTTTAACAAAAGATGAATATAGATTACGATAGACATGATCTAATCAATTCATCAAAGTTAAATAGGTTCCGAATTAAGAGTATGCTTAAAAACTCCTTACGCTTCTTCCGCAATTTTCATAGAATATAGAAATGTTTGTCACCTTTTTTTTTTACACATTATTTCTCTACACAATACAATTTTATTTTATTGGTAAACAAGTGCGGTATACGTGTAGAAACGACACACAGAAGTGACAAATTCAAATGCAAATGAAGCGCAAATTAAATTACAAACAATTTTATTGGATTATAGACGTAACTGAAATGATGATGACAATGATACAAACAATACTTACACATGGTATACCTCCCACACCATTTTGAACTATGAAACGTATGGAGTAAACCACGAACAAAAAAAAAAAAAAACGAGAAACGAAATATTTTTGCATATACTGTGCAATGATAACAGAGGAGCAGACGTGAAATACGAAATAAATGACCATAAAATAAGGTGGATGCGCAAGGACCAAAACACCTATGTGTTAGCCACACACACACAATCGGTGTGACAATCGTAAACATTGATAAGTATGCAACGAGTGGAATGAGTTTAAAAAATTTACATGGGACTCACGGCAAAATATCATTCTTTATAAGTACAAACTGAACCGTAGTCTCTGTGCATTGGCACTCGTAAACATTACTCCACCTCTTTATTGTATGTGAACATGGGATGGCTTGGCATCCAAATTTACGCGCTATTGTTTTAAATTTGTACGTCAGCTTAACACACGTCCACCGGTGGCTATTTATGTGGAATTATATTGTTTGTATCCATGAACAAAAGAAATTTAGCAAGGATCAGTGTAAATATTTCTTTTTCACTCCGTGTATATATGTTTAACAATAATTGCTACTGCGCTTGGTATTAAAGTATAAATAGAAAAAGCTTTGTAAGCGCTGATCTGGATGCAAAATAAAAATAACCATTAAATAGATTCAAATAACTGTAAAATATATTTCTTCTACCTTTTATTTACAACGTAAAAATATCAAAGTTTATTGATATGAAAACTTTAATAGTTTACGGCATAATATACTGGGGATGGACAAAATAATATAAATACCTGACAATATTTATTTATTAATAAAGTGTTGGGCCATCACTTTCTTTTAAAACAACTTCAATTCATTCAATTCACCCGTTTTCGTCACAAGTGCTCCTGCTAACCGAGCTCCAACGATTTGCGAAGTCTGAGAGATCACACATTTCACCGATCGCTTCTTTTAATCGTCACAACTAAACCAAAAACTTTTTATTAAAATTTTATATTTTCAAAATATTTGGAAAAAATATTATTTTTATTTGATTGAATTTTATTTTCTATCGTAACTTTGACATCTTTTTTAGAAGAAAAGAAGAACGAGTGGTAAAAAAATCCTTTTATTTATGTTACAAATTAGTTCCAATAACGATAAAATAAATATTATAAAAATCTGAAAATTGCTCCGCTATGCGAATTTAGCTGCTCGCGTCAATATTCTAGAAATTAAGATTAAATACAAAGAATTTATTGCTCCGCAGAATCAACGTCATAATCATGAAAATTATTCTGTTCAACTTTCAGTCAAATTTATATTTTAACTGAGTTACTTACTACCAACTCAAACACGGTATGATGAGCCTGAAAGTAGGCACCTACAATTATTTATATTTAAACATACTCATGTTTTTTGATTATATGTTTAAGTCTGTGTAACTCAGTTGTTGGTGTTTTTATCAACGTATGTTGTTGTACACTTTTTACACGATGTGATTATACGTAAAATTTATGGTGGAGCAAAGTACGAAACGATGATAACACCAGCACGTGTTTCAAATACAACGTACGGTACGTTCATGTTCCTTCATTAACCGTATCCTACATAATCTGTATATAAATCTATTACAATGTGTGCGCACTTATCCTGCGTTTATGTTACGGACAAATGAAATTAATTCGTATCATAGTCTAGTCGACTAAAACATCTACTGTCTCTACATAAGTTTAAAGGTAGATACGGTTAAGTTGTTGATGTTGTGGTTGTTGCTGCTGCTGATGCTGTTGCTCTTGCTATTCTGTATATTGTTTTTACCCAAACTAAAGGTATGTTTAAAATTTGCTGTATCATGGTATCATTGTGTCATGATGTTACCGAAACATACATTAAACTGACACTTTGACAACGACTTAACCCTTATGGTCGAGCCAAAGTTTTAACAACAAAATTCCTAAACCCACAGTTTTCTTTCACCTATTGGTATATGAGCGTGTACATTTATTGACAATTTGTAACCTGACGTAATGCCCAGAAGAATGTTGTCAGTTTAAAACCAAATGGCATATATAAGCTCTCTCTCTCTCTCTCTTTATTTCTTTCCCACACACACAAAAACCATATCAACCTGAAACTTAACCGATTTCAACTTTCATTGCCTTTCCAAACATTGTATACATATACACATACATATATAATTTGTTGCTACATTCGGTGTTGGGCAGGCTTATAGCTTTAATAACAGCATCAAACAGCTTAAGTGTGTATTAAGTTAAAATACCTTTTAATTGACACGATTTTGTTTCCAGTATTGGTATTAATGTGGATGACAAGTACAACACTACAGTCACCATTGTGGACAGAGCATGCGAAGGTCATTGAAAGTATAAATACGCATATAAGCATGCACATAACAAGAGATAAGTTCACTTAATAACTAAAAAAAAATTATAAATTTTACTTAATTCACTTCTCAAACTCCGCTGATGTCTCCTTTTTAGACAACAAACTTAGAATGCCGCCATTTTATATAGATAAGGTTATAAGTGAAAATTGTTTTTGTGAGTTTTTACTGTATTTATACATAATATTCAATGTGTGTGTGTGTCTGATTAAGAAAATAATTATACAACTTTTTTACCAAATTATGTCTGTTTTTAAGTATATATAAAATCACTCATACGCTCAAGTGTCTAAACACCTTGTCTTGACCCTAAAAATTATAAGTTTCATTTATACCAGCACTACCCCAACATTTCTCTCCATAAGTTTGTAAAGTGCACACCAAGATTACATATAAACGCATTAATAAATTTAAATGACTTTTGGTGATCTTAATCCCAGTTGATTATTTGATTTAATTACTAAACAAAACCAATTTACTCAAGAGTTAAGTTAATTAAATGCTTTCTCATACCTCCTCCTAAGACAATAAATATCCAATTGAACTCTTTCATTATGTGTCTCAGTGGAAACCACACTAAACACAAAACTGCAAAATTTCATCTCAACTGACAGAGAAACGCTAGAATCTTTATAAAAATATATTATACAATAAAAACAATAACAAACACAATACAAAAAATTAACAATTCTCACAACACATAAAATGCAATCTCATAACACCAACAAACAAACATTCAATAGAAATGAACCGTAACAAGTAGCAAAATAGTCGACAGTGCTGTTGATATTTGTATGTACTGTACCAATAATGCAATGGTATGTTGGGTTTGTAAGAGCACATGTGAAGAGATGTAAGTTTCTTACAGCAAAACCAAACCGTTATGAATAGAAATGAATATGGAGAGTATTTCAAATTTGACATAAGCCAAATAAATTTTTTTTTTCTGTGTCTCACTTGCTCTTTCCATTTCTGTGGCTCTCTTGTATACATATGCACAAACAAGTTAGACTTATATAAAAAAAAAGGAAAAAAAAATTGGGTGTCGAAACATATCGATGTGAACCAAACCAAAGTCAATTTGCAATATATACAGCAACACCTACATACACATAATAAATGCTTTCTTATGGATAAAAGTGCTAAAAAAATAAAAAAACAATGAAAACACAGTGTAAAAAATCACCAATAGCATAGAAAAATTTTATTAACGTCACATAATCCGAGTGATGGCAAAAAACCTTGCGTATGAAAAACATGAATCTATACCGCACACATGCATGCAAACATTTTTCATATATGGCACATTCTATAAAATCCGCAAAACATCCTCTATTGCATGGTTAGCAAGAAGAGGTGGAAAGTAAATGAGAGTAAAAAATACTACAACAAAAAAATTCCAATCTACGCTTAGTTGAGTAATTTTTCAATTGGTGAATAATTGACGGTTGAGTAAGTAACAGAATAACAATAAAAAACAAATGGAAACAAAAACAAAAACATTCAAAGAGCAACAAGAAGTGACTCTTTATGTAAGCTGTGTATGTTGGTTAGGTGTGAAAACGGCACTTGTTGTTGTCGGAATATTGCTTGTTTCCGGTTCAATACGAATTATTTGTAAATGTATGTGTCTGTGTTTGTCATTATGTTGCGTTATGTTTTTTAAGCAACACTCATACACATGTTACGCCAAATCCGGAATCCGGAGTAGGTGGGTAGGTGTTTATGGCTGGTAGTGAGGCATAAAATATGACATGAATGTCATGTGTGAATAACTGTGATACTGGGTGTTGATGATGCGGATATTTTTTCAACTCTTACCATTCATTCCACTCTATAGATGATTTTGATGATGACAGTGATGTGTGGTTATGTTACTGAGGTATGTTCTACATGTGAATGTCGAACATTTTTAGCATATGAAAAAAATTAATAAAAAAAAAAAAAATCATCGAGCATATATAAATTTATGGGTTGTTGTTGTGGCTGCTGCAAGTAAATTCCATTAATTCGGTGGAAAAAAAGAAATCACAAATAGATTGAATGCTTAATTGTTGCTACCATGTGAGTGCTGTTGGCGATATACGAGTATATACAAAAAGAGCACAAATTGAGTGTAATGGCGCATTCTTCTCTGTTGTTTTTTTTTTTATATATTGTAGGAAAAAAGCGATTTTTAATAGTTGATAATTAACTTGTGGTCAAGTGTGCAGGAAATACAAATATGAACAATATTTGAAATTCTAGAAAAGCAAGATAAATATTGTATGTTACCTTGAATATTAATAGCAATCTGTTGAGTACGATTAAAAAAAAAGAAATATGAAATACTTTTTTGTACCCTACACCTTAGTAATGAAGGAGATCGTCTTAGTTTATCATTCTTTTTGAAATAATCAGAAGACCTCAATACTCTGTAAAACAGTAATTGTTCTTGATCGAAGTCAACATCTGTGTGTGTCTTGCTATGTCCGTCCAATGTTTGGTTGCAAAATTTGAATCATTTAACTAAATTTTTTTTTGGAGTATTAAAAGGCAATGCTTGACCTACTACAATATCGGCGTTTACCGCTGGATAAGAATTGTATAAACAACATTTTATTTATATGTAAATATTTACTTGTAAACCTTACCCCAGTCAGAAGTATGCAGCCTTTCTCACAAACAAATGTAAGATAAGTTTTAAATGAAAAAGGAAATCATTAAAAAAATGGTGGCGATAAATTTGTACACTTAATAAAGTAAAAATATGCACAAGGTCTCAGTGTTGCGCACGTAGAAAAAGTCCATTATAAAATATGTATAATATCGTATAATATAAAAACGAAACTGTAATTATACAAGTGTACACAAAAGTCATGTAAAATGCATGATAAGGAAATTATATTGTGAAGTACGGGTAGCGGCATTTATAATGCATTCCGATACAGAGGAAAGGAAAACGGTCGTAACGTTTAAAAAAGAAACGGAGTAAATGAATGCGAAGGAAACAACTGAACTAAAGTGAGGAATTTTAAGTTTTAATCAGTTGTTAAACAAAAGTGCATTAAACCATTGTCGCTGTCTACTGCCGCTGTCGTCATATTATGAACACATTGAACACTGCAAGTGAAAGAACTGAAATGGTTAAATATAATGATAAGCGGGGGCCAACTCAGATCAGAACTTACCAAGCGATGAGAAATGACCGAATGATTCAAGTAAATATTTTATATCAATTTTTTATAATACATATGACGCTGGTTATATACAACAAAAAATTGTGTACAAAAGGTTAATAACGTAAGACTTGTTGGCGACAAAATTCAAAGAAAACTGATAAAATTACAACGTACAGCATACAATAAACCGTTTTTAAGTTGTCAACGCATCATAAACACTCTCCATTTATGCCACAATTTCAAAAGTTCTTCTCTACATAAGATGGGGGATATACTAGGTTTGTCAGTCCGTTGAAATATACAGAAGGAAACAACAGATTATATATATTCTTGATTCCGTGTCCGTATGTCCGTGAGTTTGTCTGTTGTTAGCATTCTCACAGTCGTAAATTTTAAGATATTGAGCTAAAAATTTTGCTATTTTAAGTTTTTCACGAAGATCGCTATTTAAAATAGGCAAAATCCGTCAAAAGCCACGCCTACAATTAACAAAAATCTATATATATCTGCCACAAAAGTTGACCTATGAACTTAAAATTATATACGCATACACATATATATCTCATCCACTGATGTGCCAAAAATAGGCATGATCGGATACCAGACACGCCCATAATTTACATAAAACCATACTCAACGCAAAACTAGATTTGCAAGCTGACACATAATATATATAGATTTAGACACGGTCTAAATGGACCCAATTTTTGATGCTGATCAAGGGTAGGGTCTCTGATGCCTTTTTCTGGGTATTACAAATGGAATGACAAACTTAGTGTAACTTATAAAAACACGAAATAATATATATGTCACGTCCACCGTTATGGATGTAGATTTGGCCTAAGCCAAATTTACTTTTCTTACTACACAGTTTTTACTAATATGTTTCAATTTTTTTCAAACAAATTTTATATTTATAAACCATGTTCTAAAAATGATAAAATCGATATCTTTTAAAAAGTGTACAACTAACGAAAATTAAAGAATTTTTTTCTGTTTATTTTAATTTGTAAGCGGATATAACTTTTAATTAACAGTAGGGTACAAAAACGCACTCCTTTCATGATTATTTTGATAAAAAATTTGAGAGCAAACCTTTAATCGCTGCACTGGTACAAAATTGTACATTTTTATACATATGTCTGAATATGCTTGGTGGCAACGTGATCGACAACTGCGTTAAGTCGGTATTTAAGGCTTTGATGTTTTTACACTTTGCCTTATCATCAAACTTGTAGAAATTGCGTAGTTTTACGTTATGGGTTTGTGTTTTTCTCTGAAAGCGAAAAAAAAATAAAAATAAAAATTAAACTTTACAAAGACATGCCGCAAGTTTAAAGTTTCCTGAGTTATGCTTAGTGATAGTATAGGCGTCTGATTTCTGGAAAAAAAATAAATAAAAGGAAGCTGATTGTTGTGGAACAAGGTTTAGATAATGATACATAGGGAGTTTGTACAACTAACAGATAAAGAATAAAATGTTTTTTGTAAACAAAGTTCATTAAATTTATTCACGAAATTTAATATTAAACAAATTTCAAAATATCAAATAGGGAATCGATTTAATTGAGCCTACTTTGTCCATCTTCATAACAGGAGATGGACAAAATAATATGAACACCTGACATTATATTAGCTTTGTGGAGATTTTGCCGTACTGCTTTTGTTGTAATAGTATTACTCAAGCGAATGTTGAGTTTTGCCATCAATCTTGCCGCAGTAGTTTTATGTTATCTGGTCACAATTCTTTTTAATGTTCATCGGTCTCTGTCAGTTAAATTTCGCCCATTATTCCTCTTCGCCGATGATGTTGTACTATGTTTTATGTATACTTTTGTTCGTGAAACGTTAAACAATTTAGCTGCTTTCGCCGCAGGCCCTCTCGCTGACCAAGTACCAATATCAAGAAGAAGGCGTCTGACACTCTATAGAGAATATATAAATCCTTGATCGGTATCTGAATCAATGCAGCATTGTCTGTCTGTATGTCCGGGTATTTGTCTTACCGAGGCACACTGTCAGGTATTAACTTTGTATTTTCTTAGTAAAATTCTAGTTACAATATAAATAAATTTGAAATGGTTTCACTTCCAATTGGAAAATTCTTTATAAACACGTATAAATATAAATATATAAATAAACACATATGCACTTAACATCTATGTGAGTGAATAGGAATATATATGAAAAATTTTAAAAAAAAAAAACATTCTCAAAAATGAAAGGACATAAAAAGCAAATCACATATCATCAAACATTTTAATTACATCGCGAGTGAGGAATAAAAAGAAAACGAATATAAAAAAACACTTTAATCATTAATCGGAAAGAAAGAAGGACATCAACACTATAACGATACAACAACAACAACAACAACAACAACAACAACAACGAACTGTAAAGTAAACACGAAAACTTGTGTAAAAAATTATTCATTCCGTATATGAAAAGTGTCTGTATGTTTGTATTAAGCCAAGAGAAAACATTTTTAATTAAAATTGTCTTTTGCGTGATTAAAAAAAATAAAAAATAAAAATAAAAACGCAACTTTTCTCATCATACGTTTTTTAAATATGAATGAATAGTAAAAAAAAAATTTTTTTTTTATATTTTGATGTGGTCTTCATTTATTCGTTCCCTGGAAGACGCCTAAGCACAAAAATTTGATTTTCATAAATTAAAATTTAAAAAAAAAAAAAATTTCATCACATTTTATTCAATGCTTGTGTTAAATAAAAGTTAAAATATATATATGGACAGAATAGTAAAAAACAATCTATAGAATATACATCCTATGTGAAGGTGTCCTAAAAGTACGATTTAGGCAAAATCTCACAGAAAATTGGGCTTAGCATAAACCTGTTAATGTCCTTTCTGTATGTGAGTGTTTTTGTATGATTGTGGACGGGGCACTGGGCCTGAAATAGGAACTTACATGAGAGAGTCGAGTACGTGTTGCAAACAAAATATCAAAAAACTTAGTATACCCTCATCTCCAAGATGTCTTCACATGTAAGTATTTATTAACATTGTTATTAGAAAAATTTACTCCTTTTAAGAGAATAGAAATAAAGAAAAGTTAATAGTCACAAAATAATATGTATAATAATAATAATAACAATAAATATGTATGATAGTACCTACTGTTGAGGCCATTATGCAACTACGAAAATCATCTCCAGGAATATTCAATTGTTTGAGTGAAAAGCAGTTAAAAAGAAACATGACTGCCATTTGGCAACTGTAAGAACACGCGAACAACTAAAGAATGCATAAAAATCTCTTAGGAAACCTTCATATTTAGCTAAACTAAAGCCAAAATCTTTCGAAGAGGATTGTATGCACAAGTACATATGAGACCATATATGGTAAATACTGTTTTGGTCATAATTTGCAGGAGTGGAAAAAATGTCGTAGATTAAGTGTCATTCATGACACAATATAAGCCAACCCAACCCAATAGTAAATATTTTTTATACATATAACTGTAATACAATAATCATAATCATTGTCAAAACAGAGATGATGGCATGAGTAATGGCTAGAATGCAATAGCATGTTAGTTAATATTCTGAATGCTTCCAGCTTCATATAAAGAGCGGAAGTTTTAGCCATTTGTAATATGACAAGGGAAGTAATTATTATTATTATTATTGTACAATTGTATATTTTTATTATTAGTTACATGTTAGAACCCATAAAAGTATTTATTCTGCGAAAAATCTCAGCTCTTGCAAACTCGGCAACATGCATCACTACTCTTTTGTTTTATTATAATAATTTTTGTAAACGATTAATTTTTATGCTTTAATGATTATTATCATTATTATTATTATTATTTTTACTATTAACAAAACACTCGTGATGCAACAATTGTATTTGCCACGCCAGTCTCTACTGAATGTAAAAAAATTTAAAAGAAAAATAAGTAAGAAATTTAAATTTGGTTTAGGTCAAATGTTAAATGTTCTACACACATATAAAATGATGGGCGTGGCTGGTATACATATGAATACGCCTTCTAATAATTTAAACATAACGTATCAGCTTCCAAGTCGACTTTTATGCTAAGTATGGTTTTTTGTAAATTGTAAACGTGTCGTTTGTCTGACCACTCCCATTTTTGTCATAATAATTTAAGAGGTAGCTATAGATATGCCTACCAAATTACAAGTGAACAGGTCAAATTTTATGACAGATATGTGGATTTTTTATTCATTGTAGGTGTGGCTGTTATCCGATCATATCTATTTTTGACCTATCGATGGATGGTATAATTATAACAGAAATATTTGTACCACACAAATTTAAACTTTATAAGGGGATTTTTGTAGCCTATGAATATATATTTTTGTCGATTGTGGGCGTGGCTCCTTATCGATTTTGGTGCAAAAACTAAAAGTATCTGTACAAAATTTCAGCTCAATATCTTAAACTTTTTGCACGTGATTATTTCGCCTATGTAATGCCAACAACAGATGGACGCACGGACACGGTCTAAATCGACTCAATTTTTGACGCTGATCATGGGTAAATATATACTTTGTAGGGTCTCTGATGTCTTTTTCTGGGCATTACAAACGGAATGACAAACTTAGTATAACCCTCATCTTATAAAGACCCGAAATATTTGCTTTGTTGCTTGTGTTAAAAGAAGCTATCCACACAGAGATCATATCATCACAATTCTCCCTCAAGTTTCCTCCTTTCCTAAACAATGTTCATGTATATATTATGGCAACAACAATAACAACAAAATATTTCCTTCATTTTACAATAATAACAATTATAAGCATTTGTCAACATGTTTTTATTTGTATATTTTTTTTTCAAAAACAAAAAAAAAACTGCTCTAATTTTTTATGAGTGAACGTATAATAATAATTCGCTTCAGCATCCTAATCTTAAGAGATAGCAAGATGAATATGATTTAAAAAAGTACAGAGTTTTTCATAATTGTCTGTTTTTTGAAAAGTGTGAAAATGTTTATTATAACAAAAATTATCGGTACGGTAAGTACGATAATTTGTTTTATTATTATTACATAATAGAGATAAAATCATCACGTGCATCTTAAGGCAGATATTTAGGTTTATACTTAAAGCTGTACATACTTTACATACATAAAATTATTGTTTAATTAACCCTCCATATAAGATTGAGATTTTGTTGTTCTGTTTACAATACCCAGAAGAAGGTCCCATGGATATTTTAACCCATATCAAATATTTTTATTCAATATCAAAATCTGGATAAATTTGCACATATCCATCTGCTGTTGGCACCCTCCCGGTTGTAAATTAAGAGTGAGCTAAAATATTTTGGGTTTTAATTGAATAAATCGTTAGGGAGCCCCGCCTAAAATAAATAATAAAATAAATTTGTGAAATTGAAAATTGTTTCATATGTATATATAGCGTATATATATCCATTGATGCACCAAATATCGTTTAACAGACACGTCCACAATTTACGAAATTCATTTAGGGCAGAATCCAAATTGCTAGTTAATGTTTCTTAATACATAACTATTAGAAGGAGTAATCCAGCACACCCACTGTATTTAATGTTTGGTATTCTTGTGCAAAGTCCGCCTTATTTCCTCTCTAACATCTTCCTGGTAGTCGTGTATACATTCGACATAATCAACCTATCGTCTACGTTGAGTTTTATGCAAAACTCAAACAAGTCGTGACCGCATTCTAAGCCAGAACTCATCGCAAAGAGGAATCATTACGGGGAACTTTTCTTTCAAACACTCCAAAGATCCTTCACTTTATAGTGTTATTGTTCATGCATCGAGAAACATTGAAATGATGATGTTTTTATAAAAGTTTGGTCGAACATGGGAGGGCTTGCTATTCAAATTACTTTCTTAGCCCATTGTATAACCATGGTATAGCCTGATAGGAATCATAATAATTTTCTTCATTTTTCAACTGACGTTAGGTAGAAGAAATCACGAACGCCCTGGAACTTATGTCATCCTCAATGCACTGTAATCTAATTTAACAAAAAATGACATAACTTTTGAAATTCTTATCATTTGAATGGATTTGTATACGTAAAGAATTCTTTGTCAAATATTTTCATATAAACAAATAATTTAAACAAAGACCAATCTTACTTTCTCTGCGGACGAATATTCATAGAACTGAGAATATATAAAAATAAAAGTCATAAATATTTCATTTAAGCGATAAGCTTATCGCGTAGCCGTGTTGAAGTTCAAACCTGGAGATCAAACAGTAAAATAAAGCAAGAAAATCTCTACAAACGAATCGAGCCTTAACGTTGAGTTAAAAAAAATATTAAGACTATTAATCATACAGCCGTTGGCCAGTTAGGATCGCTTTGAGTGGAAATTATTCTTTCGCAATATTTGAAAGATGACAGTAAAGTTTTTAATTCGTATGGCTTTGATAGCTGCGGCTTTCGCAGAAGTGATTGATTTTAGGAAATGTGATGTCAGCGATTGTGATATACAAGAAGTACGTGTTGAGCCCTGCCCCGAGGCCACATCTCATGCCGCCTGCGTCATTAAACGTCGCAAAACTGCTAGTATGTCTTTTGATTTTACTCCAAATTTTGATGCTGATACATTGGACGCTTCATTGAATTGGGTGCGAAACACCAACGAAGAGTTACCTTTGATTACCATGGATAAAGATGCCTGCAAGTATACCAGTTGTCCCGTAAAAACTGGTGAACAGCAAACCTACACTGTGGATATTCCAATTGAAAGCAAATTCCCCACAAGTGCTTATACAATTAAGTGGAACTTTAAAGCGCCCAACGGTAAACAGTGCTGCTTTACACATGACATCAAGTTAGTCCGTTAAGTTGCGAAAAATATTAATTGACTGCTCAAGGATTGTTTGCAAAAAAAAAAAAAAATTATAAAAAAAATCAATAAAAAATATTAAATTTCGAAATCATATATATATTATGAATTCACCTCTCTGACTATGGTAAGTAAAACTATAAAATATATATTAAATTACATGGAAAATGCTGCTATATATTAGATAGTCGCGTCAAATATTTGTAATAAAGAAAGAAATCGCGTGTAGAATTATGTGTAATATAAGTATCAGTCAATTACTCAGTCCTTTTGGAACTACATTTGACATAAACTTTGAGACATATAACTGTAATTTTGTTCTTTTAGTTTCCTATTCTTTATCTTGGTTATAGTAAGTTTATATATACTGCCCTATGGAGCTTTTCAAATGAGTTCAAAGTCTGGAAAGCGAACTCGAAAGTTAAGTGTGCCATCTCCATTTTCAATTTTAATGTAAAGAGTGTAAAAATTTATATAAACAGAAGGGCTAAATCGACTCAATTATTGATGCTGAGTGTAACTATATATACTTTTAGGTATGTGGCTCGCTCCGTTCTGAAATTTACAAACCGATAAACCTCAAATCATTGGATATGTTATTAGAAATTATATTAGTGGATATATTAATAGAAATTATGGGCATCCAAGATTTGGCGACGGCCTAAAAAGCCTTTTTTGAAGCCCGAATAGACCATAAAAGGATGAATTTATTATAATATTTATGCATATAGTTTAAAAAACTAAAAAGGGGTAATAAAAGGTGCGGCTCTTTTAAGGTACCCTACCTTTTATAACTTGAGAACCTGTTGATCAATATGATTAATAATAGAACGGTGTTGACAATTTGACTTTCAGAATATATATATGTACGTTTTTTTTTTTTTTTTTTGTCAATAAGTTAAAAAGATTTATACTTTAATGAATCGCGTCAAGTGTACATTTCTTCCAACTTTCGCTGAGCTTGCATTTTGCCACAGTTTTCGTTACATGTACTTCTTCTTATATGGATCATATGTGTACAAAATTAAAATTTGAAAGTTTATAAAAAGATTTGATGAAATTTTTAGCAAAAAAGTTGTTTGGCAGTGTATAAAAAGTGCCCACTAAACCATAACCTACTATGTAGTCATTGAAATATAATAATATTAGAAAAGTATGTTAAAAAGAAAATGTAAAAAGCCTTTGCTCTTCATCTCCCGGAGTAACTTCATTAAGTTAAAAAACAAGTTTATTTTTTATAAAGAAAAATATTGTTTGCTCATTAATTATTCCATTTTTTAAGGAATATCTTCCAACACAAAAAAAGGGATACATAAAAAGTGATCAACAAATTATAATTTAATGAATTAATTCAGTTTTCCTTTGCATAAATCTTTCTAGGACTTATTGCATAATACACATAACAAAATAAAGCAAGTTTCATAAGACGATACAGAGAGAGGGAGCAGTTTTAATTTATTCCACTACTCTATGTAAAGAATAAAGAAAATATTATATTAAAATAAAAAAAAATATTACGTGCATTAAACTTGTTTTCTCTCCTTTATTATAATAAATTTTTTTAGATTCCTGGTTTTCCATTTATTATAAACAAACATAAAATTGTTCATGAATGGAAATTTCCTTTTTTTTATTCATTATTTTATCATTGATTACTTCTCTGTGGGTTTTTTTTATTCATTTAACTTCAAACTTAATTAGGTGTAGTGTTAATTTTACAACAGTTTTGTGTTCAAGGCGGTCTTTTCACAAGCGGTTTTGTTTTTGTTTTTTTTTTTGCTTTTTTGGGGTGAAAATGCATGTTTTGAATAAATATGAAGTGTATTCATATTTCATTTTGCTTTTTAATTTAACCCATATTAGGTCCTTGGAGTACTGTAAAAAATACACTCATGTTATGTATTGATGACCAAAAGTTCATTATTTTTGAAATGAATCCTTAAGATTTAATTTCATTACATTAATTGAGGAATCAATAAAAGTATTATGAATCAATTTTACATTTCGGCATGCTCATGCCATTTATGTTCAAACATATTTAAAGTCCTAAGGCCTCCTAAAACAATTCTGTCCGTACGTCCGTTTTCTTTGTAATTTCTAATGCGTCCGAATGCCGAACCGTTTCAATATTTGTACTTACGTCCATGTATCAATAGGTGTATATGATTATGTATTCTTATTATTTTAATCCTTCGACACAGTCATAGCTTTTTCCTTTGGCCAAAATTTTAGTTTATTTAAACAACACTTTCATTCCTTTATTTCTGATAATTCATTACATGTAAGTTCTGTTCAAGTTATAAACAATAAAAAATCTTCTTCCAAGAAAATATCTATTAACGTTTTTACGTTCACATTAACATCATGTAAGAAAATTGTTGAATATCACTCCCCGGTCTTATAAGACGAGTCTTAATAACCAACAGGATAACCAGATTAATTTGCACAAGTACTAATACCTATTGTGTGTTACTGGTAGAAAACGTATTACCTAATACGATTTTGATTAGATGGCAACATATTGACAACAATAAAATGTTCAACCACTCATAGGATTTCAACTGAAATGAAGCTTTAAAGAGCGATATATATTCCAAAGTAAATTAATTGCAATCATTTTCAACAAATTTATTTCATTTGAAATAAAAGTGTCATTTTGAAATTGATCAGTGAGGTTTTTTAAGTGGCGTCGAGAGAAAAGTTCTCCGCAAGTTATTGTACGTGTTCGCGATTAAATCCAGTTTAGAATGAATCATGAATTTTATAAGCTATATGCCGACATTAATGATTTAATCCCTCGCATAAAAATTCAATATTAGCTATGGCTAGTTCATGTTGGTAGTATGAACGAAAATGCTGCAGCTAGGAGTTTAGGAGCCGTTGCTTAAGAGGAAACTGAAACTTCAGAAAAAGAAGCAAGTGTTTGATGTCCTGGAAACACTTGAAATCGACCAATAATAATGATAAGGTATCAAAATGTTAGAATACTTTCCTGTCTTCTTCTAATAACTTATACTCTTATTGAAATTAAAAACAAATCATAGAAAATTGAAATAAAAATCGAATGAATTTTATTGTGTGTATAATAACAATGAACTGCCGCACTCTTCGAGTATCATAAAATAAATCCGTTTCGCTGTAACAGCATTACCGTCGTTTCGTTCTCGCGACAATATGTTCAAATTTGCATACAAATGATTTTCTTTTTTGTTAAATTCATCTCTCCTCACATCTCCTCTTACAATTCTCCAATGATGATTGGCGCTTACATACGTTTGCTCAAGAAAAAGACCCAGTTCCTTATTGACAAAATTTTTCTATTCCAAACTTAAATAGCAAGGTTATACTATGTTTATCACTCTCATAAACCGTAAATAGTCTGTACGTCCATGTGTGTTAGAACAATACATGAAATTTATATTTAAAATAATCAATGCTTTCAATAAAATTTGGAATTTATAAAATATTTCATAGTACACGCCCACAATTTACAAGCAAAATAATATCGTAAATCGTATTTTTAAAGAGGAGAAGTTTCTTTTATAAAATATGTTTAATTTTACTTGAATTGGTGTATAGCCCCGCCTACTACCTATTCTTCTTATTACCTTTTAAGTCTTGATCAAATTTAAGTTATGTTTTACTTAAGCTGGGGATGTAGCAACTACCTTCAACTCGTGTAAAGATCTTTCAGTGCGTGCACTTTTTTTTATTATAACCTTCAATTCTATTTTAGTTGTCTTCTCCTTTATTTGTTCTCATTATTTTGAGCTTATAGTACAAATCGTGATTGTGTTTACTTTATACTCTCTAATTATCCTTAACATTTGACAATACTAAAGAAGAACTGACTTACCGAGAAAAAAACAATGGAAGTACGGAAGACAGTCTTACTCTTAATTGAAATTTTATTAACCGTAATAATTAAGCGAAACAGAAAATGTTTCACGATGCCTTTTTTCATTCGTTTTCTTATTAATGTCAATATTTAAGCATAGGTTGATTTACTTTTATAGTATAACCTTAATCACTAAATAATGAAGTATAAGGGGAAAGGAAACAGAACAATAAGTGATAGAAAACTAAAGTGTTTAAGGAAAAATTTTAAATTTTCTTTATTATACACGCCATCATTTATATGTGGGGGTATAAATCATTTTTGACAAAATTTTTGCAACTCGCAAAAAGCGACATCGGAGAGCCCATAATTCTGTAATCAGTCTGTGTTCTGGGTTCTGTGGTAATCATTGTCTTGGTCGCAATAACTTGAGATGTCGATACCTTAGCAGAAGTTGGTTATTTTCATATTCTAATTAATATTGAAATTGGGCAAAATCAGTCCAGCGCTATGCGCGCAATTTTTCAAGTAATTTAAGAAAGAAGATTTATTGATTCGTCGGGAAGTTTTAATGCATCGGTGATGGGTATTGCAGATTCGGCCTCAGTCAACATAAATAACTATTTTTACTTGTTTTATTTGTTTTAAATAAAGTAAACTGTCATTTATTAAGACACATGTGGCCTCTTATGAAACTTTCACTCATTACTCACTTTGCTGAAAAGTCTTCACTAACGGTACTAATAGTAAGTGAATGAATTAAAAATAAGTAAGAAAACTAAATGTGATTTAAAAAGAAGTCTAAATACCCTTCATCTTAATATACAATTTGTGGGCGTGCCATATACCTAATTACGCATTCTTATAAGGCATATATATTATTTCGTATTAACTTTTAAGTCGGATTATACGTAAAAAAAAAGTTTTTTTATAAATTGAGGGCGTGTTTTTAGTAGACTAATATGTGTATCAAATTTAAACTTTTGTAGGTCATTTTGTGTGGCACATAAATCGATATTTATTGGGAGGTTAGAGTAGCTTCCAATCTGTGCAGAAAAATGGACAGCATGTGTAGATCTACCAGGTAAAATGGGAAATTGCGACATCCGAAGTTTCTTCTGGATGTCGCAAACGACAGAGCAAACATAATATACTGTCATCAATAAGATGTAGTGTATACAAAAACTTTGTCTGTGTATGCATATATAAGTATTTTAGTATATTTAAATAACTTAAAAACCCAAATAATCTTGAAAGATATAAGACGACGATGCGCTCAACGGAAGGCCACAAGTGTTTTAAAAAGGGATCAAGTTTTAAGACAAAAGCTCTCTTGTAAAATGTTTTAATATATTACACAATAAAAACAAAAATGTAAGCACACATACAATACATGGTTACGTGTATGTTTAGCTGAAGATAACCTTGTTAAATTTTGTGGATTTCAGGCACAATTAATATTATTTTTTACTGTTAACTGTATGTTTCATGCTTGAGATGGCATCAGTAGAACAGTTGCAGTAGCAGTAGCCAAAAATAGTAGCAAAACTCAAATTAGGGTTAATTTTGAAAACAATCTTTTTTAATTGTTTATATCAAAGTACAACATACACATGCACACGGCAATATATTTAACTTAAACACACCCAAATACATATATATATACATACATGCATAAACTTTGTAGATGATTGCCTTGAGAAAATCCTTAACATGTGTGTGTATTTTGCTCCTTCTCTCGGTCATAAATTTCAATTAATATTATACTGTTGTGTCTTAAAGGTGTTTCTCTTTTGTTAGAGAAGGCTTATGCTCTCTACACATATGTTTGTGCGTGTGTGTATAATGTTCTGACCACATATTGTTGAAAGTTTAAATTGAAATTAATTATAACGAAAATTTTTGATCAAGAAAAGCATGCAAACATGAAGTAAGGTAGAGTACCGCAATATATATAAATTTACATAAAAAGATAATTTTTTACAATTTTGTTGCAATAGTTGTACTTTTAACTAAAAGATAAAGACTGTAAGAAAATGTGTGAATTTTTTAATTTTCTTTAGAAAAAAAATTTATTTATTACACATGGACGTAAGGACATGAGTGAATAAATCTACGCCCCACTACTGAAGAGTACTCATTTTAATAGCTCGAAAAGTCCTCCTTGATCAGCATAGAGTTCTGTACCGATCATACTGTGTCTCTCTGTCCATAATTAAGTCAGAATTCAATTCAATCAAAAATTACGTTATGTTTACCTTTAATAATTCATTTTAAACAAAACACTCATTTGTTGCTGCATTAAAGTATAAATTTATTTGTTTTAAACTGGAATACCGACTCTTCTTAAGCTATGAATACAATATTAGTTTTATTACAATACTTTTCAACATATCAATGATAAAGTTTTATACGTTTGTAACTACAACAACTTTTCTTGCAAAACTACCTCCGTATATGTAAGAGTGTATGTATAAAGACAACTCTCTTCTACCTACAAAAATTACTAAACTAATATGTTTGCATATATGAGAGTAATACACACGCACATGCTAATATGCTTGAGTATAATTTATACAAATACAACAACAATGAATATGTAAAAAGTTTTCCTAAAGACAGTTTTGCAACAGTTTCAATAGAAAAACAAGTAAGAAAATTAAATTTGATTTAAACCAAATTAAATACCCTCCACATCTACATATAAACGGTAGGCGTGGCACGTATGTATATAATATCTGCATATACAATATCTGCCAATCAGCCTTCACGGGCCTTCAGGGGCTGATTGGGTAATAACAGACAGACATGCGGATACATGAACATACTGACATATATGTCTAGATCGATTCAGTTCAAGAATATATATACTTTGTAGGGTTTCTGACGGCTCCTTCTGGGTATTGCAAATGAAATGGCTTAGTATACCACCCACCCCAATCTTATTTGCAGTTTTTCGCTTGTGGGCGTGGCAAATGACCCATTGTGTCCGGTGTTTAAAAACCTACGTGCAGAAAACTAAAGTGTCTGCAATAAATTTTAGGTTTAGAGCTCAACTTTTCTCGGACGTCCGGACGTACGGACAGACTTGTTTATATTAATTCTAAATATATATTCTTTGTAAGGTATAAGAAACTTGGAAAACTTTATAAACATCTCCACCATGTATGAAAATTTCTGCTGAGTAGTTGTTGTCCTTGATACTGCATTTGTTTGCTTTTGCTAACATTAGGTTGATTTTGTATATTATAGCTACGTTATAAAGTTCATTTTTACTGTCAATAGGAATTTTAGTTTTCCAATTGTTTACTATATACACAAACACAGAACTGAACAGCCATTATATTCAAAAAGTAATATTGAAGCAAGTAAGTAGCTATAATGCCACAGAAAGAAAAGTATAAATATGTATGTGCGTGTATATGAAAATGTATGAAAAACAATTCACAAATCGTTAATGTGGTAAATCACTTTACAAAGCAACAACAACAACAATAACTGCCACTACACTACATAAAAAAGGAAGTTTCAACGAGTAATCAACAATTTTTAAGTAAATATCGCATCAAAATAAAGAGATCAGAATATTACGTAAATATTTTGATAATACATAAAACTTAAGAAAAGAAATTAAAGGAAATATGAAGTAAGAGAAGTGGTATAAAAAAAAAAAAACAGAACGAAAGGAAGGATATAAATAATAATTCCGGTTTATGGCGGAAGTTATAGTTTTTCAATGTTTTTGTTTGTCTAGATTCAAATAATATTTGAATACTGTTGAAATGGAAATTATATAAAAAAAAAGAAAATATTTAAATAGTTTTAAATTAAACACATCGTAGAATTGTATTAATTATTTGTTCTTAAAAGCAAATCGCTCGTTTTCAATTAAGTTATATAAACGGTGAAAATCTACTTGGAAATAATTAAATAAGAAAAACATCAGACGTTGCCTCTTCCCATTATCACCTGATCCGAATAATGGCAAAACCTTAACTTTCTTCACTTTCAATTCAAAAGACAACAGATAGCAGCGGCTAGGAATGAACTTTCAGAAACATATATTTTACGACTTTTTTCTAAGCATAGCAATAATTTTTACACAAGAAAGGAGAAAAAACTTCAAATAAGTCTGACACTGGAAAACTAGTAAGGGCCAAAGGCAAGTTCTAATTGAATTTTGTGCACTTTCGAGCTGAATAGAGAACGGAAAAATTCAAGTGGATATAAAAATATGTATAATTTGAATGAAATAAGAAATAATTGAAATTCTGAACCAACAAATTTAATTTCCATTTGAGTTTTTCTAAATCCTATGTGAGTATTCTCCATTTCTGAACCACCGAACCAAATAAATCCGTTTTCCATTTGAGTTTTTCTTAGTTGAATTTAAATTCTTACCACTTCCATTAGAATTCTTTCTTTACCAGTTGAATATAATGAAGACCAACTTTAAATTTTTTCAAGATAATGTTATAAAGTACCTGAATTTTCTATTTTATACAAAATATTTATAAGCTCCAGTAGTTAAATAAAGTAAACATTTTAAATCTCTTTAAATTAAAGATGACGATATGTGAACCTCGAATAAAGAAAACTTTGCCATTTTCATACAGATAACTTTTTATCGGATTTTCTAAATCAAACTGAAATGAAGTCAAGTTGAAAACTTTTCAATACATATGCACTTGTCTAGAAAGCTGTGCGTTCATCAAGTGGATATTTGTATACCTAAGAGAAAATACCATTTTGGCGGCGCTTTAAAACTTTTCAAGGTTTCTACATATAATCTTATATAAACTCCACACATATATATGTGTGCGGGTTTACAAATTGAAATTGTTAAGTTGGAAACTATTTGTTGGCGTAAATGAAACCCTAGAGTGTTATTTATAGTTGGTGAAGGCGTAGCTTAAAGAAAACATTAATTTCAATTTTCTTCAAAATTGTTAAGTATGCTGGAGTTTTTTTGTTTTTTTTTTTTTTTTAAGAGAAACTTAAAACAAAGAAAATAAATCTAAATATAAAGGTAACAAAAGGAAAATGTTTGAGCACACATAAATTAGTTGCTGAACAAAAGGAATTTACAATTAAAAGTCACAAATAGTGAAGAAGCCAAAAAAGGTCGGCGTTATCCCTTGATCCGTTTAGCATAAAAGATAAAACCAAACATATTGCAATCGACTTGGTCCTTAACAACAAATTCTCCATACATTTCAATGATAAATAAATAACCAGTAGGATCCAATGAGGGTTTTACACACAAAAAGGCTATTGCATGTGAATATATGTTTTTTTTTACTAGTACATGTGGTGCTGTGCCAAGGTAATGCCCCTCTACACATGTGCCGCTTCGTGTATGTGAAATTTTTCAAAAAAAAAAAAAAAATACGAAATTAATTCACACCTCTTCACTCCACATGAGTATGTGAACATGTGTGTTTAACGTTACTTTTTTGTTGATGTTATTTAAATATAGTTTTTTTGCTGTGTAGCCTGAAATGCCACATTTGGCAAACATATGTTACCCGACTGTGTGATTCTAAGCCCCACTAAGAATTATCTTCTAATCGCAAATAAAGTAAACAGCAAGTAAGTATTACACTTATTTAGTTTACTAGGGGCGTGGCATATATAAAATGTCATCTTTCGTCAATAACGATTAAAGCAAAAACATTCAAATTTCGTATAAAATGAGATTTTTTGTACATTATGGGCGTGTCTGCAATTAAACCCCGCCGCTTTTTTAAGTACTTATAACAAACATTAGGGCCGTTAAAATTTTTATCAATTGTGGACTTTCTAGGTACAGATATTAAATAAATTTGTGCAAAATTTCTGCTCAATGCTTCAAAACCAACGTTCCAAACAAAACAAGAAAAAACGGACATACTGACGGACATGGCTAAATTGATTCATATTTTATAGAATCTCTAACGTCGTTGTAGGGTGTAAAAACAAAACTTAGATTAAATCTAAATCAAATTATTAACAAAATTTTGATGATTTTTTCTTTATTTTGTAAAAAAAAAAATTGAAACATTTATAAAAAAAACAAAGAACAGAGAGGCAGACAGACAGGACGATCTTATTTATTGTACAGTCAATTGAGAAAATCCTTTCCAGTCGAGTATGTTGTATGAAAAAAGGTTGAAAACCTTTACCCTCATAATACCGTCCATAGTTAATGTTTTTGTATGCAACAATAACTACAGCAATGGATGATAAGACTTGGGGCGCATTAAACTTGTTTTATCTACTAATATATAAGCGCCATGATATACAAATACTTGCTTGTGTACTCTTTCTTTCAGATGCCCACATATATTTATTAAGTAATCACACATTCATGTAAAAAAAGAAACACCAGCTTAAGGCATAAACTATTTTTAGACGGTAGCATCACCGCACACAAGAAAAATTCTTTTGAATAAACGCGCACAAAAGTAAATATATAAACTTTAGCTGAAGCTCAACGACTGCGGGTCACACTTTAAGTCAAACTTTTGTGCATTCTTTATATAATTATTATATAGTTTTAAATTATTTTCACATAATCTATCAAGTTCAAACTTTCATGTTGTCTTGCTCATAATATTTATCCAACTCCTTCGTTATTTTCCATGTCAAGGGTTTTTATATCCACCATATATATCGATCAACCTTTACCGCTTCATTAAAAACTATCTTCTTTAGTGTATGCAGTTCTTCTACGGTTCAAAGAAATCATCTGAAGAAGTCATTTTAACTCTCTCTCTCTCTCTCTCTGTCTTCACTTTATGGGCAAAAGTTTTGTACAAGTGTCAAATGGTATAATTTTAATTAAACTTCACATGTGAAAGGACATTGACTTGTACAAGACAACCTAATGTACATGATACTGCTGTGAAGAGGGGTAAGAAAAGCCAAGAATTATGTGAACACTAATACATCAATTAAAGTTAATAATGATGCTCTTTCATATTTCATTCTGGGTAAATATTTTATTTGCAAATGAGTCATTTAGTTTAAAGTTATATAAATTGTTTTAGTGTGTTGTTAAAAAAAAAAGTGTCATATGTGTGTGTGTGTGAGTGTCAGTTAGCTGCTATATCATAAACATAAATTGATGCCGAGTCATACTTTTCATGCCGCTGTGTTTGTTGAAGTGTATTATTGTAATTTTTATGCTAAAAGTCGCGCCTGAAAAATGTGCACGCATTTGAAAATTTGTTTTTATGACAATTTTTTTTTTTTTTTCTTTCTCTTTATTTATTTTGTGTTGTTCTTGTCGTGATCACAGCTCTAAAGTGTGTTGATTTGGTTTGGTGAAGGGGATTGTTTTTGTTGTGTATATCATTCGTTTAATGATCATGGTTGAACCATGTTTCATGTATAATGGTTTGTAGGATGCGCCATCTCTACTTTTTCAGCACTTGAACGGGGATTGTCTTAAAATTAGTCGGTTAGTTTGGTTAAGACAAAATCTAAAACTGCGTAGAAACTAGAACTTGTTCACAGAATAACAAAAGAGTCATTATCCTCCTTAGATTATTCAATTTTTTTATTTTTTCAATTCAATTAGTATTGAATTTGAAGGCAGTACAATTCTATGTTAATAATAATAATAATATATAGCGTTTTGCAAGCTTAAAAGCTTATTCACGTGTCCAACTCGTCTCGACTTTTATGGTCATATTCGACACCAGAATTCAAATTCCAGCTAAAGAAACTCTTACACTTTACAAGTATAAAATGATCTTAAATAATTATAATAGTGTCCGATAAATATTGAAAAACTTTACTTTAATTCACAATATTAAGCAAAAATTGAGAACTCCGCAGATTCATTTTATATCTTCCATGTACTCTAAGCTTTGCAATATTTGTTACCCTTTTAAGTCTACCCAATTTTAATATTCCTCTCCTACCCTAAAAACTTCAAGAACCGAAATTTGAGATTTCTTTGAGGAATTGTGGGTAAAGGTCCGCAGTAAAAGAATCAAGTAAAAACTACTTCTATTATTTATTAAAATCAATTAAACCATATTTTGAAGATTTTTATTTTCGAAAAGATCAGCTTTGGGAATATTTTCGTACCTATCTTACTTTCACTTAAGAAACAATTTAAAAACACTCCATCTTAGAGTCAAATGTTATGCCTCTAACCTTTAACCTTTTGCGGACGGTTAAAGTTAGTTCTTACTGTCCTTGGTAAGCTAAGTAAAAATACATTAAATAGATTTAAAAATATATTCTTATTTATTTAAATTAACTTGATTACACTCTGTGCTAAAAATGTATATATTGTTAAACTGACTAATTGTGTATTAGCCCTCGTATATGTTATTTGTTTTAGATTTTATTAAATGGTTTGACAACATATCATTAAAATGCCTGGGAAAACAATGAACCCAACTCACAGATCAAGGTTTACAAGTATACGGTTGTTAAAGATTCAAAGAGTTGTTCGACTTTTCAATCCAGCGTTTACCGGGCGAAGAAGATTAAGTGTAAATGATCTAAAATAACCATTTTATAAAAATACACGAATCACCGCTTATGAGAAGTTCAATACATTTAGTGTTACAGTCTTCTACGAATTATTTATTTATTTATTTATTTATTAATTCAAACAGAACACCTGTTCTTCCATTTTAGTATAATATAAGTTAACACTTCATTTAACTAAGTCGTATTACATTCACACCTCGTAACAAATGGGATTTAGTTATTAAATAAAAAATAAAAAAAATAAAAATAGAAACCTAAGGCGACATTGACAAAAAGGGAATTGTTAAACCATTGAAGTGTGCTTGTATGTAATAATGATAATGATGATGATGAGAAGACATTAGGAATAATTTTAACATCACGTTTCAGCCACCATTAATTCCACCGCCACCACCACCACCAACAGCAACAGCAACAACATTACCATAACATCATCATTTATAAGAAAAAAGACAGACTGCCTGACATACCTTTAAAAAAAAAAAAAAAAAAAAAACAACAACTACAACAAAATAATAGAATATTGTATGTGATTAAATATATATATATAAAAATGCTCGCCCCGCATTAAAGTTGTTAAAGAGGATGATGATCATTAGCATCACCGACCAACAAACACATCAAAGAAACCAAAAAAGAATAAAAACAGAAACAGAAGCATTTGTTTTTAGGACCAACATGATGCATGAGCTTGTAAACACACACACACACACACACACACAAAAAGGAGGATTTTTTACACAATTCAATCAATTAATCTAATTTGAATTTTTTTCTATTTACACAATGTTAAGGGTATGTTAACTCTAACTCTATTGCACACAACAGCAGAGAGTCAAATTAGTGGAGAGTGAAAAAAAAAACGGAATAATTCTTAAGCTTGTCACAGTATAATGAACAACTTCAGGTTTGCTGCAGCTATTACCATCACGCCATTATCGATGGCGGTAATGGTGGTAAGAGTTTTAGTCTATAGTACGGTATGCTTTCTAAAAGTATACAGTAGACTACAAGTGGCCACGATTACGCATAATCACTTTATCTTTATATCTATATGGACCTTTTTCCAAATTTTACGTTTTTTCTCTTTCATTAGCTTTTGAAAACGACCGAAATTAATGTCGTGGTATGAATTTCAGGTTTTTTTTTTTTTTTCGTATTCTTTCATATTACTTGAACTGAAGTGTACAACTCAAGCATTTGAAGTATTGCAAAATGAAACACTTGAAGGGGTGGCAATATTTTCTAATAAAAAAATTTAAAACTTAACACGCAAAAGTTTAAAATGTATTCATAATTATGCAAGTGGTCCAAGTCACATATTTTTATACTCTTCGCATAAGATGGGAGGCTGAATGTGCCTTCTCGTTGCAACTCCCGAAAATTTGAGTCAAGTACTGCCAAATATGTAAAATTTTGATTCGACTTGTCCGTCCATATGGTATATCTGTTCTTAATGCATTCAATTTTAATACATTATGATGAATTTTCGCAGATTACTATATGTATATGTATAGAAGAACCACGCCCATAATAAATACAACACAATCTATAACATGAAGCTATGAAGTTGAATTTCTCTACGAATATTAATACTGAGACCCTTCAACGACGTTTTAAACATGGCAGACCAAACCTAAAACCTTTTTGAGTACAATTCGACGTGAAAGTTGTATTAAATAATGTAATCAGATACATGCCCCGCCCACAAATTGTACACATTTATGCAGAATATTTAGCGTTACTTTAATGTATTCGTTTTATAATAAATTCACAATAAACCTAGAAATGGTCAGATTTTGAAACAGTTCACCACGTATTTCAACGCGGATTGACTTTAAAGTTTCATTAAAAACAAAAATCCTGATAAAACTTAAACCAAAACAATTTCTTTCAACAATTTATTAAAGTGAACATCAGCTTGAACCTAAAAAGTATTCCTAGGTTAAAAAGTAAAAACATAACCTGCAGAAATCCTATAAATAAATAGAAAAACAATGACATTTTTTATAGGTTTTACAGCACCGGAGAACACAATTAACAATTTTGCACTTTGTTTTTGTTTTGTTCTGAACAATATTTACAATGGATCGTTTACCAAAGCATCCCAACCATATATTCAAGCAAACAACGTTATTTTAGATGTTTTTGCTTTCTAATCTAAAACTCTCACTCTTCTAGCAAATGTCCTGAAATACAATCCAGCTTTTTGTTTTTCACAACAGTTCCCCTGAACTTTTGAAAAGTGAAGTTAAGGTGGAAAAAATTTGTAGGCAAAGAACGCTTATAATATAGATAGAGGGAGGAAAAATCAAAGTAGAATAAAAAAATGCAACACAATGCAAAATTGCTTTACTTTTCACTTCACCATTTCAATTGAAAATATGATTCAAGTCTGTTGTTTTGTTTTTTTTTCTTGCACCACCCAGCCGTATAAATTCGATACTATGTAAACTATGCATAGGTATAAAGCATGTTCTATATGTGCCATCTGTCATGTCGCTCCAACTGAATGAAATTGCCACTGGGTTACCTCACTTTATGTACCAGCAAAATAATCAACAAAATTCAAATTCAGGGTTATAAACAAAATGACAATTGGACACTTGATACGTTTTAAATATTTACAATGAACATACAGCCACGCCCACATATCACAAAATATCTTTAATGACCACAAAAATGGAACTAAAAATGTAAAATGATCGATTGAGATCGAATAACATTAAGTATTGTGTTTTACGTCTATACCCGTCGTGAAGACCCAAACAGACGGTTTTAAGGGAATTAAGCGTCCCTGCGCCGCCCCCCCCGAGGGAGGTCCCAACTTTAGAACTTACACAATAGACTATGTTCATCTATGTTCACCCCTTGGTGACAGGGTTTTTTGCCATGCACTACCAGCGATTTTACAGCCCCCGCGAAGCTCCCACAAGGGGGAGTACGTACTGGCAAGAACCTTGGTTCTTGGGGCTCCAGTACCCCGCGGTACCAAACTTAGTCTTTGGTAGGACTGTCGATCACTTGATCTCCCAACTTCGGACAGCCTATTGCACATGGGTTGGTATCCCATTTATGTTATGTTTGCTGAAAGGTCTGAAATTATCCAGCGGATCTTTATATAAATTGCTTTTTGCATATTATTTTAGCCCCGTGATCCTTGGACGAAGCACCTATGCCGGTACACCGTTTCAGGGCGGGGCCCAAAAATTAAATTGAATAACAGTCAACCCCATTAAAAAATGTTCGACTATTGAGTTAAAGTGTAACACATATTGTTTTAAATTTTCCTTCAAATTTTTATATCCTTTACATGAAGTTGAAATTTAGTGCTTATATTTATAATGTACCACGTCCATCAATTTGTCTAAAAAAAGGCATCATCGGGCCACAATCAACAACAATCAAAAATTGAACTTTTTACTTGTTATTTAGTGTGCACATCTATTGTCATACCATGCATTAATTTGGCAAAAAATGGGCGTGGTTGTAGCTGATACTATTAAAGGGTGTACCTGCCACGCCCTTTATTGTGGATATGGAGGGTATTTAAAATTTGGTTTAAATCTAATTTAGTTTTCTTTCTTGTAATTATATGAAAGAGGTTTGCATGGCAGGCTTCCTTCCATAACAGGTATGTTACGTATTCTTAAAACAAAGCTCTTTCAGACTACTATTTGCTTCGATCAACTTCAAATGATTTAGGCGAGAAGCTTT
This sequence comes from Crataerina pallida, assembly GCA_949710015.1. Lineage (NCBI taxonomy): Eukaryota > Metazoa > Arthropoda > Insecta > Diptera > Hippoboscidae > Crataerina > Crataerina pallida. The sequence continues at coordinate 3,438,764 of OX453290.1, forward strand.
TTAATTATTTTAAAGACATCAAATCGATTCGGTTGGACATACTTAAAATTTCCTTATACGTGTAAAGTTCAAAGCCTTCTCATTAACAAGCATTTGTCTCTTTTCGAAATTGTTCAAAACATATAAAAAACTTCCTTATAATTACTTTTATATTTAATAAATATACGGATTGTCTACTAAACCTGTTCACGTGTTTATGCCTAAACTCATATGTACATACGTCCCTCTGGTTCGCATTTTATGAATTCATTAATTCACCTTTATTGGAATTGTATGTGTAAAGATTTGAATGATTAATTCCACGCAGAAAAGCAACGTGTGCAACCCAAACTGTTTAGTTTTGTAACAATGTTGAAAAGGGTAAAGGCAGCAGCTAGTAAGCTAGTAAGAGCTCATTTCATTAACAGGATTTAAGGGATGCTAGTAAACAATGCTTGTCATTGTTTGTATGTGTGCATAACTGTGCTCTAATAAAAGGTAAATCAGAGTTAAAAGTATTGGGGAAAAAAAAAAAAACAAAACAAAACAAAAGTGAAAGAAAGAACAACGAAAAAGTGCGTCTAGCACGCGAGAGTCACACACAAATTGCTGAAATAACAAAAAGCAAAATTACACCAGCCCACACAACAGATTTGAAAATCAACACAGAAATGTAATTAGAACAAGTTCAGCAAATATATTTGGTTTCAAATTACATAAATACCCTACATACAAAGGGTTGAGAGGCGTGGCATGTTTTCTAATGAATTATGTATGACATACCAACTCATCAGTTGATTTATTCTGTGTTGTTTATAGGCGTGTCTGTTCTGAAACCTTGCCATTTTTTTCCTTTTTTTGGCACACCACACCATACTTTCACTATATAACTTTATTTATGTAGGTTGTGGTCGTGACTTTTAACCAATTCAACTCAATTTTAATAAACTGTTAAAGAAACTAAAAATATTTATAAAAAATTTAAGCTTTAAGTCTTCATTTTACCATCGTAAAGGTAGCAACATCACATGGACACCCGGACATATATGACTAGATTGTTTTATATTGTTATATCTCATCATCAACTTAGTATACCTATCCTTATATATGGAACGCATAATAAAAGGCTTTGCGAATAATTGCTACGTTTTGAGATCGGCCGAGGTCTTCGTCTGTTTGACAAGGTGAAAGGATTGAAGCTGAATTTTACAATAAATTAAAAACCTACAACATTCATACACATTTAAATATACCATATAACCCAGCTGAGTGTTGAGCAATAACAATCACAAAACTGTTACAGATATTACCATAAGTCTGTTTATTGTATGTAAAATAAATAGAAACCTTCGTTCACATACGCGTGCTTGTGCTTGTGCCCGTGCGTACTAAGCAAGGGTGCAAATTTCATGTCAGCTTAAAATTTGTAGTTAGGTTTTTCTTTTCTTTGTTGTTGTTGTATAAAGTCTCTAGATTTGGAATAAGCAACTCACGAATTATCATGATTTGCACCAACTATGGAAACATCAGCTTCAGATTAAACAAAACTTGATGACTTATTGTTGTCTATTATTTAACTGATTTGACAAGACTTTAACAACAACAATAATAACACAAATGACTAAATATTTTAAAACATTTGCTGCGCAGTTGTATTCCGATTAATGTTTTTTTTTTTTTCTTTTTACTTAAAAAGGATCAAATGCACGCAAAACGTACAACTTAGTCTAATTAGAATAAAGAAGAAGCCTTAGCAAGATATATATACGTTTGATAACAATAAAAAACCCTTATGAGTACATATTGAGCCCGTATGATGACCGACACTTTTTTTGGCTTTTTGTTTTCGTTACGCTTTAATACTGAATTGCACAAAATCCAGTGCACGATTGCTAATTTGGCACGCTCTTGACAGTCCTACGTTAGTTGCTTTCACTTCCTATGGATTTCAGTTGTATTTATTTATGGCCTTACATAAGTATCATTTACCTGTGGTTGTCTGCTTTACCTCCCCTTTCATGTACTCGTGTACACGCACATGCGACTCTCGTTTACCTTAAACATTTTTCATTCATGCCTTTTTGTAGCCCTTAGTCTACCTTGTACCTTTACTACCAACACCACCAACAGCATTAGCGTTTCTTTTCAGTTAAATTATAAATATATCACGTGCTATTGTGTTGTTATTGTTGTTGCTTCAAGTGCGCATGCATAAGTCAAATAAAATGCAATTTAGGGTTGAAACGTTTCCACAATAAGTTGGTAGAGATTTTACTTCAAATGACTGCTATCGATAGGTAGTTTTACCGTTATATACTCAGATGTTACTAATGAAGCAACAGCCAGGTTTTAATGCAGAATCGGCATTAAATAAAGCCAGGTGTGAAAGTTTTGCTATTTTTGCGAAACAAAATTAAATTTCAAATATTTCATCGCAATATAAATATATCGGCAGGAAATGTATTTTGATGATTAGCAGAAAGAAATTATTTCAGGTCAAGGCCCAATCTTAATAATTTTATACAAATGTAGGGGTGGCAGGTGACTGCATACACAAAATATGGCAAAAAATTTTCGGTGGAAAGGACTAGTGGGCGAAACTCAAAGTTAACTGACAGAGAGACCGATAACCAGACCAGACAACATACAACTAATGCGGCAAAATTGACAGCAGAACTTAAAACTCTGTTAAGTAATATTGTTAAGACAAAAAATAGGACGTCGGGAGCTCCACAAAGCATTCACGGAAGGGCTCCAACCCTGTGTTCATATGATTTTGTCCATCCTTGTCTTGTCCGTCAAGATATTTGGAAGTAAAATGGAATTCACATTGAGCTTTCCCATCTATATGCAAAAAATGAGAGGTTTTGAATAACAGACACGCCCACAATTTAAAAAAAATCGAGAAGATTTACCTGCCTTGCCCACTCACTTGTTAGATGTGGAAGGTATTCAATATTGTTTCAATACTCTTGATATTTGCCTAATATTTGATCTAATCGTTGAATATATAAAAAAATGTCAGTAATTATTTCCGTTACGCTTATTTCTTTATAATTATTATTGATTCCCACGAACTTTATCGCTCGCTACACATATTGCAATATGAACAAAATAGAGAATAGATTAGCTTAATATTCCACAAAATGTGTTCTAAGGTGATTATAAGTGAAGATGATGGCGCGGTGGTGGTGGTGGTGTGCCCCAGAGTGAGTCAATTCAAATTAATTATAGTTCAATAAGGTTTTCAATTAAGGTTCCCTGTTGCATACACACTGCGTTCAATCGTCGCTACTTATTGATTAAAAGATGAAAATGTTAATAACGCTGCTGTATAACGGTCTATTGACTTGTACAAGTATTTCTTATTATTATTATTATTATTATTATTATTAATGCAATGCCTCCTAACACATTATGCCGGTACCAGCATTCTCAACAACTCACTAAACGAACCGTACGTTTCACAATATATTGAATTTCTATTCCATTGCAATTGCAATTGAAATTTCTACGGTTTTACAATGCTCCAGTTTGAACCGAAAACAAATGTGAAAATAAAAAAAAGCAAAAATGAAAATTTTGTATATTTTGGGCGGGAGGTGAACGTGGGAATTTCTACTAATGCGGGACATACAAAAATATTCTCATCAATCTCTGTCTACGAATATAAATAAATATTTTGAAAATATACTTTAGAGAATCTTTTAAACATTTTTCAAATTGAATTTGACTCGTGCCATATGTACCATACCATCTCCATCTTCTCCACCGCTCCTGAGTGCTGTCTTTCCCATAAACAAATAAGTGTTTCGTAGTGTAAAAGGTGCATAATAAATTGATTGACATCATCTCTTAAAGCGTATCTAAAATCATATTTATCCGTTACCATTTTTTTTTACAATATTTGCTTAATATAGAAGAATTGATGTTTGCGGATGTGTACATAAATTCGTTTTGCAATATTTTTTTTATTCTCAATAGTTGTCATCTGCATTTTTATTTCACCGCATAAATGTTTGTTGTTTTATATTATTATCCTTGGATTTCTTTTTTGTTGTTTGTTTCATATACAAAAGCATTTACACCGTTATGTACACTTGAAATCGTATATGGTGCACGAGAAGACAGATATAGAACAACCCTAAAGGATAGAGTTGAGTAGAGGTAATGATGGACGCACGTACACTACAATAAACAGACAATAAATATACGTTTCACTCACACCACATTTATAAAAATGACAAGTGAAAATGTTTTTTGTCGATCGATCGCGACTATTTAATATCAGTTCTACAAAAATTTCTTTGTATTACAAATAAATTCAACAGTAAGTCCATCTTAAGCAAATGGGAGTAAATATCACTCTGTCAAAATGTTTGCAACACCCAAAAGGAGGCGCAAAATACACAGGTACAGAACGAAGACGTTACAAAGTATATACATAGAGTCATCATTAGCATTAAAATTGGATTTGATTTAGATATTCCGACATAAACTTTCAATATTGAGCTAAAATTTGATTCAAAAATTCCTAGATTCCTGCTTAAATCGAAATCCATCAAATGCCACACCCACAAGCAACAAAAATTTATTTATTAGTGGCAAAGAAGTTGAATTTTTATACATTTTTAATACATAATTATAAAAAAGGCAACCATCGATTTACTAAAAGTGGGCGGGGTCGAATAACAAAGATGCACACAATTTACAAAAAAACATTTTTTGTATGGAATCCGACAATAAAACATAACTTTCAAAAGGACCCAAAAGGACCTTTCAGAGCAGCTAGAATGTATTTAAAAAATGAACCTTTGAGTAGGGCAGAGTATATAGGGAGACTGCGAAAAAGTTAGTGTTTTAAATAGTGAATAAAATCTAAATGATCGCCATGTACTTATAGAAGCTTTTTCTTAAGCGCCGCTCTTAAAAATAAAAACCACAAAGAATACATATTTGGACCGATGGACATGTTAAAGTTAGTTGCAAAAAGTCATTATATATTGGCTTAGGCTAGGGAATGATTAAGCATCCTATGAACGTTCCACTTATCACACTTCACACATCACAGTTGCATTTTATTATTATTATTATTATTATTATTATTAAACAAATTTTTATTTGAGAAAAGAAAAATCTTCCCACACTCTTGCTCCCGCTTTATTCTAGTAAGTATATGGGGCATAATTCCGGCATTTATATGTAGTACTTACTTAATTGAAATCTATAATTCTTTTACACCACTTGATGGGTTCCACACATACAGCAAATATCTACCAAAAACTAAAGTGTCAAATGGGATTGTATGTTCTTTATTTTAATATGTTTATGCTCCCACAATATAGATATTTGTGTAAAAGAGAAGTGCATGCGGTTTTTACGTCTGCTTTCAACCACCCAACCAACTAACCCTTGAGCAAGTTTCATTCATCGACCCAGCACCACTACTTTAGTCTAATGCCATAATCAATTTTCAAAATTGAAACACAATAATAACAACAATAATATTGTGTGGCAATGGGAATGTTTCAATACTTGCTTCATTTGTATGTGGAACTCATTAAGCGACAGATATGCGGTGACATTAACACAAACTTTACTGCTAATTAAAAATTGTTTGAAAATTCACATGAACGGGTATGTACTCAGGCTAAGAAGTGTTTTGTACACTCATTAAATAAATAGGAAAACATAAAGAAATATATGCTGGGACCCCCCCCTCCCCTCCCTCCTCCCCCTCATTTGTTTATTTCTTCAAATCACACTAAAAGTTGAAGGAAGGAAACAAAAAAAAAGACAATATTTTGGAAAACTAATAAAGTGTGTACAGCACACATGGCTTCTAGTTTTTTTCGGATCTTTGTGTATTTATAAATGTTTGGTGGTATCTGTTCGCGTTCCAACAAACCAACCGCATATATAAACTAACGTTCAACCGACCACAATATGTGACATTATTCCAAATCGAATTCTATAAAATCTAGTGGAAATTTATGTGTGAAAATTCTAATGTGTGTGTGTAAGGCCACACATTTTCAGGGACTCAACGAAAGGGGAAATATTTCAAGTAACTTTTAAGTGTGAAATTAAAGGACACTTTTAAGTAGCTTAGAGGGGTGGTTTATTTACCATGAGATGCTGGTCTGTCCTCAATGTAAAAATTGACATTAATTAAGAACCCCATAAAATAATGAAGATAAGAAACGAATCTATCGATTATTGAGAATTTTCACACAAAACCTTTTCAAGTGAGCCAGGAAAGTAAGTTTTCATTCTTAAGAGCCATTTTGATGGAAATATCAACGCGAAGGAAGTAAAGTAAAGAAAAGCCAAGTGTCGTCATTCTAAATCTAATAAGGCGGCCATCTCAAGATGGCATATTTCGCAATCTAATTAGCTCTCCCGGAACATGGTAAATATAACATAGCGTACGCTACAAAATTTATTTATTTATTCGGTTACAGCAACTATTATTGCCTATTACATCATATAATTTCAACTTCAACTAAAATTAAGGCAAAATTATTTCTATTTCTAGTATCGTGAGTATATGGAATGTTATTTATGATGTATGATGGCAGCATATTATTCTTAATCTTAAATATAAAAATCATCATCGCGTAGTATTCGATCGCCTGCTTTATGCTTAGCCGATTTAAGGTTCTAATTAAAGATGAAGTCGTCGTATCTTGTTTTTTATTTAAAATAAATTTCATTCCTCTATTTTGAAGTTTCTTGGGTTTTTTTTATTGGCCTGCATTCAGCATAAAAAGGATTGTAGGGCAGCATATAAAATGAGGTTCCACAATTGATTAGATAGACCATTTTTTTATCTCTTAATAAAACTAATTTTTTTTTTTTGATGATATTTTATTGACAACATAATCTAGGTGCTCATTAAATTTTAATCTCTCATCAATTTGAATTCGTAGGTATTTGAATACCTCCACTCTCTCAATCGGATGCTTTTTTATTCTCAAATTTATATTTTTTTCAATTTCACATCTCGTTATTTTCATGTATTTGGTTTTCCTTACATGGAGTTTTAATTTATTGATGCATAACCATTTATAAATATTATTTAAATCATGTTGAAAGTAGCGACCCTTGCGGTTGGCCAATCATCACTTCTTTTTCGGAAGATGTTGCAGTTCCAATTATGGTTTTTCTGTCTTCGATTTGTTAAGTAACTTATGAACCCATTTAACTCCATATTATGTACGCCAATCGCTTGCAATTTATAAATCAAAATATCACGATCCACCGTTTCAAATGCTCGTTTTTGTTTCATTTAACTCATTTTTCCAATTGGCTAAAACCATGTTTAAAATGGCGATTTACCCATAAATTTACATCCTATTTAATATCATACATATCAAATGAAAGAGCTGGGCAAATAGAATAAATATCGTCATACTAAATATAACATGACGTATGCTACAAATGGCAAATTACTACTTTATAAAAATATATGTAATATGGGTATCAAATAAGAGGGCTTGATAAGTATTATAAGATAGAATAAGTGTCACATTTTTGAAACATATATGACGGATTCTAGATGGATCCTAAATTAAATATAATGCAAAACACAAAATTAACGACATTTTGGATAAAATATAATTTTTTTTTTTTGGCGAAAATTTGTACTTATAGCCTCTATATAAAATGGAAGGTATACCAAGTTGATCATCGAATCGATCTAGACATGTATGTCCGTGTGTCCGTTGTCACTCTCAAGGTCGTACATTTTTAGATATTAAGCTGAAATTTTTTGCATACAGACACTTTCAGTTTCTACACGCAGGTGGGCAAAATTGGTCAAAATCTACGCCCATTATCGATAAAAATATATATATATCTGCCACAAAAATTGTGCTATTGAGTTGAAATTTTGCATGAATGCACAAGTAGTTGACTAATAATTATGAAAAACTTATTCAAATCACATTTCTTTGTACCCTACCTTCTCCTCTAATCAACAACTACACTTTACAAGACTTATTATAAAAATTGTTAATGAACATACTTGTATGCAAGCAAGTATATAATGTATACATAATTATAAGCACATCAACGATCGTAAAATATAGTAATATATACGCATACATACATACATACATACATTCATACAAGAAACCGTGAATATATTCTAAAAACAAATATACATTACAAAAACAACAATGTGACATTATTAACAATAAAATGTATAAAACACAATACAAAAACTGATATATAAAAACAAGTGTGTCAGTGGAGGTATGCGGTTATAGTGAGAAGCTCCACCTACCTACCTTCATACACACAAAAACACCCACATAAACTTACTAAACAATATATACTCGTATGTATATTGAAATAAATAAATAAACATCGAAGCAGAGTAAAAACAAAAACAAAAACAAAAACAAAAACAAAAAACTATTCATTAATGTATGGTTTACTTTTTGTTATTGTTATAATCATTATTATTAGCATATACGTATTTATGTATGTATGTGTGAGTGGTTTTGTTTCGTTGATTATAAAAGTGTAAAAAGTGTTAATACATTGTGTGTGTGTGTGCGTTCAGATATTTTTACAATTAATTATACATGAATACTTACACTAACACACACACTTTCAACGAGAGTTGATGTATAACATATTGCAATCGTATTGTTTTTTTTTTTTTTTTGGCTTTGTTTTCATTCTATAACAAGAAAAAAATACAGTAAAAACAAAATGAACTCGTACAACTGTTGACTATAATATTAATGCTTTCAATTATTGAAATGCTCTCTTGGTATGGTAAGTATGAATACAAATAATGAGCATATACTTTAGACACCCTGTATATACAAATATATATACATATTATATATCATTCAAGTGTTTTATTTATCAAGTAATATATACATCTTGCCCAAGTAACAAGAAACACAAACTCGAAGGCAATTAACGCTGACATACGATAGAAGTAAATGTGATTAACTGAAAACTGAAATGATTGACATTTCTAAGTACAAAATAATACATACAAATTATGTTACAAAAATATATGTGTACAGCCGTTAACATAAAAGTATACAACTTGTTTGTAAAATTTAACACTTTTATGTAAAAAAGTTATCTTTTAAATGTTCTTTATTTTCCTTAAAAAATACTTTCATTTGATACATATATTACATGGTAAAGTTGAAAAAAAAAGGTAATCCATTGACACACAGCGCATCCCTATTAGACTTAGAATGACTTCACTTAGATATTTGCATGCTACGTAGAAACTGTAAAAAACCAATTTCATACGAATGCCTAGGAAAATATTCATCAATGCATATCATTTCATATTCATAACCAAGAGATTGTGAAAAAGTTATAAAACTGAAAACTGTGCGGAGAACTGCCACAAGGAAATTAGAACGTAGGCGCTTGACTTATACCATTCTACACCTCATCAAGGCCTTTCAATTGTTACAATTTTGAATATATTCTAAAAATAATAATATTCTGCCATTTTGAGTTGATTTCAATATCATCTCCATTATATTGTACTAGCCTTACTAGCCAAAACCATAAAAGTGGGCAAACTTTCAACACGATGTACTTTTTTCATAAAAATGATCAACATACTCTTCTCTAAGCTAAAGTTGAACAAGAACTTTAAATGTATTAATATTTTTACGTTGAATTTAGGTGTCTATTCAATTCAATTGTTGCCCTTTATAATTAACAAAAAAATATGAAAAAACGTTTTTATGCAAATTCTCACATGGTTCCATATGTTATGGATAACCGGCCCTCTATCTATTTTTACATTTACACTTTTATGCATAACTTGTTCAATTGAAATTTCATTTTAACCCTCATTTTTACATATGAATCATCATCATATAAAACAACATGAATGCTGAATGTAATGTTACTGTTACATTTAACATAATCTAATAACATTTTTAAAATTTAAATACTTTATCGTAAGTTATGTTATGTTATCGTTATGTTAAATTCTCCTATTTTTTACATTCGCAACCATATTATTTATTTAGATATGAATGAAAAATACGCACTGTAATGAATCAGAATAATTTTCCAAGTTGACTTTAGCATGTTTGCCTGTCTCTACATTAATTTTGTATTTAATCATTATACTCGTATATAAACTTGATTGCCTTTTGTTGTTTACAAGGAAAATCCAAAAAAATCATTGTTAGTATTTTATATTGGGCGTGCTCTTAGGTGAATTTTAACAATTCTTCATACTAGTCTAATATGACTGGCAAGAGAAGACTATGATTAGCGTTAAAGTACAGTGTGACAAGAAGCGTAATGAGACATCTGCCACGCCTTCTATATCAACATAAGATTTGTTCAAATTTAGTTTTCTTTACTTCGTTTTAATTTAGTAACTCTAAGCATAATATCAAATTCCAAACTTAAGAGCATATGGCTGGCTTTACCAATTTCTTTAAATTTAGATACTTAAAGTAGCTTAATAGGTCTTACGTGGATCACAGTAGAAATCAATTTCATAATATTAATGAAATCTGCTAATGGAACATACCAACTTTTGAAGAGTTATGATTAAGCTCATGGTGGTGGATGTAAATAAATTAAATTAAATTCTTTTTTATATTATAGTATTAACAGAAGAACATTTAAGGCAAACATAATAATAATGAACAACATTTAACAGAATTTATTAGGAGAGAACTTCAAGAGAATATATGTTATAAACAAAATTATTACTGAGAGAGAAATGACACAGATAAGACTGCCATGAAAAATATACTCAATACTTTGCACTGCCTAGGTGTGTTTTGTATATGAACACATATATCATTAAGTGGCTGAGTGCACACACACTACATACAATACAATATGTATAAGCATCCCTTTGATAGAACAGAAAAAGCCCATTATTAAGTTGTGGTTTACGTATGTGTGCGTGCATATGTGTGCACCGTGTGTTTACACTTTACTGTGGTGGTGGTGATACTCAAACGATGCTATGAAGATGATGATGATGATGATGACGATGATGATGATGACGTTGTGTTTGATGATAATTATGTAGGAGAGGGTCGTTTTTATACTTTACCCAGTAACTGTATACATTTTAAGAGTATATGTGATGTAAAGATGTTGATGGGTTGTTGCTTTTTTTCGTTCGTTTTTGTTCAAATCAGCTGCAACGGTAAAAATTCTGTTGGAAATATTTTGTCGCGTAGCACCGTGTTTTAACAGTAGCGTATAGAACGTCGCGGCATAAAGACACGCGTTGTTCCTTTTATTACAGAAAAAAATTAAAATAAAAATAAAATCAAACAAAATGAAAAAAATTATAAATAAATAAAAATCATACGCGTTTAGAAAAAATATAAATTCGTACAAAGTAAACAAAAAAAAATGAGGATTTCATAAAAAAAAAAAAAATATTTAAAAAGAAAATATTGACGAAATTATTGAAAAACGGTTTTAATAGAAAAACAAGTGTTTAAACAACAAACATATATATATATACACAAACATATAATTATGGATTGTTTATAAAAGAAAATAAAATCATTTTCGTCACACTAACGTCATTATCAATAAACTTAATATTTAGACAACAAAAAGAAAACAAATTAAAAAAATTAATAAACTTTATGAATGAGCGAATATTGTTTCAAATCAACCTATAATGAAGAGTTTAAAATATATACAAAATGATCAACTTAGTATCATTGTTATGGCGTTAATTAAATAAATTTCTAAATACAAGAGTGTGTGTGTAGGGTGTTTTTGGTGTATTTTTTGTTTATATATAAAAACTAGTTGCAACAGTTGCAAAATTAATATTTGAAATCATTCCAATGTTGTCGTGTTTGGTGCCGTCGTCAACAGCAACGTCTCATTTCGGCCAAGAGGATAATATTATTATTAATCAAAATATGCCCTCATCACCAGCATTCACCATGCAATGTAAGTTCAAAATTATCCCAACATTCTCTTATATGAAGATCGTTATGTTTTGTACTTACATACATTTTTAATTATATTACATACATTATAAGGCAAAGTTTTAAGATTGAAAAAATCAATTGAAAAATTTACCAACTCCACCATAACCATAAACGGTTTGGGTGGTCTTTCTCGCTCTATTTTGTACAACCTGCTGAATTTGTAAAAAAGTTTATTGTCGCGCTTCTTATGCTTTAATAACAAAACCAATGCCATTGTTTACATTTCTTCTCATTTTCAAAAACATTGGCCATTGTTTTGTGTGCTCGAGTAGAGGATCCATGGAGTATAGCAAGAGAGATCATATGAAATTCACCTTAAACCATCACACTTTCGAAACAAGATCAGTTTATATGTAGATATGAAAAAGTTTAAAGCTAACGCGCCGACAATAAACATTGCATCATATTACAAAAACCTCGTACCAAAATTTTATTTACACAAAACAGGATTAAAGGGTTCAATGAATACGAAACGAAACACTTTGAAAGTAAACACCTTCAATGGTTCGGTTTTATGTTTTGTTTTTTTGGGTATTGTAACATAAACAAATGTAATTAAAATTGAATCATTAACAAAAATTTTAAATAATAAACTTTTTTTAAAGAAATCTTGCTGTTGTTGTTGTTGTTGTTTGTTTGTTTGTTTTTCAAAGTATATAAAGTATAATCAAAATAATATTTTCTGTGGAATTAGTGAAAAGAAAAAGTAACGGAATATTTTAAAAGTCATTTTTACACATTAATGAGGCTGAGTGGTGTGAGGTGTACTTTTACATCCGTCCCATTTGTTTTTAATTGACATTTACAAGAGAAGCCATACCACCGTATGGATGTATGGACACAATGGACACATAGATAATATTTTATTTTTAGATACTCCAATTATATGGAAGAGATATGTCATGCAGATGCACTCTCTTCCAACTTACGCAATAAGAAGAAGCAAAAATTTTTCCACAAGAATTTGTTTAAGCTCAAAGTCGACACCCATCTAATTTAGAACGTCCTCACGAACATCCTTCCTTATAGCTTTTTATTATAAAGAAAGTCTTTAAATAATAAAGATTCGAAAAGTTAACCCATTAAACTATTAATTAACTTACAAAGATGAATTTTACGAACCTTATTGAAAATGGAGCGAATTGAACTATTTTTAGAAGCCCTGGATCCGATCGGACCATTTTTAAAACGTCCTTCCATACAATGATATTTTTCAAACTGAGTTATAGAACAATACCTCGCGTTTCTTGCAACAACTATTCTAATTGTCTTGTACGACTTGATCGACTATAACATTTCCACATTTTTTTTTTTTTCCTTTTTTTGCAACAAAAATTGGAATCCCAACTTTACTTTTTTTAAAGATTCACACATGGATGCGAAATAAATCTCTCTAGCATTAGTGTGTTTAACGGTAACGGTAACAGCTGCTTAATTGCACCCAAGTAGGTCAAACTTGACCAATTATACATTCTTTTCCACTTCTTCATTTACTTTTCTACAATTCTATAAAGAGAGCGCCTACCATTTTTACAATCTTCCAATACCAGAAGGAGACTTTTGGGAAGCGAATTACTTTTTCTTCATTAGCAGTGAAAACTGATTACAATACTACTAGCGTTAGTCTAAGCAGGCCCCTATTTCAATTTAGTAGAATTGGTAAAGTTTCAAGCCTTAAAGGCAGTAATAAGAATTAAACTATAAAATGAAACTTTCGTGTGGAGACAATGATACATGGTCGTTCTTACTAACTTTGAGAACCTTTTGCGATTTTTTCTTCCAAGATGTACATTTTATAAATTGATTTTTGTCTTGGATTAAATTTAGATACGTACACTGTTTTGATGGTGCAACTATTCTGATATGAGTGGTCGGTGTAAAGATTGTACCAGAATAGATAAAACATTGCACCGTCTGCGCTTACCAAGCCTAGGATAATTATATTAATCTGCGCGCATTCATAATTTCACAACCAATTCTTCCTTTTCTCTTTCATTAATAAATATTTTTTCTGTTTTTTTTTTTTATTTAAACAAAGAATATTTTGGTGGCGCCATTCTTAAGGTAATGCCTCATTTTAGTCAAACATCTTAGACAAATGAATTATGTAAATAGATTTGGCAATACAACCAATTTCATTTCGTGCACAACTACGACATTTACAGCCATGGTGTAAATATTGTTTATAAAGAGAATTTTTCAAAATTTTGTAATTTTGTAATCATTTACTTGTCTAAATTATACATAAACTGACCAAAAAACAATTTCATTAAATTAATTATGCATTGTATTGTCAAAAAAATGTCACATTTTTAAAAAAAAAGTTTTCACAAAATCGTATGCCGTCGGAACTTGTTTTATGTGAATCTTTTCTTTCTCTTTCCGTTCTACGCTGCTGGTTTAGCTAAGTGTAACTGTAATGATTTCATTGTTTCAATGATTACCTAGACCACCTGTTTCCATTATGGCCGTTTTATAACTATATTTACTTACCGTCATGCGCAGGTGATTGTATACTTGCTAGTAGAAAATGTTCGGGGTGTAAAAAGAAAACTGGTTCATTTTGAGGTGTTGTTTCGATAACAACGGGAGAGTAACACAATACATAACCAAGAATAGAAAATGGTGAATTTCTTATTATACACTTCGCATAAGATGGGAGGTATCCTAGGTTTGTCATTCTGATTGCAGTACCTAAAAAGAGGCGTAAGGGATTTTATAAAATGTATTATATTAGTTGGTCTAGACATGTATGTCCGCGTGTCCGAGTGTCTGCCTGTTGTTGGAATATTCACGGGCTGAATACAAACTTTTAGTTTGCATACGTAGATAAGAAAAATCGGTCAAACGTCACGCCCACAATCGACAAATTTATATGCTACAAAAATTGACCTATGAACTTGAAATTTGGTATGCAATTAAAGTTATCCGATTTACTGATTTATAAAAAATGGACCTGATCGATCGTCTACAATTAACAAAAAATTCTTTTCAGCATAAAACTTGACTTGCAAGATTTTATGGTGTAATTATATACCTGACACGCCCACCGTTTCTATATAGATGACTTGTTTTCTTATTTGTTTTTAATCTTATTCAATTTTTTATACATAAAAATTTGTTTTTGTGTTTGTTTTCGATTTTTTCCATTAGAAATATAAAAATGTACTTAATTTTTCTTTATAATTTCATATAATATGTTATGCATATAACCCATAAATCATTTAACATAAGACAGACAGAAAGACAGACAGACAGACAGACAGACAATCATACATAATTGAACGAAAATGATGAAAATAAGAATTTAAATAAAAAAAAAATCGAAACACTTGTAAATCTTTTAAAATCAAAACGAGAATATCTAACCACACACACATATATACACCTTATAGCCATACACACGTTCGTTATAAATTCAAATAAATTTTTTCACGCTCGATTCTAATAAAAACTGTTTCAATCGAATGCTTATAAAAGTAACCACAACACACGTTTCTATAATGAAATTTTATTTAAAACAACAACAACAACAACAACAACAATGCATTTAATATAAAATAAAAAAATACAATGTATTGAAAAATCAATTATGCCATAAAAAACCCTATAACAATAATTGGACAGACGTAACAAAATAAAAGTGTAAACAAACCGTCATCGAGTTGGGGAGGAAAGAGAGAAAGAAAATTGCATCCCTCCGCATACAAATTTTACCTTAACAACTGACTTAATGGAAAGTGTGAAATGATAGACAATGAGAGAAAAAAAAAGTGATGATTATTCATCAACTTCTTCTTCTTCTCCTCTTCCTTGTTTTCAATTAATTCGATTTTAAGATTTTTATTACATTTGTTCAATTTTCTATATTTACATGTTGTACGATTAATAGGTTTGTTGTCATTTTTGACAATGTTTTGCAACAGGTTGTAGCGACAGTCAATAATTCAAAGACTAGCGAATATTGTCACTTGTCAAGGGATTTATATATAATGGCTAAGCAAGCTCTATTGAAGTAAAATTTATTTTATAACAAAATATTTATAAATTAAGGGCGTTTTTGTAAAACTTTACATTGAAATTAATGATAAATACGAGTTTTTTTACGTGTATGATTTCTATATACCGGCTTCCTTATGTGAGTCTATTTTCTACAAGAAATCATATTAGAACACCTTAATTGGTTTTTAATGTCAATTGTAAAACAATAATTATCAGACAGCTGATAGAATACAATAAAATCAACCACAGAGATAATAATCAATACAGTTTGCAGTTCCATCAAGTTTTAGAAACATAATGGCAAATTTTATGTCCTCCACGTAAAATGGTAAGTATACTAAGTTTGCAATTCTGCTTGTAACACATACAGAAGGTGTCAAAGATTAAAGTCGATCTAATCATAGCCGTCCGTCTGTCCATAAGTTTGGCGTTTTCACCGCCGAGGTATTCATTAATATCGCTTCAATTAATACGCTTTATGTTTTCTCTTCCCAGATTGCTTCTTAAACTCATTTCAGAGCCACAGCCCGTAATGGCCAAAAATCGTTTTATCTGGAACAAAAAATTAAACTTTGAATTTTGATATTTAATAGAAGGCAAAAAATGGGCGTAGTTGCACAAAAGACGCACGTTTAAGTTGATTGCTTTAACTTATACTACTGAAATATATAATCATGTATCTGCCACGCCCACTTTTTGTATTGTAGAAGAACTAAAAATTGATCCAAAACAAATTTAGTTGTTTTACTTGTTTTATACCCTTTGAATGACTAAACTATGTCAACATTTTAAATCTTAATAAATTGTTATGCGTTAAGGACGTGACTCATTTACTGTACTAAACTTACTTAAATTAATTATTGATAAAACAATTTTCAGCTTAATAATTTTATTTTTGTTCATATAAATATTTCAACATTGGATGGACATAACGACATTCATTTATAGGGGGCGGTTTTCCTTTGTTTTAACATAATAAAAAGAGAAAATTGGAAAAAGAATTCAATACAAATCAACACGTGCCACATGGTGTATTTTTTGGTTAAATGGGAGGAGGGTTGAGTATTTAGAGAAGCCTGATCATTTCGTAATCCTACCACAAAAATTTACAAATAAACGCAAACCATTATTGTATACATAGAAATTACTTGATGGATGGACTATGTGGGAAAGGATTCTAAAAATAGTCCCATTGCGCGAGTCTAAAATTTCGTCGTATAAGAAAATTCTAAAAATGGTTCAATTTAAACCATTTTTAATAATGCAATACTATAAATCAAGACACGCTCTTGCATTAAATTTTTATTAAAATATCTTAAAAACTGTGATCAAAACGTAGCTCACAAATTTACATCTCAACAGATGGACAGATGGACATGCTTAAATAAATTAAAAAAGAGATTTTAAATCGATCGGTATAATAAAAAGTGGATCTATCTTTAAAAGTTTAGGAATCGCAAACATTCGCACAAAGTTTGAAAGAAATTTTGATGAAAATTTGAAAGAAAAAATATTTTAAAAAAATCTAAAAAATTTGACAACTTTTTCTTGGCTGTAATGAATGATTTTGCAGCATACAACGACAACAATTACAATTACATTAAACAAAAAAAACTATAACAAATAATAATGAATTTCAACTTAATGTGCAAATAAATTTAAAATTTTCAAAATCTGTGGTCAAATAATTGCAAGCTAAAGATAAATAAGTGATGGAACCTCTTTTAAAAAAGAACATCCTTATCGAAAAAGGCATTTAAAAGAATTTAAGAAAAACTTTACCATTCCAATTGATGCATAACTTTTGCCGTCGGTTCAAACTTGCAGATGGTTTGATCATAACTGCCATCATAAGCGCCACTCCAATTATATACATTTAATACAATTATCCACTATTCTAATATATACTCATCACAATTGCAATGACATTGACATGACAAAATGATATTCTTGGGAACAAAAAGTTACTTTAATTTGTCATAATAAGCATAGAGATGCAAAGGCTTTAATTAGTTACTGCAATTGTTTATAAATACCTTTTGCTTACGTTTAGAAAGTGTTTTTACTTCACATGATATCTGTGCGAAAGTAAATTTCTTTATTTATTTATTTAACTATTATATCATAATATTCCCTCAAGGTGTTTTAAATAAATAAAAAAAAACGTATCAAGTGAAGGTTTCCAATTCATTTTTCATTATAATTGTAGAAAATAATGTGAATTATTTATAACGAATAAAAGGGAAAACCCCTCACATTGACGTCATACGTCATATTTCTATAGAATTATTATTCATTCAAAACAAATTTTCAAATATTAAGACACTGAAATATTTGTAAAACCAAACAAATGAAATGAAAGCCACACACATTTTTGATCGGATACCAAACATAATTTAATAAATATTTTAGTAATGTTTGGTGCTAAAGGTGTTGACACACTTAGTTAAACGTTCATCTGCCCTCATCTGAGCTCTTTAGAGGAATATTTGCGTGTGGATTTAGTTTAACAGCTTCTCTTTATTGCACGACAATTTATGGTTAAATAGGTGAATGGTGTTTATTTTATGATTGTTGCATTATACTTAAATTTAATTGAAATATACAAAATGTTTATGTGTTTTTAAGATTCTTGAACAACTCGTAAGCAAATAATTAAAATTTTAATTTCGCATAAGAAATATATATAAAAAAAAAACTCTTAAACGAGAAGATTAACTGAGAACAAATGAAAAAAAGAAACTAAATTTGTTTTAGGCCAACCCTTTAGGGGGCGTGGTGCATGGTCTAATAGTGTCTATATTTTGCATTAAGATGGAATTCCAGTTTCATGCTGAATACGTTTCTTTTTGTAAATAGTGGGCATGTTATTATCCAAACATGCCCTTTATTACAAATATAGATCAAATAAAATTCATCAATTCTTGTATTAAATAATTATATATTTTGTCGATTGAGGCGTGTCTCTTTACGTACATAAACTAGAAGCAATAATCCTAACAATTTTAACCATAAAAATAATGCTCACGAACTAGATTGATTTAGATTTTGATAAACATGGGTATGTATCACGTCCTTCCTTCTGAGTGTTGCAAATGGAATAACCAACTTAGGTAGGGTGCATATATATGTAGAAGTTATAAAAGTTAATTTCATTTAAAAATGACAGAATTCGACTTTGAAATAGATTTATGAACATGACGTGCAGACTTAATCTCAAGACAAAGCTCAGATGCAGGGGAAAAGATAAGCGGTTCCCAACGTCCCATTAGGTACCATATCTAGAAGCCATATTGTAAGGATATGGAGGGAAAACCACAACCATCACGATGCTACCACTAGGAGCATGATGCTAGCTGGAAACTAGTTCCTGGGGCTCTAGCAATAGGTTCCTGAGTCGAACTGGTGAGGAATACTATCATTTTGAGATCTTACTACTCCGGACTGGTCACCAATAACAGATTTATGTACATTAAGTATTGTGTTTTACGTCTATACCCGTCGTGAAGACCCAAATAGACGGTTTTAAGGGAATTAAGCGTCCCTGCGCTCCCAAGAAGGAGGTCCCAACTTTAGAACTTACATAATAGATTATGTTCACCCCTTGGTGACAGAGTTTTTTGCCATGCACTACCAGCGATTTTACAGCCCCCGCGAAGCTCGCACAAGGGCGCCTACCCAAGAGTACGTACCGGCAAGAACCTTAGTTCTTGGGGTTCCAGTACCCCGCGGTACCAAACTTAGTCTTTGGTAGGACTGTCGACCCCTAGATTCAGGTAGCCTATTACCCACGGGCTGGTGTCCCGTTTTGTTTTATTTGCTACGACTTTATTGTGATACCTGGATCTTGTTCAGGGTATCTTATATATTATGGATCATTAGCATATTATTGTTGCCCCGTTATGCTTGGACGAAGCACCTATGGCGGGGCCCAGGTTTACGTACAGACTTAAATTTGCAAACCTACGCTACGGCGACTATCACCAGCATAATAAAATATTGGAAGAGCCATAGCTGCCTACTTGTACAAATAGTTTTAAATATTAATACGCATTTAGTTACATTTGTTAAAACTTGTTCGAAGCAAGCGAATGAATTATATTTGCTTTGTAAATGATGTCAATTTATTGTCATTCGCTGTTTTCTACTTTTAATAAAACTTTACTCTAATGCATTAATTCGTTACATCAACATTGATTGATTTTGGTGAGAACAAAGGAATGTGCTGATTAAGTAAGACATAGGCAGGCATGCCTTTTGAATAGCAAACAAACAATCGTATGTCAATAATAGTTTTCCTACATGCTGTACCATTCTTTCACCTTGAGAGTAGTGCCAGTAAGATGATTTGGTTAAGTCTGAATAAAAACCAACTCATTAAATATATGTACACGAGTATGGCTCCATATGACACCACTGTAGTACTAGAAAAAAAAAGAAAAAAAAATCAATAAAAGAAAACGCATCGTACATGTCTTCCAGCCAGCCTGCATACATGTTGCACATACATAAATACCCATGTGGTGCATGCTCGTAAAGATGAAAAAATACTTTGCTTGTTTTTTTACTTACCTACCGACCTGCCTACCTACCCACCTTGTCCTGGTTAATGCCCATATGTGTACATATTTATACTTACTTGGACCCTCCACCTAAACAAAGTTGTTGGTTGTTACTCGTTTATATTTTATGTAAATGGGTGTGTGTGTGTGTGTGTGTGTGAGTTTGCTTCTTCACTCCACCGATCTCGTTTTCCTTTCTTGTGGTACACATTATAGGTCTATGTGCATTGTACACGTATGAAAAAATTCTCAAGTGTTGAATTTTTACTCTAAAAATATCGACGTACGTGGTGTGGCCCTTGCTTTGTTTTGAATTCGATGCCATTTAAGAGTAAGAACATGTGTTTCCAATATGCTTTTCGCTACGTACATAGCATATGCTTCATTGTTTGAATTTGTTGTTGTTGTGTTGTTTTTTTTTTGTAAAGGTATAAACTATAGATTCATGAAACCATTATGAGGTTGAAATTGATCAACGGACTAATATCGTATTATTGGATAGGTGCTGCACTATATACGAGTATATGTAAACGAGTTGAGATTTTGTTTCAGCTGTTGGCTCTTGCCGAGTATTAAGGTTTCGTTTCCTAAAAGAAGGTTCATATGCGTGATTATTCTTATTAATTATTTAAATAATGGCGGACTTCTAAATATGTACTTTTTGTTTTCTCATTAACATACTTTGCCATTATACACTTAACTCAGTTCAAATCAGTTTACCCATGAAATTTTCGTTTTATGTTTTTTCTACTTTTTTTTGTTCAAATTTGGAAATAAAACTTCACTTCACAACCATTCTAAACGTGAACAAGTCAATATATTTTTTGCTTAAAGAGAAAAAAAAAATCCCCATTAGGAAGGACAATAAATTTCAACACATTTTAAATATTTTTTATCATGAGACCATGAGAGTGCCAACAAATCGTCTCAAATATTTCATTATCTATAACATAGACTTTGAAATCATATCAGAAAATATCAAAAAAAACGAAAACTTTTTAAAAAGTTTAATAATCGAGTGTTGTGTGGAAATTTAATTGATTCGTTGATTAGATTCGTTCAAATTAATATAATTTTAAGACACAGAGTTGAATGATTTGCAGCAATATATTCGGTAAAGTGTACATAAAATATTTAAAATTGTTTAATTTCATTTAAAATTTATTTAAAAAATCTATTTTTTTTTTTAGCCCTTTAAACAACAACAACAACAACAACAACGAAAAACTTTCTCTTAACGATTGTTAGCTTTCAATAAAAATTTTGGTGCATTTTTACTACAAATTCTGCATATTTTTGTCTTTGGCTGGACGTTTGTTTTAAATGAATTGTTTCGTTGTTATTTTATTTTTGCTTTTTATACCCTTCCCACATACGCTGGGGTGTATACTAAGTTTATCAATCCGTTTGCAACACGAGCTGATCTGCAGCATCAAAAACTGAATCGTTCTAGACAGGTATGTCCGTGTGTCCGTATGTCCGTCTTTGTTGACATTCATAAATTTTGAGATATTGAGTTGAAATTTGAAACAGACAATTGGTTTCTTCACGCAGATTGCTATTTAAAATGGACAAAATTAATCAAGAGCCACGCCCACAATCATTAGAAATATATATATACGCCGTAAATATTAACCAACTGAAATGAAATGTTCGTTTTCATGATTATTTCATGCATTGTTGTTGTAATCGAATAACAGACACGCCCACAATTAACATAAAACCCATTTTCAGCATAAAACTCAACTTACAAGCTTATCCGTAATACATACAATGTTAAGCACCTGCCACGCCCACTCTTTATATATAAATGTGGAGGGTATTTAAGATTCGGCCAAAACCTAAATTTACTTTTATTTTTTTTTTATTTTTTGTTAAATCTTTGGTTAAAATTAATACTAGAACAGTATAAGCAACAAAAGAAACATAGCTTCCAAAATAAATGCAACATACAAAAAAATAGAAAACAACAGCAACAATAACACTACATTCGGCGTTCTTTTGTGTCTCTCTTCAAAATTTAATTTTTTATTTTTTTTTTTTTTCTTTTTTTTTGGTAAATTTTGTATCTTTGTGTATAATTTTGTTTCCCCTCTACTACATTTTTATATTGTATATATTCTGTATTTTGTATTTTTGTTATTTGTTGTTGTTGTACTTAAATAAGTATTGCTGTGAGCAGAAAAAAAAACGCAAAGGTAGTATTTTTGCATATGTTCAACGTATGCTTTTATTTTGTCGAATTTTAGGCTGAAACTCCCTTTTGGGATAAAATACAACAACAACAACTACTACTACTACAATCCGTGCAATTTTCAGTTTTACAACTGTTTCAAAAAGTTATATCGTTTATTGTTAAACACAATACAACAACCAAATATATGCAGAGAGTAAATGAAAGAGATAGCAATATAAAAAAATTAAAAAAAAAAAAAAGACATACATTGGCAAACAATGAACAATTTTGCTTTTTTTCTTCTTTTGCACTTGTATGCCACACACAACGAAAATTTTTAAATACAAATAACACCCGACACACACATAACACAGCCAAGTACTACAAACACACACATTTAAAATAATCAACAAAAAATAATTTACCCAAAAACAAACAAAACCTGACACTCTTCTCTGCAGTTAAAAGAAATGGAGTCATTCTCGTTTGGTGCTTTAATGAATGGTTTTCTAAAGAAAGCAAAAATTGGTTAAAGTATATTTTTATACTCTTAAAGACTTCAGAACATTTGAATCGATCGAAGACATGTCCGTTCGATTACAATTGTTAATCTTGCAATTTCAAGGTGACTTTTTTTGCTGCGCGCAATTGAACTAAATTGTTTAATAGCCGCGCCTACAATCAACAAAAGTCTATTAGTCCCAAAAGTTAAGGTACAAAGTTAAAATAATCTACACTTATTAAGACCAAGCATTGATGAATCACAAGGGGGCGTGATTGCTCACAATTTAGAAAAAACCATTTTATGTAGAATCCGCTTTAAAAGTTTATATATACAATACCTATGAACTTCTATAGCGGATTCTGGTGTTAAAGGGCCTAATCGCATATATGCCACGCCTCCACTTAGTATGTAAATGAAGAAAATATTTAAAATTAAGTCCAAGCAAAATTTACTTTTTCACTCTTGTTTACACTGGCTTCAAGAATTTTAAAAATAAATTTTAACTTAGATAATTTTTCACATTTAAAACGTATATCCTGAGAGACATTTTTTATATCATCGAGATTTAAAAAAACAAGTAAAAGCTGATCCAAAACACAACTGTTGCTGATATATTTTAGTCCCCCTTTGTGTTTCGAAACCAACCCGCATTTATTAATTGAATGTATTGCATTTAAGTGCATGCTCTACACAATTATTTATACATACTCGGCTTTTATTAGCTTTTATAAGCTCATAAACCAAGTTTACATAAAGTTTACATACTTTTCCTTTACTATGAAATTATAATAAAAATTTAAACAGGCCTCATGAACAACAACATTTCATCCATAAGTAATAATTCTTTTGTGTTTTACAATGTGTAACATGAACGCATGCGTGTTACGCTCAATCAACGAAAAATAAAGGTTTTTACAGTCAGTCTCCCTTATGTTTTGTTGAAGCCAATATGTAATGTGTATATGTATGTGTGTATGTGTGCGTGTGTAAATGTATTCCTAATATTATATATAAATAACGAATGTTTGCTTCTGTGAGCCCGCATTTATGTTATTATTTTTATTATTCATGTTGTTCTTGTTATTGTTGTTGTGTTATTATTATAAAAACGGAGTAACGAAGCTTATAACGCACCCAGTACTGTTAATTGAGGTAAATTAAGGTAAACGATCAAATGGCAGGCAACAAAAATGTCATAACCAAACACACACTAGCACATCAAGAGTTCTTTATATTATCATTTACTGTACAATACATTTGTATTATATATGAGTGTGCGTGTAATACAATATGAAACCGAAACAAATAAAGTTCAGCTTGATGGATATCATTCCCAATACTATTTAATAAAAGAAAAATATACAATTTTTTTAGTGTACACCAAATCTAGTGTTTACATGTAATTTACAAAACTGATCCCCAAATGATGGGGAATAATAATAAAAAATATAGCGATTATAAATTTTTGTGGGCGTTTTGATGAAGTACTCTGTTCCTTTAACTTTCATAATCACTTTTAGGGTAACTATAATACTTAATGCGTCTATGATTGTAACTGAATGCATAAATGAAGACAAACAAAAATCTCTTATTTATCAAGGTCACAGCATGCAGCAAACAGTTTTCATTAACAGTTTATAATCCCTCATCTTTTAAACAAACCGAGACAGATGTCATGCAACATATTCCAATAACACTTGTTACACATGAACATTTGTCGAAGTAACTTTCATGATAAACATGATGTGAATAAAAATTATATTCTTGTATGAAAAGTTCGGTGTACTCTAAAAAATTTGCATTACAATGAATAAATGCGCATGAGTGTTTGTTCATATGCTCGTGTACAGCGCCAACTATAATATAAACTCCATTTTGAAATTCATATACAAAGTAGATAGAATATAAAAAGAGAGTACAACGTGGTTTTTTATACGGCATATATTGTTATTATTATTATTTTTTGTTGTTTCCTCTAAAGGCACATTTGCTGTCATTGTTGGTTACCTTCCCATATGAATGATGATTACAAATGTGTTGGTTAGTTTGCAAGACAACATGTTGTCTTTGTTCTCTGCTGAGAATACTGTACCTCAAGAACACACACGCACTCTCACACACACACACTCATTATAAGTGATCCACAATCAATTCTGCATATAAAAGGTATAATACATACATACACACCCCTGATTAACAAAAGCAAAAAAATAAACATTTATACGCATACGAAGTTCGAAGATGTGTATACCAGACTTCAACACACTTGTTCGGTATATGCATGCATTCATATAGAAACGATGAGATCATCGTCATCGTACAGTTGAAATACCTTTCACTGTTTGTTTTTCTCTCTGCACACATACATATTGTATAGGTACGTTTATAATTGAAAAAACGAAAATTATAAAAAGAAGGACAACAATAGTTAAACAATTATGTACCCTACTCGGTATATTGGAAGTATACCCGCGAAGGTTATTATTAACAATGTTTTAATGAAATTCTACTTAACTTGTGGTATTAACAAAAATCATAATGGGTTAACTTTTCCTTTCCTTTGCTCTCATTCATAATATTTTAGTCGCGATGTCTTCTCGTTTGATACCCATATCATTAATGTTGTAAAGAAATGGACATTCAGCCATTTTTGAATTTCGAATAAAAATTCCTAAGTTATTGCATTCTACTCCTCAATACAATTAATTTGATACTAATATCAAAAAGTGTTTGTAGAAATTAATTATCTAACTTCCCCAAATTTAAGTTAGAATAATAGAACCTAGGGTATGACTTTCTATCCGTAGAAGGCTTTCATTTGACACCCATATCAAATACAATGTAATTGTGATCAATTTTGGAACCCAAAGGTAGTGCCCAAATCTCAAAATTATCGAATTAATAAACAAATTTCATAAATGGCTTTCCAGATGCCTTCTTAACACACAGAAAAACAAAAATTTAAGGTCTGCGAATGAAAATAGTTTAAGAATCACTTGAGTGTAAAACATAAGAATGAACCGTTTTATAAAAAAAATATGTATAATATTCGTTCTCTGATATTTCATAATATAATTAATGGTGATGCCGATGCGAGCACATATCAACTACACTCACACATGTTTATATGTGTTCATTACGGGCTAGTTGTCCGTATACATTTTATGTTTTACCAAGTATTAAAGCCATTCTTGTGCACAGATACTCACCCCAAGTAAATGCAATGAAGGCGAGCCGTAAAAAAACTAACAAGAAGAACGCAGCTACATTATTATTATTATAACAATACCTTCTTGCGAATATGTGCATACATGCGGACCGACAGACTTTGACTTTAAGCTTATCTACTACGAATGATTTTATTTGTGCCGCATATATTGTACACATGTGTGTATAAATGTACTGTGCGGACCTGCTTGAGTGCCTGACGCTTTTAAATGGTTTTGATTAAAAAATTATATAAAAAAATACGCACACACGCAAGAACGCTCACATCAAGAACAGCTTTGAAAGCGTACAATATTAAACGCAATATATTGCACAATTGTACAATATGAGGATGACGATAAATGCTTACTTCTCGCTAAAGAGGTGATGGACGACTACATACACATACGCGTTGGGAGGGTTTATAAATAAATTCTGTGAAATATTATACGTGTGTGATTTGCTTTCCTGGAAATTTTGCAAAACTTAATTAATTGTTTCGTCAGTTGATTAATATTAACAACACCAGCAACAACATCAATTTTAATCTTTCTACTTATCTGTCTTTTCTTGTAGTTCCTTCTTTGGCCTCCGCACTGCATCATCACCATCACCATCACCATCATCCTCATAACCAAAGCAAGTTTGACAATAACAACAGCAGCAACAGCAACATAGCTGACGATGATAACTCTAGAGGATTAGCGAATAGTTCACCGGATCTACAGCACTCTACATTTATGATGACATGTCCGCATTGTCACTTAGCGTTTCCCAATTTTGAGGTGAGATGAAGTAGTATTTAAAAAAAAAATAATTTATAAAAATTTTATGTATTTTTATTTAAATTTTAAATAATTTTAATTTTTTTTTCTTTTGTTGTATTTTTTGTTATTTAAAGACAATGCGAGATCATATTGCCCGCGAGCATCCGCATGATAAAGTGGATGCTATTGCTGAGCCCACCACCTACGCCAGTTCAAGGGAACAACAACAACAACAGTTAAGTGAAGAACAGTTAAAGCAACAGCAGCAAAATGGAATTTTATTGGCTGATAGTGATGATAATGAAAGTAATGTAAGTGAGGTTGGGGACACGAAACCCTACGCGGCCAATAATATTATTAACACCAATAGCAACAACAACAACAATAATACGTATATGAAAAACAATAATAGTATTAATTCAATAATAAATTCATCACATTCGAATTCTGTAAATAATTCACCCAGTCGCTTACCCAACGAACTGACCAGAACGTTAACAACACCAACCGTCACAGCGGCCGATTATGCTGCAGTCGGTGGACATCAACAAATAGCACCACATTTACCGCATAATATACATCCAGCGGCTGCCGCTCAATTTATGGCTGCTTGGGCTATGCAACAACAACAACAACAACATGTTGTTAATAATAACGTTGACGATAGCAATACAAACAATTCACAATTATTAGCATTCAGCAATGGTCATAATCACTTGCAGCATCAATCAAACCAAGAACATCAACAACAACAACAACAACAACAACACCTGCAACAAAAACAACATTTACCACTACTACCACCATCATCCTCGACAGCGCCACCAATAACATTGCCTTTGACTGCTTCAATAACAACAACAACAACTGTAGCAGCAGCACACCATTCCTACGACATGGATACAACACATTCAATCTCAAGTCCCGGCTCAACGATAGGCAGTGATAATAATTCAGCCTCGAGCAGTACTACAATCAATGCTAATGGATCCTATCAATGTATGAATTGTCCGGCGTACTTTTCAACGCGCCACCAACTGGAAAAACACGAAGTAATGCATTCGCCGAATGCACAATCGTCCCTAGCACAAACACCGAACGGTATTAATCAAGTAAGTGCGCAAGATTTCCAAACAAAAAATTATTTAAAAATATAAGTGGTCAAGTCCGACTATCAAATACCCTACAACGCTTGATGTATTATTCAATAAAAATTTTTTTTTAATTAAAACTTTTTCATACATACTATTAACTATTCTTTACCAAATGTTTGCAAAAAATTTTAAAAATGTCTTTTATAATAAGACGCTCTATAGGGAGGAGGAGTTCTATAAATGTTTCGAACGGATCCAAATTGGGCACAGCCAATTATTAGTCTAATTAACTACTTTTCACAAAACCTTATATTCGGACGGATTCTAAAAATGATCCAATCCGGTCCATTTTCACTAGGGTTCCCCTTTGAGTTAATGTAAGTTTTTGCACCAAATTTCATCAAAATATCTCAAAAAATGCGACAGACAGACAGACGAATATGATTAAAACAATTAAGATTTTGATTCTGAATCGATCGGTATGTATGTATAAAATAAAATTTTAAAAAATAATACATTCCACAATGAAAAATTCCCCCAATGATAAATAAATTACATATATCATATGTACGTTTTATATGAGCTATAAAATGATAAAAAAAAAGTAAGAAAATGAAAATATTAAAAAAAAAAACAAACTCTTGCCCTTGGGTGGCAACACATTTTCCTCAAATCTCGTTCACAAAGACTTTACATTGTTTACTGCGAAGCAGCACGTAAACGAAAGTTGAGATATGAAATACGATAATGGACATGCACGTACTTAAGCATACGCTTACCCAAATAAATAGTTTAATTTATTCTTGCTATAGTTTACTTTTTATCAGAGTTTCTGTCTTTAATCCAAAACGATATGAGATGATAGAGAAAATGGCACCTCTCGTTCGGTTATTTAGCTTCTCTTCAATATGTCTTCGTTAGGGCCTTCCCTATAGCGATGGTCTTGAACAATGCAAAGGCTTTGTATTCGCTTATAAATGACGTATGTAATCAAGTGTTTGGCACTTTTAGTAGATATGTATAAATATAGGTATAACTACCAGGCATATATTGCATTGGCAAGATCCTACACTTGAATATTTTTTAACTGAAAATCTTTTCTTGTCTCGTCTTATTTCGCTACTTGCTAGTTTGATTGAAGTTCTTCTGATTGTGGCAAATGCCATAAATGCGTTTATATCATATCTTCATTTTTTTTTTTTTGCATCACTTTAGTACGAAGTGTAGTTTATAAATGTGTTTGATTGTTAATGAAAATATTCGATACAAACTGACATTTCCTGTAATAAAATTAAATTAAAATTTTGTCCGAAACTATCTTAAGATAATGAACACATTTGATAAAAACAGATTGAAGAGGCGTCAGATACTACACAACATCAATATCTAGCCAAGTCCGTCTGTCCATCTATTGTTAAATCGCTCACAATTGTAAATTGGAAATTTTTTCAATGAAATTTTACTTTTTTATACATCTTAGTGGTGAGGGTACACAAAGTTTGCTATTTCATTGTAACGTCTAGAAGGAGGCATCATGTCCATGTAAACATCTTGAGGGTGTCACTAGTTCACTATTTGAATTGAACAAAATCGATAGACAGGCATGCCCACAATCGATAAAATTGAATTTAAAACACATATTTATTATTTGATCTTTCATCGAAGTGAGAAAGTTGGGCTTAATATCATAACAGGCACGCCCACAATGTACAAAAAGCTAGACTTTGCGCAAAATTCTATTTGCACTAAATGTATACAGTATTACAGGGTGCCACATGTGCGCCACGCCCACAATTTACAAAAATCTCTCTACCAACCGCAAATAATTAGTCTATCCATTGATGCGTAATGAAAATCGTATATGGAACAGAATTCAACTTTTTTTAACAAAGAACGGTATCGGGCGAATATTTAAAATTTTTTCATTTTCTTCTTAAATAAATTTTATCTTCATAAATGATTGTACCAGAGGAACTGGCTTTTATGAAACGTATATTGTTGTTGTTGTAGAAATATTTCATATATTTTTTTACAGCTAGATACCAAAATGTTACTTAGCACATGTGTAAAAGTATTTAGTTTAGAAATATGAGTGGTTTGGAGTTTGTTTCCTCTGGAGACTAAAGGTAATGAAAATTTTTTCATTACTTTCTCACACACATGTACAACATTTAAGTGGTTTTTATCTCGGTTGTATGTGTTATTAAAAAAAAGAAAACTAAAACGTGTCGGTGTCGGTCAGCATCATTATCAGCTTAACCTAAACTGTGCTCTGAGGTAAACAATCACGCTTCATATGAAAGAAGAAAAGTTGTTTTTTTTTTTCATTATTTCCGTATATGTTGATAAGCAAAATGCCATATATAAAAAAAACATATACATTTGGGTACATACGTACATATTTGTACAACCTAAAAGTACACTTGAAGGATAAAGCATTTTTATGAATGTTATTAAAAGCGGAGGGACAGACGGACAGAGACAGTATGAGAGGCATTGAAGAGCTGGAAAGGTTTTTTGTATACAAAAAAAGTATACAGATTGACTACGGCTTACATTTATATTTTATATATATGTATGTAGGCGTGGCATTTGCAAATAGATCCCATCACAAATATAGCCAAATTGCGATGCTTTATGGTATTTGAAACCCTCTCGTAGCTGGGAACGTGGTAGCAATCTATATGTATGTAGGCTCTACTCTTATATTGACGTTTAAATATTATTATTAATATTCTTTTTGCTTCACTTTAATATAATTTATGCTCAAGCGATAGTGTCACACAGCACATGTGCGCACCATTTACCCTCACCATCAATACATAAACACATACACACGTTGTGTTTTGTTATAAGAAAATGAGGGTTTCTGTATATTTTTTTTTTATGATTATTATTATTCCAAGTATTATATTTATATGATTATCAGAGGAAAACAAAAGAAACGTAATAGACGCCATTTTTTCTTTATAAGTCTCGCCTCACCTTCTTATCAACTGGTCGCAAGAGAATAAAAAACTTGAAACGTTAAACCAAAAAAACTAACAATAGGGAGTCAGTCAAGTCAGTGAGTGATGTCCGCCATATTGCTTTTATTTATGCTGAGGTGTGTATATTAGTGGAGCATGAAATGATAAACACTACTACTAAGCACCCTACTTTTTGAAGTATTACTTAACAACATCTTTTATTTGTTATGATTAATAAGAATGTTCTGTTCCAAGTTTATGAACATTTCAATTATTATATTTTCATTTGTTGATAAGGAGGTTTGGGTTTAAAACTAATGAAATGTTTTTTTTACAGTAGAAATATTTTTACAGCCATTCACGCCTACATTTTCTTGTAACACACGCGTTTTAATCTCCTAAACGTGTAATACTTGTACATTGCACTCTGCCTGCCAGTTAAATAAAAATAGTAAGTGTGTGTATGTAGTTGATAAGACTCTGCCACTCTCTCTCTCTCTCTCTATTTTTTTCATTTGCCCTCTGCCGAGTTATTTACACAGCATCGAACACGTCACCACTACGGTTATAGTAATGATATTAATTTTTTTTTTTTTGTTGTACTCTCTACTCTAAATGAACTTTGTTTATGTGGTGGTCTAATACAATACAATACTTATGTTACAATTTTTATCTGCTAAACTGTAAAACTATGGAATTCTTGCGTTTGGCTTAAAATAGAAAATAATTCGTATACATACACATACATAATCAAATCAAATGTAATACTCTGAAAATATTCTTTCTAAAATGTCCTACCGTCCGTCCGTTCGCCTTGCTATCTATCTATTAATTGTTGTTCACCATTTTGTAGATCACAGTTTTAAAGATACTGAAATGAAATTTTATACAAAAACATATATAACATATATATGTTTAGAGGTAAAGATTTCATGATGCCCCAAAATGCCGGATTAAATATTTCTTTAAACATTCATTTAATATATATATCAAATAAAAACGCTTGATATAGTCATCATATCAATGACATAAGTCGTGTTTTTGTTTTTTTTTTTCTAAAATATATGCCAATCGCCACAAAAAGTTTCAGTTTTATTCATGAAAACTTTTTTGATATGGGTTTTAAACGAAAGGGGTTAGTAAGTGGAATGCGATCCACTCCATAGCCTCCTCCTTCATTGCCAATTTCTTTGAAATTTCTTTGATATTGGTATCGAATAAAAGGTGTTGAGTAGAATGTGATAAGTTATGAGTTTGAGAAGAGTTATTACATAGCTATGAGAAATCTTTATATATTGTACTTAAAAAAGCATTAATTTTATAGAATTCTGCTAAAGTTTTGTTTTAATTTTATAAATATTTTATTGTTGCTTTGTTTG
Organism: Crataerina pallida; assembly: GCA_949710015.1. Taxonomy (NCBI): domain Eukaryota; kingdom Metazoa; phylum Arthropoda; class Insecta; order Diptera; family Hippoboscidae; genus Crataerina; species Crataerina pallida. The sequence continues at coordinate 3,471,391 of OX453290.1, forward strand.
TTGTTGAATGAAAGGTATAAATAAGATTGTTGTTGTTGTTGTTGTTATGATTGTTATACCATGCACCACATACACCCTTATAGTGTGGTATGCGTGCATAAAATAAATTGCTTTTAATTTTTCACTTTACAACCAGGCAGAGAAAGTCATACATAAGTATGTTCATACATCCGTCCATTCGGCTGACCGTCAACATAGCCAGCCACCACCGTCAGCTATCAATTCTATATTTAACTATAATATAAACGGGAGCCATGTAGCTATATACATGTGTACATATGCATTGTTGTCCATTTATAAAGTTGCAAGTTCAATTGTAAGTTGATCTTCATAGAGAGCTGTGTGTTCCTGCCCTGACAATACCATTACAGTTGTCTTTCTTCTTTTTCTTTCACTCTCTGTTCTTTTTTGCAAACACTTGTAATTGTTTGTTGTCTGTATGTGCGTGTTATATAGCTGTTTGTTTATGTATATATGAGCGTGTGCTTTACCTAAAGTGCATGCAATTTTTCAATTTGAAATGTGTGCGTTTTTTTTTTTTATTTTTTATTAATTTTTTCTTCTTTCATTTGTTATTTTTTTATTTGTTGTTATATATGTTTAAAAAAAAAAGAAAAAAAGAAAAAGTCCTTCAACTCAACAAAATGTAATTGTTATCCATAGACGTATATGAGGAGTAAACAAAGGTAACAAATGGCATATTTCATGCCAAAGCATGAATATATGTTTGTGTGTATGTGTTTGTGTTGTGTTGGATGGCATGGAAAAGTTAAAAATTGTTTAACTACAAATAAAAGATAAAAAACGAACAAATGCGCAGTTAAACAAATATTTAATTGTTGCGAGTTGAATAATATAACAAAAATAGCAACAATATTAATAATAACAACAACAACAATCAGCTGGCAACATGTTGATAAAAGTAGAAACAGAAAAAAAAATAAACAGTTACCCAGTTCTTTCTCTAGTAAACATAGCAGCGACCCATTGAGTAAAAGAGTGAGCGCGTAAATGAATGACTGAATGAGTTGACCAATAATTTATGGGCAGTCATTTGGCCAACAATTATACTACCACTCACTACACTTATCATGTATATACATACTCATATAAATACATATATATGTGTGTGTATAAATACTTGACCTTTTCCCAAAGCAAAAACGAACACACTCTCATGCATATGCACGGGTTATATGTTTACATGTATTAATAGTAATAATGAAAAGCTAGAGTTGTGTGATGTATGTGTATGCTTCAATATTATCACTTGGATGTTGTATTATGGAAAAATGTTTTTTTTTTTCATTTTTGTTTTGTTTGTTTGTTTATATGTGTGCCCACATTTACCACAATCATATACACAGGCCTGATGTCTGACCATTTAATGGCAGACATCAGGCATCAACAGTTAAATGTTTAACTGAGTTGCAAATATGAAAAATACAAAACAACACAACAAACATATGTTTATGCTTTATTGTTGTTGATGTTGTTATTTTGCATGATATTTAAACTGTAAACATTGAGCTTTTTTTATGCAGCTGCCTCTTTGGCTTTATCCATCTCCTCAACCACCACCGAGTAATTAACACATATACATACGTATCAAAAGTGTGTGCATATATGTATAAAAGTGAATGATTTTTAAACTGTTCATTGTTGTGTACTTTAAATGTCACCACAATAATGGTTGGCCGTACACTTTAATGCCAATATCACAAACATATGCACTCGATGTCTTTTTGTACAGGTTTTGGCGAAAACATCTCACTCTTTCTCTCTGTCTCTGTCTCTGTCTCTCTTTCTCTCTCCTTTACTCGATCAATATGCTAAATGCCCACACTTTATATAAAAATGAACTGCTGTATATCATACAAGTTGTTAAACTAGGTTTGGCTGGCCAACATACACACAAATAAACACACACGCATGCACTCATACTTATACACAACAATATTGGTCAATTTGTTTTTAACCATATCAATTAAATCGACCAGCAACATTTTCACACTCACTCACAACACAATTTAAATATTTTCATTTAACAATAACAACAACAAATTAATGTAGTACAAACTTCAAAACAAATGGAAGCAAGTGAAAATGATATAATCGATCGAACTGGGCCATTTAATACCCTACACCTCTTGGTTCCACAAATTCTGCTACAATCAGTTTAATTGTATTGTCAGTAAATATGAGGCACAATGCCTTGCAAGACACTTTGTGAGATATCATTATATGGAAAGAAGTTCTAAAAACGGTCTGATCGGGTCTAAACTTGACAGTTTCATCGTAATTTATTAAGAATTTCCAAAACTTTAATTTTCGGCAACGTATAAACGGAGCTAAATCGATTTAGTATATAATTTAATATCTTTGTACTGTCTTTGTACCCATTTTTCATCCTTAAAACTCTATGAGTAGCAAACCTTTTAACAAATTGATAAATACCCTTAAACTCAGGGTGGTGGGTACATAGAAAAAAATGTGCCAGAATATACTTATTACTCACTAATTAATCACTGATATATTTCACTTGTCACATTTTTTTTTACACACACAAACATACGTTAGCTGGGGGTGGAGGTGATGTTGTTAATAGTTGTGGTATTTTTAAAGCTTAATAATTAATCGGTTTTATCGCTACGATTACGTTGAAATGCATGTGTACGGTATATGTCGTATATTAAACCAAAAGTTTAAATTATAGCAAACAAGTTATTGGAGTAAAAAAAAATTCTCATTAATGTATAATTATATGCATATTTTATAATTAATGATTATTGTTATTATTGTTAATTTTATGTGCTATAAAACAAGGTGTTTAAATATAAATATTTTAATGACGAACCATATTTTATTGTACACACACATGCTTTGTTTTTCATGAATCGTTATATAAATTTTTGCTTTGTTTAAGTAAGAAAAAACTATCCTTTTTATGGTATAAAATGATATAGATTATAGAGTCGAAAGTTATATTATCTGCAGGGCAGTCAGTACTGATAAAAGATTTCTTTTTTATTAAAATTTTATTTTATGAGTATGTTAATTCGCTCTTGGCAATATACTCGTTAAACCCTTTCATTTGATACCCATATCACATAAACTATGAACTTATACAAATTCCGCTAGTGTAGGTTGCCTCCTATTATTGATTTAGAATAACGGGACTTAACCAAACGCATTCTTTTCGTCAAAGCACACACATTAAGTTGACTTTAATTTGACACCTATACTAAATAGACTGCAAGAATTGAAGATAGTACGTCATCTTTTAGCGTCCGCCATTTTATGTCTGCTCACCAAGTTTTTTCATTTAATTTTGATGAAACAGGTAATTTAAGGGGCCTTCATCATTATATAATTCCTCAGTTTCCTTTTAACTTCTCTCGCTTTGATTGATTCTATAAAAGCCAATCTTAAATAGTAAACGTAATCCATTAAGTGCTCATTTAGAACACCTTTCAAACTCTTCTCTTATTAGTTTGCTGTTGTTAGCATGTATGTATATAAGTATATGTATATGTGTATATCTTTATTCTCATTGGTTTTTGTGTACTTCTCTAAACTATGGCAACCATTATAACGTCCATAAGTTACTCCATACTCAAATATTTTATATTTATTCACCTGTTGCTTCATAATGCAACGCAGCAGTATTGTGTGTTTCGCTTTTGTATACTAATACAATACGAATGCATGAAACACAGTTCTGGTGAGAGATTCCATTTATATACAGCTCTCGCTCTTTCCAATGCTCTCATATATTAGGTGCACCAGTTGAAATTCGTCGTATTAAGAAGAAAAACAGGTAAATGAGAAAAAGTGTAAATGGCTAGCTTACCCCGCCTGTTTATTTTATATATGTTTAGCATCTACTGAGAAAGATTTCTTTTTTTGAGCACCTTAACCACATGGCCTTTAGAGGTTAATATGTTTAATTTATTTTAATTGAAACTTCCGCAGCATAAACATTCTTGTACAAGCGTTTGCCTGGTATTGCTTTTAAGAATATATGATTAATGAAAAACGGAAATCAATAAAATGTTTTTTTTTTCTCTTTTACTTTTTCCACCTAAACGAATTTCGCAAACGGTATTGACTTAATATGTGTTTTTTTTCGTTTGCGCTAATAAAAATTTCATAAAAATTATTCTCAAATCTACACAAATATTAAATGAAAATTTCTTCAATTGCAAAACAAAATATTTATATATATACATATATAAACAACAACAAATTTCTAGAAACATTTTGTTGTAGTTGGCACATGTAGTCGCATGTGTATGAAAATTATATTGACAGTGTGGCTGAGTGCTAATGATTAGTGGTGTCATTATAGATTTAACGCCAGCCAAGAATAAACAACAACAATAACAACAGAATAACACATAAATAATTAGGCAAATACATACAAACACATGCTTTACAAAATTTTAATAATAACAACAAGTGAGATGTAATGAAATGTTTTTAATAAATGATTCTGTATCGACCTCTTAGGGACCCCACCTCCCTTTGTAGCTGATTAGTTCAAAATTATAAACACCCTTAGAAACTGAAACTACCTTGTAGGGAATACATCGTATAGTATGAGACAAAAGTATATCATTTCTGTGTGTATGTGTGCGTGTGTATGCATAAGTGATTAAGCGTTTGTATTCATTAATGATATTAGTCACATCAATTCAAACGCCACATACCCATAACAATGACAATTGTTATTGTTATTGTTGTTGTTGATGATGATGATGATATGTGATAATAAAAATATACGATCTCATATATACGATATTTACATGTAGCAAAGTTTTATCAATTTATAACCTACCTAAGTATGTCACACACCCGCATTGAAATAAAATCTTTGTAGCAACGCACACACACATACCTACTATACATTTTTATGCATATGACTATAAATACTTTGCTACGTTATAAAACTTATATACATGTGTGTGTATGGACAGCATATGTATATCAGTTTCATATCTTGTAAATATCTCAAGTGATTCATCTTTTCGTATTTCTAGCCTTAATTGAAACAAATTAATTAAAACACTGCTGTGTAAATAATACCCGTCACTGTTCTCTCTCATTCCCTCTCCCTCTCCCTTTCCTATTCAACTCTTGAAAAACTATGCAGATTATATTCGAGGAAAATTTATAGGTTTTTGTTTTTATAGGTCTGTTTGTTGTAGGCGCCAAAATTTAATTGAAATTATTAATTAATTCATTCTATTTTATTTTATTATATACATACAATGTGGGTTGAATTAATTGTTAAGCCAGTTATTCTGATCCTTAATTATATATATACACACACAAACATATAAACAACAAATAGGAAAAATATTATAATAAAATTATTCAACTAAATTTAGCTTAAAACTTCAAATGTGTATGAAATAAGTGGGTGTGGCATATAATTACGCCTTCTAATAAAATATATATTATAAAACATATTAACTGAGAGATCGAATTCTGCATAAGAAAATCGTTTTGTAAAAATTGTGGACGTCACTCCGCCCACTTTCTTGTTTAGCAATAAATGGTTTACTTATTAAATTATACACAAATAACATTTTATTTCTGTATAGTAGTTTGGTATTTGTAAAAAGGGGCGTGGCACTCAACTAAATCCGTTCATTAACACAATTTACCGATCGTGATGGCCCACGAACGGATATATCTATTTTACCAGATTTTAATGGTGTTTAACAATTTATACTTTATTGAGTCCCTAAACTGTCTTCTAACGTAAACGATCGCTTTTAAACATTTTACTTGCAATTATTACAAAAAACAACATCATTAAATATTAAAATATAAAATATACCCAAAACAATTGCTCATCTTATACTTATTTATACAACAACACTATCAATAATATTAACGTTCATATCATGTTCACATAACGGTATCACATATACACACCATATAAATGATATTCACAAGTGTGTATGTGTAAATTAATCGAAAGTCCCTTTTTTTTTGTGTCAAAATTTACTCTCATGCGTATTTACTTAGCTGCTCTCTCTCTCTCTCTCTCTCTCTCGTTATCCACACTTATTATTATTTATATACAATGTTGCGTAAAAAGAGAAAGCGAGTAAGAAAAACATAGACAACATGTTATGTTACGTTACCGCCAACTAAGCTTAATTATCAATTATAAAGGTACTAAGGATGCCATGCACCTTCGCTCAACAGTTTTATTTCATCAATCGTGTAAATAAGTAGCAGTTGTCGTTGATCCGCATAATTGACAATAGAGATAAAAATAAATTTATTTAAAAAAATTTTAATTATTGTAAATAAACTCAGATTCAGATATGTTGGCGGTAAGGATTTTACAATATTATGAAAAAAAAAAAACAAATTACGCTCGGACACGTAATACGTAAATAGGTGGAAACAAATTTACAATTGAACGTGAAAAGTTCATTTACTTTCGCTTATCACAATCATTGCTGCGCAGCTTAAAACTTTGAATTCATTCATAAACTAGATTTACTTCTATCAACAGCTAAATAATCATTTTGGTTGAAAAATACATAGGGAGTTAATTAGAACCATTAGAACCCAAAGTATATTAAGTTTTATTAAACGTTTGTAACTCCTAAATATTTCTTCCATATATAAATATGGACGAGACCTTCAAATGAAAAGGCATTCGTAACAATTTTTAATAAAGAATATATGATTGACTCGGGCCCCTAACAAAGTATTGTTTGTCTGGCCCTCCCCCATTAAAGATGTCGTTCAGCAATAGCAATGTTTAATATTTTTACTTTCAATTAATTTTAATTCATTCTCTCACTCTCTCTCTCTTACAGAGCTGCGGAATATGTCAAAAACAATTCGCGAATGTTTATCGGCTGCAGCGCCATATGATTAGTCATGATGAATCTGAATGGTTGCGCAAATTTAAGTGTAATCTGTGCGAGAAGGCTTTCAAGTTTAAGCACCATCTGAAGGAACATATACGTATACATTCCGGCGAAAAGCCATTCGGCTGCGACAATTGTGGCAAAAGATTCTCACATTCCGGTTCGTTTTCCTCACATAATACCGCCAAGAAATGCATTGGCATGGGTCTCAAATTGAGTACAAATCGCCAACTACTTAAATCTCTGGGGAAGAATGGACAAACTATAAATGCTGCCGCCAAGGCAAGCGCTTCTGCCCCATCCAATAGCATCAATAGTAATAATGCGGATAAGATGTCCGCCAATCATTTAACCAATGCAATGAATTATTTCGCTGCTGACAATAATGGCAACAATGGTGGACCATTTTATCCGAATCTCTTGCCAAAGTATAATGATTATAATGCCATGAATGCGGCTATGTTGGCCTCATTTCCCCATCCTTTCTATAGTATGGCTTTGGCCGATCCCCGCTTTCATCCATACAGCATTCAACGTTTATTGGAAATAACTGCTGCTGGACAACAGCATCAATCCATATCTTCTCCTCGTTCCACAGAAGAAGGAAAAGTCCTGGAAACTGAATTAAAGGCGGCGCTTAATGAAGATGAGGAGGGAGAAGAGGAATCGCGGGAACCTGTAGAACTAAATGATGACGACAATCACGATGAGCCCAAATTGGTAATGGATTTGGGTGATGGTGATGTCAAAGAATCAGACGATATAACTCAGAAGGAAAGTTTGCTCCAATCGGAGCAAATAGAAAAAACAAATAAATCGGAGGAAACCGAAAGTGTAAACGAAGACAAGGCGAACCCGGACCGGGACGGCTTAGCAAAACCCCTTATTAAACAAGAACAACCACATTCAGAAAGGCCTGAAGTTTGCGAAGAAAAGATGCATGACGAGAGGTCAAAAGAAATCGATGAAAGCAAAAAACTTCTCAACACAGCGCATATTAAACAGGAAGCATTCGAAGAAACTGCAGAGGCTTGTCAGGAGGCAGAAGCGCAGATTGTTCAGCATGCTGAGGAGGTGGAAAAATCGTTTACATCACAAGACTTTCCCAGCGAATTAAGATGCAGACGTTGCGACATAAAGTTCAATCATCCTACCGAACTTGTACAACATGAAAAAGTTCTCTGTGGTTTAATTAAACAAGAACTGGAGTATCAGAATCAACAGCATCATAGGCCAATGATTGAACCACTCACGAATCACAACTCGTGCAACAATTCTCAGAAGCCGTCCAGTGACGTTGAGGATGAACTGGATGAACGCGATTCAATATCTCGCAATGACTGTAGTAGCGGAGGTGAAAGTAGTGCGGAACGTAAGGTGCGCGTGCGTACATCCATTACTGAGGAGCAACAGCAAGAACTGAAGCAACACTATACCTTAAATTCAAGGCCAAGTCGTGAAGAATTTCGAATGATAGCGGCCCGCTTACAATTGGAAGCTCGCGTAGTACAAGTGTGGTTTCAAAATAATCGATCGCGTGAACGAAAATTTCATTCTCTTAATAATAGTAACAAGACACCTCAGAACTCTGTCGTTCCGGAAAATTGTCAGAACTTTAATGCTAAATTAACTTGCACAGCAGATGAACCACTAGATCTTTCGGTGAAGCCAGAACGCTTCAATGCAATGCAACAACACCCAGAACAACATTCACCCATGTACGGAGTAGCACCTCTACAAGCCAGCTCCAGTTTAGTTACGGTGGATGAATTGCCCGAAGCGATTAATTTAAGCCGTAGAATAAAACCATCTACAACGTCACCATCTTCAGCAGCTTCTGTCCCTACCACATTTAAGCAACAAGCTCAGGCAGCTGCTGCTGCTGCTGCTCTATATTTTCGGACTCCGGCGCAACCTATGGGAAATGTAGCGTCATCTACATTAGCCCACACTATGCGCCAAACACCTTCGCCCATAGAAGCGCCACTGTTAACGTCTCAGCAAATGTCAGCAGCTCCACGCGGTGCATCCGGCTTCCCAACCTTCCCTCAATTGCCATCCTATATAATGCCAGCAGCTATGGCTGCTGCCCACTGTACCTTAATGCCAATGGAGGCGCTTTTTCAGATGAATCCCTCGCGACAGCACGCTCTCAAGAATAATTTCAACAAATTGAACGTTGGTCTAATGGACCACCGCAGCAATAGCCTCAGTCCTGGTGCGGAGAAGAGACCTTGGCGCGACGATGAAGTTCGTGCCCCACACGAAGAAGCGTTTGCAATACAAGCGGCCGTTGCTGCTGCATCTCTAATGGCACCTAAAGCAAAACGCAACAAAGCGGAAACTCATGGTCATGCTGGCGATCCCGACTTGCCATTCATTTGCGATCAATGCGACAAAGCTTTCGCGAAACAAAGTTCTTTGGCCCGCCACAAATACGAACATTCCGGTAAGAAAAAATCTTTACAACTCACTTTTAGCTTTCAGTATTCCAACTGTGTACATTTCCAGGTCAGAGACCATATCAATGTATGGACTGTCCCAAAGCCTTTAAACACAAACATCACTTGACTGAACACAAACGTCTGCATAGCGGTGAGAAGCCCTTTCAGTGTTGCAAGTGTCTCAAACGATTCTCTCACTCGGGTTCCTACTCTCAGCACATGAATCACCGTTACTCGTATTGTAAACCGTATAGGGAATAGGTAAGCGACAATTCAACTACCGCTACCTGCCGCTCCACAGCCACTGCTGCTCTTAGGGGCAGCGGTGGTGGTGGTACAAAAACAACATCCGCCCAGCACAGACGCCAAGCAGCAAATTCAGCAAAATTGTTGAATATGCTGGATATGCGTAAAAAGCAGCAACATCAACAACAACAACAGCAACATCATCATCATCATTCTGCACTGGCGGCATTCCAACAACATCAGCAACAAAGACTTTCCACGTGGAATTTATTATCGCCAGCTGGTTTTCCCCAACGTCCAACAGCCCCACCACCGCCACCGCCTCCATTATTGCATAGTCCTCACACTATGCAACAAATGCAACTACAACGTAACACTGCGTTATTCAATGCCGGTCTAATGCCTTCACGCTTCAACGGCCCACCTTTATCATCCGCCTTACCGTCCCACAACCAACAATTCAGCACTGCAACCACAGCGGCATCAGCGAGCCCCTTTGACTTTTACAATACGAAATTGCTGATGCATTAAAAGGCAAAGCAATTCAATTCGATTAAAAGCATTTTCGCATATTCTAACTAAACTGCGTTGATGCGTTCGGTATATATATAAAATTTCTGAAACATTTCATTTTAATTAATCGTTTTTATTTTATTTTAGTAATTCAGGCAAAACCTAATTGATTTTGTGTTTTGTATAAGAAATTAGGATCGTTTTTAAGTTTTATACAATCGTTTAAAATAGATTTACTTTAAATGATTTTCACAATCGAAAAAATGTATAGTATGATGTACTACGAACGTTTTAATGTAAACGTTTTAGATACAGCTGGATACCAAATATATGTAAATTACAATTACATGTCGATTATATGTAAACGCACTTAACAGCGTACTTAAATTTTTTATAACGTTTCAAATGAACTCATTAGTATAAAACAGGAATTTATCAACACCCAAGTATTTTTAAACTTTCATTTGAGAGTGCAAATGGTAATAACCTCCCTGCTTTAGCAATCATGTGTAATGTGTTCAGCAGAGACTTATAAACAGAGACGGAGCGTTGCGCTCTTAAATACTACAAGCAGAATGGATATTTTTGTTAAAAACAAAATTCGAAGAGAATTTTATTTAGATAGATGGGAAAGTGACCTTTTTTTTTAGTTCTTGTGGCAAATTTTTATTTTTGTTCAAAAAAAAATACAATGATATGAATATGTTGTTGTTGTTGTTGCTAATTCATTTTGTTTTTTCACTGTCACTGTAACAAATAAAATCTTATCTTCATGAATACGACATGGGCGTGAAAATGAAGTTTGAGCGACACACTCTGTCTCTATATTTAAAGTCTCTGTCTCTGACTTAGAAGTCTCTAGTTACAAACAATGCTTCGTAACAGAAAGAGTGGGAATAGTACTCGTTCCATTTATTTTCGTAAGAGTTTAAGAGAAACTGTTTATGAACTTGTACAATAGTTTTGAAAACTCATGTAATTATTTTAATATTATCGTTTTTATTATTATTGTTGTTTCTTATAACTATAAACCCAAGAACCAGTGCTCCAAAAAAATACTCAACTGAAAAATGAGTGTTTAAATATTCTTTATATATATATATATGTTATAAGTTTCATTTTTTTCGTAAACAAAAAACCGCAATAAAATGCAATATTTTTAAATCAACTCTCAATGCACAAAAATATTTGTTTACAAGTACTTTTTAATTAAAACATGGCTGGGTTCTTAAGCAATTTTATTTTATTTTTATTTTATTATTAAAAATTGTTTATATATTTTTAACACGCAAAACAATTATTACAATACAAAACCATAAACAATTCAATTCAATTCAATATATATTTAGATTTTTCTAAAAAATTAATTTTCCCACAAATATTTACCCACCGTTCAAAAATTCTTAATAAAAGGGAAAAAATAATTTAAAAAATTATTTATAATATAAACTTATACAATTTTTTTTTTCATAACAATTTTGAAAATCATGTACCAGACCATTCCACTAGTCTTTCATCATTATTAACAATTTCATGAAAAAAAAATAAATAAATAAATTGCACAATAAGATGAAAGTTTTATAAATTTCTATAATAAATATGTGCATGTATGTATATTTATTAAGTTGAACCTTAGCAAACAAACGAAGAAAAAAGCTGTTTCTAAAAACAAATTACAATTAATAAGTTCTAACCAAAACTATGTATTTGTAAAAAAAATTATTTTTTCAATAATCTTTTATTTTGCTGTGCTGCTTATTGCACTCTACTCGTACAACCCTTTCATTTGATACCCATAACCAATAGGGTGGAATCCAATATTTAGCTGAGTGTAGAATATCGATACTTTCTACCCGCATTAAATTCATTGCGAAAAATGGGAAATCCGCCATTTTGAAATGTCCGTTATATCGGATTTAGAAAAACAAAGGTTATCGTTAACGTTATCTTATTCTACTCATCCCGATCGTTCATTTAAAATATTTTGTGAAAAAAATTAAAAATCCGCCATTTTGGAACTTCTACCATTTAAATAACCTTCTATGCCAAGTATCTTGTGCTTTATTAGTAGCAATGTCAAAGGTTCGTACTGATCACTTAATCAAAAATTTGCAAAAAAAATTACCCTGACAGATCCAATACAACAACATAAATAAAAGCTTATAAAATAATTACAAAAAAAAAAAAAAACAATCAGCATAAAAGTTGAAACTTTAACTTGTTCATTTTGCCTTATATTAAAAATAAAATAAAAAATTTAAAAACAAATGTTAGATTAAACAAAAATACCTTTCGCAATAATTATCGAAACAACAAAAAATTATATAAAATTAAGACATTACTAAATTCTAAAAGTAACTTTTAGCTTTCAACCTGTAAATTATGATTCTTCGCCAACCATTTTAGAGAGAGAGAGAGAGAGAGAGAGAGAGATCTGCATGCAATTCATCTTGTACGCACTTGTATGTATACGTAGATTCTCATTATTATTACTGCTGTGCTAAAAGTAACGTAATCTACCTTAAGTTGAAATATCAAATTTGACATTTCTCCCTGCATATAATTTCATTTCACTTGCTGCATATAATTTCATTTCACTTGCTTACTAAACTAAGAGATTGTGAACTTAACAACAAAAGCCAAGAGATGACAATAACGGATGATTTCGACCTTTTCAAGTGATTACTAAAAATTGTTCTTATTTTTTATAATTCTCTCAGACAACGTACACCAAACCGCAAAATACAACGAATGTTAACAACAATAAAAATCAATCCATACAAAATAACCCTCTGTAGAGAAATGAAATGACATTGAAAGGTTTCCAACACAACGAAATTACGAATGAAATGGCATTTAAATAAAAATCATTGATTTGGTTACTTCATTAAATTTTATTTTATTATTATTATTTTTTTTAAATAATATGGTTTATGTTATTTTATTTTGTATATATATATGAAATTGTTTATACATTTTGCTATAATTTAAAATTAAGTTTGTATCGAACGACAACAATAGAATACTTCTTAGACCGTAGGGGAATCTAATTCGTTGGTTGTTAATTAATCAGATATCCAAAACAAAACAAAAAATCTACAAGCTAGAAAACCCAAAGACACACCTCGAATTAAAATATATATATATATATATAACAAATATATAAAAATTTAGCATAATTTCGCTTTGAAGATTTAACAAAAAGAAAATAAGAAACCCAAAAGAAATTCAAAGCAAGCAACAGTTTCTAAATGTCTTAAATTACCGTAAATTCAATAATTACTGTTTAAGAGAGAGAGAGAAAGTTATTGTACATTGTAAGAGCGCAAATTTTTCATTCTCAACGAAGAATTTGTTTTATAAGGCCTTATTATATAAAATAAATACATAATTAAAATTATTTTCTTTTTTTTTTTAAATACCCATATATTACGTATACATACAAAAATATATATACATAAAGTTGTTAAAAAAAGGAAAAATCTACAAATTTAAGCATAATGTATAAGTTTTTATGGTGTTAAGTATTTTTTTTTCCGTTTTGTATATTTTATTTGATTTTTGAAATAAATTTATGTAAATATATTTTTTCTATTATTTACATTTACGCACTTTTATAGTTATAACAATTTTTATATATAAATGTAGATTATGTAAGATAATGGAATAAAAACCAAATGTTACATGCGCTGTATGTAGAAAACAATTGTGTATTGCTGCAAGAGAAGAGAAAGAGCAGATTGACATACAAATATTTAATAATGAAAATAATAAATTCTTTAAGTTATATACGCATCAAATATGCGTTTAAATAAAACAAATATAAATACTATACAATAAACGTCAATATTTTTTTGCCATTCATATACATAAATATTATTAAAGGAAATCTACAGCAAACGTAAAAAAATATTATAAATGAGAAATTAAAATAAAATTCTATTTAAAATTAAACGCCTGCACATTTTTTTTTTATTCAATATTTTTTAGCCTAAAAGTACACTGCATAATGTTTTCATTGGTTTGTTGCTAAAACTAAAAACCTTAGCAATTGTGATATGAAATTGAAAAAATTGAAAAAACTAACATGTACAGTTATAGAAAAATTCATTCTGAAATCAAATGGTGTATATTTTTAATATTTCCTTCCGTGTATGAGGATAAAAAAACACAAAGATGGCGTGATTGTATGATTACTCATTGAAAAAATAAGCGAAATGGAACGAAATGAACTAGAATCATAATGTATTTCCGTAAAATTTTATGTAGATACATATACTAAAAAAACTATTTGGTTATGGTAAGAAAGGAATTATTCATATTAGATATTAAAAGGAAGTTTATATCTTGTTATTCTTAATATTATTTGCTATATTTTGTTTCTTGTGTCTTTGGAATTCCGACTAAGTTGGCTAGCCAACTGTGCCACTATTTTTCAAAATTTATCTCTTCAGCTATAAAATTATTCTTATATATGATTTACGGGGTGATTATAAAAGTCTCTGACGATACGCAATTATGAAAAATCGATTAGTTTAGTACCTTGCCACAGTGTTTCTTGCCCCTATTTTATTGTTATTAAAATAAGTTGGATGATAATAAGAAGAAGCAATCAGCTTGCATTTATAATAACAAAAACTGTTTACATATTACTCCTTATAAAAAGAAACGCTTACTAATTCATAAATATTATATTTAAAAAACATCAATTATATAATAATGCTTAAGTATTAAGCATATGTATATGTGGGTCGATGAAAAACTAATGTATTTATTTAAAATAAAAATGTCATAAAAAGTTGTTCCCACAGCTTCTGGATGGATTTCCTATCTATGGACATCTCAGAGTAACCGGTTGATATGGAAATAATTTAATAAAAGGAAATCTTTTAACAAGGGAATAAGCTGCGACTGCCACATTAGGCCCGCTTTGTTAAATATCTCAACTAATGCAATTTGTAGTCATTTTATCTTTTAAGAAAAATACTTATTCCGCTAAGTAATAACTGAATTAACGGCACTAAATTTTAATTTCGTTTATAATATATTATTAATTATTATAATTATCCCGGTTATAATTATAAATAACAATTATTTACTAAAAACGAATAAAAATTGTTCAAATATTAAATAATATATTATGTCGCGTTTGTGTTTGTTTCCATAATAGGGGATGTACTTGGAAAAGGTACGAATTCGCCTTAATGTAGTCACTTTGTGAATGCCTTGTTTTAATAAGAACAAACAAATGCGCCATACTGTAAAGAGTTCCAGTCTGTATTCTTTTCGTTTATATTTATAGTTTGATTTGTGTTGGAGATGAAGCCGGTTGGTTAGTGTGGTAGTGTTGTCCGAGAATTGAAGCGATAAGCAGTATTATTATTTTGTGTCCGTGTTGTGTCTTGTACATATTTTTTTTCTTACTCCCATATACATAAATGAAGTTCGTTTTGATGGTGAAGTGAGTGAGTAAAGTGTGAATTGAGGTGAAAATAACATTTGCAAAGGGTAAAAATAAACAAAAGAATTAACAGAGGGACGTTTAAGAATATCAAATAAGACTTGAAATTTTATATAATAAAACAAAATGTTTGAACTGGAGGATTATACCGGTAGTTTTCATGATGGATTTATCAATAAATATGCGGTGAGAATTTTTTTCTTATTATTTAACTTTTGCGCTAAGAGGGTGGTTTCACTATTTTGTTGAATTTCTTTTTAATATTTTTTGTTCAGCATGTCCATGTGCATGAATATAGAAAATTTAGATAGAATTTCAATGTAATTTGCCGCCTTTTTACTGTTATGACTTTGCAGAGCAATGTACAGAAAGCTTTCGAACATTAACTTAGTAGGCTGGGGAATTTTTTATACTTCTTTGCTCATGTATGTGTTTATTCAATTCTCTCTCTCTCTCTCTGGGTATTTTAAAATCAATTTATACGTTATTCAATTTCCTTTTGATGTTTACTTCGTCCACATGTTTATGCATGCATGCCGTGTATGAATGTGCGTTTGCGTAAGTACTTCAATTTATTGCTTTGTTCTAAGAACGAGATGTAATTTATTTAAATTTAATCATTAATGGGAGAGATAAAAAAAAATATCATTTTATAGTCCATTACACTTGTTTATTTGGTGGCGTATATAAGAAGACGAAAAAACATTTTTTTACATATTACATATGTATGTGTTGGTACTTAACCGTTCTTCTAAGTGCAAAGCATATTATTGCATGTGTGTGTAAAAAATTTGTAAAGTACCATACATATACTATATATGATAAAAGTGAAGTAAAGGATACGTACAGACAGAAGAATTCTTTTTTAATTTTTTTTCTATCATCTATATTTGCCAGTACCTACACATATATGGTTAACAATATTTACACGTTTTTTTTTTTTTTTTCGTTGAACTGTTATCGAATTATGTGCATAGGTGTTGTGTTTACATTCTCTAATAAAGCAGTTGATAAATCTCTTTCATGAGAACCGGATTTAGGAATTGTGCTCTCTTCTCTGTTATGCTTTAATACCCCAGGTCTGCGGCTTTTTTGTGCAATTATCAATGTTTATATATGTATATGCACACATTAGTTAACAGAGTAGTTTTTTTAGTAGCTAATGGCAGACATCTGCTTAGCCTAATAGCCTTGGCATTCTAAACACTACCCCATGGAGTATAGGGCATTGCCTGATCTTGCCAGTCAATAGTGCATTGCGTCTAACAGTGACAACTTGAAAGAAGATGGCTCTGGCCAGCCAGTAATAAATATTGTTTCCTTTGTTTTATATATATATATATTTAAGCTATTTTTAGGTATACGATCCGATTAGGTACACCCCATGTACCTAAAATTATGTTGAAGGTTTCGCGTAAGGGTAGTTTCTTTATTCTCCTCTCCTTTATTTACGTAGATGTGTTTATGTATGGAAGTGTTTTACAGTTAGATTATCTATGCTTTTACTTGTATGTGTGAAATTTCTTTTAAATAATTTATGTACCTGGAAGAAGACTTGTTTCTTCCCAATTGAATGGTTTTAAAATTGACAGCTGCATCGTATTAGTTGGTCATCAAGTAAATGTTACATATTCTAACCTTTACATTGAACAATGTTTCGACCCTAGGGGATTAATTTTATTTTTACAATTATATTAAAATGATGTATTTTATGCTTTTCATACAGCGACTGTATAAATTAGAGGCAAGACATACACTTTGTATTGTAACGTACATGACTGCTTTGATTTTTATCGCATATAAATACAAACAATCGACTCTAATTTGGTATTTGAGTGCAGAAATGCATGTCTGGGACTTTGATCAAATTTCCCGTTTTATATCTAACCCAGGAATGTAAAAATCAAAATGTAAAATATTGTCAAAACAAATACTCGACAGATTCGATCAGCTTTCATTAACCAATTTATGATTAAGTGCAAAATCTTTTAAATAAATGAATGACATTCGAAACATATAACGGATTGTATGTGAAATTCTTATCAACTCTTATTTGGATTATGAAAAAACGCATGCTTTGTTAAGAAACACACGCTTTTTGTGTGCTTTTAGCTTTATGCATGTTTATTATTATTGTATACATACTGTTATTGTACAAAAAAACTACATTAAATTATATAATATCGAACATTGGTTCTAAATAATGAGAGAGATTTCACTGAAACACCATTTCCATATAACAATAATGTACCATATAATATATAAATGTATAGAATCGTTGAAATAATAATAAAAATACGTTAACCAACCGTATCGTGGAATGATGGTTGAACATTTTTTTTTTTTATTTTGAACCCAAAGCAATTCTGTCTCATACATACAACATATTCTACAACCAATTATGGGCTTCATACATTTCAAAGAGAGAGAGACAGTCAAACAATCGCCAACGCCAACAATCGTAGCAACAGCAACTTCACAGCAAACGTCAAGTCGCTTAGCTTACTTGCTCTCTCAGTCTCGTTGGTTGCGTATATACCATGAGGCTAAACATTTAACCGGCATGAGTGTCGTTTATGTTTTGTCGTCAACTGTACTCACTGCTGAGCTGAGCAGTGAATGCTGGTCTAACGTAAACTATTCCCTGAGAAAAAAATTGTACAATGTTTATTTGTTTTTCGTACTGTGCCACTGTCTGTTGTTGCTGTTGTTCTTGTTGTTTGTAATATTCTTCTGTTTTTCGTTTACGTTTGAGAGGAGCTGGTTTTTTTTTTTGCTTGTAAAGTGGTGAATAACATGTTCACGCAATATACTCGTAAAAGAAGTAATTAGAATGATGGGAGAATTATCGCAAAAAACAAAGAAGGGAATGAACGAGAAATAAAAACCACACACATGTATTCACACATATTTAATAATTTCGAATTTTTCTCCAAACATCAGCAAATATGCCTTTGCCATGTTTTCTATCGCAGTTAACTGTAACATAACATGAATGTATATGGAGTTCTGTTAAATTTGCGACAAAAAAAGCTTTCTTTTGAATATTTGCATGCATTTCATTTTTATAAAAAACAAAACCATATCTGCGAAGTATAATACACAATATGTAAAAGTGTGTGTGTGTGTGAACAGGCAAAGCATACTATTTATTTTTTTTGTCATTACAAGTTGGAAAAAGAAACATGTTAATGTATGTGTGTACTATGTTCTTATACTTTGTTGGCAAATGGATTCCCTGCGAAAATATATACGAAAGTGAAAAATTTGTTCCACTCTACACTATTTATAGTGTAGGGTATACTAAGATTGTACATCTTTTATTAAAACGATCACTTTCCGTTTATCCGTCCTTTTATGTAAATTTCAAAATCAAGCTATAGTGTTGGATGAACCTTAATGATAAATGTGTCCAAGTGGACTGGTTTAACATTTCCTCTTTAGCGACCGATAACCCAAGTGTTACGTGACGGAAATCTTAAAAGATGCCACCTGTGCACAATTTACATTGACAGACAGACAGATGGACATGGTTAAATATATTCCGATTTTGATTCTGAATCGATCGGTATGGTTGACGATGGGTGTGGCACAATTTATTTAATGTACTCTAGTGGTGTAGAGTATAAAATACTTTGCTAGACTTCACTTACTTTGTCTAAAAGGTTTCTTCTTGTTTTCTGGCATGGATTGGTCAAGCTTGACCGGCTAGAATATTTCCAATTTTATGCATTTTTCATTAAGTGGTTTTTACCTTCTCTTGCAGGACTCGTCTGGACCCACCTTGGACTTTTACATATCTGACTCGTTGCAGGATATGCTGGATGTCGATATACGTACAGAAATAGCCAATGTGGTAAACAGTGGCGGTGGTGGTGAGTATGGTGCTTGCATTGAAGGGTTGCAATCAACATTCGATCAAGCAACAGATGGTACAATTATGCAAAACTATTCTGCTGGTAGTATTAGCAGCAGCAGCAGCAACAACAACAACAACAATAATAATAATAATAATAATAATAACAATGCCAAAGAAATAGTTAGCGACAGCTTTAGTAGTAGCAGCAACAATAATAACAACAACAACAACAACAGTATTTATTTAGCGACATCATCGCCTAGCAGTTACGGTATTACCGCCTCCACTAATTCGTCATCGTTTTGGTTTGGCTCCAGCAATGATTTCTTTGCCGATGTGGGCGCCTGCGTTAATCCCATTTCGGTTATGCCCTTAATATCCTCGTCACTAAGTCATCACCTATCGACCAGAGTGAATTTGAATCGACACAACTCACCGCCACCAGCGTCGCCCAGCGTCAACGACACAAAGTCACATTTAACGTTCTCCCCAGCTCACATAAAAGTCAGCGCCAACTCTATACGTAACGAACAGCTCACCTCGCACATACCCAAGCAAATTGTAGCAATATCGTCTGCCCTGACATCAGCGACCACAGTCCCAGCCACACTGGCTACGAACAGTTTGTTGCAACGCAAGATGGTGTCATCGAATGGCGTTGAATCGGTCAAAAAGGATTTGGGTTGTAAACTGTCGGCAATGCCGTCTTTGGAAAGTAAGAGCTTCAGCACGAAAAGCCTTCTTTGCACAGCGGCTAATGCACAGCAAGTAAATTCATCCAAATCGGCGGCGAGTACCATCAAATTGGGACCGGGCATCGGCAGCTTGACGTTCGCTCACAATATAACCTTCAGTAAAATAAAACAGCAGACGTACGCCAAATCACCGTTAAGTTCACCCATTCCGTCAAGCGGCGCCGGTAACAACGGCATAACAATGAATCGAGATCGTGATCGTAGTCCCTCACAAAATAGAGGCGGTGCCGCCAATGTCCCTAAGCTGGGAACGCGTCATACAATTTCGTCACCGGCACTCGGATTTACTCCGAAATCGATTGCTTCAGCTGCTCACTCCATCTTGCAGGCTCAGCAGCAATCATTAGCCGCAGCAGAGGGTATAACAGCAGATCGAACGCTGGCGGATAGCAATGGACTGAATAACCCAATCAACAACAACAACATTCCTACCACATCGATTACAACAAATCTTATTTCATCCACATCACCTCATGGCAATGGATCTGCTGGTGGTGGTTTTGGTGGCGGCCTGACCGTCAAATCGTTACAGCAGAAAATAAAATCGGCTCATATCGAATCGGAATACCCGAAACCCGCCTACTCGTATTCGTGCCTAATAGCGATGGCTTTGAAGAATTCTCGGCGTGGATCTCTGCCCGTTTCTGAAATTTACAGTTTCATGTGTGAGCATTTTCCGTATTTTAAGACGGCACCGAGTGGCTGGAAGAACAGCGTGCGGCATAATTTGTCGCTGAACAAGTGTTTTGAGAAAATCGAAAAACCACCCACAAACGGTTACCAGCGTAAGGGATGCTTGTGGGCCATGAATCCCGAACGCATTACAAAAATGGACGAAGAAGTGCAAAAGTGGTCGCGCAAGGATCCGATGGCTATACGCAATGCGATGGTGTATCCGGAACATTTGGAAGCTTTGGAACGTGGCGAAATGAAACATGGCAGTACGGGCGATTCTGATGCGGAGCTGGATAGTCAATCGGAAATCGAGGAAACTTCTGATTTGGAGGAACAAGACATGGATGAGACATTGGTCGAGCCCATGTTAGTGGAAGATGATTTTGATGATGATGAGGCTTCCCTACTCACGGGTGGCTCTTCTGGTCTGGGTGGCAGTAGTAGTAGCAGTAGTAATGGTGGTGGTGTTGGTCCTGGTGCTGTCAACAGCATCATGCTAATGAATTCGAATGAAGGAGCAGAAGGTAAAAGTTTTGTTGCCAGAAACGATTCGCACAGTTTAGCTGACACGGATTCTATATTAACAACCACACCAACACGGGCTGCTGCTTCACACAATTTCGACAACGAAGTAAGGATATGTTAACCATAAAAATGATTTTTGAGTTTTTATTAAAATTTTCTTTTTTCTTTTTGTTGTTGTTGTATCAGGTTGAGGACATTTATGATGCCATCGATATTGAGGATGACAAAGATGGTGTCCGTGTGACGATTAATCACATGGATATCATTGAATTGAATCCGGCTGATTACAACAATGTTGTTGTTGCCAGCGATGAGAATCATCAATCCCCAAAACGGGCACGTTTAAATCTCCAAAACTGTTCCACCATTGATGTAAGCAACGAACTGGAGAAACGTTTTATAAAACAGCAACAGCAACAACAACAACAACAACAACAACAAATACAAATATCAACTGTTAAGAAAATCGTTAAAATTAATCAAAATGTTAACGATTTACAACAACAACAACAACAACAATCTCTAATAGTTAAACAATCAGTAGAAGCATCAACCGATGTTGTTAATAATACAATAACTAGTCTTGCGCTACAACACCAACAACAATTTACTTCCGTGGTAGGTTTAAGCAACATAACGAATCGTCGAAAGATACAAATTGCTAACAGGCTTCCATAAAAATGTTAAAGCAGATTTTTTTTCAAACATTTCCCAAGAAAAAAGAAAAAAAAAATATTATAGGTCGGCCAAGCCCCCCGACCATTTCACATACTACACCACTTAGCTCCTTCAGTTATGCTACAATTAGTTTATTTGTACTTGTATTTATTACACATAGAAAGGGAGTTTTAATAATGGTACGATCTGGGTATGAATTTTGTTCAATACATTTTTGTTTGCCTATAGCAACATATTGCGGAAATACTCTATTATTTCCGTATGAATATCACTTTTTAGAGCAATAATATATACATCATAGTCGCAATCCAGTTCCACGCTTACTAAACAGTCCGTTTTATTAACGGACGGTTCTCTCTTGTAGCGTGGTTTTAAATTTAATGCCTTAAACAAGTCCACAACTTGATGTTGTACGGTTTCGTACTCTTTGTTCAAGATCTTTTTCGCCTTCCGTTTCAACTTATTCGGGTAGTTGCAAAAATAATTATGGCGCTCACTTAATATTGCTCTCGCTACTCTGTCAACCGTTGCATTATTAAATTTATGATACATTTTGAATTTATCACGTTTCTCAGCGTTTACATCTACCGTTTCAACAACTCCCAATGCGACGTTTTCCATTTTGTACTTTAATGCACTACAGAGAAGAAGGAATATATATTTTTTTATAATTTATAAGATAACATAAATTTTTTTGATGACTACGTACATTTTTTTTGATGATATTAAACAAAGCGTTGGCAGCCTTTCGTCCGTTTGCTTGGTTTGATTCTATTTGATATGAATTTGAGTTGAAATCTTTTTTTATTTTTTTTTATTATTTATATATCTCCGCTTACTACATATACGAGCAAAAGAATGAAACTTTTGAAGTGAAAGCATAAGACAGAGAATGAGAAAATTTTAATACAAAAAGCTTTTATTCATAACGAGTAAAAACATTAGTCACTCCATCCCGACCATGTAACCGAACACCTCTTAACTCAAAATAAGTGAAATATATTTATAAGGAGAGGGATTGAAATGCGATTTTTGTAATATATGAAGATTTTCATTATAATAGAATTTGAAGTGGGGAGTGGTTCTAAAAATAGTCCGATCCGTTCCAGTTTCAAGGATATGTATCCTTGTGTTGTATTTCATCGTAATATGGGTGGGTATGGTTTAGATTATAATTGAAGGAGCGTGTGGCATATGGCAAGGGTAAACCCTTGGCCACACAATATAATTATAAAAACAATTTTACAATATTTTCCCACACATACACCCACCCACTGATTCAAAAAGAAGAAATACTTTCTTGGATTTACAACAAAACCAGTAATTATATTGAATACGAAATACGCTTAATTTAGTTGGATATGAGTAATTTGTATGTACATGTTAAGTTATATGTTATAATGTACTTTTGTGTTTATACTCAACATATACTCTGCATTCGTTTATAGGTAGACAGCGATGCACTCAAGCTCGATTTAAATGCATATACATGTGCAGAGTATATTAAGTATATTTTTTATTTGCTGTAAATTTCGTTTTCATTTTTATTTCATAAGTTCCAAAACAAAAAAACAAAAAAAAAAAAAGAAAAACATTGTATGTTGTGTGAAAGAATTGTCATTTGTACTTGTGTCCTTTTCGTTATTTTGATCCTGTATTGTGCTAGACAGTCGCATGAAGTCACATGAATACCAATATCTCTAACCTAATCCCATATTGACTCAATTTACGGACTTTGATTTAACGTTTTTTAAATCGTTCAACAACTACTTGTGCTCATAAGGTGCATGCCTCTTTTAAACGCATATAATATGTGAAAAGTTACGGTTTCTTATAATAACTCATAAAAAAAAAAATTGAACAATCAAATGTCATGCACTAGACTTTTAGCTTTATTACATTTACATTGTCCTTGGAAATCTTTATAAAACCTTACACAACCAAAACCAATTAATTTAGAGTATTAACATTGAGATGACAGTTAAAATAACTGTACCTTTGAAGTCACATTCAATTTTCCATTTTTTTTTTCTTTTTATAATAATTTACTTGTACATGTAAAATTAAATTTGTACGTATATCCCGTTCCAAAAAAGACGCTTTATTTTAAGCATTCTATTATTAAATGTAAATCATTTTATATATGGATTATAGTAAAGACGGAAGGGAGTTCACCCCAGACTTTGCTTGTGTATATATGCGTCCTCCTTTAACGAATTCTAAACATTTCCGCATTTATAAAGTAAACTTAAGGTATATATAAACGATATGTATACGTTTTTTGTAAAATACTTACGAGTAAAAAGTTTTTGTAAATAAAATAAAAGCATCTTGCAAATGGTGTTTTATTTAAAACGGGGGAACCGTTGATTTATTTTCTCTTCGTTGACTACTTTATAACAGTTGTTAAGCATGCAAAAGAATTGGTATTTATTTTGATAATTAATCTTTGTTTTGAATTGGAAACATGGACAAATTATTTAAATTGTATTACTTTTTGATTTTTAACTGGAAATTCAAGATTGCCAGCTTGAAAAAAAACAAACAAATTTGACGCCATCTTGAGAGTTGTTCTAAATGATTCATGCAAAATGTCAATGCCAGCTTTGTATTTCTTCTTCTTTTTAGTCAATCATTCACGAAATGCCATCACACAGCTGCGGATGTTTATTCAACAAAAAACAACATTTCATTTTCGTAATATTCGACGCAGTTTTATAAAGTTTTTGCAAGAAAACAATGTTAACTCTACAAAATTACGGCAATTCATCCTCCTCTGATAGTGAAAGTTCCGATAATGATGAAAATGAAACAAAAACGCAAGATGTCACTCCAGAACATCTTAAACCCATCGATCCAAGCCTATCTGTAGCAAAGTCAATGGATATATGTGCGGCTCCTGATGTTGTACCCATGGGTGCTGTAGCAGTGCAACGTTCTATAGATCCTGCTGTCAAGGAATTACAATATAATCCGAAATATGAGGAATTGTACGCTCCCGTTAAAGGTCCCGCCAATCCCAATCTAACACAACAAATGATTGCCCAGCGTAATACGTTGGCTGGCTATGTGGAAAAAGCTCACATTAATGCATTTGAATTTGAAAATCAGCGACGCACATTCCATACATATGGCTATGCAGTGGATCCCTCCGTGGATGAAGTAATTGACTCGCAAAATTACGTGGGAGATTTACAAACGGCTTACAATGACGAGGGCAAAACAGTATTTGAAGGTCCCAAATCGAAAAAGAAACGAAAACAAGAGAAAAACGATAATCCAGAAGATGTGGAGGGATATCTGGGTCCTTGGGGTAAATATGACAATGAACAAAGGGTGGCGCGACCCAGCGAACAGGAGAAAGCCGAATTGGAAGAATTGTTATCTAAACGCCATCGCCGTGGTCGTATACCCGAAGACAAACCATTGGAGGAGAAGTCAACATTACACAGTAAGTTGATCAAAGTTATAGCCAAGAATCAAATTTTCATTCATTTTCATTTTTCAGTTAAAGATGCGTTCGATTATCAAGGCCGCTCATATTTACATGCACCGCATGATTTAGGTGTAAATTTACGTTCACATGCACCGCCGCCAAAATGTTTTTTACCCAAGGCTCACATACACACCTGGACCGGCCACACAAAAGGCATTTCTTCAATACGTTGGTTTCCGCGTACCGCCCATTTACTGCTGTCCGGTTCCATGGATTGTCGTGTCAAATTGTGGGAAGTGTACGGTGAACGACGTTGCATACGCACTTTCAATGGACACCGTCAAGCAATCAAGGACATTGATTGGAATAACAACGGTTCAAAATTTCTATCAGCCTCATATGATCGCTATATTAAGTTGTGGGATGCTGAAACGGGCGAGGTAGTCTCCCGCTTTACAGCACGCAAAATGCCTTTTTGTGTTAAATTTCATCCGGACAATAACAAACAGCATTTGTTTGTTGCCGGCACTTCAGATAAAAAAATCATTTGCGTAAGTAAATGGAATATATATACGTAACGGTTCGTGTGCATAATAATAATTTCCATTTTTACAGTGGGACACCAGAAGTGGTGATATTGTTCAAGAGTACGATCGTCATTTAGGCGCTGTAAACACTATAACTTTTGTGGATGAAAATCGCCGCTTTGTTACCACATCCGATGATAAATCTATGCGCATATGGGAGTGGGATATACCCGTTGATATGAAATATATTGCCGATCCGACAATGCACTCCATGCCGGCTGTAACCTTGTCACCCAACAGCAAATGGTTGGCCTGCCAATCGTTGGACAATAAAATTGTTATATTTTCGGCATTGAATCGCTTCAAAATGAATCGCAAAAAATCATTTAGCGGTCACATGGTATCCGGTTATGCTTGTAAATTGGACTTTTCCCCCGACATGAGTTATTTGGTGTCGGGAGATGGTGACGGCAAATGCTATATATGGGATTGGAAAACGACGAAAATGTACAAGAAATGGCAAGCACACGAAGGTGTGTGCATAAGTACTCTGTGGCATCCACATGAACCCAGCAAAGTGGTGACGGCCGGTTGGGATGGTTTGCTCAAGTATTGGGACTAAACATTAAAGTGTTTTTATTATCTTTTTGATTTTTATAAAAATAGTGCAAAGAGAAAAAACCCGTGTGTTTGAATTGAGAAAGCAAGAGAAATTCTTATAAATATAATAAGAGAGTGATTTATTTGTAAACAATGACACACACAACCGTTTGTTTATTCTTCAGCCAAACCTCACGTCACCCCTAGCCAACTATAATCCAAGGAAGACAAGAAAAAAAGCCGGTTGGCTTAATTTAAAAGGTTTATAGGACACATGGGTCATGCGCAAATGTGACTAATTTTAAAAAATCAATAAATTCTCTTAAATGGTAGCAAAGTGAAGAAGGGTCAACTAGTAGAAGTAAAACTAAGAACAAATAATTTTTAAAAATTAACAAATTTCAATTTTGTTAACAATAAAAAGTGCTGTTTATTAAATATATATACATGTGTATAACAGTATAAAAAAACCTGTTATAAAATTGAATAAAACAACCCAAGTAGCAGAACAGTGTTAATTATATTATGCAATAATCCTAAGAAGGAAAGATAAGGAATTTTTATTAAAATTTCTTCATTCACTTGCTATTGTTTTCAATACATCTAAAAAGAATGACAAAACCACCTACAGACACTAGTGGTAATGGCCTGGGTTATGCTTATCACATGCCCACGGGCGGTCTATTTTTAAGACTAAGGAATTCCTTGTCACAATTTAGCGATTTGTTCAGTGAATTTAATAAATACATCGCACCCGCCTACCATCACGATCGTTGTGAACGTTCAGTTCATATGCGTTTATATTCCATGCACAAGCGCGAATTTGTTAGCGTTCTGTTGGGCTTCTTAATATGTTTCGGTTTAGCCATCATTATCGGTTTAACGGGCCCGCCCATAACTCATACGGTAGCATTGACAGCCAGGAGTGTTTTGGCCAACACCACATTGGCCAACAGTAAGACGGTATTAGCAACTGGCCCATTTGCCATGAAATCACCCTTACTGACCACATATTCTCAACAGTTGTGGTTGATAGCAAAATTAGTTACCAACAATAATGATGGTATGTATGGTAATAACTGCATAACATTTTTCAATTATCCTTGAATCTCTTTTTACAGATGAAAAGTATGATAAAAGTTTCCATGTCAGTGTTGCTATTGATGGCATCACCAAGCAGCACAAACCGTTAAGTATTCTACCAGCTAACGGTCCACATAATCGCACTCGCCACTTGTTGTGTATACGTAATGATTGTGAAGAGTTCACTATAATGCATTTGGGCTTCTTAGAGTACGCTCACTATATTATAACGGTACGCTTTTATGGGCTGGAATCGTTTCATCAGAAATACAATATAAAAAGCATTACATTTTATGTAAGTGTTTGTGTCTGACAGTGTATGTAAAGCTTAATTTTATTTTGTGAATTTTTAATTAAATCAAGTTCAAGTCCTACAGCCGAGACTTTACGCAAATCGAAATTTGGTTCCGTTTCATTTTTCTATTATTCGCCTTTATTGTTATTGTAAGTATAGCTGAAATTGAAAAATTTTTACCGTTAAAGAGAAAAAAAATGTAATTGCATTGTCATAGTGTTGGTATTCTCACACTTTACGCAAATACCCCATTTATGATTGGTCCATTGAGCAGAAGTGGATTTCCGTTTTGTTGCCATTGCTTCTGCTGTACGATAGTAAGTGTGTGTGCGTTGAAAAGATTTCTTTTCCAATTTGAAAACTTTTATCTTTTTTTGTAGACCCTTTTTTTCCATTGATATTTTTGATGAATTCGTGGCTGCCTGGAATGTTGGACGCTGTGTTGCAATCTACATTTCTGAGTGCTTTGTTGATGTTTTGGTTGTGCATCTATCATGGCTTGAGGCAAAATGAACGTCGCTTCATGCATTTCTATTTACCGAAAATAATTGTAGTACTGCCGTTATGGTTAAGTGCCATTGTTCTAGCTACCTGGGAGAAGTGCAACGAATTGAAAGATCCCACTTACAGTCACTTTGTCGATACACAAAATTATAATGTACACAACATTTACAATGTTCACAAATTTTATGAAATCGTTGATTTTCTTTAATTTTTTCAGGGCCTTAAAATATTCTTCTTTGTTGCTGGCTTCATGTATGTCTTATATTTGGGACTGTTAATACTACGAGCTTACACCGAACTCCGGTCAATGCCTTTCTTTGGTACGTACCCTAAGGAAAGGATAGAATTGATACAATTTCAAAGTATTTTCTTATAGATATGCGTTTAAAATTTCTTACCTTGCTAATGCTGTTCGTTATATGTGTTTCCATAATGGTAACCATTGGCCGTTTTGGCTTTGGCTTATTAGAAGATAATTTTGTAGCCACCCTAAATACCACTTATAAAAGTTCCGCACAATTTATGTGCTATTACGGTCTTTTGAATTTCTATTTATACACCATGGCATACGTGTATTCACCGGGAGAGCGGTATGCTCAAGGTATTTATATAATCACAAAATGAAACAATCCTAAATGCCAATATTTGTATAATATTTAAAGTATTTTTAACAGAAACATCCGTCACTAAGGATAATCCTGCCTTTTCTATGATAAATGATTCTGATGAGGAAGTTGTATACGGCTCAGATGAAGAATCTCGCCATCCCTTGACAGTACCCAGTAAAAATGATTATGATAGTGATTAGTTTGAAAGTGTTATTAATAAATTTTTTGAAAAGAAACGAAATTAAATAAAATGATGAAGAAGAAGAGTAGAAATGTTACCGCAGCAGAGTTGCTATTCTCAACGGAATTTCATAATATTTTTAAAATTCACTATAAACCGTTTATTAAATTATATTTTTGGAAAAATCCATTTTTAAAATATTTGAGCTGTATTTGAGTAAAGTTTAAGTTTGATTTCAGTGAATTCTATAGAAAAATTAGATATGTGATGACATAAAATTTGAATGTAAAACCATATTATTTGTTTCCACTTGGTTATACAGCTTGGCAACATGCTGTTAAGTTCACGCTTTAATTATTCTAACAACAAATTGAATTAAAATACAACAACGAAGCAAGCAGTTGCACAAGCGCCCCCATAAGGAGATGACATTTAGGACGGTTTTTTGCTAAATGTTGTGTGTCGTTTTGTTGGAAAATTAAAGCCAGGCTTGAACAAACAATATTTTGTTAACAATATCAAAGTTTCAGTGAAAATTTTCATAAATTTTTCATTTACTTTTTGGTTATAATTTGTTGTGCATATGTGTGTGCTTAAGTGAAATCATAATTCTTTTATGGAAACAATTGAAAATTTGATTTGTGCAAAAAATTTATAGAAAATAAGCTAGTTTTTAAGGAAGACACGAAAATTGGTAATATTTAAATGGAAATCCATGGAAAAACAGTACAAATTTTTGGTTATAAATGAAAGAAGAATTTGAAGAAGTAAAACACTATTTTTTGAAACGTCAACAAATTAGGAAAAAGTCAAAGTAACTAGATAACTACCCACCATCAACAGTATTAAAGACGAGAGCAGCAACAGCGTGTGCAGCAGTAGTAGCGGCAGCAGATTTTATTAAAACAACAATTGTGGAGTTGTTTATATACCATCAACTGATATTTACTGGGCTTAACAACAACAGGTAATTCCAGAAATAGAAAAATCTGTTATTCAATTGCAACGTTTTATTATTATATGTACGTGTGTGGGTGTATAAGATTTCATTCTTCTTTGTGGATTGCATTCTTCCCACAAACGTGTGCTTTATAATGAAAATGCTGACTATTCTATATGAGATAATTACTTGATCCAATTCTAATCTTTTGTTTTTCTTAAATGTTGTATTTTTAAATCAATCACTGTTTTAATATTAAGTACAGACCGCACCGACAGTCACTTTATTTATTTTCATATAGATAAATTAACTTTTCTGCCCAGGGCAGTCATATGAGATATAAGACTTGATTGATTGCATTAATAGCTCAGGTGATGACAAATGTTTTCATCTAAAGATCACTTTAACATTGTACGAAATGTTTGGAATGGAAAATACTTTCTTCTTTCTCATGAAGATAACTCTACGAGTGATTCATATATGTTTTTATAACGTCCATATAAAGACGGGGTATATTAAATATCTCTTACTATGAAGTAACACTCAAAAAAGGTATCAAAGACGAAGACTTGAATAATACATGCACCCTATACTATTCAAGGCGTACAATCTGACGCAGAGGCTATTTACGATTTGGTTTTAGCCAAATTTACTTCTTTTTCTTACTTCTTGTTATGTTTTTATAATTTGATTTCTTATTTAGAGCAGCATAAAGTAGAAAAAAATATAAATCTGTGTTTGTGGTAACTTTCTCTTTGGCTTAAACAGTTTATGGGCAAATTTTGCTATTCTTACTACTTTTCATATACAAGATTATAATAATAATAATTCCATTGTTACTCGTATATGTATGTGCAATACAACAAAATCACTTCCACTTCCACTTTGATAAAGTTACGTTATGTTTACCAAGAACACATATTGTTTCCAAGTCAAATAATGCACTTGAAAGATTCCGTATATATTTAGAAAGTGTTAAGCGCTTCAATTATCATTAAATCATTTTTTACGTTCAATGCGTTCGCAGTTGCATAAGGTTTGTCTTATAAACTACCCCCCTCCCTCCCACACAATTCATGTTATCTGAACTCTATTAACACAGCAAGAATATGGATACGAGATATCATACATAAGTTTCCTGCCTTATCAGCGATTTCGATGAATATTTAAATCATTAAAAATTATAACAAAAGCACGTTTTTATGCCAGCAAGATGTTTGCAGAACCATTAGTTGAGTGCAACCACTTAATACTCTTTCCCATTATATAGTCATTAATCTGTTTAATCTTCAAAGGGTACAATATGTCACATAACTAAACTTCTTTAATAATTGAAAGGGTTCGTTATGGATAAATTAAATCTTAGTATAAATAAATGATGAAAATTATTGAGAATAACGAGAAGGTTCACTTTCCTTAAAAGCCTTGAAGGGATGCAAATATGGAACGAAACGCTTTAAATTTCCAACATTAAGTAGACCAATCTAAAAATGATTAATTTTTGCTTTAATGCGTAAGTTTAAACTAAATAAAAGACACATTTTAATATAGAAATGTTCAGTGGTCATCATTATCTTTATAATTTCTGGCCAATTACAACTTATTCAGGTCTTTGTTTTGTTGCAAAACAGGACTCCATATGCTTAGGTCTTCAGCACGTTTTCTTCAGTTTTATACACCAAGATTATTTGGATGTCCTAACCGGAGTTTTAGTCTACACTACAATTATACGATTTCCTCAAGTTCGTTGCTACAAAAAATTGAACTATGAAATTCATAAATTGAAAATCATCTCTCAGTGATGTGCAAAAAATGAGTACGATTGGCCAACGGATGCGCCCACAATCGGCACTGAATTGTATTCAGCGGAAAACTCGACTTGCAAACTGATGCTTAATAAATACATTATTACAAGGTGTAATTATGTGACCGCCACTCCCACTATTTCTATGTGAATAAGGAGGATATTTAAGATTTGGTTTAAGCCAAATTTAGTTTTTTTACTTGAACATTTTAAATTCAAAAACATTACTCAGGTTACAAAGTCGGGTCGAGAATAAATATATAAAAATCATAATTTTCAAAGTATACAGTTCCCCCTTACGTTTGTGTCAAAAGTCGCAAGTGGGATAAACAAATATTACTTGGAAAATATTCTTTTGAACAATAACAACAACAACAACAACACAAAGTAAAAGCTTTATGAAAATATAATCGGTTGAAGATATTCTACACTTATAATATTACAACAGAAATGACCTTCCGCTTTTTGGTCTTCTCTACTATGAATGGTTATGCCATTCAATACGTATTGTTTACTTGTCCTATGTCAAAGTCTTGGCCATAATAAGCTTATTATGGACACACGACAACTGAAGAACGACTAATTTTCTATTAATAAGTGGCCCGATTACATTAAGTTTACTTCCTATGTGTATGCACATGTGTTGCACAACAATGTTTTTTATGATTTTATAGTTGTTCAAAAATGTTATGGTTTTTTTTTTTTTATTTATCATTTATCGCGTTAGAGAAGAGTGTTTTATTGTACTGTTATATGAACCTGCAGACACACACACAGATATATGATATTATGAAGAAATAAGAAAAGACAAGAAAAAAAAACTAAATTTTGGTTTACGCTAAAACTTAAATACCATCCACCACTTCCTTAATAGGGGGCGTGGCACGTATCTTAGAATTCCTCCCCATATACTGGACGTACAGATTGCCATTTTATGTCACTTAAAGTTATATTTTGAGCGGTATCCCCATTTTCCGTTCATTCAATACTTTTTGTCCTTATGTCCATAAAAGTAATTATTTACTCTTTTGGGTTTTAAGAAAGGCATGGTCATCTTTAGAACATGAATTCAAATACTGATTGTCTTCAGTGGGTCGCCAAAATGAGCACACTTTATGTATTGTAGCTGTGTTGCAACTTCGATTTAAGTTTAAAGAAATGTTTTTTCCAAGCAGCTATGTTGCGTTATTTATTTATTTTTTTATGTATTTCTCATACAGGTTAAGATTTCAATATCAAGCACAACTTTTGCAATAATTTTATGTGTGTTTGCACCTTTTCTTTAAGTTCAATATATAACGGTTGTGCTTTTGCCTGAGAAACGTGCAACGAACACCGGTATCTTTGAATATTTGGATTATATATGTATTAGTGTTAGTTAATATGGGTGTGAGTCGCATTGATCAACAATTCTTTTTCATAGGATAATTTTTCTCATAGCAAGCGTATTAATTGATTGATCTGCCTCAAATCATTGTTCTCATAATGTTCAGTAGGGTGCAGTAACCCCTAAATGTATATTTTATTATATTCTAAGAAATTGAAATATATTCATGGCTTTGGCTTGCTGCATGAATATTTGGAGCAGTTTTCTGTTGAATTCTGTTCTCCAACACGTTGACGTTAATGACGAAATATTAATCTCAGACCTTTTAACAACATAAAGTAATAAGCGCTCTAATCGATTTTTTGATCGAAATTTTTATTTTTAAAGATTATAGAGTTGGGGAAGGGCCTGATGATTATTCGGTGCTTGTGAACGGGATTATTTCACAAAATTCTTTATTATAACTTATATATATATAATTTATTTTAATGTAATTGTGAAATTCATCACAATTCAGCAACAAAGTGGAGCAAGTATGTCAACGAAAATTTATGCTCGAATGTAACTGATTTGTGTAGATAATGAATACAACATAAGCTAAATGAAGTTTATATATATTGTACAAGTGTATACATATATATGGATATATACTTATATAGGAAAAAAGTAAGGAAAATAACGATATTTCTTGTTTTAGTTATTACTCACCACAATACCCGTGTTACCTATATCACGGTTTACTCTTTAGTTATAAGCAAACTATTTTAAAAACCGTTATGCATGACATGCTACCCTATCCACCAAAGCATGAATAACTGAATACTTAGTGCAGATGGTACATAATGAGAGTTGCCGTTTAAATCAGACAATATATTACCAACAAACAATTGTAATGCATACACATGTTTGTATATTGTTCAAAATTGAAAAAAAAAATGTTGTATTACATGTATGTATGTCCTAATACATTTACATAAAAAAATGTTCAGTGTCAGGTGTGGGGTTCGAACCCACGCTCTCTCTCGAGAACAAGAGCTTAAATCTTGCGCCTTAGACCGCTCGGCCAACCTGACTTGTATTGAACTAAATGTAAATGCACTGAACATTTTAGTGTTGTAACATACTTATGCATGCATACACGCGTATTTCACAATTTGATTAATTGCACTGCAATTGTTTTAAGCTTTTACTACCTACTTGTTTATTATGTTCTAATTTTATGCTTAAGGGACGTCCTCCATTGTGTGTGCAACCATTCCATTTACAATTCTGTTTTGTTCTATTAGCGGAAACATTTTGTCATTTCTCTTTTATTTAAGCAGCTGGATTAATTTCCTAATGCAGTTCCGTTGAAAAAACTATTAACTTGTTCTGCATTTTCTGCTTTCTGTTTATTGCTTGTATGCATTACAGGAGATCTTGTTTGAGTTTAATGAGGTTGTTGAGAATTAGACCGTAATGGGTATTATTTGCTAGTTCATTATTGTTACCTCTGCAGTGCAGAAGGCAATAAACAAACAATTACCATTTAATTGCTGTTTAGTTATTATTCAAGTTATACAAGAGAGTTCTCTTATATGATGTTTGATGTTTAATGTGAACTTTTAGTTCTTGTGCTGTGCTTTTACCGCCTTCCTCATCTATTTACTTAAAATATCCAAGTTTAAGATCTCACGAATGAGAAAATGCTCTAATTGTATAATTGGAGTTATTGTATAAACATCATATCGTATACCATTGCCTCATGGAATTCCCAAAATTTTTAACTAAGTACAAACATTCATTTCTCGAATAACACGGAACTTATTTGCTGTGTTGTTGAATTATTTTTAATCGAAATTTTCGCAGCATAACTTAATACGAAATCTGTGTATTTCCTAGGTTCTTCCTATCTAATTACATCCTCTATAATTTATGTAAAGTATATCAAGGAAAAAACGACTTTTGTGATGAAATTTTCTTTTAAATTGAAGGAGCGGCTGTTTTGTGAAATAATTTAATAAACATCAGAAAGACGAGACAATTATTAAATAAAATATATGTCAACGACCGTACAAACTCTTTGGAATGCAAAGCAATACCAATGCACGGCTTTTTACATGTTTTTAAAGCTGTTTGGCAAACATTACAACAATTCGAGATGAATTTTTCATTTAGTAGAGCAATCAATTTAAAGTTCATGCGGAGCAGACAGGCGCACTGTGACAAAAACCTTACATCTACAAATACAATGTACAACAATAATGAAAGCTTTTAATTGAACTTCGCTTACATTAAGCACAATAAAGAAAAAGGAAAGGTGGGAATATCGTAAACGATATAAATACCCCAATAAAATAAATATTCAAGCAGCTTAGAACCGAATTGTGCAATAATGGGCGAATGGGTGGTTTAGTCCAATAAGTGCGGTCTACTTGTAAACAACCGTTAGCGAATAATAATAACGGTTTACAACTCTTACATTTTTTGTTTGTTTGTTCAATAACACTCCGAGAGAAAAAAAAAAGAGTGAAAATAATAAGTATGTGATAATGGGACAAAATAGGAAAATAAATAAATCGGATAATAAAGTTACGAACAACAAAGTCGGTTACTAGGTAAAGACGAAGTTGCAACAATAAAAAAAAAATATTTATATATTTTTTTACCAAATTTATAAACATTTCATGTTGCGTGCAAATATTGATATGTGAAGAAAAGTTTGTTTTGCTTGTTTTCTTTTTTTTTTCGGTGCATATACTAACCCTAGCTGGTTAAATAGGCATCCACCTAGTAACACATAAACGTGAATTATATAAAAAGGCAGAAACCAGAAAGCGAACAATGCAAAACAAAACAAAATCCAAAAGCGTGTTACACGCATAAGTGTCATAATAATAAAAACAAGATGCTATAATGTGTAATATTTTCATGTACTTCCCTTATATGTAATACACATATATATGTGTATATATATATATAAAGATAATAAAACCACCCCAGTCACTATACGTCATTGCGTATTCAAATTGTGGGGGGATACTAAGTGGGTCAACACACAGTATGTGTTTGTATTGTAATTATTTGTTGATTGAGAAAATGTCTACCGATTTATTTTAAGCTTCACCTGTACCGATAGGTTTTCGCATCAAACAACACCAATAAAAACAACGCCACTTATACAGAGAATACAAGGAAACAGATTTGTGTAAAACCTGTGTAGACGCATTTCATGCAATATGTTTGGAACTATCTATTAAGAATGACTTTAATTTCATATAAAACTTTAGCTTTTCACTTGCTGTGAAACATATTTCGCAAAACAAACCAAAAACAAGCCCAAAAACTGTCTGTTCTAAATTATTTGTTAAGCATTGTCTTTATAAGTGCATCAATAATCATTTTTTTATAATTTTAACTGAGATAGTGATGATTATCAAAAACTGTTAAGAAATTGCGAATTTTTGTCATATAAAGGCTTCCTCTGTAGTAAGACCTGCTGAGCGGTAGGGTTCTAAGACAGACAGATTCAATTTGGTTTCAATAAGGTTTCGTCTCTTAGCCAATGTAATTAAATCGGTTGATTCTAAATCGATCAATATTATTGAAGATGGGTGTGGCATTATCTGCATAAACTAAATATTCGCTTTGCTACAAGTGTTTAACGAAACATTTAATTTAATTTCATATTTCATAGTTCATTTCATAGTCATAGAAATTTAATTAATTTTGTAAATTTGCAAATAAAAAAAATTAAAATAAAACAAAATGGATTTCTATGCTACAAAACATAAAAACATTGAGGGTAAGTTTTTTTTTTTTTGTTTTAATTCATAAATTTCTTTTTTTTTATAGAAATTCTACAAAAAAATCGTGTAGGAGAGAAAAATATTTATACACACCATCATATGCGTACACCCAGTGTATTTCAATTTATCAAAATTGAATATTAAATCAAACTAAGCGTGTGTGCCTGTCTGTCCTGCATGTTTCTGTATGTGTTCTATGGTTCTATTAGTCTCTTGATTGCAAAAAAATAATCGATTCCAAGTTTGGCAGAAGAGTTGATAGAGTTCATACAATAATTGTGACACGCCCACAATGTAACAAAAATTGAAAATAGACAAAATAGAGAAATTTCCTGCTTTACTTATAAAGTACAAAAGTTATATTAACTCCTCATGAAGCTTTCTCTCTCTGTTGTTGTTTTGATAATTACAACAACTCTTAGAAACTTAATATACCCAGTATATATAATTCCGAATTGATTACCATTTTTTCTTCCATTCTAAAACCATTTACAAACTTATCTCAAAACGTATAAAAGGATGCAAATTAAGTGAAGTTTTTAAGTTGCATTTACACCCAATACTTGTCGTATAGAGAAGCCGGAAATAAAGTAATAAAAATGTAATACAGAGTAAAGTGTGGGTTGACTTGGAGGATATTCTAATTGGCAATCATTTTGCAGACAATTAAATGCAATCTTGATAACATTACACAACATCCAACAGGGATATATTCGACGCCAGAATATGTACTCTTTCATACATACATCCACACCCATGATGCAACATAGTTGATACAACTAATACTACCGACGTAAGTCATGCAGTTGCATGCGATATGTTTGTATGTGGAGATACAGCCATTGGACTATTATAACATGTATGAAAGAAATGAAAAACATGAGAAGACAACTGAGAGGCAGCTCTTCATTTTGTTTTTTTTTTTTCTCTTTATTTTTTTTCTGTGCTTACAAGCACATACGCACACATTATTATTATGTATTGTGCCTCCTATAATCATAATAATGAATGTTTCATGTGAAGTTAGTGTAAAACATGAGCAAACAACAACAATTTCGTATGTAATTTTAACACGCTTGGATAATGTATTTAATTATGTGCGTTTTTACTTCCATTGCATCATATAATAATAACAACAACAAAAATAACAAACACATTGCACAGAAAGTTAGAATGTCAGAATGAACGTCATCTAGGCGACATTGACAGTGACACTGACAGCATAAACTCAAGTGGTTGTAAAGAAATCTGCCTTATGCAACAACGTAAAGGTTCCTTACGTTGTTGCATATTCTATTTCTAAATGAGAATATTTTAAAACATTTTCTATGTGGGTTCATATATGCTATGGTGCAACCTCAATTTACACGGTAATCAGTCAATATGCTCAACACTCAATTGTGTTAGTAAAGTAAAAATGTCCACAAAATGTGCAACCTCGAATGAAATAAAAATCATTTTCATTCCTTTTTTGTATGAACTGTAAAGCGGGTGTAAATTTCATAAATAATACCGTCACATCATCAAGTTCAATTTAATTGAAAATTCTCATTTATATGTAGTGAACTCATGTTTACAACCCAACGTCACTTTGTGAAACAAAGTATATTAACATTCTTTGAATGTTTGTGTACATATTTAGAATTACTTAACAGAGATTCCGCGATTGTACACTAATGAACTAATATCATGAGACTTACTTATAGAAGTGTAGGCAATGCGCTGATCTGACGCCCCTTGATAGAACTTAATTGAAAATTCATATTTTTAGGCTTCAGGATCGTACTTTTCCGCTTTTGACAGAATTAAACCTTACACCAAAACCTATATCGAATGCGAATCACTTTCTGCATCGATTTAATCGTTTGTGTCTGTCTGTCCATTTCATTTGTGAACAAGGTACTGATTGCATTTTTTGATTATATTTTGATGAAATTTGGTACAAGGTCATACTTAAGTACAAAGTAGAACTCTTTTAAAAATGAACCGGTTTGGACCATTTTTAGAACCCCATATCCATATAATGATACTTCACAAAGTTACTTTTGTGACAAAAGGTTGTGTTTACTAATATAATTATAGCATAATATGTGGAATGAAGTAATGCAGTAATGTAGGGCATCAAAAGTATGGCTTTTAACTAACCATAAATTTTTCACTTATTTAATAGTAACAAGTACTCGTGCATGATAGCACGTTTCTAAAACGGTTACATCTGTATTTTTACATTCACCGCGATAATGACAAAAACTAGTTTATACTCTTTCTTATACGTCATATCTAAATTTATTCATATTCTTAATCATCATTGAGAAAAGAAAAATGCATTTAGATATTTCCGTCTTTATATACTCGTATGTGGGTAGCAAAACTTGACATCTTGTGTTGCAGAAGAATATTTTTAATTGCTGTATGCAAATGGATGGTCAAGGTGGCAGTACCTCTAAAAAAATTGTTTAAAATGGCCATAAAAAGTGAAAAATCGAATTAAATTTGGGTATTTAGTATTCGGCTTAACCCCGTGTAGAGTGTTTTATTATATTCTCCATATAAAAGTATCCAGTTAATTATGTTTAGAGTATAACTGTGTGACCTGTAAATATTACTCAGACACCTCTTAAGCTCTCTGCGAGTTTTTATACTCTCTCTCTAACAACAAAAATTTATATATATGCCACAAAAAATTGCCATGAATTTGAAATTTGGGATGCGAAACCCACCAATCCATGTGCCGAAAATGGGCGTGGTCTTATAACTTACACGGCCACAATTTATGAACAACTTTATTCCCCATAAAATTCGCCTGGCAAGCCGACACCGAATGCAATCAGTATTAGAGGGCGCAATATATTTACCACGCCCACCTTTGTGAATGTGAAGAGCATTTAAGATTTGACCTAAGCCAAATTCACTTTTCTTACTCGTTTTATTTCTTTTACATGTTCAACCTGGTATGTGTAGCACATGATATATTTTGATAAGATTATTTCCACAAATAAATGAAATTTCTACGCACATAAAAGAAGATGTTGAAAGGTTTAAAAATATATAATATTACTTGAATTTAAATTATTTTTTGTTTTGATATATTTATAGTACAAAAAATGGACACACAACTTGTATGGGCCCGTGATCCGGTGGAGGGCTACATACAGTGTCATATATCGGAGCTTGGTGCAAAAGAATTTGAAGTTACACCCATCAACTCGAATTATGGCAAACGCATGTGTCACGTGGACGATATATTTTCATCGTGTGATGGTCCGCAGGATCACGATGACAACTGTAAGTAGCAAGAAGAGCAAGAATCAAAAAATATTAAAACAACACAGCGGATGCTAATGTTGTTGCTGAAAACCTGTTTGTTGGACAAATCATTTCTGTGTTAATTCTTCTTGGTATATGGTATCTCTTTTTTTTTTTGCTTATAAAAATGAAGCGCAGTGACCCACATAGGTAAACATGATTGTTGGTAGAATATGAAACAATTACAAACTAAGTCATGTTAGAATAACTTTACAATACGGCAATAAAAGTAATCAGTTGATGCGACAAATGAATACAGATCACGTGTATATAACCTAAAAATCTGCTCATGAATAGTTTGCAACTCTTACAATATTATAATAATTTGCTAAATTGATTTGACCGTTGTGTCCATCCATCCAGCTGTATAAATTTGATCCATTTGTAACCGTGATCTCAGAGACCCCATAACGTAAAATATAAAATTATGTTCAACATCAAAATCTAAGTCGACACAGACAAGTGCGTTCCATTGATCTTAAATGGATACTAGTGCGTTCTTAGTTAATGCAGACTGTCTTCTATTTAAAATGGGCCACCAAGCACTCTCTCAATTGAAGAAAATTTTAAAATCTATTACACACGTTTTGGTTATGACCAATTTTAGGTGAACTGATGCTTTTGAACGAGGCCACATTTTTGGATAATTTAAAAGGACGCTATTATAAAGATAAAATCTATGTAAGTTTTTCAATCTTAACATAAATCTGAACGACATCTAGCTAATCAATATTTTGTAGACATATGTGGCAAATATTTTGATAGCGGTAAATCCTTATCGGGAAATTAACGATCTCTATGCACCTGCCACGATTAAAAAGTATAATGGACGTTCTTTGGGAGAGTTGCCACCTCATGTGTTTGCCATAGGTAATATATTTTTCAACTGTTTAGATTGTTTTTATCTTCTAATAATGAATTTACTTTGTCAGCGGATAAAGCTATAAGAGATATGCGCGTTTATAAATCATCGCAATCAATAATTGTATCGGGAGAATCGGGTGCAGGCAAAACGGAATCCACTAAATATCTTTTAAAATATTTATGTCACTCTCAAGATAGCGCGGGACCCATCGAACAAAAAATATTAGATGGTTAGTTGATGATCAAGGGTTTTTCAACAGGGACATAACAATTTTATATCTTAAGACGAACGTATCGTTGAACGAATGTTTCTCATGATCTGTTAATTTTAAGTCACTCAAGGTTAACATTTTTAATAATAATGAAGTTTATAAACGAGCAAAGTTTGGAAGTAATTGTGCTAGTGACATAACGCATTAGTTGAAGTACTGAAAATATTGCAGCCGCCAGTGCTTCAGTTTAAAATGAGCCTAATCAACCGTTTTCAAGCCATTAACAATAATTGCGAATATTTCAAATCACATTGTAACGAATTTTGCATAAAAACCTTGACTTACACTCCTACAAGATCAAATCAACTTTAGAACTAATCACTTGAAACGCGGAAACTTATGTTATGCCCTTGTTGAAAAACTGCTTACCATAAAATTATGTCACATGTATGGGCATTTGAGTATTTTTTCTATTACTCTCCAAAGCTAATCCCGTATTGGAAGCTTTCGGCAATGCTAAAACTACTCGCAATAATAATTCTTCACGTTTTGGCAAATTCATCGAAGTTCATTATAATGCAAAGTGTCAATTGGTAGGCGGCTATATATCTCATTATTTATTGGAGAAGAGTCGCATTTGTACACAAAGTGCTGAAGAGCGCAACTACCATGTGTTCTACATGTTGTTGGCGGGAGCACCGTCCGAATTACGTGATAAATTATGTTTAGGCAAACCGGACGATTACAGGGTAGGTGGAATAATTCGGTTTTAGAGCACTTTTCAATTTTGTTTTTTAGTATCTTTCTGGTTGCACTCAATACTTTACCAATAGCAAGACTGAACAATTGATACCACAAGATCAAAAATCGACAGCTCATCAAGAAAGAGGCCCTTTAAAAGATCCCATCATCGATGATTACAATCACTTTCAAAGCTTGGACGAGGCCTTGGTACGTTTGGGTTTAAGGGACGAACAAAAATTGGAAATATATTCATTGGTGGCGGCTGTTTTACATTTGGGCAATATATCATTTGAGGAGATACCCGATGATGTGCGCGGTGGCTGCCAAGTGTCTGAATCTTCGGAAAAATCTTTAAATATAACTTGCCGTCTGCTGGGCGTGGACACAGATGAATTGCGTCAAGCTTTGGTGTCTAGAGTAATGCAGAGTAAAGGGGGCGGATTTAAAGGTACCGTCATTATGTAAGTATTCATGTGTGTTTTTTTGTGGTTGGCATTCATTTAATGATTGTATTCCTTAGGGTACCGCTTAAGATGTACGAAGCCTCAAATGCACGTGATGCTCTAGCCAAAGCTATATACAGTCGTTTGTTTGATCATGTGGTGGCTTTAATAAATCAAAGTATACCCTTTCAGGTGTCCAATTTCTACATCGGCGTCTTGGATATAGCTGGTTTTGAGTACTTTACAGTGAACTCGTTTGAACAGTTTTGCATTAATTACTGTAACGAGAAATTGCAAAAATTCTTTAACGATAACATTCTGAAAAACGAACAGGAACTGTATAAACGTGAAGGGTTAAATGTTCCAGAAATTACATTCACTGATAATCAAGATATTATAGAATTGATTGAATCGAAATCGAATGGCATTTATACATTATTAGATGAAGAATCCAAATTACCCAAACCGTC
The DNA here is from genome assembly GCA_949710015.1 of Crataerina pallida. Classification (NCBI taxonomy): domain Eukaryota; kingdom Metazoa; phylum Arthropoda; class Insecta; order Diptera; family Hippoboscidae; genus Crataerina; species Crataerina pallida. Next base: position 3,514,581 of record OX453290.1, read on the forward strand.
AGCTTTGCATTTTACAATCGAGGTACACAAAGCCTGGGCCAATCATTTTCGTTTGGCTTTGCCTAGATCATCAAGACTGAAAGCACATCGTACGCTGAGGGATGAAGAAGGTTTCCTAGTTAGACATTTTGCCGGTGCTGTGTGTTATAACACGGTATGGATAATATTTGTCGCTACAAAGTAAATGAAAATTAAAGTGCTTACGTTTCAGGAGCAATTTATCGAAAAAAACAATGATGCTTTACATGCGTCTCTAGAGGGTCTAGTACAAGAATGTAAAAATCTGTTACTGCAAACTCTCTTCCCCTCTGGCAGTAGTTCCAGTACTCGTGGTAAATTGAATTTCATATCAGTTGGTTCAAAATTCAAATCTCAGTTGGCTGAATTAATGGAAAAACTAGAAAATAATGTAAGTGTTATATAAAATTAATTGAAGTAAAAATACGTTACATTGTATTTTGTATTCCCCCCCAAAAGGGTACCAATTTTATACGCTGCATTAAGCCGAATAGTAAAATGACTGATCGCGAATTTGAAGGTGGTCTGGCTCTGGCTCAACTGAAATGTTCGGGTACTATATCCGTACTGGAGCTGATGGAACATGGCTATCCCTCTCGGGTATCATTTGGTGATTTATATAACATGTACAAGACTTACCTGCCGCCCGAGTTGGTGAAACTGTCACCGCGCACATTTTGTGAGGCCATGTTGCAGAGTTTAAACCTTAGCTCGCGTGACTTTAAGTTCGGCATTACGAAAGTATTCTTTCGTCCGGGCAAATTTATAGAATTTGATCGTATTATGAAATCAGATCCTGACAATCTTAGAGCTATTGTTGCAAAGGTTAAAAAATGGTTGATACGTTCAAGATGGGTGAAATCTGCATTGGGTGCTGTTTGCGTTATTAAGTGTAAGCGTTTGAAACTCTTTCTATCTTGTAATCTTTCTTAATTTTCCTTGATTGCAGTACGGAACCGCATCAAGTATCGTAACAAGTGCATACTTACCATACAAACAGCTGTCCGAGGTTATTTGTGTCGTGAACAGCATCGTCCCCGTTTTATGGGTATTTTAAAAATTAAAAATATACGTTTGAATGCTCAAAAGACTGTAGAGATAGCGAATGGTTTGAACAAGGGTCGCGACGTTATTCTCCAAGAAGTGAACGATATTCAGAAACAAATCAACGCAGCTATTAATCAAATAAAGGCAAGAGAGTAACAAATCATCTAGTGATTCAATAACAATTGTTGTTAAATTGTTTCTTAAAATATTAGGAGAATCTACGCATCACCTCACGTGAAATTGATGGCCTCTATACAGTTATAATGGCTAATATGAATAAAGTTACCGTTGATTTAAATAGTAAATTAAAGGTGAGTAGCAACTGTTATCATCACAACTGAACATAAATTTGGCAAAATTTTGTTTTTACATGTTACAGGAACAAGAGCAGGCTGAGGAGCAGGAACGTTTACGTAAAATTCAAGAAGCTTTGGAAGCTGAACGTCGTGCCAAGGAAGAAGAGGAACGTTTGAAACGTGAGGAAGCGGAAAATAAACGATTGTAAGTAAAAGAACTAAAATTGGTTTGGTTTTAGTGTATTATGTATCAGCTTGTAAGTCGAAAAGGGTTTTTTGTATATTGTGGGCGTGTCTGTTATCCGGCCACGCCGATTTTTGGCACACCCTAGATGCACATACCAAATCTCGAGGTCATAGATAAATTTTTGTAGCAGATATATAGATTATTGTTGATTGTGGGCGTGGCCCTTGACCGATTTTGCCCAAACAAACAAAATTTCAGATCAATATCTAAAAATGTCCACACGTAAGAACAAGGCAACAACAGACGGACACACGGACACATATGTCTAGATCGACTCAGTTTAATTCGCTTTGAAGGATCTCTGACGCCTCCTTCTGGTTATTGCAAGCAGAACCCCCCTCCTTTTGTGGAGAGTTTCAAAAAACGGAACAGAAATTGATTCTAAATCGATAGATCTAATATAACGACAGTCTCTTCTTAGCCTTTAAGAGTTACTACTTCTAAATGTGTATTTATTTTCTTATAACATAAACGAAAATATAACATCTTTCACTTATTCTTATATTAACAGAAAAACAGAAATGGAAGCTCGACGCAAAGCTGAAGAGGCTGAACGTATAAAACAAGAAGAGGAAGATAGAAAGGCGGCTTTGGTATTACAGGCTCAACTTGAAAAGGAGGCACAAGACGATGCTAAATTTAGGCGTCAGCTTGAACAAGAAAGGCGCGATCATGAGCTGGCTTTACGTTTAGCTAGTGAGGCTAACAGCCAAGTGGAGGATAGTCCACCCGTTATTAGAAAGTATGTGCTCTCTCTCTCTCTCTCTCTCTCTATTGCATTACATTTTCTGCGTTTTCCGTGTAAATAGCCTAAAATAGTTTGATATCATGACGATCCAAGACGATAACAAGTTGTAAATGTCTAATTTTGTAAATTGTATGGTTTTGAGAAATTAATCTTCTATTGAAATCCAATTTATGACCTTTTTTTTTAAATATTTTAAATTTTTAATATGCTTTCTCGAGCTGTTCTCATTCCCTACGTGTGCCCTTAATATTGAAAGTTCAATTTTCCAAAAAAAAAAGAAAAAAAATACGTTTTTTAAAGAAATATCGAATATGATGTTTTAAAAAAATTGATTAAAATAACATTCAAAATTATGGACATATTTCTATTATATAATATTTATGCTCCATTTTGTCATTTATACAAAAATCTCATACATGTGGTGTCTGTATATCTCTTCACAGTGGTCAAAGTGATTTAACGCTCGCGGGTACCAACAAGCTTATCAGGTATATACATAATCTATCATAAATGTACAAATTTAAAAACATTATATATATTATACGAATAAGTTGGCTTTTAAATATTTTGGAGATGGGAGTATATTAATATTGTTATGTAGGCACACAAGCTGGCATTCCTAACCAGACATGTATTGTGGTAGCGAGGGATTATGAAAAATCTTCAGACACATATGGATAGACGAACGTAATGTTTTTGAATTATCTTTGAGAATTATTTAAGGATAATTGTTAAGGATTAATTTGATTTTTCGACCACTACCGATCTCTTTGTTATTATTTTAAAAAGCTTAACAGTATAATTACGTATTAATGTAACGGATAATTAAATAGTTGAAAAATCAATATTTAAATTAAATAAATTTCTCTAATATTTTTCATCTTTTGTTTTTTCAACTTTATTTGCTTTAAGTTTAACACGAGGTGTCACAACGTTAGCATCTCGTTTCTTACAATATAAGTGAGTTGAGAGGAATACGCTTCAATATTTATTAAATATATACTTACATAAATACAAAAGCACCCTTCATCCCTATTGTTATTATGTAGTGCACTAGCAAGCAATTACAGCATTTATTTATTTCAATTTATGTCATATTTTGAATTGTGTACTCGTATGTGTTGGTTTTTATAATTTATATAATCAGAACACATAAGGCTTCGTTTAGATAAAGATTTTTCAAAAATGTTTGTATGATTGACTAAAATTATCGATAAATGTTATATAAATAGATCGGAAAATGTTCGTGCTCAACATCAAGCATTGGGTAAACAAAAGTATGATCTTTCCAAGTGGAAATATTCAGAGTTGAGAGATGCAATAAACACTTCTTGTGACATTGAATTGTTGGAGGTAAATCTCTAAATTATGATATAAAATTTATTTGAGTAATTTATTTATATGTTGTGTAGGCATGCCGGCAAGAATTTCATCGTCGCTTAAAGGTTTATCATGCTTGGAAGGCTAAAAATCGTAAACGCACAACCATGGAGGAAAATGAAAGAGCTCCCAAAAGTGTAATGGATGCAGGTAGGTAAAAATAAATAAAGTAAAACGAGTTAGTCACACTATTTAATACCCTACACCACTTATGTTAGTTAGTTGCACAAAATTATGCCGTAATTACTTCCAGTAAACATGGCAAGGGGTCCGATCGAGTCCAAATTTGACTATGTTTTGTATTAAGACTTTGTATTAACTGTAAAGACTTGCTTTATACTAGATTTTTATATAAGTAGGATTTCCAAAAATGATCCAATTCGGTTCATATTCAAATGTATCAAAAAATTCCACTTGTACCTCGTAGCGTACAAATTTATATGTAAAATGAGCGGACAGACGGACATGACTATATCGATTCATAAAGTGATCGGTATAATTGAAAGAAGTTAATGCCCTTTACCACTACGTGCAGAGTATAAAAAGCTAATTTTGCCTTAAATATAACCCATCACCGTTGCCCCAAACTTTTATTATCAAATTTAATACCATTTGATTTTATTGTCATTTGTTTTCAGCTTCCAAAGCACCGCCTTTGTTGCAGCCAAAACAAGAAATAACTACTGCCCAGCACCGTTACTTCCGCATACCATTCATGAGAGCTAATGCTACAGAAAATAGTAAGTTGGCTTCTTAACTCATATCTCACAAACGGTATGTTCTCCATATTCTTCAACATAATGTTTAATTTTTTGCAGCAAAACGTGGTTTATGGTATGCACATTTTGATGGTCAATGGATAGCCAGACAAATGGAGTTACATACTGACAAACCGCCAATATTATTAACCGCCGGTATGACCTATTTGCTACTATGTGAAACATTAATTAATTTCTGCTTATTGAAGGTGTTGACGATATGCAAATGTGTGAATTAAGTCTCGAAGAAACTGGCCTGACACGTAAACGTGGCGCTGAGATTTTGGAGCATGAGTTTAATCGTGAATGGGATCGTCATGGTGGTAAACCGTATAAAAATCTAGGCGCTAAGTAGACTTGACAAAAACACTAACAACAACCGATATCAAGACACGCAAATTTTACACCTATATTCTAAATAAATATGTCCTAGCGATATAGTAGTAGATAGGCGACCCCTTTGTTAAAACTATAACACATCATAAACACCCAGTAAGATTTATTGTCTGTGCCTTTTTTAATAGAAACGCAAGAAATATTTTCAAATATGTAAAAGCGCCCCACTGCTCTACATGTAATGCAACATATACTTTGGATACATAAAAGGATTACCAGTACAACGTTCTACAGCAACAGATACATGTTATGCGGTATATGTGTAGCGGGCAACCACAATGATTAGTATCGCCTACACGGTTTCTACGTCGAGTGCAAAGAGAGCATTTAAATAAAATAATATCGAAATTTTACATTAAGCATGGTTCTCATTATTTTAAGATATTCTCTCACTTTATATATGCGGCCAAATTCAATTCAAATGTACGCCATTTTATTTTATTTCATTTATTTGAATTAAAACGAAAAAAATTATTATTATTATTTTAAAAATTGATGAATTGGATTTCCACTTAAAAAAAAAAATTATACGTTAATTAATTAAAGGTAATTCATTTAAGATATATTTGTATGATGCTTAACAAAAACGAAAGCGTTTTCCATTAAGTTACAATTCAAAATGTGCCGCGCTTGGCCTCTGTGCTTCCTCTGGGAATGTTGATAGAATGGCCTTTGTCTTTTTAGTATCTCTAGAACGGCTACCACTTCCACTGTCTGAACTGTTATTGGCACTTAATGTCGGCGTCCTTGGTGGCCTCGGATGTGTGCGCAATTGTTGTGAATGACCAACCTCTCGATCAGAAGTTGTTGACCATGCCTTAGTGGCAGCATAACGCAATTTTGGTTGTAATTGAATTGGTGCCTGCATATAATTAGCATTTTCCATTCGTCTTTCATAGTATGCCACATACTCACGGCACTTTTGCAAACGTTCACGTTCGTGCTCCAAATCAGTTTTTAAAGACACTTCCATTTTTTGAAAGCCTTGAAGCTTTCTTTGCAGTTCTTTGAACTTTTCATTTTCCTGTCGAAAATGATGCTGCACCAATAAGCGTTCCTGTTCGATATGGAATTTCAGAATTTTTTGAAAATGTTTATAATATTTCATTGGATCCATAAAATATTCAGCCATTCCTTGCGGCATGGTACTGGAAATGGGCACCGAATTTGTGGGACGCAAACAAACGGTACAATTAGGCTGTATGCAGTCTTTACAGAAAATGTGCCCACAACGGGACACATGTAATTCCAATGTTTTATCAAATTTACGCCACGCGAAACATTTGTTGCAATGTTCGGGAAACATTTTCTTTACATTTTTCTTCTTAAATGGGTTATTAGTACTAACATGAACTTAGAGTGAAACTATTTTCTTCTTTCTTTCTAAATTTCAATGCACCGTTACAATTAAATTTCTCATTTGTGTTGCCTTTATAACGGATTCACTCTTCGCCATTTTTACTATTATCATACAAATATTCAATACTTACCGTTATAATTAAAATCATTCCATTATCAAATTATCAAACGGAGAGAGTTTTGATTATATATATAAAATTTATTTCCGTTTCCGTTTATGTAAAAAAAAAAAAAAAACCAAAATGTCACTTGAGAAAATCCAATACTTCTTCCAGCTCTCGTTGACGTGCTTGTTTCTGAGCCCAACGAGCTTCGGCCACCTTAACATTAATTACCCAACGATCATGAGCTAAACGAATGCCACATACATCCTTTTTAATTAATGAACCAGCTGATTTTTCCCCATTATAGGTAACATCTGAACGTAAATGTGGCTGTTTTGCTGGACACAATTTACCGCCTTTAGGGAATGGTGGTTCTCTCAGGTACAATTTTAAACAACCCTGATGAAACATGTGTCCACAATATACCCTCTCCACGAAATTGTCACTGTTTTCATCCACTTCTAATTTACTTATATCTCTAGGCAAAACAAAAGTATCACATATGGGGCACTTTTCATTAGGAAAGGCCGTTGTGGCATCTACACAGAATTTTAAAGCTTTAAAAAGACTAGGTACTGGTTGAAAAGGTGTGGATTTTTGCACTTGTAGTTTACGTAACGGCGCTTCAACGCATTGACGTGCTATTTCTCGAGATTGTCCATTCAGATAACGGAATAACACTGAAGGTAAATTGGTTTGTTGCTCTTGCAAATCTGCACATCGCAGGGGATAATCCTCTGGTATGATGGCTTTTACACTATAATAATAAGCATCGGCTGTCACTAAAAGTTCAACCGTTGATGATTTTAGCTTCAACTTTAACTGATTCCCTGATGTACACGTAATGGCTTTACGCAATGATTGTATTTCATCAAAACAAACGCACAAAGGGTTCTCACGTATATATTGTTCTATAAAACATAAAGTGTGTAATCCTTGGCATTTCCCCAAATACTGCTGTGCCTTTTGCTCGCACAATTTAGTTAAACAACTCAGAAACTTGTCCGAAAGTGTTTTGCTTTTTAATTCTACCAAAATAGTTTGCTTGGGATAATCTGTCGGGAAGCGTAAGCACACCGTGACCTGCCGTTGTATTTTATTTACCTCGATATCTACACGTACTAGTGGCGAGGGTGCCTCTGTAATGCAAGCAATTATTTTGGAGTTGGGCACAACATTTTCACAAAGTTTTTGGATTTCCTTTATTTCACATTCAATTATGCTCATAATACACGGGTAGAGTATTGAGCCCCCAAATCTTACTTGGATAGTTTGTATTACCCAGAAAAAAGAAGAAATATAATAAAATATCAAAAAACAATTAAACAATTTAACAACTGCGTTGTAAAATAGTGCACCTTATAGCAGCTACTACTATATTTGATCAACTCGGAATTTATTCACACGTGCGAATAACAGCTGCTGAAACAATCGTATGATTCACCGATTATTTGGAGAAATTTTAGCAAATAAACTAAAATATTTTATATTGAGTTATCGTTCCTTCAAAAATGGTTCTTGATTTGGATTTGTTTCGTCCAGAAAAGGGAGGCAATCCCGACGCCATACGAAAAAATCAGGAGAAACGTTTTAAGGATGTGAGCTTGGTGGAGATGGTTATATCGCAAGATACTGAATGGCGTCGACAACGTCATCAAGCAGACAATTTAAATAAAGTGAAAAATATCTGCAGTAAAGTAATTGGGGAGAAAATGAAAAAGAAAGAACACGTTGGTGCAGAAACAACCTCCGTTTCTGAAGAATATCAGAGTAACCTGGCAGAACTCAGTGCCGACAAATTGAGCGAGTTGACCGTAAACCAGATTAAAAAAGTACGGCTATTGATTGACCAAGCTATGTCCGAGAACGAGGTATTGTTACTGGAGGCAGAACACAAGCGTAATAATGCTTTGCGCGAGGTGGGCAATCTCTTGCACAATTCAGTGCCAGTCTCGAAAGATGAGGCCAATAATAAAATAGAACGTACTTATGGTGATTGTGAGCAACGGCGCAAGTACTCACACGTTGATTTAATCGTTATGATTGATGGCATGAACAGTGAAAAGGGTGCGGTTGTGTCTGGTGGTCGGGGTTACTTCCTTACAGGGCCAGCTGTGTTTTTGGAACAAGCTCTCATACAACATGCTTTGCATTTATTGTACGCTAAAGACTACACTCCGTTGTATACACCATTCTTTATGCGTAAAGAAATCATGCAGGAGGTGGCACAACTCTCCCAATTCGATGAAGAGCTATACAAAGTGATTGGGAAAGGCAGCGAAAAATCGGAAGATGCCAGCATCGATGAGAAATATTTGATTGCCACGTCGGAACAACCAATTGCTGCTTATCATCGTGACGAATGGTTGCCGGAGGCATCACTGCCCATCAAATATGCAGGTTTATCCACATGCTTTCGTCAAGAGGTTGGTTCTCATGGCCGTGACACTCGTGGCATTTTCCGTGTACATCAGTTTGAAAAAGTTGAACAATTCGTGCTGACTTCTCCCTATGACAATGAATCCTGGAAAATGATGGATGAAATGATTGGTAATGCAGAAGAATTTTGTCAGTCGCTTGGCATTCCGTATCGCATTGTCAATATTGTATCGGGTGTTCTTAATCATGCAGCCGCCAAGAAGCTCGATCTGGAGGCATGGTTTTCTGGTAGTGGTGCATTTCGTGAACTGGTCTCCTGCTCGAATTGTTTAGATTACCAGGCTCGCCGCCTGCTAGTGCGCTATGGTCAAACTAAAAAAATGAACGCTGCCGTTGATTACGTTCATATGCTGAATGCCACAATGTGTGCAACCACACGGGTTATATGCGCCATTTTGGAAACGCATCAAACTGAAACTGGTGTTAAAGTTCCAGAACCCTTAAAGAAATATATGCCTGAAAAGTATCGCAATGAAATACCATTCGTTAAGCCCGCCCCTATTGATACGGAAGGTGTGGCTGTACACAAAAAGGCTGCTAATAAAAAGGATATTGCCGCTGCCTAGGACAATGGCCAGGGTAGACGAGAAGAAAGAATGCATTTCTTACGTTTCATTCAGAAAGTTTTCCATTTCTAGTGTAACAACTGCTGCTTGAAGATTCTTATCAGTTAACGTACAAAAAAAGTGCGCAATAAAATTTAACTGATTTTCCAATATTTTTTATGTTATTTTACAATGAAAGGCAAAAATGAAGAAAATGCTTCGCTGATATGCTAAAATGTAAACAAACGAATAAATATGATGTGATTCTAAATGTAATTTAATTCTTCTCGATTCGGGGTGTAGTCAGGTAAGAGTTCCCATATTTTCATGCGCCATCTTTGGCGCCTCTCTTCAGTCTCCTTTTCCAGTTTTAATATTTGCGGCAACCGTTGCCAACAGTCCAGTACTTTCCATTTCAAGTGCCTGGAAATAAATTGCTTGCTGCAGACGCAGACATTTTTTTAAAAATTACAACAAATTTACCACTCGTGATGTGAAGCGGCTTGTCTCATTTTAGTTTCTTCAATCATGCGCATATGTTCGCTGAAGCGCCACCATTTGCCAAATATTGCATCTGTTAATTTGAAATCGTGCCAGTCGATTGCTATGCACATCTTACTGCGCTCCACCTCAACATAGTACAGCCACACGTGTAGCATGCGTCGCTTCAGTATGCATTCATATAACTGGTCGGCTTTTTGGTTACGTCGAGATTTTGCAACACGATACGCACTGAGCCACATGTGGAAATACGTCTTTTTATACAACGAAATACGTAGTTCGTGACATTTACGCAAATAGTCTCTTTTGCGTTGCAGAAGTCTTTTGAAACCCTCCAGGCCGACACGTTTCAGTAGCCGGCGTCTAGAAAATTCTTGAGCTTTGCGCATATTATCCATGGCCCGTTGTCTTTCACGTTCCTTTGCAACTTTTTCTAATTTCTCTTGATGTCGTTTTTCCTTTAGAGCTTCCATTCGCATACGTTTTGCTTCTTCATCTTGCAAACGCTAGAGTGAAGGAAAGCTTTAAACATTGATTTAAACTTATGCATATATTTGTGTTTCTCCTCTGGGAGTTGGTCAGTAAAAAAATCCTAGATTTGCCAAATTTTTGACTTTATTTTTTTTTTCTCAACTTACTTTGGCTTCTTCGGCGGCTAACTTTTGAGCCTCTTTTTCCGCTTCCAAGTGCAGGCGTCTCTGTTTAGCTTGCTCATGCTTGATACTGCGTTCCAAAGCACGTTCTTGCATATCCCGTAAAAATTTTGGCATTATCAAGGCATGACCTTGTAAGCGTTCGAAGCGTTCATCATCTTCATCTTTCAAATTCCCAATCAATTGTAGGCATTTGGCTTTGGCTTTTAATTTGGGATCACCCGACCTAATGACAGATTTCAGCTCCTGCTTCAATTCATGCCTGGCCTCTTTGGCTTCTTCAGCGATTCTGCTCAATTTTAATTCCATGATAATTCTCTCTTGACGTTCCAGTTTTATACGTTGTAGATCGATAATGTCTTGCTGGACTTTTATTCTACCATAAAAAAGTAAATTTGCATTAATTGCTATAATAAAAATACACTTCGGATTGATTTCATACTTATTCTGATATTTCTTTGTAATTTTAATATTATTTAAAGGATCTTTTTTATAAGTTACAAGTTGTTGGTGGCTTTCTCCTCCGGCAACATTCTCATTAGTTACAATTTCGTCGACATTTGTTGCTTTTAAACGTCTCTTCTCAAAACGCACCTTATCCAGAAATGCATTGATTTTCTTTACACGATCAGCTCTACCATGTACGTGTTCTCTTTCTAATTTCTCAATGGTTGTAAAATGAATCCATTTAAGAAAATATTTACGCATAGTTTGGGAGCGTTTTTGTAACAATCTTTCAATGACTTTAGTTTTTTCATGCTTATCGTCAACATGATCACTTATTAGTGAAGAATTGTTTGATTCTGTAGATTTGACATTGGATTCAGTTTCTTTTGCAGCCTTTAGTCCGGTAATTAGTAAATCTTCGGTTAAGATTTGATTTTTATATGACGAACCGATCAGTGTTATATCGCATTTTGACTTTTCAATATCGTTTCTCGTTAGAGTATTGGCTAGTTGTTGTTGTTGTTGTTGTTGTTGTTGTTGGTTTTGTTGTTCTTCTATTTGTAATTCCATTAAAGCTTCTTCAGCTATTTCTGATACAACAGAGTCCAGGCCCTCGCTAGAGGACGAACATTGCCTTTTAAAATAACGTACAGGAGGAGTCTCATTATTAAAATGTACACAATTGTGCGTTTCTTTACTATCACTGCGTGGTTCAGCAATACTTTGCTTATCTATAATATTTGGAGATTTACGTTCGTATAATTCCGTATCTTTATTTGCATCGCTAGAAGAAGAGTTTTCTATATAAATTATACCATTTCCGTTTCCCAGCAGATTTCCATCTTTCAGTGTGCTTTGCACATCCGTTTGTGTGTTTAACACGCTTTCTTCACATTTATTATAGATGTTGTCTTCTTCTAAAATGTTTTGATTTAATTCCCGTTTTTTGTATGCTTCTTCTATATTTGATGCAATAAAATTTTCCTCAGACATATTATCTGTGTAATGCCACTCTTCAATCTGTACTTTATGTTTAGTTATCAATTGATTTACGTCATTTAGTGCTGCCACGGGCGTTTTATAAAAATCTTTGAAACATTTCTTATTTACTTCCAAACCTTCCATTATAACGGTATTATCAATTAAAAGGTTATGTAGCTTTTTCTCTGGTATTTTTATACGTTTATATTGTTTGGCTAATTGTTCACGGAAACGTTCCAATTGATTTTCCAAATAATGGTCCTCTACGGCCACATTGTGAGCTTTGCATGTCTCTAATGATTTTTGATGAGCTATGGTGGCTATAGGTAATTTTCGTGGCAATGTTTTAAACTGTAAAGCAAACATCAGACAAATTCAATTGAATTCCAGTGCTTTATAAACTTACCATTTGATGCCTTATATCCATAACTAGTACTGGATCTAATTGCAAATTGTTGCTCTCAGTACCATTCATAACGTTACAATTGTGTTGGCTGATAAAATCCGTTTCTATAAGTCGTTTAACGGCTTCAGTTTTTAAGGACATGCCGCCGTTGGTAGTCATATGTCTTTTCCGTATACGATCCCAGCGAGATTCTTTGCGTTTAACAGACATTTCTTTTTGGTTTCCAACTTTTTTCTTGTCTTGATATAGTGACACTTGATATCGTTTTGATGAAAAATAAATTTAAACAAATAAACTCTAATCAGTTGTCAAGGAAATTTGTCACTTATAGGAAGTTTATATGTGTATAAATATTAGAGTTAACTATTATATAAATCATAGAGGTGGTATAAAGAAATTTTTGAAAATAAAAAAAATGAAAAATATTCGTAAACAATGGGAATATATTGATACTTAAGTTTGCTAGAGTTAACAAGTCAGGTTGGCCGAGCGGTCTAAGGCGCCAGATTTAAGCTCTGGTTCCCGAGAGGGAGCGTGGGTTCGAACCCCACACCTGACACATAAAATTTTTTTTTTTAATTTGTTGACTTATCTATAAAAGTCAATAAAACGAACCGATCAACCGAACAACTTAAACGTAAATAAACTTGTAAAACCACTTGTTCAGGTGTGTGCGTTTCAATATATAGAGTAGAGTAAAATACTCTCTCACAAATAATTTTAGTTCTTATTAGAATGTGTATTATAACAGCACGAATAACGGAAGAATAGCATTGGCATCATTATAACGTGGGAAAATATTACAAAATAAATTAACGTCATATTTATCGTTAGAAAGTTCAATTCACATCATTTGAATCTTAATAAAAAAAAACTTGCTGCATTTTAATAACATAACAAAATTTGTTTAAACTCTAGAATAGTGCATATACGAACACGTTATTTGTCTTAATACCTTAAATACTTTCACAAAATAGATAAAAAATACAAAGTTTGTAACAATAAATTCTGGATCATTCAAATATTGATTAAAGTACAAAAAGTTTTTTGCTTGAGATAATAAATTCTAGGATTTTACACACACACACATTCGTGAATATGTCTCAGCCATATAAATTCCATTGTTTTTTTTTCATATTGATATCATTGGCTGCAATCTTGAATTGTCTGGGTAAGTGGTATTGTTATTATTTTTGTTATTTTTTCCAATTCATTTACCTTTATAAGTTCTTGTAAAAGGTGCAAATGTTTCCCGCTGTTGTGACCTTAACTGATATCTACTTTAATCGGTTTGTAGGATATTATTTTTTTAACTGGCCATCATAAACGTTGTGTGTGGATTTTTTTATATTCTCCACCTTATACTAAGTTTTCTATTCTATTTGTAACATTTAGAAGGAAGCGTCGAAGGTTCTACAAAGTATATATATATTCTTAATCCGCATAAAAACTGAGATGATCCAAACATGTTCGTCTGATCGGATAATAGACACGTTCACAATTTACAAAAACCTTCAATTAATTAATAATACGGTTTATAAATAATATAACAATACAAAATTATTTTAGAATTTGAAATGAAACAGATTCCACATTTTTAGCTGAAAAGTATTTAAGAGTCGGCCTAAGCGGAATTTAGTTTTCTTATTTGTTCTTGTATAAACTTGAGAAGAATTTTCTATCCGGCTGAGTGTCTCTCTGTTTATTTATGAATTTTATGTTATATCTACAGATAGCATTTTTTACTATATTCCCTCTTATTGTGATTTCTCCACTTTATTTAATTATTTCCCTTCGTTTTAAAAGACTTTTTTAAATACCCGATAAAATGGTTTTCTTATATTTAACTTTTCAGTTTTGGCAGCTTCCGTTACTGACAGTCGTGTCACAACAAAAGACAGGGAGGAACTTAATGATTTAAATGAAACAAAGGTAAACAACAGCAACGCTGTCATATTTTGATTAGATATTAAAGAATTTGTGTCAGCTAAAAATATGTATAAAATAAAACATATAAAATAAATTTTAACCACCATAAAGAAAACACAATGAAACTTGGATTAAATAAAGAGTCACAGATTTCATCATTTCTTGCTGTTACTGAGAGACCGGAAAAGAACTTTTAAATGTGATCAATAAAGAATCTGTTATTCCTGCTTTGAAAATAGCAACATAAAGAAAATTATAACATATTACATATTAATGTTTATACTTCTTAATAACAAAGCAAATAATTATATATGAAAACGTGATTGGTAACATTTCTAGTTAAGGTTTGCAAATCGTACAACAATTCTCATATAATTATTTTGTTTTAACAAAATCAAACGGTGCTAATTTAGTTTTGTCATGTGAGATATAAAAAATATGTAATTATAGCAATTTTTAATAATTTAATTTATTTGTCTGTCTGGTACGTGAGGTTAGTGAACGCAACAAAACGCGATCATCATTCGAATAAACATTTTTTATATGCAAATAGATGCAAATTCAAATTTTATGGATATTCGTGGTTACTTGTGAGTCATTCGCCATGACAACTAATTAAAATTTTTAGGAAATTTAGACAAACCTTTGATTTCATGTTGTTTCATTAAAAAATCAAAATATGCCCACTGAAATGAATCATTACTTATAATACATTGAATATATATATATATACACACACACACAAATGCGTACATATTAAATCAAGTATGCACTTAGTATAGAAGTTTATTGCATGTGGTTTACCTTTCATCAAGTTCTGCTATCAACATTTTAGATGCTTTAGATGGTTTTAGAACAGCTGCTAATAACATATATGTTTTTTTTATAGAATTATATGGAAAGTTTTCGACCTTTACATCCCCATCGAGATGAGGATATGTTACCAGCAACTAAAGTAAACAATGATGCTATTGATTTACAACAAATATTTAAAAACGATGCGGAAATACTGGAAGCTAATCAAGTTCGGAAAGAGGATGTAGAGATTGAAGAGAGCTACAGGTTAGTGTCACGGCCCAAACATAATGAATATCAAATCAATCAAATTTTTCTTGTCCACTTAATAGAGGTTCTTCGCTATTATTGAATACTGACAAATTAAGCGATGAAAATATTGAAATGATTTTCGAGCATGAAAGCAATTCCAGTGGTATTGATATAACAACACTGCTAATCAGTTTATTTGTGATATTGTTAATATTGATTGGCGTGTATGTTGTTGTAATGAAGACAAGTATATGCCCCAAGCAATTTGTGTAAGTATGTGTAAATAATTGCTCCTATTACGTGCCTAACAGTAGATAATACATTTGATCAGACAATTATAATTGCATTTATTAAAATGTATAATTTTAAATGAAATTTACTGTTTACAGTTTTCCTTTGTTTAGCCAACGAAGCGGCATTAGAGAGCTGCTCGTCACAACAAATAATCAAGATTACTGGTCTGATCGGTTAATATCCTAACAGCATTTCATTTAAAGTAGCAATAGCAATGACAAAAAGGAAAATCCAAGATTTGTTTGCTTTTGCGGTGCAATTGTTTAGTATTCTTAGTATTCTTGATATATGTGTAATACATGAACAACACATTTTAGTATAAGAAAGCTGTGTTAAAAATATTGTATAAACATATACATACATACTTAATAAGTACAAAGTATATTTTAATATAAATACAAATAGTAAATAGCAAGTAACTTATTTTTTTGTAAAAATAATAATGTCATATAAAAAGACAAATAAAACAAGTAAGAAAACTAAATTAGGCTTACTCTCCAGATCTACAATGGTAGGCGTGGCTCTTGATCGATTTTTCTCAATTTCAATAGCTATCTGCTTGCAAAAAGTATCTGTATCAAATTTCAGCTCAATAACTCGAAATTTGCGACCGTAAGAATGGCAGCCCAGGCCAGGCTTATTTTGTTTGGTGTAAAGGTTACTTTTAATGTGTACCAATAATTTTCTCGTGTGAATTTGCCTGGAATTTATTTTAAATGCAGTAAACAATTTATTTTTTAAATTAAACCATATGCCATATTTTGACACTTTTTTAAAGTGTTGAATCCACAAAATTAAAGGAAATAGTATAAGAACAGGCTGACACGGAAAACTCTATGATAATTAAATTTTTTAACAGTTAACCACAACTTTTAGTTCGAATTCGAAGAATGTACGAGTAAGGTAGAAATTGAAATAATTTTGTAGTTACCATTACTAACAATTGTGTGCAAGGCAACATGTGGCAACGCTAAAACGAGAGTACGACCTTTAATCAGTAAAAAGCTAGTAAAGTGTGACAGTGTTTTGGTAGCCATTATTAAGAAAAGTTTTAATTATCTATTTAATAAAAGGTATATTATGTGCTATATTTGGTATTCTTGGTTAAAATTCTGTTTGTAAAACTATTTATGTGTAGTTTAAAAAAGGTAAACAAAACAAACAAATAACAATAATAATGTAAAGCTTGAAATTAATTCAAATAAAATGGTCAATATTTTACGGCAGTGCTTTTATGTACATAATACAGAAAGTTTATAAAATATGTGGGTTTCACTTTCATTCATTCAGTTATCATTGATTCGTAATGTATAACGCCTTAATATGTCCACCGGGACGTGTGAACTGCGCTCTTTCTACATTTCTACATTTTTATTATCAAACCATATTAATCTTTGAGCTGTAATCAAGAAGAAAATATTTAAATACATTAAAGTTAAAGTACTTGCAGTTGAAAGGATTGTGTGAAGTCTCAAATCAAAGCCGTAAAATTCTTTATTTGTAAGGATATAAATGCAATAAAAATAAGTGAATGTTTCAATAAATTTTCAAATAAGTGCATGAATGAATGCAGTAAGAGTGCATGATATAGTTTGAAAAGTCTTATTAATATGAATATGATTATATTGTAAATATTTATATAATCAGTAATGTTCACTAGAATGAGAATGTAAACAAAGTGAAAAATAACACTTTGTTAAAAGATTTGGAACGTCCAGAAGGTGCCGTTTATACTTCAATTAATGTTATATCGTCTTATGTTTTATATATAACAAATATCAACATTAATTTTGTTTACTTTCTTTATGTTTTATATTTGGATGCTTGTGTTTCTTTCAGTAGAGTGCGGATCCAAGATCACAAAACAATGCGGCATCAATGATTGTATGATATAATGACACACCAAGGTTAAAAAATATCGGGGAATGTAGCTCAAGTAAACATTAAGTTAACGGCTGGCATTGTTAATACCACCTTTTGTTATCTAGTATCGCAATCGCAAAACCTTTCAAATACATATATACAATGACACATTGGGAAGACTTTTATAATACACATCTGCCACCAGCAGATTTTGAAGATATTCGTTCATTGTTAAAGGAATTTTGTGTGCGGCACAATAAACTTAATAACAAAGTCGTCCTTGTAACTGTACATATAAAACTTATTCTCTTTTTATGTGCAATCAACAAAAATAATGATGACATTTTAATTTTCAGTCAGGTGGTACAACCGTTCCTCTAGAGCACAATACCGTACGTTTTGTAGATAATTTTAGTGCTGGCACTAGAGGTTCATCATCAGCTGAATACTTTCTTAGTCATGATTATGCTGTTATTTTCATGTACCGACAAAAGTCTCTGGAACCTTTCACGCGTCACTTTACGGGCCAACAGTTTTTCGATATGCTAGACATAAGCGATAATGATCAGAATACAACAATTGCTGTGAAACCAGGTTCGGTCGATGTATTCGCACCAATTTTGGCCAAATATAAGCAGGCTCGCGAATCACAGATGATCTTGTATGTAAATTTTACAAGTGTTGTAGACTATATGTGGTTGCTGCGGGCAGCATGCGAATGTTTAGCCACATTCGAAGAACGGGCTATTTTATATTTGGCAGCGGCAGTATCGGATTTTTATATTCCCCAGGATAAAATGGTGAGCATTACAAAGCTTCTATAAAAATCAAACCGGAAGTGTTACTGACAACAATTCATTCATTTGCAATGTGTTCGAATAGACGCTTACCTTTAATTTAAAAATATATGTACAAATCGTACAAACTGTTGACACATTTTTCTTTTCATTTATGCGATAGTTTTCATTAAGTAATTTTTTTTTTTATTTTTACAGCCTACACATAAAATGCAGTCGGGCCAGGGTGCTCCCACAATATCATTGCAATTGGTACCGAAAATGTTAGCCCCTCTGGTTAGTTTATGGGTGCCCCATGCTTTTGTTGTATCATTCAAACTAGAAACAGATGAAAGTTTACTGATTGCAAAAGCAAGGGATAGCTTAAGTAAATATAAACATAAGGTGAGCTATACTTTCAAGTGTTTATTGAAATAGATGCAAGACTTTGTACTCTGCCATTGCATGTCGTCTCTGTTATGCTGCTTCCTTTACTTACAGTTGGTTATTGCAAATGTTCTGCAAACACGAAAACATCGCGTCATTTTCGTTACACCAACCACTTCATATGAGTTGCATTTAAGTCGTGAACAAACATTACAAGGCCTTGAGATTGAAGAACCAATTGTTGCTGATGTGGTTAGTATGAGCAATATAGTTTTATAGACATTTATTAGATTTTCTAATGCTCGTCAGTGAGTTAATGTATAAACGAATACAATTTTTAATTATTTCTTTTACAGGTACAAAAACATAATGAATATATTAAAACATATGCAACGCGCCCGTGACCACTGTCATTGCGACAACGCCACCATTTACAAGTTGATTGTCGCGTAACAACACCACATTTCTGTCGCGTTTTAAATCCAGGACCAGGCGTCGGTCGCAGATATTAATTGTAATTTAAGAAGCTTTGTGAATATATATACAAACCCAGCCATATGTACATATGTACCTCAAGCGATATAAAATGTACAACACGGGGTAAATTTTAACTTAACCTCTTCTATTAATCAGTACTATTTTATAGAACAATTTTATAAATATTAAGTTATATAGTGTTGGTGTTTTTATTTTTTTTTAACTTCAATTATTTATATATAACTGCGTAGGTATTTGTTGTATTAAATAACGTATGAACAAAGAACGCTAAAGTAGATAAGAATTATTATTAAAGAGTAGATTAAATGTTAACATAACATAAAATGTTATGTTATAAAAACGACTAATCGGTGGAGTCCCATAAAATGAGAGCATATTGTATTGCTTTGTAATAATCATCATGCAAATGTTATAATATCTGTAATTATAAAATGAGGAAGAAAAGGTGGAAACTCTCCAGGTTATAATTTTTCGAAAAAATGTTAAATACAAAAATATATGTTGAAAAGATAATAACCTTGATTTTGATCTTGATCTTCCATCTTCCAAGTCGACAAATTTTGTATGTAAAGTTTTTTTTTTTTTAATTTCATCCCATGTCGTTACTTGAGAGTTATCACCGAGTATGAAGGTGAGGTATGTTTGTTAATAAAGTGAGTAGGGTTGCACTGTACCAATTAAAACTTATTTCTCAACTCTATAATGTGTATATTATATAATTAATGTTATTAAGGAAGAGAGTATACCTAAAACATGCATCATTGTTTAAACATAATAATATCATGTGAAAGTAATTTTGAAATAATTCTGTCACACTATTATTGATTCGTAATTGTTAAATATTTTTAAAATTAAGTAAAAAATGTCTCATATTGAATAATTTTTTTTTTAATTTTGTGTAAGCCTTATTTAAAAAAAAAGAAAAAAAAATTCCATTCAGAAGTAAACTTCTTCGTAAGAGCATGTATCATGCGGAATGAACCCCCAAAAGCTCGAATTTAATTTAAAACACTCAATTTTGCGCAGTTTTGATTTGTTGTAGTGTTACACGCTGCGGGAATCGAACCTATTTGTTTTTTCGCAATAGAAACTTGACCGTTATACATTCAGTTATTTAGAGTATTTTTAATTATCCAACAGAACAAAAAAAATTCGAAAAGATCACTGTTATGATGGAACCAATTTATAGAAGCGCTATATTACGTCATTTACTTGGACCAAAACTTATATAAATTGCATTCTTATGGACACAAAAATTATATAATTTTTGCCTTAAATCTATTAATAAAAATAATTCATATTAAATAAATATCTAATTCTTTTTATCCTCAATGTATTGTAAATATTAAAATATATAATATTATTGTTATTAAAAGAAAGTGATCAATAAAAGTATATCTCTATCCAGAATGTAAAAAACAATTGCTTTGTTTTTATACCCTACACTGACATTGAATTAGGTTTTTTTATTTTTGCTTAATATAACTGCTCCCTTACAGCAAAGACTAGGAAATAAAACAAGTTTTGATTTATTCAAATTATATATTTTTTCGAAATATTGATCAATTATGCGATTGAATAAATGAATATCTGTTTGCAAAGTGTCATAATAATTGTATTATCTATAAAGGTTGGAAAATGTTTTAAAATCGCTAATATATATGTGTCTTATACTAAATGAATTACGATAATTTATGACAATTTTGATTTCAACAAGTTCGATTTTTCTTAGAGTACAGGAAAAATTCGCCTTTGAAACATTGCAGCTCAAGCTAAAAAAAGCGCTTAATTGTAAATGTTAATAAGAAGAAGAATTGGAGTATTTATACATTTGAAGTATAATTTATAAAATAATGTATATAATTTCAATTAAAATCTTTTTACAAATTAGCGTTAGCAGTTGATTGTTGTTCTAGAATTTTGGCAGCATCGTTCATAATTTTAGCAGTTGAACGTACTAAAAACATTAAATGACATTCATCGTAAACAGTTAGCTCGACTCGGGTTCGAACTAAACCGTGCAAAACTGTGGCTCGCTCCAAATCTAGCCAGCGCTGCAAGGCCAATTCACGTTCTCTGGTTGTGCCAGCTAATACCACATCCGAAGGGCCCCATAAGATGAATTCCAAAACGGATTTCGATTTTGATAAAGACTCGGAACGTTCTTGCAGCAAAATATCACCAACGATTGTTGTAATTTTAGTAGTGGGCAATAATTCCGTTAGGGCTATGTAAGCACATTTGCACAATGTTCCCATAGGTTCGTCTTCATCATGATTATTGCTACTGCAATTGTAAAGGAGCAAGGCACAAGTTTTAAATTTATATAATATTTATAATCCCGAAGTGGTCCGATCAAGTCAATATTTAACAGAGGGAATTATTATCTAAACTTTTTAAAAAACTTACCCCTGTAATACACACAATCGAGCTTGAGCATCTTTATTGTCAACCTCCTTTGACAATACCACATTAGACAAACTTAACGGCATATCCTCAACGCCTTTCATTTGCAAATTTTTCATGCCATTTATTAATTGCAACATAATAAAAGCTACCTCACGCGTCATTACATCATCAAATGCTGGCGGCGAACCATTTGTGGTCGTTGGACTGCTGTTGCAATCATCACCATCTAATTCCCCACTCAATGTATCGGGCATTTCCTCATTAAGGGTACTTAGATTTTGAACCGATACGCCATTGCGCATCAATGTTGCGTTTTTATCCTTCAGTACCGTTAAATTCGGTATGGAGCCGCGAAAATTGTAATTGCTGTTGTCTAAAACTTGAGATTTCCCCTTCAGAATGGAGCCAATCGATTGTAATGTGTCCAATTGCAAGCGAGGCAATACGGATATTGTAGCTTGCAGCAAGGAAATCTCTGTGGAAGGCATTAATGGCAAATGATAGCTTGGCACTAAATCGCAAAATTCGGTAATTGGATTCAAAGCACCCGATATTCCTCCAGATAATTGATTAAGCTCTCCACCCACTCCCGCCAGCTGATTACAATCAGCTGAGAGTGCCAATGTAACGGGTGTACTGGTCCATATAGCGCCATGAAAAGCCTTTTTACCTACAACAAATGCTTGAACACCTTCCAGTATGCTAAAGTCTTCGAAACGCAAATTAATGGCATTGGCAAGAGGTCTCAGAGCAAGTGGTACAAGAGGTGTCTGCTGAAGCTATTAATACATTTAAAAAAAATAATAATTATTATACATACCCCTGAACAATTACAATTTGTGCTTACCTGTTCCAAAACTTGAGCTAAAGCTTCATGATTGGCGCCCACAACAGCGGAATAATTATCTTCAATGGTTTTGTGCACCACACTGCGCCCTTTGCGCATGCGCAGTCTATTAACTGCTTTAGAGCGATTTTTTACCGCCTGAAATGTATTTTGATTATGCCATAACGGTATTAAACTAAAAACAATAAACTATTTACCGCTGGTATACCCCAAACTGTGTCATTAATATCGGCAGTTATGTCACCACCTGACTCACTGCCATAGTAACTGTAAGGCGAATAAATGTCTATATCACCCGTTTCACTGCCACAATATGAAGCTGAGGTCAAGCGAGGAATGTTAGCTAACAATTATTAAAATAAAACGATCAATCGATTTTCATGCGTCCCTTCTCTACCTACCTAAACTATTGTTTAAACCGAAAGGACGAATAGGTCCGTATTCACTGCGCGTATAACTAGCCAACGACAATGTGTCCATGTAGATATTTGTGCGTTTATTGGTTTGTTTTAAATGTTGCGGGAGTGGCGGCTGCTGCGATTGTTGGTGGACCCTTAAATCAGTAGATCTGCATGAAGTTGGTGAGGCAGGATCCTTTACACATTCATATAAATTCTCATGGTCTCTTTTATCCTTCAGATAATTATCAATGGTGCTTGTTATCTTGCGTACCGAATCCTTTAAGCTACTACCTCTACTGCCACCATCCACCATCACGTTAGATGGTAAATTGCTCTTCCCCAGAACTGATGGGCTGGTGTTATTATCAAATATTTCCAATTTGTTGGAAAGATTAATTTTAGCCTCAAATTTCTTTCTTTCATAAGTGCTGGGCGTACGATTGCTGGAACCGCTTGGCGGCTTACCATCAATGATTTTTTTATTTGTTCCGATTTGTGGACTGTTTTTAGACAAATGGTTGAACTTGTTGGTTGATTTGTTGGTGTAATTTTGTTCCATGGCAAAGACATTTTCCCCATTTGACGACGAACCAATCGAGATAGTATCATAGTTGTCCTCGACGTGACGTTTTCGTACCAGTTCCAGTTGGGCTTCACGTTCACGCATACTGGCCGTTCGTTCTGGTTTTCGCGGTGCTATTGATGATCGTATTTCACCTGTAATTCATTTCAAAGTAAAACCAGATTGTCACATATTCACTTCACCCACAATCACCCATATCAAAAGCCAAACCCCAATGGTATGGTATGGTATGTGTCATAAATTGTACACTTCTTCGCTACCTATACTCGCAGTAAATGACTTAACCTCATTCACGTGCCATCACTTCATTATGATAAAAGTAGTAAAATGCCACCAAAACATTTGACGACCTTCGCAATATATGTTTTACCCATTAACCTCAATTTATAGCTGTCTGAGCCAATGGAAATAACAGCTGGCTGCTGCTGCGATACATATCGCTGCATTATGTTTTGAGCCGTCATCATTATTTTTATCATGATGGTGTAGTCTTGCTAATCACTATTAACAGCACAGTATGTACTTTAATGAATTGATATAAATCACATGAGAAAGAACAACAACAATGGACACGGACCAAGAGCGAATACATGAATGGGGTTTGTGTTTATGAAGTGTCCAAATGGTGAACAGGTACGTATAAGAAAGAAAGCAATTTGAACATATATTAAAACCTAGTGTTTGTGTTGCTAAGGATGAAAACGAAACAAGTTGGCCAATCGCGACCATTAAACACTCAACAGGAATTCATTCTATTTATAATAAGTATTAAGAAAATTGTTCCATGTCTAGTTTTTGTTGCCCTCTTAACACACAGTGTGTCTGCCGCATTCATTCGTCCCGTTTCAAAGGTAGTTGGTAGAGACTAACAAAACTTCTTCAAACTTTGAAAACACACACAGACAGACATAATTAAATATACTCCGCATTCGATAATGATTCACAATTCTTTACATATTTTGCTAAAGAGAAGCACTTATACCTGAACGTAAACGGAAGCAGACGTACTAGTAATTTGCGCTTTGGGAAGCAGCCACGGAACTGTGACTTTAAGTGAGATCAGAACCTACACCAACCACTGACTGCGGCAATACTTTTGCGTGGCCATGAATTCATTGAATTACATAAAGTTATCATTCTTGTTGCTACATAAGCGGAAGTAGACGCGCCATATAACTAGCGTACTTTTGTATGTGTCGGACGAGTCTATAATCTTTGTGTTTAACTACTCACCTAAATTGGCATAAACATTATCGGATTTGTTTTTAATTGAACCAGTGGTTAAGGTATCGTATGCCGTAGTGGTTGGAGGATTTGTCGAAGTGAAAGCATCATTCATAGTAGAGAGCATTGTTGCATCCGAATTGATTGTTGAGTCAATTTGCTGTTTTCTTCGCAGCTCAGCACTTTTGGGTGGTGGTGGTCGAGCAGGTTTATTAATCTCTTGAGCCCGTTGCCCATCTGTTGAGCGGAGAGGCGGAGCTGGTGGTTTAGCTGCAGCACAAACAGCTACAGTTTGTGTTACCACTGTATCGTTAGTTTTTGTAATATCCTTAACAACTTCCACAGCTGTAGTATTAATATCAAGAGGGTGAATAATAACCAAGCGAGGTTTACCAGAAACGTTGGCATCATCGCCAGTACAGATCTCCGAATAAATACTCTCCTTATGATATTTATTACTCAAGGTATCTGTAGCCTTGTTGGTACCCATGCGTAAGAACTTTTTAATGGAAAATTTCGTTTTCGTTTTTATTGGTGATTTTTTGTCTCCGTTAACAATAGCTGCCGGGAGATTTGTTGTAGACATTGAATTACCGATTAATGCTGTTGTTGCCGTCGTTGCTACTGATTCTGCCAAGCATTCTTCGGACATTGACAAAATCTTAGGATTCTTAGATATCAGTTCTGGTAAAGGTTTTCGCACATTCGCTGTGGGTGCGACATTTTGTAATTCAACATTTCTGATGGCGTTATTACGTTGAGTGGCAAATGTATTAAGACTTCTAAATTTCGGATTGATTGATTGATTACGTTCTGTTTTGTTTTTCTCCTTCAACACTTGCGCGGCCATGGCTTTACTAACCGTACCACAGTTACTGCTGGACAAAATTGGATTCACAATAGTGGGAAGTTTACGCGCATAATACGAATTTATTGAAGCTGAAGCTGTTTGTGGTGAACTGCATTCTTTAGTGTCAACATGTGGCATTTTTGTTGATTCTTCCTTCACTTGTACATGTTTGTCCTCATCTTCAGAGGTTTTTTCCTCAACTGAATTCTCCAATTTATTGTTGTCGTTATCCAGTGGTGGATTTGGAGCTTTTCCCTTTTTCAGTTTAAGATCATCCTTTAAGGCATCCGCATTATTTAAATTTTCATTCGATTTTGAGATAACCATTTGCAGTTGAGTGATGACTTGTTGTTGTCTTTCGGGTCTCTTGGCCATAAAAGTTTTTAGGGGTGCTTGAGGGGTTGTTACCAAAGGTTTTGCCGGTAAGTCTGGTTTTTTCAAAGATATGGACGATGTTGGCTTCGGTACGCCGTGTAAAAATGAGGGTCTGGCATCAATGACTTTAGTAGGCGGCGGTGATTTTGGCAGAGCGGGCAGATTCAGTGGATCTTCTTCTTGAATTCGTTCCAAACTTCCATCGGGATCTGCACTACCATCAGGCTCTCCATGTAATTCTCGTGATTTCTCAGTTATGTCATCTACCTTGATTGCTGCAACGGGCTTGTGATCAAGTACTTTTATATCTTCATAATCGCAGTTGTTATTCTTCTTTGATTGAAGCTTCGTTGCCGTTTCACGAACAACACGTTCGCGTGGTTTTTCTCGTTCCCGTTTGCTTTCATTTACCGTTGATAACGCTTTGCAGTCGTTGCTTAAACTGATACCGATGCCGGAATCAGATTCGCTACGTATCATATTGTATGACGTCTCCTCATCGCTACTACCATCAAAACTACTGCCGGTAGAATCTAAAGCATCGTCTGACGAGCATTTCGTTACTATCAAACCATCTGACATAATTTTACTGGTCATAAAATTCCCCTCGTGCAAGTTATATGAGGCCGCTCTTGTTTTGGACGATAACAACGTATCAGTTATGTACTGCGAAGTGGTATATATAGGATTGGGCGGTTCCTTCTTCTCTTTCGCTTTACATGTCATTTTAACCGAATCACCCTTTGTAGCGTATTTGCCATCCGGAAGATTTTCATAGCTAATCTGTGATTCTACGACATCATAATACGCTGATGCGCTGTTATCATTGTCCGAACAAACGCTCTCCGTATCCGAATATTTAGTGAATATGTTCACTTTTGGCTTGAGTTGAGCTTTAGTAATTGGAGTGTTACGAACGATCGGCTTCTTAAGGTCGAGAAATGCCTTGTTGTCTATGCTTTCGCTTAAACTGGTGATTTCAAATTTGATTTTAGTTGGCACAGTAGTTAAACGGGGGGACGTGGACGAAGGGCTTACAGTTTTACTGCTAGAACTGTTTTGCTGCAATGCGTTTTGCTTTTGCTCTAGTGTTTCGGATATTTCATCTAATAATGATTTTTCCATTGCACGTTCAATCGGCGGACTGTTGGTACCACTATCGCTGTCGGAGCGGTTGGAAGAAGAAGAAGAAGATGATGAATGCTTAACATTCGAATTAAGCGAAGAGGAAGAGTTGGTACAATTAGTGGCACTTTTACTTGTTAATGACGGGCTCGCAGACACTGGTTTGGGGTTCGTTGAAGCACCGCAGCTAATCTTTTCCGTATCAGAAGATTTTGATTCATATTTAGCTTTTGTCACAGCTGTGGTACATGATTGCTTCAAACTGGCATTACTGCCAAACGGTGTTACGTTTATTTGAAGCGTTTGTTTCTTGCCCTCCTTATCCACTTGTGGTGCTCCCAACTTTAAAGCGGCAAATGTCTTTTTGATGTTTTCTTTAGGGTCACCCAAAAAGTTGCCATTATGCATATTGAAATCTGTATTGGCTCTGGTGATCCGTTTCAATTCTAACGATTCCTCATCATCACTGCTTAAGATCTTGTCATCATCTTCTCCATCATTGGCTAAATTCATAAAGTCATTATCGTCATCGGAATCATCTGATCGTTCCCCTCCATAACCTATCACTTCGGACAGATGCTTCGGAAATGACACCTTATTCGATCTACTTTTCAGCGTTGGCAGTTTAGTTTTCCGTATAATACTTTTGGAAGGTGTTTTGTTTTTGTTTGGATAATCGCACTTTACAGAATGGATTAATAGATTATTTGCTGTCATGTTGCTGATGCTGCTGGTACAGCGACTAGTCGCTGTGGGATTATATTTGACTGTGGCGCTTGACATAACGCCGACAGTTTGTTTGTGTTCATCCTTAGATTTAAAGCAATTGGAACATAAATCCTTCTTCCAAGCATTCTGTGTGAAATGAGTACAAATGGATGAAGTAGCCATTTTTTGATAATTCAGATGAATATACTGATTTTTGTCTTCTTTTCAACTTTTTCATAAGTTGCTACCACCATCACATAATCTGCAATAAAAAGGAAGAAGTGAATATAGTAACGAAGTGGAATGATTTATTTGATGTTTTTTATATTTTTTTATGTCTAAGTGTGGTAGTAAAAATGGGTGGCTTTACATTTGAATTGTAATATTTCGAATGTGGACCGGAGTCCCTGACTTATTTATTCATTTATTTATTAGTTTAGAGATAGTTGAACGGTTTTTATCGGTTTTAATCGACTGCAACATTTTCACCTGGTTTTTCTGTAGGTTAATCAATGCTATTTAATTTTATATAATATTCCTTTTTTCGTATCCAAACATTCCATTTTCATTCGCACATTTTCTCATGCAGCGCGGAATATCCAAGAATATGAATAAAAGAAATGCAGAAGAGTACAGGTAATGTGTGGATTTTATATATCATCAGCTACAAGAAGCAGCAGTTACATGAACATTACACATGAAGAAAACTAAAATGTGTGTCACAATAAGCTGAACTACTACTGGAAACGAGTACAAGTTGCAGACGTTTAACACCCAAGTAAATTCCACCACCTTGCCGTGCAACGGCCAAAACTTTTTATTGCGATCGGTGTCAATGTAAATAATAACACTGTGTACTGCATAAATTGTTTTAAAGTCATTGCATTATTTTAAATTGTATAAAAAATTCTTCGCACGATACCTTAACGAATACTAAGGAAAATAGAATATTGGGATTGTAAGTGATTGGGTAGAATTTCAAAAAGTGTTAACACATACAAAAACTAAGAAACTGCACTGGGTTTAAGTCTTTAAATCTTGGATATAAAGTACTCTTTAGAACGATTTACTAATCATTCCAAGATATATATGAGTCAACTTTCCGTTTTCAATCTTTTCTAGGTTATGAGAGAAAAGAATCTAATGTTTTTCGTAAATTAGAAAGTCTGTAAGGCTGAGCGGAATAATCCCCAAATATTCAGATTATACCTATGTGTAGATTGTTAAACAAACAAAAATTCTTCAATACTTCATGAATAATAACATTTTTGATAAGTGACCTAATTCACGTATTAAGAATATGGTCAACACAACAATACATACTATTTACATAAATCTATATGCAACTTGTTAAGCTTGTTTTTATTTAAATGGTTTCACCACGGCACTGAAAATTATACGGTACACACACATATCATGAAAGTTGCTCATGTGTGTGTGTGTGTGTGTGTGTGTTTGTGTGTACGTAATTCACACTCCTCTCTCAATTTAAAGAGTTGATCGATTTATTATTTATGGTGTTCTACATTCATTTCTTATCAATGTGTGTGTTTTGCTGTGCTTATATGATATTTTTTTAAAAATTTAATTGAAGCGAAGTTCTGGTTAGTCGCGCCCAATCACTACTCGCATACAAAGGTGTTTACTTACCACGATTACATGAAATTTTATGGTACCTTATATATTTTTATATCTTCTTTATATGATGGGGTGTATACTAAGTTGGCTATTCCATTTGTAACACCGCAAAGAAAGTTCCAGAGATCATACGTAGTATATATATTCTTGCTCTGTATCAAATCCAAGTCGATTTGGACATGTCCGTCCCTAAAAATACATGTGTCTGTACGTCTGTCTCTCGCGGTGTTAAATTTTGAGATACTTCTGGTTGCTTTTTAAAAAGGGAAAAATCGGTTAAGAGTCACGCCCACAATTGAAATCTGCCACAAAATTTTACCTTTAAAATTGATATACATGCCGACCATCCATCGATGTGCGGGGTTACATAACAGAAACGCAAGACATGTCTTGAGAGATTGACAAGGTGTGTCTTTTTACAGATTTTGTCCATTTTTAATATAATCGTGAAAAAATTATCAATATTTTTGGAATTTTAGAAAACCGCAGCTCAATTTGTACGTTAATCATGGACAGACATACAGACATATTTGGTTAACTCAATTTATAATTTGCTTTAATAATATGATAAATGTTTAATTAAGGCCGCATATAATTATAATATAATTTGACAATATTATTATGATTTAAATTACATAAAAAATTAATAAAAAAAAATCATTATAGTTAGAGTCACATAAAGTTAGTACTGTTCCTACAAATTACGTCTTATACTTACAGTACAATAAAGCTAATGACTGAATTTGGCAATTTACCTTCAAACTTTAACAACTACAACTACAACAAAAACCTATTTCATATATAAACAAAAAATAAATTGTTCAGCATTATTGTGGAATATTTAGATGTGTTGTTGCGATAATTTCCGTTACTATATGATTCTGTTGTTCGCCTTAAATGGTTTCGGTCTATATAAATGAAAACTTAAGTGGGAGCGTACATAAGAAAATAAACGCATTATTTATTGTATTGTCTATGAATCAGCCAGATTTGGATGTCGGTGCCGACAGTTTTCGTATTTATTTTGTTTCACCTCTACCTTCTCGAGTGCATTGCATGAATGAAATCTATTCAACTACTCAGCATCAATTTCAATTTATTCTACAGTGCAATGTGTTTTGTGTTTTTACCGATTACCCCCATTAGATTATGCATTAAAATGTATCCATTTGAACCCAATATTTATGGCACTGATTCTGCTTAAAAAGTATGCTTAAATAAACATGAGCTGATTAGAGAAGAAATGTGCAAGTACGTTATATTTAGCTGGGGCCCCATCTTGAATAGTCATTATCATCATCATCATCATCATCATCATCATTATCATTATCATCATAAAATGACATTAATGGCTGGGCAATCATGTGTATAAAATGTGGGCGTTCATGGTGGGATTTTGAGTGTGAAATCTTCTGCAGTTTTTATTTATTTATTAACATTTATTGTACATGTTAAGTATTTGAATGAAAAAATCATGAATAAATGTCATCGTGGCCAACATTGACATTAGCAACAAATAACAAAAAATGAACCTTTTGTTGGTAAGAGTTAGTCACCTTAATTGACTGCTTGTTCTTTCAAGCGTTACTTCATTTTGAAAAAATACATATCAACAACAATAACAACAAACTGAAACATAAAATGAGCTTACAGGCAACCTTAACAATGAGCATGAAAATAATATGAGTTTGGAGAGAATTTTATGTACCTACACTGGAATGAAAATATACGAAACTTTACTGTAAATAAACTTCTTTCTGACGAAATGCACACAGAGTGTCATACTAACATACCTCCTAAATAATACCAGCTTAAGTGTTTGTATGAATATGAATTGAGATAAAACATTGCAGAGAGCTATACACAAAAGGTTTCAATTATGTCTGTGCTTGTTTATACACATACACAAACACATACATCTGCATATACAGTACTCTTGCACTCTTGTAACACTTATAACAAAGAGAGAAGAGGTAACCATTGATAATGATGCTGAAGAGCTCAAGACAAGTTCACCTTTAAGGAGATTAGAAAAATCTATTCAAAAGTATTTAAACAACAAGAAAACATTAAACAAAACAAAAAATGGTTGTTGTTCACAGAAAATTTATCTATAATGTTAAAGAAAAGTTCCTGTTCAAGGACGATTTTCATATATAGAATCAAGAATTAATATACTCTTTTACCTTTTTTCAATTCTCTCGGCAAACCCCTTCTTTTGATACCCGTATCAAATTTCACATAAATTATATCATATGCAAAGTTTCAGTATGAATGGATACATGGAAGTGTTTAAAATTTATTTACATTTAACCTAAACTGAATAAAAATGATTTATTTTTGTATATATTTTAAAGAGAAAAAGGCAATAGTTTGCTCTCATGTGTCCGACAAAATCCATTGTAACTGACATTTTACTTGGATGAAATGACAGTGTCAACGATAAGTGGTCTATACTCTGTGGCACCGGTAGATTTAATGAGACATGCAATAACGTGTGCACAATAGTGCTACGGGTATATGTTAACAGTTTTGACATTTTTAGCACGTTTCCACACTAATTAATACAATATTTCGTATCTTGTAAGCGGCTCTTTGTAATGGACAAAGCTGTCAAAGCATTGCATCAGTTTGCATGATATCTGTAAGTAATATATACGTATGTATATGTAGTTTGTATTAAGCGGATATATTTGGCAGCAGCCACTTTTCACAAAAACCACCTAAATGGAAACATTTTGACGTCCAACACATCTTCATAGAATAACTCTGCTTCACTTGTACCAAAATAGATGAGATTTGCGTTCTGCTGTATAGCAAGTAATGTGTGGGGTAATAAGAAACAAAAATATTAAATGCATACGATCCTTCATATATTATACATAATTGCAAATAAAGTGTTTGTAAATTGTAAGCAGTCCAATACAATACAAAACAATGTAAAATACACAGCACGTGACTTCATTTCACTTTTATTCAAAACTGTTGTTTTAAAGCTACTAACAACAGTTGCTTGAATGTTTGCCCCTACTCATCTCCTCGTTTTAATCGGTCTTACTATGTAGTTATTGTAAAAGAAACAACGCGTTGTACCAGCAACACTTTTGTGGAGTAATGTTATAGTAGCAGCTGTTTGTTATTATTGGGTGTAATTATATTAAAAGGTAAATGGTTGGTTATCGCATACAAATAACCGTTGTTGTTGTTGTTGTTGTTGTTGTTGTTGTTGTTGCATAGTATAGTATAAGTTTCATGAAAAAAAAAAAACTTATCAAATTAATTACATGCAACTGCTCCAATGTGTATGTAATGTATTCAAAAAGTCAAGTAAAGAGAAAAACAAAAACAAAAACAAAACAAAAAAATTCAATAAATGAAAACTTGACATCTCACGATTGTGTATAAAATATCATGAAACGCGCACATTTCTGATTTATCGCTTATAACACGATATTCCGAAAGAGAATGTAAGCCAAATAAAAAAGTGAAAATGTTATAGTTGGTCAAGCTTGACCACGCAATACCCTCCACAAACCATACACTCAACTGAACCTTCATATATCTCACTTAGTAGCTCGAAAATTTATTGTGTATACAGAAAAGGTTTCCAAAAATAGTGCGATAAGGTTCAAATTTATCACACTACTCAAATATTCTTCATAAAGTTTTATTAAATATTATTAAAGCTTCTTTTTTATAAAAAGCGCGAAAAATACCACCTGAAGTTGGAAAATGAGTAAAACAGAGCTCACACAGTTGTTTTATATAGAAATGCAATCACTTTCGCTCTATTGTTTATGTGTTCGTTGCAAAATTCAACAAAAAAAAAGAAGAGTTTTTTTTTATTTTAATAAGTAAAGTTTAATTAAATTTTGTGCATGTATGCATACAGACACACAAGATGAGTCAGTATTTTAAGTTTATTATTCCATTTGTAGGATGGTCGATTAGCATACACGCCCACAATTAGACTTTTCTGATAATACGTAACATATACACTATTAGAGGAAGCAATATATATATATATATATTTGCCACGCCCACCGTTATGAATATAGATGTTATTTAAAATTTGTTCTAAGTCAAATTTTCTTACTTGTTTTATAGTAAGATCTTATATGAACGTAGATTCTAAAAATGATCCATTTCGGTTTATTTCTAATCGGCTTCCATTTTCGGCCAATATATTATATGCCCCTAAACTAAATTTCACGGACATATATCTAAAAATACAACCTGTAGCTTGCACTCAAATTTACACGGGTAGATAGACGGACTTGATTAAATCGATTCTGAATTAATCGATAAAATTGAAGGTGGGTGTAATGTTTGATGTTGTTCAACTGATGCACTTTAAAGAGCATTTCTTTTTTTCTTGCATTAGAACATGATTGACTTGCTTTATATTGTATATGGTTGTAAAATATACGGTTTTATTGTAACATTCACAGTAATTTACATATTTGTTGCAAATGCATACAAAAGAAAAAAAAACACTTGCATGCACGTACCCATAATGTGACGTTTGCATATCAGTACCGTTGTTTAGGCACTTGTAGGCAAAGGTGGTTAATGCAAAAAACTTTAACAAAAATCATTATTGGATGCGAGTAAAAAAGCTACACATTTGACTGATACACTTCATCTTGATATGATTTGTGAAGTTGGGGGCGTGTCCCAATGGTAATTCTCTATAATCTTTATTTTTATGTATTTATTCAAAAACTATTAGTTACGATTATAATCCAACTAATTACAAAACTTATGAACTTAGGTTTTGTGCTAAGTTTAATTAAGAGTAAAAAATATAAAATAAAATACAAAAAAATTTAGTTTTAATTTAAAGTAAAAAACGTGTTGCAGTATATACATAATTTCAACCCAATAGAAATGGGCGTGGCAGATAATCTTTTAGGCACATTTTTAATGTATAGTTTCTTATAAGAAAAATTAATTTAGATGGTTCAGATGTAATAGCTAAAATTTTAAAGATTTTTTGTGTGTAAATCATAGGCGTGACTAAAAATTTTCATATTTTAATAACAATTTGATAACAAATATTTGAACTACTCTTGAATACCAAAAACAAAAAAAAAGTGTTTAAATCAATTCTGATTTCTTCCTTTTCAAACGCAATGAAAAACTTTGTTTGCTTTTCTACAAACTGTTAAAGAAACTACTGTACAGCTCATGCTAATAAATATGAAATGAAATTGATTTTTACATCCGCATTTCAGCCAACATACCACAATGCACTTATGTGCTGTTACTTTATACCGGCAATAAGTTACAGTTATTTCCGTTTGTTGAAAGAGTACATTTCTTCATTGACTGAGCGGCTATAAATAATGTTGCAAAAATAAACACATTCTTGATTTTGTATTTACGTATTTATTAACTGATCTTAAGTATTGAACATTTATTATGTAAAGCTTTGGAAAGCAAGTTTTATCTAATTATCACATTTTGGCTCTGTTTACACTTTTGCTACTTACTAAACATTTGTTTGTTTATTCCCATAAATATAGGAAAAGTAAGATAAATAAATAAAAATAAAAATGAAAGTTTTACCTTTCAGATGACTTTGCGGTTTCCACCTGAGAGTAATACAGTAAACTGAAAATGAAAAAAAAAGCAAAAAATTAATCTCTATTATCAACAATTTGTGTCAATTATAATTTTAAACTTATAGTTAAGAAAAAAATAAATAAATCTCCTAAAATTGCTATAATTATATAATTAGTTGAATGTTGTAATCGATGATTAATGCAATCGATTTGAAGAAAATCATAACGAAATATCAAACTATGAAATAAATAAAAACGTATTTTGTGTAATTTTTAGTTGTGTAATACAAGTGCAACAAAGAAGACAAAACGAACAACACAACGGAATAACATTATGTCACGTTTTTCTTAGTAAATGTGCAGTTTTCAGCGCATTTCTATGAATGCAATAAATCTCTGTACAAACTATTCCTTATTCAACATGGTCATGTGCATTACGATTATCAATGAATCAATCCAATATTGAAATTTTTATATATAATTTGAAATTTGATTTCTTCAATATATAATATAATCTATTACGGGTTTTATATCGTGCAACGCTTAAGGCAAATGGTATATTAAGTTTATGCGGAAACGGCCACCTTCGATTATATCACTCTATTCAAAATCACCTTCTGAATCCATCCAAAAATTCTAATAATTGAACAAATCAAATTTGCACCCGTTAAAACCATTTTGACAATCTATTTACACATATAAGTAAAACTAAACTAACTGTTATGTTGGGTATTAAATGGTCGGGTATAACGGTTTATAACATTTTCACTTGTTGAAATATTATACTAACAAGTAAAACGGTATTATATTAGGCGTGCACCAAATCTAGGCTCCATCATTTACTTCTTTCATATAGTTAAGAAATAATATTGTAATTTCAATTGATTTTTGATACGTTGTGTTGTCAGAATGTAGGCGCGGAATGGTATTGAAATTGGTCAAAATTTAAAATGAGTAAAGTCGTTGAAAAGCCACGACCACAATTGACAAAAATCTAATTTTCTGCTACAAAAATTGAGCCAAGAAGTTGGAATTTCAAACACATATATTAATAATTACCGTATTACCGCTATTTTTAATTATGGCATTGGCAAAAATGGGACTACTGTCAGCGTAAAACTCGTCTTACAAGCTGATACCATTAAAATGGATAATCAATCACCACGCCCACCCCTGTGACTGTGAAGGGTATTTAAGATTTGCGCTAAACCCAATTTGGTTTTTTTTTTACATATTTTTAAATAAAATATTTATAAACGCTTTTAAACAAATGCGCATAAAATGTATTTTCCTTTCTTAACATTATTGAAAGCTTCGAATCAAGGTTATCTAGTATGAGATGACCTTTCTTTGTTGCAACTCAATAATTGCATTTCAATTATAAATTCCAACCAAATAGCTTTGTATAGTAAGCGAGAATCAATTAAACTGAATAAGAGAAAGAGATCGCAGTAGTGGTAGTGGTAAACTGTACATATTACTCCACAACAAACTATCTCAAGTATTTTTGTTTCTATACAGCATGTAACCAAGCGGGTCTATAGATTACGTTATACTTAAAATGCAGGTGTTTAAAAAAAAAAAAAACAAAAACAAAAACATAAGAAAAAATTAAAGCCGCCACACCTTATTTGTAGCGAAAAATGTACATTTTTATTCATATATTTAGGTTAAGATTATTTGGCCTCTTGATCGATTGTGTGGTTTTTGTTTTTATTCACTTTACAACTTTAAATAAATATATTGTAAATAATTTTGTAACCATGACTTTCCGTCTTTACGTCTACAGTTTAAAAGATTGATTATAATTGATTAATTTTTTCGATTCTATATTCACAAAATCCATAAAGTTTACTAATTACTGCTGCCATGAGTTTATTTTCAAATTTATACATGTTTCATGGCATCTGTTAATTAATTACCAAGAAAATGTGCAGTATTTTATAACAAAGTTGAGTGTGTTTAATGAATTTATTTGTTAGTGAAGAGAAGAGAAACGAAGCTTACTCTTACTTGCATAAGCTGAGGTCTCTGGTAAGGTAAGATTTTTGGCATTTACTTTATTTTTTGTTTTTTGTCTGTAATCACTATTGACATTTAAACTTGCCTCTGCTATCATCAACATTCAAGCAAACATTTCGTTTAATCTTAATTTATTACAGTGTAAGTGAGTATGTATTGCAGAGTGTATTTAAAGAACCAGTTATAACACAATAAACATTACAAGCCATAGATTCTACTGTTGTTGAGCTTTCACCGA
This sequence comes from Crataerina pallida, assembly GCA_949710015.1. Classification (NCBI taxonomy): domain Eukaryota; kingdom Metazoa; phylum Arthropoda; class Insecta; order Diptera; family Hippoboscidae; genus Crataerina; species Crataerina pallida. The sequence goes on from OX453290.1 coordinate 3,551,687, forward strand.
TTGACCACAAAGATAATGCCATACATTAATTAAAGTGTTGTTGTTGGTATGTGCTATGTTATAAGTAATGTTCTGGACTTGTAATCTATGTATTCAATACGAAAATGAAGAAAAAACGCTCCAAGTTAACAAGAGTTAGTTAGAGTTAGAGAGAAAATTGTTATTGTTGTTGTTGTTTTATTCTAAAATATTGACCACTTGAAAAAGGCGTTTTTGAACCATTTGGCTTTTACATAATTCATAAAAGGTAGACTTGTATCACTTTTCAAAGTTCAATCAACACTCAAACAAAAAAGAGAAAAAAAAAAAAAACGGATGTAGAAGAAATATATTCAAAGAAAAATGTTTAAATTTTCAAGAAAAAAACAAACAATTTCCTGTTATGTGTGTTTGTCAATCAAGTTATGAGTATGAATTTGATCTTTTTAGAAAATAAATAACGAAACAAAGACTTAAGTCTCTGCGCACTCTATGAACGAATATATGTCTACATGGACTTTGCTGTACGTTCTGGGTACAGTAACCGGTTATAATCTTTGGTTGGAAAAAAATTAAGTATGTCAAGCTTTGTTTATCTCACCTCATAATATTTAACCTCTTGTTGTCTTTTTACTAAAGCTGTGCGCGAAATGTAACTTCTTAAACAAGCTTATAATAAAGCCGCGTAAAAAAATATTTTATTAACATTTTTCATGTGAAATGCTCACAGGCATAGAGATTGTTGAACGATTGTTGAAAAATAAAAATAAGGAAATAAAAAACAAAATCTTACGCAACCTCCACATCTATAAAAAACAAAACAGAGGGACGCCTGCTAATTGGTGGATTTATTATATGGATAGGATTTTTTTTTATAAATTATGGGCGTGTTTGAGCTTAATATTTTAAAACTTACAACCGTGCCAATAACAGATGAACAATCGAGAGCAATTTGGATTTTGAAACTGATCAAGAAAATATATACTATGTGCGCCTCCACCTGGATATTGCTTAACTTAACAACAAACTTAGTATCTTTACATATAATAATGAATTACCTTAAGTACTTATAAAAACTGTTTCAAAGTGTAGAATTTTAATGTGTAACCGTAACGTTTAGATCTTCGAAGATGGAGAACTCTCCACCATTCACAGCAAACACAATCTATACAATCTCATATTCTTTCTGTGTAGTGGTCATAAACAAGCTTCAACCAATAAAGCTAAATACATACACAGATTTACAAAATACCGTTATTTGGCGCAATCATCTAACATGCTCATGTTTATGATCCAGCAGCAACAATCACACAGCTTCATAAGTGTGTCACAATATAATGTGTTTTGCCATTCTATTCTATTCCATTTGTGTTTTCACATATTTGCTTTACTTGTAAATCGTGTTTGGGTTTGTCATTCTAAATATGAACAGAGGCTAAGTGCCTTGTCAAACAAGAATTATTTTTATCCATATGCTGTGCACGTATGTAACATAGTGCGTAAGAATGTACGCAAACGATGAAAGGAAATATGTATGTTTTTCGTTTTAATAATATTTCATGGTTCGTTAAATTGTAATGAAGATGTTCGGGTAAGAAGGTGGGTAGCGCAGGATATGTTTACCGCTCTTGAAACGTTCAATTGAATGCTTCAATGGAGCAGAAAACATTATAATTTTATAAAATTACAATATAAATAAAAATACAATGTGTACATGTGTGCCTAGGTAAGATATGTTGTGAATTTTTTTGCAAGTTTTCTAAAAAAGTGATTTTTTTGGTATCTTTGAAAATACACATAAAGTACTTACTCTTATATTTCTGTCATTGGTTGCTGATTAAAGTCGAAATGGCCGTTTTTCATTTCTTCAAGTAGCAATGTATGTTATCAGACCCCGCCCATTTCTGGCACATCACTAGACAGAGTAAATACTAACATGTTTCCAGACTTTAACTTTGTAACTTTACTTTTGTAGACAGGAGAGATTTTAATCTATTGTAGGCGTGGCCGGCAACCCATTTCGCTCATTTTATATTGTTAGAAAGCTTTTGTAGGAGATATAAATGTTAGAGCTAAAATTTCAGTTCAATAGCTCAATTTTTGTAGCCACGAATGCTTTAATAACAAAAACTTGGACGTACAGACAGAAAATAGAACTTTAACTTTGTTTTTAATGAAAAAAATTATCTCTTTATGATCTAGAGATATAGGTAAAGGACTAAGAAACCTGCATTTTATATAAAAGGTGACGTTTTATGAAAATTTTATAGTTTTTGAAGGATATTTTCCAATTTTAGCGTTCTCATGGAAACAGAAAAAAAAACGTGATTTTTCGCCCCATCTTATTGGAATTGTGTAAGTTAAACAACTCTCTCAAAAATATTCTAAAAATACGATAAATGACCCCTGAAATATCTGAATAGAAGTGTTTTAAAAAATGGACTCAAACCATTTTTAATACAAAACCATTCTTACGGTTTCTCAACGGTTATGGAAAGATAGATAGTAAGGCATTCTGACTTATTATCTGAATGATTTTAAGCATGTACTTCTTTCCGGATCAGGGCGAATTTATACGCAACCTTTCATTTGCTATTTTAACAAAATTTCTATGAAATTTATTGAAACAACTCTGACCTCAGAAGCGAGAATATATTCAGAAGACACTATGGTTCCTAATGGATCATTTTTTGAAACTTCTTTCCTTTTTTTTTTTTTAATGATTTTTGTACAAGTGAGGTTTTCCTTTTGCGTTTAGTAAAACTGCTCAACTTGACAACTCCTGCAACTATATACCAGCCATATACAAATATGTCTGGTTTGGTGGGTTGTGCGCTCTAAATAGTTGTGTCATTATTTGAAATGTTGTTAAACTTATATGGACAACACAGCAATCCCATAATAACGTACATATATGTGTGTGTGTAACCGCTATTTATTGACCACCTGACTAGTAAAATTTTTCTTTTTACAAGGTTGTTGTTTTTATTAGAGCGAAAAAAAAAAAAACAACAAAAACCTAAACATATATGCGTCACAACTTTCACCTTGACCACTCTAAAATGTTGCCATTGATAATGATACCCAAGATGATGATGATGATTATTGTTGTTGTTGATTATAATTATGATGCTTATGATGGTTGCGGTTGTGGTTACCTTGGTTATGAGGAATATCTCATAAAATATAATATTGAGCAAATAATTTAATTTAATTTTTTTTTTCTTTTTTCTTTTTTGCTAATGTTAGCGGTAAGGCGTCTTCAAGTGTGTTTTACGACACTACAACAACAACAAACGGAAACGCCTTAGGCTTGAGTTCTTAATGCATCCGTTGTTTGGTTTTGAACATAAATGCAAGTATGTGGGTAGAACAGATTTTACACACACATACACACCATACATCAGATCTTCTTCTTTTTCTTTAATCAAGGTCTTCTTACTTGATATTTACGGTGTATCGAATAATTTATTTGTTGCGGGAGTGATGCCAACACGTGTAGGCGAGGATGGTACATGCTTAACAAATCGGTTAAAATCCACCTTAAAATTATTGACATTTCTTGAACAAAATGCATTTTACTGTAAATGTAAAGTTGAATGATTTACAATTATATACGTATGCAGTTGTATGTATTTGTGTGCAGGGTGTTTATAAGAGAGTGTGGTTTTTATATAAATCTTTAACTCTTTACAACAAATAATTAATTGCCAGGCACCAGTTCAGTGTGATTGATTCAAGTGCAGATTTTCTTCAACATATACGTACAGATGACGGTTGCGTATAAAACCGGAACTTTTTTTAAGTTCAACTGCATAAATTACATGGTGGATACGCATGAAAATGTGTAGCAGAGCGATATTGATGAATGTTGTAATTTTATAGAAAAAGTTATATTTCATCAACTTTCCCAAGTTGTTCATATATAGTCGTTAAAAAATTGAAGTGTTTCTTTTTATTGGTATTAAACAAGACTGTGTTTAGGCAAAGGGTAATGGCCTCCTTAAATTTTTAGTGAAACAAATTGTTTATAGTCTCTTTGCACTACTGCAACTTGTTCCACTCACTTGCCTTTTTACAGGTAGTTCATTATAATCTGTCATTATGAGTGAACGATAACAGATCTTTGACCTTTCAAAGAATACCACAAGCGGCAGTCTTCCATAATTTGTTTTAGATCGTGGCTAACAAACATTTTTGCCATTCTACCCCCAAAAACTAACTTAAACTTTAACTTTGAAAATCATCACAAATCGGGTCAGATTTTGATGCTTATCAAGTAAATATACGTGTAGGGTCTAACATGTTTATAGATTGTATGTTATTTTCATTGCTTAGCTTCACTGTTATTATGATGATATGATGATTTTTATTTTTAATATTTAATAGCTTCCATTTAGAGGATACGGAAATCACACGCATATATAGCAATTATTTAATTGATTCTACTCATAAATATAATAATAATAAAAGTGCTTAATCTTCCTAGACGTCTTCTTGACTTTAACAATTATGTATTGTATACAACAATCACATATACCATACGTATATGTGTGCATACATCCCTAATATTGTTCTTAAACGCACACAGAATTCGTTCATTCACCAAACACGCACTCTTACGAGTGGTTGCATGCACACATGTGAACTTTATATTATATTGTATATAAATACATTCAATTTGTCTTCAGTTGTGTGCATGTATGTGTATGTAACTAATTGATGAGAAAAGTGTATAATTGTTTAAAAATAATTATATGAAGAAGCTGACGTTTTCCACTAAACACGTTCAATATGTTCGGGTGTCGGTTATCTTGTCTAGAAAGTATTCAATGTAACAATAGAAAATATTGCCTGTTTGCAGTTGCAGTTTGAATATGAGCAACAAACACACATTCCTTTGTATGAATTTATTATAGTTTAAATATGAGAAAGTTGTAAAAATGTTAAAACAATAGTTTAACGTAATAACTGCATTGACTTGGGCGGGACAGAAATTTATTCTTTTCCATCATCTACTCACAACTGTTATATGTTTTTACACTTTATATAATAAATTGTTATATAATTAGTTTCCACAAACAACGGTTCATTCTTCTTCATTTATTGCTTTTTTAATAAATGTTTGAACGTAAAAGTTCATTAACCCACTTACTGCATAATATACGTAGCCTGCGTATGTATCAGTTTAATCGTTATGCAGCTGCATTAGGTGTTGCCAGCCGCTATGTTTTATTACAAAATTTTAATTTATTTGTAAAACTTAAAACGTTTAGTGAAAGCTTTTGATACGCTATTGAAAATTCACGCAGTACAATAAATGTCGTAATATGATGTGTTGTGAAAGTTAACAAAACAAATTCCGCTTTAGGATGATGATTAAATGTTTGTCACAGCCTTAAAGTTACGAAAATTATGCATAATCGCAATGTATGAATGATTAGAAATTTGTAGCGGTCGATGATTTTTCAAAATTACACGCCTTTCGTGTGGTGCTAACAAAGTATATAAAAGAGTACATTCGGCAAATTTTCGGCGACTTACGATTTTTTTTTTATACAAAATGGCGGCTTACGATTTTTTTTGATATGGGTATCAAATGAAAGGACTTAAGGAATAGAAGTAGATAAACCATGTATTGTCATTCTTAACATAATTTAGAGGACGCCACATTATTTCCATAAAATATTTGTGAGGGGGATCAAATGAAAGGGCTTAACGAACGAAAATCGATAAACCAAGTGCTACTATTCAGACTTGTCTATGGTGGGCGTTACAAAATTACCATTTTAATAAAAAAAAAAAAAGAAATTCAGTTACTTCTGAAAGAACTTTGAGAATAATTTTAATTTCTTGTATAACAATTGAAAGCAACATTTGCTACAGCGGCACATTTTCTAAATATATAATAACATTAAAAACATCAATCAATTTTGGGATTATAAGCGTTTTCTTGGATAATTGAAAACCTACTCTCATATTCATAGATGGCGGATGTGAGATTGTGCAATACTCATAATATATGTCTACATATACACACACAATAAACAACTGTATTGTTGTGTGTTATTAGCATTTTATTAGCATGTACCATTTATACCCGTGGTTGTGTATCATTTTAAATTTTGAACACACATTGTGTATGTGTGTTTATATTGTAAATATGCATGTGGCTCTACGTGTATGTTTTATGAATAAATTTGTTTTCTTTGCAATTTAAAAGTTACTCAACAATCTGATACGAGTACACACTGCTTGAATATAAAAATATATTCACTTTATGAAAAGATTTTGCAAAATGTTCATTTATCAGCCAAAGTGTAAATATTTTTAATAAATATAAAATATATTGAATCTTAATATCTGTCGTTCCATACTTTATAAGCCTTCTCTAGTTATTGCAATGATTATAAACGTACGCACATATTGAAAATTAACAAATTTGTTTGAAATATATTAAAACTTGAATTATGTGCTTTTTTTTTAATATTTAAGAAATAAAATATATTAAAAAAAATATACTTCAGAGAATGTTATCATGTGTTTTTAAGTATGCTCTCTATGAGGCCGTACTTCTCTTTTTCAACAAAAATCGCACATTATCTGAGCGGGTGTTGTAACTGTTATATATAATCTTACATGAGTGTCATTTTCAGAGCATACTAAGATGAAACATTAGGAGAGCATCAACAAAACAGTTGATGGGATTAATTGCATTTAATAAGTAACGGTTTTTCTCTTTTTCTTTTGCGTAATAGCAAAAAAAAAAACAAATGCTTTAATTTGCATATATGTGAACAAATGTTGAAATAATCAGTAATCAGTTCAGCCCGAACATTTAACACCCTAATGACACAAAACAAACAAGCACACAAAATCATAAAATTGAAGCAATTTTTATTTAATTATAGTGATAAGGGTATACTAAGTTTACTATATCGTTTGCAACAGTCAGAAACGAAGTACACCCTACAAAATATAAATATTCTTCATTAGCAAATTGTAAGTCATTTAAAAAAAGATCGTTTGTGTTTTCGTTCGTGATTAACACTTTCACGGTCGTAAATTTTGAGATATTGAGCAGAAATTTCGTACTCAGACTCTTCTAGTTTTTGCAAGCATATATCTAGTTAGACAAAAACGTTTGAGAACCACACCCATAACATAAAATCGGGCTAAATCGGCTAATAGCCACGCCCACAATTGACAAAAATGTATTTATGCGACACAAAAATAGAGCTATAAAGTTGAAATTTGCTAACACACATTTATAATTACTCTTTCCATAGATATATCTAAAATGGGCGTGGTGGAATAGCAAAATATTTACAAAGAACTATATTTTGTGCAAAATTTTTCTTAGTTAATTTTTAATATACCATTATAGAGCGTAATCGGTACATTCGAGACTCTCCGCAGAGGTAATGGTGTGAAAGGTATTGAAGTTTTGGTTTAAATCAAATTTAATTGTTTTACATGTTATTGAATAATTTAAGCACGTTTCAATTAATTACTTCTTCAAGTGAAACGTTGATTCAATGTTCCCTTAATTTTTTATTTTCATTTAACTCTAAACTTAATAAATAAATATAAACAAATAATTTATTACTTTACGTTTATAAAAATAAAAAAAAAATAAAAATGTCTCCTACCAGTGATTGACAATGAATATCTCACTAATGTGTGTAAAAACTATTCCCAGAATTGAATGAATAAATTAATAATTAATCACCAAGTCTATGCCACGTGGTAGTTATGTACGTCTGTACGTCTGTCTTTTACTACATAGAAGATTGAAATTTTGCTCACAGCTAGAATGTGTCTTGATTGATACTTTGTGGATAGGCTGGATATTTAAAACCAAATTCATTGCTGTCGTATGATGTATGGCATTGTCGTACTCATATTTGCTTGTAAGACATTGAACATAATCACGTAGTGAAACGCTTTATTCCGATTTCACTGAAATACGAAAAAATTGACACAACACGTAAAAATTAATATTTATTGCAAATATCTTTAAAAGTTGATTTCTTTTTGAATAATTTCTCCTCCGGATTGTCTTGTAATTGCAAAAAGGTAACATAGCGTAAAAAAATTAAGAAATGGATGTTTTCTCTGCAACACTTTTCACATGTACAGTGTATGGAGTGTGTCTAGGGGCCAATGAGTTTTTGCATTTTTGTTACTACTTACCTCTTAAACATTGCACTTCCCTCCGTAAATGCTTATAATAACAGCTTTATTGGTTTCAAGGCGTTATATCAATGACGCGTAGCTATCATGCCAATCATACCCACATATGATATTAAACACACACACACACACTCATCATCATCATTCACATATTAAATATAATTAGCTGTATATTAATTTGTTTTTATCTGCTGGACACAAAAAGCACATCTTAGATGAGATTTTTATTATAAAAGGCAGGAATTTTCCGCATAATTGTTCTTTTTCTTTAATAGTTTGCATGAAAGGTCAATGGACCGATACAGCACAATGTGCTCTTTATTGATAACAAACTGTATAGAGTGAAATAGTTCTGTTTAATCATTTGTTGGATAGAGTATGCATAGAGTATGCCACCAACAAGGAAGCATCGTATTAAATTACGATCGTTGCAACAATTTGCAGCATATGAAGATCAAAGCCTATCGCTGGTGAAAAGCTACTTAGAACAGAGATTTATTATTGATTTAGGTCAAGTGTTGGATACTTTCCACATACATACCCTGTGGGCGTGGCATGTACAACACACACAAATAAATCATTTTTCATCTCAACGATTGTGGGCGTTTCCTTTAGCAGCCATAATTGTACACTATTTGCGTGCACGTGTAAAGGGTATCCTAAGTTCTGCTTACTTTTTTTTCTTTTTTACTTGTTTACATTGAAACGCATACGCGGTTTTCTACTATATATAGCAATTTTCACTTAACACACAACAACTTTCGCTATCAAATATGTTAATAATTTTTACCCACAACAAGCAAATAAACGGACAGACAGACAAATGCGTTAAGAAAACAATGCAAGTATTAACAGGGTGAAGAAAGGAGTGAAAGAGAAAACTAGAAACAAGTAATAAGTAATAAGTCTATTTTTGGCTAAGGCCAAAATCTTGTTTACTGCTTTTGTCTATTTTTGGATACCAACCAACCAACATATAGCGACTAGGGTGGTCTGGGTGTATTAGTAATATGACTAAACTTGTAACAATTTGAGTTTATTTATATCCTCCATCGTAGTAGTGCCGGGATTTTATCATATTAAGTTGCGACACTTAAAATTAAAATTCGCTAAACATTCTTCCATTGATTTAAAAAAAAAAATTTATACAATCGAATAACACACAAGCTCACAATTTGCAGAAAACTATACTTGACGCAAAATTTAACTTGTACGTTAAGACATAATATATACAATATTATAGGGCGTAATAAGAACCATGCCACACCCACTATGATAAACTATGCGACCTAAGACAAATGTAGTTCTTTTACGCATTTCTTTATTACATTTTTACATCCACGTTAACATAGTTACAGCAAAAACACTTTTTCTTTAAACATTTCCGAAATGTTACGGAAATCCAACATTTTTGTATCAACTGTATGTTAATAATAACATAACAAATTTATGAATGGAGAATACATACATTCGTATGTGTGAAAATATTCCGTACAAAAGGATTTGCATGCATACGCTTCACAAGCATTACACACAATAAGCAAACTTTCCATCGTTAATAATTCATAAAAATTGACGGATGCACAATGTTCCTTGAGACAAATCTTTTAATTGAATAAAAAAAATATGTTAAAATTGCTTTTGTTGCAATTGTAAAAATGTGCATTAAGTACCTATACGAAATGTAGGGTGTAGCTGTCATATAAGGGTGGTGTTGTTTTTGTGTTTTTTTTTTTATCCTTTTTTAAATAGATAATTATTCCTGCAAAATGCATTCGAAGTCTGATGATTAATTTGTAACGTATTCAGCAAATTCCTTTTATCATCATCTTGGCATGGTAGAATAAGGAAAGTGTGAAAAAGTGTTTAGTAACCCATTAACCAGCTGTTAAAATGTAATGAATGCTCTGTAAAGAAAGCTGCACGGAAATAACTGTAATGTGTAAACTCGATTGTTACCCTAAATAAAAACAAGTAAGAAAACTAAATTTGACTTGAATCATAAACACCCTTCATATCTACATATACACTGGTGGGCGTGGTAGGTATATGATTATACCTTGTAGTAGTGTATGTGTTAAGTATCAGCTTGAAAGTCGTTCAGTTTTTTTTTTTTTTGTAAATTATGGGCATGTATTTTCTACAACCACACCCATTTTTTTGGTACATGAATAGATGATCTAAATATATGTACTATTTATAGCTCAATTTTTGTAATAGATAAATTGATTTTTTTCGTTTGTGGGCTTGACTCTTGATCGATTTTGCCCAGATTTAATAACGATCTGTTATCTCTACACAATTTTAGCTGAAAATATTTCATTTATTTAATTTATTAGAGACCATTTTTATGCTGATCATGTAGAGTCTTTCTCGGGCTGTTGCAAATGAAATGACAAACTAAGTATACTCTACATCGTATGTAGAGTTTATAATTATTATTATAGCATTATTCTAATTCTATTCTATATTTTCTAAAGGTGTGGTTGATCATTTAATTAAAAATTAATCAATTTAGAAGCTTTAGTTACATTTGTTTGTAAATTTCTACTACTGTGGGAACCTATTATTGTTGTGGACATTATTTATACTGTATCTAAGAAAAATGAAATGTAAAACTATGTAGTATGGTTGTATAGAAACTGCAATTACTAGAGATCACGAGGATATTGATAAAATGGTCTCAATCTCAGTAGATTGCCAATAAATATCTACCACAGACAACATTTCAAAATCGTTGAAGTAGAACACGAAAAATTATTGCTTAACAGTTGTAAAGCAACTCAATGACTCAGTCAATAAGTTAACTTGAAACTTGGACAAAAAAAAAAAAAAAAATGTAATACGTTTATAGAAACACTATTTATATGGCTTTAGCTGTTTATTTTGCAAGTGGTATAAGTTCATTTATGGCACTTTTTGAAATAAAGTTCTGCTATGTATGTAAATAAAGTTAAACAGCTTTTACTTGAAGCGAAACACTCCTCTATTACTCTATAGTCAAAGCCCCATCAGTACCTTAACTATGATTCTAACTACGAAAGTAAGTGGAGTAATAATTGTTGTAATTTTTTAATTTTTTTTCAATTTTTACACTCTAACCAGATCTTAACAGTCTGCATTAGTTTCATATTCAAACATCATCAATGTAGATCACCATGGAAACTGTTTGTACAGAGTGTGCGAAAAAAGTGATTTGAGATGCGAACGATGAGGCTCTTCTAGGCGTGTTCAAGAGAAAAATTCTCCGAACGAATCCTTGCTATATGACCTTTACGTCGTCATTGTTATAGCCCGTCGCATAAAGATTCAAAGCCTGCGATGGCTAGGTTATCTCGGTCGTATAGATGAAAGTACTCCAGGTAGGATGATGTTCGACAGGGAACCGTGAACACTTCGCTCAAGAGACAAACCGTAACTCCGTTGGAGAGTGCACAAAATTGGAGAAGACGCCCCCAAGACCGAAGCTCGTGGCGTTCTCTTTTGCAACAGGTCAAAGACCTACATTAGTTGTAATCGCCCAGTAATGATGATTCGGGATCCGAACAGAAGGAAACAATAGGCCCGTTTCCTAATTGTGGCCACTTTTTGGTTTGAAAAACCCTCGGTAATCGAGAGTAATAATCTGTAACAAAATGGCCTTGAACGCTTCACATCTGATATGGATGCATTGTGCTCCTTCATAAAATGACCCACATCGTACATTTCATTACTTCGACTAATTTCCGGACCTATGTTTGTTTTCGGACTTGAATTTATTTCGGTCAATTTTCTTCAACACCCCGTATACAGATATGTTTACAAACATGATACATATACTCGTACATATGTGTGTATATATTTATATATACGAGTATATATTTTTATACGCATTCACTTGTTATTTTTTATTGCGGTTTTCCCTTAAAGTTGGCATTACAGTCATTATTTGTCAGAGTACATATGTTACGTGAGCACACTCTGGGAAAGGTGATGATACTACTTACAATTTCATTGTTATGTTGTAATATATTGAAAGAAGTTTAAGTTCGATAGATAATCAGATCAGATAAATTGACTAAGATACTTTAGTTAGAAATGTTTCTTTACTCTATTGTGTAATCCTTCATTTCCTTATACAGACTTATCCAAATGACAACCGATTGGGTTCCACAAATCAAAGTTCAATTTTATCAATAAATGCAAGACCTTGTCAGACAAGTCACTTTGTGAAGTATCATTATATGGGGAGGGGTTCTAAAAATGGTCCGATTGGATCCAATTTTTGCTTAGCCAATTATTATGCCATTCTTTACATATTCTTATCTAAAAATAATAAGAATTGCGATTTTTTCTTATAGAAAAACTTCCATTATAATAGGACCTTATATGAAAAAGGGTTCTAAAAATGGTCCGATTGGATCCAATTTTGGCAATTAACTATTCTTTAAGTATTTTCGTCTTAAAATATTCAGAATTGCTTTCATTATAATAAAACCGTATATAAAGAGGGGTTCTAAATATGGTCCGATTCGATCCATTCTCAATTGGATTGAAATGTTTGTATCGAAATATCTAAAAAATGCATACAAATTTACTGGAACATACAGACGGACAAACGGCCTTCATTATAACATTTGAGATTTTTATTCTGAATCGATCGTTATCATAAGATATGGGCGTGGCAATTGCCAGTTTATAACATTCGCACAATTTTCATAATAATAATATTTGCCACAAATGGTTTAGGGTTTAAAAAGTGAACTGCAAACACTCAACATGAACCACTCCTGCTAAAAAGAGTCAGTATATGTTTTTTTCGTATTTTGTGTGTGTATGTGTGTGTGTGTCTAACACTTGAAACTTTTCTCAGCGAATAAAACCGGTTTACTTGCTTAACAGTGGCTATTTCTAAATTCAACTGAAACCATTCAGCTTTTTGGTTTTATTTGTTTGGGTTCATATTTATCATATCTGTTACACATTGATGACTAAAACATTGCCAATTATAAATAATAATGAATTCACATTGTCCTCTAAACAACATTGTTTGTATTAGTATTTGTTACATAGGGTGTGTGTAATTTAGCAATTCGATACTTTTGCTTATTTACACGTATTAGCTTTCACATAAAAAAAACTTTAATAGTTTTCCTTCCTCTCCTGTTTTCTTTTCTTTGACTAAATCAATTATTTTTGTTTCAATAAATATCAAGTTTCGCATATAATACAAAGCATAACTAGACGCACTTGCCAAGCATTCCCGCCGGCATACCTTTTGTGTGCTTATGAAGTTAATTCAACTTTTTTTATACGCTTTATATGAAAATTTGTATTTTAGTACATTTCAATACTAATTACACTAATTACAACAATTAAAGCAGTTGCGAAGCAATACTTTTTTTGGCGATGGATTGTACCATCTTTTTGGGCCATAAAGAACATATCTTTAAACCGCATTTCGTGGGGATATATTTTATATAAAAACATAATGGTCGGAAATATGGACCTGATTGAAATGATTTTAAAAAAATAAGTCTGCTTCTTAGCCTGTTGTGAGGTTTTTGGGCAATTTTTAGCACCCTGTACCCCGATTTCATGATTTTTCATGATTTTTTCCACATTTATTGTAAAAGTTAAAAATGTCATTTTTAACCACTTTAACCAGCTGATACGCTATTGGAGATTATAAAATATTGTTTCCAAAACTTGTTCAACCTTTTAAGGTTTGTCTTTTGTGTCGTTGTTTTTGTGTTAGAAGTAATTCCATTAAAAAAATTTATTTTTTTTCATATTATGATTTTTTTTGCTTGTGTGTTACGTGATATGAACAAACCCGTATATTTTTCAGTGTACATATGTATACAGGTGTGTGTGTGTGTGTGTGTGTTTGTTTGTGTATATTTAAAAAAGTTGCTTTTTTTAACTTTTTACATGTTGCTTACCTTTCGGATTATTTCACTGTTGAAATAACAATAGTGCCGTTGTTTGAGAAAATTGCCAAAGTTGCATGTAGAAAATAAAGCAAACAAACAAAAAAATTAAAAACGAAAACTTTTTTTAGGCAAACGTTATTTATAAACTCACTAAACTAAATCGTACATAATAGGAATAGTTTGCAAAAGCGGCGCACCGTACACTAATAGTTTGTACGCTGTGCACATAAACATGTCAATGTAAAAGAAGACATGCACCAAAATATATGTGGTGCACACGTATAAAATTGCGGCTTGCGACAATGTGTAACTTGTACAATAAGTTGTGACTTTTCTTGGCGCACAATTTCCGCTCGTTTCTCTTTTCGTTGCACATTCCCTGTATATTTAGTCACTGTGTTTAATGTTTAGTCATGTCAACTTTCGATTTTGTTTGAGTTATTGTTATTGTTATTGTTACTTTAATGCACAGATGTTTCTTTTTCACTATGTTAGCTTTTAATTATTTACATGAAATTCTGGTGACTTTTCGTTCCGTGGTCATTAAGTTGATTTATTTTTAATGTTTTTAATCTTAATTTGCATTAATATGTAAATGCGTATGTATGCATGTATTTGGTTTTATTTTCGGGCTCGTAGAAAGTGGGTTAATTTCTTTTTCATTCAAGTGTATTTAATTATAATTTTTTTTTTTTCACAGATTCAATCGAACAAATATTACTTTAATTCGGTTGGAGTTACGTTGCAGCAAAGTGCAGCTTGTTGATATTCCTACACACATGGACTACAAAAAACGATTTTTTTTAACTTAATTTCAATAAAAACACATACCGTGTTTGCATGCAAAATATATCCATACATGCATAGGTGTACTCTATTGTGAGGGATTTCGAAATATCCGCTTTAAAGCGTTCCTAAACGTTTAAACTTCGCAGCTTTACATTCGCAACTGATCTTCACCGTAAGTTTTGCAACAAATACATACCACTCGTCATAATAAGAAACTTGAAAATACAACAAAGATATAATAAAAAGAAAAAAGCAGAAAAACACAATATAACTATAAACACAACACCCCTCTCTATAATACACATAGACGACAAATAAGCAACCGCAAAGGAAAACATGTTTTTGCTCACATACAAAATGATCTACTTCACCTTTTTAGCACAGACAACTTTATACATGCTGAAGCGAAGAGCTTCGTAATTTTTTCGGATAAGCTCTCTTCGTTGCATAAATTCACAAATCTGAAATCAATAGAGAGCTGCATCAGAGACTTCTAAATATTTAGAAGTGTAATGAATGAGAGAGTCACTTACAAACTCTCTATAACGGTATTTGTGAAATATGGGATTCATATAACTACTTTTTAAACTTATTACACCCTTTCTTTTATGAGAGATCGTACTTTAAATGAAATGGTTTAAAAAATCTTAAATTTTATCTCCATTGTATGGTTTTAAAAATACGCCACGTTTCTTAATAAAAAAGAACACTACAAAGTAGATACATTACTCTTTTTCACAATTTTTTAAAGTATCTCTTATTTTGATTAGATAAATTAGTAACGGAAAATATATTTCTCTATTTGTCAGCTTTTGTATAAGTATTGACATTGTCAGAATAATTTATATTTCTAACAATTAGTTTTTGTATAAAATTGTCAACAAATTTTCCATTTGAGTTTCTGCATAAAAAAATTTCATCAAAAAGAAGGAAAAAATTATTTCAAAATGACTGATGAATTTTGTAAAGTAACACGAAAGAAGTGGATATCACGTAAAAGTCTAACTAGAATACAACAATGTGTCAACGAAAGCTATAAAAATGGTTCCGACGTAGACGTGGAGAAATTCCTTAAGTAATTATAATTGGCTACCTATACATAAACCAATACCAAAACTATAGTTTTAGGAAATTACAGTCCGTCTGTTTGCGAATGGAGGATGATGATTATTTTATACAAGCCACGAGCACTTTAACAGATATTATGGACAAACTGAAGAGAAATGTTGATGATTGCAGCGATGTGACAATAAAACGTTTGGTTTGTTTTGGCATTGGTCCATTCACGCACAATTTTCAAGCGTTTCACCAGCTGGCATTTATTTTAAGTGTGCAAAAGTATTTCCATATACCTGAGGCCATATACTTTGATCCTGTCTTTGGAAAACGTGACGGAGAAATTTTACAGCGTTTAAATTGTGCGGTAATGCCGAATAATTGTGAAGCCAAATATTTAGCTGATATAAACACCCTGTTCTATATGCCTCACTGCCCTAACAATTTAACCAATAATTTGCTGTGGCGAAACTGGCGCAGAGAAAATCTAAGCAACATAATATTAATCAATAATAGTTTTGAGAGCTTAATAAGCTCTAAACCCGAACGAATATTAAGTTTAGATTCCAATTATATACTGAATATAAATCCATTTACTGAAGAACTAAGGCTAGATGATGATTACAAAGTTCGTAATGTATTTAATGATTTATCTGTACATATCTTCCCTTTGAAAAAGCTCCCCAAGAAAGAATCAGATTTTTGGACAGTGGGAGAAGCACCCATATATAACGATCCAGAATTGATATTTAATGTGTTTCGTTCATTAAGAATTAAATAATATGTATTTGAAATTGATATGGAATATAAAGGCACCCCAGACTTGTACAAATAGTTTTTTAGCGCTTTTCTATTATTTTTAAAATTCTGTCCAATTTAGCATTTTGCTGTTGTTCAATTTCTGTTAAATGTTGAATACTTTCCTCCAACGCTTTCAAACGTAACTCTATATAAGTGTTGGTGGAAGTATTCAGTCCAGTAGTCGAACTATGATCAAATGGTTTCATTTGGGAGCAACCTGGATGTATTAGGTTGTTGGCATTAGTTGCAGACATATTGCAGTTAGGTTTAAATTTTAATGATTCGAAAAGTTCCATGCATTTCTTCTGGCCTGACGATGGCCTCTCCTTATTGTTTTTCAAAATATTTTGTACATTTTCAATATTAATACTAGACCCTGCTGGGTTTACAAGGGTTGTTATACCATGAGGATTGGGTGCCCTATGAATACGTAATCCGCATATGAAAATCTCCGTCATATGTGTTATAAACTAAATAAATGGAATTGAATTAAAGTTTCAAATAAGTGGTGGGACTTACTCTAACGGCAATATCAGTTATACCGGATTTTTCAATTTCCACATCATAACGATAACATACTAATTCGCCATTGTCATCCGAGTCATTTACCAATTGTCCGTAAATTGTTTCAAAGTATTCCCGCAATGGACCTTGAAATATTTCCACTTTTGGAACGTTACACATCATATTGAAGGCTTGTATTTTATAGCGTGGAAATATTTGTATAATCAAGTCACATTTTTCCGTACTTGTGTCAGGTTTAGAGAGTAATATAGCTTTTTCCTGAACAGCCAGATCCTCCAGAGAGGGCCTAAAGGAATTTTAATATATTACCCTATATATCTGAAGCCTTTATCCAGCGAATTTATACCTGATGAACACATCGGTGTCGGCTTCTTGAATTTGCGCTGCTTTCGATAACTCACAGCCAGCCTGTATTTGCCAGTTGGTACTTAATGTTAGACAATCTTCATCCATTTTGGCATATACTCACTTTATATTTTTTAACTGATTTATTTCATTAGTGTACTAAGTTATCAACGATTGTTTGCCCAGTAATTTAACAGTAATTTATTTCGACAGGTGTTCTTTGCCGCGGATCAACAGATTGGAATAATGTGAACACAAGAGGAATCCTTTTTTTATAATTACTTCCTATATCAATCCAATAAAAATGATTTAAAGGCTGAATTTGTAGCTCACAATTTTACTTGGGATGACTTTTGTCTCATTCTCCAATACGCTCTAAGTAGAATAAAATTATAAAAATATTTTTAAATTTAATCTTGCTCATTAAATATTTATATTTCATTTCATTTCGTTACTTTAAAAACATTGGCAACACTACTAATATGCGAACTGCACAATAAACGTTTTGCAATAACCTTCAATGCTACTGCACAAGGTCACTTTTGACATTTCGAAAACTGCGTTTTGTGCAGTGCGAGATTGTTTTTATCAAAGGGTTGTTGGATTAAAGGATTGCTCTAATATGGCAGGAACATATAAAATTGTTATGGTACGACATGGAGAATCTGAATGGAATTTAAAAAACCAATTTTGCGGGTGGTACGATGCAAAATTAAGCGATACTGGTAATATGACACCATATAGATTATAGATGTCAACATTAAATTGGTTATTTTATTGGTTGAAAAGGCAAGAAGGAAGCGAGTGCAGCGGGAGATGCTATCAAAAAAGCCGGTCTGCAATTCGACATAGCCCACACATCTGTACTTACCAGGGCACATGAAACGCTGTGTGCAATTTTGGAAAAGATTGGCCAAAAGGACATTCCCATATGCCAGACGTGGCGTCTCAACGAACGTCATTACGGTGGTTTAACGGGCCTCAACAAGGCAGAAACCGCAGCTAAATATGGTGAAGATCAAGTAAAAATATGGCGGCGTAGTTTTGACACACCACCTCCAGCCATGGAGCCAGATCATCCATACCACAAAACTATAGTAGAGGATCCACGCTATGCCAAGGAACCGAAAAAAGATGAATTCCCCATGTTTGAGTCTTTAAAGTTAACCATTGAACGTACACTGCCCTATTGGAATGACACCATCATACCCCAGATGAAAGAGGGTAAACGCATTTTAGTTTCTGCACATGGCAATAGTTTACGCGGTATCGTCAAACATTTGGACAGTAAGTTGTTATTAAAAAACTCATACATAAATATAATGAATTATAAATAAGAATATTTCAGGCATGTCCGATGATGCCATAATGGGTTTGAATTTGCCCACCGGAATTCCTTTTGTTTATGAACTAGATGAACATTTTAAACCCGTCGTTTCAATGAAATTTCTGGGTGATGAAGAAACTGTCAAAAAAGCCATGGAGGCCGTGGCGGCTCAAGGCAAGGCCAAATAGAAAAAGTCCAAAATTACTTACTGCTCAATATCCTAATTATTGTAATTTGTTAACTATATTTTATTAAAATGTTACTTTGCCTTACATTCGGAACAGAGCTTTCAACTTTATTTCTTCTTATGCTTCTTCTCACTTCTGGCAAATTCCATGCCCGTAATGCATTTTGGCGATATTTTGTATGTTTCAGTTAACAATTTGTAAATGAAGCGTATTTGGTTTCCCTGAATCTGTAGCATTTCTTGTTTCTGGTTTGGCAGTGTAATTATGGTTGTACTGGCTGCTGCTCCTTGTTTGCACAATTTTATGAATTCTGTCATTATTATGCCGTAGCACTCGATATTACTAACTAGTGTTACTTTCTTGTTGCCTGAACGTGTTGCGATTGACATTTGAATTATTGGCTTCTTGTTCGAAATATCTTTGGCCATACACATCTGATACGTGTGCTCCATTTCGGCAATGACCGCTGAAACAATTTTGTTAAGAGTGCCAGTTGAGAACTTACAAATACTTTGTAACGTTTTATCCAAAATGTATGATTTGTCCGTACTCGCTTCTTTGGTCACCAGCAATTTCTCCTTATTAATATATTCACGTAATATTTTTTTGATTTGTGCAGCTGGTACACCTTCACCACGTTTATAGTTCATTTTTGTAAATAAGGGAGCTGTGGTGTCCGTAACTGTATACAGTTCTGTAAGTTCGGTTTTAAAAAGAGGATTTTGATTTGGACCCGATGTGCTGGCACCTGTCGCCGTAGTTTTCACATCAGTTATAAAATTTACTAAAACTGGATGCTCTAAATCAATGGACGTGATTTTGTCAATACCTTTCACCTCTTCTCGCACCACAATAAAACCTTCTTTTATCATTTCATTAAGAAAATTCGATAATTTCTTATATTTAGTTTTTTTTAAATCCAACGTTTGTTCGGCCTCCGGTACCATATAAAGCCTGTAAAAGTTACTAGTTAATAGTGGTAATTGCAAGGACTTTCCATGATTTTTCAAAGCTGCAAGAAAAGCTCTTTTTAAAATACTTTCCATAGTCAGTACATTGCGAGTTTCTTCAGCAATCTTTTCATCGTTTATTACAAGATTCGTTAAATCATTTAAGCTTTCCTGTGAATTTGCTAAAGAACCGGTTTCTGGCCTAGTGGTGTCTACAGTTTCTTCTTTTATTTCTATTCGGAATTTTGAATGGTTTTTTGCACCTAAAGGAGGGAAATCATTTATGCCACCAATGGTATTAGTAGTAGGGGCTGGTACTTGTTGGGCGAGTGATGGCTCATGACTCCATAATTTGTCACCGAAACTATGCAAAATTTCTACGGCTATACCACGTCCACCACTCATATATAAATCATCGCTAGAACGGGTTAATTGTCCTACAGCTATTGCTTTAGAGTTTGTAGTCAAATTAATCGCCACTAAAATGAATAATTCACGCAAACTTTAACAAAATGAATTCTTCATTGAAGCAAAGTCAATTTTCATACTCAATTGTCCTTTTCTGTAGTGCCCATACATATTCATACCGGTTCCTTGTGGAACTACACCCGGTAACATCAAATCAGCTCCATTGCTAATCCTAGGCAGGACATCGGGATGCGTTGTAAAATAACAAAGTAAATCATCTACCTTTTTGTTTACATAGTAAAACATATAAATTTTGGATTCTCGAGTTGTATGGAAAAACTTACTTACTTGCCACAACATGTACACAGTGGGCACCAGGACACCATTTTCTATTTCGAAAAACATGGGCAACTTATCAATACAATAAACCAATGTCTGATTGTTGGCATGTGTAGTCAATTTTAAAAGGCTAACGTTAGCTTTAGCCGGCACCAACCTTTCTGAATTAACATTTGGAAATGCCTGTTCCAAACGTTGGCGCAATTTTTTTACATCCGAACCTTTAACTGGAACATTGCTTTTTAGTTTATATGGCTTTAAAAACATTTTCACCGAAATTTAAACAAATTTATACAGTAAAGGGGAAAATGCGAAATTTGTTTCTATTGCAAATGTAGGTGCGTGAAGTTAACAATTAGGAAGAGTTTATCAAAAATAGAGCTGATATCACAATTATTTAGTTGAAAATCGAAAATTTATTGTTTATATGTGTGGCTTTCCTTTTTTTTTTTTTTTTTTTCCTACTATGACTAAGCCAAATAAGCATGCACGAAGAAAGTAAAAAAGTGAAAAAATTTATGTATGTATTAAAAAATAATTCTTTGGTAGAGTGTGATTCATAATTTTACTGCAGACTCCGTCTCAAGAGCGGGTTTGTATTTTATGTTTGCATGACTTTTATCTGTTTGAACCAAAGAATTTCATGTCTGTGGTTTTAGATATCCCTTCCTTTCCAACCCTTTAATATAAAAAAAAGAATGATTTCCAAAGATTACTTTTCGAAGGTTGGCAACACGATTTATTTAATTTTTGCCTTTCTCTTCTATCATATATATTATATTCTTAAAAACCTGAAAATTTCATAAGATAATTATTTAAGTTACTTCATATTACACGTATTTGCTTCCAACAAGATGATAACATTTGATATACAGCCACTAGTAGTGGCTTTTATTACAGTTACTATTACTGGCGGTGTAATAGCGAATCCGGACGAGCACACCTGGGTAGAACCTGATGCGTGGTCAAGAGAATATGAAAATGTTAAATCTACAAACCCAAAATGTGAATGTGCGTGTGAAAAAAAAATTGAAACAATATGTCCTAAAATAGAAAGGACGCCGGCAGATGTTGAAAATGCCGCTACTTTGCTTTATTATAAAAGATTGATACGACTTGTTCTTAATCGGAAATATATGAAAGTAAGTAACAAAGCATAGGTGCGTAACATTTACAGCTTACGTTGTATGGTTATGTATACGATTTCGGCCTAACTAATATAATAAATATAAATATATATGTAGAGAAGGGGATATGTTTAGTGAAATGCATATTGATGACATCATATGTACAAATTGTGTATAAACAACATTTTTTAATTTGTACATATTACAATTTCCATGTTGCAGGAATATTCCCGTTACTGGTATGAAATTGGCATGGTTTTAAGTGCTACCAAGGATCAACTGGATAAATTAGAACAGACACAAAATCCACGTGATTTGGATGCAGTTGTCACAGACATATTTAGCACTATAAAGCCAGTTCGTTGTAATAGAGACAACGTAGAATCTAAACCAACAGGCTTTAAGGCCTTGGTTTATAATTTATTTAGAGATATATTCAAATTAATTAATAGTTCCGAGGTAAGTATGAGTATGTGTTGTGCTTTGTTGTTTTTTGTTTTTACCTCAAGGTTACATAGTTATGACAAAATACTTAATAGTTATGTAATTGAAATATAATTCCTTGAATTGTGTTCAAATAATTCGCAGGTGCGCTTTATTCTCATATGGTTCCTACTAATGATATGTGGCTGGCTCTTTAGTCCACGGGCACGCATCAGCTATTTTGCTCTGGTATTTACCGGAATGCTTCTCTTTGGATACCTTCACACTTATCTGGAATGCAATCGGGTGAATAAATGTAAAACAATAAAAAAAAACATTTTTTTCTAAAACAATTTCCGGAATGGAAATATTTTATATCATCAGAAGCTGCAAGTAGACGAAACTATAGAAAATTTAAAGATAAGAGAAGCACAAAAGCCGAAGCCTTGGTCTCTGTTCGGCTACATAAAAAGTTGGTTCGTCAGTTCTAATGATGACAACGTCTTAGCGGACACAATTAAAAAACTTGAGTATGCATTGTTGCAACAATGAGTGCCTAATTCAAAAACCTTCATAAACTTTTTTATTCCATAGAAAATCGACAAAAATTAAATTGGGATTCTGTCGCCCAGATGATGTGTTTATTATGTATTTTAATGATATCTTTCTTAAGTACATAAGGGTGCTGTTAACCGAGTGCGCCGTCTCCATAGAAATGCTTTGGCGTACTTTACCTTTTCCATTTAATCTGTTTGCAACACCCATGCTCTTAGGGGCTGTGGCATACCTAATAAAACTCATTATTGTACATATAGTCAGTCAGGCTGCTTGGCTACAGATTGTAAACCGTCGCGGTAATTCAAATTTTAATTGTCCAAGTACACATGAAGATCGTTTATCAGGTGAAAATTTAAAAATATTATTAACAGCAATTGCGCGGTTGAATAACGCACCTTTAGCTGTGTCGGGAGTGCAAGAAGTTAAAGATGCCATTGAATATGTAACGAAAAATAAGGAAGATATCACACAAAGTGCACAGAAAACATTGCCAATATCAGGTACAAAATTAAAGAGTATTATACAAGACATTGTGGATACATCGATAGTTACTGTAGAAGATGTGCCTGATAAATAATAAAAGGCATTCTTTCCGTTCTAAGTATTCATTTAATTTTAAGCACATTGTCTTGTCAAGTTCATTATTGTTTCTCATAATGCTTTCAAGTTATTTCAAGATTTATTATATATTGTACTAACACACACAAAATGCGGTAAACAATAAATTTATTTTATATTACAACCTACAACGCAGTACACGCTACAAAATGTTGAAAAAGATCCATAAATTCCGTCAATTTTTTATGATAAAGAATAAAAGAACTATAAATGTATGTTGCTTGATATAAACAAATGAGATTTAGCTTTCAATTTGGAGACAAACAACACACAAACAACAATACAAATTCCGCGATGATTGATCTTGATTGAAAGTAAGATTCCTTCAGCCAGTTGAATATGAAAGAAGTTTAATTGAAATTTAGAAGCATTATACCCACCATCACCCGCATATGGGGGTATATATCATTTTGTCAAAATGTTTGCAACGTTCAAAGGAGGCGCAACATATACTCGTATATATTTTCAATCAGCATCGAAAAACTTGGCAGCGTTGTTAATAGTTTTCATTGAAATAGCATAAAATTTATTAAAAACATTAAAAAAGAATAACTTTTCCATATCACCACCTTGTTGACAGCCATCAGGCATCGCTTTTTTTACTTGCTTTAAGTTAAAAAAAAAAAAATAAGAAACTATTTTGAGAAATTCCTTTTTCCAACAAAATTCTAGCATGATCGGATCGCAATGTATTCGATTAAATAAACTTGTTTAAATATTTCATATATTTTGCTTTATTTATTCAACTATTATTGATTCATTGTTATTAATTTCGATATATATAATAATAATTATAATAATTAAATTTTTAAATTTTAGTATATTTGTAGTATGTATGTATTTGTGTGTATGCGTTTTTTTTTTTTTTCTATTTTTGGCTTATTTGCTACACATATTATGCGTTGCTCATGTTTGCACACATGTTTGCATGCATGTGTGTGATTAATGTGTAACTGTTATTATTTCAATTGCGTTTACTTTTTATTGTGTTTAATGAACATCTCAGTATGTATGTATAGTTAATTGTGTGTGTTTAGTTAATTAATTAATTAATGAATTAATTAAATTAATTAGAGAGCTGAAGTATAAAGTGTGTAAGGAATTAACTTTTTAATTGAATACTTAATTTCTTTGGAATAGTTTTTTTTTTTTTTTTTTTTTTAATAATTATTTGTTTAATATTTTTATAATATTTTCATATTAATTTTGATTTTCTTTTTTAATTATATTGAAATTTATAAATATTTATATATTGCAGATTAAAGCAACTCTATATTATATTCTGCAAATAGTGTATTCGATTGAATTCAAAATTGTTAAATTTACAAAATTGTTTTTTAAATGTTTTATTAAGGTTTCGTTTTGAAATTGTTGTAAATTTTGTTTCTTTACGTGCTTATTTTTACTGTTATTTTAATTTGTATTGAGCTGAAGGATTATAATTGAAATAATGATTAGATAACGCAGCAAACTATGAATTTGTTTCTTGGATATTTTTTGTTTGTTAAATTTTGTTTTGTATAATTGTTGTTATTTCTAATTAATTAATTAATACAAAGCTAAATATATATGTATTATTCGTTGTATTTTTTTTTTGTTTTTACTATAAATTATGTGAATGAAAATGTTTAACATTAATCATAAATTTATTTGTGAATCATTTTTTAGGCATTTTCTTTTAATTTCTATTAATTATGCATTATGTAGAATATGGTAAATGGGGATGTGTACGGTATTAGAGAGCACTATAATTTATGGAGAACGATTCTGTTTTGTTTTTTCTTATCAGATAAGGTTCGTCGTGAATTAGAAGCATCAGTTGGCTGATAAACGTTCGGACTCTACACAATTTGTGCAACAAGTTCAAGAGATTCTTGATGAAGGACTTTTCGAAAGTCCATTGCAAGGGACCTAAATGAGTGAATAATGCATCGAGTTGGGTACGAGAACCTCCGTTATGCGCAGAGAACAGTTTATATCGGCACTATTGAATAAATGTATAGTCTAGGAATATATAAGTTTTTATGTCAATGTGTCCTCAAATATCGTACGCATCC
The DNA here is from genome assembly GCA_949710015.1 of Crataerina pallida. Taxonomy (NCBI): domain Eukaryota; kingdom Metazoa; phylum Arthropoda; class Insecta; order Diptera; family Hippoboscidae; genus Crataerina; species Crataerina pallida. Next base: position 3,577,288 of record OX453290.1, read on the forward strand.
TGTACATATGCAAGTATGAGAAATGATATAATAAAATTATAATTATTAATTTTAAAAATATATATAAAATAAATTATTTGTGTGCTTGTATTGGATTGAATAATGCATAATAAGAACTACTAATCTATTTATAAAATATTGGTCCTCTAGTAAACTTTTTTTCTGTTTTCTTGTAACAATAAAAATTTCAAACTGCTCTTTTATACCCTCCACATAAGAGTATGGGGCTTATTAAGTTTGTCATTCACTTTGTAACACCCAGAGGTCAGGTGATCATTTGAATTAGGAAAAAATAGTCAAGAGCCACGCCTACAATCGACAAAAATATATTTATTTCCTTATAAAACATTTAACTATTATGTATAAATTTGTCATACCTAATTATAGTTAACGACTCACCCTTCGATGGGTCACAAAAATGCGGCCACAATTTACAAAAAAATAAAAGAAAAGCATAAAACTCAACTTCAGCGCGTAATTATGTACCAGCCACGCCCACATATATATAACCTTCCACTTAGGGGACGGCGCCTATATGACCACCGTGGCCGTGGTTAGAGAGGGCTAGAGGGAGGAGGATAGGAGGAGCAGTGTTTATGAACATTCGATTTAAACTGGTGCATACTTGGTGTGGCGTGAAACATCTCTGCTGTTAAATGGTTGCAAAGATTGTGATGTAAAGATGTGGAGGGTGTTTAAAATTTGGCCTCAGCCAAACTTTTTTACTTGTATGTTCGCAATATCGATAAAGAAAGAGAGGGAGAGCTTTAATTGAAAGATTTTAATTTTACAGTTAATTATACATGCAATGCGTATATGTTTGTTGTTATTATTGTTGTTATTGTTGTCTTACCAAATTACCTTAAAAATAACAGCAATAATTCTAATAGTTTTTTAAAGCTTTTTTTCACACATTTCTTTGTTGAAAAACAAACATTTTATTTGTAATGTTTTTATGTTAAACGATATATAATCAATTAATTTTGATAAATTGAATATGTAAAATAATGATGAAAAGTAATTATTAATATATTTTTCAGCAAACAATGGTTTAGTTTTAATATTTTTTTAAATTTAAACATAATGTGATGAAATTTTTCTCTCCCATCATGTAAGGCACAATATAAAAGAAAACTTGCTTATTTTTTTAAAAATATATATTTATACCTTTTAGATAAAATGAAGGGCATACTAAAAGCTTGACATCATAAACAGTTTATGTTCTTGATTAAAGACAAAAAAAAAAAATGTCTTTCTTTCCGTCTGTACGTTCCGTCTGTACGTGAAAATGTTGGTCCTAACAATTATAATTAAAAATGGGACAAAATCGGATACCGGCTACACCCACAATTGGTTTTTTCCCCAGCACAGTTTAGGTGAATAGAAATTTATGAAAAAATACATTTAATAAGGGAACATAAAGCAACTAAAGATAAAATAAGACGTTCATACAAGCATCCTATATTTTTGTACATGTATCGTCTCATCTCCATTCGGCTTAAACTTACAGATGGTATTACACATGAATTTTCATAATGATTCTTTGCGTTAAATGTTATTTAGGAATATATGTATTATACGCATATTATAGGCTTTTATTTATATGTATATTGTATATATGTATACGTATCTATATGCATTTATATGTATATGTAAACAAAATATATATATGTATATATCCTTATAAAATGTTTTAAATGTTTTGTGTCATTATGAATCCATATGTAAAATAAATCAAAATGTCATTGCTGTTGATATGTATTCAATTGTCGTTTATATATTTGTTATGTACATTAAGTACAGGCGTTGTTGTAACGGAACTGTAAAATCTGTTAGAACTGTTAGAGAGTCATAACACAACTTAAGGAAAATAATTTATATCGCATAACTGGTATGTGTACAGAATGTTATTGTTGTATGTGTTTGGGAATAGAGCGGAGCACACAGTTTTGAAAGGGGTCAAAAAAGAGATCTCTTTCTTTCCAAACAAATTTACGTTCCAAGTATTTTGAAAATTATCACCTGTAAGTTGATAACAAGAATACTCGTAGACAGACGGACAGACAGACAAAGTAATACTAAATATATCGACATCGATATTGGTGTCGCTGGTTATTAATTCCCTTTGACCTCCACCAGAGCATGGATTATAAAAATAAAAAAAAACACCCGCCATGGTTTCTGGTATTATGGAAGGTGACAATCTCATATATGTCGTTTGTGTCCTTAGCCTATGATCGTTAAGGGTGAATTTTTTTTCATCTTAAGGGTCAATTGTTATATAAAATAAAAATGATATCGATTTTCTTTTTTCAAGATTTCAAAATATACTGCATGCTGGTGTAGGGTATAATTATAAACAATATGACTTAAGATTAATAGTTACGGGTGGAAAAATATATTGTAGTTGAACTGTTTTTCATCCATCTTCCTCATCCTTACGCACACACTTTTGCTGTCTATCCGTGTATGTATGTACATGTGAATGTGTGTTGTGTGTGTTGTGTGTGCAGTGGTGTAATAAATATAATTGATGGTGGTGGAGTATGTTGAGGATGTTGTTGTTGATGATGACATTGTCACTAAAAATTTCACTTACATTACGGTACATTTCTCTTTGGTACCGCTCGTACTACCCTCTTCATTTTCCGCTATAGCACCGTTACTATTCTCTTTGGCTTTTTTCTCCTTTTTTTGCTTTTTTTGTTTTTTACTATCCAACTGCAAGGATACTGTGCGAGTCTTTTCCATATTTAATAATTCCTATTGACAACAACAACAACAAAAAACAATAACAATAACAATAACAATAAGATCATAATAAAATAACATCATTGTGTCCATGTGTGCCATGCCTTGCCGACGACATTTGACTTTGAATTACAAGCCAATAAATTATTAAATGTACAATAAAAAGAAAACAATTTTGTCATTTAAGTGGTTTGTTTTCGTTTGTATTTGTATTGGTGGTATATGTGGTATATGGTATATGATAAAACGTATGCGTGTATAGGAATTGAAAACTTGCCTGAAATAGTTCCGTGACATTGTGATTGGTTTTGGCTGAGGTTTCCATAAATGATATATTCCAGTTTGTAGCCTGAGCCTTGCCCTCTATTTCTGCTACTTCGCGTAATTCAGACGGCTCATCACACTTATTGCCTACCAACATAACGGGTATATTTGGTATTTCTTCACCCTTGATTTTTAAAAGAAAAAAATTATAATAATAAAATTGTACATACACACACACACACACAGACACACACACACACAACATAAATTAATAATTAAAGTGTAGAATTCGTTTTGTATTTATAGCCCGCACCACTTGTGGAAAAGTGTATATAATATTTGTGCTGATGTTTGTAGCAGGTCTGTCCTTCTGTCTGTCTTTTAAATAACTACTTGTGCTCAAGGTTTTGGCCACAACTGTTAACATATTTTCATAAAATTTGGTACAAAGAGCATATATATGTTCTTAAAGATATTTACTATTGGAAATGGTTTGAATTGGACCATTTTTAAGACCCCCCCTCCATATAACTCTTTACACGACGACCATTCTTATTTCTTTCTATATTTTGCCAAACTTGATGAAAAATAGTTAATTGGCTTACTATTGAACTAAATCAAATACGGATCCTGTCGGACTGTTTTTACAATCCCTTGTAGGAACTACAAGTGGTGTTGAGCTGGACTTGTTTTACAATAATTTACGAAAATATATAACAAACCTTAAGCTCTTTAATTACAGTCCATATAGGCTTCAATTCCTCTAAGCTTTGCTTAGAGCATACGGAGTACACCAGAATAAAAGCGTGACCCTTTGATATCGATAGTCGTTGCATAGCTGGAAATTGATGTGATCCGGTTGTATCAGTAATTTGCAGGGTACATATATTTTTATTGCAACTTATGACCTGTCAATTGAATAAAATTTTAAATGAATAAATTTGGACACCAAACATTTATTTCGCATATATTTCTACAACTATTAAAAGAAATACAGCGCCCTGGTGACGCCACGACGCCATTTTAAAATATCACAATTAAAATAATTTCATAAGATCTTTGAACAGATTTAGATCAACTAAAAATGTCAACGTAAAGTGTGATAGCGGCTTGGGGCAGTGAGGTCTGCTAACACTGTCATCAGCCAGTCTTTATATCCGTTTTTAGTTAAAATTCTTACTGAAGCCAAATTGGTGATGCTGACTAATTACACAATTACAAATGCTAAGCATGTATCTGTCTGTCTGTCTGTCTGTTGGTACGTGAGTATTTTATAATATTTCTTATTTTTCCTTAAAGTCACTAAAAGCAGTTGACCTTGAAGTGTAAAGTAGGTAAATAGTCCGCACAGTTATCCTTTCATTCTATGCATACTGACGTGATGACGGTGATAATAAACTGAAGAGGCGACTCATTTCATAAACGTAAAGGCATTTGCATACGACGCGTATATTATAAAATATTATTATCATTACTAACTCGACCGCAAAGGACTTCATTTGAAAGTGAAGTCAAATGACATTTTATATTAAATTTAAAAAGCATTGTAGAATAGATTAAAATAGAATATTATGGAAAATAATAACAGTACCTGGCGATATGTGTCCTCAATGGTTGGAATGTAGGATTCACGGAACGTTCCTTTTATGAAGCGCAGCACCAATGAACTCTTCCCTACACCGCCCGCCCCGAACACAACAACTCGATAGTCGTTGCTTTGTTCAGAGCGGGTAACTTGATTCTTTTGATCCGTTATTTTGAAGCTTTTCCAATCTGTCAGCAAATTCCAAAATTCCAACACTTCCTACGAGCTTTACGAAAACTGCTCAGTTGAGGCTGGATTGGCTTGCAGTTGATGGATTATTTATTTATTATTTTAAAGTATAGTTGTGTATGCCTTATGTGTTGTGTATATTAAATTTTAACTTAATTGCGACCATATGTTATAAACAAGATGCATTTCATTGATTGAGGAGGCATTTTTAGTACGGCTTTATATTAATCGTTTGTATATGAAAAGGATTAGACAACCTACGTGGTAAGGAACATATATATGGGTTTATATATTTGTATATTCGCAGGTATTATGCTATAGTTCATTCACAAACACATTGTCATTGGCATGAGAGTGTGATTTGTGTAGGTGGGTAGGGTGTGTTCAATATTTTTTTTTATAACATTAGAAAATGTTGTTTTTAACAAACTTTTTCAACAATCACACAATAATCGAAGACTGAAATGATTTTATTGTACATCACATGACCAACAGCATAACTAAACGCATATATATTTATGTAAAAATTTATTTAGAAGCTGATTAGTATTACATATCTTTTCACTTTTCTTATTTTGTTGCTTTTATTCTATTTATCTTACTTAGTATCTGTGTAGTGTGTTTTTGTCGACTTTTCGTTGATTAATTTTTTTACAAGAGCGAAAAACAGTTTACACTCACGCAATAAACGGTATTTTGGAAGTAATATTGACCTGTGCCGTGTGTATGACTGAAGATATGTTTTCAAAGCAAAATTCCCAAAGCCAAGATATTTGTGGATGAAAATGCCACCAAAAACGACAGACCGATTGATTTAACGGTGGTTGCGAAGTATAACGGCTAAGCAAAACCTGCGCACAAATTCCACAAATATCCTACAATTCACAATAGTCTCTACTTAATTATATTACTTAGAAAATGCACTCAATGCACACTCTTACAACTTTTGAAGTTTTTCGGAAAGTTAATAATTTAGCTGGCACCCTGAACATTTCCGGAAATGAAAAATTATTCCTTTGCACATGAACTTTTTTTGCCAAGTTCTAGCCAGAAATAAAATAATAATAAACATATATTCGTCTCCTTCGAATATATGACTGGGAAAAAACGAACTAGATGTGTTTTATTTCAAAAGAATAATTTTTTCATATGTATTTATCAAAGTATGGAAACGTGGAAGCGAGGAGTATGCATATGAAAATCAATAAGAGAAAAAGAGATAAATATATTTTTGATGAGCGAAAAAAGTTCCGATTACATATTTTGTATTTTTAGCGTTGCCAACTTTTAGACGCCCTTTAAAATAAATAAGGTTGTGTGGGCTGCATTATATTCGAGTGAACGCATTTAAATTTTATAATAATTCAAAATGAAATAAATGAAAATTTAATATATTTTATATTAAAATTTAAAATAAATAACTGTAATATTTATAAAATAGTTAGCATTGTACACATATTTGATTTTAATAGTTTTGTAATTTTAATTTTGGCACGATATTCATGCTGGTTAACTCTTGGAACAACAATTTACAAGCGTAGGGCATTGATATTTTTGAAACGTTTGCCGACGATTGACAAAAATGACACCACGAACAATAGGCTAAACGACCGCAAACTTTGCAAACATCAACATCAAAAGCATCCGAAGATATCATCAGACGTTCCATAATTAACATACTGGCACCATAGGATATTAAACAATCTCTTTCCATTTCACCCAAACGCAACCCACCTTCACGACTACGGCCCTGGGTAGGCTGGCGTGTTAGCACTGCTTTTGGGCCTCTAGCCCGAGCATGCATTTTATCTTGGACCATATGTTTCAATTTTTGATAATATACCGGTCCCGAGTAGATGTACGCTTCCAAAGGTTCGCCAGTTATGCCCGAATAGAAGAAATCTTTGCCCATATAATTATATCCATGTTTGAAGAGTTCATCTTGAATGTCTTTGCATTTGGACCCGCCAAAGGCGGTACCATAGTGAAATTTGCCCTCTAGAAGACCAGCTTTGCCACCCAAAAGTTCTAACGTTTTACCCACTGTCATGCGGGACGGGAAACCGTGTGGATTCATAATCATGTCAGGACATATACCAAAGTCGTTGAAGGGTAGATCTTCTTGATCCACAATTAGACCAGTGACACCTTTCTGGCCATGCCGCGAACTAAACTTATCACCAATTTCTGGGCGACGTGTTTGCCGCAACAGAATTTTGATGAGAAAATCTTCATCTCCATTGGCAGACACCATCACCTTTTCTATATAACTGGTCTCCGGCCCTTTATACGTTATGGGTACTGGTGTATAGGACACCTTTAACAGCAACAGCAACAGCAACAAAAGACGAATTAAATAAAAAAATTTGCAAAACTCTACGAATGGTTTTTAATTTTTCTTTACCTGTGCAGTCTGTCCACTCTGTTCTATGGGATTAATTGAAGTCACTGCAGGCATTTCTTTATTAATGAGCACTTGTTTGTTTACTACGATTTCTCCGGGCGCCACTATACCATCTGTGTCGAGAGCGTCATGTTTAAAAATCACTTTGTTGGTGAGAGAATCCTTCATGGGACCCATTATACGATCGTAGGTTTGATTGGCATAACGTTTTACCGTACATTTCGAATTCTTATAAACCAAACAACGACCATAACCACGATCTATGGAGGCTTTGTTCAATATTAAGGCATCTTCTATGTCGTACCCCGAATAACTCATTACAGCCACAACAGCGTTTTGGCCGGCTGGCAATTTATCGAAGCCTGTCAGTTCGATGGTTTTCGATCTCACCATTGGCGTCTGTGGATAAACTAAATTGTACATGAGGGTGTCGATGCGATTCTTTTGATTGTAACCAATTACACCCATAGCCTGTTTACCCATAGCGCACTGGTACGTATTACGGGGACTTTGGTTGTGGTGGGGATATGGCACTAAACCGGCGCAAACTCCCAGCAATGTAAATGGTTCGATTTCCAAGTGGGTGGTGGTTTCGGTATTTATGTCCGCTTCATTCCAGGCGATGAACGAGTCATTCTCCTCATTCACATCCAGATACTCAACCAAGCCGTCATGCAGGAAATCTTCAAATTTGCGGATGCCTCTGTTAAGCTCATCGATGTGATATTGTTTTACGGCCGGTTTACCACCCTGCACGATAATGTAAGGCCGACACAAGCGGCCGCCGTCTGTATGTATATAAACGCAGCGTTGCGTGTGGGAGGTGTGGATTGATACAAATGGACCGAGCAGGCCTTTACGGCGCATCATACGAAACACTTGTACCAGCTGTTTGTAGTCAATGGTCAGACCGAGAATGTTGCCATTTATGAAAACCAAAAATACTTTGGAATTATTTATAATATCCCCGCCAACCAGGCGTATATCTTCAACGCCGGCATTAAATGCTAAACGGACCACCGGTTGCTCCTCCACCTCGGTGGTAATATGGGTCATAAGAGCTAAATTTTTCACCAAACCGCAAGCCTCACCTTCTGGTGTGTCCGATGGGCACAGCATGCCCCATTGACTCGGCTGCAATGATCGGGGTCCTGATACTTTTCGTGTTCGTTCGAATTGCGAATTCACGCGCGTCATCATGCCCAAAGCGGAAATGTAACTAAGACGTGATAGAACCTGTGTAACGCCTGCTCTCTCCATCTTGAAGCGTTTAATTGTCCAATTGCCCGAAGAAATCGCCGATTCCAAGCCAACGGTTATTTGTGCAGCTCGTATATGCTTCACCACATCGAATTGGGCCGCTTTCACTTTTGGTATATTTTTGTCTGCGATAGCCTTCAACTCCCAGTTCATACGTTTGAACAGATCTTCAAACATCAATGAAATAAGCGAACCAGCCAGTTCCAAACGTTTATTGCCGTAATAGTCGCGATCATCAAAAGCTTGGCTGTCTAGTTCAGCAGCCATTACGCGGCGCACCATTAACGACACGTAAATGGATTTGATTTGAAAATTGAAATTCTCGACAGGAACATGAGCCAAAATGGTGGTGGTTAATAATTCGCGAGCTTCGTCGGCAGGCGTTTTGGTGGTGGCTGTCTGAAAACGCTTTACCATCAACTTTGAACCCATATACTCCAGAGCTCGTTGTTGAGTAAAAATTTTCAAATTGACCGCTTCCAGGAGAGACGGTGCAAAACGATTTTGCGTTTCTGAAGCGGTACCTATGAGGGACATAATCTCCAGATCAGACACAACACCCATAGCTTTGAATATAACCACTATGGGTATATCATCAACCATGGTGTTATGCTTCAAATAATATTTGCCGTGCTTACTCAAAACCAAAGTACGTGACTTTTTTTCGTGCGTCGAGGAAGTCACTTGGCATTGAACGGTACCATTGAATTCCTCCGTAATCATTTTATTCCATGATAATTGTTCTTGAATTAAAATCACTTTCTCTTGACCCCTCACCACAAAATAACCGCCCGGATCCAAAGGGCATTCATTTAGTTTGGCCAATTCAAATTCAGACTTTCCTGAAAGGACACAATTTGAGGATCGCAACATTACAGGCATACGTCCAATAAGTAAATTGTTGCGTACAATCCTTTGAGCTCCGCGGGTATATTCGATGTCTACTGTAATGGGTGCTGAATATGTGGTATCTCTCAAGCGGCATTCATGCGGTGTTGTTGGTTTGGTTATGTTGTAGCCGTCCTCCACATCTGGAGTGCCAACTTTTACATCCAAATACTTTAGATAAAACATTGGATCGGCATCACTCAGTACTGTCCGGTTAGCCTGGACAATTTTCTTAATGTCCACATTAACGAAATGATTGAAAGAATCAATATGTTGCTTCACTAAACCCTTTACTTGGAGAAAAGCCGGCACTAATTTCCATTTTTCTTCTAGCGGCTTTATCGGCTTGCTCCAATCCTTGGGATTATCGTCCCAAGATTGTTGATCATTTGTATTTGCAACCATTTTAATATTCTGTTGCTTTTATATTAATTTAAACACAAAAATTAATTTTATTCCAAAGCAATTTTTTATATTTTTTGTGTAACACTGCATGTTGTTGATTGCAACCAATGTTTAGTTTAGAGATGCCAGATTAATAATTAATAATAAAGCATGCACTGTATGTAAACTTAAAGTTAGCGTTGAGTGTTATTTTTATATGCAAGTTACGGTTTAAAAACGGGAAATAATATAAATAAAATGTTTGATTTTTTAATTAGAATTTTAAACAAAGTCTCTTACAGCCTTGGCAGTAAAGGCTGCTGACGTTCGATCTCAGTATACCCTGCATATGTAAACCATATGCTTTATGCATTCTCTACTTTTCACAAAAAAAAAAAAAGAGCGTGTGCTAAGCATGCATACTTCAGCCTTTAGCGAAATGGTCAAACCTCCCCATTATACAATTGTTAACTGTACGCAGTACAAAATATATTTTTGCACAAAATTATTTATTTAGTTAATAAAAAAATGCTAAAGCAACATGTTTTAGTTGAACTTAAGCAATTTATACACGCAGTTAGTACGTATCGTGGAAATGCCAAAACGTTAACCACCCATTCACTGATACGCACGTCGTTGCGTTTATTAGAAGATTTACCGGCTGCCCGAGATATTGTATTTGAATATTTCGCTTTGGTGGCCGAGGTGGCGGTACAAAGCTATGTGGCAACGGCAAATATCGACCACCAGTTAGCCCATACCTCAAAGAACAATGCAAATCAAGCGGTCGTTGCATCTGTGGCTCAAGAGGATTCTTGTTTCGAAGTTATACAACAAACGTTGGAAAATTTGGTGGGTAAAGTGCCCGGTGCTTGGGGTGCAGTTGTTGCTTCTTGGTGCTTAGATCTGGTTGGTAATCTATCAGATAAATATACGAAGCGAAAAATGTCTATCGGAGCTGCCTGCAATTACTGGTTAAGTTGTGGCACTATGCACGGCCTCTTAACACTAATTAGTATCTGTTTTCGCAAATTAAGTAATGCCGAGGCCGAATCTTGTGTGGAAACTTTGTTATGTACGGTTTTGTGTTAATTCTATGAAATGTTCATATTTTCTTATTGTGTTCATTCCACCATGTAGGTGCATATCAACGTTACTCGCTGACTTTTGATTGGGCGGTTGCTCGTCTGGGGGGCTGTTTTCCCTTGAAAATTATTTCACAAATATTGCAGTGCAGTCTAAAACGTTTCGCTGATGATTTTCGGTGCCGCTTCGATTCGGAAATTGGCATTTTAGAATATCTATGCTTTGCCCACGAACAAGTTTTGCGAGCAGCCGTTAAGGAGTTGTTGCAGGAAGGCTTCCAACCCAAAAAGAGTTTGGATACGTTGATTATACCATTTCTGTTTGTTTTCGGTAACTATTCGGACGTACTGCTGCAGAATATGGTTAGCGTTTTCCTTAACATGTGTAAGTTGCATGATTTCCTGTTATTTAGTATAATTCAGTTTTGTGCGTTTTAGATAACGACGAATTGCGGGCCACCATCATACAAAAATCACCATTGTGGTTGAACAATTCTGTCTTCGCTGAGATGCAACCATCGTTAAACAATATTGTGTTGCGCCTGAAAAATCATGGGGCCGAGTTGCTGATAACAGCATCCAAAATGGCCATGCAGCATATGTGGTGTCAAGACTTTTTGGAATTCTCTCTTCAGGAATTGGAGCAAGTTATACTAAATGCTCACATTTGCCCTTTAATGGATGATTTGGTTACAGAAAAGACGAAATATATGTTGTGGAAGAGTAGTCTCAGCACCAATATACACGAACAACAAACGGCTGTTCGCCTTCTATTAATAGTTTGTAGGTATCGCGTTTTAATTGAACTTAAATTAATTTAATGAAAATATTTTCTAGCCGCCCAACATGCCCACATTTACTATCAAACTATATCGGAATTATTGCGCAAGGCGTATACCGCCAATCCCGCCGGTTTAGGTGCCGTTATACGCATGATTAGTGGTCTAAATGGTGTGGTGGAGTTTCCCGATATTAAACCGGGCCTACAAATGGTTTTAGAGGACGTTTTACTGCAAGAACAATTCAAGCGAGCTCGTTTGGCCAACGCCAGTGATGAGTCCGAGGCATTGAACACTTTTAAAAATCTCAATATATTAACAAAGTACAGAGTTTAGAGAATTTTCAAATTTTTATACAATTGTGACTAATTTTTGTGTCTCTGAACAGAATGCAGAAGAAGAATAACTATCCATGCATGAAACAGCATCAGTTAATGAATGCCTTGAACGAGTGCTTGCCCAAGATATTGCAAATACTCGATGTTACGTTAACCAAACTGATGCTGCGTATAGATATAGAGGCTTCAGAGAGCAGTTTGGCTAGATTCCGTGACTTGCAAAACCAAACCAACAACAATCCGGCTACTGGAGTACCAAATAAAAGAATTAAATTAAGGCTGATCAGTGACAATAGGGAGGAGGAAGATGACGAAATTTATGACACCAAACGTTTAAGTTTGGCGCACACTATAATTGATCTCATAAATACAATTGAGGCGGGTGCTAAAGGTAGTGTGATGCGAACAACTGAGGTACAATAACTCCTGTAACCTAATCATACACGAATCACCTCAATGTCAGGTTTTTTCATTTAGGTTTTAAAACTATCAGTGTTAAGCGTGAAATACTTTTTCATCAGCTTAACGGAAAAAAGTATGTTTGTCGTTTACTGACAAGCTGTTCAGCTTTTCATTTATGATTTATTGGATTTTATACAGATTCCCTTCAACGTTCCGCTGCAGTGAATCGAGCTTATGTTTTATTGCAACGTCAGTGTCGAGCAAGAAAAGCTAGCCGTTCTGCTTGTTTGCGGCAACTAGTTGAGGGTGCTCTCTTTTATTATGGTTACTTGTTTGGTCAGTGTGAAGAGCCAGTGGTGGATGAGTTGCATATACCAGAATCGGAAATGGTATTGAGGCAAAATCAACGACAAAGCCTGGGTCCGAATGCTCATCGAACTGTTTTGCATGCCGGTGTTATTGGCAGAGGATTGCGTGTTGTGGAGAATAGTTTAATGAGTCAAGCGTGCTCTTCGGAAATGCAAACACTTTTCATTAAGGCATTAGATGTATGCTGCAGCGATACCGTGAGTGATACATAAATACGTATACGACTGTTCATCTGTTCATAACTACTGTCATTGCGTGCAGGACATTCAAGTACAAACAGAAGGCTACGCAAGCATATCATTGCTTTTGGTTGAATTGGTTTCCACAGATGTAATGTACAACGGTTTACCATTTCCCGATGAGGAGTTTACCAAAGTCACCATGGAACGGGATCTATTGATACGACGGGCTTTTATAACCTCTCCCTTGCTATGGGCCTTGTTGGGATTCATTGCTATTCACAGACCGGCGTTGTGCTATTCTTCGGTACTGCTGCGAGCATTATGTGCCACCTGTTTGCATCAATGGCGGGCTAAAAATGGTATGCTTACAACTTTCCTGGACGTTTTTCATGTTTATTATTAAACGTATTCCAGTTAACAAATACCAAATGGTGGATCCCAAGGATGAATTAATGCAATGTACAAAACGGCTTTTGGAGATATTAGCAATGGGCCAATTGCTACCACCTCCGCTGTCGCACTTACATGTTATTGTACAACATTTTGATCCACCCGAGGTAAGTTTTTTTTATATAAAAAAAAAAAAAAACAATTGTTCACCTGCCATCAAATTTCCTTAAGATGGCTCTACTATTGAAAGAATGCGTATGGAATTATTTAAAGGATCACATTCCTTCGCCGGCCTTGTATCATATGGACAGTAATGGCCTGCATTGGCGTAATCCGCAATTGGATAAAATACCGCCACAATACATTGACGCTTTGCGCAATATAATGCAGAAGAAATTGCCGAAACTGGGCCAACACTATTACACAATGTTTATTATGCCGGAAGGTCAGCAGCAACAGCAAAAGCAACAGCAGCAGCCACCTAGCGTAGTTGATGTACAAGTTGCAGGATTAGCAGCGGCGGTCACACCTTCCAATGCTGCAGCTAACGTTCCTGAAACAATTCAAGATGTTGAAATGTCTTCATAAACTTCTATACCTTGTTGAATAAGTGAACAGTTTTTGGTTGATTTGATTGCATCAGCTTACTTACTCACGGCTCTCTCCGCTTAACTGGCATTTTATCAAACTACAGTTTTCTTCTTCATTTTATATTTTACTTCTGTTTAAATGTGTGGTGGTTTCAATTACAAGTTAATTACAGTTTGAGCGAAATTGTTTTTCCAATGGATTTTTTTCTATGCTGCTCAGTTGTGTACACGAATGTTTTCCTAACAAATTATAATAAACACTCTCCCGCCTGACTACGAGCTATGCATACGGGTCAAAAGTAAATATAAATTTAATGGCTATGTAATAAGTAACAATAGATTCATTTTTCCAAATTTGATCTAAAAGAAAAAAAAAATTATGTATTCATACATACACAGTAATGTTTATACTAATTTCCGTGCATAAGACTAAATAAATACTAAAATTAAAAAACCAAAAAAAAAAAGAAGAAAAAAAAAAAACAGGTTCGCAAGAAGTACAATCTAATTTCATATCATTTAACTACTGACGATCTTAATTGAAAATCAATTAAGTTTCAAAATCAAATATTTATTGTAGAGTTCAGAGCGAATAGAGCATCTCATGTGAAAAAAGAGAAATGTTTGTTAATAAAAAAAAAAAAAAACAGTAAAGGTTCGTTGTCTTTACAAATCTTTCTATGAAGGTCGACAATTTGACAGTTTACGTACAGAAATGCATGATGTCAACTTTTTGGCGCGTCTCTTCAGCGCTGAAGATTTCTTTTCTTTGGTGTGATGAGAAGCTGAGTTGGAACAGGAGGTTGCTGTATGCAAAGCACTGGTGGAAGGTCCTGTTAAAGTGCCTTGTTGTTGCCGCTGTTGTGCTTTTATTTCAGCAGCAGCTGCAGCTGCTTTGCGGGCCAACTCTTCTATATAAGAAAAACAGAATATATTGTTGAACGCCACTCTATTTATTAATCATTCAGTACTTACGATTTAGATCGTGTTCAGTGAAGTAGACATCCTCCAGTTCACGTTCCGTTTCATAGTGGTAAGCGTCCAGGTAGGGCAGTACGGTGGAGCGGCGATAATTATCACCTTTTAGTGGCGGTACGGGAACGGGCGGTCCCTTTTCTTCGGGCGCCGATATAAACCAGCTGTAGGATTGGTATTCACATAGAACAAAAACGAAAAAGGAAACTGTCTGTTGCGTAATGTGGCCACTTACGGATCTTGCCTGATCTGTTGAATCGTATAGCGTTTGCTCGGATCAAATTGCAACATCCCCAAAACTAATGTACCGAAATTCTTATCCAGCTTATATAAAAAGTCGGGAATTTGCCACTGGCCACGTCCAATGCTCTCCAGCAATCTATAGATATTGTCGCCTTCAAATGGGTACAATCCGGTACATAAATTATAACTATGGTGAAATGGTCTTCTCTTATTACAAGTGAACAAATGTTATTGGGCGACTTACAGAGTAACGCCACTGCTCCAAATATCAACTTTGAAGCCTGAAAAAGCCTCAAGGCCATTTGCTATTTCGGGTGGTTGGAATGCCGGTGAACCATGACCCGTCATGCATGTATCATCGGGCGCAAATAATTCCAATTGTTCAGCTACCCCAAAATCTGAAATTTTTAAAGTTTCATCTAAGGTCAATAGAAGGTTTCCCGGTTTAATGTCTTTGTGTATGACACGCATGCCGTGCAGATACTCCAGGCCATTAATCAGTTGACGAAAGTAGCGATGAGCCTGAAAGAACGGAAGTTTCTTTTCGGGGGCGCTATCCAGCACTTCCTAAGCATGAGCATTAAAATAAATTAAAACAATTTCGTATATAAAGAAATAAAAAATTACACACTTGCAAACCACCGACGCAGTACTCCATAATCAAGTACATTTTCTGTTTTTCATCGTTGTATAGAACGTCCAGCAAAGCAACCACATTTTTATGTTTCAGCTGCTTAAGCAACTGTATTTCTCGTTGTACATTCTGTTCCCCATTGGGAATGCGTCTCAGTTTACGTTTGGTTAATATTTTTACTGCTCGTCGGCATAAATTTTCCGAGTCCAACACCTCTTTGACTTTGCCATAAGAGCCTTCCCCCAGCACATCCCCCATCACGTATTTGCCCACCATTTTAATATTCTTCTTTTTCTGTTGGTAAATTATTTCGGCACTATCCACCCTATTAAACATGTTGCCAATATCCAAGGTGGCTAAATCTATATTGTCAATCTCATCGTCATTCAGCCAGGTGACCTGTGGTTGAAACTTTTGCTTTTGCAATACCTCGAATGCTTCTTCCCCCGTTGCGAATGCACCCTCATCATCCGCTTCCTCCGCATCTGAGTTTGCCACAAAATGGAAATTTTTATTTGCCAACAATACGGTTGTGTTACCGCCAACAGCACTCAATACAGTTTCGTGTATTTGTATATTGTTCGGTTCCTGGTCTTCTTTTGATTTCGATTTTTTTTCAAAGTTTTGGGTAGTAACCAAGGTGGGTGAAGGTTCGGCTGTTAATTGAGTGCTGCTGCTGCTGTTGGGGCCCTGATGATTGGCGGGCTGATGAGCTTTCACTTGCACTTCCATCGTTACATGGGTGCTGGTCACAGTCATTTGGAAATGTCGTTTTTATTGTTGATTTTTTGTTTTTCTATTTATTTTGTGAGTAATATAAAAAAAACTAATTTATATATAATTTCTTTACTAAATGTCTTGAGAAAAATTTTTTGTAGAAATCTTTTTAATTACAATTTTTTGAAAGTGTTGTCAGATTGACATTGAGATATGCCAGTGAGAGAGAAAAATCATCATTAATGCTTAATTATATAAAAATATGTACACTTTGTTAATGGCATTGTTGTATTTTAACAATTCTGTGCATTATGAAAAACCTTCCTCTCGGTAACCGTACTGATCATTAATGGATTTCCGTTAAATTTATATCAAATGAAAAATAATACTAATTGACTTTACTGCCACAATACAACCTTAGTGATGAGGATATACAAAATTTGCTATTCCGTTTGCAGCTTTCAAAAGGAGACGTTAAATTTGGTTATGTCTAGACTTTATTTTTTATTTTTATTTAAAAATAATTATTTATTTAGTATTCTGGCCGCGTGATGGCAACCTCACCAAAGAAGAACGATATTAATCATGGGATGTTATTAAAATTGTGTATCTTAAAAACCGTTACATATTCTTTGTCACATAAACCTTCAATAAATAAGAAAACATAGTTTTCACCAATACAACAACATTTGTGTATATTTTTATTTATTTATTAAAATACAAATATAGATAAGGATACCATAGTAAGAAATATTAAATATATGTGTAAATGATTTTATGTATATATATATATATTTACATCATCACTTATACTGATTCGTATGTGTGATTTTTTAAGAGTAGTGAATGTATTTTCCACTAAACTAAACATCCACCCATCTACAAAAGTGGCATCTATAGTTATTGTATGTGTTAAAAAGACAAGTTTTAAATTTAAGGAAATCAAGTCTTAAAATTTTTACGCAAAATATTAAATTTCATGAGTGTAACAGCAATGAACAATATGTAACCGTACAAGTTAATGGGTGTAAAATGAACCTTTTTATATAAATAGATTTGTACATCGTAGAAAATGATTTAGACAATGAAGAAAATTGAAATAAATAAAAAATAAAATGAATCAAATCAAAGGTAATCTTTGACTAAGTGACAATGGTTGCACCATATCCTAATTTCATATTTACATATATTTACAATAAATGTTTTTTTTTTTTTAATTTTTCATACTACATGTACACCATGAAGCCTTATAAATCTAATTTACTTTGGATTTTTTTTTTATGTATAACTTGTGATGTCACAGGATGAATATGATATGTATATAATAAAAATGTCTCTCCCCTTCATATGTTTATGTTCCAATATTCCAATCAAATCAAAGTTGACTTCTTTGGTTTATTTCTTCTTCTGGTAAATGTTAATAAAATTTCTGCTTCAATATTATTGGTAACATAACTTCGTTATTATTAATTTCCGTAAAGATTTTCTTTATATTGACATCACACTGTGGGGCTATGGAATTGGCCGATACTGTGCTTTCAGTTGCGGTTTTATTACGATTCCGTATTGTATTCTTCTTTTTGTAGGCTTGTATGTAAAAGTTCATAAATAGACAAAAGAAAATACTGGCATTTATCAACAGGAACGTTGAGACGAATTTCGAGAATTGACACTGTTGACTAAAGAGAGCGCGTATTGTATGAAGAATGCAAAGAACGAATTGTGCCTACAAAGTAGAAAAAGGAGATAATATTATAAATTAGATAATGAGGTGCTTTTTTTTAATCAATAAAAATAATAAAATAAAAATTTATCGAACCGCATAAATTAACTCTCTTGCATTGTTTTATTGCATCTCCGTTTCTTTGTGTAAAGAATAATGCAGTTGTTAACAAGTAATTGTTGGTAGCAAGAATTAAAGTTGTTGTTAATGAAAATGTTCTTTCCGGGAATTGCACGGAGTGAGTTGACAAAACTCATAACATAACATTTATTTAACCTACTGGCGGATATTCTATGCAAAATGTGGACACTATTTAGTTCAAACAATCATTTCTGAAGCGATTCAACCAAGTCCGTCTGTCTGTTTTTAAGTTTTAATTCGTATATAATGTATAAGTTGCAATTTTTCAGACAAGTCCTCAAAATAAAGTTTTATCCATTCTATCCCACAAAACTCTACTTTGGAACTAAGCCGTTATACGATCAACAAAGACTCTCTTTATGGAGCATGACTGAAGTGAGTTAAAAAAATGCTGAAGAATATAATAATAGATGTTATAACGGCTTTAACGGGTTAATTTCGGTGTTAAAAGAATGAAATATAATATAAAAATAAAAACATGAAACAAATTATAAATATATTCAAGGTCAAATGCTATGTTTTGAATTGGATCAATCGGAGAATGACTTAAAGCAGAAACAAATTATTTTAATTTGAATTTTTTTTAAAGATCTGATTAAAGTTTTTTAATTGCTTTGGCCGCATAATTTAGTTGTTTTTTTTTTATAACTCTGCACATAAGATGGAGAGGTATACTAAGTGTGTCTTGCCGTTTACAACACCCAGAGGGAGACCCTACAAAAATATATATATTCTTGATCACAGCATAAAAAAATTATAATTAAAAAAAAAAATTATGTTGTAATTTGTGGAACAAAGTGATGTATTAAAGGGTCTAACTGACAATGAAGCCCTAAATTTATATGCTCTACTTTTGGTTCTAAGTGAAACTCCTTCCAGCACTAAGTGATGTGGAGTTTATTAAGGGCCCAACTATACTGTCTAAAATTGTTTAATTAGACTGTTCAGGTTAACAAGTTTATTACAATGATGGATGATTACAACAACATTTAATTTAATGAATTTTAATTTCAATTAATTGACGCGTCACTAAGGGTAAAATTGATATAGAAAAACCAACAAAATGAATAAATCATATATGTACGTCTACAGACTACGTATAGGAAAATGTATAAAAACCATGACATTGTAAATTTATGCAGTGTCATAACAATTATTCATTTGCAGCGTTTATGATTGAGTCTTTCAGTTAACAATACAATGTGTCATTGTCTTGTATTTTTATATATATACGTACAAACATTTATCCACAAATGTTTATACAAGTATGTATAGTCAACAAGTCATTAAACAAGAATATGCAAAGTCATGGCAATTCGCAAATGAATACTTTTCGCGTGTGTATATACTTAAGTACCTTCCAAGCTTCCACAACAATATTTTTGGGCAAATTTTGAACTTGATACCAGATATAATCTAATACTGCTGTATATGCTGTAATTAAGTTAGACGTGTAGGAGATGGAGAGAAAAAAGAAATAATTAAATTTAAAAAAAAAATCTTCTATAATTTTTAATTTTTTATTTTTGCACAAACATTCATATTATCAAAAAATTGTTATTGCGCTGCAGACAAAAATTCGTATAAAATTGAAGAATTTTAAGTGTTTTGGTACTTTACAATAATTTTGTTTTTGTTTCATTTTTTTGGGGTAAAACAGGTTTACGTACTATTTTGTAGTGTTTTTGCACAAAAGGAGGTCAAAACTAACAGGTAAACAAACTATAAAAATATACGCATGCATGTATTTTTTTTCTCCAATTTGCTCTTAAATTATATTACATTACAACAACCAAGCTTAAAACTGTTCATCTATTAGACATTTATACTAAGCAATGTTTTTTTAACAGATGGAAAAAAGTCTGGATGTTTATTAAGCAAACTTTTGCAATTGAAATGTTTGGAAACAATATTGAATCTTAAGCTTTAATGTAGCAGATCTTCTATGGGAAACATGACATAAGTTTAGCCGTATAGTTCCTTAAAAATCGTTTTAAGAAGAGAAAAGAAACCTTAACTTAACTGCTGAAGGAAATCATATACAGTCTGTACTCGAAACCCAAAAAAAAAAAAAGAGAAAACAACTACATAAGTAAACATAGATCCTTCTGGGATAAACCTAGCATACCGTTTATCTTAGGTGCAGGGTGTAATAGAAGTGTAGCTTTAACTCGGAAATTCTGAATTTCTGAATTTATGTTTATATAGCTTTTTTTCCTTGTTTTCCGGCCTTAAATCACAATAATCACGAAGTATTTCAGTCGTTTATCCACACATCCCGTGTATGTGGTTGTGGTTTCACATTTAACTTTCAATTTCTACCAGATCGATTAATTAATAATAATTACATAGAATAACACCAACAACAATAGTACATAAATTTATTATTGTATTATAGCGCACACGCATCATCTCTGTTACAAAATACGAAATCATTTATGCAATCATTTATACCTAACAGCTGTTAGAACTAGTTGTTGTTGTTGTTGTACTGTTGTATAGCTGCATCATAATTTATTTGTTTATCGATATAAACAAGTTTGTTGCTCAAGTCTTTTGTTTGCATGATCGCATGACATTACAAGACACTCCATACGTTTGTTTATCTCATCAGATATTTTGACCAAAAATTAATGGCAAATGTACAACAACAAAGCCATCAAAATTTACTTTCAAATAAATACCAAAATATAAACAAATGTCTATGTAAACAGTATGGCGTGTATGGTTGGTTGTGGTGGTACCACTGCAACCAACTAGCAACCAATATTAACTAGTGGTGGATGTCTTAGTGTCTTACACGTATTACAAGTTATTTTGTAAATTAAATGACCTACAAAAAATTTGCTATTGGTCAACCAAGCGATGCAACAAGTTTCCATTACCAATATGTACAACAACGACGCGAAAAGCATAAAATCATACACTTACAAAACAACAACAACAACAACAACAACAAAAACAAAAACAGAATAAAGTTTTTTAAAGCAGTTCATTTCATCACACCAACGATCATAAATGGTAGTGTTCATGTATAAAATTTGTCAAAATGCTTGCAACGCCCAGAAGAGGCGTCGTATACATTTTAAAGCAGCAACGAAAACTGAATTGATCTAATTATGTCTGACTGTCCGTCTTGCTTGTAAACTTGACAGAAGTAGCGGAATATTGGCTGATATTGAAATTAAACAAAATCGATAAATAGGAAATTAAAGAAAATCACTCTTTACTGAGTTCTTATTTTTATGGTGCTATGGAGCATCTAAAACAACTTAGTTTTGATACTGGATTATAAAGAGAGAATACTAAAAATGTTTGTAATAAAAATACATTCATTGTTCGGTGCTGTTGTATGTCGACAGCACATGTGTTAGAAATGAAAAGTTATTGCTTGCAACTAAGCAGGTTGATGTCGCAATATTTCATTGATTTACTTTTTTATGAACTCGATTGAAAGCGTTGCCATTAAGTATATTGGCAACATTTCAATTGATGAATTAAAAAATACCTTAATCCCAACGATGACATTTAACAAGATTGATTTTAGGAACACCGTCCTCACCGTGGGGATATACAGAAAATGGTTGCGGTAAAAAGATTTTGTGATTAAGAGAGGTTTACATACCTACAAACTTATTTGTATCACAATTTAAATGGTCACACTTTTCAATGCATCAACTTATCATTTATAGTGTTAACACCTTATCAGAAATAAAACAAACAAAAAAAAAACACCCATTAGAGCATAACTTTTTATCACTTTGATATGAAATGAAAAATTGTTACAATGCTATATAAAATATTGAATTCGATGGTGAATGTACAAAAAGTTTATAAAACTAGAGTTTTTTATACCCTGCACCACTTATAACAGAGGGTATATTAGTTTTGGGCGGATGTTTGTAACTCCTAATCTAATCAGAATCAAAATCTGAATCGATCGACTACAGTTCACATTTTTTGAGATTATTCGATGAAATTTTGTAGAAGGATATGTAAAAAGAGGAACTCTATAGAATATGGACTGGGTCAGATTATTTTTAGAACCCATCTCCATATAAGATTGTAATATTTTTGGATATATTGCGATGAAATTTTGGTACAAGGACATGAATTGATTAAAAAAGGAAAGCTATTGAAAATATACCGGATCGGACCATTTTTAGAACCCCTTTCCATATAATTATGTGTCAGTGTCTTACGTATACAAATAAAACTGAACTAATTTATAGCAAAATTGAAGGAGCTAAGTGGTGTAGGGTATTAAATGATCCGGTTTGACCGACTATAACATGTTTTTTTTTTCTAAATGATCGAAATTATCACATCCCTCAATATCATAAATTGTTTATAGTTGAATTGTTGAGTTTTTTTTATGATGAAAAACATTATTTTTTCAGAGTTATCAAGTTGGATAACTTACGGGTTTTTTGTTTTTTTCAATTAAAATGTTAATTGCTTAAGTGCCGTCAATTGTAATTGCACCGAAATAAATAAATTTCCGTTTACAGTTCCATTTTCGAAGGAAGGAAATTAGTTTATAATTGTTTATTTTTATGTAACAGATACCGAAAGTAGTGATTAATAAAATCAATCAAGTTAATTTTAAATGATTGCTTTTTGCAAAATTTTTTTGTTCATTTTTTATAAAATTCACAAGTGTTCTAAATTTTTTGGTTTATTACAAAAACTCACTATTCTTGAATAGAAGATTTATTAAAAAAAAAAAAAGCGGGCAAATGTTTGTTTGTCCTAAATAACCTGCCTTGATTTATACATATATAAACATGTCCATCCGTCTGTCCATGTAAACTTTTGCGCAAGGTATAGGTTCATGTTTGTATGTAGGTGTAAAGAGTATTTAAGATTTAGTTGCTTCAATTTAATATCTTTTTTCTGTTCTTTATTTACATTATTTCTATTTTAAGCCATTTGTAAGAAAATTGTTGGTCTTCCTTTTTCTTTTTTTTTTTTGTCACCTTATTGTTTGTTTAACTAAGTGGTTGTGTTAAGAGCTTTTACCTTTTGATTTTTAGTTAAACAACTTTTTCATAAGGTGTTATTATCTTTCAACTTAAATGAAATAAACAGATCATAACAAGTTTTAATATATGATTTAAAAAAAGCAAACTTGCTTGCACAGCGACGAGTACTGGCATAATACATTGTTATAAATAACGTAGAAAACGTTGACCCGTTATGTACTGAACAAGATTAGAAATATGAAATAGAATTCTTTTTAGTGTGTACACACAAACATGCTGAACTCTTTTTTTAATGAATTTCTTTTAAGCACCAAAAAGGAACTGAAATCCTGAATTTTATATAATTATTTAAAACAAGTAAGAGAACTAAAAGTTGGTTTAAGCCAAATCTTAAATACCCTCTACATGCACAACGCTGGGTGCGGCGCTCTCTAACAGTGTCTGTTATTCGTATCAGTTTGTCGGTCAAAAGTTACGCCCACAATAGACATAAACCTATTGTATATATCTGTCACAAAAATGTACCAATAAAAATGAAATTTAGTGCGCATATCCAAGAAACCGATAATCGCATCCATTGTTGTACCAAAAATGGGCCTAGTCGGATAACAGATTGAGCGTAAATCTCGACTTGTTAGCTAAACTTAGTTGGCTTACTTGTTTTTTAAATCACTTCTTAGTTGAGTTTATTAACAGAAAAATTACATTAGAGTTCACATACAAACATCTATCATCACCCCCCCCTCTCGACAAGTAACATACAATACAACGGCTCACGCGACAACATATCACGAGTTTCCCCATTTAACGAACGGAAAAAAAAAAAGAAAACCTGCTGGCCGAACTATATAGTTAAACTAAACACACAAGTATAATAATTGAAAACTTCCAAATGTTTCAGCATCGAATACGAATCGAATTTCATGTTGTATCGCGCAGTAAAGAAGTTTGTTTCGTTTATAGTTAAGTGTGCTAATCTTTTCAATTGTTGTAGTGTACATATTATGAATGTATATAAATGACTCTAGAGTTGTTTATAACATTGCCAAGTTAAAAAAACAACACTAACAACTGACGCAAGCCAAGAAACCGACTCCGACTAAATGTATGTTTGTTGACTGACGACTTATTCAGAATTACTCAATGTTTTGTTGAAATATTTGCTAGAGAATTAACAAGAGAAGAAAATTATACCCACACACATACGCGTAGGTATGAATAGTTGAATAAAATGTTGAATTAAATTTTCTTGCAGTAAAAATTCAAGTTTTTTTTTTTTTTTTAGATTTTCTTAAACCAATAAATTTGCATAAATGTCGCTATGATTGTTGTAAATGGGAAAATATGGATACAAACATATATGACGATACTTACAATTTGCAGTTCGGTCATGTAACGTTTCCACCACAAATATTTGGCATATTCCGGTCCCAAGGCGGACATCATATAATAGAAATACATGCACACATGTACAAAATTATTTAGTATATTGGGGAATGTTGCATTACCACCTAACAGCATTGCATTTAAAAGGAACGTTAATTGAAATTTCTTTTTTAATTTTTATAATTAAAAATTTAATGTCAATCATTCCCACTTACCAGGCATAAACTTTACTAGAGCCCAAGTTTCCAGCGGCGTCAAAGAATGATGATACACGTGCAGCCAGGTGATTTGTGAAGTCTTTTTTCGTAACACAAAGAACACAGTGTCGGCAAATTCGGTTAATTTTGAAACATAATAAATGTAACACAAGTTTAACATCTGCAAGTACACAAACAAGAAGTAGACCACAAATTGAAGTGTCCTATCTACTTATTAAGAGACATTAAAGTGACCGTTTAATGGATTAGTAATCAAATATTGTATTGTGGCATTCGAGCATGTTGTTAAGAGGGACTGTCAGAGTAATTGTTTAAAAAAAAAAACGAGTGAGTGCAACCACAACTATACGCTTGACTAATGCTATGAAGGCTAAATGCCATTTACCCTACACACACACACACACACACACACAAAGAGTTGCTTTAGTGTTTGCTGTGTTTGTTTATTTATTGCCAATATTATAAAGTTCTCAAAGCAACTTTAGTTAGAGTGTGGTTTCGATTCTTTACTTGTTAAACAATTATTGTTTGTGTACACCATCCAGTGTCCTTCAATATCGTTTATACTACATAAACACTTCAAAACTGTGTTAACATAATATTGTACAATATTTACTATGGTGTAAAGGATTTCACAATATATATATTTTTGAATTGATTGATACAGTGAACCCTCATATAACACGGTAGAAATCTTTTTTGTTATATGAATCTATATCGAATACATGAGCCGTTCACACTACAAATTAAAGATTAATTAAGTGCCATATTTAAAATAAGTTTTGTTGTTTTAATAATCAGGATTAAGGCTCAAGGCTTTATGAAAAGAATTTTTATAGCTGTTGAATTATCATTGTTTTTTTTTTTTTTTCATTTTTTTACCGTCCCATACGATGATAATTTTTCTGATGTGTTATTGGAGGGTCTACTGTATTTTTTTGGAAACAAATGTTTTAATTTCTATTCTAAAATAACAATAAATGCATTAATTGGACGTTTACCAAGTAAATAAATTAAATTGGATTTAGATAGGGGGCATGGCAGTCATCTTATTACACCCTCTTCTTCAGTTTATGTACTACGTAGTAACTAACATGCCGGATTTTACATTAAATAATGATTTTTGTAAATTGTGGGCGTGTTGGATAATAATCCGACACCTTCCTATTTTTTTGTCACATTTCAAGTTCTTAACTATCCAGAAAAGTCTAGCAGAGGAGCCACATACAACTACAGCCTGAGTATATAAGTTACATATTTCAATAATCAATTATTTTGTTTTGATTTTTCTTTAAAAATGTTTCACTATAAACCCTAAAAATTGATTAAAAAAAAAAACCATTGTCAACATTATTCACCGTCATATAAAGTGATTCATAAGATGTTCTGTAACAATGGGTTCAGGATTCTAAAATATTTCAAACTTGTCAGATATCTATCCAAACAATTAGACGACTTTATTATAAACAATGACTCGGTAGATTTACTAATTCGCTAATGAGATGTTTTCCATAGTTTAATTAAACTATTAAAACACGTGTTTGTAAATGCATTTTAAACGTCACTAAAACATTCATTGTTTTTAAAAAAACACACAGTAGATATATGCTTCAATAAAAAAATATGAAAAAACAAATTAACATATTAATTAATTATTGTAATAATGGTGTAATATTATTGACGTATAGTGCAAAACTTCCACGCATCGTTTTAAATGATATCAAAACAATAAACAAACTGGGAAAACATGTATATTACGAAACCTATTTTCTTCTAAGAAGATATGGGTATAAAATGAAACTTTGTAAGACTTTGAGATTAGGGAAAGAAACAAAGGAACTTGTAAAAACCCAATGAATGGAAAAAAAAACATGAAAACGCGTTGGTATGTATTTTAAGAGATGGAAAAAAACACAATTACCTTGATTAAGAAAAATTACGTAAAATATATGATTGTTAAAAGTATTTTAGTATTTTAGTATTTCTATGCCCTCCACATAAGTTGGGAGTATACTAAGTTTGTCATTTCGTTTGCAACACCCAGAAGAAGGCGTTAGTGACCATACAAAGTATATATATTCTTGATCAGCATTAAAAACTGAGTGGATCTAGGTATCCTATATACATATGTGCCAAAAAAGGGCGTGGTCGAATAACCGAGATTGCCAAAATTTTTAAATTTTAAAACTTGACTTCCAAGTTGATACATAATGTATACACCATTAGAGTATAATCATATACCTGCCACGCCCACCTTTTGTATGCAAATGTAGAGGGTATTTAAGATTTAGTTTGAGCCAAATTTAGCTTTCTTACTTGTTTTTATCATAATTCTTACCCGTCTTGACAGCGGACCATCCGTATAATCAACGGGCTGACATTTAAGATTGTAATAATTCAGCCAGCCAGCCATTAAATGCTGTAAAAATCATTAGAAAATGTACAACAAAATAAATATGATGCAGAAGACAGACCATCTCACCTCATAAAACATGTAGGCGCTTAAAACTACTTGGAATGCATTATAGATTACCAGTGTACGACGCAGCTTAAATGGTTTCCGATCCCGCATATATAAAGGACCTAATACCAAAACCCATGCCAAATAAATGATAATCATGGCAACTGTGTAAAGCGGGTGATCCATTAGTAGAAAACGTTTTGAACGAGGATCTGAAAGAAGAGAATATCTTGTGTTAAGTGCTTATTGCTTTATTGAAACATATATTCAGATTTTTGTTTTTGATAAATGTGGGCAGGTAAAATACCCAATAGACTAATAAGGTCTGTATCAGATTTCAACTTGATATCTCAATTTTTGATTTGGCTCAAGAATTTCTATACTTTGAAGAGTCCTTAAAATTTGTTCTGATACTAGTTTTACATTTTTAACATGAAGCATATAAAAATAAAACAGAAGTAAGTTGAGAGAATATTTCAATTAACTTAATAATATTATTAATTTAAATTTATATTATTATTATTATTGTTATATATGAAAAAACTTCCTTATAATAATTTTCTACGTATTCAGGCAGTATTTGCTAAATTCTATAGTTACCGTTATCTTGAAAATATATGAAACATTTAAATAACAGTAATGCTAGTATATGATAGTTTGGTAGTGTTGGTGTTTACCTAAAGGGCTTGTTATAAAGAAAACAAAATTTAAGTCAATCACTCATACCGTACTCAACTTACAGCCCAAGGTTATTTTATTAACAAGTTTGTGTTTTAAGTCTTTGATATTGGCATGTATTGTAAAGACAAGTAAGTATGAGGAAACAACATTTATACACTTCACAATTAGGGCAGACAAGCTAACTGAACTTGTTTAGTTCAATTCTTAATTGTTATCAATTAATTAGTTCAAAGTGAAAAATACTGTGCATGACGTTTTTAATAAAGTTGTCATTTACGTTCTTTTTAACAGTGCATTTGTTTTAAAGGTATTTCTTTTTTTTTTAATTTATACAAAAATATTACAACTCAATAAATGAACGTATTTTTTCCTAGTATTGTATAATTAACTACGTAAGTGTTTTCGTAAAAGTCATATCAACTGTTTATATATTATTGATAGAATGATATAAGAAATATCCCCCAGCAGCTGCATCATACAATGTAGAAACAATTTGCACAATACTATTATCTTAGTAGTAGTATTATTTAATTGAATTACAAATAGACGTAATATTATTATTTATATACAGTGGTAGATATACGTATAAGAACTGTGTAATTTATTTTATTATTATTTAAGAATTTTATGTGTGACAGTCACCGACATCCATTAATAAATTAAGATAGAATCTTAAACGTAACGTTTATTGATGTGAGGTACATTTATGCTTTGGCTATTAACTCAATTGAATTTATTGAACTTTCATAAATTCGATTTTTATTCACGTCTGTCAATAAAAATCGAGTTCCAAACTATGATCTTTATTAATCTGAAATTAAATTTGTATTATAGATTTAATTCCATAACTCCGACTTTTCAGTAAATTTCAATTTTTTGAGTTTTTCAACTATTACCGGCAGACCAATCATTATTTGCATTTTAAATATATTTAATTTTAAATATAAATATAACAAATGTATAGTTTATACAGAAATATAAAATATGCATGAAAGTATGCATAATTATGACTACATTGTATATAAAATTGGAAATACTGCAGTTCAGTGTTGATATTGTCACTATAAGTGGATATTGTATGATGTTATTAGAAAGATAATAACGATTAAATTTCTTTAATTATTTATGTGTAAGAATTCAGTAGAAGAAGTGAAATTGAAACAAAAAGAAATAATAATTATAATAATAATAATAAAAAGTTTGCAAACGCACTGCAACCTGAAGAGATTTATTGTGCTAACCCTGAAGTTTGAGCGATTTACTGAATCTTATCACCCTCCTAGGCTTCGAGCACCAAATTGTACCCGCAGTCATGAAGTGCCTTTCGAACACACGATATTTGGCATTGCCGATACTGGCACACTCACATAAAAGTATAAATAAATTTTTTTAGGTGTGACCCATTATTTATTTACTCAGTTAAAATATTAATTAAATACTGACCACTACAGATCCTATACATTCGGCTTATGTACTCAATTTAATATATAAGTAAAATAATTAGTATAATTAAAAAAATTTTTAAAAATTTAAAAAGATTTGCAACAACAACCACAAAACAAAAAAAAGCAACAAAAAAATAAAAAAATTAATTAAAAAAAATATATATGATAATGTATAAAGCAAGAGATGCTTTTTTGTTTCACCTCTACTCCTAATTATATATATATTGTAGTTATAAGAAAAGTTCAGTCTGGTATTTGAAAAATTGCTGAAGGCACTTGATTATTGTTTGTATATGATACCAATCGTTTTATAAATGAAAATTATATGAATATATCATATTTCAATGCGATGTTCGATATAAACAAATAAAAGAAAAAACTTTGTCAAGCCCGACCATTTAATTATACTACAATTAGTTTAATTGTATCAGTGAACGCGGGGCATTGACATTTAAGTCACTTCGTGAAATGTCGTTATAGGGAGGAGAGAGTCTAAAAATTAGCTTTATTAGGTCCGTTTCTCTTTGAGCTAATATAGGCCTTTGTTTCAAATTGCATTGATTCAATATTTCATGGAAATATGTGCAAACTGTGGCCAGTATTTAGCGTTTAATAGGTGGACGGGTGCACGGTCATAATTAAATTGATTTAGAAAATCGTTTTAAATTGATTGCTATAATAAAAGATGCAGCTCTACCTAATTTAATTTTTAACGCGTTTTACATCGCCTTTTCAAGAACTGAATTCGGTTCTAATTTGTATTATTGTTGCCCTATTTTAACTGACTGTAACACTTGCATTTAATCGTTTTTTTTTTTTTTTTCATTTGTATAAAAATAGTACTCACCGCTATATTCCTCTTCTACAAAATAATAATAGCGTTGTATTAATCCTGTAAAATTCCATGTTGTATAATGTGCTTTAAATTCGTCTATGGCAATGTAGACCAATTCTGTGGCAATATCCAAACCGGACGACGTGTTATAGCTGATAGCCATTTCGTGCAGAATTGTGTATTTCGTAAGAATATTTTCTAGTAATTTTGTAAATTTACAACTATATGTATATGTATAGATTAAACAAGTTTGCTATTCACTCCAACAAATAATTCGTTTTTTTGTAACAGACAACGTGAAATATCCTTTTGAGGCAATGTATTGAAAAGCCACATAAGCGACGCTACTGTAGCGTTCTCAAGCGTTTTAAACACACACATCTAACAATTGTTGTTGTTTATTTATAAGAAGGAAAATTTATTAATTTAAGAAATTTTATTTTTATTTTTTATATTTTTTATTAATTTTTTATTTTTTTATTTTGGAATAAATTGCATTCTTTTACAACCTTCCCTTATAAGCAAGATATTTTATTCTAGTTTTATATTGTTGTTTTTTTTTTTTTTTTTTTGATTTATAAAATCAATAACGACATTATTTAGCGAACCGCACTTTTTGAATTTGTATGCTCAACTGACTTCTAAACTTCTCAGACCACTGCCTAAAATAAAATGAAATATATAAACTAACTAACTAACAAACTAACTATTCGATCTGTGTACATACGCTCAAGACTGTATAAACATGAGATGTTGTTGTATTCATATATTTTAACAACACATATACGCACACACCGCATACCCCAACACAAACAAGTAACATATATATGTAATATAATATAACGTTCATGTGTGTGTGTGTGTATACATACTATCAAATAAAATCGAAATATTAGCCGTGTACTAACAACGATTGTTGACTGAATTATTTCGTATATTTAAAACAACAACAAACAACAACCAATCAAGCAAATGGGTAAGGGTGTGTGTTGAAGTGTTGTTGTTGTTATTTAGGGTTTGTCTGCTTCACAGCTGAATGAATGTGTGTGCGTGATCGTTGCAAAGCCAAACAATTAATTTTGCAAATGCGCTCAAGACAAGCTTACTGTGTGTATGTGTAACTATGTTTACAAAGCTTCAGTGTTTTAGTTTAAGATATTCTTAATACTCACAACCAACAACAACAACAACAATAATAATAATCAAACATTATTTAAATTGTGTGCGTGTGTGTGTGTGCGCGCGCGCGATGTAATGAAATAAAAATAAAAAAAACAATAATAATAAAATTTTTTCATGGAATTTTTACATTGAGCTTTTTTTTAAGCTTATTGTTTTAATTACAATCACACATTTTATTTTTTATTACCAATACGTATGTAGGTGCTGTCTTAAGAGTTAATTATTCTGTTTACATTCAAGCACTTGTAATGTATTTGCTGAGTATGCATTTGTTTAAGTGTAACAAACGGTGTAATAGACAATATTTTGCAAATCATTATTAAATTTTATATATATTCAGGTAAATGCCGTCACTTAAGAATTATCTTGTTGTTGTTAACAAAGCGGGAAATTACCTTCAAAGTATTGTTTTCCGTTTTACTAAATGGTATGTTTAGTATAATAAAAACTAACCTTTACCTAGAACTTGACTTTAACCCCAGCGATACCAAAATTATGCAATTATTGTTGCCTTTAATTGTGGTGATAATTTCATTTGGTAATTAGAGGTCAATGATTAAGTAACGAAAAGAAAAAAAATGTCAATTACATAAGAAAAGCGTTTATTTTAGGCATGTAATAAAGCCACAAATGTACAAAATCCTCCCTATCCAGGATGCTTCTAAATACAGGTGGATCTAAATCAGTAAAAAGTCAAGCGAAAGCATATGAAAAGTTAGTTCATTGCTAGTTAATGCGTGTCACTATGGACCTACTAAGAAACAATGAGATGAAGCAAAAGAAATTGTTCTGTTCAAAGGATAATATTTTTCCGGATTCAGAGCATTGACTGATAATGCAGCAAGTGTCGTTGATATCATAGCGGATGGTATAATTGAAGGTGAGTGTGGCATTTGCCGTTTAGGAGTTACAGACATTTTCGCAAACCTAATGGCCAACTAAACATATACCAAACCATTAATAGGAAAAAGTCGTGTTTTGGGAAAATATTGCATAGAAATACAAAATATGACACGATTTTAAAAATGAGCCAAATCAAGTTATTTATTGTATTTGGTATTATTCGAGGCCTGTTCTTCTATAAAATGTCTTTGAAATAATTTGAAAACTGCCAACAAAGTCTGCACATTGAATGCAATTATTTATGGACCGACGGACGTAAAAGATCATTTGGCGTATTTAAAAAATGACAAACATTCATACAAACTTAATATACCCTCATATCAGATTGTTTGACACAAATAATTATGTGATAACTCAGAAATTAATTACAACTTGTAATGGACACAATTTAAGATGAAAACTATTAAAAAAAAAAAAAATTGATATTATACGAATGACCTTCATTTGCACACGTAAATATAATTTATGCCTACATATGAATATTTTTTCTTTAAACAGTAGCTACGGCATAGTATCAGAAGTACGTGGTATCTAACTCATAGAATTATGTCTAATGTTTAATGTTTAACATTTAGACGCACACACACACACACACACTTCCGCATATAAACAGCATAACGACAATTAAAATATACAGCGTTTGTCTTTTTATAATATCGTTCAAATATATTTAAATAAGTCAAAATAAATGAACCCAAAAAAAGTTGAGTTGATTTAGGTCAACTATGAAATACTTTCAGCGTTTCAACATAAACTGTGGCCGTGGTAGGTGTGTTCACTTTTAATATTGAATTCTTTACTGAAAAAGGTTTAATAAAGTGTGGGCGTATAATGCCGTCCATTTTCAACACATCGATGAGTAGAATAAATATTTAATTCATAGTTTTATTTCGTTGGAAGTACTTTACTCCTACAACTAAAAGGAGCGGCTGTTAATCAATTTAGTCTGTAATAATGGGAATCTAAAAAGAGTCTTTAAGAAATTTGGGCCGACTACCCATCTACGCTCACCTAGAATGACTTGGACGTTGTTGTCTCCTGGCAAGCGGTATGACAAGTTTAATACATTCTAATTATAAGGTGAAGAATTCTTGTACACATTAATAAATATTGTTTTCTGTGGCAACTAACCGAAGATTTGTGTTTAGTCGTAAGATTGAATACCGTGGTGATGTAGAGTATTGCTTGTTATACTATAACATTTTCTCTTGTTTCTAATGTTTGTGTGTATGTGCTAATTTGATTAATTTAATGTTATCTTATTTAAATGTATTTCTATTTTAAGGCAAAACTTATAAATTGTTTTTTTCTTGTTAAAAATTTTTACAAAAACCAAATTCCGTATCAACGACCTTGAATTTTTATTATTATTATTATTATTATTTGGTTTTTTTTTTTGTATCTTATTAATGCTTTCCTGAAAGCTCCAAGTCATCAAGTAAATTATAGCAAGTAAAAAAGTCCTAATTAGATTTGAGTAAATATATTATAAACATTCTGAACCTGGCACTGTGAGGCTCCTCAGATTAGGGAGTTAGTGTTTGGATTTAAAGATTCTGATGCTAGACAAGAATATATATTATAAGGGTACTCATAACTTCCTTATGGTATTGCCAAGATAAAATATAAACGTGGTATAGCGCCACCTTTACTTAAAAACGGTCAGATACCGTTTTAAATAAAAGCTTATAAAGTTTAAATTACGCTTCTTTACTTTAATTCCCAATAGTTAGTAAGATGGTGATAATTCGTAACTTGTTGTTGTTATTTAAATAATTCGCCTAAACTTATGCTAAATCTATATAGATACGATATATATTGTGTGTTCAACTTACAGTAAAATAAAATATCGCTAAAATTAGGCAATAATTAGATTTATATAAAAATTTAAAAAAAAAGTAAAAAATCTATTACTAAAGTTGGAGTGTGACATTATAGAATTGCAATTAAAGAATTTGTTACGTTTTGGATCGTGTCTAGTAGTAGTTGCAAATACAATGTTAAACTAAATATACTCCTCATCACTAAAGTATAAAAATATTCCTCCGCCACATTTATATATTCTCAGCCTAGAACTTATGAATTATAAATATTCTTGATCAGCATCAAAGTCTAAGGTGATATACATAGAGATAGGCATCCGTCTGGACAGATATCTGTCATTGGTATTCTCACGGTTATAAATTTTGATATATTAAGCTGGCACTGAGCTAGGGTTAGCTATTTATATTGGACAAAATTGGTTGATTTATATTAGGCCACGCCCACAAACGATAAAAATCTCTCTAAAAGCCACAGAAATGATCAAAATTTAAAAAATATTAAACCCTGCCAACGATATGCCAAAAATAGACGTTCTAGGTTTACAGACACGCCCTCAATTTTACAAAAAAAGTACATATTGTACTTGGTGCAAAATTTACTCATATCATATAATCATAAACATGCCACGCCCACTATATAAAATGAGACTCTGCTTAAAAATGTTTACTTCAATATTTTGATTATAATTGTATGATTTTTCTATAATCAAAACAAGACTTGCGATTAAATTTTATTATGGGAACTGAAATATTTAAACAAATATGTTTTACAATGATTTTTTTTTTATTATTTAGAACCGTTTTTATTATAAATATATATTTATAAAATCAGTTTGCTAACGAACCGATTCTTTAACGGACACTCTTAACTGCTGGATAGGTAAAAAGAAGCAATACAATATCTGGGCTTTGTAATTAGTTACAGTTGATTGAATTATTGATAACATCTACTTAATTAATTACATAATTAATACAGATACATAATAATTAAAATGTAACATGTTTGCATATTTTTTCTTTTTTTTTGCCCATGAATGAATTGCATGAAATTGTCTAAAATCGAATAAAGGTGAT
Source organism: Crataerina pallida (assembly GCA_949710015.1). Taxonomy (NCBI): domain Eukaryota; kingdom Metazoa; phylum Arthropoda; class Insecta; order Diptera; family Hippoboscidae; genus Crataerina; species Crataerina pallida. The sequence goes on from OX453290.1 coordinate 3,612,574, forward strand.
GTTAGGATTAAAACAACAACAAAAATTTAACATAAAATTAAACAGCACAGCAACAACAATCGTAAGAAATTGAATTGTCATCTTTTTAGTATAGAATAAATATATTTATTAAAGTTGGTTTCTAAATAAACGTTTAGTTTGTGGATGAGTGCTACTGAAAACGGTTTTCGATTATTCGTTTTATTCCCGCTTTGGTGAGTGTTTTAACAAAACAATTGCTTCAAATATATATTATCAACGAAAAGTCACAGAATTCACAGTAACGAAAAGAAAAATAAAATATCGAACAAAACGGTTGGGTTGCGTAAACTGACTTTCATCTCAACTGAATTATATTGTAAAAAAAGTAATTTCAAAAGATTCTATTGGGTTGGCAACTATTGTCTGTTTTTGTCTATGATCTTTTGCCATTGTTCAGGCAGTGTCACAATTCCATGTTCATAAAATGATCTGATTTTTGTGATTTGACATGATTAAAAATTTTACCATTTAAGAAATTCTGCATTGAACGAAATAAAAAATAGTGTAAAGGCGTAAGGTCGGAACTATATGGCGGATGTGACAACACATTCCCACCCAGATCCAATAATTTTTGACGAGTGACCAAAATTGTGAAAGCATTACTCTTACGTTTTGCCAAATTTATAGCTTAGTATAAAATTTATTTATCTGTATAGTGTAAAATCTATTCGTCAACAAAATACGCAATCACATAGTTGCCAATCCAATACAACTCGTTGTTGCTTTTGAAGAGAAACTCGATCAAATAAAATCAACTTGTTTTTCCTGATAAAATCATAACTTTTAAAATACCATAATTATATTAACAATATTGCAATCGATGCAGCACATTTAAGGTATGATTGTGAGAGAAATTCATTACTTACTGTTGTTGATTTTTTTTTTCTAGCTATTAAAAAAATCATCAAGTAAAACTGCTGATTTATTTAGAGTACACATATATCTATACAATACATAATAAATTCATAATAATCTACAATAAAATATTATTATTAACGCATATTTACATAAGTGTTTACACCATCATGAGATTTTTTTAATGCCTTATGCGGTCTTCTTTACAATAAAACAATTTATATACATAAAAATCATACAATATATAGTTAGGTAGGTACATACAAAACGTGTTTATGTTTTTATAGTTTTAGTAAATATTTGAATACTTAAAATTTTGTCTCCGCAAAGATGCAGACATTTGGTTCGTTGAACTGAATGTTATGAAAAAATTTACATAAATAAACAAAACGTTGTTTTTTTTGGTAAAATAAAATGAAATCAAATCAAATCAGAAAATACAATAAAATCACACAAGCTCACCCGCACACTTCCTCTCCAATTAAAGACTTTCTATTTACATTTGTAACAAATATTTACATGTCGCCAGTATAATATACAAACAAATAATGAAACTTTCTATTTTGCGTGTGCGTTTTCGTGTGTGTGTGTGTGTATGTGTGAACGTATAAAATTTACCTTAAACCAATTTTGGGTTACGAGGCATACATGTGAGAACTTTTTGACAAAACCAAATAACAAATTGTTACAGTTGTTGTTGTTTTAAACATGAACATTCATTTTAAGCACACACAGTCTTGCAAACATAATTTATATTAATGAGTTCGTATGTTGGTCGGTTTTTTATAACAAAGTTTCATAATACAAAGTGTGACACTTCTATTTTTTTTTTTTTTTAAATTTTTTTTTTTAACCATTACAATGTAGGTACGAGTGTACAATGACAACAACAATTTCAAAATTACTGACCAAGGGTAACAAAATCAATATTCTTAACGTATACGTAGATGCTGGTATAATAATTATACCTTGCCCCATCTTACTTAACCATAACCGTTCGTACGTCTTTAAATGGAGTCACAACAATCTATTATAAAATAAGTCTTTATTATAGAAAAATGGTCTTAATATTTTTTGACAAAACTTGGGGAAAAACAAGTAAAAATGATGGTCAAGCTTGACGCCACTCTACTTGGCTCCTTAAATTATGCTACAATTCGTTTAGTTTGTATCTGCATACAATTCAATATAAGTTTCATCGTGAACTATATGGGAAGGGGTTCTAAATATGGTCCGATCAGGTTCAAATTTGGTACAGCCAAAAATGAAGTTTATTCACGAACTTTTCTTAAAAAAATATTAGGAATTGCAAGTTTTTCTCCATATAAAAACCTCCAAATACATATAGAAAATCTTTCCCTAGAGTGCGAAGTGCCCCCCGTTTATTGATACAACTAAACTATTAACATTATTTTCACTTGTTCATTTATTTTAATTTGAACTGCTACCTAATTTATATCATATATAATATTAACCTTCTCACCTAAATTTTATAGGTAAAGGAAGAAGTTTAGGTGATAAACACAAATGGATTTTGTGCAAGCACGAAATACTTCCTACAGTGATTTCTGGAATTTTCTTTTCATTGAGTTAGCAGGTATTGTAGGAAATGATTGAAAATCATTCTGTCTCATATAATCGATTCTTTATTAAAAGATCAACGCACAAATGATTGGTTCTTGGTGAAATCTCCTCTTCCCACTCTAAGTATTATAATTTTCTATTTAAATTTTGTTTTATTATGGAGACCTAGGATAATGAAGGATCGTAAACCGTTTAAACTGGAAAACACATTAATTGGTTATAATTTGTTGCAAGTATTATTAAGTACATGGCTGGCGTATGAGGTAAGTTATTGTAAATGGATGTAAAAATCGCAAACTCATGTATAAATGCAGAGCTTTAATCGATAAAGAATCGAGAAAATTGCATTTTAACATTTATACGGTTATACTTTTGCAGTGCGGGGAGTCCTAGAATCGAACCACTATTTAATCGAATCAGAATCTTTTTCTGAATTGATGTAATCGTGTTCATTAATTGAGATTTAGATATTGTTTGACACCTTGAAAAATGGGGACGAAACAATATTTTTCTTGTAGACAAATGTTAAAAAGTGTGACTTAAGGTATGTGTCACGCGGCAGTTAAGGTGTTAATGCCAAGTGTTGTAGAGAATTATTTACATAATCCTCTTTCACCTTGATCGTCTATTTATTTATTTATTTTATTTCAAAAGTATTGCATGGTGTGGCGAAAGTGTAATTGGCGCTGTCAACCAGTTGACTACTCTTATTCTTTCAAAGCGTACAGGGTGAGTGATCGCTATTGAATAAACATTCATTTTTGCAACATACGGTTCTTTTTCTGGTTCCAGGAAGCTCGCGTATGCTACGTGTACTTTTTGGCCAAATTGACTGAATTATTGGATACAATTTTCTTTGTGTTGCGTAAAAATGAACGTCAGGTGAATTTCTTGCATGTCTATCATCATGCGGTGATGCCGATGGTGTCATGGGGTTGCATCAAATATTATCCAGGTGGCCATGCCATGTTTATTGGCATGATCAATTCATTCGTACATATCGTCATGTATTATTACTATTTGATGTCGTCGTTTGGGCCCAAACTGCAAAAGTACTTGTGGTGGAAGAAGTACATAACGAATCTACAAATGGTGCGACATAATAATTTGAAAGATTTCAGATCACAGTTAAACTCTTTATTTCAATTTCAGATTCAGTTTTGTGCTGTTTTTATACATCAGACGCAATTATTTTACAATGATTGTGAATATCCACGTTGGGTGGTCGGATTAACTTTGCCCAATGCAATGTTTTTCTACTTCCTCTTCAATGACTTCTATCACAGAAACTACAGATGTGTCAAAGATAAATTTGTACAGCCAAGACTTGCCAATATTCTGGCTATGAGTAACAGACATAATGCGAATAATACGACAAGTTTTGATGACTATGCCATACTTGTACCGAAAAAACCTACTTAATTTTGGATGATGCTGTTATACTCCATATTAAGTACATATCATATTATACTCTAGCAATAGTCCCCCAACTTTTTAGATAATTTAGATAATTTTACACATAAATATACCCTCTACAGTAACAGCATTGTTTAGGTTATTGCATTTATGTTTTTAGAATATGACGATCTATCGAAATATATGTTATTTGTAGATGCAATATAATTCATAATGTTCGAGGCTCAACTCTTGCTATACGATAAAATTTTTATTCTTTGTCTCCGTTGAGTGTCGAATTATATTGAACTGCTTTAAATATAATAATATTTACAATTTTTACAATTCTAAATTCTGAAGCTGACTGTAAATAAAATAAAATACTAAAAAAAATTTTAAAAATCTAAACTATTTTTTCAATAAGTTCTCTTTGAATGTTTTCGAAATTCAAAGGTTATTACATTATACAGTTTTACTAAATTATATGAGTATCATCCTAAGATTTTTCACCTAAATATTATTGATAATCTACCAGAAGCCATAATTGAAAGAGATCATCTTATCCCAAATCCAATTTATCGAATTTATTGTTATACACTCCACATAAGATGAAAGGTAAACGTTTGCCACACCTGAGCAGAGGAATCAGATACCCTATAAAATGTATGTATTCTTGAACAGCATTGAAAACTCTGTCGATCTAGACACGTATGTATGTCCCTGGTTACGATAGTAAATTTTAAGATATTTTATATCAAAAATTTTCATCATCTTTAGTTTCTGCGCGCAGATCGCAATTTAAAATGGGCAAAATCGGTCTAGAGCCAAGCCAACAATCGACAAGAATCTTTTACAATTATTTCATCCTTTGATCTGGCACAAATGCGCGCGGTCACATAATAGACCAGAATTGGTCTAAACCTGACATTTTTATAAATTACACCAACATCTTTTATTCCTCACCATTTATTGGTCTAAAATACTACGAATTATATTGTTATTATCAATATATAATGACATAGGGATCCTTTTTGGGTGAAGACACATCTTAAAAGAAATTAGGCAATAATCCAAAATCGATTTCAGTTAATTTGATTTTGTGTCTGCGGCCATTTGAAACTTTAACACTATAAAATGGTATCATAATAAAAATATGTATTTTGTAAGATTATGTAAAATTATTTTAATACAAAATCACAATTCACACAAAACACTTTTATAAATGTTTTATTTTTTTATGTCATGATAAATATTAAATATAATGTGAAATGTTCATATGCTTCGACACACGTTAAGTGATTTCTTAGGCTGAGTACAATGATTCATATTTCGATTATTAAGCCAATATTTTGTATATTATGTTATAAATTTTGTATTTGGTCTCAACCAAAGCCAATGAACTGATCTATAGACTCATTTACTCTCCATTACATAAAGACCTGCTCATAGATAATTGATTTGATTTTTATACCCTGCACCCTTTGTGGCAAAGGGTATATCAAGTTTGTGCGAATGTTTGTAACTTCTAAACGGCAAATGTCGCACCCATCTTCAATAATACCGATCGACTGGCAATCAAATGTTGAATCTATTTAATCATGTCCGTCTGTCCACGTATATTTGTGCATTTTTTTGAGCTATTTTAATGAAATCTTCGCCCCATCAACCCTTTTGTGACTTTTATGACAAAACTGCATGTGTTACTAACACAACTAAACTAATAATAATTTGTGGAGCTAAGTGGTGTAGGATATTAAATGGTACGGCTGGACCGACCGACTATAACATTTTTACTTGTTCATATTATTAATATCATTATTATCATTATTAATACTAAACTTATAACAAAAAATATCTAAGAGCATAATTACAAGTCAAATTAACAATTCCTAAATAAAAGGAAAAAATTACAAAATAAAAAAACCAAACTACGCGTCCATACTTAAATATATAGCTATTGTTTATGTATGTATATATATATATATGTCATACTTGTCTATACTATTGTATAAATGGTAAATATTGATCAATATATATATACGTATACGAAAATATATATATATAATATAAAATCGACATCTTATAACTAGTATTAGTTATTAGCTTACAACTTGTAACAGCGGTACAAATATACCTTTTCTTAGGTTTTTTGTTTGTTTTCAAGTCATTCAATTTTGTTCATTTTCATGGAATTATTATTGTTATCGAGCAGTCGCTTCATTTGTACACCTTGAAACAAAAACGCATTAGATGGTAGACAACCTAAGCCACTGGCCGCATGCAGGGCGGCTTTGGTAGCCGTTTGACTTTTACTATTATACGTTTTCTTATAGAAGTTGCCAAAGAGGAACATAAATATCAAGGTGTTGGCTATGAAGAAGATGGTCAAACTATTTGGCATATTACAGCCCTTCAAAGCAATGGTCACCATATAGAACATGATTAGAACGAACTGTATCAGCTGAATGGTGGTCATGTACTTTTTCCACCACAAATATTTTTGATATTGCGGTCCCAACGCAGCCACCAAATAATAAAAGTACATAACGATGTGAACGCCTGAGTTGAGTATGCCAATTACCACACCTTGTTCACCTACGTAGAATGAAAACAAATACATTTTTATAAAAATGAATTTTATCTTTGTTTTTTTTTTTTTTTTTTGAAATATATTGCAAAGCAAAAAATCTTATGTTTTAATGGTCGGTCAAGCTGGGAGTATGGATTTTTGTAAATTTGTATACGTGTTTGGGGAAATGGTACACGCCAGACCCACTCAGAGTTTGACGACGATTACCAATATTTTTATTTCGTATTTACATCTTACCGGGAGCATACTTGAGGTACATCCATGAAAAAGTTGCTGTAATTGTATGATGATACACGTGCAGGAATGAAACTTGATTTTGTTTTTTGCGCAACACAAAGAACGTGGTGTCTAGCAAATCTATGATTTTTGAAAAGAAATAAAACCAGGCACCGGAATACAAGTCCAAGCTTTGTTGGCGGGTACGCACTATTTCGCATCTTTTTGATAATAAAGTTTCCGTTATGCGACTCTCTCTTAAAGACTAATGGGGAAGGTAGAAAAAAAAACACATCAGTACTGTTAATGAGAGAAACGCTTTGTTGTCGTAATTGCTTATGTCAACCTACCGTTTGGCACATCCATATTGAATAACACACTTGGAAAGCATTATACACAACCATAACCCCTTTTAAATTATACGGTTTGCGATTTCTCATAAAGGCTGGTCCTAATTTTAAAACAAACAATAAATACAATGCCACCAGAGTTAGTACGGGACCCGGTGAACTCATCAGAAACCAACTGTCTACTGTTTCATCTATATTAGAAGACAACGAATTCTTTTTATTTATATTAAATTAAATTAATTATTTAATGAAAAATTTCTCCACAACTGAACATTACTTACCAACACCTTTGGACAGACTTAGGTAGCGTTTATTAATAGCTTTCAGATAAGTTGTCATCTTGTTGATTCCTGTTCCAAAAAAGAACGTTTTCTTAATATGATAAAATAAAATAAATAAATAGTCATCAAAAATATTTATAGATATTGGTACGGTCGGATTTAACATAAAATGTAAAATTAGTTTAAAAATGTTTCCAAAATATTGTTTTTATATAATTTTTGAAATTGTTCCTTTTGGCAGAAGAAACTTAATTGACTGACATGTTATTTGGTGTGACATGATAAGGGAGGAGTGCTTATGTTATATAATTTAAACTGTTAATAATTATATTAATTAGTTGCCACCTGTTCTTGCACATTAAGCATAAACATCTTTAGAGTGTTTCCAAAGCCAAATGTGATTTTCTCTCTCAAATTACTGACTGACAAAATCTATTCACAGCTAACTAATTGCCCAACGCTATCAAGCGTAATTACATCAAAATTTAATAACAATTGCATAAATGTTATTTACGAGTTTCCCGCAATTGCACACAATTAACGCGATATGCGATGTTCGAGTTAAGAGTTCAATGACAAATTTTTTTGTTTTGTGTTAAAATTAAAACCAAAACCACCATAATCTCCAAACATAAGTGAGTTATTGTACACAACGCTTTAAGTGTTTATTTTTGAACTGTTGTATATGAAATTTCAGTTTTTTAACGTTCTTCTAAAAATTTTAACATCAAATGAGTCAAGTCGTGACTCCCAAACATATAATTAACCGTATAAACGATAAGGTCAAGTGTTTCGTTATTTCAATATATTATTAGGCTATAAAATATAAAATATTTAAATATCTGCTGATAGGTGAGAGGGCAAAAGTATTGTATGTATACTAAGGCATCATTTGGAAAATGGCGGGAAACTTGAAAACAATATGGCGGCATGTAGTGCCGACCGCGTAAGATGGTAGGCTTAAAACTGAAACTTTTGAATTGAATTTTTTATTTAATTTATGGAGGCGATACAAATGGGCGGCGGTTAGCTACCATTTTTAATAAACTTTATTCAGTATAAAGTTTGATCTTCAATGTGGTTTCACAATCATTAAAAGAAAGTGGAATTATATTTGTGCCACGCCTACTGGGTTCTCATAATTTAACTTAACTTTTTTATTTCTTTATTTCGCAATAATATCTCGAATATTATCTTAAGTTAAAATGTTTAACACTCTCGACATTGTTCAGCCTTTAAATGGTTGTAAAAAGTGATTCTGATCTGTGTCAAAGTTAAAGCTTAAGATAAGTTAGGAGTTTTATTTAAACATAAACTTAAATTACCTAACACTGCTCTCTCAGTTGAACAGCATTTTGTTTAGATAGAAATAAAACAGAGGAGCACAGATGATCGATTTACAAATAAATTCCTCAAATAATTCAGTAAAAGATGACACTCAGTTTTATGTAGACGGTTATGAATTAAAGAATTGTTTTCAAGTTAGAAAAAGCCGTGTGGTGTGAAGGTTCTGAATAAAATTCTTCCGTCCAACATGTACGAGTACATTTAGTTTTTGTCTTTAATCACTTGGATGGTGGTAACAAGAGTTTGCATCAATTGAATATATTCTTTGGTATCAAAATCATCAACTTGATATAAATCTATTAAGGAGATACCCGATATGTTTGGCGGTGAATAGATTACCATTAAGGTTTCTTAAGGCCAAGTTGAAGTATTTCGTTGTTTGATTTAAGAACTTGAATTTTCGTTATGGTTTCTTTACCCAAATAATTGCATGTGTTTTGTTTGTTTTGGAAATAATCGCAGACAGCATAACATAACTCCACTTATAAAATATGTCATATGTTGATAAAAAGAAATCGATTTTCAAAGTTTAAACATATATTTAAAAATGTTGGCTCAGAGAGGGCACAGAATATAGTTTTTATTTATTTATTTACATTATGCAGAGAGTTAAATGTATGCTAAAACTAAACAGAACATAATACACATTCTACAATATATCCAAGTGTGCCTAACTAACTAAAACATTGTATTGGCATTACAATTTAAACCTGTATATAAAAATCAAGATTCAAGATAGAAGTCAAGGTAGTCATCTCTATGTGAATACTTGTAGTCGTAGTCGCTTTAAGAGTCTAAAACACTATCCAACCAATATACAATAAAGCAATATTTGTCAATTTTTAATTTTGTTTATTATGATAGTACATGAAACAAAACAAAAAAAATAAAAAACACATAATGTTTACTTCTAATGGATTTGTGTGCAGGTGCACAGCGGTGTTTAAATATGGTATTGAATCGATTTCGAAATAATTTTTTTGCTATTTGGTTTATATTAAAAAATGTTTATTTTATCATTGATTGCTGTAAGGTGTTTAAAAAGTCATTTGAAAATTACAACACTCCAGAGGAATCAAATATTAAATGATTCAAATAAATCCGCAAAATGAAACACGGTTTTTCAACGATTTCCATTGTATTTTATACGAAAATCGATTTGAATTTTAAGTTGTATACGCTCCACATAAGATGAGGGGGGTTCGCCATTTGGTTAAAACCTCAAAACGAGATGTCAGCGACCTTACGAAATTGAAAACTGTGCCGGCTTAGACATGTCCGCCCGCGTACCGGGTTCAAATTGGTCAAAAACTAAGCCTTAAGCTTTAAGTTGGTATACATATGTATAATTACTTTATTCAAAAGTGGGCGTGGTCACATAATATGTGTGGCAAGCCTACAACTTACAAAGTTTCTTCAGCCTAAAATTCGATTTGGAAATTAATGGCCTAATCACATAAGTGTCACGCCTCTAAATGGTATGTGGAGGACATTTGAGATGTGACCTAAACCAAATTTAGTTTTTCTATTCGTTGTTATTTAGTTAATCAATATTTCTCTATGCTATACCTAAACATACATAAATATATGTAAGTATTTGTAATGATGTTGAAGAAAATACCAAGTTATTGAACAAATATTGTTTAGAGTGACTCATTTGTTTTCTTTTTTTTTCATTTTTTGGGCTTTATATGAATTTTTTTGTTTGCTTATATTTATATGGAAATTTTTTTGTTTCGTATTATAGTTTAACACAGGTAGACAGTGATAGCATTCCACCGAATGGTTTGTAAGAAAAGAGAAGAGCAGAAAAACAATGCTTATCAACGATTTTGAAACGTGACATGGATGAATATTATAAATATGCGGAAGATAAGAAGTCAATAACAGTTTGAGTACAACTGAAAAGTATAATTAACAAATTGTAACACGTTTGTGTGTATAAAAAGTACGCTCGAAAAGAACGCGTACTGCTCTTGAGTTAACATGTATATATCGATTTTAAGAAATTTCCAAAAAAAAAAAAAAAATAAACGTTTTAATGAATAACAAACAATTTTTACATTTTGCGTAACACACCATGATTTTTCGATTAATTGCAATTGTTTTTGACGTCACATGGGAGGTAAACTATGTAAAGGTTATAAGAATGCCTGGAACATTTACATTTATAAGAAGTTTCCATTACGTAGCTATTAAGTATATATAAATTTGAGTGGCTTAGCCGTCCCTACATGCGTCTGCTTCTAAACGCACAAAGTTGTAAAACTTGAAATATTTTTTGTTTAAATTGAGTAAAATTGTACAACAGCCACGCCACAAGTGATTAGAATTATAAAGAATACAACTACGTAGTTGAAATTGTAAACCTGTCTTTTTACCTAATAATAAATTAATTAATAATGTATATACTGATAATAAATGTTTTATTAATTTTGACAGTTAAACCTGATTGTTATTGAAATATAATAGCCTTGTAAACAGTTACGATTTTTGTAAAAACATTTGTAAAACTTGGAAAAAGGCTTTGTAGTGAAGAAAGCAAATAAAGACGGATGGATGGACAATTCGTAAACATTTTAAAACTATTTTAATTGTCGTAATAAATAAATCGTTAAATAGATTTAAATTTTTTAAAAATTGACCAAAATTGATCAAAATACTAAAAAGAGTCATGGCAGCTACAATTTAAGTCTTAGGTCCATCCGTCCGTCTTTTTTCTTTGCTTTGTGTCAAAAATGTGGTGTCAAGTGTGGCCAATGGGTAAGTTTTTGTTGATTATGGGCATGACATTTAAACGATTTCGCACAGATACTAAAAATTGAATGAATTTCAGCAGAATATCTCAATTTTCCCAACAACACGGACATGTCTAGATTGACTTGGATTTTGATGCTGTTCTAGAATATATATACTTTGTACGGTGTCTAAAGACTACTTCGAAGTGTTGTGTAAGGACGAACAAACTTAGTTGACCCTTATCACTGAGGTGGAGGGTTTAAAAAGTTAATTTTTTTATTGTTTTTTAATATTTCTGAAATTGTTTTTTTATCATTATCAATGTTTGGTCTTTAAAAAGATAAAGCTCTCTCTCTCTCTCTCTCTTTAAATCCCTCATTTATTTTGTTTAGTAAAATTCATATATTTGCGTGTTGACTAACCAGCTATCACTTCATTAATTATGCTAAAAATGTTTTCTTTACATGCTTTTTGTAAAAGCATTAATATGCACAAACAAGTGCATTGAATGCAACGCGTCACTCACACATGTACAAAAGAAAAATTATTAAATTATAAATTATTTTAATTTCTCTACAACGTGTTGCACTGATTCCAAAAATGTTGTTGGAACACGCCATCAATATGTATTTGAGAAAATTGAAAAACTTCCGTTGCATTTATTTCAAACTGTTCTTGCCTGACACTGTAACATTTTAGCACCGCAATGCATCCTTAAACGATTACGTGCAAGGTTCAGAGATGGTGTGGTTGCGTCTTCCGTGCTTTTATTTAGAACAAATAAGTTTGCAAAGGTTGTTCCCCTTACTCTCTCTACACTACAAATATATAGATACTGCAGACTACTGCATATTAATAATTCATTTTGGATATAACTTTTTTTTTTGTATTTGTATTTATGTTTCATAGGTTTGTTATGTACGCATGCCGTATGAATAGATTTTTTACTTATATGTATGTTTGACGTATATAAATATTTAGTATGCCTAATGCGTATGGTATGCCTTACAATTGTACAAAGAACAATGTTTCTTTGATCGAATATTTCATAAATATGTATGACTAGCAACTATTTACGTAGAATTATGGAATTCCTTAATATTCAAGTATGTCTCCCTTCATGTTAGGTAGAGGGTATACTAAGTTTGTCATTCCATATGCAACATCTGTAATGAAGCGCCAGAACCCCACAAAGTATTTATATTTTTGCTCAGCATTAAAAACTGAGTCGTTTCTGACATAATTGGTAAGAAGCCACGCTCATAATGGACACGTAACACAAGAGGGCGTAATTATGTACCTGCCAACGATATAAATAATTTCCTCCAAAGCGTTTTTATATTTTTTATATATTTTTTAAAAAAATGTACGAAACACTATTTATTTATATTTAATATTCACGTACTATTAACACAAAATTTAAAATCCTACCAGGCTAGGCTTAGAGAGTTTTCCCCCTAGAAAATATATAGTAATCATGATGTGAAAATATGTGATTTTTAAAAATTTTTTCAAGTTAAAGTAATTTTTCTTTATTTCAATACATTCATTAAAGCTTGTAATCCCCTTCCTTTTAGCCTAAATCATATAACTTTGCATTAGAATAATTTTATTCTATGAGTTTTTCGGTCTATGACTTAAAAAACCCAAGAAAATTAAATAATGAAAATGTTACATTCGACACATATATATGAATGTAGGCAATGCAACAAGGTGAACGAGAAAATGAATGCTTTTCGTAGTTAAAAAAAGTCATTTAAACAGTTTAATATTTAAAACAATAATTAATTAATATTTTTCTAGAGCAAAAGTTCAATCCTTGAGTTACATGTGACATTGGCGACTCTAAATAATTTTTTTGAAATAATCACGTAATTTTAATTTTGGATGTTATCACACTCTACCATCAGACACAAACAAATTTGAAGAATTTTCACTTGAACTACAATGAAGGTTCATTTTTTTTTTTTTTTGTTAATCATTAACAAAGCCAAACTCACTCAATGTCTTTCTTTCTTCCTATTTTTTTTTTCTAACCAATTAGAAGATGAGAAGATCCGGTTCCGTTATTAGCTACCACTCATATGTATGATTTATGCAAATACCTATCCGAAATTGCTTTTCCAAAATAACCGTCAATACTGATCGCCGCGAAGATACTAAATGATATTAGACTTGTTTAGTAATTTAAGAAATATAGTTATATATATATATATACATAGGCAGCGTCGTATAAACAAATGAATTCTTTCTTCTTAGTGTATGGGTATGGGTATGTGTGGATAAATTGTATGCATAAAATTCTCTTTTCAACAATATCGGTTAAGCTGATATTTACACGCAATGATTCTTCTCACCTAATTTATTAAATTTAACATTATTCTCATTTATTTATAAAGTGAGTATTGAGCAACATCTCAATAGCAAGTTCGAATCAAACCACTTGTTATTTAGGCTTTGTACACACACTTTTTAGCACACTCCACGCCTTTATTTAATGCATAGAATAATTCTCAAAATTAATAACGAATGAGTATTAACTGTAATATTAATATAAAAGGAAAGGAATAAATTATGGAAATTCAATAGTCTATTTAATCTATTAAATATTTTTCATTTTAATTAAAATATAACTATTGTATTTTTTATTATTTTATTAGTTATATTTTTAAGCTATTAATTTTAAACAAAAATGAAAATTAATAATGCATTGTTATATATTCAATATAACAAAAATTTTTTGATATATTTTCTAACAGAGTTGTATTATTGTGTATTAATATGGAATAATATCATTTATGTCATGTAAATTGTGTGTCCTATTAAAATCAAGTACCGTTACAATGAAAAACCCAATCAAAAAAAAGTACGCTTATATATTATGCCTGATATTTTACAAAACACGTATTTGATTAATTATCGATACTAGAATGTCATTGTCCACATACATATGTTATAAAAACACATCTCCAATATAGGCATAAATGTTTTTTATCTTTTACTCAAAATTTATTTGTAACATTAAGAAAAAGTGAGTTTTTTTAAACACACACACGAAAATTTATTTCGGAAACGTTCAAATAGAATACTTTAGTAAATTATAACATAAATTTGGTAAAAGAATCAAGTGGTAGGTAAAAACTGTGTAATTAAAAAAGTGCATAACGTAAAGACTATTTCACTTAGCAAGTAAACGAAAAAATTGCATCTTCATACATATAAAAGCGTAATAAAAACGGTGTAAAAAAAACTAATAGCTAGGCGATTATAATGAGAACTAAAGATGTATGTGGGAAACAAAGGCAGTGTTTTATGCTCTAATTAATTGTTTAAAATCGAAATTAACAAGTACTTGTTATTAGTGGAAAATGGAAATCGAATAAGTAAAGTTTAAGTAATTCTAAAAGCAAGCGTCTACATTATAATGGGAATGGATTTTCATTTTATTATTTTTAATTATTAAGAGTTATGCCCTTTGGAATAGAAAATTTACTTGGCTTCGTAACTTTATTGTACTTCGTAAACTTTATTTATCTTTTCTATAAAGGGCTTGATGTACATAAGGGGGAATAAATTAAATTATATTCTCTTCTCTTAGAGCTGAAGAAAGTTATTGTGACATAAATAATTACTCTTTTCACAGGTAGTAACAGTTATTTAAAACAACAAATGATTCCAAAGTTCATGTGTGCATATGCACATATGGTTACTACTAGAAATCAATTAAACATTTTCAGTAATATATAATATATAGCTAAACTAAATATAACTTCTTTGTATCTGGAATGCACTTTATACTGTTATAAGGAATATATAACGACAAAATAAAGCATTTTTTCTATTTCCAAATTACAATTCTCCAAGGTGTTGTATTTTCGATTCAATGTGATGTTAATAATTTCCCCAAATTAAAAGGAGTTGCAGAAAGTCTGGATAAAAATCAAGAGATACAAAATAATCATAATAATAAGGGAAACATTGTATTGAAACGTTTTGTCAAGTATGTGAATAGTTTTTATTTTCGAATTAACCAAAATAGAAATAATTTTTTCTCACGCACGTAAACGAAAGTTAATAAAAATAAATAGAAATAGCAAAATTTCAAGTAAATAAATAAATTCCTTCTTATCTCTTCACATTGCAGCGATCAATACGCTTACTGCTGTTTATATACCGCATGTAAGGTTCTTCATCGTTTTCATTTGATTTGCCATGGCAAGCGAGTCAACGACGAATTTTTTACAACGCAAAAATTCGACCACAAATTATTCGGAGGTTTCCACGCAAGATACAGATACTCCAATACATTCGCGCAATGAAAACATATTGGAAGTGCGTAGTGATGCGGATGAGGAAATGTTCGATGAAGTTGATATGATTTTACGTAAACGGCGAGCCTGGGAGCAATCCGATACACTTAGCGCCAATGATTTAGATTTGCTGGAGGTTGACGATGTTTTAGCTGAGGATGAAGATGATGCCGGTTGTCCTTTGCCGTCAACACCCGAAGACACGCAACTAATCGAGGCAGAAGTAAGTGGATATTAATAAACAATTACGTATATGTGTACTATACTGTGCTATTGTTACAAAGAATATTAGGTACCAAGTAAACAATAGCATTTGTGTGAAATTAATAAAAACGTGATCGTGAAAATGGAAATATTTTTACAAAAGTCTATTATAAAAAACCATATTGGTGCACGAATTTGAGGGGATTTCAAAATCCTATCACTAAATCACAAATAAAAGTGATAACGGACGTTTTTATACCGTGCACACGTAGTTCCAAACTAACACAAATAATATATAATTTGCTCGATCATATTAATAAAACTGAAATCGTTTTAAAATTTGGTAGACATAATTATTAATTGAACTAATGGTACCTCAACAACAATAAAATTATTAAAAATTGCGAATTTTCGTATTATCTTGAAATATGCGACTTGTAGACTTGAACATACGCACGTGGTTAAGTGGTTGTTGTTGTTAAAATTGCATCTCTCTTCTTTCATACTCTCCACATAATATGAGAAGTACACTAAGTTTGTTCTTCCATTGACAACACGCTTACAATTTATAAAAAACCATATACACCATAAAACTAGACTTGTAAGCTGATACGTAAGACATACACTATTAGAGGGCGCAATATATATACATATATATATATATTTGCCACGCCCATTATTGTGAAGGTGGAGAGTATTTAAGATTTAGTTTAAGTCATCATCTTACTTGTTTCTTAATATTATTCGAGATGACTGAAGTTTTAAAGGCTGGTGTTTTATCTGATGAAATCGATTTGGGAGCTTTAGCTCACAATGCTGCTGAACAGGCCGAGGAATTTGTGCGGAAAGTATGTCTGATAACAATAATATAAAATTTTATGAAAAAGTAATAATTGGATAAAATTCTGTTATCTTTTCGAATTTCGCTTTCTTAAGGTATGGGAGGCCAGTTGGAAGGTGTGCCATTACAAGAATTTACCGAAATGGCTGCAGGATAATGATTTTCTACATCGCGGCCATCGACCACCTTTGCCTTCGTTCAGTGCTTGCTTCAAATCCATATTCCGCATGCATACTGAAACTGGCAACATATGGACTCATCTGTTGGGTTGTGTCGCCTTCATTGGGGTGGCTGCCTACTTTTTCTCTCGTCCCTCCGTGGAAATACCAATACAAGAGAAAATCATTTTTGGTGCCTTCTTCGCTGGCGCCATCATTTGTTTAGGCTTTTCATTTGCTTTCCACACGGTCAGCTGTCATTCCGTGGAGATTGGAAAACTGTTTTCGAAGTAAAAAAAAAGCACTATATACATATATTTGAATATGATTGGTAAAGCATTGTGTTTGTGGTTTTATAGATTAGATTATTGTGGCATTGCTCTCCTAATAATGGGTTCCTTTGTACCTTGGCTATATTATGGCTTCTACTGCCATTATCAGCCCAAGGTCATATATTTATCGGTAGTTTGCGTGTTGGGCTGTTTATCCATCATCGTTTCACTGTGGGATAAATTTTCGGAACCAGCCCTGCGGCCACTGCGTGCTGGCGTCTTTATGAGCTTTGGTTTGTCTGGCGTTATACCGGCTATACACTATGGCGTCATGGAGGGCTGGTTTAGTCAAATCAGTAAATCCAGTTTAGGTTGGCTGACTTTGATGGGTAAATTTCTTATATTTGAAATATAACGGGCATGGCGGGTATATGGTGGCACAATCAAATACTTGCCACGCTGTAGATGTGTGTAGATTTTAGATTTGATCCAAGACGAATTTGGTTTTTCTTTTCCAAGGTTTGCTATACATTGCTGGCGCCTTGTTATATGCCTTACGCGTGCCCGAACGCTGGTTCCCTGGCAAATTTGATATATGGGTAGGTTTTTTTTTAACATTTTCAGTCAAATATGTTTTTTTTTACTATATTTTTTTTTTTAAATTTTTAGTTTCAGTCGCATCAATTATTTCACATTCTGGTAATTGCTGCTGCTTTCGTTCACTACCATGGTATTTCCGAAATGGCCATGTACCGTGTAACCGTGGGCGAATGTACTGTACCCCATGATCCCATTACTTTCTAAGTTGCTAGCAATATAGTTGATTAACTAAACGATAAATAATTGAATACACGTTTCCTTTATTTACACAAAAAAGATAAAAGTAATCTCTCAAAAAGTTAAAAATTTCATAATACGTAGAACCCTCATTTTTCTCTTTATTAATACATTCAAATGTTTGGAAGAGACACATACACATAAACGCGTATATACCAAAACACAGCATAATTATTAAGATTCCAAAATTGATGATTAGTATGAAAGACAAATAAAAGGAAACGAAAAAGCTCATAAAATCTCATTTATTAATTATTGTTTGCCCTCTTTAACATTATTGTATAATACAACAACATATAAAATAATTTTAAAAATTATGTTTTAAACCAAATTTATTTTCCCCGTTTTTTTTTTTAATATCATTCCATTGATATGTAAACCTGGAATGTGTTAAACTATATTTAGGTATAAAAAAAATTAATTAATCTCAAATTGTTAAACTAATCCTTACACGAATTGTTAAATGTTGGCTGGCTTTAAATGATAAACACACTCCTGCTCCCCCTCATTTATCATTATTTAGTATGACTTGAACTCATGCATTAACCGAATGCTGTACAAGAGTTAATAAAAACAACAAATAAAACAAAACATTTTATTGATTATGTAGATTATGTCAGCATTTTCGGTGAAAGACGAAATAAATAAAAATATTCTCAACATCTGATTAATCAAGGTTTTCTTTTTTTATTAAAATTATACATAATTGCAAAATATTTAAGGTGATGGTGAAAGGAAACAATGATCTAATAACACAAACCAACCTTTAATTGTGTGTGTGTGTGTGTGTGTGTAAGTGTAAAACAAGTGTGTTTTTCCCTTCTCTCATTAAACTTAAAATTTACAGTATTACAACATTTTCATTTATCATTCATTTTTTTCATTTGCATATTAAACTTTTGCTAATTATCATTTTATTTTCGACCAAAAAAAAAGAAAAACGAACACGAGTACATCATTTGAACGAATCAACAAGTACAATACACAAAAAGCTATATATTTAGCTTAAGCCAAATATAAAATACTCTCCATATTATATTTTATTTATGTAGATTAGGGGCGTGGCAAATATATACAATTACGTCCTATTTGAACGATTATTAAAACATGCATTCCAGGTCACCTTAAAAATTGAACTATACACAAACATTTGTTATAAATGGGCGTGGCACACATATATACATATACAATTATGCTCTATTTTAACTATTATTAAAATATGTTTAACGTTTCATCTCCCATATGAGGACTATATATAAATTCATTTTCGTAAATTATGGGCGTTAGATAATTATTAAATCGTGATCCCCATTTTAAATAGAAGCACTAATTACACTTCAATGGATGCGTTCCAGCAATAGACAGACATACGGACATTGTTATATGTTAAGAAAGAAGGAATACATATACGAGTATATATGTGTGTGGTATTGCAAACTCACTGTAATGTGGAGAGTATATATAAATATAATATAATTTGGGGCGGGGGGGGGGGGGGGTCACACCACATAGTTTTGCTGTGTAGGTGATGGCCATAAGGTTTAGGAAAGCTTAACGTTTAACGGTAAAGGAGCGCAAATGTATAGTTATGTAGGCATATTCTTTATATACAACATTACACATGTTCACAATAGACAGATACAACAAAACAAATTGAAATATTATGTAAAGAGGTGGTTGCGATGATTGATTGATTGATTGATTCATTATGTCAATGATGTTGTTGCTGTTGGTGGTGATGGTTTTTCATGCTGTTTTATTTATTGTTTATTATTTTTCGAGAAATTGTGCGATGCCCAATTCAATGATGTTTTCCACGAGTTGGCTAAAGCTTCGCTAAATTTCGATCTAAAATGTTCACGAGCTTTTTCGGTTGTATATTCTAATACCTGTAGTATAATAATAATTAAAGAAAAATAAATAAAAATTAAGACATAGATAGAGAGAGAGAGAGAGAGAGAGAGAGTGAAGATGTATTACCAAAGTTTCTTTCAAGTAATTTAAATCCTTTTCGGATGATAATTCTGGCAGCCCCGTCGATATCATCATGCTGAACAGCGATAATATAAGGCAGCCATGTTTACGTAAAACTAAAAATGCCTAAAACAATGCAAAAATGCAAATGTATTAACATGATACACAATCACAAGTACAAAAAACACACCTCTTCACATATATCTTGAAAGTAACGAAACTCGTCAGCCATACGATCAGCACGCCCCTTATTTATGACATAGACAAAATCATGAGTTAAAACGAATGGAACCCGTTCGCGACGTACACCAAACTTTTCCTTAAAGTGACCCAATATGTGACCGAAATCAATATGAAACAGCTGCAAAGTAAAGTCAATCAAATTATGTGGTAGAGAGATTACTTTTTTTAAATTCTGTACAACACACACACACACCTGGCCATTTCTTTTAACCATAATATTATCCGAATGACGATCTGCTACCCCTAACACATAGGTGGCCACACAATAGCCCGCACAACTTAGCGTAAATTCATTGACAGCTTTATTCATTTCCTCTTCGCTCTTGTTGTACTCCTTCAACCAACTGTACAGCGAGCCTTTCTTGAAGGGTGACGTTGCCGAAAACATGCCCTTCTCTTTCTGTATATTGGCTATAGTCTCAGCATTCAGCACCACCTCAATCATGCCCAAACGTCTCTCCATACTTATGCAATTGTAAATATTCATGCGGAAATCCATCCTTGGAGATGTTGATCGAGATGATATATAAAATAATTAAATGAAATAAAAGACAGTTATCGTTAAGAATGAAATCCAAGGCACCGACAGACATGTCTACTCACCCTTCATTTTTCCACAATTGATCCATAACGCGCAGCATTTGCAGCGTCAACATGTCCTGCCTTAAATCATCACCATTCTTAAATATGATGTAGATGTCGTTGCAGTTTTGATCAGCATTTTCAAATACAATCCACAGTGGACGCATTTTCGAATCCATTACTTTACATTTTTCTGGTTTGACACCTTTACACCGAAAACTGGGATTCAACGGGTTTTGTATGCTATGGAAGACACCACTGTTACGTTGATTACGCAGGAAATCCTGCAGCACACTGCGCACTTTATCTTTACTGCCTTTTTTAGCCAACATGGAGCCTTGCTTGAGCTTGTCCAAAGCCTGCAACTGCTTGCGTAAAAGTGGCACGTGCGGCTTGCAGCCTTTAAGGTAGGCTTCCAATAGCAAACCGAAACGCGTCTGCATGGAGGGTATTTGCATTTCGGAGCGCAAATGCCAGAAGAAATAGTGACCGATTCGTTGATTGCGTAGCGCTCGCTCTAGCACAAAAGCAACCAGAGCACAGTCCAGATAGGATTCATGTTTCATCGCTTGTACCAATTGCAACAAATACAACAACAGTTCTTCGTCTCTGTTCGGGTTATAATGCAATTATAAGCAATTTTTTTTTTTCTTTGGTTTATTTTGTATGGACTCACTTTAATAATTTTAGACAACGTATGGCAAAGTGTCGTACAGCTGGGTCTGGATAAGCATAATCTAGTAGCTCGAGAGATCGTTCCACAGATATTGTTGGCCATTGTTTTAACAGCGACCACATTTCAGCCACCTCGTCCCGTTCATTCCAGTTCACACAATGCAACAAAATCGACAACTCTTCGGGTACGTCTTGTTTGATATCACACCTGGAGATAAAAAATAAAAGATCACATTTTACAACATGGTGGAAATCGATGGAAATTGATTCAGGACTCCTCCCCACAATACTCACCTTCTGGCCCAAATGTCGTTGCGATCTTGATCGTGCATCTCAAACACCTTGTTAATGCTGCGCAAATGTTGGGATAACACTTTGGATAAACTTATTGCCGATTCCTCTGATTTGCTGCGTCCGAAATTAAAGTTTTCCTTGTTGGCCAAACGGGCAGCATGCTGTAACACTAATTCCTCGCCGGGGTATTGGATGTTGTCGTAGCCAAAGCTGGAATGAGAATGTGTGTGTGTTTTGGAATGTGGTCGCAGTACGTATGCATGCGTGTATGTGTGTGTGGGTGTTTAGCTTACTTTTGGAATGTGAGTTGTACTACAGCACATTCATCCCTTCGCGGATTCGTTTCAATCGTTCCCAAAGGATGGAAAATCTCATCGGATTGGATGTCATCGGCGTACGTCCAAGTGTAGAGATTCAAACAGCCCTGCTTGAATTGATGCTTATAATCGAATATTGTTGTATTCACCCAAGCGAGTGGATTCACGTTTACATTGCCATCTTTGAAGATAGTCCCATCCCTGCTACTGCTGGTATTTGAGGATTTTTTTGAACGTGACGTTTTCGTCACCTCATATATCACCATACACAGTCGTGTCATGCGCGGCAAATTCTGTATGGGTATGTCGAACGTTATGTCCATGTCGAAGGTGAAGGAGCGATTGTTGCTACTGGGTATGTCGGCTGAGTGATGGGCACAGAGTCGTCGTTCACCATGATACAAGCCGATGTGCATGCCCACCTTTATGCCTCTCACCAAATCACAATTCACGTTATCGATGCGATGTAATCGCAAACGGAACAACTGTTCCATCTCCCAGGAGTTTTTCGGTTTTCGTTTCGGAATATTGGCCATTAGATCATTAATCGGGTTGGCAGTGCGCAAACTTTCGGGCTTCGGCGGACGTTTCGGAGCAGTATTTACATTCAGTTCTTGCTTGTAGTTTATGTAGGATGGCAAAGTGTGAATTGGTTTCAGTACCACATTGGGCACATCAGAGCACGACAAACTTTCCTTTAACAAATAAAAAGAGAGAATAAATGGAATAGAGTTTACTTTGTTTGTCTGTTGCATGTTATCACCTGTATATATATAAATTGTATTAGCGGATATTCACCAAACAGATACTCGTCTCGACCGCGCACTTTTAATATATAATCGGCAGTTCGATCACTGACTTTTATCTGAGATTTGCGCACTTTTGATAGCGCCGAATCAATTAAGCCTTTCGGCGTGTGACTCTCATTGATTGATATTGTGAAGGAGGTTTCATTATTTTCCAATTTGACAACAATCAAGAAATTCGAATTTCTTAAACGTGTTTTGATCATTTCCGGCATAATCGGTGTAGTGGCTAAACGCATAGGATGTTCGTAGAGCAGTTTTTCAGCCCAACTAAATTTGGAACGCTCCGATTCGATTTCTTCGCAGAGCAAAGCCATTTTACGGCGAAAATCATCCTCTTCGGGTGTGCGATGTGAACTATACTCTTCAAAGGACTTTCCAATCATATTGCTAACCAATTTGGATAGTTCATAGTCGCTGGATATGGCAGGTGGTTCAGTGCGTTCGCCTAAACGCAACAGGCAAAAGTACGGTTGCAATTCACAGAGACGTTTCGTCTCATCGGTGAATGGTTCTATGTTGGCGAAAGCCGAAATGCCGCTCACCTCGTATTCGCAGGCATCCTTAATAAGATTGTGTAATGGATAATTTTTCGATTGATGAATCATCTCCTATAAATACAAATATAGAATTAGTTTGGTTGTAATGCTTTTCGATGCAACACTACTGCTATATTCTTACTGTTTTTATTTCCCTGATGGTGGCTGTTGACGGCATATTCAAGGGTATCAGTATTCCGTTGGGCATCAGACAGGTAAGCTCCACATCGGGTGGATCGTTTTTCCATATATCAATTGAAGCGAATGGTGCCATTTTCTATTTTGCAACATATCAAAAATCAAATTATATGAATCAGCATCTTTACTCGCATCACTATAAACGCGTGCTTTTACGACGCAATTTGTGGTAATACTTTGCGTAAATCGTAACCACATTTACATACATCACACAAAAGCAGAAACAAAAATAAAACTATTGTTGTATTCTATTCTTTAAACTATATATTCGCATGCGCAAGGTTTATTAAGGATACTACAAATAAATACTACACCTACTTATAGTAAAAATTTTAAAGGCCACCAGCAAGCAGTCTTCACTACTCTTCATAGATTGCACAATTTCATACATACACACAAATGCTTCTATTATCTGCAAATAAACATATAGCAGTTGTTTATGTTTAGTCTTAAAACGTTAGTTTTGTGTTTTTTTTTTTTGTTTTTTGTTTATTTCTGTCCTATTTCCTCTGAACTATTTGTCCTATTTGAATAGATTGCGTGACTGCTCTGTTGACGTTATTGTCGGCGTTGGGTTCATGTCGCACCCAAACACTACACACCTTCATACCACCAATATGGAATTTATAAACAACAGTTATTGTTATTTTAGTTACTGTAAACTTACGTTGATATGCTTATGAATATAAAAAAAATAAATATAATTATAACCTTTGAGGTCAAATTTAAGAATTACTCCAGCAAGTTGTATTTTTTATTTTTCATTCATATTTTTTACTTATCGTCATTTCTGTTTCACGATAAATAGAGCGCAACTTTAACGTTTCTAGAATAATTTTTCTGTTGAATTGATATTTGAACAAACTTTTTACGCACATGTATGTTATATTAAACAAAAATTTACAAATTTTATAGTTTTACACAATTTTTTACTTAATATTTGTACAATTTATTTATATATTGATTGCTCTTGAACAATTTTTTATGAATTTTTCTCGCTGCAACATAAATATACTAACTAGAGATATGTATGTATTAAAAAACCTAGTTCAAAATGAACTAATCAATCAAGTGAATAATAGTGTAAGAGAAAGTAGTGGCACAACAATTTGCAATCATGTTTTCTTTTGAAGATGGCGTTAGTTGTTTTTCTTTTTCATTTTCTTTCATTTACCTTTCGTAAATATTTCTTAGATGTCATTCTTAATGCAAAAGTACTATGCTGTTTTTAATATTTAATAAAATTATTGGAAAAAGATAATTAGAGCAAAAATGTGTACAAATGAAAGAAAAGAAAGAAATAAAGTGCAATAATATAATGTAAAGCATTAATAAAGTTCACAAATATAAATATGAGTGATTCTGACGAAGGTTTGTTTGAAACGTATCGTATATAAAAATATTGATTTTCTAAAAGAGACTGCTTAATATCTTGAGAGAGGACTTTCGTCCTGGTGAAGTGTTGAAAATCATGAACAATAAAAAAAACTAAAAATTGTGAAATTTCGTCCTTAACAAAATTGTTTTTTTTTTTTATACAATAATTTAGGGTTCCCACATTTCTAGTGATAGATAATTACAAGTTGATATATAAAACGTTAATATAATGCGTTTTTATCAACCATGAAATTTGTTCAAATTCAGATTTAAATATGACGAAATAACACTACCCTACAAGGCAATGCTGGATAAAAATAAGTAAATAATGTCGTAAAGTGCATACGAAAAACGAATGACAAGCAAACGTAACGGTTTTTTTGTGCTTTACATTTATATAGACTTGAAGTCGTTTCAGCATTTCTATTAAAATCCATTTGATAGGTTGACCGTAAGCTATTGCAGCATGTTTAAGGGGGGGATATGGTTTTATATGATAGAAATCAATATTTGCAAGCACACACATGTACAAATATGTATAATTTTTTTTTAAAGAAACCCAATTAATGCGGTTAAGACAACCAAATCAATCAAGTTGCCAACATGTTACTGCCACCTAAAAGACATCAATTCACACACAAACACACACACAATCCCTGGTTGTGGCAAATAAAGCATTACCAGTCAATACTCATATAATGGATTTGTGTACATGTACAATAACGAGTATGATGACTACGCCATTGATAATTTAATTTATAACACCTTGAATGGGGTCTCGTGTTACCGTGCAACAGTTGTTTGTTTACACCAAGTTCAAGTCTTGCGCATTCCATTCAAATGGCACATGTAAGCGATCTCTTCTGGGTTACATTTCCCTCTTCAACAAAAAGTGGAAGCGATTGATTTTTAACAAAATACACGAACACAAACACATCCATTCGGGCGCATTATAATAACATAACATAAAAAATATTACATTAGAAATTTTTATACGCGATTAGTGAATGGTGGAATAAAACAAGAGTGAGTTGTGCGATGCAGTGCTGAACGGTAGTAACGCTCATTAAATGCATTTATCAGAAAATTTATTTCACATAAATCTTTATCGCATGCATTTCCCCTCTCTCTTTGAATGGATTGGAGTTTTATAGAGAAACCTAAAGCGGGCACTGAAACCGCTTTAGATGCGTGCGATTATTTCATTGATGAGGTCATATCAGTTACACAGATTCTAGGTGAATGCTTCAATTTTCACTCATAGCTGTGGCCATTACGTGATTTTTTTTATTTTAAATGAAATGAAATCCCAAGTAATGCAACGATTTTTTCATTTCTTGTTTCAGATGCACGTGAACAGGTGCGCCTGATTAAGCATCGGGAGTTGCGACAAGCAGTAACCAGCGGCGATGAACGCACCTTACGGGTGCTGTTGGAGGCTTTGGCTGCTGAGAGGCAAATCATTGTCAATATGGCACCAGCCGGAGCTACTACTCTCCTGTTCGTGTATGTATTTATTTATATTTTTCACAAGTTCAAGCACCTCTAAGGATTCTTGTAATTTACTTTAGAGCCGCTCAGTCTGGTTTTGAAAGCATAACCAACCGTTTGCTCGATGCCGGTGCTGATGGACGTTCACATACCGTTACCAAATATTCTCCATTATATGCGGCCGTACATCATGGTCATTATAAAATAGCGAAAACAATGTTGATCAAATTTCCAGATTTACTACAAGTAAGTATTATACGGTGTTCTGTTATCTTTACGTACCACCGTATCATTGCGGGGTGTTTAGCAATCCACAGTTGAAAAATGGCTACCTATACATGCTGCTTGCATCAATGGTCATATTGAGCTGCTGGAATTACTAATTAAACACTCCTATCCCGAGCACTTATACGCAACATATCGTGACGAGGAGGGCGTTTGGGAATGGCGTTTACCTTTCGATCCCAATGCCCAAGATGTCACCGGTCAATCTAGTCTATATATTGCCTCAATATTGGGTAACAAGTCCTTGGTCAATGTTTTGCTAAAATGGAAAGTTAAGGCGTACAAAACCTCGCTACAAGGTTCACAGAGTGCCCCCGTTACCCCGACACGCAAACGCATCTCCTTTGGCATTCAGGCTATAATGAGCAAGCTGCACATAACGGGTAGCGGTGAGGGTGATGCTGCCAAAGAAGAATCTGTAGAATGTGAACGATGTCCCATTAATTTGAATTTGTTATGTGGAGCAGCTCGTGAAACCGCCCTGTTGGCGGCAGTGCGTGGTGGATTTTTAGATGTAGTGACCGTTTTATTACAACATGGCGCCAATCCCAATGTGGTTGCCAAGCCAGTAGAGGATCACACTGATCCCAAATGCAGCGAAGAAATTTATGGCCTGAGCAATGTGCCCTTGACAGAGGCGTGCAAACAAAAATCGCTGCCTATGGTGGAGCTGCTGCTCAAGTAAATGTGTTACATAAATAAAATTAGACTCCTACAAAATGTGTGTTGTGTTGTGTGGCAATTTCAGATATGGAGCTCGGGATGATAGTGGTTCCGCCTTAAGTGTGGCAATAGCCTATGAAGACGAAGCCATACTCAATCGTCTGTTGGCCAGACGCGTGCATCCCGATTCTGATTATAAGATCAACAAGAAGGGTTTGCCCACCCCAGTGGAGGTGAATGCATTTTTGCCTTCAGCCACCAATATCTTGTACAGTACCATGTTTCCCAATGTTCCAACCATAATCGATTGGCACAATAGTAGCAACACGCACTTGACATTTATTAGGTGAGGGAAGTGTCATTGGAGTAATTTTTACAAAATGGTTTCTTTTCCTTTTTTAATGTCTAGAGTCGATTGGATGGTTAATGGGATTTTGCAATTGAATCCCAAACTTCAAGGGCATCCCAAAATGGCCGAAGTAGCGTTAACAGCCATTACACGTATCGATTTCTCTCACAATCATCTGAGCAGTTTACCGTTGGAGGTGTTTAATTTAGTGTCACTAAAGTAAGCCAATGAATCTATTTGAAGGAGTATTTTAAAAGTTTCATCCTTCTCCCCTCGAAAGGTATCTGAATGTAGCACAAAATAAAATTGCCCAATTACCTGCACCGTCGGCAGCCGATTGTCTGGGTGCAAAATCAGCCTATAACTGCCCAGTTTTGGAGGAAATCTACCTACAGGACAATCAGTTGATGATGCTGCCGGCTGATATATTCCATTTACCCTCGCTAATCATACTGGATGTATCGAATAATAAACTGCAAGAGATGCCGTTTGATATGTGGAAGGCTCCCAAGCTGAGAGATTTGAATGTATCGTTCAATTTGCTCAAAGACTTGCCCGTGCCACCCATGCAGACGTCCAAGTCACAACTCAGTTTGGATAAGTTGGATAAATTGGAACCGTTCGCCAATTTCGAAAGCTATGGAGCAGATTTAAGTAAACAGAAAATGGGATTTTTGACATTCCATAGCTTGGTGCGTCGAAACATGTGGTCTGGCAATCTGGAGGTTATCGATCATGATATGAAATGGAATGAGACGACGAAGGAGGAAGGCGTCTCTCAACTAAATAGTTTGAATGTGGCGAATAATTTATTTACCTCAATACCAGCTGCTCTGCCCTGCTTGGCGGTCAACCTGACTCGATTAAATATGTCTTATAATAATTTAAGGTCAATGGGTCATGTGACAAGCTATCCAGCTACTCTGAAGCAGCTGGATTTGTCACATAATGAGATTTCCTGCTGGCCTAGTTTACCTCGCATAACCGAATCGGATCCCCATCTACTGTGCTACAGTTTTGTAGCCCAAAATAGTGCAAATGACGACCTGTCTTCTTTCATCAAACTGAATACAAACAATCCGAAAACATTGTCCTTTCGCAATACGGTTCTGAAGAGCGTTTGTCGACATCGTCGCCATTTACGCTTGGAATCATTAAGAACTTTAATTTTAGCGGATAATCTGTTGACACGAATACAATTGTCTACCGATGATGTGACAACACTTTTCAACGATTCAGATGATGCCGATTGGAGTGTTGTGGGCGTTACTAAATCGAAATTAATCTTCCCCAACTTGTCCATGTTGGATATTAGCAACAATTGTTTAAGGGAAATTCCCACATCCCTGCATGAATTGAATAGTTTGAGTGTTCTTAACATTAGCGGCAATATTCATATAAATGATTTGCCACCACATTTGGGCCTCTTGACCCGACTATGGAATCTCAATACGCGCGGGTGCTTATTGCAAGATCCTCTCAAATCCATGATTGAGAGTAAAAAGTATAAGACCATGGATATAATCGGTTACCTAAAGTCCATTTATGAGGATGCTCAGCCCTATGCGCGCATGAAGCTAATGGTTGTGGGTGTCCAAGGTATTGGTAAGACAACGCTGTTGGATTTGTTAAGGCAAGGTGTGTGTTTTCAGAAGACCCGTGCTTCGGAAAATCATTGGGCTAAACGTATGGGTCACGCCAGAAGTTTGGGCAAAACAACAAAGGCGGAAAATATCTCTACCGTGGGAGTAGATATTGGCACATGGATATGTGAGAAGCGCAAAAAGGCACCCGGCTCTCATGGACCGGTTGTGTTTCGTACTTGGGATTTTGGCGGTCAAAAAGAGTGAGTAACTGGTGGATGTATTTATATTTTCACCTAAATTGTTTATTGCGCCCTTCATGTAGGTATTACGCCACGCATCAGTACTTCCTGTCCAAACGTAGTCTATACTTGGTGCTTTGGAAAATCACTGATGGCCACAAAGGCCTGGCGGAAATCCTGCAATGGTTGGGTAATATACAAGCACGTGCTCCCAATTCCCCCGTCATTATAGTGGGTACACATTTTGATGCAGTGGGTGAAACATTCTCCGCTCAAAAAGCTGAAGAATTGCAGCAGATCATACGCGAAAAGTTCATTGCGGTACCAGATGCCGAAAAGATTGGTTTACCGCGTGTGATAGACTCGATTGAAATCAGTTGCAAAACCCTGCACAATATACGTTTGTTAGCCAACATTATCTACGATACTGCCTTCATGCTAAGATCACCCGGTTCCAAGGAGCCACTGCTGTTGCAAAAGATACCCGCCAGTTATATAGCTCTGGAGGATATAGTTAGTGTGATAGTTTGCAATTTGAGAGCGGCCGGCTTGGATCCAGTATTGGATGCCGAGAACTATAGAAAGTTGATCACCGAAGAGATGCATCTGCACAATTACAAGAGTTTCCGAGATGTGGCTGAACTGAATCAGGCGACCATGTTTCTGCATGATAACGGCGTTATTTTGCACTACGATGATGCAACATTGAGGGATTATTATTTTTTGGATCCTCAATGGCTGTGCGACATGTTGGCGCATGTAGTGACGGTGCGTGAAATAAATCCATTTGCTCGTACCGGCATAATGAAGCTGGAAGATTTAAATCTACTGTTCCGGACACCCCATGGGCAAACTGCTGCAAACAACCGCTCCTACATAGTGAGCTTGTTAAATAAGTTCGAAGTGGCTTTGACCTGGGATTCCAGAACGCTGCTTATACCTTCTTTACTGCCGGTCAATGAAAGCAATGAAGCGAACATGTGTACGACAGTTAAGGTGAGTCTACCCGGGTAATTATGTGAGTAAGTTTTTTTTTCGAAACGCTAATTCTTCAGATAATCCAACGTATTCGGGGACGTAATCTGTCCATGATCTCTTCGGCTTCCAGTGATAGTATTTCTAAAAATTTCATCTATGAGCCCATTGCAGCCATGACGAATGGTGACCAAAATATCTCGGACATGACCTTAAGGAGGGTTCTGCTTATGACATATTTTCCATCTGGCTTTTGGTCGCGCCTTATTACTCGCTTACTAGCCGATGAACAAATAACCGATGCCATCAAATCTGTGTATGAACTGAATCGTGATTTACCGCAATTCCTTGATTTTGATGTACGCACCAGTCTGGAGCAGGACACGTATTGGAATCTTTGGCAGACGGGTGCAGCTTTGTATTATGGCTCCACATTGGTGTTTAAAATTTGGGAATTGCCATTTCCATCCAATGCCAATACGCAGCCTTTTCGCAATTCGAGCAATCGTTTCAAACTCAAATTGGATGGCATTTGGAGTGATATAAATTTATCCAATTCCAGCATGTTGGAGATCTATTTTCCATTATGGAAAGTACACGTTTATCAAAAGGTGGAAGACGAAGCTAAGGAGTTAGTAGCACAAATTGAACCAAATGAAGCGATGACCGCCAAACTGCTTGCCTTGATAGTGGATCACATTGATCTGTTATTGGAGGATTGGTACCCTTCGCTGGGTACACGGTTTGTACACACGTCAGAAGGTAGATTCTTAATAACCAGATTGGTTTTTTGTCCAAAATGTCTACAAAAACTGACGCGGAACGCGGATCGGACACGTGATGGTGGGGAGGGAGCTGCTGGCAATGATGCTACAGTTTCTACACGTTTTAATAACGCCACTACATTAATATGTTATAGCCAGAGAACTCGTACCAAATATCCTTTAAATTTGTTGAGCGATGGAGGCGATGATGGCTCATTAAATGTGTTTTCCGCCTATTTAAACGCTACTGCTCATCAACAAAGAAGATCGGAAGTAAGTTTTATTGTTATTTATTATATAAAGGATTCAATTCAAAATAATCCTAAATAAGCAGGCTTCCGTTTTGTATTGTGAGCTTTTGAATAATTTGGGGTTTTTATAAAAAAAAATTTAGGATTCGCTATGTTTGTCTGATGCTGATTCTGGTGTGGGTCCCGATTCGGCTGGTTCATCGCGCAACACCTCCGTAGATGGACATCCGCAGTACAACTTTGCTGATATTTCAAATGTCTGCTATACCTGGATGATCGAAGAGTGCATTTTATCGGTCTACAATCAAAGTAAAATTACTTGTCCCGTTCACTTGGAAGTGTCCATGGCGAAATTAGCACCTGATGTTATATTCGCCGATATACCAGACAGGCATACAATCAACCCAGATCACATTATTAAAGGATCCCTTTTGGGTCGGGGAGCTTTCGGTTTTGTTTTCAAGGCGACTTGTAAAATAAAAGGTTCGCGTTCCTTTAAAGCGGTCGCCATGAAAATGCTACAACCTGTACCACCGGGTGCCCGAGCTAAGGACAGTGCTTTAATGGCTTATAAGGTGGCGTTGGGAAAATGGGATCGTGATCCTTTGCAGCACGCTTGCAAAGCATATTGTACGGCACGTCAGGAATTGGCCGTTTTATTAACCCTAAAACATCCGAACATTGTGCCGCTAGTCGGAATTTGTATTAAACCGTTGGCATTGGTGCTAGAGCTGGCCCCCTACGGAGGTTTAGATTCAATTTTGAGGCAATATCGTCGCAGTGGTGCTCATATTGGTCCGTACACATTTCAAATTTTAGTTTTACAAGCAGCCAGAGCAATTGAGTATTTGCATCGCCGCCGTATAATATATCGCGACCTCAAGTCAGAGAACGTTTTAGTGTGGGATTTTCCTCAACCGCATGCGTAAGTTTTATTGAAAATAATTTTAAAAATATTTCATTTTCTCCACATAGTGAGGATGGACCACGTAATAATGTACACATCAAAATAGCTGATTATGGTATTAGTCGACATACAGCACCCAGTGGCTCTAAAGGCTTCGGTGGCACAGAAGGATTCATGGCTCCGGAGATAATCCGCTACAACGGTGAAGAAGAGTATACTGAGAAGGTAAAAGAAAATGTACTCAACACTCTTATATATGAATAATTAACCTAAAAATGCTTTTTCGTTAGGTGGATTGTTTTTCATTTGGCATGTTTATCTATGAAAATATCAGTTTGCGTCAGCCATTTGAGGGTTATGAATCGATAAAGGAGTGCATATTGGAGGGCAGCAGGCCCGCTCTAACCCAAAGGGAAACTCAGTTTCCCACATATTGTCTGGACTTGATGGTTTTGTGTTGGGATGATTTACCCAAAAGGCGCCCCACAGCCAGCCAAATTGTTTCGATACTAAGTGCCCCCGAATGTATCCATCTAATGGATGTTATAACTATGCCCCATTCGGATAAAATTGTTTGCGGAATTTTCAATTCTTTGACAAATGCAGAAGATGAAAAGACCGGCTTCGAGTTGTGGTTACCCGGCTACAATTCACGTATCGATATCGTTGATATTACAAGTTCCGGGCAATTTGTTCAATTAAGCAGTATTAAGTGTACGAATAAATTTTCGTCTTTGAATCAAAAATCTCAATCACTTGCTGAGGAAGCGTCTACGACAAAGTGCTCACCAATAAACAGCGCCACCTCTAGCACACATTCACATTCCTCTTCTTCACGTGCTTCCTCAGTTACGCGTACCACTAAAATCAATATGCTTTGTTGTTGTATTATTGAACAGCATACAGTATGGATGGGTGATACAGCCGGCAATTTACATGCCTACGCTTTAGCAGACTACGCTCACATATTCTCGTATATGTTGGATCCGACCATTAAAGCTCCAATTGTTAGTTTAATATATTTGGCACAAATACAACGTGTTGCTGTTGGTCTATACAATGGACGGGTGTTTTTGTTGGATTCTTGTAAAATACCAACAAATTGTGCTTTTGCTGAAGGCTCGTTTGTTTTAACCGAAATATGTTCAGGTTTGATTTTAAATTGTGCGGCCGCATTAATGGTTGAAGGGTGAGTAGAATCATTGAAATCTGGTTATATGCGCATAAAAACATATAAATTCTTGTGTGATTTGTAGGGTATATGAATTGTGGTGCGGTGAAATGGCGGGCAAGCTGAATGTGTTCCCTTTAAGCAAAAGCGGAGTTAGCGGTCATCAGGCTTTATATCATAGCGAAGAACTTAACGTTGTAGAGGATCTCAAAGTAGCACGCATGTGCTCCCAAGATTTATTTGTTTTTACTTGCCTTTATCCCGGCTTTATGGTATATCAGTGGCATGTAGTCAATAAGCAAATTGAAAATAAGCTGGATTGTTCCAAACTATTGCCTTGTTCGGAATCCATAAAGAGTATCGCCATTGATGAACATCTCAGTTTGATTAAGTGTCAAATTTCAGCTTTGTGCGCTCATCGAGAAGAGCTGTACATAGGTACCACATGGGGTTGTTTGATTATAGCCGAAGTAAATACATTGAGACCTATTACCGTATTTCGCCCATACGAGAATGAGGTTAGAGACAAAAGTGATATGAAAATTATTGAAAATAACTTTAGATTTATTACAGATTAAAACAATTATAGCGCTACCCAATACCGACACACCACTTATAGCTACAATTGGTCGACGTTATCGTTCTTTGATAAATCGCTATATGGAGTCGCCAATAGAAAGTGCCGCTTCGTCGGTAGTTACCTCTCCAACGCAATATGACAAAAATAAATCTTCAAAATCTCAATTAACTGATATGGATAATCATATGCACTGCTTATTATGGAGAGCTATGGAGTGGACTTAAATTAATTAATTACTATTTATTAAGCCAACCACTGTTTGTTTTATGTGAAAATTTGAATTAACTTTGTTTTTAATTTTCATCAATTTATTCTCTTTAAAAATATGCACTAGAAACGGAAATAATTAATAAACTTAAATGACATGATTAACATTCCAAAGGAAAATGTGTAAAATATGATTAAATGTTTAGGCTTTAACTGTATCCTCAGAATGCATCGATGTGGATGAATTTTTACGATTGCCAGCATTAATCGAAGCAGTGGTTTTCAATGCACGTGTATGAGTTGTGAAATCTATGACTAATTCAAATTCCTCCACAAAACCTCTGCGTAGTGCAATCTACAGAAATTGAAATGTTCATAAAATATTATTTTCATCATCAGAGTTTTGAAAAACCTTTAAGAAACGAACCTTCTCACTTTTAGCTTTACGGTATACAAAGCACAACCAACTCATAATACCGTATAGTAAAGCTAAACCGCTGCCAGCTAACAATACCACATATATACCCTCCAAGTTTTCCATGCTTAGGGATTTCGCATCAGATTGTTCAACTTTGGACTGAAAAAGCACTTGAACGTTACTTTTAAATGCAATTGAAAATTTCCATAAACACTACGTACAGTACAAATGCCCGCACCCACTTCATTCCACCATTTATTTTTCATTTTAGCTAAAACTCCCTGTTCCTGCAATTCCAAGAGGGCATTATTAAATCTATTTCGATAGGCCCAATCTGAAAAGGCAGCCAACAATTTTTTTTTATAAAAATTATTCTTACATAATGTTCAAGAGTTAAATACTTTTTCTCATAGCTATGCCGTAACCTTTTTCATCTAAGGCGTCACCAATTTTCTTTAAACTGCATTCTCTCATGGTATTGTACTCAATGGAAGTGGATTCCATTAAAAAGGCATATGTTCGATCTTTGCTATTTTTTACCCGTTCCACACCTTCCTGATTTGTTTCTGTTAAATATTGAGGATTTTTTGTCATGAACTCGTTCATTTTTTTATACCGTGAATCCTCGGAGGTCTATGGAATCTGTTTTTATTTATTATTTATTAGTATTTTTTTTTCTAAAAACTTCATACCATGAAAAAATTTCTAGTGGAACCAGTACGTTTTGCTCCATACACTACACCACCTTTATTTTCAGCCAAATCATTAACATTTTCAATTAAAGATGTGGGCGTTTCTATAGTTAGAAACGCCGCCAAATTTGCGGTGTAAGATGATACCATAATCAAAGTGAAAAACCACCAAATCGAAGCTATCGTTCTAACAGATAAAGCTCTGCCAGTTGTAAAGATAGCCAGTCGTGATTATTTATAAAGAATTTTAGTAAAATAATGTTCATTCTCGTACTTGGGTGCTATTTCTGAACCTTGTTGAAGTAATGCTCCGGTTGTAAACCATATCGAATTACTGATTGTAAATTGATTCTCCAATTCGGTAGGCTCTTGTATGCATGGGCAGGGATTGTCCCATTCGTTTGGCGATAGACGCCCCAAAATGAAGAAACTAAGTGACACGCCCAAAAATGCTAAGCCCAGATACCACCACACTTCTTCGGAAAAGGGATCCATAAAAGAAAATGTAGCTGGAGGAGCTTGCTGAGGCTTCACATACAAAATGGCAATTCCTGAAATATATGATACAACAGGAGATTATGGAAAAAATTTAAATAATTTCATTTACCCAAGTTCATAAATGGTATACTAAAGTCAATTGCTTCTGCTCTTTCCGAAGTTATGGTTAAATCTGTTACTGCCAAATCGGCGCGCTATAAATTATAAAAATGCCAGCTGAACATAGCATTCTATACATTTTAAATTAGCTTACGCCTTTAATAATTTCCCTCAGCATGCCCGTCGATGCATTTGCGCTTCTATTATAGGAGCCATAATCATTGCCACCATTGACCAGAGTATAATTGAAACCTAATTTTCTAGAAAGTTCTTTTATTAAATCTACACCATACCCTTCGTACTGATTATTGCCAACCAATTTCTTATAACTTTCGACTAAACTTGCATAGGGTTTGTTCTAAAGGAAAATCACTTTTATTTTCAAATATTTTCAATAATCTCGAGTACGTACCGGTACAGATAATAATATGATAAAACTTTTATTAGTCAGCGTATAATCCATATTTTCGTACAGGGCGTTTGTGGCTGGTAAACGTTGATTAGTATAATTATTAATTTCATCCCAGGTACCCACTTGTATTATTCCTGAAGTTTGCAATTCAATTATCTCAAATGTGTAACCTTTGCGTATATTTTTTTCAAAATTAATATTCCCAGTCAATGTTTTGTCAAGGACATTAATCTATATATAAATGTGAATAATAATAAACCATTGGTGCTAAAAAAGTATATAGTACCGATCTCATATAATTTTTGAATGTAGAACCATCATTAAGTACGCTCTCACTGCGATCGCTGCAATTAAGAGATGTTGTTTTTAGAGGTATATGTTTAGTGGTCTCTGCAAATAGTTGTATAGCGTCATAAGTTAAAGCCATCTCCATAGTAATGGGACATGACCCTGGAAATATTTGATATCACGTTTTTTCCTTCTCAAAATATGCGCATAATTTACCATTGCGAAAATTGTCTTTGTTTATATTGTAGCCTAATTTGGACATCAATTGTTTAACTCGTAAATGATGTGGTGAAAACATCCGCAAACTAGTGATATTCGCTTCGCTGTATTTGTACTCTTCCAAATCGAATGAATGAAAGTCCAAATTGCCAATTATATAATTATATTCCTCACTTATAATACCCACTTGAAGAGCTTGTCTCAAGAGTTCTGGTACACTTTCGGATGATCCCACTACCAGTAAACGTTTATCAGAAGCATTACGGACCTTCTTTAAAATCGTTTTATAATTGCCATTTAAATTTAAATTATAACTCAAGACGGTTACAGTGGGGCCATTGTTACCATACTGAGACATTATATCGTTAAGAATATTTAAAGAATCAATTGTATCGTATAGGAAAATAAAACGTGACCATTCAAAGTTGTACAGTAGGGAATATAAAGCTTTAGCCATGTCTTTTGAATGCGGATATAAATTGAAAGCTTCGGTTGTTTCTCCAGCATAGGCATAAAAGTACGGTATGTCTTTGGTATCGCATATGGTCATTAAATGAGAGGCAGTATTTTTGGAAGAAGGCGCCAAAATTCCACTCACACCATTCTTTTAATGTCATTCAAATAAATTTAGACATAAATAAAAAAAAAAACATAATCAAATATAGTAATTAATTAATAAAACTTGAGAAGGAAGTATACTTGTAGCATCTGACATAGTTTACCGTAACCTTGAAAAGAATTTCCGTACGATATTTCGTCAGTTTTTAAAATCAGAGGAGTTTCCAAGTCAAAATTTGCCACTTCGACAGCATGCTTGGCCACCAAAGAGAGACTTTCATGATTGCGATCAGTTAATAAACCTATAAAATAATTTTATACAAAATTATTGCATTAACAATATATAAATATTAACTAAATATATTTAATTTATAAGTTGAAAAGAAAAAAAACACTGCTTTTAGTAGAACATTAAATAAAACTGTCTGGACCATTCTATCTCATTCACTCTTATTCAAAATTATTTTCGTGTTTGTTCAATAAACAAAATGAATCAATAAACAAAATGCTCACAGTATGAACTTTTTTTAATTTGTATATTATGGCCAAAACTTTTCTAAACAAACTTATTCCTAAAAGAAAAACAAATCTCTCAACAAACCCAAATAATCACGTCATACGTTGTTTATAATTAGAAAGACATAAAATCATTTCAATTTTATGCAAAAATATCAAAAAAAAAAAAAGAGAAAATTTTGGGGACAATCAACGCTGAAACAACGTTCAACGCATAGTCCATATAAATAAATAAATGACAAGGTCTTCCAGAGGAACTTTTTTGATCCAAGAAAATTTTTTAATAAAGTTTCAAAAGCAATAACTTTAAATTCTTGACCCAAAGGTCAAAGCTAAGGGCAAAAAAATAATGCGCAAAGTAATGAACTGACCGACAGATTTGCTTGGAAAGTGTTTTCAATATTTTTGGTTTAAAAACCGGTACATTTCTTCTTTTTTTTTTCCATATTTTTATTCTAATTTACCTATAGATATAGCATCGATTAGAGGGGGTACTGTATTACGATAATACTGGGCTGATATTAAAACAACAGTTAAACATTTTATTGAAATCTTTAAAATAAATTTTACAAAGAGCATATTTTCAATATTTTGTTCGTTCCGGCATTAATTGTATCACTTCAAACAACCCAATTTGATAAATCACCACATTTCTAATGTACGTCATACACCGCAGTTTAAATAAAACTATTTCAAAATTATAATTTTCCAGTAAAGCACTACAAACTATATATTCATAAAAATGCTTCTTAAATCGATATTTTTAGCACATCAAAAAGCTTTCTCTATATTGCAAATCACTTTTCGCTTTCATCGTCTTTCATACTATTGTCTGCACTGTCATCAGAATCGGTTTCAAAAGCATTGATTTCGGAGTCTAATGACGAATTGCGACTACGAGAATATATAGAATTCGGACATTTTAATTCACGTTCATTGTTCGTAAAATTAATAACGGCTTTAAATTCTTCCATCAAAGCTTCTTGAAATAAAACCTTGAATTATAAGTGAACATATATGTTATGATTCTATTTGATATATGAAATGCAAAGAATTTACATTATAGTTGTGAGCTTTTTTGGCCACATTGACAAACCAAATGATTATGCCGAATACCATGGATAGAGCACAACCGATTATTAAAACATAATAAATACCTTCCAAGTTACTAAAAGCCAACGGTTTTACGCTCCCTTCTGATTTGGTCTAAAGGAATATTTGTAAAAGTATTTATAAATATAGAAAATTCATTACAATTTTACATTGCAGACACCAGTGCCCACTTCATTCCACCATTTCTTTTTCAGTTGAGCTAAAACTCCTTGTTCTTGCAGTTCCAATAACGCGTTATTGAATTTATCACGATATGGCCAATCTAAAAGGTAATATAAATCATCAAAAGACATTGTAACATCATAATTTATCTACATACTTTTTACCATAGCTATGCCATAACCTTTTTCATCTAAAGGTTCCCCAATTTTTGTCAATGTACACTCGCGTTGCGTATTATATTCAATGGAGGTGGATTCCATGAGAAAAGCATAACTGTGGCCATTCTGTATATCTCCCTCTTTAACACGTTCCACGCCTTCTTGGTTAGTTTCGGTAAGCAATTGTGGATTAGCCAGCATGTACTCATTCATTTTTTTATAAATCTCATCTTCTGATGTCTAATGAATTAAAATCAGAAATAAATTAAATCGCTTATGATTGTAAAGACTTACAAGAAAAAAATTTCTAGTAGAACCGGTACGCTTGGCTCCGTATTGTACGCCTGCTTTATTTTCAGATAAATCTTTAACATTCTCCAATACACTGGTAGGATTTTCAATAGTTAGAAAAGCCGCCAAGTTGGCTGTATAAGAAGACACCATTATAAGCGTGAAGAAGCACCAAATGGCAGCAACAGTGCGAGTGGATAAAGCTCTAGAGTTTTGAAAAAGGTTCATCTTAAATTGTGCTTATTAGATTTTATTCAACAAACGTGCGACCTTGTGGCATCTCATACTCTTAATAATTATTACAACATATAAATCCTTACTTGGGTGCTATTTCGGATCCCTGCTGCAATAGAGCTCCCGTCGTAAACCACAAAGCATTCTCAATGGTAAATTGATTTTCCAATTCTTCGGGTTCCTCTATACAGGGGTAGGGGTTGTCCCATTCGGTGGGTGATAGTCGCCCCAAAATAAAGAAACATAGAGACACACCCAAATAAGCTAATCCTAAATAGATCCAGACTTCTTTTGAAAATGGATCCATAAATGAAAATGTTGTAGGATTGCGATTTTGTGGTTTCAAGTACAAAATAGCTATTCCTATAGAATGATTAAAAGGATTACAATCAATTCATATGTGTAAGCACAACGTTACCTAAATTCATAAATGGTATGGAAAAGTCAATAACTTCTTCACGTTCCGATGTTATAGTTAAATCGGTAATAGCTAAATCAGCACGCTAACAAAACCAAAGTAAGTAAATTTGAAATCGTTTTAGTTTTGTTAAGTATATATAATAAATATTTACGCCTTCAACAATTTCCTTTAACATGCCCGTCGTAACATTAGTGGTTTTATTAAATGAGCCATAATCGTTGCCGCCATTAATAAAAGTGAAATTGAAACCTAATTTATCAGCCAGCTCTTTAATTAAATCTATGCCATAACCTTCATATTGATTGTTGCCTTGTAATCTGGTATGACTCTCTACAAGGCTGGCATATGGTTTATTCTAAATATAAAATTATTATTAAATCAATATAAAATCGAAAGCCATCCTTTTGAACTTACTGGAACTGCTATTAATACGCGAAAAGTTTTATTTACCATGGAACTTTCAGAACTATCAAGTAGAGTTTGAATATGAAAAGGCCTTTGAAAAGTAAAATTTGTATTCTCTTCCCAAACGCCTACTTTTACAAGACCAGTGCCTTGTAATTCCACCACTTCGAACTTATGACCTTTACGTATTTTTCCATCGAAATAAATTTGACCGGTTAAAGTATTCTTTTCTATTAAAATCTAAAACAATACCGATTTTGATAATGTATAGAAAATGGTCTTTAGATTGTGATTAAATACCGATCTCATGTAATTCTTAAAAGTTGAACCATCCATTTGAACATCAAAGGAATCATCTGAACAGTTCAAAGGTTGCGGACTGTAATGTAAATGCTTGGTTGTTTCAGCGAAAGCAACAACAGCGTCGTATAGCAAGGCCATTTCCACAGTTATAGAACATGATCCTAAATAATGAAGCATTAGATTTTTATAAATCTCACAATAATAAAATCCATTCATTATTTATACCGTTTTGTATTATTTCCTCATCATTAGTCTCATTAATATCACTTAGCTTTCTCATAAGATTTTTAACCTCCTTTTGTTCCGTAGAAAACATACGTAGACCAGTTATATTGGCTTCGCTATATTTGTATTCCTCCAAATTATATGTATGAAAGTCCAAATTTGCGATTATATAATAATAATTCTCATTCATTATACCAACTTGTTGAGCCTAATGATGTTGATTATTTTTAATAAATTTTATTATTATTAAGGGTTCGTTTTTTATGGTTTGCGAACCTGTTTTAAAATCTCGGCTACAGATTCTTTAGATCCAACCACGACAATTCGATTGTCAATTGATTTTCTAACTTTACGCAGAATAGGCTTAAAGTTACCATTAAGGTTTAAATCGAAACGTAAGGCAGATATTACAGGTCCTCTCGATTTATAAAAGTCTAAAAGATTATCTAATATTTCTAAATCACTGGCTGAAATAGTAAAAAGAATTTGTTAAAGAAAGCGGAGACTGAAAAATAATGTATCGAATATTAATATACTATAATACTAAGGAAGAACGACAAAAGAAAAGTATATACACTTTTTTTGTCTTACATAAATATTTTTGTCCGTACGTCCTTTAATGTTAAAACTTGAATTGACAATTTACCCACATATATCAGGATTGTATGTGACAAACTTTCTGTAGATCTATCTTTTAAATGAAAGATTTCATCAAAATCGAAATTCTGTTGTATCAATAATAATCACTGTCCATCATTTAATTATTATTTTTGGTCGATCTATACTCACATTTTTCGTAAAGAAAAATGAAACGACTCCAATTCAATTCTCGTATGATGTCGTGTAAGGCTTTTGTAATGCTTGTAGGATGTGGATGCAAATTGTAACCATCAACATTATCACTAACATAAGAATAGATGAATGGCAAATCTTTCCTATCGCACATATCCATTAAGTAGTTGGCAGCAATTTTAGCAGATGGACCAAATACAGCTCCAACACCTAGCTATAAAAGGATATTTTTAAATT
Organism: Crataerina pallida; assembly: GCA_949710015.1. Lineage (NCBI taxonomy): Eukaryota > Metazoa > Arthropoda > Insecta > Diptera > Hippoboscidae > Crataerina > Crataerina pallida. The sequence goes on from OX453290.1 coordinate 3,655,088, forward strand.
GTTCTTATAATGATATTATAAGAGAAGTGTTGTTTTACATTACTTTCATTAGTTTACACATTCTATGGATGCCTTGAAAAATATTACCAAAATCCATAACTTCTTGATAACCCACTAATGGTACACTTAGATCGGAGTTGATCACCTTTATGGCATATTCAAAAGTTTTACGCAAGTTTTCATTATTCAAGTCAGATATTAGACCTAGATAAAGAACAACTTCTCGTAAAAATTTTCGTGTAAATATTTTGAATAGTTACCCAATGGTATGTTCCCTCGATTAAACCCATAATTGCTTATTAACCCATACGTGCCATGGCCTGTCATCAAGCAGGATACACATATTGTTAATTTAATTAATGAAGTTAAATTCATTTGACTTTTTTTTACAGACTTTAATAGAGTTTATAAATTTTACTTTTTAAAAATATGTGTTTTGTAAATATTTTTAATACGCTTTAAATGGCCTAAATGTGCTAGCTTTCTGTTTTGTGGTTGGACTGATGGAATGTTTTTTTTTTACCATAGTTTTGAAATGAAAAGCTTTTTTCATAAAGTTTTCGATATTCCAAAAATAATTGAAAGCTTATAATGAAACATATTTAATAGATATGTATTTAAAACTAAATTGTCGCCTTTTTTATCACATAATTTTCGATAAAATCTTTATGAAATAAAATTTTAGTTATAGTTAAATAAATAAAATAAAATAAAATTTATAACAAAAATATTTTATGAAAATATATTTTCAAAAATCAAAAATATTGCATATCCCTCAGCAAAGACTTTTCATAAATTGTTGTAAAAAATTTTCGTATTCACATCGTTTAACATCTTTCGCTGCATGCGGTGACTCCATTTTAATAACTGTAAAGAAACGCAAGAGTTATCGTTTTCATTACGAATTACACTCTTCAGAGAAAAAAGAAAAAAGAAAAAAAAAAAGAAAGCATGTTTATGAATTTCTTTGTTAAGAATTATGCTTTGAGGTTAAGAGAATATATTGCCCATGTCACTGCATCGTTGTAATTAACAACAGAGAGGGGATTTAAAGACTCCATGAATAATATTTATTGTGAAATAGTTTCAATCTAACTTTGTTATACCCTTCACATAAGATAAGGGTATACTAAGTTTGTCATTCCTTTTATCATATTCAGAATATGTCATGCGTGTTTCTTTAATATTGAACACAGCTAAGCAATGGAAATAAGTTAATTACTAATTGAAAAGGGATAACCTAAGACGCACAAACATTTAATCATTTTTTCCACACACATACATGAAAACATAAATTTCAATAAATGCGAGAATACACATAAAGCAATGCTCATACATCACAACATTTACGGGTTATTAATAAAGAAAATTTAAGCAATTAAAAATGTTTTCAACGATCAAGCCCGACTTATCAAAGCCTTAAAAGAGTTTATTTCATATTGAGCTAAACATAAATAATCTGATTTTGTATAAATTTAAATTTTAGTCTAAAAAAACAAGTAAACAAGTTATATTTGAAAGAGGCCAAATCCTGAGTACCCATAATCTAAACATAAAAGCTTTCTAATGAGTATATATGTTAATATATACTTTATAAGTATAGTCCGGCACCTTTTTCAAATTTTTACACTGTGTCTCTTGGCCGATTTTGTTCAATTTTAATACCAACGGATTCTAAAAATCATTTAATTTAATCTATTTTCAACAGGACCTAATCTTGAATCAACATCTATTATTGTCACCTACAATACAAATATACAAGGATGAATACAACGATGCATATGTTAAAATCGATTCCAAATTCCGAATCATATAATGAAATTTCGTTCTACCAAAACTGACTCAAGGGGATAAAAATGCAACCAATGACACCACGATTATTCAAATGTAACTTACTTATTGTCCTTTGCAGTCACTTAAAGCTACCATACACTGCATTTATGAATGGGGTTCATAGGTGTGCCTGCAGCACATTGAAATTGTTTCGAAAAGTCCTGGGAGTTGGATAAAGTTCCAATAACACGAAATCGACCCGGACTGTGTATGGCGGTATTTAATTTGTTACGCACTGCTTCGGGTCTCATAGCACCACACCAAACTTGACCAAAATTCAAAAAGAATAATTGCGGCCCCGTCATATTTAAACCGGGTAAACGTTCGTCATCTTTGGCTGCTGGATTTTGATCCAGCCAATTTTTATATGCATGAAAAGCTTGACGTATTCCACCATTGTCAGCTATATTTTCACCTACGGAATAGATATTTTTAGACATTTTCTTAAGTAGAGAAAATGTAAAGTTTACCTTGAGTACTTTCACCATTAAGTGCTATACCCACTTCACCTACTGTATAGTTGCCATATTGTGCTATAATACAACGAGCTCTCTCATCGAAACCTCGTATAGCTGAATCGGACCACCATTTGTGTATACTGCCATTACGATCGAATAAACGGCCCTTGTCATCAAAGCCATGCGTCAATTCATGCCCTATTACAACGCCTATACCACCGAAATTTAACGATTTAGGAAAATGACGATGATAGAAGGGAGGCTGTAAAATACCGGCAGGAAACATTATTTGATTCTTGTTGCGACTGTAATAGGCATTAACTATGGCAGGTGCAGTTTGCCAAGTGGTTTTATTAACCGCTTCCTTTAGTTTCTCCTGTTCCGTTTTTGTTGTATGCAACAACACATTGATCGTATTCTCGAAATATTTTTCTGGATGAATTTCTATACCAGCGTATTTTTCATTCAATTCACGGGGATTGAGAATAAAGTCTGGATAACCGATTTTCAAAGACATGGCATTCACCTTTAGTTCGGCTAAATATTTGGTTTGTAGATCCAACCAATCTGTAGACTTGAGGATCTCTCGGAAAGCTTGCTGCAGTTCGTGAGTCATTTTGAGAGTATCCTTTTTGCTATTCTCATCAAAATATTTCCGTACAAACATGGAACCCAGAGCCATGCCCATATTTGTATTCACCTGAGATATGCACACTTTCCAACGTGAAGGTGACTCTTCACGGCCAAACAGAGCATGATAAAAGGTCTGCTTTGTGTCGTCGAAACGATCATCTACATTGTTAATGCGGTGTCGTACAAAACGCCACATTAAATAATTGGAGATTGTGCGTGCATCAGTCGTACTCAAAAGATTGACCAATTCTTTCATGTAATCAATGGCATATATGACAATATGCTCTTGATCGGATATATTTCTATTTTGTAGTATATTCAGATAACGCATCCAATCTATTTCGGGTACTATGCTTCGCAATTCTATAAGCGACATACGTTTATACAATTTTGTTACATTTAAACGTTTCTCAGCGGGCGCAGTTATGGAAGCTAATTGCGTTTCGAAATCGATAAGTTCGGCGGCTGTTTTGAGAGCTGTCACTTTTGAGGCGCCCAGCTTGTGCATAACATCGCTCATAAAACGTTGATAGGCATGCAAATATTTGGCGTTAATATCTTGCAAATAATATTCCCTTGTGGGCAAACCTAAATTAGTTTGATCGAATTGTATGATATTTTCGTCAGAGTTTTTAATGTCTGGTCCAACCCATTCAACAATAAGTATATCGTTGTTATAGCGTCGCAGCTGTGCTGTTAGATTGAGCCAATCGAAGTGGCGAGCATCCCAATTGGGATCCAATACCGGCCAACCGCCTAAACTGTGAATCAGTTGTAATAATGGCTGAATGCCCCTTTTCTCTAGCAATTTGCTATTTATACAGGATTGATATAGATTGCGAGCTTTGAGTTGTGCATTATTTGAATCCGGTGTATTTGGCTGAATACCCATGAGAGTTTTAGAGTTAGAGTAACTATTTATGTGGTGTGGAATGGTATGCGAAATAGTTTTAACGTCGACCTTTTGCCCATTTGTATAACGTTTTCTTTTCGTTTTGATACGAGTAGCTGGTAAAAAAGCCAAAGTGTGTCGCTGATAGCGTATTAAAATGTCGCTTAAAATTTGACGTTTTTTGACAATGTGACGGCGAAGTTTTCGCTTTTGTAGCTCTTCATCCAAATCAGTGTTGACACTCTTCACTATATCAGCTTCGCTATTTTCATTGGGTTCATAATTATTATTGCTAATATGTTGAACCTTTTTTAAATTGTTATGCGGTTCATCATAAGTTTTCGATTCTAACAATTCCCTTAGCACCACATCCAAGTTTTCACGCAACATTTCAAATGTATCAAAACCCGCTTTATCCTTCGGTATGGGATGGTGTTTCTCCCAGTTTCCACAGGCATACTTATAAAAGTCTACACACGGATCTACATCTGTGTCCATATATTTTTTCATAGTTCGAGCTTGGGCTTCTCGTATGGTCTGTTTGGTGCCTTGTTCATTCCAAAACGACTTTAACGAAGCAGTCGACTCCAACATGCCGTACTCTTCATAAATAGTGGACTGGTTTTTACTTTCGAATAGATTTTTTTTAATATTATGATTTTTGTCGCGGCGTGTACGTTTGAGACCATAACTCTCCATAAAAGAATTTGCATCAAAATCAGTTGCGTCGGAATATTCGTCATTGTCAATGCTTTCAATACATTCACGCGGTATAGCTGTAGTGTCATATGGTAAAAATGAGGTGCGAGAATCCTTCATAATGTCACGATCTTCGACATCAATGGTCTCGCTTAGACCGAACTTGAACGATATACAACGTTTAATGCGCTCCATTTCTGCCAATTTTAACCTATCCAATGGCACCAACAATTGTTCATTAATCATCTGCTGAAAGGGATCGTTGTTGTCCACAGAACCTTCATAATCGTCGATGTAGACAGGTTGTTCCAAGTTCTGCGCCCTGGGATTGGAATGTAATTGCATGGCTACGAGCACACTCTCCAAACGTATCATTAACACAAGCACTAGAGTGACGGGCAACATAACCACTGGAAGTATGATTAGAAATTTACAACATGTCGTATTCGGACACCATTGTAAACGCCCAGTTTGATTATTCACTCCCAAAGCCAACTTGGATTTGAATGTATTGCGACGACTGGGCGTTTGTGCAACATGTTGAGCATCCCTCAATGACCTTGAATTACACCTACTTCTGCCTGAATTGGTATGCACTTGAACTAAAGGGTAATTTCCACATTTTTGCTCAACACAGAAATTCGTTTTTAAAACGCGATCAGTCATAGTGGTGCGTGTGCACTCACACCGTTTAAAAAACTACGTTTTTACTATTCATATTTATTCATATTTGTTATGCACATTCTCGTTGAAAGCCTGAACTCAACATAAATCTATTGTAGTATACCATTGTACTTTTAATTAAGGTCAATTTAGTAGCTGATGATTGAGGAAAACATAAAAAAGAAAAGATCTTAAAAAAACCCATTTGAAATGGTCTATCATCCACTCTGTCCGTATTTATTAGGAATCGCTTTGGCTGTTTGTACAGCCAAACAGCCCATCGAAATTACACTGAAACTGATATCTTTCCAGTTGGTTGACGTTTGCCAGCTGCCTGCCATCGAGACTTTTATTTGCAACAAACTCATCTTCACTTTAGTGAATGAATGGCACTGATTGTCAATTAGTTTGTATAAAATCCAGAGAGTAACTAGAGAGGGCGGCAGCTGATACTCTTTCCAGTTATAGAAAAAATATGTAAAAAAACTAAATTTGACTTTGACCAAATCTTAAATACCTTCTATATCTTTTCTTCTATAGTTTATCATATGACCACGCCCATTTTTAGCACAGCAATGGATGGACTTTTTAATTTGTTAGCTAAATCTTTGTCACTCCTAGATAGTTTCTTTTACGATAGTGGGTGTGGCATTTAGCCGCTTTTGCTTAATCTAAATAGCAACCTTCATCTCGGAACTACACATTTGGATGCAAAATTTCATTTCAATTTTCCTAAAATATATGACCGTGAGAATGCTAACAACAGAGGGATATGCGGATATAGGGACGGTCATGTTTAGATCGATTCAGATATGGCTGCTGATTAAGAATGTATTTCATTTTATGAAATTCTTGACTCTCTTGCTTTTGAATGTTTACTAATGGAATGATCTATAGTATTTATATATAGTAGTAGTAGTAGTATAGGAGTATATTCATCTTATATTTTATAATAGATTTTATATAAAATCCTACTGATCGGTTACAGATAAAAACAAGTAAAGTGAATTAAGTGAAATCTTAAATACCCTTCACATCTACATATAAAGGAGGGCGTGGCGACTGAGAATGCCTTAAACAGGCAGACACGAATATATATATCTAACTCACGACTCAGTTTTTAATGTTGATCAAAAATACACATACTTTGTAGTCTGTCTGAAGTCTTTCACCTTCTGGTTGTAGTACACCCGCAAACAAGTGCAAACAAATAGTGGATTTACATTAAATAAAGAAACATCATTGTTTTAAATCCAACGGGACTTAATCGTGCCTTCAAGTAATGATTTTTTTTTATGTAAAATTAAATGTTCGTTTTATTTATAGGTAAATATGTTTTGTTACCGTTATATTGTATTCCCTAGCGATTTAGAATTTAAAATTTAAATAAATTTTCATTTAAATGATTCATACTGATTTCATATACAATGCTGTACATACATAATCGTTTTATTGGAATATCATATACAAACTAACTTTATTAGTATGCATACATGTAATGGAATTATTAATAATGACTAAACATAAACAAATTATGGCACAATGAATATTTTTGACCGTAATTTAATAGATTATTTGAAGAGATTAGTTGTGTGTGCATGTAATATTATTATGTGTGAAAATGAATTTAATTAAATTGTTTAATATGCGGGAAATGTAGTTATAGTGTCACAGACTGAATATACTGCTAATAATTTTATTAATTAATTTCCATTCTTCTTTAGAAAATATTTAATAAATACCCACACATAAAATTTGTATATTTATCCACATTGTTGTGTATGGTAATGACACCTACTTATAGATGAAATACAAAGTTGAAATTTTTATATACTATTTATTATATATATGGATAGCTACGTTATTTATATAAACCTTTGTAATGCATAGAATAACTATTTTTTTGTTTTTTAAAATATATAAAATAACATTAGTAAGCAATAAATTGAAAATGATGACCTAAAAATGATTTAATTGTAAAGGTTCTAACACGACTAAAAACACGTAATTTATAGCTCAGCTTGACTTATATTAGCTGAACTCGTGGAGCTTGTTTAGGAAATCTACACATTGCATTAACGCTTCTCAACCGATCAATTGCGATGAAAAACCTATTTTACATAAATAAACGAGTAAGAAAACTAAATGTGGCTTAAGCCAAATCTTAAATCCCCTCCAAAACTATAAAGGTAGGCGTGTCCGGTATATAATTATGTCCTCTAATTGTGTGTGTATTACGTATGAACTTGCAAGCCGAGTTTTACACTTCATACGCTCTTTTGTAAATTGTGGGCGTGTCTGTTTTCCATCCATGCCCATTTTTAGCACACCAATGGCTGGAAAAACTACATATAGATATGTACACCAAATTTCAGGTTCATAGATTAATTTTTGTGTAATATGAAGATTTTTGGGGACTGGGGGTGTGTCTGTTATTCGACCGCCCCGAATTTTGGTACATCGACGGATGGGATATGTAAATATGTACCAAATTTTAACTTTCTAACTTAATTTTTACAGCAGATACAAATATTATTATAAACTAACTGCGTGGATTTTCATGTTTTTAGTTGTTTATAGGATCGTGGATTGAGAACCTATGCACTAGATGACCCTGCTTACTCAAGATTGCGAAATCGAATGTTTTGGAGAAAGAGTTAACTGAACAGCAACTAAAATGAACAGCTTCTGCTATCACAACAAGTTATTAAGTGATTATGAAAATATGAAATTACGTTAAGTGATGTATACCGGGGGTTATACCATTTACAGTTTTGTGGCTTTGAATATCGTACTCAACAATCACATGAATCATGTGAGCACTACATAAGAAATACGTCAAAATTTGTTTTATTCACTCACCTCTTTATATATGCGTATGCTGATCAATCAACAAAATTTCTTAGCAAAAAAAGTTCGAAATAAATCAATGAAATTATATTTTACTTTTGCTTAACGCCACTTAATGCTCTAAATAAATCGCTATTAATCACAAACGTTGATGTTAAAGTTCAAAATATTTGCGGTTTTTACATTAAACTTTTCTCGCTGACTCCCTCTCCGTTTGTGGTGAAAAAAACCCATTTATTCACATATGAAACGGTGTTTAATAGAATTGCGGTATGTAATTATTATTTAACGTTTGGTTAATAGTTTTTAATTGTTATTACAATGAATACGATTTTTTATTTATTAATGATATATTATACAATGCAATACTTAATGCGAGGGTTGCGGTTCTCTTCACTTTTGTCGTAATTAAATTTTATTATACAAATATAGTAAATAAATATTTTTTTCCGAATGTCACTTGTTTACTTTCTATATATAGATGTCATCTGGGTAGAATAATAATGGTCGGTACAAAAAATGGAAGAATTTAAAATTTTTTAGTATACATTTTTAAACTTACCAATAAAACTAAGTTATTCACGTATACTGATTGAATTTTTAATAATATATATATTTTTATATATATATGTTTTGGTCAAATTTAGAGATGTTGAGATGTGCTGAAATTTTGCACAGTGCTTGCAGATAGATTGTTATATAAATTGAGAAAAATGCTATCTATCAGTCACAAAAACTGAGCTAGGAAATTGATGTCATATGATAGACACGCTCCCAATTATAAAAAATGCAACGTGGATATATTATATAAATTTCACACTTTAGTAAATGCCATAATGAAGTACCTGCCACACCCACATTTTGCATACAAATATAGAGCGCATAAATAACTTGGCTCAAGTCAAAATGAATGTTTTATTCTTAGAGTATGAATTTACAAAAAAATCTCTAAATGTTAAAAAACCAACAAAAAAATATTTCAAGATATGGGGCACTTTGTAGGCAATACATTTGTAAATATTTACATTGAAATAAAATCGTGAAAACTAATTAAGTTGTCGTTTCTTTATCAAATTATTTATTATGACAAAATACTACAAATCCCTAACAAGCATATATTAATATCTGGCTACGTGTATCTGCGTTTGTATTCTTATGAATTCAATTATTGTTTATTTGAATTCAATTAATTACAATTTGTTATAACGTGTGTGATTTTCTGCTCAACTGTTTTTCTATTTGCATAAAATAAATCAGAGTTGGTTTGATTGTTGGCGCTGGGATTACGACTATTGTTGCTGTTGTTGTTGTTTTTGGTTTTATATATTTAATGTTTGTGCGTTAATTTGTCTTAATTAATTATGACAAATAAGTTTAAATAGGAAAGCAAGACAAGTTTTGTACTAAGTTTTAAGTAGAAATTCTTTATAAAGCATAATGCAAACTATGAAGTATTGTGCTACCAGTTTAATGAAAATGTTGTTGAATTGCGCTACACATTACAAGTTTTTGTACTTCTTGTAAAACTTTTAAGGAGTGACTTTTTACCTAGCAAACCAAAAAAAAAAAAATTAAAAATTTTTTTCACTATTGACGTTAATGGAGAACACTTAAAGAAAGAAGGGATTGAAGCCAGTTATAATAGTTGCTTTTATTTGCAAAAGATAAGGGTATACTAAGTTTCTTATTTGCTTTGCTACATCTAGAAAATCCTACAAGGTATATACTTGTATATTCGTGATTAACACTGTCTGAGCGTCCGTCTTTGAGTAAACGTATACTTTGAGATATTAAGAGGACGCTTTTCATAAAGTGCTTGAAATCCATTGAGAGTCATATCCACAATCGAAAAAATCTATTTATCAGCCACATAAATTAAGCTACTTGTTATTCTACAATCATAGCTGCGCCAAATGGGTCAGTTTTGTATAATAGATGCGCTCACGATTTGTAATTAACTTAATAACTAGGTACTTAGTTAGACTCACAATTCGGAAATAGACGTAGAGGGTATTAATAAAGTTATACAAGTCACAATTTTAATTCTTTACCTTATTTCATATCAATATTTATTAATAACTAGTTAAAAACGTAATAAGAGAGACAGATATCCTATGGTGAAGGTGTCCAGAAGTATAATTAATAATATTTAAATTAATTGTTTCAGCTTTAGAATAAAGGAATTAACTTTTATTGATTTTTTTTATTTAACGATAACGGTATTATTTGCTGCTTCATAATTATATTAAACAATTTATTGGTAAATTTGTTAGTTAATTGCTACCACTCCTTAAAAGGCGGTTTTTATAAATGCTTGTTAATTTAATTGTACACACATATGATTTGATAAAGTTGATAAATATTAGAAAGGAATACTATTTAAATATTACACACATGAATGTAAGACAATTGATTTTCGCGCGAAAGTTTAATATAAAACCTTGTATAACATATACATATGTAGTTTTCTTTAAGCTTGCAGCTCATCTGTGCCTATTGATTTATTTCTCTATATAATTAACCTCAACTTTCAATAACTTACAAGTCTAACGTGATGGGTGAATCATATGTGATTCTTTCGGTAGAGAGGCGATCTTTACTATAGTGAGCTATCTGATGCTAGCATTTATTTTATTTTATAATTTAATTAATTATTGTCATAGTCTCAAAAAGTAACTTCCAAGACAAAGACAAAAGACAAACCTTAAGTAATTTTAATAAATTTGCGGACGGACATGGTTAAATCGATTCAGATTTTGATTCTGGGTGCAGCATTTGCCGTTTAGGAGTTACAAACCCTCTGCCACAAGTGACGCTTGTATATAAGATTTTTTTATTTCTTTAGCGAATATAAACTCCAAGAAAAGCTACAATGAACAAAATATTAAATAAAATTCATAAGAAAATAATGAAAAAGCAAATGCAAATAATCTGCAAAGTTCAAACAATTTCATCACAACGCCCATCCCATTACTTTTTGGTTCATTTTTGTTTTGTTACGTGGGTTGTTATGGTCAAATCGTCTGTTGTAACCGCAGTTGTTTTGATAAGTTTAATGTAATGTGTACACAATGTATAGTTTGTTTTGCGATTTCTCTTTTTTTCACATCCTTTAAAGCTTTAGGTTATTTGGTTAACATATAATGGATTATGCGATTATCATTGCACCGCGTGGGTCACATTTTTTTCTATTTCCTTTGCATACAAATCCATTGTAAAGGTTATTGTTTCGGGCTAAGCTAATTGCTAAATATTCATGTGTTGATAAAATTTGTGTTTAGAGATAAAAATGTTGAAATGGGGTCACCGCAACACTTTCCTGTAAATTGTACGCTTAAAATTTGAAACAGAAAATAGAAACGTTACATGTTACACACATTAACAAACGGATTGTTAAAAAAGTATAAAAATGTTCATATAAAACGCGTGATTTTATGAAATGTTTAAAGCGTAAAAAAAGGTAAAATAAAATCAATTGCAAGATAATGATGTGAAATGAAAAGCAGTAGTTTAATGTAAAAATTAATCCATCTGCATAATATTTGATAAAAGAGTCTTTCACAGATTCAAGGTGGAGTGTTTCTTTTATAAATAATTTATTTTGCACAATTTTTACTTCACGGCATCTATATAATTGAATTTTGTGATAATTAAATTGAAATATTGTCATATCCGCCAATGATAAAAATGCTATATACGATATTTGCATAGATATCTAAACTGAGAAACCACAACCTGAAAACATAATATGATTTATAACTAATTATCAATAAATATCACATTATTTTAATATTTATTAATACATTAAGCATTGTACACTAATGTATAGAGAACTCACCTTAATTAAGGTGGGTGCGGGACCATAAACATTTCTCCCCTTGAAGTGTACAGGTTTTTTTATATGTACCCTCACTCTCTATTCGTATGTGACATAACTGTGTTAAAAGGTTTGTAAACTACAGTATTAAATCTGGAGAAAGCCTATAAAACATACGCAACAATCGGTGTGCGATTATATGTATTAAAAAAGATATTTCCAATTAAAAGAAAATAGATACTAAGTTAAAATTTTAACAAAATAAGTATAGGTGATGGCACCAAGCTAATTAATGTTAAAAATATTTAAAATTGGCTTAAAGGTATACTTGGCGCCTCCTTCTGGGTGTTGCAAATGCAAAGACAAACTTAGTATCCATCCTACATTTTTTTTTACATACTTTTTAAAACTGGAATACATTTTTTATCGTATTATGAATATAATTTTTATTTACTATCATTAATAAAGTTTATATGTTCTTTTCAAATAACTTACTTACGTGTTGATTATCTTAAGCAGAGATGGGCAATCAGTCGAATAATGCAGTTTTATAGTTTACTGTGGTAATCTAACACATTTTCAACGATAGTTTTAACATCGATGAAGAATACTTTTACTAAATTTTAGCTCGATATCTCAAAATTTGCGACTGTGATAGTGCTAAAAGCTCCGGGTGCAAGGTTTAGGACTCCATTGTGAGCGTATCCTTGACACGATTTTGCTAAATTGCAATAGGGAACCGTAGAAAGGGTCGAAGATAGTGTGTTTCAAATTTGAGTGACTATGAGAGTTTCAACAAAAAAGTGTATTATTTACACGGACACACGGACAGACAGATTAGCCAAATTAATTTTTCTATTGATGCTTCTTCGAGGATATATGTACATATATGCTATTGGGAGTATGGTTCTATCGCTTCTGGTACTTACAAACGTCTAAACAAAAACAATATACACGCACATTATTCTGGTAATGCGTATAATGTAAAAAAAATATATATAAAGTTAATATTTTTATAAAGTTTTCATCTTAAGTTTAAATTTTTCTCATTTTAAATTGAAGGTGTTCAGTTGTTGTGTCATTTTTTTATTCATAAAATAAATTTAAAAATTTAATGATTGATTTATTGATTTATAAGTTTGCCCACCATTGCTTAAGTTTGTAATAAAAACTTTTCAAATACTTATCATAAATCATAATTAATTACTTTAATTAGTTTAATGCTTTTCAATTGATTTACGATTTTATGCGAACAAAGTTGTAATGGAAATAATCAACTAAAGCACTGCGATTATATGTAAATTATTGTAAAATCTAAAACCACCCTCATGTGTATATAAAACAATATAATTAATAATATTAAACATGTTTCAAATAGATAACTATTATATCTCTTGAACTGACATTAACCTGGCAACACCTTTAACTCAATTAAGCAAAAAAAGGCGGTAGTAGATACATATTTACTAATTTATTAAAACATTTTATTAATATATACGTGCATTCTATTATTTCGTTATCATGTGAAAATTGAGTTTTTCAAAGGCCAAGTTTGCGCTCACTCCAGTTGCCATAAATCAAATTATGTTGTACACCCTCCTATATTCCACTTCCTTGAGACAATTTGCATATCACTAAAATGTATATAATTCATATAATAATGATATTCGTTTCTATATTCTATGTTCCATTAGAAGGCATTTTCTGTCATGAACAAAATTCGATGCAATCCAATTCATCTATGAATTCCAGTCTAGGTAAAAAAACAAGTAAGCAAGCAAAATTTGGCGCAATACAAATTCGATTGTAAATGATTTATTATATTGGTATTAAACAAATAATATAAAATTAAATGTCATGGATGTGAATTTATTGAATTCATGCCGACTAATTTATTTATAAGACGTACGTAGATACATTTCAATATTTTATGTATGAATTATGTGATGAAACTAGTGATTAAATATGCGTATAATTAAAACAATTTCAAAGTAAACAAATCAAGTAACAACTAAATGTATGTAATTTAAAAACATTTTTCATTTGTTTGATTACCCGTATAAACTAAAAGTGTTCAATATAAACTTTTGATGTGTAAATAAATAAAATAAAGCAAACGTTTAATTATAATTATACGCTGCACCGATGATTATCATAAAAGTATATTATGTTTGGGCATATGTTCGTAATTATACCGATTAATTCAGAATCATAATCCCATTCTAAGGGGGTTTAATTATGTCCGTCTTGGTCAAATGAGAATCCTATTTAAATTGGACCATTTCTAAAACTTTTCCTCATATGAAGTCCTATTATAAAAAAGTATAAAAAGTGATTACGTCTCCTATTCTCCATCAGCTTGAAAGTTTAGCCAAATATCTCAAAAGTTTTGCATTTTTGTGGTCGCATCTGTTATTCGATCATGCCCATTTTTGGTAAACCTATGGATGGGATAACAACCAAAAAGGGATACCAGAAAAATCGAAACAATCTAAGATAAGCGTCTGTATGATGGAATAGAATTTAAAACACCGAACTTTACGCAGACTTGATTACCGTATTGTAATACGCTTGCGGAAAATATATTATTCGTTTTCTTCTCATTATTAATACGTAGGCGGTACGTACATATGTGAATATGTGTACAAAATTATTAACCATTAGTGGAAGAATTGTCATATTTATGTAATTGTCGGTAAATATTCTGTAAACTCAACACATGTTTTCAATTCCATCAACAATTTAATTATCAACAGAAACGCAATACAATAGTGATAGAGCCCAACGCCAACCAGATGAAATAATTATGATTTTCCATTTATAAGAGCACCAATAAAGTCCCATGTATGTACAGTTTAATATACATTCACATTTTACATTTTACAGTTTTTTATTATTTCATAAAAATTACATTTTTACGTGACAAATATTGATTTCATTGCTTTTTTATTTAATCAATTAAAAACTCCTCTCCTACAAATAAATGTAAATACATTTTTGAATTAAAATTATGTAAATCAAAAATATGAATATACGAATATTTTATTTACAGACTTGTGGGGAGGCCAATATAAACAGAGGAAATCCAGTAATATTTATAAGGATAAAGTTCAAAACAAATGCAAGAATTTTAGAAAATGCACCTCGAATACATGTCCAATACCAATGCTCTGCTCCGGTTAAAGACTGTTTAAACTTCAACTTTTCATAGTGAAAATAACTCCATTGCCGGCTAATTCTGAGGCTGACCTCGTACATGCAAGTATCAGAGTTCTAGTTCTGTCACCCTTACCATTCCAATTGCTAAGTAGGCGCTACGGTATGGTCAATTAACAAGTCATTGTAAATTATAAAAATAAATTATGGTTGTTGTTGTTTTAAACTAATTTATTAAATTTTCTTTATACATATGCACACAAATTAGACAATAAAAAAAAGGACCAAATTTAAAGTAGTTGATGTGTAAAAGGCCCTGTAAACTGGAGGGCGTGACAGGTACATAAAAGACTTTTTTACTGGATTGTTTAAAACGTGTTAATCTGGATGATTTCTATGCTACATAGGGAATAGTTGTGGGCGTGTTTTTGATCTAATGCGCTTTTATTTAATTACTCTTCATGTTACGTATCGTGCATACAACGTAGGAATCGAATAGAATTTTGTAGGTTTCGAAATTGATAAACCTACGTAGCAGAAGCCTACTTAAAAATGAGATGCAGGCTTCTTAGCGGTGATCTCTAAAGATAGATAAAGATAGAACGATTCAGATTTTGATACTGATCGCAAATATATATATAATAATACAACCTTATTATATCTGCTTAAATTAATTAAACAGCAACTCTCTCATGTTACGTGTGGTAAAATCGTATGCAATTTATTACTGTTACGTAAAATTTAAATTTTCTAAACCATACTTTATTTTTCAAACGCACATTTCCTGGTGACCTCCACATAGTTTGCTTTTATGAAAATTTCAAACAAAAAGCATACGTTTTGCATTATCTGGCCTCTTTGACAGGTGTTGGTTGGTAGTTGTTGGCTGATACCACCCATATGAAGGTTGTTATAATTAATGGTTATAGAGTTTGATTGTACGTGAATAGATTTCTTTATAATTATGGTAATTATAAATATTTATTTTCAATGTTTATATATTAACAACGTATTATTAATAAAATGAATTTTTTATTTATTATTAACTGAAATCTTTTTATTTACTGATAGATTGTTAATTTGTTATTTTTTGAGTAATTATTACCTACTGTACCTACTGTCAAGACGACAACGCATTTTTAGCTCGACTCAAATTTTCCTCTTGATTACATTGATTACATCGTAAATATCAAGAGTTCAGTTGCAATTTATTAACTACATATAATCTTTGCCGTTAAGTATTTGTTAATTTATATATTTGTTTTTATAACATTTTCATTTAAATGGTAACAAAAATTATGTAATTTTTACTTGGCTTGGTATGTATAGGGGTTGCTGTTACTATAATGGCAGCAACAATAACCAAAGAGCAAATGTTACAAATTTGCTGGCTCTTATCTATTATTTCAAATATTTGAGCCATTCATTAAATCATGATTTACCAAAAACAAAAAACAAAACAAAAACAAAAAACACCAACAACAACAAAATAGTTATTAAACGAAAATTGAGCTAAAAATCAAATGATATTACAGTCTCCGCAACTGACCGTTTGCAGTAAACTGCAGGGTATGTATTAAGGTGGGTAATGAGTTGGCAAAACAACAAGCAACACCTTTGCGCTCTCATACCTTATACAAAAATTCACGTTAACATATAATAATAAAGTAAAAAATTTGCTTTTTTATAGTTTGCTGCAAGCAAATGAACTTTATTGGGTACTTAAAAATATATCCAAAAAAGTTTCATTTTGTACATTTTTGCATTCACCAGTTTTGTATAATAATTTCAAAACGTTTGTATTACCTAATGTTCTATTTTACAAACGCCCATCAAATGTGCAACCCTTGACCTTTCCTTGTTACACTGCATTGAAATTTTAAGACATTCCTCTATAATGATTGTACCCTACACCCTACAGAGATGTAGTTTATTTTAGCGGCTAACATTCGTGGCAGGGCTACAATTGCTAAACTCAGGTATTCATATTATTTTGTCCATCCCCTGTACAACCGTAATTTTTGATATTTTTTTGATGAAATTTGACATTGCCTTTTTTCTTTTGAGACTTTTTAGGAGTTCAGTCTGTACTGCGCTCCATTCTAAAATAAATCTCCATATGGGGAAAATTGGCGATTGTTAATAGTTTTTGACAAAACTTGTTGCAAAATAGTTAATAAGTTTAATAATTATTTGCGTCAACTTTGGATCTGATCAGACCACTGTTAAGACTTTCATATGACAATGACTTGCATTTACGGATACAACTGAACTAAGTTTAGTATTAATAAGGTAACCAAATGATGTTGGGTATTAAATGGTAAGTAAGACCGATTTTCATTTATTTTTATTGGCAATTTATAATAATTTACATTAGGTTTTACTATGAGCGTTATGTACGCTTGGATTAATCATATTAATAACGCTATGGCCAAGAATACAAAAAATATACAAACTAAACAATAAACCAAAAAATACATATTTTTGTAATTCTTATTTGTATATTCAATAAGCCAAGTAAACATTGAATAAATTTACAAAATTATTTGTTAATTATTTCGTATCAATGCTAGAATCACTGGGCAATCAGCAGAACAAAAGCCACAATTTTTATAAAGAAAAAAAAAAAAAAAAAAAAAAAATTTGTACAAGTACTTGTGCTCTACATTAAGAACAACAATAACAATAAAGCATTATCGGCATTTTTTTACCTAATTGCAAAATTTTGTATTTTAAAGAAATAGAAACACAAGCAACAAAACCAAATACCTTCTTAAAAAAAAAAAAATATTTTTAGGTACACAGTGTATACGATAACGATTACGGTGCTTTTCGTACTGTTAGCATAACTTTTTCGGTGTAATTTTGTTTATGAGTTTTTATCAAAAATCAAAGTAGGATAAATTGTTAAGTTTTTTTTTGTTTTATTTTGTTTTGTACACAAAACCTATAATAATTAGTTTCTATTAAGTATTTAGAATGAATTCAAAGTTGTTTTGTTTGTCATTATACACTTTTATTTGTGTGTGTTGGATTATTATTTCTTACAAAATATTTACGTAACGCGGTGAATTAATGATAAACGATCTTTTCAAAGTTTATTCCTAAAAATATTACAATAACGAATGTTTGAAATCTATGCAGAGTTGTATGTTATGTCCTTTTCGCTTTTTTACTTAAAGTTTAGTTTAGATTCCAGTTTATTAACCAATTTGAGTTACAAAATATTTTATTAGTAAATTTTAATTGAAATCATATAAAAATTTAAAACACAATATAATTTTATATGTTAAAGGGATCTCAAACTTTATTCAAAATGTTATAGTCGGCCATAGTATTTTAGGTTTTTTCTGCTGAGTGACAATTTTCTAAATACTGTGATTGATATCATTCCATTATCAACAGTAATCTGCCAACCGGTGAAAACAAATAAAAAAAAAATGCAAAGTTTTGTTTTGAAATTGAACTAATCCATGTGGAATGGCATTGGAAAAGTCGTATCATTAAAATTCTAACGAGAATAATTAACTCTATCGGTATTAAAACACATGCCTCTGGCTCTGAAGTGGAAATCAAAAAGTGTGGACATTCTATATTATTCACTACAGTCAGTATAGAGTGGTGAAATAAACAAACGCTCGTTCTCTAAATCCACACACACACACACATACACACACACTCCAAAATGTTCAGGCATATGACTAGCACTCGCACGCAATTTGTCTAAAATGCTTTTTTGAAAAATGTTTCTGTTTGCTTTTTTTTTTTGTGTAGCAGCAGGCTGCAATTTAGTGTTTGGCCGAAAGCAAACTGCCTTCATGTGCTTTGCATTACACATTTGGTTAAAGTTGGTCAGAGCCGCTAGAGTACTAAGAGTAGATTTGTTGTGAATGGCTCTGAACTTGACCGTTCTCACATAACTTTTATAGTAAACATGGTATCAAAATAACCATGACTTTGCCAAGTCTACAAAAATAAAATAAAATACTCGTTTTCATTTGTCCATTCATGTGTCAAATTATTAAATGTTTTAATTAAAATGTTAGGATATTAACAAAGAAGAAGAAAAAAAATCCGTATATATATAAAAAGTCTTTATGTAACATATGTGGTTATAATTATAAAAATGGTTCATATGACTCTGTTTGGAGATCAGCCCTATTAAGTAAGACGTTGCCGCTGCCTTTTGCTGGCATGGGTTTTACTCTCTACTTAGATATATTATAAGTCTTTAATTTTTCAAGAATAAAAGTTAATTTACTTCATAAATAACTAGTTAAGATTTTGGGCGCACGTCACGGGGTACTAGTCCACCACGTTTTAACAATTTTTTCAAATAGTGATTGAACAAGAAATTTCGTGCCTATGAAATTTGC
The DNA here is from genome assembly GCA_949710015.1 of Crataerina pallida. Classification (NCBI taxonomy): domain Eukaryota; kingdom Metazoa; phylum Arthropoda; class Insecta; order Diptera; family Hippoboscidae; genus Crataerina; species Crataerina pallida. The sequence continues at coordinate 3,674,465 of OX453290.1, forward strand.
TTTAAAAAATGCTTTATTTCTTCTTCATAACATACTAGATGACTGTAAATAGAATATGCAACAAAATTGTACAGTTTTTTTACACTCAGGGAAGAACTTTGGACATCCAGTTTTGAGATATTAAGCTGAAATTTTGTACAGACAATTTTCGTTTTTGCACTCACCTCGAATTCCATCCATCGATGTATTGAAAAAGTATGTGGTCGAATAATACAAATATAGCAAAAATTTACAAAAATCATACTTAACGTAAAACTGGACTAATAGATGTGTAGGGTATTTAAGATTTGGCCAAAGCCAAAGTTTATTTTCTTCGGTGAACGATTATGTCCCTTAATATGATTAGGACATTTATTATTATTATAAAATTTGTGGTTTTTATCGTTTTAGAATAACAAGGTGTCACAATGTTTTCAGAAAATTTTGGGCTTGAAATTTTTTGCAAGGAGAAACACTTGTAATCAAGTGTTTTGTTGTGACAACTATGAGACGTTGGAATCTGTCAATGTCAAACCTGTAATTATAGTAAGAAGTCAAACTGAAGTATACTTCAATCGTAAATTGGGATTAATTTTTGTGGCTTATTTGTACATTTCAACATATTTCCGCATAAAAGGCAAAGTTTTAGTGATTGGCTGAAAACAAGTTATGTGTGTGAAGACAATTTCAAGAGCAATTTTAAGGAACGGTCACAAAACAATTTTAAGCACTTCAAAGTCTCACCGGTTCTGAATGTCAGTGCTTTTCTACTGGGTAGTAAACCCTGCAGGCCATGTATATGATTATTGAATTGAGGTTGGTATTGGTATTGGTGTCATAACTTTAAGTGTTATTACACATACAAACAAATTTTAACAAAAAAATTTTGCATTTTTTTTATTGTTCTTAAATCCGGGTTTCATTGTTTTAGAAAGTTTCGTTTTTTTTGTAATATGTTTTTATTTTTAAATTTATAAAAACACATTACATGCATGTAAGTAAGTAAGTAAGGAGGAATGTTTGAAAATTGTTGTTACTTTGAATAGAAACCTTTATCGAATAATTATGGGGTTGTCATTTAATGGACGGTTCAATAAATTGCACATTATTATGGACATTTAAAGAAAATGCAAAATACTGTCGATCGCATTGCACTTCAATCTATTCTACACAATGTTTAAAAGCAGTTTTAAATTTAATACGTTTCATATTTTTTATTATTTCATAATAAGTGTATTAAGTTGAAGCTCAACCACACCTTGTGTGCCTTGTATATACAAACAATATATATATTGGCTTTATACGGTATTAAGAATCTTTATATTGTTCTCTGGCAACCACCACTAAACAATTCTGAGATGGTGTTGGTGCAAATTGAAAAAGATTAGCTTGTGTGTGGATATTATGTGGTAAAATTTTCCCATCAAGAATAGAAATCATGTAATGTAACAATAACAAAAACCGGCAGCGTGCGAATTGCTGCTTATTGACTGTCTGCCCAGAGTGATTGACTCTTTGACCGACCAACTATTTGCCTGATTGTGAGCTTAGACGTCAAATATTGTTTGCGTATGAAATGAAATAAAAGTTCACTTTAATAATTTCTATCATATGAAAAACAATAACAACAACAAAAACAACAACAAGAGACACGTATTATTAACGGTGCTGCAGTGCTTACTTAGTATAGAATAAATTATTATTCACATGCAAAATATTGTACAAACATGAAAAGTGTTGTTGACCACTATGGCAACAATGTTAAATAAGATCAATAATAAACTGCAGTAGCAATCTCTTGATAGCACCAAACACCACACACAACATTTTTTGTAATATGCAGTAGCGGGCAATAGAGCTATATTGAGTTTTATTGATCGTAAAGCGTCATATTTACAAGTACAAAAATGCTTAACGAAAGTAGGAACTATTAAGTATTTAGGGATCTACAAAGCGGACATTGCTCAGTTAGCTGTGCTCCTAAAAGAGGCTCCAACCAAATAAGCAGTTTTTGAGTTTCTCGCCTATAAAAAATTTTTCTTAGAAAGTTTTATATGGAAGGGGCATCCAATCTAACTTTAAGTTCTATCCAGCACAATTTTAGGAATACCACAAAATATTTGTACTCTTAATTAGCATGAAAATTTCGATCAAGATCATCGATAAGATATTGAAAAAATTAAGATATTTCGATGAAATTTCTTAGAAGCATTCTGAATCGCTGCCGCTAAGTTTTTAGTTAAAATGAACAAAATCGGTTCAGATGGACAGTTACGCCCCCATATGAACAAAACTTCCCTACAAAGGGAAAAAGTTGAAACTGGGTGCACTGGTATATACAAATAGTTCTTCAATCGATACAAAAAATTAGGCGTGGCCGATTAACAGATACGTTCACAATTTTCAAGAAAATTTTTTTGAAGCAGATTTCAAACCTTAAGGTAAAAATGTAATAATTTTTAAAATCGTTGTAAAATTGGGCAAAATGGGTTGGAAGACACGCCTACTATCTACAAAATCTTAACTATTAAACATAAAAATAGAGCTACGAAGTTGAAATTATGCTAAACTTTGTCATCAAGGTGCTGAAAGAAGACGGGGTCGGATTACAGGCACGCCCATAATTTGTAAAAATATATGTTTTTTGTGCAAAAGTTGATAGTGCGTATTACATTTATATTAGGGACATAATCAGGAATCTGCCACGCTCATTATTTGTATGTAGAAGTGGGGACATTTCAAATTTTTCTTAAGCTAAAGGAAATTTTTAAAATACAGCCTTATAAAGACAGGGTTCTTTGGAATCGTCTTTACGGCTTTTTAAACACCGACCGACAATTATATTAAAAGGGTGCTTGCATCATCGAATTAAAAAGAAAAACCAAAGTAAAGAACGGAATTAATAGTGCATACCCTACGTACGCTTGTGCAAATCCCTTTCAATTCATTTATAGTTCATTTCAATGTAGGTTTCTTTGCTTTTGTTTTTATTATTATAAACAAATTGTTAATTGCAGCACAAGTTTATTTAAAGCATTTGCATAAAATCAGTCAAGCTGCAAGAAAGAAGAAACTTTGCATTTGTGTGGTAGTCTTTCAAAAGCGTTTACAATAATTGAGGTGTCTTGTAAGTGATTTGCAATTTACTTACATTTAGTTTTTAATATTGCACATCTACATACATACATATTTATATAATATGTGCAGAGATTTCGAAATCTGTAAAGCATACACATATGAAAAATCAAATGTATGTGAGAACATTTCTGGTCTAGATTAAATTATTAGGTGTTCGTATTACGTACATACAGATTAAATCTCTATTCAATCACAATTTACAGCCTTGTCTCTTGCTCTCTATGAATTTATAATATGCTCTCATGTAGTGATGTAAATATTAAAGTTTTAAAGTGACACAATTATGAAGGGTGTTTTTGGGAGTGTTGTAGAGTTTGCAAAGGAGGCGGATGTACGAAAATTATTAAATGCTACAAAATTTAAAATATTCCATGTCATTTTAATTAAGCCTATAAATCCGAAAGTTAGTTAGTTAAACTAATGAATTCAGACTTAATTTCCATAATCAAAATAAGTCCGTAATGTTTATCTCTAAAGTCTAAAAAAGAGAGCAGATTTATATAATGAATGGGCATGTCCTGTACCTGATTAATTTCTCTAAGAATGTCTGCCAAACATATCATCTTCCACATCGAATTTTGTATAAAAAGGCTTCTTTTGGAAGTGTCCGTAGTTCCATATCACCAATTTTTGGCACTTTAGTGGATGCCATAAACATATATTCCAAAATTATAATTCGTAGCTAATTTTTTATGGTTGATGGATACATTTTCGTTGAATCTCATTTAATTTCTTCACTTAATTTTCTCTCCATTTTTGAGATTTACTCAAGGTTTTAATACTAAGACAGCATTCAGTCACAAGGGTTAACGAATGGACCGATTCAGATTTTGATGCTGATGCCTACTTTTAAGTGTTGAAAACAGAAATCGAACCATATTTAGAATCGAATAAAAAAAATTGAATTATTCGTAAATTATTATTATTTCCAAATTAGACAGAATTGAACGATTTTTACAACCTACTTTCTCATGACGATTTATCATCAGCAGCGACAATAGAATACAAAGAACTTATCAAACCAAACCAAACCATTTCTACAACGTCATATGTAGAGTGCAAAGCTAATCGGAAAATATTACAGTTATAATTATTATAAATTTAAATTTAAACCATATGTTGTGTGCATGGTTAGCATGAAGGTGAACAAACACAACAATCAACCGAAAAGTTGATTTCATTCATGAAATACTCATATCGCTCGCACGCACAGTTTAAGTATGCGCTGCCTTATAATCTACAACATTTCTGGTCTATACAATATTTTACAATAATATTTTTAGATTGAGAGTCGAAAATAGAATTAATTTGTGAATGTCAAGGGTTACATACAATTTATATAGAAACATGCAGAGCACCACCCACAACACCGCACAAATTCAACTGTTTGTTAAGTATGTGAACGTGGCTAAACTTTTTTAAAGGTAAGTATACGTTACTTGATAAGTTGTAACTCAAGCTTATTCATATGTATGAAATTTGATGGTGGTGACACCACCATCCATATGTTTCGTTCCATTTGATTATCGTATCACTGTGCTACACTATTTTGCTACAGAATTTTTCTATAATAATAAAAAAGAAAACAATTAATTTGTATCGTTTACACCTTCATTCCTATTGTATCAACAGGACAATTTCAGGAATGTAACAAGTTTTTCAATTTATCATAATTTAAGGTCATTACAAAGTGTTTGTGTGTGTGTGTGTATGTTTGCATTTATAATAAATGATTGGTTAGTTGGTTGGTGTTTTTACTGCTCCAATTGAACATAACTAACTAACAGAAAAGTTATGTGCACAACTTAACATTTGCAAAGCATGACCTATTGTGCGCGCCTGGCTGCACAGTACAGCACAGCACAGCACAACACACCACAGTTCACTCCGTACACAATAGTGTAAAATTTTTGTTTAATGAAAACACCTCACAACCAACCTCACAACAACCATACTGCGGCACTCTATATAACAACTACAATAATTTTTATAATAAAAAAAAAAAAAACACCGAGGCATTGCAAGTGCATAAAACACCTCCAAAACTATTTTACTGATATTGATTTGTTTCATTGTTTGTTTGTTGTTACACTTTATTTATTCACCTATATAAATATATGTATAAACACATATTTTTATGAAATCTATAGTTACACCCACTTTTCAAGGCGTTTTCATTTACAAAATTTATCATGGATAATAAGCATATACATGATTTGTATGAGGGCAGTGGCAAAATTAGACGGTCAGCTACTTGGTGAGCAACTTTATGAAAGAAAAGTTTCAACTCTAAAAAGTTTAAAATGTAACGTTCAAGAAGAACTATTCTTATCCAAACTATATGACTTAGTACTAGCCGGTTTATGAAGAACTTATCCAACGTGAATGAAAAGTACATTTTATTTAGGAACCATGTCGCCATTTAGTCATTCTAGCCACTCTCAAGCTGCTTGTATGATATGAACATACACTAATAATGATACTTTCTATAATAGAAAATGTCTCACTTAGCAAAGTATTTCAAATCAAATAATTACCTATTGACCTAAAGTTTAGAGGTTAGAAAGTTATGCTGACTTTGGAATACGATCAACGCTACGAAGTTGATCATTTGCCAGAAATAATTGGCAATGAAATCAAGTGTTTTTACCAATGCGGAAAAGTACACACAGTGTACGAAACACTACATTACGGATAAATAATAATTTATACAAAAGAAAGAATTTCAATAAGAAAATTAAATTTGGTTTAGTTCACACTTGAAATCCCCTCCACATCTACATAGGTAGGTATGTCAGGTATATAGTGTAGTGTTGCAAGTCCAGTTTTACTTGGAGCACGGTTTTTTGTATATTGTGGGCGCGTTTGGTATTCAATCACGCCTCTTCTTGAAACATCGATAGGCATACCAAATTTCAAGCTCATAGGTGGCAGATGTATACATTTTTGACTATTGTTAGCTTGTTTTATATCCGACTACGCCCATTTTTGGCACATCGTGTTTTAAATTTCAATTTTTGGTGCAGCTATATAGATTTTCGTCGATTGTGGGCGTGTCTCTTGACCGATTTTGACCATTTTAAAAACTAAAAGTGTTCATATTAAATTTCAGCTCAATATCTAAAAATTTACGACCATAAGAATATCAACAACAGACAGACACATAAACACAATATATTGCAAAAATCATAATTGAATTAAAAATATGAAAAATTAATATTCTGAAATTATATGAATTGAATGAAATGAATTTGAATTGTTTACTAACAATTCACCTCTAAATTTCAGAACTACCCTCGTATATATAAAACTAAATATTTATACCTAAACAAATATGCTGTAAAACAGATTCATTTCAAATTTATGGCTAGAAAAACTTACACTAAGAAACATTGATAAAATATTACACACATACGTTATTACGGTATTACGTCAATATGACTAATTTTGGTAAAGGAACTTCTTGTTTTAAAATTACCCAAGTATTAGAGTGTCGCAGTTATTTGGCTGACATAAAGAAGTTACTGTGGTTGACAAAATTGAGTTTTAGTCGTCCAGCACGCAAAACCTTTCTGTTGGGATTAAGCAAAATAATAAGAAAAACTAATTTTCTTACGTACACAAATAACATGAACCTTTACCGAGTAGTAGTTGAAGGTTATTTTACAACACTTTAGCTCATACCGTTGATTAAATTTAGAGACAAGAGAAATAAAAATTTCAATGAAATGGTGAAAAAGCATTAAAATTTATCCTAATGATAAATATACAAAAACCCACCATACACAATATTATCTGGTGTGGATCACCGTACCGAAAAATATGCTGATTCTGACACAACCAAACACGTACAATGCACACGTATGTACACGTAGTTATAATATTAATACATACAGTGTGTAAAGCCACATAAAAATTATCTGGTGACAAAAACCGTTGTTTCGCTAATGCCATTGTGGTTTGAAGTGTAATGGGTATGCTTTGCTGAAATATAAATATTATTTTGTTAATAAACAAGCGAGGTTGAAATCACAAACAAATTGAGTTGCTGATGCTTGTTTTGAGATATGATACAACAATATCATGTAGAGTATGCATTGTATCCTATAAAACAGAGTTTCTCCGATTTTTTTTGAAAACAAGGATCGGTGGGGTATATTTTATGAATCATTTTTATATCGTCCACATGAAGGTCGACAACTCTGATGCTATTCTTTGTTCATTAACGTTATTCTTTATCAGCAATAAAATCGGAGTGAATCTATGTCCGTATGTCCGTCTTTCTTTCTTGTTTGTTAATTTTAAAATTTGTACAAATACTTGCAGTTGATGCAAACAAATCGCTATTTAATATTGGTAAGACTAATAAAGAGTCACGCCCACAATTGACAAAAATCAATCAAATTATTTACTTCTTCAATCTTATAACATAAATGCCCATAAATAATAAAAATCCTTAATTTGTGCAGAATTCAACGTGGAAGTGTGCACGTAATATATAAATTTATAAAATATATGCCACGCCCACATAAATAGTTCAAAAGCATTTAAGATTTGTCCTATGTCAAGTTTAGTTTTCTTACTTGTTTTATGTTAAACTTAATTTCGTCCGTCAGTCCGTCTGCTTTTAAAATTCTCTTGAAATTTTTGCATATATTAAATTTTTGGAAGAATGATCTTAGACTGCTTATTATAGCGTAGAAAACGCTAATTTATTAAAAATAATTATATATATATATATATTGTGCAAATATACAAAAAGGGGGCAAAAAAAGAAATATATGAAAAACTAAATTTTTTATACCTCTTATCTTATGAGTTAAAGCTAAACTGCAAAACTTTAATTTTATTATTTTTATTTTATTTTATGAATTATTTATATATATCCGAAATTATTTTTTATTTCGACTCTATTAGAAACCCCCTTCAGTCCTTAGGAGTATTAAGAACTTTTCATTTGGTACAAAGATATGTTATTACATATAAAAAAAGTTTGCTAAAAACATATGTACAATTACTGCTGTGTTTGTGTTATGCTTTTATGTAAATATTTTTCAACAAAAATTACAACAATTTTATTAATAAACTACCATAGAAGGAGCATAACAATCAATTCTCAATTGTTTTCCTTAGAAAAACATTTTGTCTCTTATCTTAATACAATATGTGCACAATGTGTTCGTTTACATTGGGCATATGGGAATTCTTTTGTTTAAATTCATAGGTATAGTAAATAATAGAGATTCAAGCACAACTGAAATACCTTACACTTGTAAATAAATGTTCACTTCCATCTAAATTATACTAAAAAATAACTTGTTAAGCACTGTACAAGTGCTCTTCTCTAAGCTAATTCATTGACTTTTTCATAATAATTTATAACAATAGCTAAAAAATGCGTAGAGCATAAAGTGAAAATGGTATAGTTTAATACCCTGCGGCCCTGCGTGATGTAACATACTGCAGTCTATCTTTATTTAGTTTAATTAACATAAGCTTGACAGGAAGGAAGGTTTCTGAACAAAGGTCTTACTTGATAAAGAGGTTCAAAGTAAATTTTTAAGCTTAATAACTGCTCGTTTGCATTTTCTGCCTGGGAGTTTAATACAAATTAGAAGCTAATAGATGGACAGACAAGAGATTTATTTAAAAAACATACAGTTTTTCAGCTTTTCAGCCCATCTGTGACTTTTATGGTAGGAAGGAGAATTACATTACAAGCATATTTCACTTTCCCCTTAAACTGGAATTGAATCTACATCGTATGCACATAAGGACTCTTCTCCTAAACGAGAATTCAAATTAACATTTTAACATCGTCGTTTTAATATGAATTTCTCAAAAATTGAGTTGAGTAAGTACAACATAAATCTACCTAGACATAGACAGATGTCATATAAAATTATACCAAAAATAGTTTTGGAATAATGACAATTAATTGATATCAAAAAGTATGTGTCTGTCAATAAACATTCTATCAAACTTAATATACTTTGTATTACAGATGGTGTAGGGTATGATTAGAAAAATACTTTACATTTGTGGTTGAACAATAGTTACAAAATTAGTAACTAGTGGACTTGGTTGATGGCGGTTGGTTCTCTGTACAAATACAATTTTTTTTTCTTATAGATTTATCATGGCAAACGCCCAAGAAATGTTGCAATCACAAAAAAACAAAAAATTTGCATTTGTTCAACATGGACATTGATCTGAAAATTATATTAAAAAAAAAAATTAACAAAATATGTAAATTAGAGAAAAAATGAGTTCACCGATAATAACAAATAAAAGTCTTTTTGTTTATTATAGTTACCATATTAACGGTATATTCACTTTATTAAAACATTAAAACATATGCAATTACCACAAATAGACTTTATGTAAAGAGAGATATGAATACAGTAAATACAGAGTTGATCTAGCCAGTGGCGGGTTTGAGAGCACGCTGAGATTCCGGAATGTCTAGGGACCCGTAATTGTAAAAATTGAGTGCAGTTATTAGGCCCTCTCTCTTCTCTTCTTACCCGTTTATTGACACAACTAAACTAATTGTAGCATAATTTAAGAAGCCAACTATACCGACTAAAACATTTTTACTTGTTTTTATTAATGAACAAATTAAAATAACTTTAAATTACAAAATCAAAATTCTTTATATATGAAAAGCCGCAATAAATTCTAGCCACCACAAATGATTTTTGTATGCAACACTTTTAGGAATGTTACTGCAAACGTTTTCTAAATATATTTGCAACTTTCAACGGAGCGGTTCTTAACTTAAAAGGTACAAGGATAAAGCTTAAACTATTTCAACACCCCATCGATTAGTCTAAATTCATTATATGCAGCATACCCAAATGGTATGTAGCAACTAAAAATGGCATTTCATTAGGAAATTTAAGATAGCATTCCGAGTCGTCACAGTTATCACACTTGTTGTGCGATGGTCATCATAAAATTGTAAGATTTTGAAACGATCTCCATTAAAAATATTCCAAATAGACTAAAAGCTAAAATGATTTTCTTCTTAATTTCTTAACTTAATATGTTTTCACAGTTTTAAGAGTAAATTGACATTTTGTTTTCTATTGAAAATGTTTAAAAAGACACAATATTTGAATTGTTACTTTTTCATAAATGAATCACATGTAGAAGAAATGTATTATACTAATAATTATACACCCATTTTATTTATTTTCAAGATTATCATAATTTAAAAAAAATTTTTATCTATAATATTAAAAATTGTCAAGGTGAAGTGTAAATATTTACATTTAACACTTAATTTCTTTTTTCGCAAATTCTGATTTACACGTTTCAATTATTTTTTGTACATTGTAAAAAAAAATTCATATTTTATTTATTTATTTTTTGGTTAAATATTTAAATTTTTATTTAAAAAATCTATTTTTTATATAAAAATGTAAGATTTTAAATTAAAAATTTTATATGTTTTGTTTAAAAATGTAATTTTAAATAATTGAAAATTTAAAAAAAAAGTTTTAAAATTGGAAACAAACCATATATTCTACACAGTTTTCCTTCTGTAACGATAAAACGTGTAAATCGAGATTTGTGTATATGTAATTATTTATAAATTCGTTCTTTTTTCTTGATATTCCATTTTATATGTGGGTGGGCTTTGGAAAAATGTTGCTCAGGTATCTTTAAGCGTCTTTCTTTCATTTATTGGCTCTGTTATTAAACATAAATTTATATTGTATCCGTAATCTTGTGTGCATTTGTGTGTGCGTGTGTATGTTTATACACATTATTTGTTATTACACATTTTTTAATTGTCGGTATCATATTGTTGAGTGTTGATATCGTTCTAATGCTTGTATTCTGTTAACTTTTATTACTAATAATTTACCATTTATGTTATTACTCAGCTGTGGTGGGCCCTGGCAAAGTAAATAAAATTCATTACAGCACAATATTCTGGTACATGGATAATTGTGTTCTGTAAGTGTTTTTTCAAAATGTTCTTGTATGTGTAATTGTTTTTCCTCACTTTTGCTTTTGTGTACAAAACAAAAAAAATCACTCTTAGAGAATTGTGTTTATAAATGCAGTTATATGGTAAAAGGTGTTGCCGTACATTTGTGTTTTTACATTATAATCATATGTATACACATACATACCGTTGCTCTAGTTTGTATCTTTGTGGTAGTAAACAATACAAAACAATGTCTGCTTGTGTTTTGTTTTTGTTTTACTTCTTTTGCTTAATGCATAATGTACACGTACACGTACATTGTACACGTTTAATGCTTAGTTTACCTATTCTACAATAAAGCATATTTGCTTTGGTTGTCAGTTGTTGTTGCAGTTTTAATTTCAATTTTAATTTCATTTCATTGATTTGATTTTGCATTTTGCGTTTTCTTTTCGGGGTTGTGGGTATATATTGGTGCTCAAAAACACTTGTCAGCACAGTTCGTTAACAGTCCTAGTCGCGAATCTAGGAGGTTAAGCCCACTGAGTTTGTAATTCTTCTTCTTATATATTAAATTTTTCCATATCGACTATAATCTAGAATCGATTATAGTATAGAACATATACAGCGGATCGGCCAGGATACTGTATTTGTATGTTTGTGTATCGTCAATTGTGATTTCGTTGCTCGAGTGTGATTTTAAGTTAATAAGAAATAAAAAACAAAACAAAAATAAAAATGAAACAATTTGTAAGTAATGAAATTAATAAACTTTAGAATAATTAAGGATTTCAAATTTACTTTAACATTATAATTATAATAAATTTTTTACTAATCCTTGAAAGGATTTACTAAATATTGAAGACTTCCAAGTTAATGTAGTAAATAAATGCATTCATTATCAAGGAATGAAAGATCAAGTTGTATAAATAATAAGGCGTCTAATAGACTAATTAATAATAATTTGATTTATAAGGTCTTTGTGCGGTTTAAAATTAAATATTTGCAATAGAACTATGGAAGACCTTAGTTATGGAAGTGATCTAACTTATCACATAATTTTTTTAAACTTTTTCATACAAAATAATTGATAATTTTGTCTTAATGAGAGCCGATTATTTTAAGAACGATTTTCTAAATTGCAATTTTTCAACCACTTGAAGGAATGAACTTATACCATTTCTATAAAATAAATTAAACAAGTGAATATATTATGGTCGGTTAAGCCCGACTAATTAATATCCTGTCACCCTTAGTCTCACAAAATGTGATATAAAAAGGTTTTTAAAAATTCTACGATTGGGTATAAATTTGCTATAACTAACTGTTAAGTCTATATTAACAAAAAACATTAAGAATTGTAAATTTGTGTCATACAAAAACTTCTTTTATAATACAAATGATTTAATTCGGTCTGCATTCATTGATGTACGTAACGTTGTGCTCAATTTTATCGAAATATCTCAAAAAATGCACATATATTTACATGGACAGACAGTTGGACATGATATTAAAGAGATTCAGAAAGTAATTCTATATAATGAGAGTTTAAAAGTTTTAATTTTTTACACGCGGTCGCGGACATGCAAACATTTCAATTCAGACTTAGTTACTGCCGCATTTAAATCGCAAGACTTAAGCAACAAACTTTTTAATGTAATATTATTAAATGCTTCCCAAGAGAATAATTTTTACATTTTGATGTCAAGTTTTCAGCTTAAAGACTTCAAAAAAAATCTCACAATTAAGTTGTTAAACTTGTTGGCCTAATTAATGCAGTCGGTTAGTTTGTTGGTTGTTGCAGAAACTAATATTTTTAGATCAGCTAGAAAGATTCTGTAAAAAACTGATGAAATAAATTTTTCTTAATTATGTTTCTTTCAATAACCCGCATACACCCTAGGCTAACAAATAACTCAACTCTATGATTTATTTATAGTTGAACTACCGTTAAGTGAAACTTAATGTTGACTAATAATGAAAAAATATATTGTATTAATAATTATAGTAAATTGCAAAAATATAAAAAAATAATTATTAAAAAATAAACAAAAAAAAAAAAAAACAAACAAAAATTAAATAGTACAAAATGTTTCAATAATTAACAATGCTTTTTACAACAAATATTTAAAAATTATTGTTAATTAAAAAATAATATTTTTTTAAACTTTTTTAAAATTTAAATATATATTATTATTTGTTGTAACATTTTTTAAAATTAATTATTTAACATTTTGTATTATTACAGTTTTATTGTTTTTCTTGTTACAATATTTTTTAATTACTTTATTTATTGTTCCCAATTTTCAATATTAAATAGTCAACGTAATAATAAGCATTTCAATATATTTTATTATCTATAGCGTATTAGTTTGTTTACACAATAGATTGGGTTCAGGTTGAACGGATAACTGTTGCAAAGAAACAAATAAAAGGAACTGGAGTACAAAACAAAACAAAAAAAAAAAAAAACAAAAAATTGAAAACAATTTAATAGTTTGCTAATCCAGAGCAACAGAATGAGAGTCTAGTGTCTAAATCCATTATTATTGTTGTTATTAACTCTCTCTCTCTCTCCCTCTCTTTCTTTACATCTCATCTAAAACTATATTGGTCCACTAAACAAAGCAAAAGCAATTATTAGTAATGGAAATCATAATTATTTATTGTTATTGTTGTTATTATTATTCTTATTACTCTGGGCTACTGCTGCTGTTGCTGTTGCTCATACTACCATTAAGATGATTAATGAACGAAAAAAAGAGAAATAAATTCATTCATCTACATTGTTACAATGTTTTGTTTTCGTTTCATATTCTGTTACATAAAACAAAGATACTGTTACAGTAACAGTAACAGTAACACCGATAGAAACAGTAACGGTAACAATTGAGGCAACAATAACGACACAGTCCGCAGCAGCAACAACCAATTGATTGCAACAGTTTGTGTTTCTCTAATAAATTGCATGCAATTTACCAAATTGTAATTGCAATGGCATTTATTGAGTGTGTGTGCCTGTGTGCGTGTATCCTATAGCTGGTACAATATTATTTTCCATCGTTATATAAATAAATCTTTTAAAGCCATTTATTTGTGTTAGTATAGTTTATGATTCTTTCTTCTTCTTCCTCTTCTTTGCAAGAGGGCGTTCCACCTGAATTGGTTAATTGCCAAGCAGATATATTTAATAAAATTAGTAGTTAGATGATAACATTTAACTTAATTGTAGCCACAAAAATGCTTAATAAATTAATAATACGGTTAAGTGACTTTGGTGATTAATTGAATTAATATTTATGGAGAATATTTTAAATACATTTTGTGTTAAGTTATAATTAGTATTTTTAGAACATAAACATAAATAATTCGTAATAATTAAAAAACATATACTATAATATTTTTTTATCATGCACTAGATGAAAAACTTTTCTAAATTATTTTTATTATTTTTTCACTTCATGTCTCATTCCAGTTTGTTTTATGCGCTTTACTTGCTACCACCTGCTCTGCTACCTACCTACACGGTGGTGTCTCTACTCAATATGCCAGTTTAGACCCACATAGTCATTCGTATGCGTACGGTTATGCGGACCCAAATTCTCAAAAACATGAGACTCGTTCTCATGATGGTGTAACCCGTGGCTCTTATTCATATGTAGATGGTCATGGTTTGTTGCAGTCCGTGTCATATGTTGCTGATCCTCATCACGGTTTCCAAGCGGTAGGCACCAATTTACCAAAGGCACCCATTGCTGCAGCAGTTGCTGTGGGTCCTGTCGCTCATTACGCTGCCCCGGTAGCACATTATGCGGCTGGTCATGCTTATCCCCAGGCTCACATTGTGCTGGACCATAAAGGTGTCCCCGTCGACACGCCCGAAGTTCAACATGCTAAAGCTGCTCATGCTGCTGCTTATGCGGCCGCTGCTGCTGGATCTGCTCATGGTGGTCATCATTTATACAAACGCTCTGTATGGGGTGCCGGTTATGGTCATGGTGGTGGTGCTTACGCTGGTCATGCTGCTAACATTGTATTGGGACCTGGTGGTGTCCCTGTCGATACACCCGATGTGCAAATCGCTAAAGCTGAACATGCCGCTGCTCATTCCAAAGCTTTAAGTGCAGCAGTTCATGCCGGTGCTGGTGCAGGTCATGGTGCTGGAGCTGCTGGTTATGGTGGTGCTTATGCTGGAGCTGGTGGTCATGGCGGAGGTCTTTACAGTGGAGCCCACGGTTATCATGTCCCTGTTATTACCCATCAAGGAGTGCCCGTTGAAACGCCTGAAGTGCAACACGCCAAGTCTGCTCACTTTGCTGCTGTTGCTAAGGCTGCTGCTGAATCTGGCGCTAGTGGTCATGATGACGGCAGTTATCATGGAGATGGTGGAGATGGTGGTTATGGTGGTGCTGGTGCTGGTGCTGGTGCTGGTGCCTATGGCGGTCATGCTGGTGCTTATGCTGGTCATGCTGGAGCTGGTGCTGGTATTGTTGGTCCCGCTCATTATACAGCGGCCATACAACATGGTGGTGCTGGTGCTGGTTATGGTGCTGGCTATGGTGGCGGCTACAAAGGTCCCTTACATTACCCCGTGCTGAAAAATGGTGTACCTTTGGAGCCAGCTGAAGTGCAACACGCTCGTGCTGCTCACTTGAGTGCTTTAGCTTCTGAAAGCGCAAAAGCTGCTGCCCACGGAGGATATTACGGTGCTCATTACGCTAAATGGTAAATAACTCTGGATAATTTAACGAATGAATTGAAAGCGATAGATGGATGACTAGGAAGAATTATGTTTAAGTTAAAAAAGTATTGAAATTTTCTGCAACCACAATATTTCACCCCTAAAATCTTTATTATCTTCCCAAATATTTTCAAGTGTTCACCCTCTCTTTATATTAACTCTTCAAACCATACATATTCTCTGGATACACACTTTCTCTTTACCTTCTCTGAACTCTAAACAGGAGATGAACTTTAAAGAAGCTCTTGCCTGTGAAATTTCCAATTGTATTCCCACTTAGACTTTGACATCCCTACACTATGCACTTGAGAAGCTTTCCACTGCCATTCATGGATACTTCGTTTCGGTTCATGGCCTTCTTCTATACTAACATAACACTAATTATCTCTTTGTCTTCCACTTCCTTACCTACCCACATATCTATCTCCACCACCCTCTCTCCTCTTGTTGAATGACATATATAGCCAACGATTGCCAATGCCTTGACTTTGATATCTTAAATATCCTCTAAAAAGGTTTCGTTTTTAATCTACTTATAAGCACTCTTATTCTTATGTTTTCACTAAGTATAACTTTATGCAAACTTTAAAAACTTTGAAAGAAAAAAACGAAAAAAAAAATGTAAATAGTTTACAATTTCATATATATACGTATATAAATGTAAATGTGTACATGATACTTGAATGTATGAGAAGCTAAACGAATACTGAAGCATGCAAAGACAAATAAACTGAGAACAATGTAATTTGATCAGAAAAAAATCTAAGTTTTTACTCCAGTTTTTTAATATGAAACATTGGGCACCACTGTGACTATGTCAAATTTTCATAATCATTTGAAAAGCTGATACAGATGTTTTGTTTATTTATTATATAAAATTTTAAAAAAAATTTCGAAAATTTCGAAAATTTCAAAATCCTAAAAAGTGATGACCTCTCGTATTGCCATCAGGACAACTATTATAATCGTTTATTTGTACCTGTCCCTAGTAGCAGCTGATTTGCTATCATATAAATCGATAAGTAAACGTTGTAAAATTTTAGACGAAACTGAATTGAAACGCCTTTGTGTAGCCAAATATCCACGAGAAGCTAAAAACAAATACTTTGATAGGTATGTGAAGGCGGGAATGAGCTATACGGTCTTCGCAATCGGCCAAGAATCCGGCTACTACTTGATAAGTCATGGTTCCAGTAGTTTGAAAGATTGTGATGGAATGAAATTCGATAATCCGCGTAGTATTCGTTGTGGCGAAATTATGGTTCGCATGAAAAAAGCAATATTACGTTGTCTACCATTTCATACCCAATTATCCGATGATTTGGTAAATCATTGCGCCGGAGGTCACAAGCCAAAGTCGGCTTTTACGGCAATGCATTATGTGGATGGTAGTGCTCTGTACAACGATGAGAAGGAATCCGGCGTGAATATGAATCCAAGCCTTATAGTTTTGTTTTTTTGCGTTGCTGCGGTATTACAAAGGATTTAATTTTTTAATTTAAGTTTTAAGCAAAGTGTATAACGATCAATTGAAATGCAATGTTTACACAAGTCCTTTTCCTTTTAGCCAAAAAATATGTATTAAAATTTAGCGTGAAAATAATTTGTTTACTCTCTACTTTCAATAAAATTATGTCGTGATGTTGCTTTGATCTTGGAATATTAATCTCTATCTAAATTGGGTCCCTGATCGTAGCTGATCTAAATAAATAAACATCAGTGTCAAAAGTTGACATGTTTTTAGTCAATACAAAAATAAATAAATAAATCGATATTAAAATGTTATTTATATGCACTGTGAGAATAATTTCAATCGTTTCGATTTTAATATGCTTTAGCTCGAATGTCGCGAATGGTGCCATTAGCCAGCATTGCTCCATTTTCATGAACAATAAGCTAAAACGCATTTGTACAATCGGCTATCCACGTCTCGTCAAATGGAAATACGCGGATGGATATGTAAAGACGTCGCTAAGTTATACAATATTTGAATTGGAGGACAAGAAGGGCTATTTTTTTATTACACATGGCCTAAGCGATTTAAATAAATGCGACATAATTCGAATTAATAGTCAACATACATATGATTGTGCTGATGCTGGCGATGTTATACGTTTACCCTTAGCGATATTACATTGTTTACCATTTCACACCCAAATATCTGATGATTTGGTTGAATATTGTGTCCACGTAAAGATACTTTCCAATTATACGGCAATGCATTATGTGGATGGAACAACTTTGTACAAATATGATGATGATGATGATGATGAGGATATAGATTTGGAAGACTCGGGCATGAGGACATGTTGCTTAAGTATCTATTTAATTTGGTTTCCACTTTTCCAAATGATGTGTCGGAAAGTTTTGGACATTTAAAAATTAATGTTAATAAAGCGTGCGCTCCCATCTCTATCTAGCAGAGCTCTGTTAATTATGCTCTTATACAAATTAATAGATCTTCCAAATCATAATACAAACGTATACATCCATTGCGCCTTTTCATCGAATAGAAAATTGATCTAAGGTCTAATATGTGTCAACCAAGCAGATCTAAAATTTTCTGCCCTTTTTGTTATGAAAAGAAAAGATCTCCATTGACGCCAATTGTTGCATTAAAACGAAGATTATTGATGCAATTAAATGGGAAGGGGTCCTAAAAATGTTCTGATCGGGTCCAAATGTAGCGAAGTGGGGCACTTCAGGTCCTTGTACCAAATTCACTTTGTCAAATTGATTTAGGTTTTGGTTCTAAATTGAAGGAAGGTGCGGAATTTGCCGCTTAGAAGCTACAAACATCCTCAGAAACTTTGCGGCACGTGGGACAGGGTATAAATGAGTGAATTAAATAAATTTATTAGCAAGGGAGATGACATATTAATTAACTAATTATTATAATTAATAATTATTTATAAAGTTAAATAAAAACACATTATTTTGCTGGAATGTGCAACATATACAACTTTATTTATTATATACAAATTAACGTCAATTTTGTCGCTTTGTCATTCTCAATTAGTTTAAGTGTTAACCTTACAACTCATTCATACGTTATTATTGATATATTGAAAGGTTTTAGTATTCTCTACATAAGAAGAAGAATATACTATAAATGTTATTCTGTACGTAACTAGCAGATATATGTATGTATTAAGATTTGGATCAATGTTCGTCTGTGTGTCCGTTTCTTACGGTTGTCATACTTTTACAAGCAAGATTTTACATCATTATTATAATAAAGGTTCTTACGATTATGTGGGAAAAGTAGGCGTGTTTGAATGACAGAACAGACTTTTTTAAAACAAAATTCGTCCTTACATCCTGGCATCTCTCTATATTTCACATGATATAATATGTAGGGAAGGTATCGAACATTGGCTTTAAGCCACATACACCTTTATTTTATTTGCTTTTAATTGCTTTTAATTGCTTTCAACATTCACCACAAACAGATTTCTTTCTACTTGTTTTTACTGGGTATCATTTAACTGATTGTATCAGTTCGCAATGGGTGGTGGCGCTTACACGTCACACACATCACATCTGTGTTAATTTGTTATAAAAAAAAAAATACATATATATATAATTTATTGTACAATTGTGTACATATCATGTAACAAATAGTTCGTATTAAGTTGTTTGATAATTTCAATTGAATTCATTTGAGTTTACATTGTCAACCATTTGATTAATTATGGAAGCCATGAAATTAACTTAACGTGCATACAATTTACATTTAATGCAACTAAATATCATGTTATGATTTATTTATAATTTATGAGTTGAAAGCACACCTGTAATATAATATTTTATTGTAAAAACATGGAAATAAAAAACTCTTTCATTAAGTTACAATTTTCATTATTAATTATAATGCTTTTACTTATTTATTTTTTTCTATTTTATATACCATACATAATAAATTTTTTTACAATATTACAATATTATGTATATTATACAAAGCGGACCCATATTGCGCTATAATGGAAAATATATATTGTCTAACCTGAACATATTGTCTAACATGTACAATAAATTTTTTATTTGTAGTATTAAAAACATTAAACAAAGAATCGTTAATCCGTGTCTTTGGGCACTCCAGTAGAAAATGATGAACTGAGGGAACCACATGGCAAAAACCACATTGTCGGATCCTTTTAGAAAATATTGTCAACTAAATAGAATTTTACCAGTTCTGAGTCTTGCGAACATCACGCATTCACACGTGGTAAAGGGATGGCAATTGTTAGATCTTTTGGTGATTGGATTGTGTTTTCTTAAAAAGGACATTGAATTGTGGAATATCTTGGAATATTTTTGTTTTTCGCGCCATTTGTTATAGTTGGTAATTACTTTTGCAAAAGCAGGGAGTTTCATAGAGTAGCAGTAATCTCCGTGCGTCTTTAGCTACTTTATTAGCAATTCAATCATTGCCTAAATGTGATTCCTCTATGAGGTGGAATCCAAATAAATTTAACTGCGCTTTAAACATATGATTTATATAATTTCCAAAAGTAACTTTTTCGCAAAGAAAAAACACTTCATTGGCAACAATGATTAAGTTAATAATAAATTATATTATAATTGCTTGCTTTTAGGCTAACTAAGCATATTGGGAGCTTTTTAATGTATAATTTCAAAATAAACTGTTCACAATAAACTGTTGTCTCTCCACAAACCTACGTTTATTGCAAAAAAATAGATTGTAATTAGAAAAATATTAGAACGCATACTTTTAGGCTCACAGCACATAACGGTAAGCAGAATAATGCACATAAGACGGGGGGTATACTAAGTTTGTTCTTCTGTCTTCGATGTGTCAGAGACCCTAAACAGTATATATATTTTTGATCAACATCAAAAACTGCGTCATTTTAGATATGTGTATACGTGTGTCCGTCTGGCTTGTTGGCATTCTTACGATCGTAAATTTTGAGATATTAAACTGACATTCCGTGCAAACACTTTTAGTTTATACCCGCAAATCGTTATTTAAAATGGGCACAATTCGTCAAGAGCTTTAACTTGATAGCTCAATTTTTGTGGCAGATATAAAGATTTTTGTCGATTGCGGGCGTGGTTCTACTAGGCTGAGGTCAAAACTTAAACATCAACTTTAAAGCACCAAAACTTTCTAATGAATATATATGTTATTTTACCTTTCAACTTTATGAGAAATTAGGAAAGAAAATCTTTAACAAATTGCTCCTTTTTGCACTGCGGGGGTGTGGCATGATCGATTTTGTCTAATTTGTATACCATTTTGTGTACGAAAACTATCAGCGCTGTCAATTTGAAATCGACATATTAAATTGAACGATTACTTCAAAACATACCCACGCGGACATACGCATACAGACAGATATGGCCAGATCGTCTCAGATGTGATTTAGATTATATATACTTTGTGGGATTTCTGAGGTCTCTGTTTGTATCGTTGTGAACGTTTTAACATTTTGAAGCAACAACATTTTCGGTAATATTACTTTGAAGTCACAGAGTATCACAGAGTGAATCCGAGTAACACAAGGACGATATTGATTCAGGATCCAATTTTACTTAAACTAAAGGGGCATACTGTTGACCCAGCAACTTATGAATAATCGTATATGACAAAATCAATTTTGTATTTCCTTAAAATGTCCTTTTTAAAAAAATTTACGTATCGCAACATACTTTCTTTTGAATATTTATTTATTCGCATGCAAAGACAAATCAATTTTACACTATAATATAATAATTACACAACGGTATATAAAATATCACCTTTCGTTAAGTTCTACATGACTAGGCTTAAGCTAAGTGTTAAATTAAAACCATGTGTATATGTGGAGTTGTATGCATCTTCGTTTCGGTATATGTACGTATGGTATGTTATAAAGTGGGATATTCTTGCTATGACTTGATTTGGATATCTCCTCTCATGTATTTTTTGGCAGTTGCATTTGAAATTGAAATGAGTCTACCAAGTTGCTTTTCTGAAATAGAAATGTGTTGTTATAAAATTATCTATTACACAATACGTCGAAAATTAATTGAACTCACTTAATATGATTTATAAAGTCGTTGACTACAATAGGATGAGCAGGTTTTGTCCATGATGTGGCGTGAGCAAAACTGTGTCCGCCGGAGTGAGCTTGAGCAAAAGCAGTTGCTGCTACTGCTCCTGGTTGTGGAGCAGAGCCACCTGCACCGCCTGCACCACCACCACCACCAGCACCTACACAACCGCCTTTACCACCTTTTCCTCCTTTACCGCCAGAAGAACCGTCAGGACCATTCGAACCATCTGCACCATCGGTGCCATCAGATCCACAAATAATACCATATCCAGATCCCACACTTGCAGTAGCAGTAGCACCAGAGGTTATAGCAGCACCACCTGCACCTCCACCACCACCACTGCTGCCACCGAAGAATGCACCACCAGCTCCGGCACCGCCGCCACCTCCACCACCACCACCTCCTGCAGCACCACCAGCTCCGGCACCGCCGCCACCTCCACCACCACCACCTCCTGCACCAGCACCATCTCCTCCGGCCCCACCAGTGGCAACGAAATCACTATGTCCGTACGTAGCACCACTGTAAGATCCAACAGCGTCAGTACCACCTGTTGTACCAGCTCCACCTGTTGTACCAGCTCCACCAGCTCCACCTGCTCCACCAGCTCCACCTGATCCACCAGCTCCACCAGCTCCACCTGCACCACCAGCACCACCCGCTCCGCCTATTCCACCGGCACCACCCGCTCCTGAAGTACCTCCTGATCCTCCAGCTCCTCCAGCACCACCAGAACCTCCTGCTCCACCTACACCCCCTGTTCCTCCAACAGAACCAATGGTACCAAAATCATTATGACCACTGAAGGAAACGCCGCCGGTATTAACACTAATAATATCAGCACTTCCTGCCCCATCTCCCACTCCACCTGATTCACTTACACCGACATCGCCAAGACCACCTGCTCCTCCGGGACCACCTAAAGCTGCGCCAGCATTAGCTCCTCCAGCACCACCTGCAACACCACCTGTTGCATCAAATACATAGCCAATGTTAGCGTTGCCGGTTCCACTTGCTCCACCAGAACTATCTAATCCTCCGCTAACACCTAAGCCTTCGGCACCATCTACCCTTCCGGAACCACCTAATTCTCCGGCACCACTCAATCCTCCAGCACCACCTAATCCTCCGGCACCACCTAATCCTTTGGCACTACCAGCATCACCTAATCCTCCAGCACTACCTGATCCTCCGGCACCACTTAATCCATCGGCGCCACCTAATCCGCTGGTACCATGCCCGCTTAGGCTACTATCAATATTTACACTGGCACCATTTGCTCCTCCATGGCCAACAACACTATAGCTACCAACACCTCCAGCGCCCCCTGCGCTTGAACCAGCTACATAACTATTATAACCACCTGCTCCGGAGCCGGCGCCTAAGCCACCGCTGCCAAGTCCATTTATTCCGGCCACTCCACTATAACTACCCAGTCCACCACTGCCAACGACAAGACCTGCACCCCCGCCTCCTCCTAGTCCTCCATAGCTACCAAGTCCAAGAATGCTACTAGAACCCGCCACTCCATCTTGTCCTTCTAAGCCTTGCACATATTCTCCTTCTAATCCAGGTTGTGGCTTATATGATCCATCATCAATACCAACTTGTGACTTATATGAACCATCATCACCTCCACTTGAACTACCTGCCGCAATACCTGCCGCACCAACCTTGCCAGAATCTAATCCTCCACCAGCAATTGACAAAACTACTCCAGGATGTTGAAGAACTACATAGTGATGATGATGATGAGGATCATGATGACCACTTGGTATAGTCGCCAAGGGTAAGAAGCTGCCTTGTACACAAACCGTATAAAGAACAGCAAAAACGGTTAAAACTGAAACCTTCAAATGAAATAAATAATTTATTAAAAAATTACACAAAGAGTACAATTATAACAACATACTGATATTGTGTCCATGTTATAGAGTCATTTATTTTTAATCTTATTTTTGAAATTAGAATCACTTAATAATGAAAATGAGTTAATATTCACTATCCGATCTCTTTATGTATGGTCTGATACGTACTCCGAGATCAATAAAACTGCACTTTCTTCTAACCAGCGAAGATCAATTTATAGAAATCAAGGCTGTTACAGCACGTATTAAACTAGAAACTAGACTAGCGGGTAAGAAAAGAATGAATAACAACTCATTGTACTATTTAGCATAGTGGGTTGCTAATATATGTATATGTCGCACAGCAATACAAGACGTTTATTAAGTCATAATGATTTCACTATTTTTATAAAAAGTGAAAATTATAACATTTTCAAGTCAACCCCGACCCATTAGATCAATTTGCTATTTTTTAGCTCCTTAGTTTAGTTGTTTCTGCATACACAAGGGATTGCCATATAAGTGAAATATAATTAAATGGAAAATGGTCCGATCGGGATCAAATTATTAAATTAATTAACTAACAATTTTTGTCAAAATCTATTAGAAATTGCTAGAAAGGTTTCCACTATAATAGGAGCTTATATGAGGAGGGCTTCTAAAAATAGTCCGATTTGATCCATTTTAAATAGGGTTACTCTTTGAGCCAAATTGGGTACATATTTATATGGACAAACAGACGGACATGATTCAAATCAACTCAGATTTTGATTCTGAATCGATCGGTAATTGAAGGTGGGTATGGTATTTACCGTTTGGAAGTTACAAACATTCCCACAAACTTAATATACTCTAACAGTGCAGTGAAACAAACATTGATGGATTGGTAGGGGTTTACCGTATATACTTAAGTGAACATTTATAAAAACATTAACTTAATTCAGGGTCACTATGATGTCAGTTTGTTTTTTATATATAATACCATATAATTCCAACTTCAGCATATTTACAAGCACACCAATGCATTATTTCATTTTTTTCTAATAATTTATAAAATATAGATTTAGTTCAACCTGAACTTGAAATACTCTCAATCAACCAGTTTTTTCTTCTTTTCAGATTAACCAACTGACCGGTTCCCAATGTACGAGTATATTTCATGTATGTACTCGTATACACGCTGCAGTAAGGGTTAACATATGTATCATAAACCATAAGCTCTGTTGCAATACATATTTCAAATGCATAACATTAGCATAGCTATTAATATCTCATGTTGTAGAAAAAAATTCATTCTCTTCCTTCTTGCTTGCAGCCGCATCAAATACTGGTTTATCTAGTCTATCTAAAAATACACTTTTGCGCACAAAATAAATTGTTTCATGTGATGTTTCATAAAACATAAGAAAAAAATTGTTTTGAATAATTTTTTACATTACCAGCGTACATACTCGTACATGAGTTGTCCTGATACAGTATCCCAGCAATGTTTACTTTATTGAACACAATAAGTAGCTCCAGTGTATCTAGTGGAGAAACTATGCGAATTTTGTTAACTGTCTACATACAGTATGCCCTCCAATCACTCAGCTAGACAATGTGAGAAGCCTTCAGAGAACAGGACCAACATTCGCATTTGTTAGATTAGATTATAAAATACTGCTGCACACAAGACTAGTAGTCATATTAACAGTACTTAAGTTTATTTATTTATTGAAGGGACAATAAAATATTTTCTTACTATGAGTGTTTATATATACTTCTGGGACACGAGTACATTAACACCATGTAAATCATTATATATTAAGTGTTGAAGATTAATTATCGTTTGTCATAGAAATAGTTTGCATGCGGATGTAACGCCATATGCATCTCTTATGAAGTATGTGCGTGTGTTTGAGGTATGAGGTTATGAGCACTAGATCAAATCAACTGATTTATCTTATAATAAATCGTGTCATATTCTAATTGATATATCACGTAAAATGTATCAGACAAGAAATATTAAATATTTTATGCAAGTATTTAAATATTAATTGGTTTGCCGTTGAATAATAATTATAAACTACATAACTTGTAGCAGATTGTTTAATTATTTTATTTAATTAAGTTTAAAATACCTAGAAGACATCACAGATTCTACAAAGTATAGTATATTTTTGAACAGCATCAAAATGTGAATCCGTCCGTACGTCCATGCCTCTGTCTGTTGTATTCAATTATAGATGTAAATTTTGAGATTTTGAGCTGAATTTTCTACACATTGTATACACAAACATTTTAAATATAGATACCTATTTAAATTGGGTAAAAATCGGTCAAGAGCCACGCCCATAATAGACAAACATTTGTATATATGCCATAAAAATTGAGCTATCAAGTTGAAAAACATATTTACAATTAACTTATCCATCGATGCGCCAAAATTGGGCGGGGTAGAATAACAGAAAACGTAAAATTCAACTTTCCAGCAATTTATAGGTATGTAATTACCCTCTCTAATAGTTTGCTTACCTGTTTTTTAAAAATATTTTTCATTAAATTTATTATTAATTAAATTTATTTAGCATTTTTTACCATTTTCTAAAAACATAAACATATCATAAATTCCCCTTGTGGATTTAAACAATATTCAATTGAGAGATTTATCAATTAGGGTGATTGCAATGAATAACCATACCCCACGTACAGTTTGTGTAAAATAAAATTACATTACAATCATACACAAGTATTTACAAACTTTCGAGAATACCTAAAACAACAAGACATTATATTATATTGGATAATATAGAAAGATCTTAAGTATATTTTTATGAGTGTGTAGATTGCTAGAAGAACTTTACAATTAACTACTTCATGTTGAATAGTTCTGTATGTCACTTGTAGATAAAATGTGCTAAATACCAATTTATACTAAATTACGTAAAGTATATGTTAGTACAATATATACACACAACAACAACAACAACGACAACAACAACTATAATAATAATAATAACAAAATTGTACAAAGTGCGTACACAAGAAATTCCATTAAAAGTTTTCATAAACTTAATGAATAATTTAGTACTATAATAAATAACTCATACGTTATGTTAAACTTTTTACAGCTTTTAAACCCTACAGCGGTTGTGTGCTAGGGGCCATATATTTTCAGTTTTTGTGAATGTTTGTAGATTCAATATTTAAAAAAAAAAAAAAGGTTAGGTAAGATTTTTTAATCTCTTTAGAGATGAACTGCTTTTAAAACCTCTCTTTCTTTAAAAAATAATCAAACTGAAACCTTTAACTTTACTTAACATCTGAACAGAAGGTGTAACATACTAAATAGTGAGTCTTAACTAACTAAAACATTTTCTCTAAATTGAAATTGTTTCACAAACGAAGTAAATAAACTTCTTTGCTGTAATTTCTGTTAAGGAAATTAAACAATTAAAAAAGCAAGCATACAACTGCTGTTATAAATAAGAGCAACCGTTAGCGAATATATGGCAATGTTCTCATTGAAAAGTTTGTACATTTTTGGTTAAATGTGTTAGTTTTTGCATTTTTATGAGTATAACGCATCATGAGATAGTAATAAAAAAGAGAAAACTTTTCTCTCGTGCACTAATTACTCTATAAATTAATTTGTTATAAGATAGCAATGATTTGAACTATTGCTTGTAGTGAGTGTTTGCAAGTATTTGGTACATAGTACATGTGGTGCAGGTCCAAAAATAGAAATTAATAATATTTTCCTTTCTAATTGCTTAAAAACTTTTATACAATAACTTTACTTAGTGATTAATCAAGTATTTTTCTTGTATTTCAAACTTTAAAGTGAAATGTAATTAAATGATAAACGTTAAGGTGGGACAAAATTTACATAATGGCCACGCCCATAATATTCAAAGATCTTTCTGTGGCAGGTAATTCAAACTCTGTAGTAAAATATAACACCTGCACTAATAAAGAGCTTTTAAACTAGAGCAGAATTATCAAAATGCCACGCCCCTTAATTTAAAAAAACTTTATTTTTGGAATTAAAATTAAAATTCTAAACTTATTAAAAGTTCTCTTAAAATAGAATATAATCATACAGCTATCACGCCCACAATATAAAAAGTACCTTACGATGGTACATAATTATGCGAAATATAAAACCTGAATTGGTTCAGTTCTTCAGAGTAGAATCATATATATTACACGCCCCCAATTTAAGAATGCTTTACTTTGGCTTTCAATTCAACTTTTGAAGTGAAATGTAAAGCCCACCCTTATTAATAGTCTTTAAAATAGGGCAGAATATATGATTCCATGCCAGTCCCTTTACTTTACTTTTGGCGCTCAAGTCATTTTTTAAAGAGTACTATAAAATATGGTCTGGCACGCCCATAATTTACACGTATATATGGTTCACTGTCCTTTTTATTATTTCAATCTTATCCCATTCATTTCTTATAAACATAATTTTTTAAAAATGAATGTTTCTATCTATTCTATAGATTTAAATCACTTCAGCGAAATAACCAGTTGCTTTGTTGTTTCATTCAAGTGAAATATTTGTTAAAGAAACTTCTCTCAACTTAGTCATGGAGGGCAAAGTCGAGATGCATGGCTTTTCATATTAATAACAAATGACAAATGAAAATTATGCTTTCAACTCTTCCGTGTTTTTACTGTGTAGTATAATGGTACAACAATAACAATAGTAATTATATTATACTATCGCGATATCGGGTATAATACCCTTCATCACACCACAGTTTATTAAGTTTGTACGGATATTTGTAACTTTTAAAATAGATCCAGCTATCGATCGATTATAAATGAAAATATATCGATATCGAAATGTCGATCACGTCCTTCCATGTGTCCAAGTAAATTTTTATGCAAGAAAATTAGCATTTTTTGAGATATTTCGGAACTGAGCCAATACAGTTTATTGGCTCAGCCAGAGAGGAACCTTAAATTGGACTATTGTTAGAACCCCTTCCCCTATAAAATCAAATTTTATGCGGATTAGTTAATTAGCTAAATAATTGGTTGAATCATATTTGAATCGTTTTTGCCCTTTAGAACCCCTTCCATATAACGACATTCGCGACTCCCGTTTACTGATACAGCCAAACTAATTGTAGCATAAGTTAAGGAGTTAACTGGTGTAGGGTATAAAATGGCTCGTTTTCCTTTTTCGTTCTATTGCTGGTGCAATGTTTAAGTTGGTGTGAGTTATCATTTTTCTTTGTCATGTTAACATGACTTTTAATTATAAAAAATCTCATAATTTTTTTATTTTTTGCAATATGTGGCAACTGCAAGATTAATGTTATAAAAGGCTTCAATATAAATTGTTAATAGAAAAGTTCATTTTGTTTAATACATATTTGATACTCAGACCTCATACCTCTAAGAGGTCAATATTTACACTTTAAAGTTTTGGTGAACATAAAAGGATAAAAGGAAGGAAGAAGGGTAATAGTAAATTGCATATTAATCCAAAAATGTCTGTCTGTCCATTATTTTGATTACAAAAGTATGATCAAGAATGTTGATGATTTTGAAAATGCTCAAATTCTGTTACAGAACATGCCTACATGTAATATTTGATGTAGTGTAGGTACTGAAACATTTGAAGGGCAATTAGTTTTTCATTGCAATGAAATTAGTTTCATTTGGAAATTTGGAAATTTGTGTAATTGAAAATATAAACTATTTTATGATAATAGACACAACGACTGGAAAATCCAAGTGAAATTTTTTAATAAATCCTTCGTTCAGCATAGAGATGTACACAAAGTTCTCAGACATAATGCATTATATAGAAGATTGAAATGAGTGCAACATGATTGGCAGTGTGCCAACAATAGAAATCTCTTTCCAAACAACTATGAAATGTAATTATTTGTAGAACATTTTTACAACAAAAGGACTAAAGAACATACAGTTTCAATATCCATGATAGTTTAAAGAACATTGAACATCTTTTATCGTAGTATGCGATGCTTGTAGTAACTTGTTGGTTTGCTCTTGGAATGACAAATATTTTAGAGCTGATAAAGTTCATAAAGATGTGTATAAGAAATGGGAAAGTTCAAAATGAGTTTTGTGGTAAAACTATTATAAATTACAATATAAATTTTATATTACACACCTTCACATTATGATGGAATAATAAAGAATGTAGGTAAATGAGTTTTTTCAAGTTTTACTAAAATAGCCGATTTGTTTATTATTAACATCATAATTACAAAGTATCTCCTTTGCTCCGACCTTCATAAAAGAATAATTCAGCTTCCAATGTTTACATTTCAGATGTTTTACTAGCGAGCTGAAAAAGGAGGCACCAGACATTTTGCACTTATTATTGTAAATTTTGAAGCATCACTATGATATATTGCAAAAATAGTTCTACCGTCTTTAATATTTCATTCTTTGCACAAATATTTCTACAATTCTTATATGATTCTAAAAAATCTATCAGTTTTACACAAAAGTTAAGCAAAAATTCATATATTAAGTGGCGGCGTAACCAGATTTACACAATCGAAATCGAAAATTTTAGTTTTTATATTGACTTATAACTATTCTTCACCAAATTTTGGTAAAATAATATAAAGAATTGCGCATTATTGTTATAGACCGATTTCTTTTATAATAAAACGTTATATGGGGAGGGGTTGATCCGATTCTATTCATTTTCAATAGAGTTCCTCCTTGGTTTAATGCATGTCCGTGTACCAAATTTTATCCAAAAATCTCAAAAAATGCGTCCTATAGCTTGCACTCATATTTACATGGACACATGGTTAAATCGATTCAGATTTTGTTACCGATCAGCATAATTGAAGGTGGGTGTGGAACAGGAAACTTCAAATTTGATATAGATATTAATAGTCACCGCATCTGCTCCGAATGGAGGGGGTTAGCCAAAGTACACAGCTCTCTGAATTAGATTCAGGTGAAATATAACACACCCTTTAGGGGGTAAACCCACCCAATTGAAAAATTAATGCGTAGGATAGCCAAGATTTGCTGTTGTTGTTGTTATCCTTGTTGTCTATATCTATGGTAGTTCAAACAAAGATGCTTTTATGGTCAGCAAACAGATACAAAAACTCGGGTCCAACTCTAACTGCATCACGTATACATGTAATGTTTTCAACATATAACAAAATACCAACTTTTTAAATTGTTAAAGCGTTGAAGTGTTGAGTTGATATGTTGAAGGCGTACAAGTTCTGTTTATAAATTTAAAAATACATAAAAACAAATACACCAGACCACGACCAACAACACAGCAGACCATTAAGTATTCGCTGATATACACACACATTAAATGATTAGCCATGAAATGGTGTGAATGATAAGACTACAACAATTACAACAACAGTTGGCAATTGTAAGTGAAAAATTTTTATATAAATCGTATATATTGTACCAGATAATTCTCTGCATGTTTTCTAAAAAGTTTTAAAGGGAAACCCTCGTAACAGTTCTCTAGTTTGGTCACATCACCTAAGCCAATGATAATAACGTCATGTCCGTCTAACATGAACATTAATTTACTGAGTAATGCAGTCGCATAAAATTTTGTAGTAAACAACATACAGGTGCATGTATACACACAATAAAGGGACCTTGATGATCCTCTAAAACGATAGATGCCAAAATAATGTTACCCGTGACAAGTTTACCTTCTTTCTTCCATTCTGTTCGTTCTGTTCTGCTGTAACATGTTGCATCGACGAAGATGAATTGTTAAACAAATGGCTTTTCTCACATAAGTAGCAGTCACGTAATAGAAAACTTTTATCAACTTAAGCACATCAAAAACTTTTTTGACTTTTTTAAATCAGTTTAAACGTAGTTGTGTTTAAGAAAGGAAATAAATCTTATGCAAGTTGTAACCTAATGATATGAAAATTAAAAACTATTCTTGCTCTCGTGGGTGTATGAAATAGAATTTATTATGTATTAAAAAATTCTCCCGAGTAAGTTAAAATGTTTGAGGTAATTAAGTAAAATAGTTAAGGTTTAGTAGTTTCATCAAGAGTTGTAGAAATTCAAAAATTATGGATATACTCGTATGTGCAAAAGTATTTTAATGACTTTTTATTCAATTTGACTGTAAAAGTGTCTTTGGCCTCAGGGCTACAAAAATTTTTATTACAAATAATTGAGTAAAAATACATTGTTTTTGTTTTTTATTTATCAATTGAAACAAGCAAAAATTGTATAGTTGGTCAAGGCCGACCATTTACTACCCTACCTCATTTAGTTCCACAAAGTATGCTACAATTACCTTTGCTACCACTTTGCGATATATCATTATATGGAAAAAGGTTATAAAAATAATCCGATATTAACTAAACGATAGACTGCGCAATGATAAATCAGGTATAAAAGAGACTAATAATTAAGAAGACTACAACTTAATGAACTTGGAAATAGTTAATCAGAATCCCTAAGCAAAATTATGAACATTATTCTTCTCCGTGTCTAAACAGCGTAAGGCTTTCAGATTCTGAGTAACAGGTCGCCAACACCAGAGTCCGCACTGGCGAAATATATACATGCGATCTTATTTATGTTTTATTTAATGTAAAGTAACTGAGAATTGTGAACATATATGTTGCACTCTATATGAACAATTTTATACTACTGTCAGTGTGTACACTATGTACACTCTAAATACAGATTTGAACGATAAAAATTTATCCATTTTAATTTTTTTTTTTTTTTTTTTGTGTGTTAAAAACACATAATTGCAAATAAACATTTTCGATTTTCGTATTGATTAAATTTAATATTCTCTGACCAGCACTCTTCAACGTAGTATTAAATTATTTATATAATTTATAATTATATAGTTTCATGTCTATATACTTAACATAGACTTATTGTATTTTCTATCAACCCCGTCAATACTTGATATTTCTTCAATTTATCACAATGCTGATACATTTGTATGCTTAGCAAAATATTTTGTTGTAACATTGAATTTTATATCGTATTAAGGGGCCTTCCCCAGAACCTTCAATTTATTGAATGAAATTTATTTATTGTGCGTTTTTTTAAATGTGAGTGAAATTTGAAAATGAATTCCAATCAATAGCAAATTGCACATTATTATAATATTTGTTTAGTATTTCTATTAAATTACTTTCAGTCTCTGTGTTTCTGTGAGAGAGAGAGAGAAAATATTGAATTTTAACAAATATTTACTGCATTTACATTGCTTGGAAATTCTAGCTAAATACAAACCTCAAGCATTTCTTGTGATTTCAATAATAAATAAAGGAATACTCGTACAGAACGAGGTGTACATAGTAATTGATGTAGTTTTTTAATAATAAAATCTCTGCTCTTATATTTTTATTAACTGTATGCAAATGTATTCATAAATGCGCAATTCGCTTTCACCTGATTTCAAAAACGTACGTGTACTACCTATGGACTAGGCTAGACTAGATGTGACAAGACTCCACTATACTGCACTAGAATGAGAATGGACTAGATTACACTAAACCCGGATAGTCTGGCCCTAGATTACACTAGCTCAACTAGACTAGATTACAAATGAATATGTCACGTACTATTCGAATTGCCTCTTTTTGGTAATTTTATGTTAAATAATTTCAAAAATTTAACTCTTCTACAATGTCGAGTGACGCATACGTGCTTGACATCAAAGTCAAGGCAGCCAAAAACTAACGTAATAATATTAGAACATGTACACCACTGAAATAAAATTGAAAAATGCATAGAAAATAAATTGGTGTTAGTCAGGACATTTGGCTTAAATTGACCTTTAAATGTACACGTTCCTACTCTAGCATGCTTGATTTGTTTGGCTAGGATAGCGTGTGCAAAGCACATATTATATTTTCCAACAAGTGCATATGTATGTGTAGTTATTTCATATCTGAATTACAGTTAAACAACTAAATCAACGAAGCCATCGATGTTAATCAAGAATAAATATATATTTGTCGACTCCCACATTTGCAGTCATTAGTGAGCTCTCACTCTACTTGGTACGTGGAGAATATGTGGCAAATGAACATAAAATAAATCAAGCAAATACGTATTCTATGTATTATGTATTGTATTGAATACTATCTGGTTTTGTTCCGACTTCCTTTAGAAGCTTTATGACTTTCCATTTATTTATGCTTTTAAAATAAATGTCGTTTTCCTGATTTCGTTTTTTATTTCCAATTACTTTAATCTCTACGACTTACGTATATGTATGCTGTTCAGATAAATATAATTTATTTTTCTCTATAGTCACAACAGTTGTTGACTAACCATCGAATCTGATGAAACAAATTTAAAATAAATCTTAAATATTGCGTCATAAGATGCCTAAAGATAATAACCTTATGATAAATTAATTCTCATATATTCCTATGACGCATATTGTTATTGTTTTGGTGTGTATTCTAGTGAAGGAGAACATGGGTGGAAAAAGTTAATATTATCTGACGACCAATGATCAAGTGATAGCGCGTGTGCCCTACTAAGTAAAGGGGCCTCAAAATTGCAACAACAACAAACTAAATAACAAGTAAGAAAACTAAATTTTACTTAGGCCAAATCTTAAATACCCTCCACATTTGCAATAGTGGACGTGGCAGATACATACATTTTATATATATGAATAAATTTGATATTGTACACTTACCTAATACTTTAAATCAATCATTGATTTTTTGTAGATTATTAAACACTTCTTTAGTAGTTTAACTTTTATATAATTGAATTATTTTATATTTCTTTTTATTATATCACAATTATTTTTATTTAAAAGACATTTTTACAGGAACGATTAACAAGAACTGAAAAGAAAACGAATTCGGTGAACTTAACAGGTGGGAGATATATTAGATCATGCAACCCAATCTCTCTAATATCAAAATAGAGCAAATGTGCGTTAATGAAGTGTTCACAATGAAACATTTGACAAATGGGTTTGAATGATCCTTTATTACTCTTCTTACACCTGTTCCGTTGTTGCTATTAACTCGTTGTTTCTTTTCGGTTCTTGTTAATTGGTCGCTCCGGTTGAAATGTGATAAAAATTTAAATATTTTTCAAAGTAATAGAAAAAGAAATCATTAAATAATTAAAATATAGTCATTAGCACAAATATAAAAGTATTGAATATATTTCATTGCATATTTATTCAATTTTATTG
This sequence comes from Crataerina pallida, assembly GCA_949710015.1. Taxonomy (NCBI): domain Eukaryota; kingdom Metazoa; phylum Arthropoda; class Insecta; order Diptera; family Hippoboscidae; genus Crataerina; species Crataerina pallida. The sequence continues at coordinate 3,709,360 of OX453290.1, forward strand.
CTGCTGATTATATTAAGAGTGTAAAGGAAATAAATGTTCAAGGAAATGGTTGTGAAAGTGCAAAATGTGCCGGTATGTTTGTTTTAACTAAATTCTCTTAAAAAAGTAATAAATTATATCAATAATATAAAAAGCGTGATATCCGTGATATATAATGTTAAATAAACGAAAATATTATGAAATAATTTGCTCCAAAAAAAAGTGAAAATTTTATGTATGCCGTGAAAAAATTTTCATTAGTTCGTAAATGTTCGTTAAACTCGGTACTTATATATGATTACGTCGTGTTTGCTAAAAAAACGTCAAAGTATTGTACGCAAGTGCGCGAGTGTATTAAATAGCTAGGAACACTGCATTTAAAATGAAGACTTTAGCTCGGTTTCGGTTTATTGTATGTATGTATATAAATGTGATTTGATGGCTTCTTAATTACTTGCAACTCGCGTTATTAGAGAAGGTAACTTTCACTTTTTTAAATTTTATATTTAATTAGGAAATTTGTATGTAATTTTTTTACACTTTTTACTTTAATCATTTTTAAACAATTGCACGACAGAGAGTTGTATGGCTTTACGTGAGCACCTGCCGTTAAGGCTTAATCTCACGGCACCATACAGTGCGTAATGCATTATAAGGATGCATTACCGCGGTCAAGAATGACATCACCAAGATGGTGTTTTGGTGACAAACCACAGCCACTATGATGCACCCACAAGGGGGCCTACCTCAATTGTCGGGCCAAGAGTGAAATCACCCTGGGGGCTCCCGACACCCATAGTACGGAATGTTAAACCTCTCCGATGGAAGGTCGTAACTTAGATGTTATAAGCTACTACCAGTTGGTGCCTTATCACCCGTAGCTGGTGCCGATTAAGAGTTGATTACAATAGATAATCAACCCTGGGTAAACCTTCAATATATACTGTGCCAAATCTGTGAAAGCGAAGCAGTACCTCCACAGGCTTAGCACAACAGACAGACAACAATTCAGAATATCAGACAGACACTAAACATCTGCCTAGACATATATCGTCTAATTAGCCCCGATGATACAGCAAAACAAACATCTACTTAAAGAAAAAGAAAAGAAAAATATTAATAAAATAAATAAAAATTTTAAAAACTATATACACAACATATATAACTTACTTAGTAAAGAGAGAGAGTAGGTACCCTACTCAAGTCCTTCCTAACACAGCCCTACGTCTTCTGAAAACCTCATTGGCAAAAGTAGCAATTGCCAAATGAGAATCCTCAGAAGATAGAACCCTACTAAATACAACATTACCCTCATGCCAATGAATTCCCATGGCTTGCAGATCCCTGATATCAGAATACAGAGGACATGTGCAAAGCACATGCATCCAATCCTCAACCAGAAAGCCACACGCACATGCAGCGGAATCCACTCCTGCACTTCTATCGTACAGGAACGCATTGAGGGAACCATGTCCAGTTAGTAGGTACCCTAGAAAGAGAGAGAACTCAATTCCTCCTCTTTCAAAAATTTCCCTAACGTCAGGAGCAAACCTAAACGTTACTCTACCCTTGTCACTTAAGGACCATTTTTCCTGCCATTTGCCTAGCGCAAATGACAAAGCCTCCCTTTTTACTTCAATCCTACTTGTGGCATTGATTGCCCAGTCATTTTCCGTTAGAGGAATTTCCCTAAGTCTCTTAAAGATAATCCCTCTCCTAATAACTTCTAAATCCAGTGGTAGAACGCCCATTAGGACTTGTAGTGCATCCGTAGATACAGTTCTACACACTGGCAGACTTGCTAGCAGCATTATTCTTTGACAAGAATTTACTTTTTGCCTAGCCGTAACACATCTTACTACAGTGTCATACCAGACACTTGCTGAGTGAGCAACACATGCAACAAATAATCCATTATAGATCATTCGTGCAGCCCGCTTACTCAGCCCCCAGTCATTTCTCATTACACGTCGGAGTGGTCCGACAACACCTACAATTTTATCCCTCATATTATTAATATGAGGCATAAAACTCATTCTCTCTCCCACCGATACTCCTAGATACTTAATTATCCTAGCATACCGGATGGGAGCACCATTCACATGTATACTAGGATGACGATTGCAAGACAAAAAGCCCTTGAGGAGCATCATATTTGTCTTGCTCACGTTAATACCTACACCTACATTCCTACCCCAATCTGAAATTAGAGCCATCAGGTTTTCACCAGACCGCTCCAATTCCAGCCTACTGTTGCCTTCAACAATGATGAGCAGGTCATCAGCGTAAGCGACACACTTACATAGCCTTTCTAGCTGCCTGAGCAGTGGATCCATCATTATGTTCCATATATATGGTCCAGAGATGGATCCCTGCGGACAGCCCCTAACTATGTCTACATTTATACAATTGCTGGATCCAGCCACGCATGCTTTCCTCTCTGAAAAATAACTTTTCCAGAGTGGCATCTCCCTACATCCAAGCATACGCAACCTTTCCAGCACACAATTGCACGACAGTAAATATATGCACCAATTGGGTGCGTTTTCCGGATTTCTAATAAATTGTGTGTGTGTTTATGTTAATCGACTCAGTTTTTGACGCTGATCAAGATACGAGTATATATGCCTTGTAGGGTCTCTGAAACCTCCTTCTGGGTGCAACTTAGTATACCCTCATCACTAATAAAAGTCAAAAGTTCATTACAAATATAAAACGTTCTCTCAGAAAGACAATGTATTACATTTGTAATTATAGCAGCAACCAAATATTGTATATTTACGGATTGTCTGCGTCTAAGAACTTCAACGCAATGACGTTAATATTTAATAACGTTACGTCACGGAATTCTATTTATATTGCATTATTTTTATACAAACATAAAACTTTATAGACCAGGAAAATAAAAAAAATTGAATTCATGTGAAACAAAAACAACAATGTTACATTGAATGACAGAATTCGTTCAACATATAAACACTGTTTATATATAATGGATTACTAAACAGACATTAAAAAGTAGATAAACGAACCCGTTTGGTTTTAAAGAAACATTTGTAACATAAACACAAGACACACCTTAAGAAATAAATAAATAATAATTCATTCATAAATAAATATGACTTTTATATTAATAATAAAATAATATTGAATTTAATGAAATGTACACAATAGTGTAAATGAATAAATTCTTGTTTAATAAATGAATCAAATGAACTAAATAAGCTAAACGGGATATTGAATATTTTATAAATTACATAATATCTCAATATTAACATGTATTAGTGAAGAAGGTATATAAAGCTCGTTAAAGTGTTTGCAATTATCAGAAGAATACTTGATAGAATACCAATACCTTGTGTCCCGACAATTGGACATTCAATTCTTAACCAACCAGTTTAAAATAACGCCCATAATTGGAAAAACTCCTTGACAATATGAGAAAGTTTTTTTTTTGGGGTATGCGACCGGACCAGCGTGCATGAACGCTCTACTTGTCTTCACCCTTATATATGGCTACATACTTCAGCGTCTACCATCCCTAGCGGGTCTGAAAGAAAATATGTTCCGCGTCTTTCACTTTCACAAGTTGGGCATAGTGAGGAATCATCATGTCCGAAGTCTCTGCAAAGCCCGTTAGCCAGTTAGAAATTGGTTGAGGTAAAAATATAAAGCAGTGTCACGCCCCTAGAAAGAATGTAATCTTAAAGAGTACCTTAGAATTGATCTAAGCCATGTACACGTAGTTTCTTTTTACCTATTTTACTTGTTATTTTCTTCAATTCTATTCATTTATTACTTACTTACTGTACTCGATGTAATGGGCTATAAATTACATAAAGTATTATGCGATCTAGTAAAATGTAAGCTCATGAAAGGTAGTGAATGACTTATTTGTTTACTTCACTTCATTCCATTTATTCCTTAAACTTGAAGATGTAAAATATATTCTTAGAAAACCTATAAGAAAAATTGATTCATGATAAATAATAAACAGATTGGATGCTAACATTTCATCAGTTGCAACGTAAAACCTCTGACTCACTTTATAATTTAATGGTATTATTTTTGATCAGTATTGAATTCTAAATTAATTTATTGTTAAATTAAAAAATTATATACATTTTTCTTCTGGTAAAGAAAAACGTAAATTCTACCAAAAACCAAAACTACAGTCTTAACCATGGGTAGGAAATTTTTTATCATTACAAGTCACATTTAAATTAGGCAGTAATTAAGGGGACTGTAAAAGTTTTCATTTTTTATTCCTTAAGCACATACAAGTAAGAAAACTAAATTTAGCTCAGGCCACATACACAATGTTGGGCCTGGCATGCATACGATTACGCTCTCTAATAGTGATGGCATATCAGTCTGCGAGTGAAGTATGGTAAACTTAGTATACCCACTATCTCACGTGCAGGGTATGGCCCCTAAACGATATTCCTACAAAAAAACTTTATTACTTCAGCATCTTCATCCATTAAGCAAAAAATGTAGCTGTCGGCAATGAATAACTTTTTCTTTTATCGATACTTTATCATTAATTTTATTTCATGTAATAAAAAAAAATTGTTCTAAAAAATCTTAATTCTCGTCTTCATTGTTTTTTACCAATTTGATTAGTTTGCTAAGGCTAAACTTTTTCAAAGTTGACTTTAAATCTTTTTCCACTTTTCTTCTTTCATATCCTCTTTTCCTATAATGCACGAAAGGCATGATAATAAATTGCATTAAGTTTGAAGTGAAAAATATACTTTTATAATAAAAATGAATGAATAAATTGTCTCCTTATTAATAAAGAGGAAATTTAATGGAAACTGAAATGTATAGAATCGTAAATGAAGTGAATTCGATATAAAACTTGTATAAATTTAATTAAAAGAGAATGTGTGAAGGAGTGATCATTCGTAGATTGAGAGACAATCGAATAATGTTGAATACTCTCGGTGCTCACAATTGAAATTGAGCGGTGTATAGGCTAAGTTTGTCTAGCTCTAACCTTTTTATGGGTTTCCATTAATATCTCTTAGCAAAATTTAATTAAATATTTTTAAACTCTATTTTATAAATTTAGTTTATTACTCTAAAAAAAACAATAATGTTTTCAAACTACCTGAATGGACTTGTAGTTTTTTTGAGATCCTGCTCCACTAGGGACAAAGGATATATTTAGTTTTTACAGATGTTTGTAAATTCTAAACGGCAAATGTCAAAACCTGAAATAAGTCCGTCTGTACGTCCTTATAAATTTATACACATTACTAGTTGCATTTATTGAGATTTTTTAATGAAATTTGGTAAAACGACATATTTTGGACCAAAGAAAAATTCTATAGTAAAAGAACTAGATTGAAGCATTTTTAAAGCCCCTGCCCATATCAGGTCATATTAGGTATATGAAGTGTAAGTGGTTGAATTGGCTCAAAAATTGTCTGAAATCTTAACATACATTATAGCTCCGTACATTTCTTTATCTTTCATGTTGCAAACGACATCACAATGTAGAAATATTTAACATTTTGTTTGAAAAGAAAATAAAGAAAAATACCATGTTTATGTGGTCATATGTGTGCCTGAATAAACAGTTTTGTGTTTATTTGTTGTTGTTGTTGTATGCATATGGAATAATTGTCATACTGTAAACAGTGGCAAAAGCAAAAGTACCGTATATGTAATGAAATAAAATTTTTGTGCAACCAAAATAAATTTAATGCATAAAATGTAAAAACCGCAAGCACAAATGCGTCCTCATCTACATAGAGATGCATATGTATGCATGAGGATTTATGAATATGGATATTCTTTTTTTTTCTTGTTTTGCAGTAGTACATAAATGTACATGATAACATACAAGCACATAAAAAAAAAAAGTTTACAGAAACATTTAACATTAATTATATCAATTAAATGATATTAAAGAGTACTTAACAGAAGGAAAAGATAATTTTTTCGCTGGGTCTGAGTTTTTGTAAATTGTAGGCGTGTCCATTATCAGACCACGTTCTTTTTTGGTACAGTATGGCTTTTAATCAATTTTGCCCATCTAAATAGCAATGTGTGTGCAGAAACTAAAAGTGTCTGTATGTACAAAATTTCAGCTTAATATCTCAAAATCTACGACCGTGAGAACATCAGTAACAAGCGGACATACGGACACATCTGTCTAGGTCATCTCAGTTTAAAAAAAGAGTTTGCATCTTATTACGATTGTGACCATAAACTTATTTTAGATAAACTTGTTGATGTTAGGTGTCCTTAATAAAGGAAACTTTCAAGGCTGCACACCGCCATGGCAATCACTTTGTATGCATTGCAATGTTTATACGCGAGCACGAATGAGCAGCAGAGCAAGTAAGTAGCACTGACATTCGCGTGTTTAGTTTGGTTAACAAGTACATTTCCCGGAAATTAAACTCTACACACAATTTTTTACAGAATGTTTCACTGTTACTTATCGATTTTATATAAAAGCAATAAAAATCTCAAAATTCTAAAATGAAAACCTTACAAAAGGTCAAAGGGAGAATTTGTTTTTAAAAATGTTAATGCCCACCAGTTTGAGGGCAAGGGTATGGTAAGTGTGCCAAAAATTATTGCTACAGTTGATTAAACTTTGTCTGTCGGTGAACATATTTGATGTTGTCTTGTGAACTTTCCTGCCGGAGATATGCAGTAAGCGACACTAAATTTGGTTTGGCCATGCCCACAAATAACGTAATTCTACTTATATGTTACTTTTTAATGGCTTAATCGTATCCACACACGCCCAGGATAGAGGAGGATGGTGGAGGTTGTCTAAGTCAAATTTTTAGTCTTTGTACTTGTTTTATTTCAACACAAAAGCATCATTTCAAGTCTAATGGAAGTTTTGTAAAATGTTGGGCATGGTTACCGATTATGGGTTGATCGAATTTTCTTACTTTAAATAAGCAACGCAGACTAATATATATGTAAAATGAATTTTAGGTCACATATAACAATTTTAACAACATAGCTGACCAATAGGTTGATTACAAACAATATATGTATGGACAGACGGACATTAAGTGCATTCACATTTTTATTCTAAACCGTTTTAAAGTTAAAACATCGGCATACAGTACAAAAGTAGGGCATAAAAAGATAAATTTTACAAGAAGCACTTTAGAATAAAATTTTTAAAATCTTAACTTTTACTAAATATATGCTCTACTGCTTGTTAGTTCAAGGAAACAAAATATACAGATATACTTAATATCAACCAGTACTATATATACTGAATTTTTAAAAAATATTTCCATTCAACATAAGATTGTTTATAAAACCAGAGTCGATAGCATGTCAAGTGCATACATTTGAAGCAACACACATAAACACCCGTCCATAGTAAACATGTATTTGTGTACAAGAACATATTCTCTCTTGTATTAATTCAATATATGTGTGCATGCATTACCAAACATTAAACTGAAAAAGAAGACAAGGATGCAATCAACATGTGAACAAGTGAAATTTAAACTTACCCACGTACGTGTATACATAAATGCATGTCGTACTACCACATTTACAAAAGCAGGCTCTTAAATGTTTACAAATTTGTTCGACATAAGTCTCATAAGAGATCAGTGAGAGGAAAAAAGCAAATCATTAGTTATGTATGTGTGCAAAAAATTTACGTTCTATAAGAAATATTAAACAATATATTAAACACAGCTTTGTTGTCTAAATCGAACCACATACATACATATTATTCAACATATTTTATTGATTTTGTACCAGACACATATATATGTATATCCAAAAACTTTTAAGTAACACATATATCATCAAGTATATACATACATATATATTTCATTTTCTTTCAAGAACTTTAAATAAACTTAAACTCTACTACGTGATGCATCGTTTATAGTATATTTTCAGGCTGTCGTTTGCACAAAAGCGTTAAACTAACTTAAGCGCAACGCTTGCTCTCTTCGTTTATATGTATAGTGCGTGTGCAAGACAAAGCATAAAGAATTCTCTCTCGTTTCGTACATTATTTTCTATACAATGATTGTGAAACATTATAAAAGAATGTAAAGTTGGTTTTTTGGTTTGTTAGTTAAAGAACTAAAAAAAAAAAAGGACAATTAGGAAATAATTTAATTTCATAAAAGTCTTAAATTTCACAATGAATTTTTTACAATTTCCTCTAATTTTTAGTGCAATTTCTTTAAAAGCAATTTTAAGCGCAAATGTCTAAAGAATGGGCGTGTTCAATAAAAGCCCCTTCACGCCCTCAATTTAAAAATCGTATTTAGGATATGGCCTAAGCCATATTTAGTTTTCTTACTAGTTTCCCTATGTAAAATAATTCCAATTTGTTCAATAATACTTTATTTGATTATTTTTTATTGTGTTTCTCAAAATCATTATTCTTTATAATACAATAATTTACAAACCATATTGAAGAGAGAATATTATGTATTTTCAAGCGATAACTATTCTCCACATAAGATTAACAAATTGGTTTACAATCCCTTTAAAATATGTTAAACACTAACTTGGCAAGAAAACCCATAATAACTTAAGTAATATAAATAATTTTCTTTCTTGAAAATAATTTGAAAATTTCATAATATTTACATAAATTCTTGAGAAGAATGTTCTACCCTGTACCCCACCCCGAACTTAAGAGTATACTTAGGGCGAAACATTTTTAACATCTGCCGAAGAAGTGTAGGAGTGTCTTATGTTATGTTAGGGCAATTAAAAGAAAATCTGTTGCTACATAATACTTGTAGAAGTAAGTTTTCATAGAATGTTATAAAAAATGAAACTCTGAAGAGGTGTTTAAAACTTAAGATTAAGGCTTCAAGGCTTCAATATGAAATATTTGAATACATACTTACACACAACATTTATTATATAACAACAAGCGTATTTTTAACCACAAACATATGTTATATTGACATTTAAATACTGATTTTGGTTGGTTTTAAGGTTGATATTTACAGTATTTTACTGTGACCATTTTTAAGCGTATTTGCCCTTTCAACAAATTTATATACAAAAATGAGAGGGTGTATAATTTTAGAAGCTACAAATATGTCCGTTTGATCTGCTTACTATTACTACTACAACTACTACCGCTGGCCACATCCATAACCAGAGGATGGCAGATTTCATAGACAGGAACTTTTAAGCTTGCTTTACGATTTCCCACATTATTGGCCTGTTGGACTGAACTGGAATTAAGACTAAATGATTGTCATCTTGGCTCATGACCAATTTCAGATTGTTGCAATTCTGAATTTTCACCAAAAGAATGCATTGCTGCACTAGGTGTTATGCTGGGCGTTCTTACACGTATACGTATGGTAGACATGTCCGAATCGCGTCTTGAAGTTTTTAAAGTCTCCCGTTTCATTTGTTTTGAACAGAAACAACGGCAAATAATGCTTTTAAAGGCAAAGCGAAAATCTTTCGAGAAGAGCGCGTAAATCATGGGATTAACGGCCGAGTTACAGTAACCTAACCAAAATAATATGGAAAATAGTAATGGATCAATGCAGTCCTCACAAAAGGGTCGTATTATGTACATGGTGAAAAAGGGCAGCCAGCATATTATGAAGAGACCCACAATAATGGCTAAGGTTTTGGCAGCCTTGGTTTCCATGCGAAACCGTTTCACTTGAGCTTTTATATTACGTTTACCCATTTTCTTATTCGCTCGACCAGCTGCAGATAGCTGCTGCTGCTGATATTGAGGGGAGTGTTGCTCCTCCAAGTCCGATGGTCGACACATTATATCTGGAATTGTTTTGCCCACCTGCACTTGATAATTACTGCTTACACTACCACGATATAGTTGATTTTCCGTCGTACCACGTTCACCCGGTAAATTATAGTGCATGGCTAATAGCATGTTGTTGCTGCAAGATGATAGCGTGCTTTGTGCTTCTTGAGTTATTTCGCTAATATTTTCACTTGATGGGTATGATACGGAAATTTTGATTTTATCATGACTCTGATGATAACGTCTGCTGGCATATTTACTGAAACGTTCTGGAGAGGGTGTGCCCAAAGTTGTGCTTACACTATTTGTGCTGCCATTACTATTAACGGAATCCTGAGCCATTGAACTGCCGCGTCCTCTATGTATGCGCAAAGTTAAGCGTTCCTCATCAAACCGTGTGCCAATACCTTTCGCACCTGCAATAATGTTTAAGTTATAACTTGAAGTAAATATTTTATTAATGTGGCAACTCTGTGGTTATACGTTATAATCACTTAGTTTTTTATACCCTCCACAGAAACACAACAGCCACGGCAAAAAGTATTAGAGACTGAAATCTGTTTTGATGTAAGTACGTCTTCTATTGGAATGATCTCAGTCATACATTTTGAAATATTGAAAATTATAGCATGATTCTTATTTGAATTTGGCAAAGTCTGTTAAGTGCCACGCCCTCAAGTAAGAAAAATAGATCTATCAGCAACAAAAGTTGAGCTATGTTGTCTAAATTTCTTTCTTATATTTCCAATTATTCCACGCATTGACGAGTTTTAGATAACAGACCCGACCAGTAAAAAGCGTAACAAAATATTTCCGTCGCCTACAATTACTATATAAATGTGAAGAGTGTTTAAAATTTGGTTTGAACCAAATTTTTTTTTTTAACTTTTGCTGAAATATTTTCGTTCCTACCCCTCTACCTAATAAAGCGAACCTTACAAATATATAGCCTACAGTTGTGGTTACATATTTTGCTATCACAATCAGCCGGAAACCAACTACAATATATTTTTCAAATACCATCACCATCGTAAATAACGCCATGTTGTATGTTCGCTTGCTCAGCAGCTAAATAACTGTTCTTTCTCTCTAGCCCAAAAACATATTTAATTCATTCATGTATGCGTCATATGAATTTTCTTACTTCATTGTCTTACTCACAGAAGAAAAAAAAAACCATAAAAGTGTGAGTAATAAATAAATCCAATTCATAAAGAATAATAGAAAAAAAAAAATGTAAATGTTTTAAATTCTTTCGAATACTTACTCCTAATTGTTATACACGGTTCTCATTTGTAACGGTAATCCTCAAAGCACACAACATATGATTTTATTTTTCAATTATCACTAATTTTAAACATAACATGACTCGAATAGCAATTGATTGCACTTTTACATACACTACAGAGAATATGCTTAGTACGCGCAATATAACATGCGTTGCAACTTACAACAATAATAAATTCACTGTCCTTTTAATAATATACACATTTATTGCTGTCAAATATTCAAAACATACACAATACACATACAATGGAATACACATCAACATATAATAATAAAAAAAAAAAAAAAAATTATTGTTATGTTGTCTGGAAGAAGCCGCTCTCACTTTCTGATTTATTTTTTTTTTATGTTCCTTTACATCTACCTACATGGCATACACATATTAAAATTACACAATGTGTCCTTATAGAAACCGCTACAATGACCCGTGGCTATGCACACCTCGGACTTTGTTAGATTTATTGATTTTGTAGAAGTATAAGGGCGCCCTGGGGCGCCTCTTCATCAAGAAATCAACTGAAATAGAGACCATCTCCTTCGCCATCATCGGAGCAACCGGAAATTGTTTTATGGAATGTGGCTGGCGCCATTAGAGCTCGCGCTGCAATCATTTGGAAATTCTCGGAAGCACGAAAACCACTTCGCGTACAAACGCAACGGCATATGATGCGCTTAAAAGCAATGCGGAATTCATGTGAAAATAGAGCATAAATTAAAGGATTAATGGCCGAGTTACAGTAGCCCAACCAGAACAGCACTGAAAAGACAGTTTGGTGTATGCAGCTATCACAGAAGGCCCGTATTAGATACATGGTGAAGAATGGTAGCCAACAGAATATAAAGCCACCTACAATGATGGCTAACGTTTTGGCAGCTTTGGTCTCCACTTTAAAACGCTTCACCTGGAATTTTACACTTCTCTTGCCACGTTGTTTCTTGCTATCCCGCTTTTGAGAATCATCTCGACTCATCTCCTTTTCTTTTTGATGATTTCTCTCGGTGTTGCGAAAGTCTACATTGAAAGTAGTCTCGCCGATATTGCAGAGACTTGTCTTGACCGAACTTCTTCTCTGACCATTTCTCAGGGAATCAACTCTAGAAAAATTCGTCTTGTTCACGTCTTCATTGGGTTGTTTGAGCAAAGCACTGTAAGCGGCTGGAGTATCCGATGTATTTGCAGTATTTTCAGCAGATTCTAGCATATTCTCCGCGGAGGGAAATGGTTTATCGAAACGATGTTTGGTAATGCTTAGCGAGGTAGACCTTTTCGATGTCATAACTGCTGATAAGTTTGGCGGCAAATCATCTTGATTACTATTTACACTCAAGGTAGATGACATCGATTGCATTGATAAGGGAGTACGTTGTGCTGTTATTCCCGCTACACATGTCGTTGTCGTTGTCGGCATTGATGCTGTTGTTGTTGTTGTTGCTGCTGCTGCTGCTGCTGTGTTACAGGGGCGGCCCCGATGTATACGCAATACCAATTGATTTTCATCTTCGCCGTTAACGTGCGTATCATGCGAACTGCCTGCAATTGCAATTTAATATGAATTGCATATTTGTCTGTTTTCTGAGTACCAAGCCAAGGGTTGGCTGGGGGAAAGGAGCATTACACAAACGTGGATAAAAAGTGTTGATATACGAACATGTACAAAAATGTTTAATAATACTATAGTAAGGAAAGTGAATAAATAACACATTCAATGGTACACTTGTGATGAGTCTTCATGATGTTTAAAGAGGAGAAAAAATTGTTAAAACATTAAGATAACAATCAAGTGGTAAACATCGCATGTGTTATGTGTTGGATGGGGTTCATTAATAACTTGTTAGTTGTACACAAGGATCGAAAAAAATCTGTTTGTTTTTTTTTTGTATGTGATGTTATACAATACACTTGAGGTTTAAGAAATCTATTGCGACTGTCTATGTGGGGGAGTGATTGTGTTGAATACATGAAATGGTAAAAACCGTACAAAGAAATTCATACACAAACCATACGAACAAGTTGAAAATGTTTAAAAAAGTGTAGTAATTTATTTATATTTAAATAATGTTATAAACAAGGGGTTGTGTGAGTGTAAATTTTTGTTAATTTTAATGACTTTCTTATACGCGTCACCTAAGTGCGATATGTATTTAGTAACAAGTAAGAAATTTTGCCTCCTTTCATCAGTCGCTCCTATGTAAGATTTTATTTTTTCATAAACATTTTTATGCTGATTGTTGTCTCTCCATTTACACATTATTTTACCAACACCACTGATTCTTTTTATACAACTTATAATCAGTCGCCATTTCCATCTTACTATACACACACATATATACGTATTTTATAAAAAGCTTTTCAATTGACATGAAGTTAACACAAAAATACTATTGCACCATATATTATATATGTATAATCTACTTGAATTGATTGATTGTCTCGAAATGTTAACTTTGCGGGAAAAAGTTTAAAAAGTTATGATAAAAAAAAGGGGAAAGTGAGAAGTAGCCAAGTTAGGGACATTGAAAATTGTTGCAAAAAAATAGTGCAAATGTAAAAATATATACAAACGGTTGATTTCAACATTCGCAAAACTACCCACTAATCACAAGGTTTTGTTCTCAACTTTATTACAATATTACCAAGGATTTTCAACAACATACCAAAACGAATTGGTCAACATGTGCGCTTTACATACCTTTGGTGGTTTTGAAGCCTTGATTAATAGCTCTAGTGGTTCTTACAGCAGCCCGATAAATACGCCAATAGAAGAAAAGCATCACAAACATGGGTATATAAAAAGATCCCAACGCCGAGTACAATACATAGCCACGATCATTTGTTAATTCACATATCCAAGGGCAAGTGGTTGTCGTCTTCACAAGAATCCTATTCTCATTATCATCACTGTTGTCAGGCAATGTCTCAAATACATTTTCCTCGCTATACTGTGCTGTTGCTGCTGCTGGCGGCACTGAGGTATCATAGTACACAATAAACGGTTTCGTTTTCGTATGCTTTTCTCCCTCATCAGTGGCAACAGCATCATTAACAATTTGTTGTTGTTGGTGTACATAATTTGGATTATAAGTATTATGGTCGTTAGTATTGGCTGATGTCGTTACAGGTGTACGTATACGTAAACGGTTGCTGGCCTTTGCTGCTGCATTTGTTGAGAAACCGTAATTGTTATCTTTCTTCTTTTCGTACAATTTTTCCCCATTTGTATCCGTCCAAGGAGTTAAAGTCGTAGAGAATATTGATGTGGTTTTGATTGTGGCTTTTGCAGCATAAAAAAGGGTATGGTTTCCCTCGGTATACGTTAACGGTTGTACCGTGGTCTGTAAATGGAAAACGAACTCACTTTTATCAGAGCCACAACTTTTTTGCATTTGTCCGGAAAAATACACAAAAAGTTTTCTTATCCCTCTTAAACAAAAATGAAGGTACATTCCTCCCAAACTTGTTACTTAATAATTTAAAACATACTAAGCAGCTACCTGACGAGTATCTGCTCAATACGTATTATCCCCTAAAGTCGTTGCAATCGCTGTTGTCTGTGTAGTATCAAGTCAAGCATAAATATTTTATATTTATTTGTTCATACATACTGCTAAGGTCCTTTAAATACACAATATACAAAAATAAGACACAATGGCAAACAAAATTTTTATTGTATCTTGCACGTGCTTCACCTAGATCTACGTTGAAATTTATTCTTTACATTTCTACGGTACGTTTGTACCACAAAAACACTTACAACAAAATTGGTCAAGTACAATATTAAAAACCATGTGATGGCCATAAATTATCAAAAAAAAGAACAAGTTTTTTGTTGAAATCAAGTCTTTATCGCAGTGAAGTGTAGAATAAAATAAAATTGTTGGCTCAGAAAACACTTAACGTGCATATAATATATTAAAGTAAATAAGAAAGAAACAAAAAAAATTTGACTTAATATTCGTTACATATCTATTTGGAATTCGTATAAATACAATTGTATAGCTTTTCTAATAATTTAAGGATTTAAAAAGATGCACATTTTATATATAATTTTTTGTCCAGAAAATATTAAAAAATGAGAATTTTGTCATATAAAAACTTTCATTATAATAGAACCTTATATGAGAAGGGGTTCTAAGAATGGTCCGTTCCGGGGCTGCTTTTTAAACTAATAAATGCGCTTGTACCAAATTTTATCAAAATATCTCGAAAAATGCAACTTCTGGCTGGCACATATATTTACATGGACACGCAGGTGGACAGACAGACATGATTAAATCAATTCTGAACTGATCAGTATATTTGAAGGTGGTGTACGAAAAAACTAAAAAACTTGAGCAAAATCTTAAATACACCCTACCTACACATACAAACAGTGAGGGTGAAAAGTAAAAGTGAAAAGTCTTCCCTCATGCAATGTTTCTTAAAATAACTTTTTATATTATGAAGTATTAAGAATCCTCACCTGGCACAATTTAATAAGTCAAATATTTAAAAAAATTCTAAATTTTGTCTTTACCAACTCTTTGTGGAATCACTTCAATTTAAATGTAAATAACAAGATTAGAGCATACCTTTTGATCCTTCCATCCAACGAGAGGTGGGAAACAAATAACAAATGATAGCACCCAAATGCCGGCTATTAAAGACTTGGCACGTTTTTTGGACATAATACTGGGATAGGTAACTGGTCGTGTTACAGCCACATAACGATCCAATGATATAGCACATAAATTTAATATGGAAGCTGTACACATCCATACATCAACAGCCAACCATATACGACACCATACATCACCAAATATCCAAACCTAAGAATAAACCCATAACATACCATTTATGAGTGACATACGCTCCAAACACGTATGATGTTTATATTCTCAAACAAGAAAAGAGAGGAAGCTTACATAATATATTGTATTTACCTTAAATACTTCCCATGTGGCAGAGAAAGGTAGTACAGCCAAACCCACTAACAGATCAGCTACGGCCAAATTGACAATAAAAAAATTCGTAACACTACGTAACTTGTTTGAACAGAATACAGCTGCAATTACTAGTAAATTGCCACCTATTACCAAAACATTAATAAATTCGAGTATAGCTAATGAGATCAAATTTGATGGGTCCGTCCATTTTACAGATTTTATTAAATTCTCACACTCGGTTTCATTCATGGCGGTTTAACAATGATGCTTATATTATTATAAGTACCATTTCTGTAAAGAAACAAAGCAATAAAAAGACAATAAAACAATTTTACATGTAACAAAACATTAATTTATCTGCTAAATTATACAAATTTAAGGTGTTAACCATAAATTTACAAAACTATTTATATTGTCGTGTCACAACTGCAGTATTAGCATTTCTGACATCTCAGATATATCCGTCATTGCAAGTGCCATTTTATTAGTCTGTTGTCCGACAAAACTTTAAAATTTTAAAAGCTATTGCGAAAGTGGTGAATCTTACATAGTCAATCTTTGCGATTTACATGGAGATTATCGTCCTATTGAATTGAGTTTGAAGCCATGGGCCTCCTTCTTTGTAGGATTATGTATGCAATAATACGGATACACATCTCTAAAGCGATTCATTTTTATTCTACTTATTCCTTTAATTTAACACCATATTATCCTTTAACATTTTTACGTACGATACGTTTAATAAGTGGCCGTAAAGTACAAACACTTCATGAAGATATTGCTTGCCTTCTGAGTGTATAATTGAAAAACTTTGTGGAAAACGAGTCTAATTAATGGTCATTATGCAGGTACTCGTCTAGGTACATTACCTAGATTGTGTAATAAAAAGGTTACAACAACATTTCCATTATTATAATTACATAATATGATGCTTGTGGCGTTCATTATATTACATTTTGCTACTTAATGAAAACAAGTAGGAAAATTAAATTTGTCTTAGGTTAAGTCTTAAATACCCTGAACATCTACAACAGGGGTCGTATCAACTTGCAAATCGAGTTTTATGGTGAACATAATGTCAAGAATACATAAATTTTGTATGGTCTCTGACGCCTTCTTCTGGGTGTTGCAAACGGAAAGACAAAGTTAAAAAGAGTGGCTCAAAAGCCAATGTAAATGATCATTAATAAAATAACGTCCATTTTATTTATAACGATTTTTATATGTATGTCATGTAAGTGTGTTTATTTATGCAGATAACTTTAGCAATGTTTTTACATTGATTGAAATATTCAAACTGAACAATGAAAATGAATTCACAAAGTTAACGATAGGAGCACTCAACGACAACGGCACACACCGGCACAGATACACCAGCAATTGCTTTCGATTGTCATTTTACTGCTCGCTGTTGTAATAAAATAAGTTTAAATTGAACTTTAATTTATAGAACTACTGCTCCTGCAGAGAATTGTAAGTGAACATAATGTTAAAGGTCATTTGACTGAAAGGGACAATTGTAAATTGATTTAATGCACACAACTTATAATTTTGAAATATCACGCGTTCAACTAAATTTTTTTAAATTTCACTCAAAAATCGCAAACGATTTGAATTAGTTTAATCCTTTATTGCAGCAAACCAACCACAATTGGATTAACTTAACTTGCACTACAATAACAATGGTTTCGAAAAACATCAGTTTTAAGTAAAATAAAACAAAAACACTCTTGAATAATCGATTCAGTTGCAAAACAAATAAACTTTTTATAAAACCAAGTAAAACAAGCATCAAGTAATCAGTTGAGCTTGGTTTAAATGGCCAATGATGCCTTAAACTATGACAAAATTCGATGGTGGGTTCGATTTTGTGTCAGTACATCTTTATAATTAAGCCACTTTTTAAAATATCATTATAAGTGGAGAGTTTCTGAAATGTTTCCCATTCTTAACTTTAACCTTTAAAAGTTAAGACTAAGTTCACGATCTCTATAAAAATGTTGAAAAATTTAAAATTTCAGATTTCATAAGGTTATCTAGAATACTACGACTCGTATACAAATTTAGACAGACAGACATGATGCTATCGATTTAAAACGATTCACAATCGATTTGAAGAAATAAAAAAAACAATATTTGCTTGAACCAAACTTTAAATATCTGCGTATATATCTGATGTCTCCTTCTAAATATTAATAAATGTAATGACAAACTTAACATACAGTCTCATTTTATGTGGACATTATAGAAAACAAAAAAGTTTACCATTTATTTATGTTGAAACATTTTGGTTTCAAAGTTGAATTGGTTGAGTGTTTTATTTCATCAAAAATCTTTCATTTGTAATGTTATTACAAAAACTGTTTCTGTAACTTTGTAATTGTGGATATTTAAACATGTAAACTACCATCTAAACAAAGATTTATTGATTCCTTTACGCTCCTTAAGGCTTTTTGTTTCATTTTGTGACTTTCTACAAAAAAATTTTTAACTCTTTTTACAAAGAGCAGATTTTAGAAAATTTTGATACAGTTTTTTTCTTTTCTTTTTTAATTTTTGTATATTTTAAGAGCTTAACTTTCTAGAAATATACCAGTACCAAGTTGATAAGAAACATGATTAATAATGATTATGGAATTAATTTTTTTATACATCAGTATAAATGAAATTATTCTTTTTTTTATTAGCTAATGTTATGGAATTTTAAAAATCATTTCAAATCAAAACAAATGATTCATAAGTAGCCATAATGTTCAAACATAAAATTTGCAAAAATTTCAACAAAGACAATATCACGTTGACGCCATATAATAATTTCTTTTTATATACTAAGATGGGAGAGCCTGGTATTTGTTTATGCAACACTCAGAATAAGAAGAAGAAGAGGAAGGCATCAATGTCTTAATCAGCATTAAAATCTGCGACAATCTTACAATATTCGTCGGTATGTCCATCTCTTGTTGGCACTCGCATGCCCTCAAATTTTAAGATTTATACATTTCTACAATATTTTCTGTAAGAAGATTGCTACTTGAATCGAATTTTATTTTAAGATATAAACCACTTTTTATAAGTTATGATCTTCCAAAGTTAAGCCACTGTACGTACGCTTATAATGGGTATAAATAAGTATACTTGTGCTTTTTTATGGTTTTTGTTTTTGTTACCACACATAAATCCTATTATAGAATATCAAAGAAAGCAAATAAAGACACCTACACGGCTTGTGAGAGAATTTATTTTTTTACTTAGAAAGTAAAGATATAACCTCTCTCTTATGCATTGGTTTTCAACGGAAATCTCAGTTGGCACTTGCAATGCAATCTCTTATGTTTTGTGGCTCTCTGTTTTTTTTTTTTTTTTTTTATGCGACCTCATTACATTTACTTTAAAATTTGCATCAACGCAGAGGGTATAGTTCAGTGCTGCAAATAGCAAATAGGAATAAAATGGTATATACGCTCATTCATACCGGAAGGATGTAATAATTATAGATATTATTAAACAACTATATTTAGTGGCGAGTTAAATATTCAAGGTTCGTTTGTATACCAAATTTAGTTTGGTCCGATTAAATCGAAATAAAGTGAATATCCTAGAAAATCATAAAAAAAATCTTTATTGATGCAGTGTGCACATATATTATTACATACACAAACACATATTCTTTCAACACTGAGTGAATGAAGCCAAATTGATTCTGAACAGGACAAAACGAACGAATGAATGAAAGACTGAAAAAATGATGCAAGAAGAAGCGCGCTTGTAAAATGTTTTTTTTTTTAATCTCTTGTATGATTTTTATATATTTTTACCCCAAGTCAACAGCAACAACAGAAAAATGAACGCATAGACACACAACCACTTTGCTTCTACTGAGATACCTGATGTTGATGATGACGATGACGATGATATATGCAGTTGTGGTTGTACCTTGCAATATGGTAGGATTGCGAACGGAAGGCTTTCTGCGAATGATGTTTTGATATTGTACGTCAAGGACCTCAAAAGTCCTTCACTTTATCTATTTCACACATGCACAAACATAAGTTGGTATTGGAGTACATATCTATTTAGTTGGTAATTTATTTACACAACAAGATTGTTTAGAATTTTTAATGAATATATTGTACGGCTCACGTAATATATCCAAAACACCTCTCCCTTTCATTCAATTCTAACCGTATGTAATGAAAATGAGTGTTTTGAGACTGCAGTTTTATATAATTTGGAAAAGGTTGCATAAGTTGAGGGTGTGGACTTTTGGTATTTTCCTTCTTCCTCAGTTCTGACAAACGCGCATTTTACAGTTACATATTAAGGGTAACTTGAAGTTGATCATATTCAAAAACGAATGCAAAATTTATCATAAAAGCACATTACTATGCAGAATTATGCACATTATGTCAACTCTTGTTCCTTAACTAGAATGTTAGTTAAAGTGAAATGAAATGAATTGAAGATAGATGTACATACTGATTTAAAACTTACTTACTTACCAATTTGAATGACAATTGTTGGAGGGGTGGCGCCCCTATATAACCATATAGTACTACTGTATTGTTGTTGTAATAGATTTGTATTCTTTGCATCCATCTTTCAATATCACACTCGCATAATTACTACGTTTGACAGCATCTGGTTGCAGATGTAAATGACTTGATTAAATTTTTCTCATAACGCGTTACTCTGAATGGATAGAAACCGTAATTTGCGTTTGTTAAAGTCATTACCGCACTATTCAACACATTTTACAATCAATACGTCTTATCTTAGTTTAAGCTCTTAAATGTAGGTGGTAGGATATTTCTGAAAAAAATCCTATTAAAAAATAAATTATGTAAAAGTAAGCATTTTTAAATGTTAACATTAAAAATTTAAATGTTAAAATTAAAAACATTTTTAGTGTATGAACTAAATTATTTAAAATGTTCAACTTTAGTCTTGTCAGCCATTCAAAAATTTTCATAGCTATCGCAAGCTTGCAGCTTATTTGTCTATTGAAGCAATCCCATAACTAGGCTAACGCGACAGGCGATTTTAAATTCTAACTGAAAAAAAAACTTTTCCATTTTGCTTTTTAGGTGGATTTAAATGCCTGTCCTTTAGCATACAGAGTTTATTGCAACAAAGCCTTAACCAAAGTATTGTGACATTCATACCATAATATGTGGATCAAAATAGAAACTTGGATTTTTCATTATATTTCCAGTTATAACTTTCATTGTTATGTATTGAAATGGTGAGATATGACGTTTATAGCCTACCCTACATGCGGTAAGAAGTTTGTGCGAATGTTTTCAACTCCTAAACGGCATAAATGCCGCATCGACGTTCAAATATACCGAATGATTAAGAATCGATTTAACTAAGTCTGTCTGTCTGTCCATACTTAAGACACAGATCGCATTTTTGAAGATCTTTTATTGAAATTAGGTACAAAGACATATATTGATCCTAAGAGAAGATTTATTAAAAATGTATCGAATCGGACCAGTTTGAGAACACTTTTCCATATAAGGTGCTGGAGGTCTTTATGTGGCGAAAAATCGCAATTTTTAATATCTTTTCACAAAAATGGGTAAAGAATAGTTAATTGGCTTAATATTTGGATATGCCAAAATTGAATCTAATGGGAGCATTTTTAGAACCATTCCCCATACAATGACATAATATGGCAATGCCTGCGTTTACTGATACAACTAATTGTAGCATAATTTAAATAGGTAAGTAGTGTAGGATATTAAATTGTCAGGCTTAACTAAGTGTAACGTTTACACTTGTTTATTTCTTACGCGGTTATATGAATCAATAAAGTAATTTATTTACAGACTAAAGTCCATATATGGCAGCAGCTATTCCTACATTAATAATTTAAACTATTGTATATGAATTTATTTTACATAAGCGTTAAAATTTTCATTCATGTGTCATTTTTCATTCATTATATAATAATCGTCATTTTTTAACTTTCTTGCGATTCTAATTATATTCAATTTCAATGCTACCCTTGTAAACATATTTTATTAATATATTTACTGTTATATTTTTGATTTAAATACAATTTAAACATTTCGCCAAGGTTACTTAGGCACTGCTATGTATGCATATGCCGCTTATAATTGCAGCTCAAACAATTACTTTTATGATTTTTGAAATAAAGGTGTTAATAATATATTTATTTGTATTTAATCATTACAAGCAGTACATGACCAAATACACATTGTTGTTTTTGTGTTCACACACACACACACATAGTATAAATATGACACTCAATAAGCACGCGAAGCACGTAACAGATAAGCAAAAATATATTTATAAAATTATGTCAAGTCAGTGTAGGCTTAAAAGTGTGACAGAATAACAAAAACAGTATCATTTCCTATGTGGGCTATATTTATTTATATCCGTAATTGAAAAGAAATTTGTTTAGAACTCATACGGAATTAAAAAGAGATTAGATCGGAAAGAAAGTCTTTGGCGGGAATACTTTTTTCAAAGTATTTTTTCTTTATAAATATTTTTTGGTTAAAAAAGTCTCTTTCCCAAGAGAGAGGATTTTGAATTTTAGAGAATGACTAATTTTAATCAATTATAATTGATAGTAGTTGATAGAATTTTGCCTAGAATCTCCCCTTAACTGGGCTTTTTTTTATTTTTTTATTCAACGGAAGTTTGTTTTATTTTATTTAATAAAAATATTATTTTTCGAGAAAAAGAAATAAATTTCATCGATTTGAATTAATCACTTTGAATTACAATTCATTGAATTAACGCACAATTGATCTACATAAGTATTTGAATTAACTAAATAAGGTTAATAAAAATTTCACAATTATAACAAATTATAAAAATTTTAACCACTTGTCTCAATTTTTGTCAAAAAAAAAAAAAATCACTTAAGAAATCATTCATTCTAAGCTCTGCTAAAAAAATCTTAAATACACTCCATCTCTATAACGGTGGGCGTGGCAATAAAATCTAATAAAATCTTATAGTGTACGGCATTCCGTATCGGCTTGCAAATATAGTTTTAAGTTGAATATGATTTTTCGTAAATTGTGTGTATGCGTGTCTGCTAATTGACCACTCCCATTTTTCGCAAGTTCATATCTCAGAAATTTACGCCCATGAGAATGCCAACAACAGATCTAGATCGATGTTGCAAACGGAAGAACGAACTTGGTTTACCCACCTTCTGTTGGAGGATTTAAACAAAAAATAATATTCTGTACAAAGTGATAAGAGTACAAATAGATAAGTGTTTTAAAAATGAAAATGAAAATGTACACATTTCCGTCTAAGCCAATTAAGTTAAAAGGATCTTTTTGAGGAAAAACAACATTTGAAACATAACAGTAAAATGTCAAAAGTAATGAGAAAAAACAAAATAAAAATACCCAAGAAATAGAATCACTTAACAAAAGAAAAAAAAAAAAACATTTTTAATAAATTGTAGTCTGGGTGCAATAAAATTTTCAAAATCATTTCGGATTTGATTTCAAGTTTGCCATTCAAGTGAATGCATTGATATGCTTAAATGTTGCTTAAATATTCATGTGTTAACTTAAACTTTATTATTGAACTTAACAGTATTTGAAATTTTATTATAAAAAGACTGGGGCAGTTGTGCGAATGTTTGGAACTATTAAACTGCGATAAATGCCACACCTTATTTCAATTAAACCAGTCGGCTGTAGGGTATTAAATGGTCGGAATTGATTGACTATAACATGTTCATTTGTTTATTCTATATTTTCATAATTAATGTGGAAAGTGGAATTTTTCTAAATTTTTATAATGCACACATAATAAAGAAAAGTTTAAAAAATCATGTAGTGCTTATGTACGAGTATAGTTTTCATCTAATATTCAACAAAGGAAACTCTTATCTACATATTTATTCCACAAAGCAAACATTTTTACAAAAATTTCTTTTTACATTTGTTATATCAACCAACCGAGGGGTACATGATAATATAAAATGTCATTTCCTTTATTCTAGAAAATTGTTATATGCAAGTATTTTTTTTTTTACTCCCACTAGCAGTCACGTAGATGGTTATTAAAATTAGGGAAAGGGGAGCAAAATTGTTATTATATAGCAAAGGACAGAATTACCTAAAAGCGTAAAGTAGTAAAATTCGATGGAAAATGACCAATTTGGTCAATTCAGTGGTGCAAATTTGAATTTGATCAGATGACTGTGATAGCTTCTGTAATGATTTTAATTACTACGAAAAATATTTTGCGTTGCAGCATTTTCAAGTTTGAGTATTTTTTTTAAATACTCTGATCATCCAAAAGGAAATGGTGGACGTGTCAGATACATAATTACGCCTTCTAATAGTGTATGTAGGCGAGATTTAGGCTGAGTATGGTTTTTTTTTTTTTATTAATTTTTAGGCGTGTCTGTTATCCGACCACGCCCATTTTTTGCTTATCTATGGATGGAATAATTACACATACCTGCCATCTTATGGGAAGGTTTTCTTACGAGAGAGGTATTTTATTTTTCAATGAAATAATATGAACGACAGAAACTTTTCAAATGACTTGGACCTGTGTCTTCCTCTCTAAGCTTGTGTAGATCCTCCTACTATCAAAGATGGGTATTAAAAAGGTTTAACGGAATGTATAAAATATGTATTTATATTATTAAATATCATAAAGCTAAATCGTTTTGTCCGTACATCCATAATACCAATATTATGAAGTCAAGTGTTTAACGTGTGTTCCTGCCGTGGAGGCTTAATCACACGGCATCTCAAGCCGGAGCTCAGATGCAGGGGAGAGATGTGCGCCTCCCAAGGCCCTGTTAGGTACCGATCTAGGAGCCATATTGTAAGGATATGTACTCCACTCCTCGGTGGAGAGGGTACAACCTACTCTCACCCCGTTAGGGGGAAATCACAGCCACCACGATGCTCCCACAAGGAGGCCTACCTCAATATGCTAGCAGGAACAAGTTCCTGGGGCTGTAGCATCCCGTGGTACCTGGGTCGAACCTCGTAGTCCCCTAAGAGGAATACTACCAGTGTAAGACCTTACATCTCCGGACTGGTCACCAAAATATCAATATTATGCTAAAAATTCAGTCTCCAATTTCTAAATTCATAGAATTATGTTACTTTTCTACATAGATAAGAAAAAATTCATTTCCCATTTTCGCCGTACCGTAAAGTTGTCAAGAATCTATATGATAAATATTTAGCAAAATTTATTAAACTTTACGCTAATAAGAGGAGAAACATTTTTTATGGATAAATATTAACGTAAGGGTGGCTTAAAAAATGTAGGCGTGTCATTTTTAACTAAAATGTGAAATATATAATTTAATAATAAGTAAAAAAAATTTCGCCAAAAGAAAGCAAAATTACTGTCTTAAGCCTCACAAACTTGTATTCTTTATTAAAAGTATCATTTTTTTTTCAAGGTTTTTTATAACATAACGAAAATCATAATAAATTTCTTTTGTTATTTGTGTAACTTTGAATTGAACAAGTGAAAATGTTAATAAATATGTTGGGGTAAAGCACAGCACGACACCACTTATGTTACACTTCGTCTAGTTGTACATTTGTGAAATATTTATTTCTATATATACGTGATTCTAAAAATGATCGGATCGAATGCAAGTTTGGCACAGACAATTCTTAAGCTATTTAATATTAAGATTTAAATTTTTTACTATATAAAGACTTCCATTATAATGGGACCTTATATGAGAGGTTTCAGTTCGATGCATTTTCAATATGATTCCTTTTGGGGCTAAAACATTTATAGGCGGACAGACGGAATAGATTAGATTAAGATTTTGATTCTGAATCCGAAAATAATTAAGAAATATAAAAGCTTTGAATAGGTCGTTATATGGAGAGGGGTTCGGTTTATTTTCAAAAGGGTTTCTTTTTGGGTCCATTCGCATAAATGTACATACATATATAGATAGATGGACGGAAGGACATGGTTAAATGAATTCAAGTTTTGCTTCTGCAAGGACTGCTAAAATTGAAGAGAGGTGTGTGTATTAGTTACAAACATCTGCACAAACTCAATACACTGTTAGCCATAAGTGCTGCAGGGTATAAAAAGAAATGTGATTGCATTCAACTCCGGCATGTAGTCTCATGTAGAGAAGGTATCAAATTAAATTTTGTAAATAAATCTTTAAGGCATGCACGTATAGAGAGAGAATTTACTAATGTGCTGTAAGTTATTGAATTTCGCACAAAGTCATTTATTTAAAAATAAAACAAAGGTCGGCCATGGCAAACGGATTTATCTAAACCCTGCCTTCACTTGCATTTTCACTTTTCCCTGGAAAAGGTGATTTTTCATTCCTTTATATATATATATATTTTATATAATAAATAAAATAGAATATAAAACATATTTAAACCGCACGCGATTTTTTTTTCACACTAAACAATAAATACGTGGGTGTATTAGTTATTCCAAGTATACAAGTATTTACACCAAAGTAGTAGTTGCAGCAAACACATACAAACGACTCTACTCTCTCTATTCACCCTTTAGTGATACTAATGCAAATAACGTGAGACCCTTGCTGTACGAGTGTGGGGAAGAGGATTATTTAACGCAATTGTGACAACACGTATGCAGTAGAAAAATCATGAGCATGAAATATTTTGTTACCATTCAAGGGCACTTAAATGTTTGTGTGCATGTGTGTGTGTGTCGTTTACACATATCTTACAACCAAACCAACTAAACTAGCAATTGCGTAGAGATAATGTGTTGTTGGTTCAAGCATTGCTTTTACACTCTCTTTCATAATATATTCACCTAGCAAGCTGTGTAACGTTTTTTAAGTACACTTGAACAGTTGTGTGTGCGCCTTGTAGTTGCTGGATCTATTACTCTATATAAATGCGTACATGGTAAAACAATGCAGAGAAGAATAAAGAAAGAAAAAAAAACTCGAAACGAAATCTTCAATACCCTCCGCATCTATATGTAAACAGAGGGCGCGGCTGGCCTTCTAATAGTAACGCATTATTACGCATGCAATTGTACTTGTGTCTGTTATGCGACCACGCCCTTTTTTGTGTGCATATCAACAGAAGTTAAATTCTACTAAATTTCAACTTTATAGATTTTTTTGTTGTGCTACATAGTTAAATTTTGGTTGATTGTGGGTGTGGCATACGAACGGACATGTTTAGATCGACTTGAATTTAAAGAGGTATCAAGGTTATATACCATATAGAATATGTAGGTTTCTGAATATTTCATATAGAACAAAAAACTTAGTACACTCTCCATTTTATGTAAAGGGAAGAACAGTTTTTTTTTTGCATTTAATTAATCGTTTACAGAATTTTGATAACTCTCTCTTTCTTTCTCTCTTTCATTCCTAACTTAACAGTGAAGTTTTAATAATATATTCAAACATTTAGAAAGTACTGTTGCACTGCTTTTTTATACCATTTCAAATCAAGTACGGAAGTAGAATCCAGTACTGTCCAAACCTTCACTTACTTATTGCTATCTATGAAACAAAACTTTAAATAGTTAATAAAAACACCTAAAATAGATTTTAGGCAAATTGTGGATAATATCTATTTCCTTCAATATAAGAACTTTTTCGATATAAAAGGAATAATCTTGTTCTTACTTAACTGCTTAAAATTAAAAAATGTGTTAAATTTTAACCATATTATCCCATTTTATTTTTGTACTTTCGATAATAATAAATCATTCATCGTTTGGGGCTGGGGGTTATGAAACTAGATACTAAACACATTATAGCATAAGTTATAATATTCGGATTACTATGAAATTTATTTTAAGTTGTGTAGATTATTAAATAATCGGGCTTGAAATTGGCTAAGTGTGTGACTTATAATTACCGAGGCGTTATAAATAAACCTTTCACAACTGTGCCATAAAGCATAATAGAAAATAGAGCAATAGATGGGATAATAAAAAAAACAGTTTCGTCATCGGTAAAACAAAAATAAATAATTTAATAGTTCTTCAAGTCACATTTTCTACTTACACACCAACACTAATTAATAACACAGCAAAAATGAGAAGAGATGTAAATGAGAGAGAACAACAAAATTTAAAGTTTTCCTTGCTGCCACCTATTTGATAACTGCTTATATATACACTAAAAATTTAGAATTCCAATCGATTGGCTTTTGTTTTCGCTACGTTTGGCCGTTTGAGAATAAAATTTTTTGCTTTTTTTTTTTTCGAAGTAAATTAACTCCAAAATTTTATAAAATAGAACAAAAATACGGACGCTTCAATTTTTCAAGGACAGACATAACATAACTTGTTGTTTGTACAAAAAAGTTACTTTATTTAATCGTAGAAGGTCTTGCCAGCTTTCCATAAATTTGCTAAAAATATTAAATGTGGCGCCTGTGTAAAATTTAAGCTATTTTTAAGATGGCATTGGTCAGGCTAATTTATTACATAAAAAACAAAAAACAAAATCAATGTGAAGCCTAGTGGGCTTTTTTCAACTGATTAATGTTTAAAATTTTTGTTCAAGGGGAACCAAATCATACACACACCTGGCAAAACAATAACACAAAATATTTCCAAAAACATTCATAATGAAAATACCAGAAACAACGCAAAATATGGTTTTATATGTTAAAACATTTGGCACATTATCGCCACTTTAACTATTAAAACATTTGTAAACAATTTAAGATGAATTTGAAAGACTTTCAAACTGTAATAAAAGGGTCACTTTTATTGTAACGTGGCATGATGATGATAATTTAATGACAAAATTGAAAGTCTATGTAATTGAATGAAAATTATTCATTATTTGCGATTTCTGTTTTTAATATTTAATTTATAGAAAAAATTCCGAAATATTTATTTGCTCTTTATGCATCAAGCTACTTCCGAATTGGACATTATGCACTATTATACACTACCTGAACCACTTGTGGCACTTAATATACCCTAAGTTTGTTGATTTTTGTAACTCGTAAAAGGCATATGCCACACCCACCTTTAGAATTAAAATCTGATTCGATTTAATCATGTCCGTCTGTATGTCCATGTAAATTTGTGCGCAAGCTATTGGTCACATTTTTGGAGATATTTTAATCAAATTTGGTGCAATAACATAACTTGGCTCAGAATGGAACTCCATGAAAAATGGATTGAATCGTACCATTTTTAAAACTCCTCCCCCATATAAAGTCATATTATATTGAAACTCTTTATATAGAATTTTTAGACAGAATGAGTAAAGAATAGTTAATTGGCTTAATATGTGTGTTTGATTGTGCCAAATTTCGATCCGATCGGATCATTTTCTCTCCGATCGGATCATATATTACGAAGTCACTTATATGGCACAAAATACAGATGCAATCAAACTAATTGTATCATAATTTAAGATGTAGGGTATTAAATGATCGGTCTTGATCGACTCTAACATTTTTCACTTTTTATAATTTGCTTTTAATCCACTAAACTTTCACTTTAACATGTTTGCAAGCAGTTTTAAATATATCAACAAATAAATTTGTCATGAGGTAAGGATTTGCTTAGCTGGCACAATATTGGAATTCAAATATTGAATAATTGCAAACTGAAAACCTTATGGTATTTACCTTTGCAATTTTAGTTATTTGCCTTAATTTTAAACGTATATAAATAACTTGTGTGAACGGGAACGGGAACGGGAAAGGGGGCGAGGTTAAGCGTATATTCATTATATGTTTTAAGAATATTACAACGCTGAGATTTCCTTTATATATGTTTGTTTTATAACATATAAATATATAGATTTAATTTGGAATATTGTACAGTTGTGGCATCTGTACCATTTCAACATATTTTATGAATAACTTTTATTTACCTCAAAAGTCGAATTTTCAACCGAAAGAAGTTTTTTATTTTGGGCGTAACAGTTGCATAAAAATCAAACTCTTATTCCTTAACTATATTTTGTGTTTTTTTTTTTTAATGGGTGTGGCAATCATACGATTTTACTTCTTTTAAATAAGCCATTACACTACTAACTAGCTCTAAATGTAGCTAAATTGAACCTCAAATCATCGATCATTCGATAAATAACAAATGAACACCCGGACCTCATATAAAACTTTTGATGAAAAAAGTCCAAATTTAACCCAAAATTAATTAATTATTGTTAGTAATTAGTTTATACAATATCTACTACTCCATAGTGGTATATATTTTTAATGTAATGTTGTTGTGGTTTAACAACGTGGTTTAAAGTTCAATCCATTTATACGCAATACTGGGAATTTTCATTCATATTTCATTGCACACTCATAGTTTGTATGATTGTTCTAGTGTAATAGTGTTTATAACCCGTGTAATTCATTAAAATTGTTGTATATTTTTTAAAAGTTTTAAATTCTACAATTGAGGTGTAAATTATTTCTCTGTAGCAAAATAAAAATCAATCATTTTGTAAAAGTAATAATTATACAATTGAGGTGTAAATTATATATATTATCATACAATAAACAATGATAATGAATGAAAATTAAAATGAAACGTTTCCTTAAACTTTAAGCGATTCACTAGACTTGTATGAATGGAAGGTTAAACATGTGGACGGAGGGACAAAAATTAGTTCATTAAATAACATGTTTATGAAATTTTCTCATTCATATGAAAACTTAATTTTGTGTATATGTGGAATCTAAAGTGTAGGAATTAGAGCTCTTGTGAGGGAAAGTGGTGCAATGAAATTTCTTAGAATGACGTTAATTTTTTTTTTTTTAGAAAAATCAATTTTAATGAAAAAATTATTACAACTAATCAATAAAAATTTATAAATCATCCAAGATTTTATTTTATCATCAATAAATAAAGACTTCCTTGCAATAACTTACCTTTTTTAATATCATAACATGAAGATATATTTACAACCTGACGAAGGCTTATGTCAGCCATTATTTTACACATTCAAACTTTCTTAACATATTCAAATAAATGTTACTTTATAGATTTATAGTGAAATAGTTTTGGATACATATGTGATTTGCCTCGTGTCAATACTGTATCGTATCACCTCAGTTAAGTGCATAAACGTACATTACTTCACAATAAAGATATATGACAAAAATGATGTTGAAGATTTCTTTTACATACACATACACACGCACACACATACACATATACTTGTTGCTATTTTTATTACAATTATTAGTATTAGGTGATTGACTGGTGCTTGCTTGATTATCTGGCTGACTGCACAAACTGAGATATTTATTTAACACCAAACAAAAATAAAAGTAAATGCATAGGTAAACATGAAAATGATCGTTTACTTTCAAAATATACAATATGTATGTACTTATGTATATTTTTTATAATTAGAAATTTCACACAATCACACACTTGAAGCTTTTTATTGCAAATTTAATAGCGCTTAAATTACATTCACGTACATATTATACACAATGCACACATACTCGTACATATACCACACATGACAGCTTGAGTGTTAAGTTTTCAGAAATTTGAACACAATTTTATGCATAATTCATATTTTTTGTAAACGATTATAAAATGTGCATTTTTCCATAAATCATGCTTCACAAGTAAATGTTAGCTTATGTTTCATGTGTATTAAAAAACAAACAACAACAACAACATCTATTTATGTCGAGTACTTTTTTGATCTTATAGTTGACTTTAATAATTTTTATTAAATTTTGTTAATAATACACTTTTTGAAATATTTTTTTTTTATATTTTTTTATTTTAATAAAGTTGCTAACATTGTATATTGAAGTATGTTTAATAAATAACATTTATACCTAAATCAAGAACATTAATAGAGAGTAACTGTGGAAAACTAGAAACAATGAAAACTAAGTGAATAAAAGTATCTTGCAGTTAAAAACAAGTAACAGAACTAAATTCAGTTCAGACTCATCACATTTA
The DNA here is from genome assembly GCA_949710015.1 of Crataerina pallida. NCBI lineage: Eukaryota > Metazoa > Arthropoda > Insecta > Diptera > Hippoboscidae > Crataerina > Crataerina pallida. The sequence goes on from OX453290.1 coordinate 3,741,239, forward strand.
CATACAAATTTGGGTGGGTGTGGCAAAAGGTATTTTTGTTATTATTACCTTTGCAACAGTCCAAAGGAATTGTACTTTCTAACTACTTTTCAAATTATGTGTATTCCTGATCAGCATCAAAATCGGAGTCGTTTCTAACACGGTTCATGCGTCCGAAGAGTATTTTGTGTGCAGTGAAAGATTCTCTAACACACTGAATTGATATATTAGTTATTTAAAATAATATGAAATCCGTCAAGACAAACGATAAGAATCTGTGTATCATAGACAGACAGACAGACAAAAGTTGTTGTATTAGTAATTAATTATCAATCAATACGCCAGGGTTGAGTGGGCTCAACTCAATCACAAAATTTACAAATATATTCAAAATCTATTGAATTAAATTTTTGTAAACATTTATTTCAATGAATTCATATATCAAACGAAACAAAATAAAATGACACGAAGCACACCCAACTACTTTTTTCTCACATAACAAAAAGAAGAAAAATTCAAATTTATTCGTAAACTTTTTAGATAACTGCCTCAAATAATAACACGAATGCTTTAACTTACTCCTCAAACATTAGATAATCACTACCTGTCGTTAAAGCTTACAATTATTCCCCATCTTTTCTAATGATTTATGTGATAAGAAAGAGACCGAGATAACTTGGAATTTATGATTGAACAGCATTTTCTTATTTTTCCATTTTCCTAATTACTGAAAACTTTAACAAGAGTTGCAGACATTCACTTTATTAAATGAAAAGAATTTTGTGAATTATAAACTAATGAAAATGTTAGGGCCGATCATTTAAAACCCTACACCTGTTCCACAAATTGTGTCAACATTAGTTTAGTTGTACCAGTAAACATAAGACATTGTCACATAAGATCCCCACAAACGAATTATGTTAATATTATAACTTTAAAGTATAAATATATAAAATACTTGACTGGCATGCCGTTACTGAACTTACTAAACATACTGAACTCTTAAAACAAAGTTAATGACTCAGTCAATAATCTTAAGGACGCTGCCTTGAAAGCCCTTAAAGCCCATTTTTGATAAAGTCTAATACCATCGACCGCTAGGTGGACATAAAAAAACGACTGTAACTCAATTTTGAAATAAAAATGTATAGAATATGTAATTATTTAGTTCCATAAGGAACAGTTTCAAACCATTATACTCTCCGCATAAGATAAAATATATTAAATTTGTGCTTCTATTTGCAACATTCATAAGGAGAGTTTATTTAGTAATAATAATAAAAATTCAAATTGCAAGAGTAGTCCCGGATAAACCTAAATTTGAACGTTTAATATTCAAAGCAGACGAAGCTGTACCATCATATATTAAAATTTGTATTCATTATTCCTATTGGATGAAACCACTCGCGCGATTGTAACATTTGAAATATTTAAATTTGTAGTCATTTGGACGAAACCAATCGAGTGCCACCCTCACAATCTATAAAAATCGTTTTACCAGTCAAAATTGTGGACATATGGAATTGTCATTTCATTTGCAAAAGAATAGAACCACAGAACAAACGTGTCCGCAATTTACAAGAAAAACTCATTCTGGTGCTGACATCGACTTTTGAAGTAAATTAAAGCAACACTTAAAACGTCATTTAAAGGAGATGCAATTGAAAACATGCCACGCCCATTATATGGAAATATCCAAATGTTCAAATGTACATCTTTTAATAATTTTCTATTTGATTTTCTTAATCGTCTAAGTTATTAAAGTTGCTTCAAATCGAATTAAATTTCTCTCTCTCTCTCTCTCTCTCTCTCTCTTCAAATGAAAATTTGACTTTTATGCAAAAGTGGCCCTGATGGGAATGGTATTAAAATTATCCACTTTAATCTCATAAGCAATTCTTGTCCTTACCACTTAACGAGCACACTTATTAGAAGCTAATTATTTTTTTTTTACTTTTCAGCTGCGCCTTTTGTTTGAATTTATGAATATTTAAAAAAAACCACATAATACACAATAATGAAAAACAACAATTATAACAACAACAACAATGTTGTTTATATTCATATATTATTTTTTTAAGATTTCTCTCAATCTCATTTTTTAAGTTCAAATAATTTGCATCATATCCGTCCCAAGTCGTTAAATAAATTTTTTTGTTTTTTGTTATTATCTAAATATGTTTTTATTAGGTAACGCGTAATCACAAATTAACTTTTTATTACTTGATAAGGAATTTTTTAATAATTATTTTTTTTTTTTTTATAAAAAATATTTAAATTTTTTTTAAATTCTTTTGACTCTTTGCAGGGGTACTGTTTTATAAAAAATTTTTTACTTTTCTTATTAAATTTTTGAAAAACATTTTATATCAACAATAACCTCCAACACACAGATGGACCCTTCTCTTGACTTTAAACTAAAAAACTATTCAGTTCTTCTATAACAATTCTTTCGGGCTGCCGTGCTATGTGCACCATCCAACTCTACTATTACTACTACTACTAAATATTATCAATAATCCGGTTCAAACCTTTTCCGTATGCTATAATAGAAACATTGAAGAATGCGTTTGGTTGGTGCAACTCTTTTGTTTTCTATACAAAATATGTGTTAATAAAAATCTTCTTCTTCTTCTTCTTTGCGTTAATGCTTCATTTAACTTGTAGCCGTTTTTGCGCGACTTATTCTTAAATAAACATTCGCAACCGTTTAATCGGCATTTTCAGCAAATACTAACTGAATGAATGTTTGGAGCTGTGCCGTGTGCACTGTTTGCAGAGAATTGTTAGATTTTCGTTGCAGCTCGAGCAGCTCATACAAAACATCGCACGACCGATGTCGTTGATTCGTTTTCATTGATTTTCTCATTTAACAGCAAACACTACGACTGCAACAAATTTTTACTATAAACTTGTGTTTATATGTGTTGCGCTTTTCTTTTTTCAATGTATGGGTGGGCATGTTATGCGATGATTTTCTTTCTTTTCTGGCCTTTTCTCTTTCTCTCACTGTCTGCATTTTCATGCAGTCTTCCCCCTTTACATAGGCTTAATTGTTAACTGTAAAAGTGAAAAAAAAAAATTGAAAATAAAAACAACATTATCTCCAACTTTAGGTGACTCAAGTGTACGAAAATTTCAATTAATAAATCATTTCCTTCAATGACTGAGCGCATCAAGGCATTCAATTAAATTTCTTTTGTAGTTGAAAGCAATAATTTGAAAAGAATTCCGTAAATTTTAATTATTTTGCATAAAAGAACATCCATTAGGAAATCAAATTGAGGATTTAAATAATGATTAATAACAAAAATGTTTCCTATATAATGCAGGGTCCAAAGGGTGAATCAAGTTTACGACTAATTATTCCAATCAAATGATAATTTTGGTATGTTTTGAGTGATTTTGCCCATTTCCAATACCAAACATCTCAATTGGAATGGAACCAGCATTCAGTATTGATTCAGATACCTCCTCTTAACAAGCCTTTGAGTAACCGTTGACTTCAAAGTGATTGGTCTTCCTTTACTTTAATAACTATTGTGGTTCAAAATATACTTTATTTGCGTTTTACTTCTTTATCTCTCTTAGGATGTAAAGATACAACTTTTTGGTGGAACAGCGATTCATTTATTTATTTAAGCGCATCAAACATTTAATTACTTACATTGTACCCATTATATGAAACATCGCGCAAATGGTTTCATCTATTCTTTAGTTAATTACCATTGCCTGTCAAAGTACTTTGACAAGCCTGATGCCCAGAGCAACATAAGCACAATTACGCACACCAAACAAACATAGCATTTATATCCAAAACAAGCCTTGAAGTAGTAGTAGCGAAATTAAAATTAAAACAAAAGCATCCCGATAAGATGTGCATTTAAAGTGTCGGTTTGTGTGACAACACGCAAATTTTGGAACTTTCACGATTAACTCCATTAGAGTATTAATACAATTAAGGAATCAACAGTTTGTTTCCATTAAACACACAACACATAAAACATTGTAGAGCAAGCCAACACATAAAGACGTAAAGTTTGATACAAAAACATTGCTCATTAGCATAGAAATAGCTTAGCACATGTCGAGTACATAAAACATTGATTTAGTTCGTGTAGTTTGGAGCAGCCAAGCATTAAAGTGCAGCCCCTAAGCTTATTGAACAATTTAGTTTCCACTATTACGACGACCTTCAGACACCCTAGCATCTAAATCCAAATGGGTTTACCTAGAACATCACTATTAATGTAAATACAAGATGATTGAGGTGACGTTGTTGAAAAGTTTCAGGCTATTTTTTCATTCATAGTTATTATACATATAATGTGGTAATATATATTCTTAAAATTCTAAATTTCATTGAATTGAAATAATTATTCACCATTGTACAGTTAAAACCAGATATTTTTAAAATTATAGCGGTTTCATTTTTCTTTTTACTTTATGTAGTAGTAGTATGTTTTTGTGATGGTTTGCTAAATTCACATTTCTGTGTAACGTTTTATATTTATTGTGAATAATGTTTAAGCTAGCAAACTACATAATTGGATTGGAGTGAAATTATTTATTAAAAAAAGAAGAAGCAATATTTACAAATAAATTAAATAACACACATTTAATATATGTATAATTAATTTTTCAAATACAAGTTAAATAGACGAATTAATTAAGTGCACATCACTTGTGAATGATTCATTTAATTGCACTAGTTGTTGTACTTATTCTTAACGATAACAATATTGTAATTATGTTCATCTCAAATTTTTTGTTTGGCTTCTTCGATAAAAAAAAAAAAAAGCGGCTTGCGGCTTTTTGGCGTTTCCCAAATGTACAATTTTGTGTAAATTAAATGAAAATATCTAGAAATTGTTAAAATAATCAAATAAACATTTCTGTTACAACAAATATACAATATTTGTATATATTTATGTAAGTTAAATATGGTAGACATAGAAAATTTTAAAGGTCTGACGAAAATTGGTGAAGGCACTTACGGTATAGTTTACAAAGCGCGCGATAAAACCACTGGCAAAGATGTCGCTCTTAAGAAAATACGTTTGTCCAGGTGAGTGCAGAAATATTGAAATATTGAAGAATTATTTATAATAATGTTCATTTAATTTAAAGTACAACTTTTAACTTGAATTTATATTTAATATTGTTAAGTTTATTGACTTGTGAATGTAATCGCCTTTTAGGCTGTTTAGAAAAGTAATACGTGTGTGTGTGCAATAAACGTTGTAGCCAATTGGAAGACGTTGTCCTTGGTGAATGTCATATATAAAATTAGAAATACTATAACTCTGAAGGGATGTTATGTTTAATTCTGGACAAAACCTGAATCATGTGAGTGCTGTGTAGTTTCCAATTCATAGCACCACATGATTCGGCTTTGTAAAGGTGTTATTCTGCTTCAGTGGATCTTGTTGTGTTTATACATATATGCTGGCAAACATAAAACTAATGAATTTGTATAAATTTTTTACACGCTTTCCATGCATTTAATTATGTTCTAATTGAGGTAACTTACTACCGGTAATTTGTTTTTTCAATTTTCCAAACATTTAAAATGCTATTAATGGATTTAATTTGCAGCGACATGGATGGTATTCCTTCAACAGCTTTACGTGAAGTATCATTATTAAAGGATCTCACTCATGATAAAATCGTGCAACTATTTGATGTAATACTTGCTGATAACTGTATGTATATGGTATTCGAATATTTAGATATGGATCTAAAGAAACTGATGGATAAAAAGAAGGACATATTTACTCCGGCATTAATTAAGGTGCGAAACGAATTCATTTTTTTAATTTTATATATAAATTTATATAAATGCTTTCAGAGTTATATGTTTCAAATGTTTGATGCCATTTCTTTTTGTCATACGAATCGTGTACTGCACCGAGATCTCAAACCGCAAAACTTACTGGTAGATTCGGAGGGAAATATTAAAGTAATATTTTCAAATGTTTTGTTACTGTTCAGATATGTGATGGATTAAATATTAATAGTTGGCCGATTTTGGTTTAGCCAGAGAGTTTCTATTCCCCATGGGAATGTATACACATGAAGTGATTACACTGTGGTATCGAGCACCAGAAATACTATTGGGAACAAAATTCTATGGTCCCGGTATAGATATATGGGGGCTTGGTTGTATATTAGCGGAAATGGTATAAATGTGTAGACTTTTTTGTTTTCGTTTTTTTTAATATTTTGCATAATGAAATATTTTAGATAATGAAGCGATCTCTGTTCCCTGGCGATAGTGAAATCGATCAATTGTACCGCATATTTCGAACGATGGGTACACCAAACGAAAATATATGGCCGGGCGTTACATATTTGCCCGATTATAAAACCATATTTCCCAAGTGGGAGAAGTCCAATATACCCAACACTATAATCAACCATGAAGCCTATGAACTGTTCAAGGTTGTAATTATAATTTCATTTTAGCATAAAAATGTTTCAATAGCTACGTTTTTTCTTAATTTCATATATAGGCTATGTTGGTTTATGAGCCCAACAAACGCATATCAGCTAAAGATGCCATGAAGCATTCTTATTTTGACAAAATGAAACCAATTAGAAAAGTTGATTTGCCCACATCCAAACCCTAGGGAATCTTAACATTTAAGCAAAATTAGATAATATTTGAAAATGAAATTAAAAAAAGTCGTCTGAAGTTTAAGTTGAACATAGAACTATAGGTGTGCTTATATTATTATTGTATTCTACGTTTACATGATGTTTTCTTAAAATACTTTTGTATTTGTTTCTACATTCTAAGATAAAATATAAACTTACTTTTTGTGTACAGACTTTGTATATACTTTGATGCCCATTTAAGGTGATATCTTTTTGTACGGCATCATTAGTTGATTCTGGATATGCAGCAGTCGTAAAATCCTTTTCCGCGGATGTGTATCAATCGTTTGCTTTAAAGGCGGTTCATCCTCTATTGGCTCATCTTCTTATCTGTCATCCCAATTATCAGTCAGTATAATGGAATCATCATTTGTTTTGGCTACTTCCTCGTTATTTTGAGAAGATTCTTTATTACCGTCAATTTGAGTAGTTTCTTTATTATGTATTGAAGCGGTTGTTGTATATTGTACACTTGTGTATGGCGTTTGAAAATATTGTTGCTGCAGGTAGGCATCATAATAATTTGGCAAAACTCCCTGACTATTCCATATTGGAGTATTTATTAGTTGCTGTTACGGTACGTATGCATAAATGTATGTGTAGATGTGATGAGTTGTAGATGATTGCTCTTGATTCAGTGCTTCAGTCTTTTGCTTTCCATAATTTTTAAGTAAATCAGTGATGTGTGTGGTGATATTGGGGAGAAATGATGTGACATTGGAAACAAAAGCTTCAAAAACCTTCTGCAGTGGAGGTTGCGTTGTGTCACGAGGCCAATTCTTGAATGATTTCGCTTCTTCTAAGTTAAGGAAGTGCCTGCCACCTAGGGATCCCTGTACGCTGAGCACAGTAACTAGTAAAAAACACTTAAAAAAACACCTTAATTAGAAATAAAGACAAATATAAAATCGGAACTTTTTTAAAATCTGACACGACTTGTTTCATTTGAAACATATTTTCAAAATTTTTAGAATAAATTTTTTTTATATAATCATTTTTAATTAGTTTGCTTCTTCCACAAGTGATGTAAAATCTCAAAACATATTTTATACCTGCACGATCCACATTTTATTGACCATTGGGATATTTTAAAAATTACACAAAAACTAATCTTCTTGTAATCACTTCTGTAGCTATTAAAATACTGATCATTTGTATTGAGCAACCTGCCGCTTTTGCCACTTCTTTTACACATTTCACTTTTAATCGCACACAAGATTATCTTGCATAATTTAGTCATTTGTAAGAATACTATGACAAGATGAAATTTCGAAAGTTGCTATGAATCGATTATAATAATAATAATCTATTTACATAAGTTTGTCATTCCGTTTGCAATACCCAGAAGCACGCGTCAGAGCCCCTTTAATCAGCATCAAAAACTAAGTTTATCTAGACATGTATGTCCGTATGTCAGCCGGTTAATGGCATTTTTACAGATCCGTAATTAAAATGGATAAAATTGGTCCAGAGCCACACCCCCAATCGGCAAAAATCTACTTATTTTCCATAAAAATTGACTTATGAACTAGTAGTAGTCGTTTCATTCATCGATGAGCCAAAAACTGCGTTTTAATACGAGGTGTGTTCAAAAAGTAACGAGAATTTTTAAATTTCGCGGGTTTGGAGAAAGAGTTTGGAGAGAGAGTTTTTTTTATTATGTTGGTACACATGCCCTTGAAGTACGATAAAATTTTCAGCAATATTCATTGTTTACTTTTTAAGTGGCAGCCGCTAACGTGAGACGTATTTTTCGAGCTCGGCGATTTTCGTTAGTGAAAAAAAATGGATCAAAGAACCTGCATTAAATTTTGCGTAAAAAATGAAATAAAGTGTAGTGAAGTTTGTAAAATATTAACAAAGGCATATGGTGAGTCTGCTATGAGTAAAGCAAGGATTTACGAGTGGTATAAGCGTTTCCAAGATGGCCGCGAAAACGTTGAAGATGACGAACGACCCGGACGCCCAACTGATGAAAACATGAAAAAAGTGAAAGAAATGGTTATGAACGATCACCGAATCACAATCAGAGAAGTCGCTGATGATGTTGGCATATCAGTTGGCTCATGCCATCAAATTTTTTCGGATGTTTTGGGTATGAAACGTGTGGCAGCAAAATTCGTTCCAAAATTGTTGAATTTCGAACAAAAACAGCGGCGAATGGAAGTTGCTCAGGAGTCGGTAAATGAAGTTAATAACGATGCAGAACTACTGACGAAACATGGGTTTACGGATATGATGTCGAAACTAAGGCTCAATCGTCCCAGTGGAGGCATTCTGGATCGCCAAGACCAAAAAAGGCTCGACAAGTGCGGTCAAATGTGAAGGTTATGCTCACTGTGTTCTTCGATTTTAATGGCATAGTGCATCATGAATTCTTGCCACAAGGTCAAACAATCAATAAGGAGTACTACCTACAAGTTCAACGCCGTTTGCGTGAAGCAATCCGAAAGAAACGCCCGGATTTGTGGCAAAACAATTCATGGCTTTTGCACCACGATAATGCACCTGCTCACACTTCATTGCTTGTTCGTGAATTCTTGGCCAAAAAGAAAACTCCATATTCGCCAGATATGGCTCCGTGTGACTTTTTTCTATTTCCAAAAATAAAGAGAACATTAAAAGGCCGTCGTTTTACAAGCATAGATGACATTAAAAGCGAATCGCTGAAAGAGCTAAAAGCTATTACAAAGATCGAGTTTCAAAAGTGTTTCGAGGATTGGAAAAAGCGTTGGCACAAGTGTATTATATCCGAGGCGGATTACTTTGAAGGGGACAAAATAGATATTGATGAATAAATAAATATTTTTTTCATAAAACAAAAATTCTCGTTATATTTTGAACACACCTCGTATATTTGGATTTTTTTTTTTTGTAAATTTTGTAAATTTCACATTGTGCGCCATGAATTAATTATTTATTTATTGTAAGAAATAACAAGAAAATGGAGAGTTTTCACATTTACAAAAAGCACTAATTTTATAATTTAACATAAATATTAAACGTAATAAAGTGTTATAAATTATATTTTAATAAAAATGTGTGTGTAAGCGAGTGTGTATCGCCCTCACTACATCACCAACTAATAATTATTTGAAAATCATTAAAAACAGTTGTTTTCCTTTCAATCATAAAAGCGTTAAGCTGGTACCACTGTGTCTCCTTAACACAAAATGTGTGCGTATGTGCATACACATACAATACGTAGGCTGTACATTTTCAGCAATAGTATATAACACAGGTGCAATGACACCGGCAAAAAAACGGCAAAGTATTGAAAAGTAAGTAAAAAGCGTGCTTGGAGCACGCATGCGTACTGCAATTGTTATTGCTTTGGATGTACATGACGATAAAATATAAACAAATGTAAACGTAGTAAATATAAATAACAAGTGTTTGTTGGCCAATATAAACGAATAAACATGAATGAGTTGAGCCAAGAGAAACGCCAGCAGGATAAGGATGTTGTTTTTTTTTTTTTTTTGGAGAAAAGAGTGTATTGTACAGTTATAAGAGAGTCGTCGAGTAAAGTAGATAAAGAGATTTTGTCTTTCCATTGAGGCTACATGGATATTAATGAACATTTGAATCCAACGTTTAGTCGTGTAACAGTTGCCAAGAGTTTAAAACGTTTCCAGAATGAAATCAAACAAAATGATTTCCATTTTTTTATGTATGCAAAGAAGAAGACTACAAAGCCTAGAAGTTTTTGCATAAAAAAAAAAAATTTTTTAGCCAACTAAGTCAAGTGTGTATTTAGTGGTAAAAGAAAGAAAACTTGCAATGAAAAAAAAACAACATAATTTCCAATACATTGCCATCAATCAAAAATAATAAAGAAAATTGTTACAAATTGTTGTAATGACAACAAATCCAAGTCCATGAAATTATTTAATGAAAAAATTTAATGAAATTGTGCTGAGTTTAGAAGCAAGGTTAAACATAGCATGTCAAAAAAAGTGTATGTATCTAATATATAAACGTGCTTGTTGTTGTTGTTGTTGTTGCGCCAAAGCCATGGCTGGCTTTTCTTCAAGACGCATCAATCATAATTAAATAATAAAAAAAAATATATGTGAATTGACGGCTGACCTGGGCCAATTAAATGCAAGTACGTACGTACCTAATAAAAACACAAGCATTCATGCTGAATACTTGTAAATGAAGAAGGAAAACATGTACGTATACACATGCTCGTATAACATGTTGTTGAAGTTAAGAGCTCACAAGAAGTAAGCAGTTAGAGTGTGTGTGTGTGTGTGTGTGCGTGTATACATCAAAAGGTATAAATTGTGTATACCACACACATAATATGGACACAAAGGCAAACAAAAATACAAGCATACAAAATATAAATTGCTTTTGCACACACACACACACGCGCACGCACACAAACAGTTATCATGCCTGCAGTCGTGCTGTGCCCAACCATTGTAAATGTCTCTGCTCTTTATATTATTATGTGTAATAAAAACAACAATAAAAACAAAAACATAAACAAAAAAGAGAAAATATTTTGGTATTAGTTTCTCTTGGTATAAATTTTGTATAACAAACCCTGCCCTACACTGCGTATGAATGAATTATTCCCTTTCATTTGTACGTACATACATACATACATGCATACATAAAATTTCATGACATTGAAAGCATGCATGCGCTTCCATAGTCTTGTTATGTTTTCGTGTCTTTTTCTATTATTTCACTTATCCTCCACTTTAAAGATTTAGCTTTTAGTTTATTCACAGAATCTTTAAAATGTTTTTTTTTTTGCTTTTATTAAACTTTTAATGCATTGTTCACTCTGTTCTATTTGTCATCTGTTTCTATGACACCAACTATTGTTTTAAGGCAACATTTTTTTTTTTTTTTGTAAGAATATTACATGCCGTCAGATACTTGACGTTTACGACAAGTCGTTGTTTATCGGATGGTGTAAAATGAACATTTTTTAGGAGAACCTATTAACGTAAGCCCTTAAAATGTCAAAACAAAACAAATTATTATCATTGGCTCAGTCCGATTATATAATACTCTACACAATGCAGCCTTTCTTGATGCATTAAAATATTTCTTAAATTTCTGTTTTGGGAAATAACTGCCTTTTCAAAATATTATTGTGTCAGTCTATCCATAACATTTCGTTTACACACAGCTACAGGTGGCTTTAAATATATTAATGAGAAATTTGATACAACGTCTTATTTTAAGCGAGAATAGAACCATAGACCCTCTACACCCTTTATTTTGAAAGAATCCTGAAAAATCCTATGAAAAAATTTCACAAATCTTAATATATTTATACATTCAACAATATACATATGCTCAAATTTTATACAGTTAGCTACGTAAAATGGGCAAAATCGGTTGATAGCCACGCCCACAATCGACAAAAATCTATATATTTGCTATGAAAATTGAGCTATAAACTTGAATGCACATCTATAAACAATTCGTTCATCGATATGCCAAAAATGGGCATGGTCGGATAATGGACACGCCCACAATCGTCAAAAATCTGTATATCTAGTACAAAAATTGAAACATGAACTTGAAATTTGGTGCATATATTTATAGTTATCTCCTTCATCGATGTGCCAAAAATGGGCATGGTCGATAGACACGCCCACAATTTACAAAAACTCATATTCACCATAAAACTAGACTTGCAAACTGTTACGTAATAAATACCCTATTAGAGGGCGTAATATATATATATTTACCACACCCACTTACGATTTGCTTTAAGCCACATTTAGTTTTCTTATTTACTTTATTTGATTTTAAAATTGTTAATATATATTTAATAGAAATATTTCGTGTATGCTCTTATACCCCAGCGATATATTAAAGTACACGTATTTTATGGTAATTGGTTAGTTCTTAATATGTGAAGGAAAAATTTTTGTACCAACAGCGCAGAACTAATTGTGCTTTAGTTTTACGCTTTAACACCGAAGGCCATCAGAGACTCAAGATCGTAAAGATACTGAAATGTATACAATGCCAAGTACAAGCGGTGTCCTCATACAATTGTTAAATAATTCAAGCGTGAACTTTCTTAGGTCGAAACCCGTTATTCATATTGAGTGGTTATAAAAGAAAAAAACCATGAACTTTCCTTAATCATATTTAAAACATATTGTAAATATTAGGTGTCTTTACAGAAAGCACAAGAATAATTTTTTAAAATCAACTTCTACAGCCCCATTACTATATAATTGATTAGTTTGTCTAACATTCGTTTTGTAATTTTTCATAATATTTGCTTTTAAATAATTTACAACATTTTTAATTAAGTAAATCGTTAATTACAAGAGTTTTTAACTTGTTTTCTGGTATGCATCACTTTTACTACTTTTTTTTGAATTCAAATTATTATTTTAAACCATAGGTTTGTTCCTTCCAGCCTATTTTGCTCTTTAACTTGTTCTAGAAGGAAACGCTACACGTTTCGATATTTTGCCAGTCTTTTCCAGTTTTTTATACCATCTTTGCAGGGTGTCTTTACCTAAATTCAGTTCCCACCCAAACACCATCAGCATTTTCGTTTATACGACCAACATGACCTAGTTAGTCATCGTAAACTTTGAATTTTCATGTGACGAATTATATCATTATTGGCGTAAAGATCGTACAACTCATGATTCTGATTCTGAATCGGAACTAATAGTGTAAGCGTAGTACAGGCATTGCAAAAGTTCTAAGCGTGTCGGAGTGTATGGTAGACCTTTGAACCATCTCAGCCATTTTTATGAAGTATACAATATTTGGCCTAAATCAATTGTCCAAACATTTTTAAAGCTCAACAGGAGGTGTTGGAAATCCTAAAGTCAGCATCGAATAATGCCATATATGTATAAACGAAGGGGAAAACCCTTTATGGGTACCATAAGGTTAGATGGTCGCAACCTCGTGGTTATGTGGGAGTCATCGGCTTTCCGACATACCCACTAAAAAACCCACTTCGCACACTACTACCCTCCTTGCGGAACCACCATACAGTATTACTTCGCAAGAAGGGAGAGGGAACCAGCCCTGGTACTCAGATGTATATCAAATAAGACACAGCCTGGCGCCCTTATTAGGGCCCAGGTACGCCTCCCTCCTTTTCTGTTGATGATGACTCTGCCAGCAAAATTGCTAATAATGACCCAATTTTGAGGAGATTGTAATATTATATTAATAATGTTAGAAGGCAAAAAATTTTCGCCTACCATGCTCTCAACCTCGGATCGTCCTCTGGCAAATCTTGGGCAGATAAAAAACACATGCTCGGCGTCATCCGCAGTCTGAAGCGATGCAGATATGCCTTCAAACACCCATGCGCACTCAATAATTGCCTAAGGTAGAAATCTACCTCGCCGTGGCTCCTATTCAGCCAAGGCTCAAGCTGCTTTATTAGCCTATGTGTCCAACGCCCTTTAACAGACGTTGTCCATTTGATTTGCCATTCCATGATGGTAACCTGTCTAGCCGAGCCCAAAGCTGATCTACGACCCGCGCGGGAGAAGTGCCGTATTTGCTTATTGTCTTTAATGAGCAGAGTTATCGGAATCATACCTGCAATAACGCATGCCGCATCATCAGACACCCTGCGGAAGGCGCAACATACTCTCAGGCACGCCAGTCTATAGACTGGTTCAATCAGCCTTCTGTACGATTTAAATTTTATGGCACCAGCCCGTACGCTTGCTGCATATAGCACAATGCCCTTTACCACCTCCGACAGGACCCTCCCTTTTAAGCTGTGTAGGGCCATTCGTATTGGGCATAGTTCTTGCTAACGACGTGAAAACTTTGCCTGCCTTTTCTTGCACATACTTTAGGTGGTTTTTAAATGAGAATCTGTCATCAATCATCACCCCGAGGTAGCGTACATGCCTAACGGACTCGATTCTCTCTGGTTTCCTACCCATATAGTAGCAGTTTCTATTTTTTTTCGGCTGGAGATTAACACTGCCTCAGTCTTATGATTGGCTGGGCTATCCTAACGGACTCGTTAGCAACTCTTTCAATCTCGCTGATGTGCTTACCTACTACTACAAGGGCAACATCATCCGCAAAGCCAATGATTTTTACGGTACCAGGAAAACCGAGTTGCATTATACCGTCATATATGACGTTCCAAAGCAGAGGTCCCAGAACGGATCCTTGCGGCACGCCACCAATTATTTGACACAACGCTCTTCCCTCAGATGTATCATAGATTAAAAGCTTATGACTTAGGTAACTATCCACTAAGGCAAGCAAGTAAGGGGATACATTGAACCTACGGAGGACGTCCTGAATTGCAAGCCATTTTGCCGTGTTAAATGCATTTTTGACATCCAGCGTGACTACGAGGCAGTATTTCTTAGTGCCATTTTTCCATCTGCGGCCTTCTATAGCATTAGCCGCCACACTGATGACACAGTCGATTGCATCTACTGTGGATTGTCGCTTCCTGAAGCCAAATTGGTTGTTTGAGATACCACCTAAAAGTTCAATCTCAGATTCAAACCTAGTTTTTATTATTTTCTCTAGAAGCTTCCCAGCTGCATCAATCATACAAATAGGCCTGTTGGATCTGCCGTTGGATCTGAACCAGGGTTTGCCCTCTTCGGAAGCAGAGCAAGTTTTTGCACTTTCCATATCGAAGGAAAGACCCCTGTTTGAAAGCAGGTGTTAAAAACCTGTATGAAAACGTGTGGTACACTTTGGACGGCTATTTTTAGGATCCTATTGGAGATTCCGTCAGGTCCAGGGGCTTTTGCTAAACCAAAGGATTCTACCGCGGCCAGAATTTCATTTTCGGTGATCACATCGGAGACCAGCATAGCTGGGGAATATGTCTGTGCCTCGATCCTTGTATTTTGCTGAGGAAAGAGAGTTTCAACAAAGGATTATCGGATCAGAAGGCGGGGGCTCTGAGAAACATTTTAGCCTTTTTAGAACCAATTTGTATTTTGTACCCCACGGATTCTGATTTAGGTCCTCAAGCAACTTGCTAAAACACTTTCGCTTACTTTTTTTTGTATAGCATCTTTCAACAACTTCTTGCTCCTGTTAAGATTTAACCTATGTTGTTCATTAATGTCGAGCCCTCTAGTTCGAATAAACAACCGTCTCATCCGAATGCACTCAGCCTTTAGGCAGGAAATTTCGTTGTTCCACCAGTATACTGGTCTATGCCTACTAGTGTCACGTTTCCTGCACATAGACACATCGCACGCCTCAGTTAAGTGACGAATAAGTTGCCCTGCCATTTCCTCTGCGTTTCCGCTCCATATATGTGTGTCCGTCTGTCCGTGCAAATGTGTTCTATAATAATCGCATTCCTGCTTGCAAAAATTTAGATATCGATTCAAAACTTGGCAGAAGTGTTGATGTAAGAATTATGTAGATTGATATTGAAATTGGACAAAATCGGTGAAACGATTCGTCCACACTGCAACTGAAGGAACATTTTTTTAAGTCAATTATCCGCCTCATTTATAAAGTACACAAGATATATGCATATGTATAGTTCTCGGGAAGCTGTGGTGCCAAATACAGCTCTTTTCATTTCATTTAATTTCCCTGAAGGGTAACGCGTACTAAACGTGTCAGATTTGTAACTTAATAAAAAGACTGCAAAGTATGTGATTGTGCTGTAAGAAAGTTTAGCAAGTGACACTTTTCCGTTGAATGCATAATAATAATGCAAATGCACTCAAAGGAATATATATCATAGAATCTGGGTCAAACCAAAACGTTTTACTCGAATATTACATTTCGGTTGTATTTTTTGTATGACTTTCGCAGAAGGATGACGACAATAATAAAAATAATTGAACACAATGGAATGTTTACAATCTTTTAATGGCTTCTTGGCATAACCAAATTTCCCCCGTTTTTCAGATAAAGACAATAACAAAAATGACAAAAGCATTGACGTTGTACAAAACCTTAAGTGCCTTTGCAATTATTTTAATAGATTATCAGTAAATCAATACATGTAAATGACAGTGTTTATAATAGTGTGATAGTTAGCAAGGTGAAGCATTTTGCTTGCAACTGATATATGAAATGAATATTTTCACCTGCTATAGTAGTACATGTTACTACTTAACTATAAATTCCGTCTATGACAAGAATATTTCAATTTCAATTGTTATACTGATTTCAGCCAATTCCGTGCACAGTACTCCAAGAACCCAACAATCATTTAAACAAACATTGTTACACAAAATGCAGACATTGTACGTTCACTAGAGTTTGCATGAACAAAAGACAGTCATTTTGAATTTATTGTCAGTCAAAATGTGTGTACCCATAATAATTTATGTGCATTGCAATCTAAAAAAACATAAACATAAAAATTACGACTTTAGTTTAGATATGACATGAACATCAACTAAATTGGATATAAAATGCGATATTGCATCAAACGCTATATTGTGTACAATCATACTTTATGTAATAAGATTAGACGTTCTGTGTGTGTTGTGTGTGTTGTGTGTGCTTGGCATATTGTAATGACACACATACGGTTATTTCATGCTGTTCTTATGGTTTTTTTTTTATCTATAACACATGCACCAGTTATCAAGACTTGTAGTTATCGATAGCGGTGAAAAATTTGTTAGTGAAACGGTTTATGTACCTCTTTTATATATATAAATTAGGAAATGTGGGATAAAATGCCACGCCCACAACGTTTAACTGCGACATTAAAACATATATTTACATTGAATTGTACTATGGATGTATCAAAAATGGGCGCAATCGGTCCACAATTGAAGGAAAACCTTTTTGTATAGAAAAATTCTTAACCAAGGTACCTACCACGCCCCCTTTTTCAGATATATATTTACAATATACGGTACATATGTGGCCAAAGATGGTGTTCAGTATTAAAGGAGGTTCTAAGACCGTGGTTTAGAAAATACTGGTGTAGGAAATATGCTAATCATGCTTTATGATTTACAACACCTCAAAGAAAGCTTCCATGTCAGCATTTCCCGCAATTAAGCGCAATATTTTTAAAAATACTTATTTTTAGTTATAGAATGGCATTTAAAAATATGTCAAGTTTATTATTGTGGACCACAAAATAGGTGAAATACCTGAATTGGTTCTTGGTTACAATTATATAGTGACACTTACAAACCAAGTGAGAATTATATGGCAATGGAGAAATTGAAAACAATCATGAGATATTATTACAAATAATTGTACTTAATGGATGACTCATGTAAGCGCTCTTTTTTGCAGCATTAAGTGCATTCATCGATAAACTGAAGATAGTTTCTATTGAATATAAAAGAAGAAGATCATGAACTGGGTGTCACGGTCACAGCAACAGCGATAGCATGACAAGAGACGGCGAAATACCAGCAATTTTTAATCCTAAAACACATCGTGTACGGACGCCATCTGTTGTGGTGACCGGAGATTCTCCAAACGGCCCTTATGGCGGCGGTGGCTTTACAAACATATTAAACACTAGCAATCCACAAATAACCCACCAAGACTCGGTAACGTCGAGTCAACAAGATTCTAATGAAGTCATTACAATACATCCTGATGTTACCACCTGCCCAACAGCTGCACAAGCGGCAGTTGCAGCGGCTCGTGCAACGGCCAGCGGCAATAAGCAGGCTACAGATGGTGGTGATACGCCCATAAATGAAACCGGCCTAGACGATGTAGCAACGGGTGCACGTTTTCCACGCTTCAAAGCAGTCAAAGAAACGTGCTGTTCGGACTTGGCTCAGAAAATGTATTTTGGGGTTTGCGTTACAATACTGGTGACGGCCTCTTGGGTGGGAGCCACTCATTGCATCAAGTTTTTATATCTAAATCGCAATAATTACATGTCATCAGCATTCGATGATGTCGATGCTGCCACACCGGATATAGCCGATTACATAGGCGTCGTTGATATAGATGTTGATCATGTGAACCCTCTAATGCCCATAAATGATAACTCACTGGGTGTGGGTGATGATGTAGACGATGCCACCAAAATATTTCATATACCAGAACCATCATCAATGCAGTCGCATATATTCAATGCACCGTTTTTTGCCGCCTGGTTTTTTACCAACTTTTCCTTTTTATTCTTTCCCATTTATGTACTGGGTCGGGTGTCACTTAGAAAATGTGACAAGCCAAGCGAAATATTGGGGAATGTGCTGCGTGGATTTCGTGATCGCGGTTTTACTGTGGGTTAGTAAAGTAAACAAAATGAAAGGGAAGCAAACTTGAACGTTTCTTACGTTTTTAACGTTTTTATTACAGGCCGCTTTCTTAATCGTTGCCTATCATTTTGTATATTATGGTTGTTAACAACATATTTGTATACACTGTCACTGCGTGTTTTATTTGCTACCGATGCTATGGCTCTATTTGCCACCAATGTAGCTTGTGTCTATTTATTGTCATGGGTAATATTACACGAACAGTTCGTTGGCGTACGGGTAAGGAATACATTCTATATGGAAAGCTTTGTTTTTTGCTTAATTTGCTTAAGTTTATATATTCTAGATTGTAGCAGTTATCTTGTGTGATACGGGTATTGCTCTGTTGGCTTACATGGATGGTATTACGGAAAGTCCAACATTAAGTGGCGTTGTATTAGCAACGCTGGCAGCCGCTTTTTATGCCGTGTTTCGGGTATGTTTCGAAAGAAGAATTAGCAACAGAATCCTTGCTATCTGAAACGCCCACTTTCACTTATGACTTTTGTAGCGTACTTGAAGATTCATTCCTACTTGACATAAAATATTTTCTTCCAATAATTTCACCAAGATAATCATCATCATCCGTTTATTTTAATTAGTTTACCCAGCAATGGGATTTCGCTCTTACAACTGTTAATTTGTTAAAAAAAAAAAAGCGGCCGCATTGCATGTGTAGACTTAATGTAAAAATTACTGGTTGAACACTTGCCGTAATTCTGTTTTTGTTTGCTAAATGTTTCATTTATAATATGAAAGGTAATGTTTCGCAAAGTGATGGGCGATCCACCGATTGGACAAATTGCTTTCACCTTCACCGCATTGGGATTTTTAAATGCGTTACTCATGTGGCCAGTGTGTGTGGCTTTATATTTGACGGGCACCGAATCGATGCCAACCGACCGTATGCCATGGATAATATTGCTGATTGCTAGCGTTTTATTATTGAGTAAGTTGGAGTGTGTACGAGTGTGTGTTAAAGTGTATTAGCATGTTGATATTAAACTATAAATAAAATATATTTTCATACCCACCATCATATGTGCATGGGACTATAAATCACGTTGTCAAAACGTTTCTTTACAAAGAATATATATTTTTTTATATCAGCATCGAATACTGAATCAAACTATGTCTGTCTGTTGGTCTGTCCGGTGCATGTGTTCTGCGGTAATCACTCTCCTGCAAGTGTGGCAAAAGTGGCAAAAGTGGCAAAAGTGTTGACAATTTATTAAAACATCACTTACAACAGAAGATGTATTGACATTTATACTTCTCGGCAAGCTATCGAGCATCGATTGTGGGTATTCAAAATTTGGCCTCAGTCAAATGTGGTCGCTTTACTTGTTATTTCTTTAATTTGCAGTTTTTCACATTTTAATGCAATTCAGTTCGGCCGTTACGTACAATATGTTTGTCACATTGGGTCTTATAACAGCAGTGCCAGTTTCGGGAGGTTAGTGCGTATTAGATTATGTGTTAAAGTTCCTATTGAACGTTACTTTAATTTTTTGGATTTTGTTAGCGCATTTAAATTTACACTTTTTCACTTGTTCTTCTTATATTAACAGCCCTGGACGTGGTGTTGTATGGTGCCACATTTGCTGGAATGAAACTGGCCGGCGTTATATTGATAGCGGTGGGCTTCTTTTTGGTTATGTTTCCCGAGAATTGGCCCGACTATATAACCCGTTTGTTAAGGTAAATTTCAAGGCCTCTTCAATTTATTTTCAATTCAATTTTAAAGTATTTTTAATGCTAAAAGATTTCATTTCGTTTAGATTAATTTCACACAACAAAAAAAAAAATCGTTTCATATTAAACAGTAAATTTAATAATAATTTTCTTTTTGTCATTTCTATAATTTATCTTTATTCTTGTATTCTCGTTTTTTTGTAATTGTTGTTGTTGTTTTTTTTTTTTTTTTTTTAATATTTTAAATAAATCATATTTTGTGGTAAATAAACTGAAATCCTTTCAGAAAAAGTGGTCGTGCTATTCTGCGTTACCAATGTTGTTGTGAATTAGCTGAAATTCATTATAATCATCCGGTAGGCCGTCGATGTTTTAGTAATAAATTTGTGTAACAACAACTCTTACTTTGGCTTCACAAACACACTAGTTTTAAAATATAAAAAACCATAATATGTTACATCGCAAAAAAAAAACCAAAAAAAAAAATAATAATAATAAAAGTATAAGGTTTTCATTTAAAAGTAGCAAAGAGTTACAAAACAAAAGCGCTTCTTATACCTACACTGAATACCTGAATCTTGAATATCTTTCTGATTCTGTCATCTTTGATCTCAAAAATTACCACTTTATCTTGGTTTCTTGCTGTCTTCCCTTCTTAACCTTCATTTTGCGATTGTGTGGCTTTCACAATGTTTTTTGCTCAAATTTATTAATGTTGTGCCCAAACAAGTAAATATTTAATAAAAATGCAGTTGTTTGCAAGTGTAGACTCAATGTAGTTCTCCCGTAATCGTTGTGGTTGTTAACGCTCCTCAAAATAGAATAACTATCAACAGTTTATAAGAAAACGATCATTATTATATTCATCTCTGAACCGTATTAAGCATTTCCTATATAACGCACATTGTCCATCCATCTGTCCTCTTAAAAAGTTTGCATTCAACCTACACGTCGCATATTTTCACTTCAAGACGATTTTTAATAAAAAGTGAAGCAAGTTACATGATGCTGCTGATCTAAATTTGCAATTTTTAATAAATTTTCAAAACAAATTATTCTCAAACACCCCCTTTTTCATGAATTTAATCTCCAAGTTTCTAATACAGAAAGTTGTACGTTTGATTCACGCTGCTCGGTTCATGCATTTTGTATAATTACATGCTCTCCAGAGATGAATATTTATAATTCGGTTAAAACCGAACACTATATATTTCCAGCTGTAGTTTTAAATTTAAAGATGGCTAATAAAAATGTTTCACAATTTCTTTCGATTTCCAATTAAACGGAATCCCAATTGAATTGCTAGTTATTTATTGGAAATCGTTCTTTTCAGTTCTGTAAATCTATTAAATTATATTTCATTTTCCTTTTCAATTATTTTAAATTTGTGGCAAGCACTCTTTGCTTTACGTGATAGAAGCACCCAGAAATTAAGCATGCCCGTGAATTTATTATTTGTTTAAATTAAATTCATTTAATATTTAATATGAAAATCAGTTGGAAAAAAGGCAGATAATGGAAAATAAACTTAGATATGTTAGGTGCGTTTTTTCCCTTTGTATCATCATTACTAGACACTCTTACAGAGTGGTTTCAAGGATTGTTTACTACTCCAACACACAATTTCAATTTTCACTTTCATACCGCCGTCACAATCTTTTAGTTTATGCAGTATATTGAAGAAACTTTTAATGGGTTGGATTATATCTATACTATTGTGATGAAGCCCT
Organism: Crataerina pallida; assembly: GCA_949710015.1. Classification (NCBI taxonomy): domain Eukaryota; kingdom Metazoa; phylum Arthropoda; class Insecta; order Diptera; family Hippoboscidae; genus Crataerina; species Crataerina pallida. Next base: position 3,763,509 of record OX453290.1, read on the forward strand.
TCAAGCCAACACATCGAATCTTATGGTGTCAATACATGATCAATAATCTTACAAACTACTTTCGAAATCCTAAGATCGCGACTGGTTTCAGCTAGTGGATCGCTAGAATAATGAAAGTCGTTTAGAATGTTAGCTTTGTCGAAGTACTTCTAGGATAACAGTTCTGTACCTTATCTCAAGTAGTACACTTCTTCCATAACGAAGATAACGAAGAATAAAAAAATGATTTTTTTTTAATTAATAACTAATCAAAGACTATAGCCTTTGACTTTGCAGAAGATATGATTGGCTCAAATCTGGAATACATTTTTTGTTTAGATGTTGATGGTAGATTTGTTTCTCTATATTATAGATTAGTTTTCGAGAAATGAAATTTTGAGTCAATACAGTTCGTTACTTAATATAACAATTGTGCCAACTAATAATTCTTTGCAAACTTTTTACTTTTTTACTAACAAAGAATAGTTTCAATTTAACATTTGATGAAAATATTTTAGAAATCGATTTTTCAATAGAAGCTGAAATTTCTTTACAAAAGTTTAATATATAATTTTGCATCACAACTCAAGTGCCTCTTTTTCTGAATTAAATTTACATAAATCAACTTAAATATAAAAAAAAAATATTATAAAAAATAATTTATTTTTCATTTTGCATGTTTAACAAAAAAAGAAAAAAAAATATTGATTCAAAGCGTTAACAAATAATGAAACAATTTAAAATGAATATATAATCAATATTCTCCTTCTTCTTTTCCTTCTAATTCATCTCTTGAAAATTTTTAATAACAACAACTACAACGATAACAACAACGCGTATAAACCAACAAACAAACAAATAAAAAAATAACAAAAAAAAAAAAATCCGATCATATGTTAAATACTTCCAGAAATATCATCTTGTTGGGTCACAATGCGAGGTGAGTTTTACGTACAATAGCACATAACAACAACAATAATAATAATAATAATAATAATATTAAAAATACAATTAACCAATGAAAGAATCGTATTACAAAAAAAAATCAGGCTGCTTGCACAACTATCCCATATCCAAGTTGACTTTTGAGGTAGCCAAAATAATGTTGAAAATAATTAACTCACTTCAGTAGTCATTTATAATTCAAAATGAACACAAATAAAGATTAAAAACAAATCCAAGAAGTAATCAATTGTAGTTTAGAAGAGGTCGATTGTACTTCATAAGTATTCAGAAGTAGTGAATTGTACTTCAGATGTAGTCAAATGTACACCACAAGTGGTCAATTATACTATACATCAGAAACTGACATTTATTACATACTTGTAGTAATTTTCTTACAAATAATCTGGAGTACAATTTAATTACAATTTGTACGTTAAGTTAACTTGGAAATGACTCATTTTGTTCGAAATTATTTATTATACCCTCCACATAAGATGGCGGGCGGTAAACTAAGTTTGTCAATACATTTGCAACACCGTGGCAGGAGGTGTCAAAGACCCTGCAGAGTATATATATTTTTGGATATTTAAAATGGGCAAAAGCTGTCCATAACCACGCCCCCAATTGACAAATTCTATTTTTATGCCACAACAATTGCGGTAGGCAGTTGGAATTTGTTATAAATATTTAAGCCGCAACCATCTCTGTGTCAATAGGCGTGGTCGGATAACTTACACGCCCACAATCGAAAAACATTTATATATCTGCCATCAAAATTAACCTATAAACTTTACATTAGGTATGTCCCATTCATCTATGTGCCAAAATTGGACGCGGTGGGATAACAATCGTGCCTACAATGTCACTGATATGTAATACATATGTACAATAATCATAAACTTGCCACACCCCCATTATGTATAAAAAGGTGGAGGGTATTTAATATTTGGCCTAAGCCAAACTTAGTTTTTCTACTTTTTTATTTTATTTCAGTTTCTTACGTAAACCACAAAATCGTTCAAGTTAGGTTTTAAAATAAATTTAAATGATTTGTTTGGTTTTTTTTTTTTTTTTTTTAATTAAAAAAGTTACTAAAATAGTGGTTTGAGAAAGGTCGCAAAAGAGTGTCATTGTTGTTATTGCAAGAAAGAAACAAACAAACAAAAAAAAAGAAGTAAAAATTACAGAAATTGGTTGTAATTTGTAAGAATCGTCGTCTTCTTCTTCTTCTTCTTTTTCTTATTCTTATTTTTTTTATCTCATTACAATTTCTGTTGACACTTTTCAAGCAATACTTCACGTGTTTGTTGCTGTTATTTCGTTCATACGCCTACGTATGCGTAACATACAAATTTTTTTTAAATTATATTTTATACTTGTGTGTGCTTTACTCCGTGTGTGTGTGTGTGTGTTTTTGTGTGTATGTATGTTGTTATGTGAATGTTTCTATATGCGCGCTGTGCCTTTATTGTTGTTGTGCATCCGTTGTTGTTTGTGATTTCCAAATCAATCCAATCAAAACAATTTTTTTCTATCATCTCTCACCTCCAAACTCTCCCTTAATGGATAATGGAAGATTTAAAGACTACACTACTGCAACAACAACAACTACTACTACTACTCCCATCCCCTCTATTGCTGGTATTTACATTAACAATTTAATATTAAACAATAATAATAATTTTCAATTTTTCATCGCACAATAACGAAATAGTTGTTTGAATAGTTTTAAATTAATCCATAATTCTATTGAGCGCTAGTATATGCTTTATACATATATATGCTAAATGCTTAATTAGCAAGCTACTGACCGCTTAATTAGCTGTAAAAATCATGTCGTGAATGAATGAGTGAATGCAGGTAAGTTTATTGTTCAGCAAATTGTTAACTACTCGTTGAACAACTTGGTTTTTACATTGATGGCTGCTAACCCTCAAAAAAAAACTTCATCCTCGCACATACGTAAAAACTAAGTTGCTCTTACCCACTTTATACATATACTTTTATAATTATCCTGTCACCTGTAACTTATTGCTAGTTGAACCAATCACTTATGCTTCGATGTAACTTCCTGTTGCTTTTTGTGCAATATTTTCGTTAACTATTTATTATAACTTCTAATGACACTCTAAATAGAACTAACTATACCTGGGAATTTCTTTTTGCAAAATGTACTTTAATATTTTTAATTAATTTATAAGTTTTCTTTATTTTGTATTTTTTAAGCCTCATTAAAAAGATATTAAATTATTCAGTCTTTTGGTAAACGTTTCAAGTAAAACAAAGTCTTCGACTGTGTATGAGAAGGAAAAACTTTAATTAATTAAATTGAATTGAATTTAATTTCGCCTCAGTATGCATAATAACCTACACCAAACATTAAACACATGCCTACACTCTTATTCCACCATTCTTTGTACCGCCTATACCACCAAAATACCAATCAATTGATTTTCTTCATCATACAGTCGCCCTGCATTCTATAGACGTGATGTAGTAGTTGCTTCTCCACAATCGAGGTAAGCCCCATTAAAATATTCTTCATATGACAAAATGTGTTTTCACAACTCTTCAGAAAAAAATTTACATTAAACATAAAAAATTTCCTCCAATTTCTGCTTTAAAGAAAATACTAGCTAAAAATCTTCCCAAAAAAAGACCTTCACCTCTATTTTCGGAGTCATTTGTATAAATATTTTAGAGAATACGAAATAATACGACAAGGTAAGCACTAAACTTTTATTTTTATATCTTTTTATATTTTGAAAAATTACGTTACCTTACAATCCTCCATTATTCTGGAGGATTATTCTAAATGTTAGGGCTTTCAATAAGTTTTAAGTAGAAAACAGATTTTAACTCGAATAAAATATGAAAATAAAAAACAACCAAATCTGTTTCGATTTTGTTGGAAAGTGAATAGAGTTCCTCTTTGGGCTTGTACACAAATTTACATGGACAGACGGACGTACATGTTAAAATTGATTCTGATCTGATTCTATATCGATCGATTTGGTTGAAATCTAATCATTTCTGGATAAAACATGATTCACTTTAACTCTTTAACTATTTACGATATGTATGAAAAGTTTTTCTACAATATTATTCAGTAGTTTTTATTACCTCTTTATAAATCGATTTGTATTCGTAGATATGATGGTTGAATTGATGTTTTCGCTAACAGTACATTTGCAGCTATCTCTTTTATGCTCTTTTCTTTAGCTTTCTGAACTCTTCTATCTGAACTTGTGTAGTTTAATACGTAAATAGTGTAAAATGCTTTTTGGGCACATTGTATTTTTGTAAACTTGTCATTGTGCGCTTTTCACCTTATAACTCAAATTACTTCATATCTAATGAGACCTCAGCTATATTCTCATGTATCAAACTTTTTACTTCCAACCTATTCACCTATTTCTTTAACAGACTCAAGAACATTAAATATTTATTAGAATGATTATTATACGTGTACGAAATAGTATTGAAAATTATGCTTCAAAAATTGCTAAAATAGATTTAAGATACATTTTGATGCATTTATTTATTTTAGCAATTATCAAAGATAGAAATTTGCTAAATAAATTGATTAGTACGCGAATCTTTACAAAAGAAATTAAAAATGTTTAATCGTTGTTCCCAATTCTTTATTAACGTTTTCTTTTTCTTTTTTTTTTTTTTTTTGTAAATATTTTCACTTCAAAAAATATACAAATAAATGTTTTGTGAGAGCAGATGGGGCCGAGGTCCTCGGCAAGGTGCGTTAGCCGGCCAACATGCCACAATCATCGATTATCGGACGGGTTATATAAGGTCCCATCTACGGTCACCCTCTGGCCGTGTGAGATGACTGACTTATCGCCAACACATTTTCTTCAAAATAATCGCGGCAATAAATACAGACACCAACAACAACAACAACATTTATTACGCCATCAACATTCGACGCAATCATTATCAACCTTGGCTCCACAATATGCTGGCACCAGTAAGGATGCTAGGACCCGTGCGCCTGACCCAACAACAAGTAGTGGCCGTTTATTTTCATATTTTGGTAGCGATCACGATCATGAGCGTAAAAAGTCGGAAACCTCCTTCTTCAATTTGGGCTTTCGCCGCAAATCAACTGTGGTCTATTATGCAGCCACCGATTAAAGACGCATGCTCACCGAGTTTGTGTTTTTCAATTATAATCGATATTATTGTTGTATTAAATGTTAATCAAGTGTCATTTACCATTAACATAATAGATATGTGAAAGCAATTGTATAATTAATGCTCAATTACAAACAATAACGAAGAACATGATAAAAAATGAAATTTTAGAATTTGAAAATTTGAATAGATGTACTTTTTACCTCCTCCCTCAACAGCTATAGCACCAAATTTTCATATATATATATATATATGTATATATAGAACACCAAAGTTTCTATACAAACAATTAACACTTATTATATAATAGTATGTAATAATAGTAAACTTGTATAAATATAATATTTCGCATTATGTACAAATTCTTCTTCATATTTCAAGTTTATCGATATTATTTAACAACATTCCAATGAGATCCAAAATTCGAAGAAGGCGTTGGAAAGATATTATCCTGAATGAGAATCTAATACTAAGCCGCTAATTTTTGCCGCATAAATGGATGACCTAATTATATATATGACTAACAAATTTGAAGGTGTGGCTGCTGGCCGATTTTGTTAAGTTAACTAGCAATGTATCTAAGAATTTCAATATTTAACTTTTTGCTACCGTCGCACGGTCATATGAACATTATTTAATCGGTTGAGGTTTTAATACTTAAGAAGATATACTCGTATATACTGTGTAAGGTCTCCACAATCTATAAGACATCTCGAAGCATTTCATACATGTATGTCAAGGCTCCGGCTGCCAAGATGCCCAATTGCACCTCGCCTTCATACTTTGCTGTCTAGTTTTTACAGTCGTTCATTCTTCTAACGTTAGAATAATAGAATGCACGCTGTTCTATTTCGTGTTCTCAGCCTTGCTAGGCTTGATGCAACTCTTTATCTACTGAAATCTTTATTTTTATTATCAACAATTAATGAACAAGTTGTTCTCTTCATATGTAATATTAAGTGGTTTTAAAAACATAATTGCATTTATGTGTTAAATATTAAATACAATAATAATTAAAATCGTTCGTGTACATTATCAATAAAAACTGTCAACAACATAATTTGTTATATGTTATCTTCAAACAATGTATGTATTACTTGTTAAACGGTTAACCAATGAAATAACAAGAATCGGCGTTGATCCATCTTATCTATGGCAATATAATGAAGAGGAATTCAATTGTTTTATGGGCCTGTATTCGCATCATACGATCAATGTTTTCATTTTAGACGAAATATATTTGTATTCCTTCTAATTAATTAAATATTTTATTACTGCACCATTACCAATTGTAAGTGAATGGATTCAAACAAAAAAAGAAGGGAAACAAGGCCAATTGAAATAAAACATTTCCATTTGAATTGAAAGCTGAATTGAAGAGAAATTATATACGATTTGCCATATAAGCCATATATTAAGAAATTTCATATTTGCAAAGATCACTGAATGATGTGTCTCTGCTCAAACTTGATTCAAGTCAAGTTTTCTTTAATATAAACTTATAAATGAATAAAATATTAACCATTCAGTTTTGAATACTTTGAAATAGGAGATAAATTCTTATCAATAATATATTAACGGTATATGTCTTTTTAATATTCCAGCAAATAATTGCAGTTTACGGAGCGGTATTGCAACAAATAATTTATGAATAATTTTTCTGTTCATTCATGAACTTTTCAAATATTTTATAAATGTTTTTTTTTTTAAATTTTTAACTTCTCGACTTGGACTACTTACATTCCGTATACTTTGTGCACAATATTTTATTTTATTTTTTTAATTAACAAAGTGAACTTTTGAAAAATCTATCAATATTATGAAAGCGAAATATAAAAAACACGATTAATCAAAATTAATTCTAAAAAACGAATAATCAAAATTTTGCCAAAATTTGAAAAAAAGAGAATTTGGTCAAAAAACAAATAAATTCTAACAAATCAAAGGCGAAAATAACGCAAAGGATTTTATCTAGTTTTGTTTTTGTGTTTTTTTTTTTTTCTCTAAAAAAGAGCAAAACTAAGAAAGAGAAACTGCGACAAAAATAGTATCAACGATTCAGCGTTGAAGAGGATCTTGTAAAAGAAGCGGTGATTTTTCTCCGTGTCCTGCAGCAGTTTGTTGTGTTTTTTTGGTATTTTGAAATATTTTTCTACCCAATCTTATAAGTTCCCGCACAGAGAGTTTTCCAGAACTTTCCCTTTTTCATTATTGATGATACAATTAAACGGTTTTTGAGAAAAGAAAGGAAAAAAAATTCCAAAAAAAAAAAAATTTATAAAAAAATTACATAAATTAACAAAAAAAAAAATATACCAACTACTACGGTACTCATAAATCTCGTGAAACAAAAAATTAAAAGCAACGTCCTTGGTAAATAAACACCCATTCAAGATGAACAAATACGGTAAGTTTTTGTCTAGTATTCCTAGTACTCCTATTTTATATTATATCTTACGATGGAATTTTATTTGAAAGTATGTAGCATGCCGCTCACAACTGCGCCCGCGAAAAACAATTTTTTATAAATCGTTTGTAACGAGACGTTTTCCAGTTGTTTTTCACAGTTTGTACAATCGTTGGAGCTTTTACTTAAAGACATATATCACGCCCACTTTTTTGGTTTAACCCTTCACTTCAAAAATGTTATTAAGCCAAATAATTGCCAAGTGTCTAAAGCTATGCAAAGCTTTGGTATATATATACAAATATTGTAGGTGACTGCATACAAGCACTGTTTCAGTTTTATACCCTGCACCATATATGGAAAAGGGTATATTAAGCGGAGGTTTGTAACTCCCAATTGGCAAAGTCTACAACCACTCTCAGTTAGAAACAATATCTCAATCAAATTGAACCATGTCCTTCTGTCCGTCTTTCTAGCCATGCGCAAAAAGGAGCCCCTTTGAAAATGGATAGAATTTGACCTCATTTGGGACCCCTCCCCATATAAAAAGAAAATTTTTAATTTCACAAAAAAGAAAAAAGAAAAAAAAATTCTATGACATATTTATCATTTTTTGAAACTTTTGAAAACACATCAAAAAAAGTTTTTCATTTTTCAAAGAAACCAAGTGAAAGTATTATGATGGTCGGTCAAGCCCCACCATTGATGTTTTATTCGATTAAATTTTTTTTTTTTTTTTCTTTAAAAAATGAAAACCTTTCTTATACTTTATTGCATTATCAAAAAATTCTTTTGAACTTGTGCGCCAACTTTAGGCATTAGGTATAGCTCACTTTATAAGGCGGTTCGTAAAACTGTGACTCAGAAGTCTACGTACAAAATGGGTGATTGGCAAGATATTCTCTAAAAAAGTTATCCTTGAATCCAAACGAGTGTGTTTTGGTGAATTTTTTATATTTTTTCTTTATTTAAAAAAAAAAAAAAATCAATTACTATCTATCCTTAAATGGGAAAAATTAAGATTCTTGTTGTGTTAATACATACGAACTAATATAAAATACATACAACAATAATGCTTTAGGACGGATACAATAATATACTAGGATATGTGTGTTTTTTTTGGCAAATCTAAAGTTCTTTATCTTTTTGTTAAAACGCAGCAGGATGTCGTGTTCATTATGTAGGCTTTTAGAAAAAAAATTAATTTCCATTTTACAGCATCGTAAAAAACATTGAGTGTGTACGTGAGTGGGTCTCTCTTTTTCTCTTTCCATAATAGTAGAAGAAATAAACGGTTAATAATATTTGTAATGAAAATGCGATGACGCCTATTTGAAAAATGTGTGAAAATAATTCAAAATTCACAGTAGCTCTACTCGTACACGTACTGGCTTAAGCCAGCCCCACTAAACATTAAAAGCTCTTCTCTTTCCTCAATCAACTATGTTATAAAAATGTAATGTACTGTCATGCAGAATGAAAGGAAAAAAAAATAACGTTTCAAATTTATATCAAAACTTAGCAGAAGAAAAAAATTAACTTGGTGCTCATTTTTCTATATATTGACCAAAAATCAAGTGGTAAACTGGTTTTTTGCAAAAGTATCTCTGCATAGACAGCATAAAACTTGGAAAAAGTTCTCAGGCTATATATACATATAAAATAATAACAATGATAATAAACGACTATAAGAATGATGATGATGCTGATGATCGTGATCATCTTTACAATAAAAATGAATTAAAAAAAAAAAAATACATGAGGTATGATAAAAAAATAAAACCCCAGCTAGGTAAGCACTCAGTCAGTCAGCCAGTCGGTGTAAAGGAAGTGGCATTACCCAACAAAGAAAACGGACAAACATTTAATTCATTCATAGTGACCATTAAAGAAGGGGTGCTTTGAAGCTGTTGTACTCGTATAAGTAAGCAGTACTTCCCTCTCTCTCTCAAGGCTAGGACGGAGGCTAGAACAAGAGTTGCAAAGAGCATTTTCTTTTCTTTTTCTGTTTTTTCTGTTTTTTCATTTAATGGTAACAGGTTTTTATCACCACCATACATACACATAGGCTTGAATGATGGTCTTTATAGCTACAGCTGCTCAAAACTTCATGCACATTAACTTTCGGTTTTTATATCCTTTTTTTTTTCGTTGTTCCTGCAGTTGTGGTTGAATTTGAATTCCTGTAGATGAAAAAAGGTAAAAAAGAAAAAAAAACACCGCAAAAAAAAAACAAACAAATTCAACTCACTCTCACTCTCTTCAAGTTGTTCTTCGTGTATGCTTTTTTCTATTAACATTTCTCTAGAGAGTAATACGAGCCAAAAGAGGCGTTCTGTTATTTTTTGTTTTATTTTGTTTGTCTTGTCTTCCCTTTTTTCTATCATCAATTTAATTATATGGTAAAGAGTGTGAGTGTTTGTGTGTGTCTGTGTGTGTTTGTGTCTTATACAAAATACAAAATACATGCAATAATTCAAAATGAGATGTGAGACCTCTTTTGTATATTCTCGCACATTTAATTTAATTTAATATGAAAAAAAAAGCATGACAAATAACGAGATTCTTTGTAATAGATTATGTCTACAACTTAATCGCTATGCAAATAAATTATGACTATGTATTCAACTGTGCTGTATTGTTTATTAATGTTGGATGTTGGATGTTGTTGTTGTTGTTGTTGTTATTTAAAATTTTTTCTTTTAAACAAACAACAGTCTGATGGAAGAGATGACAGGTTTCTAACTACACTTTAGATTTGCCATAAATGTGGACGGTTATCAAAAATGAATACGATCAAAAATCGTCTTACGCTAAACTAAAGACTATCATTCTTAGCTTATTACTTATCTGAATTTATACATCAGCATAACTGCAAAACCCAGCAAAAGTATTATTAAAGAGGTGAACGCTTCTGTAGTGCTGGCACCCGCCAAGCGGCACTTGAACATATCATAACGTGTCTTCTTGTCAACGACAATATTTTGAAACTCTGCTTCTACCAATTGACCATCGTAGTAGGTAATTAAATCTTCAAAGGGATATTCATAACCTTGCAAGCATTCACACTTGTAGCCGCCAGTTTCATAGCCACGACCCATAATAGGGACACACTACAAAAAAATTAAACATTTCGCATGTGAGTGTTTTTCTTTCTTATTTTTATGGGTATACACACATAGGAGGTTTTTTCGTCACATTTGTGAGTGTTTTTGAAAGCATTCGGTTCATAATACCAATCGGGACATTGATTTATATCCAATTGCAGCATATCCATTGAAACGGCAACCACTCCTCTAAAAATATAGACATAGACATATAATAAAATAGAATAATTGATTTTCATTCAAAACGCTATAAATGAAGCAAACGCAGCATTTGTTACAACAACAAATTCTCTTCACATTACATTTGATCACATTTGATTTCTCTTATAAACACATTATGTGCGTGTGTGTGTGTGTGTGTGTGCATAATAATCGTCCTATTTCCAACATCAAAACTATTAGAAATCACCCCTTATTGTTTAAAAGTCATAAACTATCAACAACTGTCAGCACTTATGCAGCAATTACTTAAGAATCATAAAATTAAAAGCCAAAGCAGTCAGTAGGAGCATTATATTGTGTAAATACAACTAGTAAAAGGCTCCTTAAATAAAGACAAAACACCAACTGACCCTTGGACATGAATAGAGACAACACACAACACACAACACACAACACACAATCCGGTACTGAAACTTCAACTATGGGTTAGCTATAAAAATTGTCCAAAAAATACAATAAAATAGAAACAGAAGAAGAGATCTATTCATTATAATACAAAAGATATGAATTGTGTGCTTTTTGTTTTCACTCACTTGAATTCCAGTTTAACGCGAAGGCTGTCCCAACCGAAAAAGGGCACAGCATAGGTCACAAGCCACTTCTTAACATAGCCATCACAATCGAATTGCGGTTGTGTCCAGTAGCCGTGATTCAGGTTTGCCGCACGATACGAAATGGGGAAGTGTTCGTAGCTTTGCAAATAGTCACCTGTCTCATTGTGTCGTATTCTAATCTTCAAATAAAATCGTTCTAGGTCGTCAAAGTTGGTGGACCAACGTTGCTTTAGAAACCGGAAATATTTCTTTTCCGTATACAGCTCGTGCGTTTTGTTGAGACGTGCCAGATCTTCTACGTTGAACTTGTGCATATTCAATTCAGTTTTGTACGCATAGGGTGCAAAATAAGTGCGATTGGTAAACTTGTTACGTTCCCAAAGGGTGGCAGCCGACCAAACTTTGGTGTCACCTAAAACAATGGCTAACGTTTCGCCAATCATTTGATCTTCAGTGAGTGGCTTGTCGGCCACACGTTTCCCCGAATACACCTCATTGGGATCAGAGATCTGTGCAAGCAAATGATCTAGATTATTTTCTTGGACACATCAATTTCAACACAAAACACAATCAAACAAAGAAGAGAGAAATAGGAATCTCTGCAAAAGAAAACTATTCGTAAAAAACTAGTTTTTCGAGCTGTGCGTATACATTGGAGTTTCTTTAAATATTTTTTCCTTTTTTTTTAATTTCTATTAAGAGGTGGTGGTGTTATATTATTGTCACCAAATTTCCGTTTTTGGTCTTATTATTTATTCATTATTTGTTTAAGTACTTAAAACAAACCTTGAGCAAATATTCGGCAAAAAATTCGAGTTTTTCTAGTCTTCTCACCGCCAATAAATTTTATTAAACTAAACGTTATTTCATAAAACACAAACAGTTGGCTGGTGATCGTATAACATAATATAGCATAGTTTGTATGAACGTTTTCATGCCCTCCACATAAAATTAAGGATATATTAAGTTTAGCATATTGTTTGCAATAGTCGGAATGGCTGTGTTCGTATATTATTGGTACACAATGATATCTCTCAAGGGCTCTCGATAATTAAGGCAAGAAATCAACGTGCAAGAAATAATCATACACTCCCATGATTTATACAAAACCACTATATGGCACACAATTCGACACTCCACTAAAAAGCGGATCCTTTGGTTTACACATAGACGTGCACGGTGTTTTCAATTTGGTCTAAATCAACTTTTTTTTCTTGACATTCTTTTGGAGTATATGAAACGAAAACCAAACAAGTTATCCAACAAATGTTAGAATGCATGTGTGAGAAAGAGACAGCAATTGGAAATTTGAGTCCATACATATGAACGGCTAATGAGGAGTATTTCTGATTTCAAGTAGCGTGAAAAATTTCAATTTACACTTGGAAAATTTTCACATAACATATGATCTGCCAGCATTTTACATGTGTTTGTGTTTAGTTAAGTGTTAAACATGTAATCGCACTTAAATTTTGCAGTTGATTCCTTTAAAATAACGTATATTTCTGATTGTATTGAAAGGATGCTTATATGAATAATTACCTGCAAAAAGGCACTGATGAAGTTAGCCAAACGAACAGCCATTTTAGCTTCATTTTCGAATTGTTCCTTAGCACCGAAACTAACATCACCGCGTAGCGTTAAATCTTGTGGGTGGAAACTGTGAAAAAGTTTTTATAAATTTTAAATTATAACACTCATGGCCAATGTATGTACACACAAACTAACTTTTTGCATGTTCTGTGATTGACACCGTATATAAACTTCAAAGCCTGATCAATGTTCAGCGATTCCATGTGTAAGGAACTGGCACCCTTACTAAAATTGCGATATTCTGGATGTAAATCTAAATACTTTTCTCGTATATAGTATGGTGCTTTCTCCCATTGAATCGGTACCTTTTGAATCCCTAAGTATGACAAATTAAAAAAATTAGTACTTTCATGTTGTACGACATTAAGCAGTACTTGCATCCAATTTTCATGCAATCGTAGTCATTATAATACTGTTCAGCTGAGGCTCTTTCAATTATTTCCCCCAAAAACGGTCTTCTTACAACATTGGGCAGACGGTAGCCTGGCTGACAACGGCATTGATAGCCACCTCGTCGAAAGCCCCAACCATCTAACGGTTCACATTCGGTAGTCTCCTTTTTACAACGAGCTGTATCAGCGAAGTGATTGGGCCCTATATTGCCTTCACCCTTTGGACATTGATTAATATCGATACGTTCAAAATCCATTTCTAGAACAGCTATGGCGGTATACCTTAAGAAAAACGAGAAGAACGGACAAAATGTTGACGGATTTTATAAATAAATTCTGCCACAATTCCTACTCACTTTGGGTATTCTATGTGTCTAAATTGTGTATGTCGTGGGTATATGTCAGCGATAGGCACAACAGCAGATACCAACCACTTGTTGGAACGACCACAATCAAAATATGGTCGTGTCCATTTAACAGGACCTGGATCTTCATCAGCACCCGGTGGCCCATGGAATGTATACGTTTCGTTTGTGTTATTGGCATAACGTATTTCCACCTGATATGTGGTTTTGGTATCGTGACGTTTCTCCACATCATCCGGCAACCATTTTCTGTACCATTCGTTTATTTTATACAATTCTGACGTGTAATCCTGTGACCGTGAATCCATCGGATAAGCACCCAAGTCTCTCACATCAAAAGTATTCCAAGTAGAAATTTTTTGCAAATGGATGGGATCGTTGAAATCATCTTGACGAAAGGTTCGCGGTCCAAAGCGGGGAAATGTTTTATTGAAGAAACCTCGATAAGAGGAGGTGTACGAAGTATTTGGAGCAAAATAAATAGCTGAAGCATTAATTGTTGGATTGGCCGAAACATCGGCTACCGTGGAAAGAAAGTAATACATCATGCCCGGGTCATAGGTGTCATTAATAGCCGGTCTAATGAAACGTGATTGTAATATGTAGCTCCAAAAGAAACTACGACTCATTGCTATGTTGTGTAAATGCAGTAGAGCAGTACGATTTGGATAAATGGGATTAATATTAATCTCCTTAATATCCGGCTTGTGCGACACAGTATCTTCGGGTAAATATAAATCGCTGACATGTTGGATTGGGCAATTGTCCTCATTCACTTTGTCATATTTAATTTTGATTTCATCAAATGAGTCTCTTGCCTGCCATTCAAATTGACCGAACACACCCACAGCAACAATCAATACAAAAAGTCGCAGACTTTTCACAAACACAGTATTTAACACCAACATTTCACGATAATCACGGGAATTACAATATTTATGAGAAACATGTATTAAAACTTAAACGTAAATAATTGTAAAAAAGGAAAATTTATTTAAGAAACAAAAATAAACACTAATGCAACAACTGCGAGTAACACTTGACGAACTACGCCCTCTTCAACACTTGACTTGAAACGAAACGGAATCGAAACTAAACGGAGTTCTGTGAATTGAATTCATTTTAATAGACCATTAACATATTACAGTATTGCCATTTTATATTTATGTGGGCATTTGTCTTTTAACGCTTATTTTAAATTTAAGAATTGTAAGAATATAAGAAATAAAGGTATGATCAGAGACTATAAAAATATAAATATATTTAGAGAGTCTCTCGGTATGATTTTATAAAAATTCTTCATGCAATATTTTTATGTCGTTGATTTTAACGTTGGCAATACTATCGTTGTAAATAAACATGGTTGTTTAAGCGCCAGCTATAAAGTTTTAATTTGTCCCAGTAATATTTTAACATAAATATATCAGACTAGGCAAGCTGCCATACGTAAGGTGTGTTTTAAATCATAAAATCTTCCCGATCGATGTATTATTTCATTTACATTATAGTGAATATCGCAAATCTTTAACAAATAGCAGGATGCTAGAACATCTTCCAAGGTTTACATCATATCGATTTGACCTATTAGCATTATGATGTTGTTTTGACATTTTGCCCGATTTTGAAGGTACATGTAATAATATTATTTTTCCAAAATATGGCACAATATCCAGCGGTTAGAGATATCTTGCACATTTTAAGATTGTCGGTTTGTTTTCTATGCAGAAAATGTTTGTTTAATCTATGTAGGAGTTGGAACAATCGAGTTGTAAATAATCAATATTATTTGTATGATGCCAAAATCTTGCATTGCTATTGTTGTCGCAAGGGGTTAAGAATTGTATGTATATCGTATTTTGTACGCATAAAATTAGTTCATTATTGTAGAGTCCCTCTAAACAAAACGCTTAGGCATATGTACGTCCATGCTTACATATTTATACATATGCTCTTCATTAACATATGCTGTTTTAATGTTCCGGTTGGTTTTTGTGTTGTCGTAGGTCCCCTTCTAGAAACACAACATTTAATTCATAGATAAATCTACACGAATACACTTAAATGTAAACAGCAGCGTACACGCTCTACCACAAGATACCTGTTTTCCTGTGACCTGACATCCTTAAGGGTCATTTACCAAGTTACGACGCATAAACGTTTACGTGTTAAGCACATTTCCACCCATACATGTGCCTTTATTACAAACATACATACAAACGTGACTGACTTGCCAGTTTACCCTTACCGGCTACAGTTATATGCTTTTAAGATGTTTGGTCGGTATTTCAAAATAATTTCAACTTTATCTGGACAATATAATAAATACAGCGCTGCTGCTACTGGACTAGAAAAAGTCGTGTCAAGTCAGGTAAACGAATACTGTTCAGAATTCATGCAATTGCCGAAAATTGCATGGACACGTAAGCAATAATTGAATATGTACCAAAGTGTTTGTTATTTGCAATAACATCCATGAAAGCAACAGTAACAACGTTCGTCTTTCAATGCTTTTATGTTCTTTGGTCATTCGTCACAATCAAAGCTTTTCTTTATTGTTATTTTGAACAAAAAAGAATTGAAAAAAAATATCCGCCTTTGTGACAGTTTTACTTAACAAAACATCAAAGTAGAATTTCTGACCGTGAACGATTTGCTTATTTTATTAAAAAGGTTTGTGGTTGCAGTGAAATCTGCATCATTAGTGAGTTTGTTTTTCCATTTGCAACACGCAAAAGCAGACGTCGTACATATATTCTTGATCGGTATCGAAAGTTGAGTCGATTTAGACATGTATGTCCGTGCGTCCATCTGTTGGAATTCTCATTTTTAAAATGGACAAAATCGATCAAAGGCCACGCCCAGGCCTAACGAGTGAAATGCGATAAGTTAAGTAGAATGCAAAAATTGGGTCTTTTTCGGTTATTTTTAAACTTAATTAAGTAAAAGCTTCTGTAAATGATTCTTAATCAAAATTGGTGTAATAAAAAGTGGGGAAGCTGCCAAGCGTAAACGTAATAAACGTCCGCACAAACATAACGTATCCCCGCTACCAGTGGTGCAACTCCTGTACGCCACATATCTTCTGAAGAAGTTTTCGAAAAATATTCAATGTCTAGATTTTGAACAATGCGAATATCTTTTTTTTTTTTTTTTTTTTTTTTTTTGAGAAATTCCTGAAATGCATTTTGCTGCAAAACATGAAAGAAAGAAAAACAGTGCGCCATTCCTTCAACACAAAGAAAATCCTTTGCTTTGTGTTTTGGTTTATGATTGCATGGGAATTACTCGTTATTTATAATACTGCGTAATATGACAAGAAATTTGCATGCACTTTTCATTATCTACAATCCTGTTTCTTGTGTGTGTACCGTCGTCTTCTAAAAAAAAGAAAATTACATATCTCACCGTAACGAATTGATGATTTCTTTTGGGGGCAAACTGAAAAAATGAAAAAATGAAAAAATAATTAATCAAAGCCTAAACGACAGGAAGTGCATTGTGTGTGTACATGCATGTTAAATATTTTTATTATTTTGCCAAACTAAACGGGCGTAACCATATTTGTATGCATTCAAGATGAATGTTTTGTAATATTTCCATAAAGGAGTCATCAATGGTAGGCAGCTAGGCTCTAATTTAATTGCACTCGAGTGTTTACGTACACTAAAGCCATATATTAGATAAGACTAGATTCACTATTCGTTCATTTTTTAGGTTATAATCTTATTAATGTTGCTTGAGGGCATCCGACTACTGATTACAACACTGATGACATTGTTTTTGTCAGCAACTTTCAACAGCAATTATAATATTCTTTTACAGTTTTTTTATGTTTCTAGCTACTAGGCATAGCGCTGCTCAAAGTAATGCAAGTTTTTCCTTTTTGTATCCCTTTTTTTTTTATTGAGAGCTTGAAATTGTCAAGGGGGGCTTCTAACGAATACTTAGAGTGTGTCCCTCCAAAACTCCATTTAAGGAAAAGTTATCAATTTATTGAATTATTATAGATGAACCGCATAAGTTTTGTCAACACTACACAAACTTGCTTTAAATTTTTTCTTAAAATGGCATGAAAATCTTTACGGTCTATATGAAGGAGGGTAGTTCTTACAGCGGCGACTTTAATCAATCATAACTTTTTTCCTACAAACGTTGAAAATTCTTGTATTCTGAGATATTTGATATGTTCGTTGTGCAATTCATGTGTAGGTGAAGACAAAAAATGGCAATAAGGCTTTAATTTGCGAAAACATTTCACGAAAGCAAAGAACTTAACAAAGAGAAAAGCATTTAAAGTCTGGCCAAACTTTCAACTCGTGTTTGCAAAGATGACGTTATAGACCTGGAGCTGTTGCTGCTGCTGCTGTTGATGAGAGACGGTCGCACACTGTTGTTCTTTGTATTGAACGTGGCGTGCATATGTGCGTGCATGTGTAATAGATAGTGTACAAACGCATATGCAATGTTTAACATTTTCGTGTGTGATGCTTTTATTTTTCAGCGATTTCGTAAATTGTGGTGGATTCTGGGTCGTTAACCCTTCGCTTTTGTGTATGTTTGGGCCTGTGGTAATCATTTCATCACATATATGCCTTTCAATGTTTATTTTGTCTTGTTTTTCTGCGCTTTTACTTTATTTGCCATTTTTGAAATACGATTTTATTCGATTGTCTCTTATAAGCACGTATTTGGAGCTATAGTACAAGATTTATATATAGAGCAGAACGTTTTCAATTTGTTCAAACTTTTGTTGATTGTGTATTAAAATGCCTCCATATGCACACTTTGACTGTAGATATTGTTTGTATTTTATTTTTATATTCTAATTATATTCATATATATACTCTGCATCACTTGTGTTCTGAATTTCGATTTAATCAAGTCCGTCTGTCTGTCTGTCCATATAAATTTGTACACAAGCTTTACAGGTCGCATTTTTTTAGAATATTTCGATGAAATTTTGGAACAATGAAATGCTTTGGCTTAGAAAAGGAATCCTATGAAAAATGAATAGAAACGAACCATTTTTAGAACTGCTTTCCTTATAAGCTACGGTTACGAAAAAAGTCTTTATATGGCAAAAAGTTGCAATTTTTAATATTTTTTGATAAAATTTGTTAAAGAATAGTTAATTAGCTTCGTATTTAACTGTGCCAAATTTGAATCCAATCGCACTATTTTTAAAACCCCTTCCCATACAATTATATTTCACGAAGTAACTTGTATGGCAGTGCCTCTCCGTATATAGAGACAACTACAGTTATTGTAGCATAATTTAAGGGGCTATGTAGTGTGGGGTCGGTCTAAACCGACTGTACAAGGATGTCATTAGGTTGGCAAGTATTAAAAAGAAGCTGCAGTGAACAAATATACTGCCCAGCTGTGAAACAATTTAGGATCAAAGACTTGAACTGTATTTATCCAACGATGGAAAGTGATTTCAAAGAACAATTTCTTATGTTATCAATAGGGAGTAATTCCAATATGTTTGGGCTTCAACCGAATATAACATTTTCAAATCTGAACCATCAAGAGTATCGTTAAACATCCGCAACGCATTTGCTGTACAATTAAATGATCCTTTAATTGAAATGCAACGACGTACATGTGATTGTTTTGCTACACAATGACAAACACAAACTTTAGTTATTCTTTTGCTGCAGTAATCTTCTTTATTGTTTTTACTTTGTGGAAGCACAATACGTACAATGCTGTGGAACATTATATGTTTACTTTTTTGCTGACTCGTCAATGTAAAAAATTTCAAGTAATAACTATAGTTTTAGTCTCCTTCTACAGTTTACAGTTTTTTTGTTTTGATAAAAATCATCGGATAGCAGATGGTCTTGATTCCATGTTAGTAATAGTGGGAAATGGAAATCGGTGCGGATGTTCTTCTCCACTGTGTGGTTCGATTGTTTATTTTTATTTGTGTGTGTTCACAGAATAAGTAGGACACATCGATTTCACTTAAAATCAACGGTAAAATGAGAGAGTAGTCAACCTGTTTTATGGTAGCTTTTGTATCCGCAGCATATAAAATGAAACAGAATTTGATTTTTTTCGTCTGGTTTTGAATTTTTTTTTTTTTTTTTTTTCTGTAAGCAGACGTAATAAAGTACCCGTAATGCTTTTGTTTTTTGGTTAGGCGTTGTTGTTGTTGTTCATTGACATCATTACGATAATACCTAAAAAAAAAAAAGGGTAACCGTTTAGTTTTTAACCGCAATTACAGCAATAAATGCATTGATTGTTATTATGCAAGTTAGGCGCTGATACTTAACATACACTTCCACACATGGAAACTGATTTTTTTCATTTTGCAAAGTTACAAAGAGGCTTTTAAGAGAAGGGGGGGACAAAATACTATATTTGTCAGGGTTTTGATAATGTTACGAGTTCCCCGTTCCCCAGAACTTTAGGCAGAACTAGGATAGTGGCAGAAATTCTTGAATTATGCTGTGACATCCTGTTTATGGAAAATTTAGATCCTCAAAATAATCAATAGCCGCAGACGTGCTCCCTCTTCATTTCTGTCATATCGTTTACCATCGAATTCATCATATTTGCAACATACCTCAGATGCGCGTCCCATTCAAACTGAAGTTGTTGAATTAAAAGTTAGCAAATCTTTGTTGTGGATAAACTTGGCGTAACTAGTTGGTATTGGTTGCCATTGGCTTTATTTATGTCCAGCTGCATCTGAAAAGTTGTATGGTGTGTGAGTGTGTTGTTGTTCGTATTGTTATTATTATTATTATTGTTGTTTTGATGTGTTTATTGTGTGTGAAAGTAAAACAATAGTTACGATGACAAGGGATTTATTGTTATTATAATTTTAATCGCGAAAGTTTATATCGCACGGTGGCTCCTTTCCATTGTATGTAATCTTAACCGAAAGGAAGTGATGAGAGAGAGGGTTATTGAAAAAAAAAAGTGGCTATTGCAACTGCAGCTGCATTCGCATTTACATTCCTGATTCCTTTTAATCTCCATTTAAAACAATACGCGCTTTATTCACTCCCTACCATCTCGCCATTCTCTGTGTCTTCAATCTTATCGCACACAATGACCATAATGCGTTTCACTATTGAAAGCCGATTTAAAATGCGTTTTAAATCTGAATGTTGTGCAGTTTAACTACATTGAAGGATGAAAAGGATGTTTAACGGAAGAATGTCGTGGTTTAGAAAAAAAAAACGAAAACATTATCGAGTTAGCTATTGTTGTTGTTGTTATTGTTATTGTTATTGTTGTCCGTGAAATCAATTGCAAGTAAGCATTTATAAGGAACAGGGAAGGTTTTCTAACAAGCTTTTCTTCTCTCCCCGGCCCTTGTTCCAGAAATTCTTTGCATGTAAATATGTTTGCTGCGTATATGGGAAGTCTACCAACACAAAAGCATAAAGAATGAGCATACAGCGGGTTAACGACCTTAGCATTGCATTTTTCAGCAGAATACATGTAGAAAAACGTGACATGTACATGTGTGTGTGTTTGTGTGTGTGTGTACTTTTACGCATTTGATAAATTTATATTTTCGGTATTGTTTGTTCATTGCAAATGTTCCAATTTTCGTCTTTGTACCGTTAACCGCCAAGTGTC
Organism: Crataerina pallida; assembly: GCA_949710015.1. Classification (NCBI taxonomy): domain Eukaryota; kingdom Metazoa; phylum Arthropoda; class Insecta; order Diptera; family Hippoboscidae; genus Crataerina; species Crataerina pallida. The sequence continues at coordinate 3,784,830 of OX453290.1, forward strand.
TGCCACATCCAAATTTATTTTAAAAAAAATTGTCAATATTTTATAAAATTTCATTTAATTTAATTTTATTTTATTGTTGGATGTTATATGTAGTTGTTGTAAAAGCAACATAACGCGGAAATGTTTTTGTTATTGTTATTATTTCTTCTTCTTTCCATATTACATTTGAATGCGTTGTGTGTCGCATGTTGTAAGAAGCATTATGCGTCGTACAATTGCGTTGTATGAATATATGTTTATGTGTGCATATGCGAATGTTTATGGTTGTATCAGTGTATGGCCTTCTATACAGTCATTGAACCCGATCAACTGCATTAATGCTAGGGGATACATTTTCGTCGAGGTTTGTGTCGATATTAGAGTATTACCCTCAACTTTGAACCAACCACTACTGCATGTTAGCTTAACAACAACAACAACAACAACAACACCAACAATAGCGACAAGAAAAATAGTGCTTGAAACCACCTAATATGAATACACATCCATGCATGCACATATCATTGTATGTATGTATGAGTTAAAAAAACTGACCTATTCCTATGGAAATTCTTGTGTGGCATGGTTTTAAGAAAAAATATTAAAAAAAAAAAAAAAACTATTGTTGTGTTGTTGTTGCTGTTGGCTGTCAAATAGAGATTTCAACTGAGGTGTGAAATGTGTTAAAAAGCTTACAAACTGCAGCTGTTGTGTTCTGTAATAACCATTTTGTTATTCGTTGTCGTATGTTCCTGCACACACACACACACGCACACACTTGCAAAGGCACTTTTCACACACAATCAAGTATTATTAACTGGTATTGATTTTCAATTGCCAAAGAGCTATTCACAAGGATCACACTGACACCATATTGCGTTTATTTTGCAGAACATCGGGAACCTGTACAACGTACAGTTACTACAGACGCGCCACACAGTAATTATCCATTTTAGATGAATAAAATTTCATGTATTTCTTCATAGCGTTAATGTCACAAAAAAAAACCAAAAACAAAAACGAAGAGATATAACAACCGTTACATGACAGCGTTAACTTTTTTCCTTATCAGATTAATATTTGAAAACAACAGACAACCGAAGTGCAATTCTATTGTGTGCTGTGTACAAGTACAGACTTGTTTGTTCTATGCTTAGACTGTGTGAGTGTACAATATAATACACGTAAGTGTACAAGTGTGCGGAAACCGCCATTAAAATGCTTATGCAGCCTTCTTTGTGTGCAACATCATTTTAACTGCATTTCATTGCATGGTTTGCACATGTCTAAAAACTGTTCTTGTACATGTGTGTCGAAGGCACACAGCATATAAAAGAAGAGTGATTTCCTCCTTTACCTCATGATTTTTCTTATGCTTGCCACACACAAAATATGAATGAACTTAGATATGCTTCACAACAACCAATTCTATGCAATTTAGATTTTTTTGCAACATTTTAAGGTTTATATATGAAAAAATTCAAATGTCACAATCACTCGATTTAACTGTATCTGTCGGTATTCCATAATCAACCTACAATTTTTAATATTTTTTCATGACATTAGGGCACAGGGTGACGTTTTGAACAAAGAATGGCCGATCAATCCATTTTTAGGACGCCTCCCCATACAAAGCCATTTTTTAAAATAATTGTTAATGTAGCGAAAATGTCTATTTTTGAAAAGCGAAGTAAAGCTTAATAATTGACTATGACAAAATGTTTGTCCTGTTGGTACCATTTTTAGAAACTTTCAAAAACTTCCTTAGTAGAACAACACTTCCATTAGTAGTACATGAAATTTTGATGGTAAATTTGGTATCAAAAGTTGGCTTAAAAACATAAAAAAATATCTGGAAAATTGCAAAAAAAATTAAGTCTCCTGTGCTTCTGTTTAATTAAAAAAAATTCTAAAATTCTATGAATATCGTGTGTTATGAGAAACATAGAAATAAGACATTATGTGGAAACAATTTTCGTATTTTATGGGTAAAAAAAAATATCTCAAAATTTGCTTCTTGTTATGGAAATAAAATATTGTGTTTAGAAGAAACTTGACTGTAGTTGGAATGCTATGGAAAACCCCATACGTTATATTTCATCTCTTACTCTTACTCTTACTCTTACTATAAAATTAAAGGACTCTCAGTCTTACTCTCTTCTTAAGGTACATATACGTATATACGTCTGTGCAACAATTCACGTGTCGGTAGTATATTTGATTAAAGGTACCACACTACACTACACACTAAAATTTTACTTGCATACGTGTATTCACGTTTATGCATATACATACATACTTGAATTTTTAAATTTACACGTAAGAGTATAAGAAATCTTGTGTGTGTGTGTGTTGCGTAATTTAATTCTTTAAAGTATTCAACATAAATATTCAACAAAACAAGAAAAGGTTACGTTAGGTCAACGCCAAACCTAGGTTGTCTATACCATCATTGCTCTGCCCGGTCCAATTTCTTTTATTCGTATACAAAGGCCGCACGAATATGAAAAATCGGAATTTATTATATTGGGCTTGAAATATATGGCGTAGTGCAGCACGTTTAACATTTTTCAAAGTTGTGGGCCAGTCCATGGACTGATTTTGTGAATATTTTTACCAAATACCTTGAACGGCAAAACAAAAACCAAAAATTGAACCTATACCGACGGACATAAGTGCTAAATGGATTTGAAATTCGATGCCGGGCAAGAAATTGTATACTTTTAGGTGCGTGGCTTGAACAAAACCGTTTCATAATGATTGTAAGTACAATAAAAATAAAGCTATATCCAAGCTATCCAAGTAGATGTTGCAGGTTGTGTCATTTATTTGCAGTATGCAGAAGATCCAGAAAAAGTTTATATTCTTGTGTGTTGTAATCTTCTGCCAAAGAGAAAAATATCAAATTACGTAAATCTGTATTTTGTTACTGTACTTTTTAACTTAACTTAGCATACGGATTTGTAATAGCAATAACAATAACAATGAAGCAATGAAGGGTTTAAGAAATTCTCGAAATTGTCGCTCTTCAACGGTTACTTATTAGTATTAGCTACGTTTCCATAATGAAATTAACCAAAAACATTTCGCATTCATTTTAATTATGCCGGCATGACATTATAACGGTGTAATGTTTGTTTAGTTTGTGTGGTTTATAGATATGATGCAATGATGCTTGCTAATGGTAATAAGTTGTACTGGTAATGAAACATCGTTTGATGAGTTGTTGTTGTTGTATAGTATGGTAGTTACTACTTGAATCTTTTCCGTATATTTGATTAAAAGGGAATAGAAAAGAGAGGGAGAGAAGAACATGATGCAGGTTAATTGCTTAGTTTCATTAATAATTCAAATAGACGTGCACTCCAACTGAAACTGAATCATTTCTAATTACAGTTCTACTCTGTCCGCAGGAAAAGTTTCATAAATATTTCATTCTAAATAATTGGGTAAATAATTATGTAAAATAAAAAATGAGTGAAAGAAACTATAAATGCATCTTGCAATTAATAATAATGTAAAATTATATGGTTTGGTAACCATTCGAGTATTTATTACCCTCCATAAAAGAAGGACGCATCAGAGACCCTACAAAGTACACCTAATTCTTCTTTTGCACGAACTTTTTTTTACACGAATTTGATTTAACACGAATTAAAACGAAAAAAAAATCTCTTTACACGAAGTGTTTTGTTTTAACATGATTTTCAGTTTTTTTTTACCACACCACGCCCACAATTTGTCTACAATTTGTATAAAAGTGTGGACAGTACTAAAGATTTGGTCTAAGCCAAATTTTGTTTTTAATAAAATTATGTACCATTAAGAGGGCGAATGTTCAATGAATTCTCATCTGAATAGAAAACATTCTGCTGTTGAATGTATAGTGTAGTAGGATTCATATAATATCCTTGTAAATATGTTTTCATATACATTTTGTTAGAGTGCATAGAAGACTCAAAATGCACAGTAAACATTTGTGTTGTTGGTTTTATGCTTCTTTTACTACCACCACACCATCACCACTACCACTATCTACTTTTTACAATATATAGGATTTCAAGGACTTTTGTGTCGCTTACATGTTGTCGGTCGTTGACGGGACAAGTTTTTATTGTTGTTTTTACTATTTTTTCCTTTAAATTTTTACTAAAAATGGGGTACAAAACACCAACAACACAAATAAACAAACAAACAAACACTCTTCGTTAATATATAGGCATCTGATATATTAAGCATGAGTTACGCATCATGCCGCTGCTAATGTTGGTATTATTGTTGTTGTTATTTTGCATTATATTTAATGCAAGTAGTTCAGTAGTGTAGATGTCGATGTCAGTGTGTAATCGGAGACCAAAGTGTACATATGTGTGCATCAACTAAAAATTAAGACAATTAACTTTTTGCCGGCTGTTGCTTCATTTAAAATTACATTCATTTTCTGAAGCGTCATTATGATCATCGTTCTCATGTAAGGCAACGTAATTTTTTGCAAGCTCAACTTTAAAGTTGATTATGTTCATTACGTTTTCTTGGTTTGGAACACACATACGTACGCACATTCATATTATGTCAGAACATGTGCTCACCATCTTTCTCATTTTTACATTTTTTGAATACATGTAGAAGGGCTTTATAAACGCTTACAACAGCACCGCGTTTTCTTTTATTTCAAAACACAATGAAACTATTTTGGTTGGGGTTTGGGTTTGGTTATATTTTTGTAATCATCATTTGTGTTCATTCGTTATTTCCTTTTGTTCCCAATGTAGGGAGGATAACTGTGTAGTAATTGACGTAACTGTCAATGCGAAACTGTTGGATGCGGGAATAAAAAAAAATCACAAGTGAATCGTGCGTCACTAAAACTGCTGACTTTTATAAACGGTGTCAACACTTTTATTCTAATGTTCTAGTAGATGACACTTTCTCTTCTTCCAGCATCCAACCAACAGCAGCCACGGGAGATACTTAACATCATCATCACTCTAAATGGTAAAACTCTCAAAAACATTTGTCTTTTAGTAAAACAAATGAAATTGTTTTTGTTTTTGTTTCTGTCATGGGGAGTAAAATTTTAGTTATATTCTGTGTAGAAATTCAGACATAAGACAAAATTGATTCAAATCTCTCACGACCCTTAAAAAAAACTGCAATAGTCAATATACGTGAGAAATTGTTGTTGGTTGAGGTTTTAATGCAAGTTTTGATTGAAAAACGTTTAAAAATTTCGGTATTTGTTTAACTGTTGCGTAATTTCAATACCAAATAACAATGAAAGTCAACAAAGCTGAAAATTTTTGTAAATCGAAAGTGTTTACCGCAGATGATTTCAAATTTCAACTTAATATTTCAAAATTTACGATCGTGAGAGGGAAAACAACAGACGGACACACGGACATTTTTATCAAAATCGACTCAGTTTTTGATACCGACCACGCTTACTTGTGAATCTCTTATGTGGAGGGAATGAAAGTGGATCTATAAAGTGCACAGTTGGACGGACATGGTTGTATAGATTATTTTTCAATTTATTTTCAATAAAATTAATCTTTGGTAAAGTATTTTGTGTACTGAGTGCTGTAAGTTGAATGTACATATATTTACATGGCCCGCAGAACGGACGGACATATTGCAGTGGTAGCTTCAATTACTTCTATCTCTCAATATTTAATATTCTGACTGCATGACCTCTATTATCTGTGATGCCCAACGATAACTGTACATCCGTTCGTTCATACCATGCCATACAATTGTCTTGTGTGTCATACGTGAGTTTATGTATTTCTATATACTGCATCTATTCAAATTAAAACCGTTACTTTAAGCAACAGAAATGTATGTACGCTTATGTACATGAGCATATAGAGAGAATGTAATTTTTGCGCGGACACAATAAAAGCGCCGCAATGAAAAATCACACAATCTTTTATTTTATTTTAACACCTTCATCCAATTTCTTTATTGTTGTCAGACTGAACACAAAAGACGAGCAGCATCCATCTAGCTGATCTTGCGTATTTGCACAGATTCTGCGTCGTTAATTTATAGGCTTTTGCTTCTTTTTTTTTTTTTTGATTTTGTTGTTCAATTTTTCCCTTAAGCAAAAAAAGTGACGACAAAACATTTCACAATATAACAAAAACGCTGCCGCATTTTTCAAATAGTTCAAGACACCAAAAAAAAGAAAAAAAAATTAAAATAAAACGTTATACAGAACAACAATTGCATTAATTTAATGTAAAAAGAAAAAAAAAAAAAAGAGGATGAGTTTCGCTAGTTAAATAAATTTTCCCACCGGCACCGAAAATATACGAATGCCAACACCCATCGGTGAGGTGAGACTATACAGCTTAACCATCCGCAAATGTATACAAGTAGAAGAGAGGGGTATTAATACATCACTTACACACACATTCATGCAAACGGTCAAGGGGTACATTAGTTACCGTAACCTAACACTAATACACAGCCATACAACACCAACACTTGGCTGACTGCCTACAATGCCGCTGCATTAACATTAAGCTCTATTTGAATAAAATTATACAAAACAAGCAAGAAAACTACAACTAACTGTAGCTTAGGCCACATCTTAAATACCCTTCACATCTAGAGCGCCGGTTGTGCTACATATATGTATGTATTACGCCCTCTAATAGTGTATGTTTTACGTGGAGTACGGTTTTTTGTAAATTGTGGGCGCGTCTATAATTCCACTGCGCCCATTTTTGCCACATCAATGGTGGGCATAATAAGAGAATTTTAAGTTCATAGGTCAATATATAAGTTTTTGTTGATTGTGGACGTGCCTGATATCCGACCATGCCCATTTTTTGCACCTACATGGATGAGATGGATGAAGTTTTGGCATATAATTAGATTTTCGTTCTTTGTGGGCGTGGCTCTTGACCGATTTTTGCCTTTCAGGTTATCGTTCGAAACTGTCGATCATTTATAATAATATTTCTTTATAAATTTTCCAACGTTTTTACTAATCTATTCAAATGTCTGTTGAGTAAAATTATTTCAAAAGTAATTAAAAAGTTTAAAATTTTGCGACTCGCGCATAGAAAATCAAATGTAGGGGGTTTAAAAGACCCGCTGCAAACCACTTCTTCTTACATTTTTAATATCAAATAATATTCCTCTTGTGATATAGAAAAGTGCAAGCTAAAAAAAAAAAAACAAAAACAAAAAAAATTCAAGGATGTGATGTGTGTATGTTACCCTCCTAACCAGTGTCCGTGTGCTTTGTATAAGTTTTGCTTTTGCTTTCTCTTATGCTTATGCTTATGCTTATGCTTATGCTTTTGTGTACACAAGAGCTTACCCACATTTCAACAATAGGAAGATCGCGTATATACAACAACAACAATAATAATTGGTGTCTTATATTTAATTCAATTCAGGTACAACTTACTCATATATCACAGACCAGGATGAATACACAACTCCACACGTATACACACACACACACACACACACACACACACATTTCTTATAAATTTTCTTTTGATAAAAATATGGTCATAGTGTGCGTATGTATGTATATGTAGCTAATGTTGTTGTTGTTGTTGTTGTTGTATATACCGTCACTTGAATTTTTTAAACAATTTTTTCTTTCTTTATATTTTTCATTATCCAAGAGATTTTCAGTGTCAATGGACGCCCATGGCTTGTTTTATGTGGTAGTAATGTTCATTGGATTCCTTAATTTTTTCTTTTCGTCTTCTGATTTTTTTATTGCCTAATGGTCATCTCATTGTCATGGATGGCTATACAGACTATACTTAAAGTATCAGAGGACAATTAAGTAGAACATCATACAAAGATTTTAGGAGATTACGGTTTTATATGAAAGCACGTTTCAAAAGTAATGCACATTCCAGTTCAAATTTACTACAGTTAGTTACTCCATCAGACAATCGGGGACGGTAGTAAGTTGAATACAAACGTACATGAACAGATATTTGAACCGACAGACGGTGGCCAAGAAATGACAAAAGTTTACACAAGCCTCTAGCACACTGCTGTAGTTTTGGAAAAGAAATATATTCGCTGTCCTGAAATTCCTTTTTTCCTGTAATGTTTTGTCTTCTCTCCCTTTCTCTTTCTCATCATCTCTCATCTCATTGATTATTTCTTCGGTGTGTTAATATTTGATTTGAGATTTTAGTAGAATTTATGATTTTAGGTAAACAACATACTTATAAAATATTATTTAAAGGCATACGTGCATACCCACATATACATACTTTTTTTGTACATATTTTGCATATATTTTACGCTTTAATAAACGTTTTTTTTTTTTTATTTATAAGGACATTTTGTATGTAGTGAGCATATGGATGGATTTATGATGGCGATGTTGTTTGTCAAGGTAAAGGCTGTCGAGGCAATCGAGCAGATCGATTAATCATTTTGGTTTTTACGAATATTGCTTGTTTTGTTATTGATTTCAAATCATTGTTAATCTTACTGATAACTTTGTAGAGGTGAAATTTAGAAATTTAAAAGCTGTGTCAGTCTCCAAACTATTCATTGATTTTAGCGGCCGCTTGACCAATCCTATTCATTTTCAATGTCAACCAGCGTACAGAAACTACCAAGAAGTCGTCTCCGCTAAGTCTGCATTTTTTGTGACGGGGAGCTTAACTTTTATATACAACCGGAGAGGTAGACAGACAGACAGACATAACTATAAAAATCAACTCAGTATTCAAAGCTGAACCAGTTTAAAAATTTGCTGTGGACAGAGTCGAGTATAAACTAATCAATAATTTGTAAACTTTTGGGGAGGATATGGTTCCACTCCGTCTGATACTTACAAACGCTTGATCGTCATTATGATAAAGTCGGTGGGGAGGGGGTGCCATTCTGGATACTTAAACGGAAAATTGAATTTTCTTTTATGAATATAAACTGTTTTTATATATGATTTGAATTTTAAAAGAAATCTCCTCTGCCCAGTCCATAACAACAACATCATGTGCCCTGCTCATCTACCTAATATTCGCTCTCTTAAGCAGCTTCTTCAACCCTAACATAAAAATATACTTAACATATGATGCTTAAGTTATGTTGTGTACACAGATATGTGGAATATACGGACAACATGAAGGGGGGGTAAAGGTACAATATTTCAAACACACATACACCCATACACGGTGCCTTACAAATTAAATGAATACAAGTACCTCTCTGGTGGTGATCATCTTCTATTCGCACACACACATTGTAATAAAAATATATAAAAAATAAGGAAAAATTAAGAAAAAAAAAACACATCAAATCATTTATAAGGATATGCATATATGAGGAGGGTACTTTGGCAGCTATGTTCCTTTTTTTCGCGCTGCACAGGCACGTATACTCACGTAAACTTTTATAAGGATATATGGATATTTATTTGTTCAAAAGTAAGCGTTAGTTGTGCAAGAAGTGTTGGATGTCATTTTATGAAATGTTTGTCGTGTTTTTTTCTTGTCCTCCTCTATTGTTGTTGGTGGTAGGTAGGTAGTAGTCGCTTAACTCTAACAGAAAACTGTGGGAATCAAAACAGGATTCGTTTTATATCTGGCAATGTGTCTCTCTATCAATGCGCGTTTATGTAAGCTCTGGTAATTTTTTTTTATATTTGGGTACCTATTCAAATGACCAGCCAGCGCTATAAACAATTTACCGCAAAGCGTCAGACTCTTCACATTTTATCAGCAGCATCATAATAATGTAATATTAGGAGTTTTAGTAAACTTCAGGGTATAAATTTTTTTCCTTTTTGAGGTTATAATGAATCGTAATAAGGGCCTTGAATAACAATGATAATCCTGTAAATTATAAAATCAATTCAATAGTGCCTTTAGCGTTAAAGAAAATGTATCAAACATTTTAATAAAATTTCATCAATTTTGACGATTTTTTTCCAAACAAAGCGATTTAGTTCACATAATTGTTCATATATTGAAAGGCGCAAATCTATGACACCACTACACCACTTATGGCTAGCACTACCTAAACGGCTCACTTTTTGAGCCTCCTTCTATCACATTATGCGATTCAGAAACATGCAGAGAGAGTCAGTTATGCATCCCTATAAATTTGATCCATAGCTTCGCCAAAATTTATTAGTGACACATGTCGTGCCTTAAATTGAAGACCTTATTAAAGATAGGTCGCATGAAATTGTTATTAGGCCTGTTCTTTATACCCTTCACCTTAGCGATGGGGGTAAAAAAAGTTTGTCCCGCTCACTGTTTGCTTATAGATAACAAGTAAGATTTGGCGTAAGCTGTTTTTATTCGTTTCTTTATGCACTTTTTGTTCGGTTTTGCATTTATTCTTTCGAACGATTGGACTGAAATGTGAAAAGTATTTAAAATTTGGCTTTAGAGCCAAATTTAGTTTTCTTACTTGTTTTTTCTTTATTGTGTCACCTGTGTTATGTGTTATAGTGTAGAAGTGTTGATGAGTTGACAAATTCATTATAATAGAAGAACTGTACTTAGTCTCATAACGGTATTCATTTAGTTTAATTATAAGATTTTATCTTGATCTGTATCTGCATCTTAAAAATAATGTAACAATGTATAAATATTTGTCAAATGCCATACACACGTGTATGCAAGCAAATATATTTATAGGCTGTTTGTTGTTACTGTTGTTGGTGGTGTGGTGCAGTAACAAAAATTATATTTAGAGTATATTAAAGTTAATAATCTATCTGAAGAGAGAGAGAGAGAGAGCTTTAACATAAATAGGATATACGTGAGTACGAGAGATAGATAGGGAGAGAGAGAGAGAAATAAATTCCAGTTAAATGATAAAATATATTATAAGAACCTTATATATGGAATAGCATGGAAACGAATCTTGACATTTTTTTCATATATTCTCTTCACGGATAAGACTCTGGTGCTCTGGTGCAAATTAAGAACATTGTCAGAGGAAAATGAAACACGCTACAATATAGCGAATTACTAACATTTGCACCAAATGTTCGCCATCCCATGTTAAAGTGCGTGCCGAGCTATGTTCTTTGAGAGTTAAGCTTAGCTTTCTCATTACTCGCACTTGCTGCTAAAAATTATTGAGTAATATCAAAAGATATATACGCGTATTTTTATATAAAGTTATAGAGAATTGGCAAAATTTTGAAAATAATAACGGGTATAGTATGCATATAAAGAGAAAGAGAAAGAGAAAGAGAGAGAGGGAGAGAGAGCTTAATAAGACTAATATTAAATTCTCCCTGAATTTATGTTAACTTACTGCTAGGTGGTTGAACTGCACTTGTATTAAAAAGTAAGCGTATGCGTGATGTGTGCGTAAGTGTAAATATGCAACATAAAGAAATTCGCTTATTTTTTTCTTCAACAAAATCCAGGGAATATAATGAGAGCATGAAACTGACTGTGTGTATGAAAATGTGTATATTGTAAAAGGGTTATGCCGGGTTAATACTGCCGGCATTGTCGCGTTATTTTACTCTTGAAAAAAACAAAAAAAAAACAAAAACAACAACAAAATTCACTACGTTTGTGTATAATTATTTTAAGGTCGTTTTCAGTGTATAGGTGAGAATTTGAGAGTGGAAAATGCTGCATTATGTAAAAAAGTTCTCATTCGTTTTGGTGCTTAATAGAGTTATACAGCTTACAGTTGGTACATTTAGACTTAATAGTATTGTCATTTAGTAGTATCGCGGACGGCCGACAATGTGAAAATATCGCCGTTAAAATCTTTTACAAAAAAACAAAATATAATAAAAGACAATATCAAAAATTTTTCAACACTTTCTAAAATTGGATAATCCTCATTGAAAAAAATTCTTACCGTTCCCGTCGTTAATCAACCATCTCATCAACGTCACTCAACAAAAAAAAAAACAAAATATGTTAAATTTGCTCCATTTTTTAAGGAAAAAATTTAAAAAAATAATATTTAATTAAAAAATCAACGTGTAATTACGTGCAAATATTTTAGAATTTTCTTTTTGTTTTTTTTTTTCGTTCAAATATAAAAAAAATTAAGTCCGCGCATACCTACCAACAAAATAAAATAATTATTTACCAGGCATTTGAGAGCCCTTAAAGAAACATATACAGAAAATCTACAAAAAAAAAATATTCAATTTATTAAATAAAAAAAAGTAAAAAATTACAAACCATTTACAATGATTTGCTTTAGTGCTAAGGAACCTATAAAAATTATATTCGAGTCACTTAAACCACAAAAAAGTGAAATTAATTCCACTTGACTATGTTAAGAAAGCTGCTTAAAGTTGTTGAACTCGGTATTAAGATTTAAAAAAAAAAAATGTTTAAATATACATTTTAAAGAGAATTAATAAAAAAAAAGTGAGTGCCATTCCAGAAAACAAAACAGCTTAAGCACAACTTGTGTTTTCGAGAGGGCTGGTATTTACACTTAACCGCTGCCTTATAACCAATGATTGATACAAAGAAGATTTAAAAAGTTTGAAAAGAAAAGAAAAAGGATTATTTTATAACAGAAGCCATCATCATTTGTGCCTAAGTGTTTCACTACACTTACTATAAAAAATTAAATAAAATTATAAAAAAACGGTAAATTAACAATAATTCAAAACGACTGTTTTTACATATGTGGAACGTTTCTCAAACACGTGGCATATCGTAATCTTTCAAGCTGGCCTAAAAACCGGTAAAATACAACTCTACAGAATTGCTTCCGCTGCATTTTCTTATATATATATATATTTACACACAATACGCACACACAAGTTACAAGGGCTTATTCTTATTCTTATTCTTATTCTTATTCTTATTCTTATTCGTGCTTAACCGTGAAACGCTTTTGTACAGTGTTTCAGCATATCGATAATAAGTGCATGGCTTGCCGCTGAATGCATTCGTTTTCGTTATAAGTGATCGTGCTTAATAAGACAACGAAACGAAGTAATAAGTGCATCGTTCGGCTTATTTACTTACGCATCGCACATACAAACAAACGTACACAAACTGCATGCATTTGTAGCCTGCATATAACAAGAACAAATATTTTCTCTCTTTCTTACATAATAAGAAAAACAATGGCTGCGTGTGTGTTTGTGTGTGTAAGCATGAACTTTAAAGTTTGACAAAAACAATGCATCTACAACAACAAACAACAAACAACAACGGATTTGGTTTTTTAATTTTTCTAAATTTAATCAAACACACGTAAAGAGTAAAAACCACTAAAAAAAATAAAAATACTTTCAATACGTACATAAGCGCATGTATTAGAGTAGTGTACAGAAGCGTTTTTACGAAGTTTCATTCAAAACTAACAGCACAAGCTGGTTGTTGTTGTTGTTTTTGTTGTTATATTAGACTTTACATTGAACTTACAATCACGTATACACGGACATTACACACCAATACTTTTATAGGAAAAGTGCATCTGGATTGCATCTGCGCTTTACTCTCAACCAGTTGTGTGTTCACCTTTCGGGCTATAGCGCGCTTTTAAAATCCGTCTCTCTTACAAAATTCGTTCGCAAAGCAAGGCCCCAAAAAGGAGAAACAAAAAACTGATAACTGAAAGTATTTTTAATTAAACATAATTTATTCTATTACCGTATATACGCAGATACATAAGGAAGTGTGATAAAATTAGAATTGTCAAAATATCGTAAATCGAAAAATATATGTAAAATGTTATAAATGCAAATGCGTTAATGTGTTTGTGTGAAATTGAAAAGCGTTATAAAAATATAACATTTGTGCTAAGAATGTATTTTTGAAACTTGTGAAAATAAATGCATAAAAATACTTGACTAGAGCACTCTTTGTCTGGTGCAAACCTCACATATATATACACACTCAACTCAACAACACTTCTGTTATTGGATTAATTTCGTTTTGGAGTCGTGTACAGAACATTATTAAGTAAGTAAAGACTAGTTCTCTTCTCTTTCTCAGTCGTTTAGAATTTTTATTATAATTATTATTTATTTATTTTTTTTTTTAACAAAATGCAGAAATTATAAAATAATAATAAACTTTTTATTAAGTCTTAATATAGTTGGTAGGGAACTGCATTAATTTAAGATTAAAAGAGATTTTGAGAGTTAGCCTTCTTTTTTGAAGCGAAGGAAGATCTATAGGTAGCTTCCAGCCAAGGCTTCGTAGGATGAAAAGGATTCCGAACAGATTCTCTTACGTCAATATAAGAACGATAATAAAGGCGCTTCATGAAGAGTGGGTCTAATTAAGGTGTTGAGTGTTAGTCGTCAAACTATTTCAATCGAAAGCACTTTAGTTGTATTTACAATGATCCGAACTGAAGGTTACGAAGCATACTTTAGGTAGGGTCGAATATAACTCATAGATCGACAAAGGATATACATTTCCAATAAATCGAGTTTAGGGGCTTGCTTTGTCTTTTAGAAATAAAGGAAAAAACTATTTCCTGTGGCTTAAAATGGTTATTTACACAATTCAAAAATCTGGAATATTTTTGCATATTTTTCAAAATTTTTAATTTTGATTGATTGATTTTACTTAGGTTTTAATAAAAGCAAGTAAGCATGAAAAGAGAATGTTGTCTATAAATGGAAAAAATTTCTCGCATTAACAAAAATATTTTTCATTTTAACCATAATTTTTCCTCTGTGTTATATAAATTTGTCTGATATGAACCCGTGTTGTAAAGAGTACGTCCATTGTGCCTTTAGAGTGATTAGCATTTTGCCAACAATTGCATAAGAAAATGTTTATATAATCTAATCTTCGTTTCCTAGATGAGAAATACCATCGGCCCAAATGTCCTGTGCATAGATTGAATTGTGCGAGACGTTACAATAAGTATCGCAGACTTAAGTGACCGAAAAATGTTTCTTAGTTGGTCCTTAACATTCTCTAAAGGTATCTAGTGAGTCAAAACGATTAGCTAAGAAGGGAAAAAAATTCTCAATTATGCTTCATTGCAAATGACTAAGATGCCACTGCACATTTCTTATTTTGGTTTTGTATTGGAAAATGGTGAAAAATCTGATTAAAACCTAGGTGACAACTTTTATATGTGTTGAGGTCTCAACTAACGGACGTTTATTATGTTTAGAGTAAAAATAATAACGGTATTTTTATATTAGATTAATTTGTATCGTTTATGGAAAAAGAAAATTCGATTGTGGGCGTGGTCGTTTAAAGTAGCGACCCTCTCTACAATATCTGAAAATTTCCGACCATGAGAGGGCTAATAACAGAGCGACATGTCTAGATGAACTCAAATTTGAACTGAGAGATTAAATTGACGACCATATACATATCCGTAATCTTCTCACGTCATCTAATCCTTACAAACATTCATCGCGTTGCATGCATATGACATATATGAGCCTGAGTGTGTGATTATGCCAGACATTTATATATTAATGGATTATAATCCACTTTGAAAAATTACTAGGAATTACATATATGCACACGGAAAATGGACGAACAAAATAATCCTTTCACAAACATGATAAATTATTTTTAAGAATTAATTTGTTTGTGTGCGAAAGTCAAAATATTCTTAATTTTATTAATACTTTGGTCTTTAATTGAAATAAGAAAACATTTATCGTATATAAAAGAAGTTGACAACAACAATAACAACAACAATAATAATAACAATTTACCTTCTTTTTCTCACATCATCTTATTCGGTTATTTTATACAACCACCCTAAGAGAGCATTAAAGTATAATATGTAGCTTTAAGTTTTTTTTCCCTAGTGATGATGCTCAGAAACATTTTTTGTGTTTGTTTGGCAAATATCGCATACACACACACGCACTTATAATATAAACGTTATGCTACGTTTTCTGGTGTTGTTTTTTATATTTTGTGGTATGTAAGTATGAATGTGGAATAAAAATTTGTGGAACGTCGACAGTTGCTGCGCTACGCTATCCAGACCAAAGACATGCATTGTATGTATACAAATAAATGTAGTAGACGAAAAAAAGTGGAATAGTATTTGTGACCACTCATACTACTATTGTGTGTGCAGAACATTTGTTGAGAATACAAAATGTATGATGTTCGATGTCTGGAATTTAATACGGTCAATCCGACTATATAGAAATGCGCTTGTACAAATACTCACAAACACTTAATAAATATTGCGAAAAATAATATGAAAAGTTGAACAAATAAAACAAGAAATAAAAAGAAAGGAGAAGTATTCTAACGTACATTCCATTATATTATGTTTGTATGTGTGTGTGTGTGTGAATGTGCGTACATACTTAATGTTAACGATATCTGATTTTATAATTAAATACGTGTGTTTGCGTTTTTTATTTTTATTTTTTGCCAGTCTCTCCGCTGCCTTGCCATAGTGCCAATGAGAGAGAATTGGGAGATTCGTATTTTTAACAAACATTCCAATACACATACACACATACTGCTTATATTTTGTGTTTGTATTTTTCAGTTTCAGTTTCGTTTTCGGTTTGTTTTCTCCACCGATAAGATAAGAAGACAATTCTGCAGATTGATCACTTTTTACATAAGCGTCACACGAAGTACATGCAAAAAAGTTTACTTTGGATCAGCCATTAGCTTCTTTACTGAATACATTTTTTTAAATTCAAATTACCAAAAATTATTCTATTGGGAAATGTGACTTAGAACACTTTCTAAATTATCGACACATATGTTTCATACGATGATAAACATTGTTTGCCAAAGTAAACATAAATTTTTAAATAATCATGGATAGAATGATTTATGTAAAATAATACCTGAGTGTAGGTATATATATACAATATACTTTTGTCTGTACGTCCGTACAAGTACGTATTCTCCTTGTGTTTACGATATTTGAGAAATTATTTAAACTTGAATATTGATAGGCGCGGATTGATAATCTGGTTGCTACTGAAAGTGATTGTATATGGTAAGAAGATTAAACCGCAATACAACAACAAATAAACCATGAACCGAAATTTTTAAAGATGTAAATTATTTGCAAGCAGTTAACAATTACAACAGAAAGTACCAAAATTTATTAATTCTAAGGACATCTATAATTAAAATGGGAGCGTGGCAAGTATATAACGACTCGCTGTATTTTTGTAGCTCTGAAAACTTTCATAAACTTGACAATCAAGCGATTTTGCATATTTTGACATTTCTACTCTCCGCACATAAGTCTCTTTTTATGTTGGGTTGAGGGCCATGCTCACAATTAAAAAAAAACTATCTCTCAAAAAATATGCCTTTCGTGCAGACCTCAACATGTAAGTTGATACGTATTGTATACAAATTTAAGCAACATAACCGGATATCGGGCACGCCTACACTTTTTTCAAAAATTGGGAAATTTGTTCGCCTAAGCCAAGCTTAGTTTTCTATGTTGTTTTGTTTTGTTTGTTTGTGTTTTTTAGAAATATTGCGAATGTGTTGAATGAAAAATTTATGTATTAATCGTATCTTTATGTAAATACTTATATATATGTAATATGTACAGACCAATTTAATTTTTGTGCTTTTCAAACACTTTTCGTCCGTTTTCTTTTACGCTATTTTACGTTTCAGTTTATTTTTGCGAATTTTTGAAACGCACACACTTAACTAGCGCTTATTTGCTCCAACACGTATATATATATCCACACGCACACACACACACACACACAAGTAAATATGAATTGAAATAAACAACTAAAATGAAACGAATAAAAATTGCAAACATCTCTCTCTCTCTCTCTCTCTCTCTCTGTCTTCATAATTTTTTTATGTTTCATTTGGTGACTTTAACGATGAACACATACGGTGCTCTCTTCGGTTCCATGCGCTTCCTATGGATTTATAAACGATCACTTTGGTTCCGCATTAAGCATTAGCTTAATGATGTATAAGTGAATGTGCGTGTGTAACGCTATGCAGAATCTGGATTCTGTATGCAAAAAGCTTAGTGATAGAGAGAAAGACAACGAGAGAGAGAGAGCTGAATTGAGTACTTCAAATAGTGTTCAATGATATATACAAAGTTTTTCCCAACGTCTGCAACATATAAATATATTAAGAGGAGGTCAATTGTATTGAAATTATTTTGAATCTGTTTAAATCAAAAAAGTCGTAGTAGATGCACTTCCACCTCAGCTATTGAGTAAATGTTTAATTGACCATAAATCTCTCCAGATTTATATCTAAACTATGGGCGTGGCATATATATGTAATATCACACTCTTTTAAAGACTGTTTATTACTAAAAAGGTCGAATATTGTGCAAATGCTGGTTTTTTATTTGTAGGCGTATATGTTATGGAAAATCCGCCCATTTATAAAAGGTAGAGCAAAGAATAAATTAAGAAGGCAAAAATTGATATGTTTTTATGGCCATATATTAACGGATTGAAAAATATAAATTTAAAAATTCGATTTTCGATGTTTTCGATAAAAGAAACATAAACGAAATATACTAAATTCAAATTCAACTGAATATTTCAATTTTTCAATTTTGATCTCCTTGTTAATAGATGCATAACGGAATTGTCAATTGTTACCAATCAAAAATATATAATAATTTATTTGTTGATTGCGAAAGACTTGATGTATTTAGTATACCCTCTGAACACTCATACATTTTAATATATGAATATTTTTATTACTCCGTTTTATTTGACTTTCTTATCGAAATTCACTTAAGTGTGTGTGTTTATCGGGTTTAGCTAAAACATTATTGTACTTGTAGCTAAACTATAAACCGAACAAGAGCAGCCATTAAAGACAAAATAGCAAAAGATACAGAAGAGAATACGAATTAGAGAGAGAGAGAGAGAGAGAGAAATCGCTGTAAGAGAATCTTGTGTTTATATTTGCAATTCATAGTACGCTGTTTGCGCACATTTTGCAAGCTTTGATTGCTGCTATAATATATTTTCTATTGCTTCATGCGACGCTTTACTGCCTGCCCATATGTGTGCCATTCATGAGTTGTGCCTTTGCTCTGAGTAATACGCCAGAGTATCTATGCATGAAGAGTGTGCATGTGTGTGTGTCTGACTATTGAGCTGGCGGTGGCTCACTCTGAGTAACTGTAAAGGTATCTTTACTTTTGCAATAATTTGCCAATTTGTGTTGTTCTACGAAAGTGACGACGTAAAGACCGAGACTGTGCGAACAGACAAACATTGAAACCGGTGACGTAGCGTCCGCCATATTACACCGCGGCTTTAATTACTCCAAAAAATACAAAAAAAAAAAATTTAAAAAATTCAAAAATTTTTTACTTTTTCGGATCAATTTAATTATAATTTTCTTAATTCGAAAACAACAAAATTTTTATTGTGAAACGTCTACATTATAACCAAAAAAGTAACGTTAATAAAAGAAAATCAAAACGCGTCATAAAATAAATAATTGTAAAAAAAAAAATTATATATATAATACATATATGTATGACTAAAATATTCGATGTATTTAAAGTAGCTAAAGGAAAATTGTAAATTATATAAAATAATTGTAATACATTCTGCCTGTGATCTCACAATTAATAATTTTAAGTAAAAAACCCGATTAATCTAAAGAAGAAACAAAAAACGAAAAAAAATTATTGAAAAAAGGTAATTTTTCTATAAATATCATTTTTATAAAAGGAAGCAAAGCAAAGAAAATTACTTGCAAAATTTCATGTGCATACATAAAGTAGAAGAAGCAAGAGAAACAGAGAGAGAGAGAGAGAGGCAAAAAAAAAGTCTCCGTCAAGTGTTTCAATTTCAATGTGTTAGTAGGCGGCGTCACAGTCTGCCTAGAGTTTCTGTGCGTGTGTTTATACGCTGTACTACTGTGCAAGTGCACATCAACACATATGCACATGAACGTGTGAGTGTGAGCTCTGGTGTGGCTATTTTTGAAACCGTGTGCAAATAAGTGTAAAAATCACAAAAAAAAAAAACAAACAAAAAAACAATCTTTGCACGATTTTTTTCCGTGCAAACAACAAATTCAACTTTACCTCTTAGCAGTTGCTTACATTTGTAATGTAAAATATTTTAATGCCAACAATAAAAATGAGTAAGCGTGTTGATTAGCTAACGAAGAACAAACAGCTTTAATAATGACGTTGTCAAGAAAAAACTTCGGGCATAAAAAATGTAAAATATTTGTCGCTCTCTGTGTTGTTGCAAAATTTTGCAAAAATACTAGGAATAAAAGTGCTCTCTAGTAAAAGTGAATATCCTTCTAAACGCCTACTTAAAAGATTACATCGTCCCTCTCGTCTGCCTTCACTTAAATCTACTCTAACATAGATATAAAAAAAAAGAACAAGAAAAAAAGTACACAGATATCACACTCGTGCACATCATTGCAGTTAATGAATTACAGCTGATAAAAAAGTTTAAATTATGTTGTATTAGATATGTGTGTGTGTGTGTGTGTGTATGCATGCACCAAATTACAAATGTTTATTTAATAAGTCGCGTCACACATATGCATGCATTGCACGTATGCACAGTAAATGCAAAAAAACTCTTGTATCGAAATGTATTCAATACAATATTTTTGTGTAAAGTGGTGTGCACGAGCATACTTATGTGTGAATGCATGCATATATAGTCAAATGTCTGGTGAATGTTTTAATTCTACAGTTAACGCGTCACTGGTTATGTGTTGTTATTGTTGCTATTATTGTATTCCCCCCCTCTTTCATCTTATACGTACGTCCGGTATACGTATACAACAAACAAACGTCTGCAAACATTTACTCCGAACAGTTGGACTTAACTCCTCGGCTATTATTTGCCATCTCTATACATTTTATACATATATGTGTGCATATAGTATATACGTTTTATATGCTTTTATTTGTAATTAACGCTACATTCTCAGTGGGGAGCAGCAGCAGCAACCTTCTCTTTTCGATTCATACTTTACTTAACATGCTGTATACGGTACAAATATAAAGAGATTGATGCATGCGTGTGTTTGTCCACCATTTTGTATGTTATGCTTTACAAGCATTTCTGCTGTGTATGTATTCTCATGTTATTTGTTGTGGTCCTGTTTTGACATTATTACTATTCAATTTTCGAATTGAATAAATTGCATTTCTCTAATAATTCTCACAGACAACCAACCTATCGTGTTATAGTGCCATGTAAAATATAATTATAATAATTCTCATTCACATACATTTGAAATTCGTTCTGTTCATATTGCTTCATTCCAGTATATATACCAGTATATCAGTTTATCCCTGAATTTAAATTTTCGATTGTTTATTCTGTTTCAAAATTAAAAAAAAATTAGACTATTTAAAGCCTCTCCATTGATACCAATTTCAAGAACATTTCGAAGTGATCTGTCGCTTTGATAGGCTTTGAGGTTTAACATGTAGAACATCCTCATGCATTCGCAATACCCTCTCTTTTGATACGCGTATCGACCTTTTAGGTTTAGTACCATTGCACTTATACCAACGATTTCCACTCGTTGAGTCCTTTCATTTGAAACCCATATGAATATAATGGTAAAAATATAGATAATGCGAGGCCTTCGGTTTAAATTTATTATGACTAAACTTAATTTATTCTACTCGTCGTTGCTGCGTTGATACCCATATTACATAAATGGTGAAGAAATTAATAAAACGCTACCTTGGGGCGACGGCCATTTTGAATGTATTCCTACAATATTGAGCAATAGTATAGCCGCAGTAATAGTAATTGTTGTTAGCAAAATTGTAGCATTGTCGCATTTACTCGTTGTTTTTAAAGAGTGACCTAATAATGCACTAAACCGTGCCTAAGCACCATCTTGAGGACGGATATATACTTGCTTTGTCGAAACGTTTGTAACACCCACAAAAAAGCAGCAAACGAATTTTGATATATCGATTCCAAACTTTATAAATTGTTTTAGGCTGATGTTGGCAAATTCTCCCTTGCAATGACACGCCTACAATTAAACAACAAAATCAATAGCTTATCATGTGAAAGTTACTTTTATTTCATATGTATCAAGGTGTTTGTATGTCCGTCCGTTTTTTGCTATTTATTCATTAATGAAAAGAAAAACCTGTTCGTCCGGTTATGCATTAATGCGACCACTAATAATAAAGTTCGTTGATCCATGATCGATATATATGCGTACTGTTGAACCGTAAATGTTCCCAGTATAACAAAACCATTTAACCGCAAATAATGAAATATGTCAACTCTCGAATGCTTGATTCGCGCCTTTAATATATGCGTCATTCTACAAATCGACATTCATTGTTATCAGACCGGGACAGGTATGAAATATATGGGGGCTAAGCCTTTGGATGAGTATGACTAGTGGGTGAGTTGGCTGTACTACGCCGCATGCATGCAGTTTTATTTTTTTTTTTTTTGCACTTTATTTTGTCAAATCCATTGTTACTCTCAATTTCAAAAATTGTTCGTTCTCATTTATTGAACTTTTTTACTCTTTTTAGTCTACGCGTACAAGTGCAAGCGCCAGAGTAAGCTGTTTTTGTAACTTCTCTTTGCTTTACCATTTGCTTTATTGGAGTTGTGTTTGTTTCTAATTTCCTTTCATGTGTTTATATTTTTGCTTATGCACCTCTTCTCAGCATGTGTGCATGGGTTGGCGGCCTGCCATTTTTCATTTCAAGCACCGCACCAGCCAACAACTGGAGATGATATGGCGACAATACTTTTTAATATTTTTTTCAATTGTTATCTGACAATACATATAGAAAACATGGGGATCAGTTGGAGTTCGTTAAAGTCTATATTTTTTCATTTCATAACTTTTTGAATGTTTTTTGTTTTTTGGTTGTGATCTGGTGTCTTCATGCTTAGCCTCGACGTCTTTTTCATGGTACTCTTTATGGATTCTTCAGTTGCATTGTGTTTTCCACGTTTTAAACATCAGTCTTTACATAGTTTCGTCTCTTTTTGTATTCCATACACATATACAGTATCGTTGTTGCTTGGGTGCCTTGCGTATGTGGAAGTAATGTAAAATGTAGTTTTTGGGGGGTTCGTTACTAAGCATACCGCATTGGTAGTTACGTGATTTTTTTAAAATGAAACTGCAGTTACAATAACTGGTTCCAACACACACACAAACATGCATTAATACTGCTTGCCAATCCATTAGAATTAAATAGAATAAATACTTTACTTTTAAAATTTACAAAGCATCAAAAGCAATAAGAAGAGAATACAAAGAAATAAGGTCTGAAGCGAAAAATTATACCGTTATTAAAAGGGTTCAATCAATTCCCTTGTTGTACTTTTTGTTATGCTGCCAACATGTCCTTGGACCGACTTTAGCGAATACTACCAATCTCAATAATTTAGTTTAACCATAATATTGCAGTTGTTGTACCAGTTTCAGCTTTTCTCCAATTTTCTTTAAGTTTTTGTTGATGACTATATAAATTAAGGCAGTCATGGATCCCTACCAAACTGTACACAAAATAAATGTTTGCATAAACCAAATAGTCGCATGTATACATAATTTCCTTCTTCTTGTTTTTTGGTATAATTGCTGTAAAGTTAAAAAAATATACGAGTGTTGCTTAGTAACAGCGGTCATTAAACGACAATTAGGTCAAACACGTGCAACCATTTTCAACGTTACAGCAACACAGCAGCACTAACTAACTAACCTGCCAACTTTTACTTTATATGTGAATTTATGTAATGCACTGCAGCCAAAAAAAAATCGATTTTTAAAAATAACTGTAAGGAAACAAAAATCTCTAAATAAGAAGCGAAAGCAGATAAGAGCCACTGAAGATGCCACAACAGCAACATTAAGTATACAAACCAAATACCATTAAGGCCACATCCAATACAGCATCCAAACGAAAAGAGGTTAAAGGGAAAATGAAAATGATAGCGTGTTATTAAGTGCCGCAACACATGTGATAAATTACATTTAACACCAAAAAACAAAATAAATATAGAAGAAAAACAAGTGAAAATGTTATACTTAGGCAAGCCCGACCACACTTGACTCCTTAAATTATGCTACGATTGGTTTAAATGTATCTTGTATCGAGGCTCTGCCATATAAGTTATTTAATGAAATATGTTTATGTGGAGGGGTTCTAAAAATAGTCCGATTCCATTTCCATTTTCATTAGGGAGCTCCTTTGGCCCTATACATGTCCTTATAAAAAATGCCACTTGCAGCCTGAGCACAAATTTATATGGACAGACAGACGGACATGATTAAATCGACTCAAA
The DNA here is from genome assembly GCA_949710015.1 of Crataerina pallida. Lineage (NCBI taxonomy): Eukaryota > Metazoa > Arthropoda > Insecta > Diptera > Hippoboscidae > Crataerina > Crataerina pallida. Next base: position 3,809,011 of record OX453290.1, read on the forward strand.
TGGACTCGATCGACTCGGAATGGATGTGGGTACACTTGAAGATGGGTGTGTGTGGGTTGCCCTTTAGTAGTTTGCATCCATACATACTTAATATACCACATGTTGTGTAGGGTATAAAAACAATATTTGGTTAAAATGATTCCATTGCCATCCTCGTACTATAAATTTGCGTCGGTTACCCCAATACTTGATAATATGGTATTAAACAACAACAACAATAACAAAAACAACTCTTTGAAAATCAACAAGGATTTTCATATATGTGCTTATGTGTGCCTAGATTTGCAATAATTTTGCGAATTGGCTTTAAAATGGGAGAAAAATACACGTTTCACAAAAATTTATACAAAAACTAAAAACCGACTTTTGCAGATTTATTGATATTTTACAAACATCCACCATTCATAGCAAAATGCAGCAAAATGCCAGAGATTCCACAAACTGGCATTTATTAAGACAGACATATTGTTTTACTGCCAACAACATATTCCAAAAACTATAAACAACATAAAGTGGGTGACACCAATCAGTTTTATTCAGTGCGATATCTGCATGCAACGGGATGCTCACACCGCTAAAACCTTTTTTTAGAATATCTGGCACATGAACCTGCTGCATAACTAAATAAAATATGCATTATAAAACGAATGTAATGTAGTTTTTATCGTTGGAAGAATTCATGCCAAAACAAACACACAACGAAAAACAGTTCAGAAATTGAAATTATTTTATGATAAGGTTAAGTTATACTAGAGGGGTGATTCGCCGTTGACTAGGTGGGCACCCAATCACTGCAAAAGCCTTACTTGCGCATCTAATTCGCTATTCATCTTAGGAAAGCAAGACGCTCCAAATGTATATTCTGCAGCTTCGAAGTACATGCAGGTTTGCCCTAACATATCTTTTGAATATTCAATAAATTTCTTTTTCCCCGTCAGTCAAGTTTTTGTGAAGACACACAAGAAACATCAGAGAGTAATCTCTTCTAAACTCATCTGCCATCTAATTTTTCAATACCCCAGAGTAATGAAATCCAAGAGCGCCTCTCATCATTTATGCCGCCGATTTACTCAAATTTTATTGACATAGATAACAAGTTTCACTTGTTTTGCGACTGTCTCTTAAAACGCTTAGCTTACTGGAATGTCTTTATTCCTCTGCGAATTTAGTGTAAAAATTTGCCAACCTCAACTAGAACTATAGAGAACTTCCCAACTTATCAGTAGTTCTTGGCGGCACCAGATATTGTCTCAGTTTTATTATTATTAGTAAAGTTAATCAAAATTAACGGTGCTTTCGCACACGTTAGCCTTCAGAGTTGTATTCTGTTTCTAGTCATAATAGATTCTCTCCTCTCTTTGAAAGTTGCATAATTTTTTTAAGTAATAATTGGAAATAAAGACACTTTAAAATAAAATGAAAAAAACACATAATTGGCTCGAATGATTATTGAATATATATAAACATCCGTTTACATGCTTTAAATTATCCGCAACTATTTGTTTAACTTGTAGCTAATTAGTAGTTGTGTTGTGTTGCCCCCTTTTTGTCGTTATCGTGTCATGACTATTGATTACTCGTACTATAGAAAATATGTTGTCGGTGGTCAATAGCTTGCACGCATGCATGCACGGTTCACCCTTACTGTTCGTCCTATACAATAATTGTATTTAAATATATTTGCAAATAATTTGTATAGACAACTGAAGCACACACACACTCATATTTGCAGTTGAGTTAAAAAGTCCGGTTATTACTTTTTTTTAGTTTTTTTTAAGGGATGGCCTAACCGCCGCTATTTACATTCTCTCGACGCATTTGGTGCAGAAGCCAGAAAATGAATATATGTTTATTATCTCATTTGGCAGTACTTTTAACATAAATTTTATTGAGGTAGTTCCCACCCATAAATACTTGCACCACCACCAAGAGAAGTTATGTACTATCATTTACAGCAAAACGAAAAAAAAAAACAACAAATTATTTATTCGCATCATATGGAATCCAATTTTTAGTGGTTTAATAACAACAACAAAAACTTTTATATTTGTACTTATGGTCGCTTTTATCGCACCAGCAGTGAACCTATGCATGTTTGTACAACAACATGCTTTTATTGCTTTAAATAAAATAAACATTTATGATTATTTTGACAATTGTTTATACACGACTACCAAGTGTCATATTCCCCAAACACACGTATATAAAAATTTCAACATTTTGCAATTCTACACCGAGCGTGAAAACCTAATAAAAGTAAAACAGGTGATAGTTTTAGTTAAGGATGCGTCAAGCCCTATAATTCGAAGAGTTTTATATGGACCGCCTTAAAGGCTATCTCACTATCTCATGGTTGCAAAGACTTAAGATTTTCAGATGAAATTTTAAACAAAATCTTTTTCTTTATATCTTTCTTCACGAACTGGTTTTTATTAACTTTTACAAGTGCCATAAATAGATCGGATTTTAGAAAAGCTTTCGCTGTTAACGTACAGATTGACAAATGCAACGTTCCATCGTACATACCTACATTTACTAACACTTTGTTTATTTAACCGTTGTTCACATTTAATCATATATTATTAGGGCGTGCTCTAATATTTCAAATGTTTGCCTTCAGTGCAAAAGCATTCCTCTTGGTTGCATCGTTAACCATAAATAATATATTCGCTATTGGGGCATTCTCTCTCTCCTTTCCATATATTAGAATGATATATTTCGGTAATATATTATATGAAATTGCAAACGTAATAAATATTGAAAAGTTAATAAAGTTATGCGTTTATTTATTGGAGTTATGAGTTGCATTGCATAGTGTTGCATTTTCTTAAACTTTATCAACTAAAACTAATTTATAATAATGCAAATATTGTTAATTAAGTTTTGTAAAGAAGAGTTGGATGAAAAAGTTTCGTTTGATTAAAATAAACTTTACATTGTTTTTATTTGTAGAAATGGCGGAAGGCAATGGCGAACTGGTAGATGATGTCAATGTAAAATCGGAAGATCGCGGTGATGGTGAAAGAACAGAGGATTATCCGAAACTTTTGGAATATGGCTTAGACAAAAAAGTAAGCAAAAAGGACAAAAAGGACAAGTATTATAGTCAGTCCAGACTCTCGACCATTAAATGCAATCAACATCAATGCATAATTATACCCTTTACTACTTGTGGTTGTTATTGTTGTTGTAATTTCTAACGGCAATCGACTCGGAATCAAAATTCTAAATCGATCATGTCCGTCTGACCGGTGGCAATTAAAGCCGTACCCCATTGAAATCATCCATCAATGTACCAAAAATAAATGTGCTCGGCTAAAAGATACACCGCCCACAATACATATACTTATAAACCGTACAATTTGACTTCTGAATTGATGTACAATACATACACTATTTGAAAGGCATCAAAGCAAACTGCCACGCCCACTCTTTGTATATACTTGTGGGGGGGTATTTGTTGGTCTAAAACAAATTGAACTTTTTTTTACTTATTTTTTATAAATATTTTTGCACAGGTTGCTGGCAAACTCGATGATATATATAAAACAGGAAAGTTAGCCCATGTAGAATTAGATGAAAGGGCTTTGGACGCGTTGAAAGAGTTTCCGGTAGAAGGTGCCTTGAATGTGTTGAGTCAATTCCTTGAATCGAATTTGGAGCATGTATCGAATAAATCCGCTTATTTATGTGGTGTTATGAAAACGTATCGGCAGAAAAGTCGAGCCAGTCAACAGGGCGTACCGACACCAGCGGCCACAGTACAAGTGAAGGGACCCGATGAGGAGAAAATCAAAAAAATACTCGAACGTACCGGTTATACATTAGATGTGACCACTGGTAACTATTTAGTAAACATAATAATATTTCAATCAATTTTACTCAAAAGATTTTTTCGGTGTTTTTTCTTTGGTGATTTGATAGGCCAGCGTAAATATGGTGGTCCTCCGCCAAATTGGGATGGACCGACACCGGGTAATGGCTGTGAAGTGTTTTGTGGTAAAATACCCAAAGACATGTTCGAGGATGAATTAATCCCGTTATTTGAGAATTGTGGCACCATCTGGGATTTGCGATTAATGATGGATCCCATGACGGGCACAAATCGTGGTTATGCATTTGTTACATTTACTACAAGGGAGGCCGCTTCAAATGCCGTAAAGCAGGTATTTATCTTCATACTACATTTGGTTGAAAAAGACAATAAAATGAAATTGAAATTTCTATAAAAATTATAATCAAGAAAAAACAAAAATTCTCCTCTTTAGGATATATACACACTTTCATAGCAGAGATTTCCAAAAAAAAAAAAAAAAAAAATGCATTAAAAACTTCTGTCTTCTGACTAAATTGATTTAAACGAATTTTTAGCATTTTTAAAAGCTTCCGTTTTACGTTTTTATAAAATAGTTCAACACCAAGCGAACGATTGATTTTTAATTTTTCAATATTTCTCTAAGCTTGTCATTTCTTCGTATTCTCTCTACTTTTTTCATTACTTAGCTTATTCTAAGACTGAAACACAATTGTTTACTATTTTTTTTTATATAATAATAATAATAAGAGTCTCTAACCCTACACGATTCTATGTATTTTGTTGCTCAAACGTTCTCTCTTTTACTCTCTATACCAAGTAGTTGTTATATTTAAATAGATAATTGACTTGCACTTGCATGTTGTTTAAATGATAAGAAAAGAGAAAAAAAAAAAAAAAACATTCCTACTGACTATATTGCTACTCGGTATGATGGTATGAAGAGGAGATGAATTTAGTGAAAGTGAAGCAAAAGTCATTCTCACACCATTAACATACGTATTTTACCTAATACAAAGCATATAAAAGTAAAAAAGTAAAAAACCAAAGATATGAAAAATTATCAAGTTGAAAATGTAAACTTAAATTAAATATTGTTGTTTGAAAAGAAGTCTCTGAAGGATGCTTTACCCCCCATCTGTGACCATCCTTGCATACTCTTACCTCTTCTTGAATTAGTTTTTTATACTCCTTCATATGTTTTGTTTTATTTTCAATATTCAATATATCCTCTCTCCCCCTCATTTTTACATAATGTGTGATATGTAATCGCTTAAATATTTAAAGTAAGACTTTTTATTATTTATCATTTAGTATATAAGACTACGTTTTGGCAGCGGTTTACCAACAAAAAAATTTACAAAAATTACAAAAATTACAAAATTCAAAATTTGTATTTAACATCAACGATATATGTCTCCTCTTTGCATAAACTTAAGCTGCGAACCCTTATAAGATGCGTTTCACAACATTTGTATACCTTCCATTTTAAATAGCAAATCAAAACGTTTTATGGCCCAACTACAAATAACTTTAAAAGAAATATAAAGCCATGTACATGTTCTAAAACGAATATGCGTCGGCAATATCTGGTTTAAGATGGAAGGGTAATTCAAGAGTCGGCTCAAGTCGACTTTGTACTTGTCATTATCCTTCATATACAATTAGATCTTTCATTCAGCTCACTTTTTTGTCTTTCTCTTGTTCTGCTGTAGTAGTTTTGTCATATGCTGCTCTCTCTTTCTTTCTCTCTCTCTCTCTTTCTCTATTACTTTGTCTGGTTTTATTTTACTACATGCGAGCATGTCCTATTAACATCTCTCTCCAAAACATCTAATTTTACTAATTTTGTGTGTATTTAAAAAAAAAAAAGAATAAAAATTTAAAATATACCGGGACTGCTGCAGAAAATTCCACATTTTCTTAAATGCTTTGGACAAAAAATTTGGTAATAATGAAAAATTCATTTTTTTTAATCTCTTTTTTAAATAATTATTTTTTAAAAACATTAAAAAATTTTATTACTTTGGAATGATTTGAAATGAAACATTTTTTATGAATTAGTGAAAATTTTCTGAAAAACACAAAAAAAAAATCCATCGGTTCATCAATTGTCACTTTCAGTTTAAAACCAAATTTCATTTGAAAAAAAATAATCTGAGACCTAAGATTAAGAAAGTCGAAAAGGTCTTTCTACGGTCTTTCTACTGATTCTGACAGATCAATTACACTGATCTGCCTTTTACAGTTAAAAGTTACAGACATCCGCACGAAATTTTCGTACCCTTTGCCACTTAGAATCATTATCATCATCATGCCTGGCCTATGTAGGTCTTTGGCTTGTTGCAGAAGAGAACGCCACGCGCTTTGATCGTTGGCGCGCCTTCTGCAGTTTTGTACGCCAAGTGTTTGCAAGGCATCAAGTGTCTTGGACCCTGCGCGACGTCCTTCCGGTTCCCTTTCGAAAACCATACTAGCTGGAACAAACTTGGAATAATGATTATTTTTATACCCTCCACATAATTAATAAAAAAGCAAACATTTATAAAAATTAAAAAAAAAAAAATAAAGTAGTAGCCAAGCAATTGATTTAATTGACACTTGAACGACAGGTGTTGTTCAACAAAATCCAAATCCAAAGTAATAAAACTAACTAGTGAATCCCAAATCTCATTAACATAATCAATATTTCCTTCTCTTATTAATTCTTGGCTTGAGTTTTGAATCCTTTTATCTCCATTTAGTTGTATTGAGAACCTGATCATTTTAATTATTATCTTATGTATATTTTTATATTTGAGCTATCCTAGTTATTATTATAATTTTTTTTATACTGTCCTCTAATTTCCTTTGTATTCTGTCTTAAGTTTATTTCGTTTTTTTTCCCCACTTGTTAAAAATCATCGTTCATTTTATTTATGTTTTTCATTCAAATATGTTTTTTTTTTTTTTTATAAATATTTCATTTTTAGTTGATTTTGATTTTGATTTTTTTTTTATTATAATTTTATTTACATCGATTATTGATCCCAAACTAATTTACACAATTTAAACCGTATTACCCGGTATATCCCCTCACTACTCTCTACAGCTCGATAATCATGAAATAAAACCCGGCAAGTGTCTCAAAATAAATATAAGTGTACCGAACCTGCGCCTATTTGTAGGCAATATACCCAAATCAAAGGGCAAAGAGGAGATTTTAGACGAATTTGGTAAATTAACAGGTAATTTTCTTCAAACCAAATTACTACCTAAACGAAAATAAAGAAAACAAAAAAAAAAAAACAAAAACAAAAGCAAAAATATGAGTTTCTAAAGCTTTAATATAACATTGAGTAGCATGTGTTTTTAAATTGAAAAATGTACGCACATGTTATTGAATGTAGAGTAGAAGAAGCATTGCAGGAATAATGCTTCAAAATTGGCTATAAATACAAAAATCCAATTGGCTAAAAGTACATTGGCTCTCAAACGAGATGAAAATAATTGGTTGTAGTAACTGTGGTAATACCAACGGCTGCGTGTGTTGTACTAGGTTCGCTACCCATGTGTGTTAGGGGTAACACTTGTATGTATATATGTATGTTGCTCTGATATATTTACCACAAAAAACAACGAAACATAAACATTCTTAAACGCCATATCTTTTTGCATTTTTTGTTAAGATTTTTTTTTTTTTTTTTTTTTCTTGTTATTTAAGAAGAAATTACTTAAATCTAAATCATATTAAAGTATATAAAAAAAATAAAAAAAAAACACTCTTTAGCACCAACCAACCCATCACCATTATCATCACATCCATACTATTCATTCATCATTGAGACTCTCTTTTCAAATGCGTTGCGACTCATTTATCCTTTCCATTATGAACAATTCACATCATCTGTCAGCTACATGATTATGAGCACTATTTAAACATTTTATAAACAAATTATGTATTTTGCGCTAATCTTTTTCTCTCTAATCATTAATATATTGTACAAATTATAAAAAAAAAAAAATCTCCAGTCATTAACTTTGCGCATTTTAATAGCAAATAATTGTTTATACTTAACTATTATATATGGTATCCACAAATCAATTTCTTATTTTTTTTTTTTTTTTAATGAAATTAAGAGGTATATAGAAAATATTGGGAAATTATTAAAATTGGAGAAATTGATTTTTTTTATATGTATAATTTATACGTTTTCTTTTTACCCATCACCCTTCGGGTGCGAGTCAATTTTTTTTAAAAACGAAAAATTTTGTTCAAGAATTTTTCCGCATTACTCATGAAATATAGAAGAGTCATTTACCTCCACCTCGCGCCTTTTAATAGTGTCAGCATAAAGTATCTGGCGAGTTACTCGATACGAAAGCCTACCGAATCCAATAATTGTCGTAATTTTATTTACACTCAGACTAACTAATGTAGAGATATTATATCCACCAGCTTGCCACGCCCACGATTATAGACGTGACGAGTATTTAAGATTTGGCCAAAGCCAAATATTGTTTTCTTACTCCTTCAACTGTGTCGCAGGCTATAGATAGAGTTAAAAATATTATCGCAAAAGTTTAGGGTTTGTGCAATAGGTGTAAGAGATCACCTGAGTATGTATGAGCTTGTTAGTTTAGTTAGATCCACTAAGCCATACATTACATAAGAAAATTATACCTTATGGACATAAAAATAGCGATAAAATCTCTGTTTTACAAGGTGATGGGTATCGGAGAATCGGTTCTGGCCGAATAGAATGAAATTGTTTTGTTTTATTTAAAGGAAAACTATTACTAATAACAACAATTTATGAAAATAAACTAACTAGTGATATAATTTGGCACGTGTCTTGCTTACAAAACTATATATACTTAAGAAAATCTATTGCTCAACTTTAAACCAACAAATTACAAACGAAAGTAAAACCAAAAAACAAAAAACAAAAAAACAAAAAAATGAATTCAAAAATTAGGAAAAATCTATAAAAAAAAATTTGTATATTTTTTTGTGTATGTTATAACAATTCCAGCTGAATGATTTTGAAATTCGGAAAGGCAAAAAGATTGGTGTAACGATATCATTTAATAATCACCGGCTTTTTGTCGGCAATATACCTAAAACTAGAGATCATGACGAACTAGTAGAGGAATTTTCTAAACATGCACGTAAGTGGTGAAAACAACAACAACAAATTTGAGTACATTTCAAAATCATATACAAAGAAAAAAGAAAAGAAAAAAAGAAAATTCCCCTTAAAAAGTCTCCTCACAAATTGGTAAATAATTGGTCTACTACCCCACACATAATAATTGGATTGAAATGAATGCATAAAGAAGCGTTACTTGCAGAATTTATTAATTGGCCATCAAATATGTTTATTGGAAAAGAAATATAAAAAAAAAATTGGATTTTTGTTTTGCAATATTCGCTTTGCTTTAAAATGAAAAGAAATTTACAAAAAAAAATTCTAATTGCAAAAATTCATTTTAAGGTGAAAATTATATGATTTTCTTTTCCTTAAATATAATAAATTATTTCAAGTTTTTTTTTTTTTTTTTTTTTTTTATAATTATAAAATCGAATAAATTTTTTCACATGAAATTTTTGTAATTGGAATTTTTCTTTACCTTTTAGATTTATATTTTAATTAAAAATACAACAACAAAAATAATAATATTCACTAATGAAATATACAAATAAATATAGCGGTAAATTTTGAACTGTAGCTTAACAATTAAAGTACAACAAAATTTTACAAAATTCCACCAGACTCCAGAAAGAAAAGAAAACCATGCCAAAATTCGCTAATTCATTAAATAATTGCAAATAAATTTTGCAAATCAAATTACAAATTGTCGTTTGGATTGTTTATGAGGTAGAAGAAAAAATTTAATGAAAATAAAAATAAATCAAATACAACTAAAAGAATAGCACAAAATTATAAGCTAAGAGAGTCCATTAAAAAAATTGTTGAAATTAAATTTTTAATATTCATTAAAAATAAAAAAATTTTAATCGACACTCGTTGGATTGTTAGTGTTATTTTTATTGAAAAAAGAATGAAAATCAAATAAATTGTCTAGCTACAGCTTAACTCATTTTTCTCAGTGTATATTTTAGTATATATACAAGTTTAATGGAGCGCGCTCCCCCCCATATATAAAAAGTTTATAAAATCTTCACTTGATTTAATAATTAATACAATAAAACAAAAAAACGATTAATGCCCACTCTCCTTAACATCTAAACTGTACACATTTACGCTTCTTTAATAAACACTATATACAATACAACAATATATACAGGTAATGACTGGAGACTGTGTAAAAATTTCGTTGTTTTTATTTTAAATAAAATCATTACAAAAAAATAAAAAATTCTCCCTTTTCTCCTTCGTTTACAGTGCCCCCTAATAACTAGAAATTAAAACAAAAAAAAAACAGTAAAATGTTTTAATGTCGGTTATACCCGACCATAAAATATACACTGCACCACTTAGTTCCACTATTTATTAATGGTACAATTGGTAAGAATACTCTTTGAGCCAAAAAATGTCCTTGTTGCGACCTGTACCTACGCACAAATTTACATGTACAGACAGACGGACATGGTTAATTTGATTTATATTGTGATTATGTATCGAGACCTTATAATTGAAGAGAGTTAAGGGTAGCATTTTCCGTTTAGGAGTTTCAAACATACAACACAAAACTTAATGTTGTCTTTGCCATACGTGGTGCAATGTATAAAAATCCAGACAAGCAGGTGATTTAATTTAATAGGCAAAAACTCAAACTCAAACTCTCAAAAACTCTCTCCAATAATAATTATTTAATAAATGATAAATTTTTTGGTTTACATGTACGTTTTTTTTTTTAATGCATTTTATAACACAGCAGGTTAAATAAATAATTCATTAATTGATTAATTAATAATGATCAGTTCTAAGTGTTTTTTAAACTCTTCTATGTCTATTATCTCTCTGTGCCTTTACCTAAGTGTCTATATGTACATACCGTTATATTAAGTTCTCTTTTACATAAATCTATAACAATTCTCTTTTTGTTTTTTTTTTTTTTTGTTTTTTATTTGTGATTATAAAACAAAAGGTGCCCAAGTCGTTCATTCAAAACAATAATAAACAATTTTTTTTTTCAATATCAGTATAAATTTGTTCGTTGCTTAAAAGTATTTGTAAACATATTAAATAAAATAAAATTTAAAAAATTAATAAATTGTAAGCGATTTGGCATTGGTTTTCTTATTTCGAAAAGTCAACAGAGATTTGAAATTGAATTGAAATTATTTTGAACACAATTTGTGCGTGTGCGTATCAATAAAAAAAAAAAAAAGATAAAAATTAATAAAAATTTAACTTCTCTCTTTCTTCTAGAAGAACATTGTTTTTTTTGTTGTATTTTAAACAAAATTACCGAACTTGTAAATCTATTTTTTAATAACTAAAACAATTTTCATTGCACACCTCATCCAACGCATTTTATAGCTGGCCTTATTGAAGTGATAATATATAGTTCACCGGATGATAAAAAGAAGAATCGTGGTTTTTGCTTTCTCGAATATGAATCACATAAAGCCGCTTCATTGGCAAAACGAAGACTCGGTACTGGCCGAACTAAAGTAAGTTTTTTTTCATTTTCTTCTGATTTAAACATGATTATTAAAAAAGGAAAATGTTTTCTAGGTTTGGGGATGTGATATAATTGTCGATTGGGCTGATCCACAAGAGGAACCAGATGAACAAACAATGTCCAAGGTTAAAGTTTTGTACGTTAGAAATTTAACACAGGATGTAACAGAAGAGAAGTTAAAGGTACATTTTATTTACTCACTATAAAATTGTAATTGTATACAAATGGTGCAGCCCATGTAATGTCGGACTTGACTGACTAAATTGTTTTCTACTGTGCTAACGTAATATGTTTATTATTGAATTTGTTTTAGGAACAATTTGAGCAATATGGCAAAGTTGAACGTGTTAAGAAAATAAAAGACTATGCATTTGTACATTTTGAGGATCGTGATAGTGCTGTTGTTGCAATGAAATCCCTAAATGGTAAAGAAGTTGGTGCGGCTAATATTGAGGTAATTGATTCGTATACTTTTTCATATTGTTTGTTATTAGAGAAAATTTATTTTCTAATAAAAATCCCACGGTTATAACCTTGGGAAGAAGAGAATATGTCCTATATTATCTAATCAAATTTAATAAATATATTATTCAATTTTGTAGGTGTCATTGGCTAAGCCGCCTTCCGATAAAAAGAAGAAAGAGGAAATTCTACGTGCCCGTGAGCGTCGTATGATGCAAATGATGCAAGGACGTCCTGGTATAGTTGGGTAAGTGTTTTCCCATTATTTGATATAGTAATTTGAAAAATATAAAATTCTTGTGGAAATTCTAAATTTTTTTATTTATAAAAATCTTAAAACATTTTCCAATCATACATATAATGTGCATTGGCAGCAAAAATTGAAATGAAACATTTAAAAAAAAAAAAAAAAATCAAAATCATTTTCCAGATTGGCTTATTCATTGTTTACATCATCATATCGACAAAATCGAAATTTGGCCATTTGTTTAATTAAAAAATCAGTCACTTTCATTTTACCAAGAATATGATTTTAATGAATACTTTTCTCCTCTTTTTTTATTTTTCATGTACTTCCGTTTACTCTATATTAAATACAATATAACTGTACTATCTCTCTGCCACACTCGTTTATTTTATACAATAATTACTGTTAAACGCTCTGTGCTCTCTATCTTCGTACATCCCTGACCTGTTATAAAATGAAATAAAAATACAAAAACAAAAACAAACCACGACATCTGTAAATATGCTGTGCTATATTTAAAAACAAAATAATGTGATAAATATAAATTGTTGTTGTAATCTACACATTGATATGCTGTTGATTAAAACGATAAAGTTTTGACACATTGTCTCCATACAGAAATTTATCGCCTACCCATCCAGGCATGATACCATTGGGTACGCCTATGCGCATACCAGGCGGTCCTAGGATACCACTGCGTACACCTATGCCTCGAGATTATGGTAAGTGCTGTATTCACATTTTCCCATAAATCGTTAGCAAACCATTAGATTTTATATTTTCATTGTATAATTTTTTTTTTTTGTTTTGTTTTTTGTATGTTTTTTATTTTTAGTATTGGATTTTTAATTTTTGTTATGTTTTTGAAATACGTATAAATTTATATTAAATTTATATTAGAATAATTTTTTTTGTTAAAAAAATATATTTCTAAGAAAAAATTTACAATGTTATAAAAAAAGAAATTCCGGAATCATTAAACAATCAAGTTGTGTGTGCGCATTGTCAATTTTTGTTTAGGGCCCTATAAGTAGTTGGCTATATTTTACGTATATATTATATATGTATTTACTATTTGATTTAGTTTTTGATGTATTTTTAGGCCAACATCCCGGGTTTTAATTTTAATCCTTAATCATTTTAGTTAACTTACTAACCTTGAATTTTGTTTTAGTTGAAAAAGCTCTCCATGCATAAATTGTTTTAATTTCTTTACGCCCTTACTCTGTCATGTTTTTTAATCACCCAATTTATTACATTCATTTCAATGTCTCTGCATACACATATACTTACTTTGTCTAAATGTCTAACTTCTTCCGTATAATTGGAACGGATTCTGCGTTTTATTTATTTTTTTTTTATACTAACATGAATTATTTGGTTGACTTGTTCATAAAGTTTATGTCAACCTCTACTCTCTATATGTTGTGCATGATTTTTACTTATTCAACACCACTCAAGACGTATTATATAATTTCCTTCGATAAAAGAAAAATATTGCTTCTTTTTTTTCGTTTTTTATTCCATTTATTCGATATATCTCAATGTATTTGTATGCGATGCTGTGTGTGTGTGTGTGTGTGTAAATATTATTTTAAGAAATCAAATATCTTCTCTCCCACATCATCGGGACATATGTACATATTGTTGTTTTTCGTTCACCTCTTCTAATACCGTAAATATTAAATACATATATAACTCACACTCACAACTCTTAGAAAACTGTCACTTTTCTGTACTTTACGGACTCATTGGTTGATTGATTGATTGAGTACTATTCTTCTCTTCTGTAACGTATGATTTCTTACAAATAAATATTGTTACATTTATACATTTCTATGTGTCTATGTTTAATTAAATGTTGCAATTGTGTTGTTGTTCTGTTGTTCTCTATGTAGCGAATCTTAAACACCCTGTATACTTATTGATGTTTTGCCGGTAAGTAATTTCTGTTATGTACCAATGAAAGTTTATTGGCCCTCCCATTTAATACACATTTGCTCAACCCCCCCTTTTTTGTTCATTACACATACACACCTGAAATTTTCCCAAGGACATAAATGGCATTAAAGGAAAATCGTTACATTAGAACATATAATCGATAAATGGAATAAAAAAGTTTGAAAACAATAATAACATCCATCTTATAGGATTTTGTTCAGAACGGAGAAATTTAATTGTCACTGCAGTCTTTCCATTTTATTAATAAAAAATAATCTTTAGAAAAGAAAAATTAAATCCCCCCCAAACATGAAATCTTCTTTTGATAGCGCACCACTTTTATTATTGCTTATTCGAACTTGTAGTTTTTAGACAATTGTGGCTTCTCAGAATTTGATTTAAATAATATTTAATTCGTAGCAATTAAAGTAATATGTAATAATAATAAAAATGTATACAATCTTACCAATTCAAACATGAAAGTTAAAACTGATAAATCAGAATCTATTCTTGGAGTGACATTTTTGTTTAGTTTATAATGACAGAACTTTTGTCTGACCGTAAAAAAAAAAAGAATAAAAATAATTTTGGAACAGAAAGAAAAAGTCATGAAGTGGCATCAATTATTGTGTTGTCTTAACCGTTCGTCTCAACATCTTTTTATTGCTTGGCTAATAAAAAGAAATCATCAATGAATGGACAGACCGACACTTTCTTCTTAGTCGAATTAATATTAAATAGAGAGAAAGAGAAACGTCGCGCACAAAAACACATTCGATCAATTCCACTTTTATTGAAAGATTTAGAGAGAGAAGACGCGCAGCGACGTTAACTATCTGACGCTAGCGTAATGGTTTCTTTGATTATCCATTTTTCATTTTATCGCTAACCCTTTTTTACATATTAAAACTTTAAAGTGGGCTACGTAACAATGAAATTAAAATTGGTTGGACATTTTTTATAGAATAAAAAGAATCGGTAAAGTCTGAACATCCTTAATTTCTATGTGTAACAAAATTTGTTTACATTTTTATTATTAATTGCTTAGGTACTCACCTAATACGAGAATATAAATAAAAGTTGACTTAAATGAAATGCTTTTAGTGAAGCGTTGTTGTTTTAATTTGAAATTTCTTGTATTTATTTTTTCATTCGCATTGGCAACTTAACTCAAAATAACAAATCGAAATGGTCACAAATCACAAATCAAAAATGAATGAATTCTTGTGTTTAGATTTTGATTATGACTTTTATGGTTATTCGGATTATCGCGGTGGCTACAATGATACATATTATGATGATTTTTATCGCACCTATGATGGAGAATGTTTCTTTGATTATCCACCCAGCGGTGTTGCACCATTACCAACTGGTGGGCCCGCCGCTGGGGGTTTGCAGAGAACAGCACGTAATAATGTGGTGGGTTTTTAATTTATCCTTTTTCTTTTTCTTTTCTTTTTTTTTTTTCTGCTATTTTTAAACTAAATTTATTCCAAAACTTCCTTTTTTCAATTCTACATGTTTTTTGTTTCTTTTGCGAACAATTACTTAATTAATTAATTGTTTTTTGTTCTTGTTTTACTGAAAAAAAAAAAAAAAACACCTACATCTCAAACATATACAAAAAGATTATCATGGATATTTCAAAATTTGTCTACAATCACAACACATACAACGACAACAGCAACAGGCTGCTGTTGATCATCATCTGTACTTTGAAATATATTGAAACAACCCGCTAACGCCTACTACTAGACTACATTTCAAAATTGAAATCATTCACACGACAACAATAGATTACATTTAGTTAATATTGCAATAATTGGAAAAAATAACAATAGATTTAACCATACAAACAAAAACCGCTCATAGAATGTGAAGAAAAATATTTACAAGTTTTTCTGTGCACTTGATGTCATTTTTAAGAGGGGAGCGGTTAGCAGTGTTTGAACGTCTGTAGAATGGAAACATTACATGATGGAGAAAAACTATGATCAAGTCTGAAATCAGATTCCAACTAAGTATTAGTTAAAAGTTTGCACTTTGCTGCAAAATGTTATTATTGCACTGCTTACCCCCCTTCTCTCCGACATGGAAATATTTTGCTATCGTATCATTTATGGCTTCCAATCTAAAAGAACTGTAAACGAGGTAAATAATGTACCAATAACGGTTTATCTAATCGTGTAATTCATGTAAGTCCGACACGTACATTAGAAGGAAATACTTAGCATGTATTTAGCGCGACCGTGTTAAAGTAAAATTCACTACTGTTAAGTGTAATTTTAAACCGAAATCATCGCAATAATCGAATACTTACACTGTTATGTGTAATAGAATTTATGTCCGTACGTTCATTAAAGAAAAAATTGTGATTGAATAGAAGAGCGCTTGTGCAAAATTAGTTTCATTTATAAGAACAATATTTTCTATTCAATAACTACATATATGAGCGGTGTTTTGTTAACTTATAATTATTTCTATAATCATCCATTACACTGATCATATACATACATACAATAATAAATCATGCACCATCCACTTCATTGCCATAGTTAACAGCTTTTAATTTTATTTAATTTCTTATTAACTTCATGTTGCAATTTATCCTGCTTGGCTTTGTTAATTTTTTCATTTTAAGAAGCTTTATTATAATTTTATTTTTATTTAAGCGGTTTTTAAATCATATAATGCTTTTATTTTAATTTAATAAGCTTACAAATGTTACATTTGAAACAAGTAACAAATATTCATCGAGAGAGTAATTCAATCGGTTGCAATCCATATTAAAACATAATCTTTTGCATTCAAGCCCGATCCTAATATATCCGCGAGGCATTCCCATATTAATTACTTCATGAAATAACATTATATAGGAAAAATGGTTCGATCGGGTCCAAATTTGGTACATGCAGTCATTAAGCTTTCTAACTATTCTTCAACAAATTTTGTCAATTTGCACAGTTTCGCTATATAAATATTTCCTTTCGCTATATGGTAGAACCTTATATGGGGAGGGGTTCTGAAAATGGTCCGATTCGGTATTAAGGCTAAATATATTATTATGATATATTAAGATTTTTTGAAGGTCTTTCTAAACAAGTTTGTATGTACCGTTAGAATTATTTAATTGTGGTAAAACACATACAAATTGAGTCAGATTTCTAATATAAAAGCGAACTTAAACTCATCACAATAAATATTTGTTGCTACAACAGTTTCTTTAATTTTTAACATATTTTATATTTTTAATAATTAAAAACACTGTCATTTAATCATTCATAGCGGCTTGTAACATATAGTCCTTCTTGGAAGTTTATGCTTTATTAAAAATTAGGCAAATGGTTAAACAAAAATGTGTCAATCGCAAATTTATTATCAATTAAAAAAAAAAATGCAATAAATCCAATATATATTTTTGAAAAAAATTTTATATATATATTAAGTATATTTTTACAAATTTTATACTATATGTGTTTTTATTTATATATGTTTAGCTGTTTATTTTTCTTTTCAAATTGTTATAATCACAAAGCAAAAAACAAAACATATCTCACATGATTTTATTTGTAATTATTTCATTATTCCTTTTGTAATATTTATTTAAACATATGCATTATCCATTATTTAACTTTTGTTTTACATTTTTTTGAAGAAAATAATAATTCTCTAACGCGTTAATTTCGATTTTTTCTTTTTCTTTTTTCTTTTATGTTTAATGTGTTTTAAAAATACACAAAAAAACTCTGTATTTCCACTCCAATCGTAAAAACAAAAAACAAAAAAAAAAAAACTTTATAAAATTAATCATATAAAATAATTTAAAAAAAAAATTATAATCTTAAAAAAATTATATATATGTTGATTAAAAAAATTTCTGACCTCCCAAAATCAAAACTTGATGGTAATCGGAAATCAAATTAAAAAAAAAAAAATCAACTTCTTTGAAAAAACGCTGATTATGGAAACATAAAACTCGTAAACCTTTAAATCCACAACAACAACCACAACAACAAAATTATGATTCGAATCCCCCAATATAACATTTCGTATCTTTTTATGCATAATTGCTATCTTATCACCACCCACCCACCCCTTTAACAATAACAATGACAATATCGAATTACTTTCTTAAAATCATACCTATTAATTTTATTTAATAAACAACAACAACTACAACAACAATTAAATATATCGGCGACTCATACATATATGTATATACCCCTCATATGTGTACATATTTTATAATTAAATGAATACGAAAATAAAAAAAAAACCAAAAAAATCATGTAAAAATGTATTGGATGGACTTGGATTTATGGCTCACACATATGCACGTATATATGATCGTAACGATGTTGATGAATGCAGGGGGTTGGCCGTGGGCGTGGAATCACGGCGCGTGGCCGAACCGTTGGGCTCCGTGGCAACATCAATCGTCAGGGGGCCCCTCAAGCGGCGGTGGTGGCGGCGGCGGTGGCGGCTCAACGGGTGGCCACCGTTCAGGGGGCTCAGGCAGCAACCGGGGGGGTCCGTGGGGTGGGACAAATTCGTCCCAACGCTCGTGGCACTCAGCACGCCAAACCGCTACCAAATTTACCAGGTGAGAAAATCTAAAACCACAAATACCTCTCTCTCTTCTCTCTCTCACTCTCTCTCTGTCAGTATCGTATCAGTATCTTGAGCAAGCTAAACCAAACAAGTTCCCTCCCTCAATTCGTCAAAAACAAACAAACAAAATATTCAATTTTTGTTAGAGTTTAATAAATATAAAATCAACCAACACACTACAAACACTTTCAGTTGTCGAGTTCGTTTTATTTGAAAAAGAGCGCTCTCCATTCCTTCTCTACTCACCCGTTGTTAAAAAAATAATTTTATTTTTTACGTTAGTAATTTTTTTTTTATTATTCAAATACAAACAAAATTAAAAACCAATAGTTTCGATTCTTTTTACATTTATATTAAATTAGAAATTGCTTAATTTTTTTTTTAAGAAATAATATTTTTTCTACTTAACATGAAAAATATTTTTATCATTATTTTTTAAAAGTAAACAATACCGTTTAGAATTAAATTAAATTAAAGAAATTTACATTTTTTAAAATAATTATTAAGTGATTGTCAATAAAATAATTTTTTACAATAAGAAATTGATAAAAAAAAATTTGATTTGTAATTTTAAAAAATTTATAAAAAAATTTACAGAAAATATTTTATTATAATAATTCGTATAATAATTTTTTTTGTAATTTTTTTTATATATTTTTTTAATGACAAATTATATTTTTAATATTTTTTATTATTACTCTTAATGAAAAATGACTTTGATTCTAGCGTAATAATTATTTGTGTTGAAAAAATAACACAGGGCAACATGAATTTTGGTGCCATGAATTTGATAACTAATAATAATATGTATAATTTGGGGTATTGAATCTAATGCAATCCCAGCTTTTCTATATTTAGGGGATGGATAAAATAATATGAACGCCATGCATTAGTATATACATGGGTATTAGTATATGAAGGGTAAAAACTATTCATTTAGCATTATGTCTGACCTTAGTAAAATTGATGACACGCTTTTAAACAAGAGGGCTAGTTATTGCACCTCCCAGCGACATTTTGGCCCAATATGTAACTTCAAAACTAAAAAAAGATTACAATTTTATTGTCCTGTATAATTTTTGATTACAAATTTTCATTATGTTTAATCAAAACATTTTTTTAAATTTCATTATTAATTATTAGCGTTATCTCTCGGTGTGTATTCCATTTTAATAATAATTTAATTTTAACTACTGTTACTGCTACTTATAAACTTCCCTATTTCTCTCTCTCTTTCTCCTTCTCTTTATAATTTAATTCAATATAAGGTGAAATTGAAATCGCTTTCACGAGCTTTTGTTGACTTTGTTATTGTACTTTAGTTTAATTTAATTTAATTTACTATTGTTTTAGCCTAATAAGGCTTTCAGCTAACGGTACTTTTTTTTAATGGAAATGTTCAACTCTCATTAAATAATTGTCATACTTAGTTAAGTACTTAGTTTTTGTTCAATTTTTTGTGTGATTATATTATTTAAAATAGATGTTTTTCGAATGTGTCCTATGATTAGTTGAAGAAAAATAAAAAGTTTTAATAAAAATAAATATTATGCAAACTTAATAAAAAAAAATCGAAACATTGATGTATTTGTTTGTATATGTGTTTTTCATACTGTACAATATTTTTTTTCTTAATGTTATTCAAGCATCTAAATGTTTTTTACGGTTATGTGCATGGTAGTCCACTTATACACTCTTCTTCTCTCTCATGACCGTTCTTTTATATTTTTCAACAGTGATGGCACCGTTAACCAACTTAAGGTTTAAAGTAAACATGTGCAAAGACACCATTGATCACATACACTTACACTAAGATAAAAAACCAAAAACAAAACAAAAAATACAAAAACGAGTTGATTTTATAAATTGTCTTTTACCATAATACAAAATATTCTTGAATTGTTATAATGAATAGAATAAAGAAAAATGTATAATACGAGTAACATTACTACAAGAATCGATTAGTATTTATTATGTATTTTAGTATTTATTAAAGAAAATTTATCACACACTTTTACACTTTTGTTTATGAATTATTTTTATGCTTGAATAAAAGTTTTTTATATTATACTATATATACACCTGTAATGCTAAAAACAAAAGCCCCCGCCCTTCCATATTCCTCCTCCTCCTCCTCCTCCTCCTCCTCCTCCTACTCCTTTTCTCCCCATACATAGACACAACATGATTTTGTTGTTATCGGAAAAAAAAATGAAAATTTTTAATATATTCATTATAAAACCTCTACAAAATCGTTTATGCATATATATAATTTTTTTAAGATCATATAATTAAAAAAAAAAAAAATAGACCCATCAAAAACGAACTAATTACCTTTTTTTTAATTCGACATATTTTTTATTTTTTGGCCAATTTCATTTTGAACCCTTTACACATGTAGTTTTGGTAAAAATACAAGGTATCTGGAAAATTTAACGAAACATTTCGGGACGTGACTCGAAGCCCAAAAACAAAGAAGAAAAAAAGGTACGGAGACATAGGTCCGGCCAATCATCGTTTCTGAGTTATAGGCACATGTTGAACAAATCGCATTAGCAAAAATAGAGTCGAAGTTTATAATCGGCAGAACAGAAAGGTCGCGCATGCCATTTTGCCTGTGATTTTCGTATTCCGATATCATTCAAAATTGTTCTTGGATAAGTGAACGAAAAGTGGAAAAATGGAACTCGAACTTTAAATACAAAATAAGTTAAAAAATAAACTTGTTTTCTACAGCTTCTCTATGTGGTAAAAAGCGGTAGATTGCGATTTTTCAACATAAAAGTCATCCTAACTCGGAAACATCTTCAATACAGAGCTATGTTTATAAAGCCTTTTTTTTTTTTACTTTTGGGCCCCGAATTGCATCACGCAATAGTTTGAAAAAAATTTCAGTCACTTTGTATAACATATGCAGCTAATAACCTAAACAAATATAAATATGTACCTTAACATATTGGTTTGTTAATAATATATTTAATACAAAATATTTTATGTTATAAATGTTGTTTAAAAACACTTTTTTTTTTCCTCTAAATTATTTAATGGCATTGGCACCGAAAAGAAATATATATATATTGTAGATAATTTTTTTTATATTTCTAAAACATTAAAAAAATGTTTGTAGCACTAATTTTGAAAGTGGTCCAAGTTCATGTTTCCAAAAGCATTAAGACTTAAAAATTGATAAAATTAAATTGACTTTAACTACTTTCACAATTATGAGCACACATCAACTAACGCTTAATATGTAATTTAGGCGACTTTTGCTTTTTTGCCAATTACTTGTATTTATAAAAAGAACATTCCGAGGTCGAATTCTCGCAACAAAAAAAAAAAAAAAAACAGTAAAGCTAAAACAGAAGTTAATGTGGACAAACATTGAATTTAAAAAAAATAATAAAAAATTTTTATGAAAAATTTTAAAAATTACTAAAAATTACTTATAATTGTTTTTAACACAATTAAAAAAATTCTAAAAAAAAAAATATTACCGAAAATTATTTGTTAGATTTTTTGAATATCTAAATTTAAAAAAATAAAAAAAATATTATATAATAAAAATTGTTGTTGTTTAAGTTTTTTTAATTTATATGTATTTTTTTGTTTAGCCGAAAGCTATCGAATGCGAGAATTCGACCCCTGAGTACATTTCTTTAAATTTATTTCCTAAAGGTTTACTTTCATTTTCATATATGTATATAAAATGTGATTTAGTAAGCGTTTAACTTTTTTTAATACTAATCGATTCCTTATTTGAAAATCTTACATATAAATATTTTGTTTTTACTTATAGTTTATTATTGAAAAAACAATAATATTCTTAAAATAAATTCTATTCAAATACGAATTACATACTTCTGATTACTCGTTTTTGTACAATAATAATTTATTATCTGGTTTAATTTGACTATTTTTTTGGTCATAAAATATCATAATTTTTATTTTTTAATGTTTCTGCTTATTGCGAAAGCCTTAATCTGTGTAGTTTTTATAGAGGTTCAGCATTTCCCCCACCCACATATGTTTTGAAAGAAAGAAGAAACTCAAGTATTTTGTAAAATTGGAAAAAACAAAACACAAGCCAAGCAATAAAAAACAAACAAAAGCTTAAAAAGATATCTCACAAGTCACAATTATTGTAAATGTCAAATTGATTGTATGACTAACAAGTAAGAAAAGTAAATTTGGTTCAAGCCAAATCTTAAACGCCCTCCACAATCTACAATAGTGAGCGTTTTCGGTATTTGATTACGCCCTCTAGTAGTGTAATCTGGGAAAAGATAAAACAATTAATTCTGAATATTATTGTAAGCTTTTCAATTCATTGAACGCAAAAATTCGAGAGTAAAAACCCGCTTGTCCCCTTTTTTGTGCCACGAACTTTTCGCGCAACCGCTTTAATTGAATTAATGCGTGATTGATTGAATTTTGTTTCATTTGAAATGAATGTGCAAATTTTTGTTTAAAAATGCATGTAGATCCAGATTTTAAATATACTTATGTCACTTTGTTTGTTGAGTAGCTTTCAAATACTAAATTTGATATAAAAGTCACAAAAAGTATAACAAGAAAGCAGAGTGAGGCTTGATGACTTGTGAGACCATCCCTACGGCAGATAGCCCATGTCGCTGCGCTTCACTCTCTCTGCGTCTTTCAAGAACAGTGTCATTCTCACAATTTATATAACAGTAGTCGCATAGAGACTGATGGTACTGTTCAACAAAAGCAAAGCATTGCAGGGATGAATGCAAAGCGCGGGGAAGTGAGCTATCTAGCCCCAGCAATTTGCAGAAGAAAACTGCCAATGTTACATCTGAGTGATTTTGTTTTTATACCAATTTTGCAAATACTTCAAATGAAATAGTTTTCCAACTTTTTTAAAATATTTCAATTAATATTTCAAATGTATTCATATATTTATTTTAAATATATTTTCATGCATTTCACTGCAGCATCGATTGGAGTCCACGCATAAATCGAATGAACGCTTTCTAAAGACTCGTTAAAGCAAATTTTCCAAAACAATTTCAAAATCAACCAAAAAAAAAAAGAACTTTTTTTCAAGATTACAAGAAACAAAATCGCATGATTGCAAAACTCAACAATAACAACTACAACAACAACAACAATCAAATCCCTACCAAAACCGTTTATAAAATCCCACAAATCCCTCAAATGATCACATTCGAACATTATGTAACCAGCTGTTTTGTTTGTTTTTTTTTTCGGACTTGAACTTTGAATATGAGCGTATTAGTAGTGTGAATGCGAGTGTGTGTGTATGCGTGCATGTGTAAATTCTAAAATCACGAATGCACTGAAGATGGAAATGAAAGATTTTTTTAAATTAATTAATCTTTTACATCAATTTCCATTGAAGAGCAGAAGAAAAGAAAAACAAAATCAAAAAAATTCCACGTATTCGTTCGCTTATCTTCAAATCGTCCGCTTTATAGACAATATGTATACAAACCCATATATACTCAATCATCTTAATATACAATATATCGAATTTTTTATACGTCTACATATTCAATATGTACACACGTACACGTACTTTATTATATACACGTTTAGACATACGTTTCGAGATGTGCGGTTTTTTTATGTATAATTTGTTTTTATCATTTACTTGTTCAATTGATTTTATAAATATATATGTATGTAAATGCCTAGCTGTATATATGTACATGTCAACGATTTGATCAAAACACTAAGCATCTTTAAATCACACCCCATTCCTGAAACCGAACTTTGTAATAATGATTTTGCTTTTGAATTTGTTTCTTGTCACTCGAATTTTTTTGTAATAATTTTTTTTTTTTTCTTTGTATAAATTTATGTTAATTATGTCCACCTCATGTTTATGTGTGGTGATCGATCCCCCCCCGTGTGTCTCATT
Organism: Crataerina pallida; assembly: GCA_949710015.1. Taxonomy (NCBI): domain Eukaryota; kingdom Metazoa; phylum Arthropoda; class Insecta; order Diptera; family Hippoboscidae; genus Crataerina; species Crataerina pallida. The sequence goes on from OX453290.1 coordinate 3,833,626, forward strand.
CAATTGTAATTGTAATTTAATGCTAAATTTTATTGAAATTGTTCTAAATGCAAATAAAATAAAAATTGAGTCTGAGTGTAAATTTTACACTTTTCAACAAAATTCCTTCCTTCATTTAATTATTTATTTGTTTTTTTTTTTAAGTATCCTTTTTAAAAATTTTTGTTTGGTTTTGGTTTTTGAATTAAAAAAAAAAGTAAAAAAATTAAATTTGGCTCAAGTCAAATGTCAAATACCCTCCACATCTATATCGGTGGGCGTTGAAGGTATATGATTACACCCTCTAATGGTCTAATCTTTTGACGCAATACTTAACGGTGGCCCCAGGAGATCTACCGTCAAACATTGAAGGGGCTTTGGTGGGTGTAAGTCCCACACTAACTGGGCTCTCAATGCTTTCCCTTTCGTAAAAAAAGAAAAAAAAAATTCAACCACGCCCATTTTTAACCACATAAATATCCATACTAAATTTCAATTTCATTAGCCAATTTTTTTTAGATAAAAAGATAGAAAGTTATGTTTCGATTATGGGCGATGGGTTCATTATTTTTCAAGATTTATACCAAATCTCAGCTTAATATTCCAAAATTTAAGCCCATGAGACATGCGAGGATACATATGTCTAGATCGACTCAGTTTTTGATGCTGATCAAGAATATATATACTTTGGTAGGGTCTTCTTCGACGCCTCATTCTGGGTGTTGCAAACGCAACCTCCATATAAGGTTGGGGGGTACAAAAAATAAATTGTTTTCTTTTATAGAATTTTCTCAAAATTATTTAAATAATTGATACAAAATAATAATACTACGTTTTCTCTTTTATTCCAATTTCTTTTTTTCCATCCCTTAAAATGTAAAAAAAAAAAAACAATAACAAAAAAAAATTAAATTTATTATGAAATGAAATGAAAAAATGATTTTTTAAAATATATACCAATTTTTAGTAGTCGGTAAGCGTAAATTTGATGGAGGTCACCCAAATCCAGCAGACATTAAGCGACGTTACCCTGGCGGTTTAATAGGAAATGGCGGCAGTTGGGGCAGTTTACCACTACCACAACAACCATTAGGTACTAACGGTGAACAATGGTATACGGATACGTTTTCCACATGGAGTTAAAGACACAAACACAAACACATATACAATGCAACGATATTGTTTCTAAAATGAAAATTTAAAAAATCGTCTCCTTTTTTCTATCAAACCTAACAAAACAAAACACAATAATTGCAAACGGCAAAAAAAACAGTAATTAATTAAAGGCAAAAATCAACAGAAAATCACACAAAAAAGCAATAGAACAAAAAATTGAAAAAAAAATCCATAAAAGAAAATTTTTGGTATCAGCCTAAAATATTATTTGTATATATACACCTTGAAAATCATATAAATCAAACAGCTAATAATTTTTTTTTTACTTTCAAGTTGTGAAAATTTCAGATTCAATTTAAAAAATATTTGTTATTTTGTATATTTTGAAAAAATGTATTATTTCGGTGTTTAATATATATATATATATAAATCCACTTTGGAGAATCTTAAGCAAAGCTTAAAAACACTTGAAAACAACTAATTAAAAATAATTGACTGAATTCAAATATTGAACAAAAAATTAAATACAATAATAACTTTTTTTAATAATAATGTAAACTTAAGTACAGTAAAGAAAACAAATTTTCCATTTGATAAATTTTATTTAAATTTCCCCCCACCCAAAAAAAAAATATTTTAAATATTTTGTTATTGATTAACTTTATGTTGTGTACTTTGTAAAAAAATATCTATTTGTTTAAAAAAAAAATAATTTTATTTCTTAATTCTATATATAAAATTTATGTGTTAAAAGCACAAAACTAGATCATTTATTTTTTGGCATTTTCAATAAATTGAAAAATAAATAAAACATAAAAACAAAACAAGAAATTAAAAATTTTATAAAAGCAAGACAGACAAAAACTTAAAAAAAGTATATTAAATTTTGCAACGAATTCTTATACACATCACAATAATCACAAATAATCTTGAGTTTCTTTTTATTATTATTATTACTATTATTGTAATATAAATTTTCCTTAACAGCCTTAATAAAAACAAGATTAAAAAAAAACTTAAGCAAATAATGCTGTTTGAAAGATTTAAAAATAAAAATCCGTTTGTTGGATTTTTTTTACAATGTAAAAAATGAAAAAAAATATATATATAAAACTTTAGAGAATTATAAAACTCGTAATGAACATGTGAAGCTCAATTTTTGTAGTAATTAAAAAAAAAAAATTTTAAGAAATAAAAAACTGTGAAACTTTAGCTACTTAATTGAAATCAACAGTAAAACAATAATAATAACAACAACAACAACAAAACGTATCCTAAAAACCATTGTTTACACACATACACACAAAACCAATTATAAAAAAACACTTTTTTAAAGTCTCTGCTAACTTATTATTATATAATTATATAAAAATCAGAGAATATGTATCAACAACAAAAAACTGAAAATATGTATTCTTAAATTTTCAACAAATTTTAACGCTGACTCAACACAAACACATACACACAAACATATAAATATATAGATTAGGTATAAACTACATGTCCTACCATTAACCTCTCCAACCTAGTTCATTCTCTCTTTTTATATATACACTACAATATGAAAGAAGAGATACAATATATATATATATATATATAAACAAAAACAAAATATAACTAAATTTAAACTCCATTCAATTCTAATAACAACCTAAACAGTGAGAGATATATGGCCTATAAAAAAGTGTTTCTTCACGAAAAACGCTTTAAAAAAAAAAAACAAAAAAAAAAAACAAAAAATTATACAATTTTAATGATGATGATGAATTAACAACAGCAACCAATAACAACTACTGCTTTAAAAACTCTTCTTCTTCTACACTCTCTTACATAACAAAACCATATAAACTTCATTCATACAAAATAATGTTCTTAAAAAAATAAAGAAAACAAAAATTTGATACTCTAAGCAAATGAGACCCAAAAAATAATAAGTAGCTAGAAATAAGTCCAAATCAAATTCCATGATGATGATAATAATGATTCAATCTTTTTAAAAATCTCAAAAAAAAAAAAAAAAACAAACAAAAACAAAAAATCATTTACAAAAACATATAATAATTAATATAATAACAGGCGCGTAAACTGTCTTCAACTTTCAAGCCATTTTTTATACTCACAGCTACACTTTAAAAGCCTTTTCAAAGGCGTAATATAAATAAATCTTCCGAAAACAAAAACAGCTACAACAAAAATGTTTATTAATTATTATGTTTTCTTTTTATACTTCTTCACATTTACTTTCTACTGTCTATTCCTTACACTTGAATAAAAGTTTTGTTCTTTTTCTCTATTGTTAAAAAAAAATTTTTTTTTTTTTTTTTTAATTAAAAATATAATACAAATATATAATGGAACGTTTTAAAGTATTGCAGTAATAAGAGCGATTTAATTTTTTTGAAAAATAAAACAAAATATGTCATAAAAGTAACTTCAGAATAAGCTGGAATTAAAAAAGAATTCTTCATTAGATATGTGAAATTTGTTTTCTGCTAGACCTTTAAAAGTCATCATTATCATTAAATGTTCTTGTATTATTGAGAAAAAGGTTTCAGTTTGGAATCCAACAAAATCGATAGATTCAAAAAATTAGTCCCAAGTCCACTTAAAAATTTGGAAAGTTGAAAGAAAAAAAAAAGGCTACAAAATAATTGAATATTCAAAAAAAAAATTATATTGAATTAATTTCAAAATTTTAAGCAATCGATATAAACTTTATTTGTATTCAGCGTTATAATATAAATCCTTGCCGCATACGCAGGGGATGAACGAAATAATATGAACACCTTGTTAAATATTGGCAACACTCATCGGTGAAGTGGAATAGTATGACAGAGACCGACGAACTACCGCGACAAAAGTGACAGCAGAACTCAACACTCATTTGGACAAAAACGGGCGGGAGCTACACAAAACTAAGCATTCATGGAAGGGCTGTAATTGCATCAGGTATTCATATTATTTTGTTCATCTCCTGTATATGAATTTGGCTGAATATATGATAATAAATATATAGATGGCAAATAAATTAGTTTAATCAAAATTGAAATTCCGCTGTATTCTCATATAAAACATGTTTCGCTTAATATTGTTGTGGTTCTGTAGTAGTAGTAGTAGTAATGGTAACACTAATACATTCTTGAATGAAAAGAAAACAAAAAAGGAATACTATCAAGGATGCCTTCCAATAGCTTGCTATAACAACAACAACAACAACAACAGTTTATTGTATTTACCATAAAGGGGACCTCAATGACTTTTTGTAATTTTTAAAAAATAAAATTTTAATTGTAGGTTTTTTTTTTTTTTGATTTGGTGTATTTGTACTACATAGTTTATTTTCGTTTGTTTTATTTTTTCATGTAAGAGGCAAAGAAACGTGTTTGTTTTAAATAAAATAAAATATATAAAAAGCAAATAGATGAAAAATGCTGCAAGATTTTCTCTATGAATTATGTGTGAATTATGTATTTGTTTAATTATTATTTTTTTGTATTTGTGTAACCATTAATTTTTTTTATTTATTTATTTTTTTTTTTTTTGGGAAAAGTAAACGTTTGGCAAAATTAGTTTGTAATGGAGTAAAAAAAATAATAATAAATAAAATAAAATAAAATAAAATGTTAATTTTTCTTTGTTTTTGTTTAAGTTTAAATTTTAGCAAAATATTTACTAATCATTTTTTTTTTAATATAAAAAACTTTACTTTTAATAAGTATATATAAATAAAAATGCAAGTGTATGTGTTTAATTGGTAAATGAAAAAGCCAAAATTGTAAAATTAATATTTTTTTTAAATATTCTTAAAATTATTATTATTCGGCATTAAAAAAAATGTGTAATGATTATAAAAAAAAAACTTCTGGTTTTTTTTTTCAGTGTATGTGCATTTTTTTATTAACATTTTAAGAAAAAGAATTGATAATATAAAATCTAATCACAATATTACAACTAAAATATGATTTAATTATTTTTATACATTAATATTGATATAAAAAGCAAACATGTTTTATATATGTAGACAGAAATATTTTGTAAAATTATCCTCTTAGACTGCATATATATACACATATATAATTTTAATTAGCCATAAAAAGTTTCATTTTAAACCTAAACCTAAACCCATTGGATAATTTAATAATTAATTATTATAAACAAACAAAAAACACACAAATTGTAAATTATTCTCTAAATTGGCAAATAACAAGAAAACAAAAAATCAAATGATTATTATAATATATTAATATATATACATATAGATATATATATACAACAAGCATAAATGTAAAAAAGAAGAATTGAAATATACACAAAAAAATTATTATTAAATGAATAAAAAAGAAAATAAAATCCTAAAGAAACACAATTTGATTTGTTTTTCAAAATTTTTTTCGAAATTCCAGGCACAAAAACAAAATTTATACGGTTTGGCTTCCTCGCTAATCCTTCCACTTCCAAACTGTTTGCTTGATTTGGCTGTTTACAAAAAAAAAACAAAATTATAAAAAAAAAAACGAGATTTTGGTTCGGCTGATGCGTATATTTCAACTTCGTTTATCGTTGTTTTGAGTAACAACAACAACAACAACATACAAAAAAGAGAAAAAGGACAATATTTTTGACACAACAACAACAACAACAACGACAACAACAATTGTTTTGTTTTAAATTTGCAACAGAAAAACAAAAGCAACAAAAAACATAAAATAATAGTTAAGCAGATGTCAACACAACAATCGCTTTTTTAAGATAGATTTTTTTATTATATATATAAAAAAAAAAAAGATTGTTTTTAATAAGCATTTGAACTTTTCCATTTATAAACCATAATGTAACATTTTTATATTTTTATTCAATACACACCATAGTTTGTCAAAGATTAAAAACTTGTAATTTCTTAACTTTACTTTTTAATAATTATTAATTTTTTTTCTGTATTTTTATTAAATACATATGTATGTGTTTCTTTATTACTTTTATTCAAAAATGCTACTTTTTCACTTTTATATGAGACAGCAAATGATTTTTATATAATTACGCTAATTAAATATAAATTGCAAGGAAACAGCAAAAAAAAAAAAAACAAAATAAATAAAGCTGACAACAACATCTTCTGCAATAACAACAATTATATTAACAGCCTTTCCATCTAGAGTCATATACACATATATAGACACGTTTTACACTCAGCTCTTCAACACACAGCAATAGTTGTGAAACCGTTACGTGCACTCCCAAATACAGAATTCAAAGAGAAACCGCTAATTTAGTACCGTCGCCTTTACATAAACTCAACACTTACAAGTTTTCTTTACCATAAAGACAACAACAACAACAACAACACCTACCGTATACCATTATTGACATCAACACCAACAACTACTATCTATATATGGCATATTTACAACAACAAAAAAGAAGAAAAGAAAGAAAATTTTTCATTTTATTTTATCCCCCTTTCACTCTAATTAATTATTATTATTATTTAAAACCTTATACGTAATTAGATACAAAAAATAATTGTGTGAGGGAATCTTTAATTTTATTGTTAAAGCTCTTTGAAAAATTTATTATAAACAAAAAAAAAGAAGAAATAAAAATAATAATAAAAAGAAACGTTTTTTATATAATAAAACTTAATTGGTTTTTGTTTTTCTTCTTTCTTTTATTTTGTTTTCATATTTACTTTAACACATAAACACTTCATTTTCATTTGTATGTATTTTTGTATAATAAAGAAAACAAAAAAACAAAAAAAGCCTGCATCAGGCTTTGTAATGGTAGAAAACAAAAGAAGCTTTTCTATCGGGAAGGCGTTTAGGTGAAATAATGAGCAGGTTATAGACTTTTAAATTTTTAATTATTATTATTAGATTTATTATGTACTTTTACATCCTGCACCATTTGTGGCAAGGGCAAGGGTATATTAAGTTTGTGTGGAACAAACGCAAGCTACAAGTCGCATTTCTTGAGAGTTTTCAATGAAATTTGCTACAAGGATATTAATTGGCACAAAGAGGGACCTTATTAAAAATTGAAAATGCAAAAATCTTTATATGGAAAAATCTTATCTTCTGAATACAATCGGATAAAGTTTGTTAAAAAAAAGTTAATCAGCTCCGTTCCAACCATTTTTAGAATCCCTCCCTTTCTACAGACCCAACTAAACTGTAGCCTAATGTTAGGGGCTAAATGGTATGGGGGTAGTAAATGGTTGGGCTCGACCAACAGTAACATTTTTACTTGTTATTTATTGATATTAGAATTTTTCATATAAGCAATTAAGTTAATTTTAGTATAAATTGTGCAATTAGTGATGTAGGGTATAAAAAGTTTTGCTTGACCGATCAGTTAACTCGTCATATTTTACACATTGCACCCCTTCATTTAAATCGACTCAGTTCTTGATGCTGATCGCAAATATATATACTCTGCAGGGTCTCTGACGCCTCCTTCTAGGTACTGCAAACGGAATGACCAACCTAGTATACACCCATCGTGTGTACGGAGGGTATAATTAATTACATACTTTCCGATAGATAAGCTGTTTCTTTTTTAATATTTTTTATACGCGAAAAAAACATCTTAGATAAAAAAATTGAACTCCATTCATATACAATACATGTAAAATACGTGGACATCGTTCCCAGACATGTCTGCTACAAGGCAAACGTGCATCGAACAATTTGCAATTGCGACAAATATATACAATTACATAAATATACACATAATTATGAATAACAACAACAAAAAATTTTATACTTAGCAAAAGAAAAGGAAAAAAAGGTAAAGAAAGCAATACTCAGAAGAAGAAAGAAAAAAAAAATGCAAAAAACAACAACAACAACAACAACAATTTAATGACCTCTTTCAGACCTTAGCAGAAACATACTCGTATATAAACTTATAATAGAGAAATAAAGAAAAATTTTAATATTATAATCATTATAACGGAGAAAAACACAAAACAAACAAAACAACTTTTAAAAGCAACGTTAATCAATAAAAATGTAACGAATAGAAAATAAACTATATACGTACGTACACATATATATATTTGCAAAAAAAAAAAAAACATTAATGATGTTCTGAAGAATTAAATTTGATGTGGCGATGCATTCCCAGCTAATATGTATCATATTAGGCGGTTTGCATTGCACCCCAGAAAACATATTTATGCGTGTATCCGTACATTTCGCTTCAAAGGCTTACCGCCCATATAATCGTGGTAGTAATAGCAAAAAAAAATGACTCCTCAGTTAAGCATTCATTTATAAAAACATACATAATTCAACTCTTCATTGCACGACATTATCAGTTTAGGGTACAGGTTGAATGAACAGAACGTGTGAAGCTATCCTTGTTTATATCAATTGTTACCGCTTATAAGAAAAGGCTAGGACAGGCTGGGCATTGGAAGCTGAATTTCGCGTCTGCAAGGGATTGGAGTAGATTCAAGTTTCATCGTTAACAGTTCGCCTAATTAATCACTTGGTTTGAGAATCACTATCTCTTCGGAATATATTCTATTCTTAATTATTAAAATTCTATTTAATACAGATTTTTACGCACTGGCTGCTGCCTTGTTTAATACTCTGTTTAATGTTTTTCCAATGGCACGCACTTGTTATTCAATCTAAATGACATCATTCAAGTACATTATGACCTCATAAAATTTTTAGTTTTCCTTATAGATAATAAAATAATTTTTACACACAGGCATCAGTTAATAACTATTTCGACTGTTATATGAAAATAAAATCCAAAATTCATACACAATACTGTTGAACAGCCAAACATACAAAATGAATCTTTCATCAGAATACGAATCTAAACACATTTGAAAATTATAAACAGAACACAGCGAATAATACAAAATAGCAATTATATAATAAAAATTTAATTAAAACCAACAATAAATAACAAAAACTTTAATAAAACGAATCGAAAAGAAAGGTAATAATTAACTTTCTTGCAATTAAAAGCAAATCTTCTCTAACTCGTTATGTTTTTGAGAAGGAGAGAACGTTTGTGCAAGAGCTCACATACAGTCTTCTGTAAAATAGAGCGTTTTCTAGTGGCTTAAATTAATAACGAATAAAGCTTAAAAGTGTTCATGTTTAGAGTTTTCAGTAAACGATTGAGAGATATTTCGATGGATGGGATTTTTGCTAAGTAGTAAGTATGTACTGAAATGCTGTTAATATATACCAAAATATAGAAAAGATTATCATTCTATCATAAAAGATAATTTATCTTCTCTTAATATTAATATACGTGTGCATATAAAAAATCGTAAAACCATGTTTATGAAAAAAAAAAAATTCAAACATTAACATAATAAAAAGATCTCGTTTATTTTTATAAAAATACACTTTACAAAAACAAATTGACTATTTTATCTGGATAGATAATTGTAGGGAATGATTTTATGATAAAAATTCACACATTTATACAATATATACAATATTTACATTTACTAGGTAACCTCCTTCTAGATAAATTATGTAATTTTGGAAAATGGTTTTTAACTATTACTCCTCATCTTAAGAAGTATATATTCCTCTTTTCTTCAATGTAGACTCATGCACTTCTTTGATTATCGGTAGTTAGCTGATATTTTATAAAACGCATGCCTTGTATAGATTGTGCGGAAGAATTGGTGAAATGGCAAGCGAATAATAGCAAATTTCTTGGTTGGACTTTCCAGGCAAAACGCATAAATACAAGGGAGTATAGCGTTAAAGCTAAAATAATAGATGTTATATTATTTTTAAAATTAATATCTAAATATTTACCTAAAGTCATTTTTCCTGATATAAATTTGGGATCTTTTTTTATATCCGCAATAGCAGCTATCGGTATACCCCAGTTGGCTACTGGACCCCAAAAATGAGTGCTACAAAGATTCTTGTTTTATATTTTTCTAACTGTAGTTGTTGATTAGACATAAAACCCACTGACCTCATTAAATAATCACGAAACTCTTTACTTTTTAGATTATTCATAAGCTGTTGCATTAAACCGGCCGCTTTTTTTTCTGCCATGATTATGTATTCAATTCAACTCTATCAATATCAAGGTTATTTGGCAATTAATATTATTATTTTTATTTTTTTAAATAATATTTGCAATTTACTTTCCAGGTACTCTTATGAAACTAAATAAAAGTTGTTTCTATCATATGCAAAACATACAATTCTATATTTTGTACACTTGCTTTGCCACTTTCTGAAAGCCTTTATGTAGAGATTACTTATCGCAACAATAAATATTTTAGTACATTACAACTTACGCAAACCATTTGAATGATTATAAAAAACTAAAAAAATATTTGACTACAACGAAAAACCTGCTCACAGCTGTAGTATATTTAGAATGGGGTTGCCGTATCACTTTAATATATAACTCCAAATTTATAAAGATTACAGCACTGCCAACAGTAGCTGTAATTTTTAAAATTTAATGGTTGCTTATATACTGCACTTATATGTCGAAACAGAGTTGATTTTAGTTATTTTCAAAAAAATTATATGCAACGTTTGAGTATACAACTATATAAATACAAAAACTTCATTCATTAATAGATTATGACAAATGTTTTTCCATATTATTATTTATTTAGTTGTATTAGTAAACACGAGCCATTATGCGAAAACACAGTTTTATTGGGTAAGAAGAGTTAAAACTGCTCCAGTACAATTCAATATTTTTTAAAATTTAGTCTTAAAAAATATATATAGCTCTAGCAATTTCTAATAAAAATTATTTGATAAACATATCAAAAGAAAATTTTTGAAAAATCTTATTTAATATTAGACAATATTCTTAACAAAGCTTTCTAAACTGTAAACGGAACATTGAAACCATTACTTTTCAAAATGAATACAACCCTGTTTTATATTGTATCAGCTTAAAAGGAAATTGTAGCAAATGAGAGGATACTGAAGCAAAAAGTCCTTGGACCAAATATGAGAGACGAGACTATAATACAATTTACAACAGCATCCGTAAGCCGCACGTTTAGTTTGTAACTCGTGAGCGTTGGTGAAGGTTCTTTTCTAGGGAAAATAGCTAATAAATCCGTTATATAGACATTGCGGGCTTGCATGAGATTGTATTATAAAGTGTTTGTGTGTTTGCATGTGTATGAGCAAAATATGAATTACTGTTTTTTTTTTTTTACTTTTTACATGAAAACGTGCATCAAGTGAACATGTGCAGTTGAAAAATAGATGAAAGAAAGTATCAATGCACAAATCCGTACAAAGAAGATTAAAAGGTTATTAAAAAACTATTAAATTATGTTTTTATGGTGTTTGAAAAAGGTCTAAATTTATCAATTAAATGTAGCATACTCGCCACCAACGCCCCGTTTGAGAAGCTCTTCGTTAATGTGAAATCTGCACCTACACACATATACGAGTCACTGTTTATAGGAAATACACAATGCGTGTGTGTATAGATATGAGAGCGAATGAGTGCGTATATGTTGAAATGAATTCAAAAGCAGACAATAACCAGTCCCTCGTATTATTTTCACCATTTGTTTTTGTTATATTAATGTTGGTTTACCGTTTTTGTTTTTTTCATGGGATCCATTCCACTGCATGAATACTCGTTGTTTTTATAAATATAATATAAGATAAGAAAAAATAAAAGATTATATTGGCCACACCCCTTAAGTAAATGATTTTCATAGAAATTCTCATGATTTCAGTATAAATTGATTGAATTTTTTGAAAAACTTAAAAACACGTCGTGATGATATTGTAGCTTTAAGTGCCGCTCCCAAATATTTAAACAAAGGGAAAGAATAAACAAAAACAAATACACATTAAAAAGTGCTATCATTAAACAAAACGTACATGTGCACTTGGTCACTAGTTCAGATGTGTTTTGCAAAAAAAAGAAAAGCAAAAAAATCGGAAAAGTACCACCATCCCCACCATTTTTTAGGCATTCCTAAACAAAACAACGTCACCACTAACGAATGTGTCTTTTACAAATACATAAAAGTGTAGGAAATGAATAATGATGCCAGAATTTATGTACTTACATACACATACAAATATATTCCTTTCTTTTTCACCCATTGACTTTTTAGGCCACTACAATATGCAAAAACATAATAAGCAATTCCATCCTTTGAGTCAGTGCATTTGATTTATGCCTTTTTATGTTAGCGCTCAAGACATGCACTCCAATTTGGGTCAATTAATTTTTTTTGTTTTTGTACTCTAACATTGTTCTCAAGGATAGTGTCTACAAATATTTTTAAAAATATTGCCTGCAAGAACTTTGCCATCAAGTCATACATAAATGTCCCTACGTCCTCAATTGTTTAAGGGTTTCCTATATTTGTATTATAAACGATCATTTTAATATTGATTCGTATTACATTCTAAGTGGCCACAGACTCCAGATACTCGGACTTCTCCAAATGTATTCGATATAGGCACCAAATAAAAAGGTTTGACAAGTTGAAGAAGAAGAAAGAATGAAGCATCTTCTTTCTAAATTGAACAAAATTGACGTCAAATTTAAAACAAGTCGGTCTCGGCTCGACTATCAAATATCCTACACCTTTTTAAACCTCAGAACAGAATCTTATACGAAGAGGGTTCCAATCCTAACCATTTTCAATAGAGTTCCTCTTTGTGCCAAAACATATCCTTTTACAAAATTTCATCGAAATATCTTAAAAAAAAATAATAAAACCTTAAATGGGGAGGGGTTCTAAAAACGGTCCAATTTGTTCCCTTTTCAAAGGGGGTTTAAAATTTGTAGAAAGTTGCTGCATTCCCCTCGAAACTCCTCGAAATGTATATCAAATCTTGTATTTAATTTTATTCATATTATATTTTAACAGCAAAAATAAAATTAGCTTCTAAGCAAAAGATTAAAACTTCCAACTTGGATTTTAAACAGACATTAATCATACATTAAAATAACATTACACAGGCTACCTTCAACGAAAATCTTCTATTCATCCAACTTATTTGTTTGCTAACCAAAGCCGTTTATAAAATCAAAATCATCATTTCATCATTTCATCATTTAATCATGATTAAAGAACCGTTTTTGACGTATACGTATACAGCAGGTTTGCATAAAGTGTAATAAATGTGAACCATTGAAATTTATGTTTATCAAAATGGCGGCCCAACGTTCACTGTTTCACTGTTTTGTAATAACAATCCAACAGGTCGCTGTGATAATCCTTTTTTATGTTTTCAATTAAAAAATATATAAATATATTATACGTGAGTACACGAACATACGATTGCGTGAAAATAATCGTCTCTGATATGTACCGTTATATATTTGGCATCATCCACTTTCATGCATATTGCGGCATTTAAAATGCATTATATGGCAATGATGTTAAAATTTACAGCGGACAGAGTAGGTGGACATTTTAATTGGCGCATAGGAAATGGCAAAGAAATTGCATTACACGCATTGCACGCATTGCACGCATTACACCAACCCATTAATCTGTTTTATTAAAATTTTAAACGCATTTACATGTATATGTACATATAAACATACATACAAATATCATATATATAATCCATGATTTAAACGACTACAAACACACACACACACACATCCACATCATATGTAGAATTCTGTTGTTGCATCGCTGCGATATAACTGTAACGCTGCGCATATATGAAAAATTAAAAAGCAGTCGTTTTCATAACAGAAAACTCAATTTCGCCAAAATAAATTAATGCTAACACAGTAAATAGTTTATAAAGTGTTGATGTGAAATCCACTTTCATTCATTTAACTTTTTAAACAATTTCACAATTTCACAATTTCACCTGGAGGGTATTCAGTTGCGCTTCTTCAATTCATTGAAACAAATGTAACAAAAAGAAGGTTCAGATGCTTCATTTTGGTCAAAGGCCTTTAAAATGATTTTCAATTTTTACACATTTTGCGGTTGTGGAGGCATGTCTGTTATGGGTCCTCGCTTATTCGATGCATCAGCTGGTTAGAAGTATTTCAATTAATTTCAACTTGATAGCTGGTGAATGGTAGGGCAATCGATTTTATACCTGCATTTAAATACTCACTAATATGTGAAATTTCAGTTCACTATATCAAATTTGGCGATCATGATAGATCTACAGAGATATGGACGGATAAGTTTTGGTCTTGGCTGATCAAAAATCTCTACACTCTGTATAGACCCGAACGTCTCTTTCATAGTGATGATATAATTTTTGATACCTTCGTGTACTCTATAGGCCTCTAATGATAACCGAAATATTTTTGTATTCAAATCTTTGCTGCCTTATTATTGAAAATTGCACTTAAAAGCTTTTTAGTATATACATACATATGAACATTTTTTTATTTTTTCAAGGAGCGACATTCTACAAAGCGAAGCATCATCTAATTGAATGAATTAGTGACAATTGAATCTTCATAATTTCGTGAAATGGAAATCTACTCAATGACTTATTTAAAGCGACATTAAACGTTTGCTTTCTTTCTCGCTTCCTTTATCATTCTCATATGTCTTTAAATCATATCAAGCAATCTGTCAGATTTTTAGTACAATTTATTCATTTAAACAGTTACAACAAAATAATTGTGTTAACAATAACTATTTGTAATCCTACAATCCAATTGAATTCAAACATTTAAATAGAACCTGATTTAAGGTATCGTTTACTTCATTAAATTATGTCTACCTTGCACACAACCACGCCCAATTTCATACATAAAAATATGTCTACCTATCTTATGAACTTTATTTTTACAGCCTAATTGGATTTTTTCATTGACTTGGTTCATTTTGAATGAGAAACTGTTTATCCGACTTGAGAATGTCTGTTCATCTGACTTGCACTTTGGAGAAGTCAAACTTTCAGCACCCAAAAGTTATGAGTTTTTTAAAAATTAGATCTTTTTGAAAAAATTATTTATCAACTTTTGATAAATAAATTTTCTTTTCAAGCTGACGTTTTAAAGTTAGCCGCGAACTGTGGAACTCAATCAAGCTTCTTTTCATTTTACTAAACTAACAACGTTTAAGGTTTCATTTTTGACTATGATTTTTGATTTTAATAATTCGGTTAGGCTTAGATCGACTCTTAAATACCTTCCACATCGTTATACAAAGTGTAGACGTGGCAGATACCTTATTAAGCCTTGTAATTCTGCATCTAGTTACACGTTGGAAGTTATTTGTGAATTGTGAATGTATCTGTTATACCACCACGCCCATTTTTGGTACGTCAGTGGAAGTACTAATTATAACATGTATAAATTTCAACATTATAGCTCAATTTTTGTGGTTGATAGATGAAATATTGTTGAATATGGGCGTGGCAAGTGGGCATGGCTTTTATTTTACCCATTTTAAATAAGGATATGCGGGCATTGACTACAAAATAGAAGCTCAATATGGTAAAATTGAGATAAAAACGCGGACAAACACATCTAGGTCGAGTCATATTTTGCGGCTGATCAAAAATAAATACATATACTTTGTACAGACTGTAACGCCTTTTTCTGGTGGTTGCAAACGGGATGACAAACTTAGTGTATCTCCCATTTTATGTGTAGGTCATAAAAACTGCAAAATTTGGAAATTTGTGATCAGAGTAGCTAAGTATGTGGGTCGACTTTTATCATTTTCAAATAAACACTTATTATTATTTAACTAAAAAAGTTCAAATTATTTCCAAATTTTGTTCTACTGGTACCACGAGGTGTCTTTGTCTTACCCATTGCCCGCTAGACTCTAAGTTTCTGTCTAAAAATCTGTGAATTTCACAAATTTCCAAAAAAAAAAAAAATATCCCAATCATTTTATGCATCTACATATTTATGAGTGTGACGACTAATGCATCAGAAGTAGGACCAGTAACGTACACTCTTAACCTTTAGAATGCAAATGCATTCGTGATTGCTGGATGTGTCTGGGAAATAGACGTGATAGTGTGATGCATGCAACTGAAAGTGTTGGAAGAGTGTACGTGTGTGTGCGCCTTAACGAGTGCTTGTGTACCACTGTGATTGAAATGTTGAATGTACTTAAAGATTATATTCCTCCACTCATCCGATTCACATACATATATATGTGCGGGTATAAGTGTGTGTGCGCGCTCGTTTGATTAAATGTGTGTACATGCAGCGCTTTTTAATTTTTGTGTATGTTTGTGCGAATAACACATTTTTTATTAGTTTGTAGTTCATCATCCCACGACACAAAGCACCGTTACCTCTTCAGCTCTTTTCTCAGTTAATCAAATAAAAATCTCAATACTTTCAAATTTTAGTGTGAGAGCAGCAAGCGTGATGTATTGACGCTTTTCCAAGCAGAGTAGTAAACATTTAAATCAAATTAAATGTTATGGTTAAAAATTAGTCGTTTTCGTGTAAACTGTATGGAATAGAAAACAGAAACAAACAAACAAAAATTAAGAGAGAATTCTGCTATAAAATTAAGTTTAACGAGCACAACTTGTATCAATAATTAAACATAATGATGAACAAAAGTGCAAACTCGACATCACATTAATACCCACACACCCGCATCAGGTAAGCGTCATAATTTTAATGATATTTATCAACCTGCATACATAAGCCTTTTACCAAACTACAAAATCCTTAACTCACGAATAATTTCAACACAGTCCAGATATGATGATACATACAACCTTACTTTTCATAACATCCATTGGGTGTGTAGATGGCTTAATGTGTTATGTGTTCTACTTTATCTTCACAGTTTCAGCTTCACTCGGACTTTTATTTATTTAATATTTCAAAAATCTTGTAAAAACCAGAGAACAGAGATAGGTTGTGAAAGTATCTTTCACGAATTATGCACTACGTAGTGTGAGTGCTAGGGACAGCTGTGCCCGTTATAATACAAAAAATGTTTCATAATTTTAATCATCAACTTCGTTTACAACAATGACAGAATAAGTTATGTTTGCATTTAGAAAGTTTCTTCCTCTTTCATCCCATTTTGATTATTTCCTTGATACAGTGAAAGGTGTACTAAGTTGGTTATTATACATGCAATACCTTAGGAGTAAAAGGAAGCTTCTGGCTACACTTAATCGAATGTATGTACATATACCACTCCCACATTTTGCTCATTTTTCAGCTTTTTTCACATTTATTTTCTAAATCAATTTAGTCACGTCTGACTATCATCTCACTGTCACATAAATAATTTGACTTTCCTAACTGAGGATGACAGTTTCTTAGAAATGTTTCTTAAACCGTCTTGTTCAATATTTTCTTTTAGCACAGAGAGTGTTATTGTAGAAGGGAAGAGAAACCGAAAACAAGTGGTTAACGCTGTGAATAAAGATTCTGTTTAATAAATTGTATATTTGTGGAAACTAATGGGGAAATGGAAAACATGAAAGTAACACAAAGCGTTTAAATTGTTGTCAACTACAGTAAAGTGGGTTATTTCATTCCACTTAAATGTAGACAGGCAACAACAATAACAACAACAATAACATAATAAAGCCAAATATCAAGACTAACAACAACACACGCAAACAAACAAGCGCATCCTTAAACTACAGGCCACCATGAAAAATGAAACAATAGTAACGAGTCTTACTCACTTCACTTTTCTTGTTTGTGCAGAGAGATACGATACTTTCCGTATCTCAATGTTTTAAACGTTCGGTATAAGATCTCTAAACCGTAAATATACACTCACAAGCAATTATGCATGTTTGACCCATAGCAACCTCGCATTATTGACATTTGTGCTTATGTAGTTGTGTGTGCTATATTTAGTACATATATACACCAACGGAAAGACAAAAGAGAACAAGTGAAAGTGTCTTACCCACACAGCTACACGTGCATTTAACCAAACTCAGGTAAATGTTGGCATTTCACCTTCATCCACACATACCACTTCACAACAACAGCTCTAGCATGTGCTTTTATAAAAATAAAAATTAAAATTAAAAAAACAACAACATTTTTTCATAGATAATAGAAATTTTTAAGAGACCAGTTAGGCATGAGAGAAAAATGTTCTGCAAACTTTAATAAGAATCCACTATAACACTTTGAAATTATTTGAGGCGAATAACCCACTTAGCTTATTTTCACAGTTGCATACCTACAAATATATTATATTCTTTATGTTTTTATATCCACACGTTTGCAACGCCCAAACAAGGCATCGAATAGTGAGTAGTCCAAGTAGGTGTGTAAAGATCACTCTCCTAAACAAATATTCTTAAGAAGTAGTAAAAATGGGCGGGACGAAAATACTTAAACACGCCCACAAGCCACGATCTGAGTAACAACTGTACTTTTAATGTCAAAAATAATAAAATGCACCCAGTTGGTGCTAATATTTACTGCCGTGCAACTTTTTTTTGTTTCATTTTAAATGCAGTGTTCTTACCTATTTAATACACTCGCTCACTCGTGTACAATACTTTGAAAAAAAGTAACTTTTTTAGGAAACGCTATAATGATTCGAAATCATATATATGAACCGAGTTTAAGGAACATTCACGAACTAATGAAAATTTTTTCACGGCATACATAAAATTTTCACCTTTTTTTCGAGCAAATTATTTCATAATATTTTCGTTTATTTAACATTATATATCACGGATATCACGCTTTTTATATTATTAATATAATTTATTACTTTTTTAAGAGAATTTAGTTAAAACGAACGTGCCGGCACATTTTGCACTTTCACAACCATTTCCTTGAACGTATTTATTTCCTTTACACTCTTAATATAATCAGCAGCAACAACAATTGAATAAATATGCAATGAAATATATTCAACACTTTTATATTTGTGCTAACGAATATATTTTAATTATGTTATAATTGCTTTTTCTATCACTGAAAAATATTTTAATTTTTGCCACAATTCAACCGCCTCGACCAATTAACAAGAACTGAATAGAAACAACGAGTTAATAGCAACAGCGAAAGTAAGAAGAGTAATAAGAGATCATTCAAAACAATACCAGTAGCATTTCATAGTATAAATAAGTGACAGGTTTTAGGCAATTAATTTATTTTTCATTGTGAACACTTCATTAACGCACTAATGCTCTAATTTAATGTTAGAGAGATTGGATTGCATGATCTTATTTCTCAACCACCTGTTAAGTTCACCGAATTCGTTTTCTTTTTAGTTCTTGTTAATCGTTCCTGTAAAAATGTCTTCTACACGAGAATAATTATGAAATAATAAATTGAAATATAAAATAATTCAATTATATAAAAATTTAACTAATAAAAAAATGTTTAATACAATTTAAAGTATATATATTAACTGATAATTCACAAAGAACAAATAAAAGGAAATGCGTAATATTTTGTTCAAGGAAATGTTTGTGAAAAAATTTGTTTGTGTTTGTTCAGCGGTCTATAATAATTACATTTCCTTATAAAAAAAAAGGGTACTAATTATATAAAGTCAATTCTTTAATGTTCAATAAAGTTTAATAAACGCTTCAATGCATTTACATATATATATGTAAGTGCTTAAAAATTAAAATTTGTGTGTATACTTTCAATATTTTTTCACTAGCTCGTAAAAATTCGCTTCCGTTCGTAAAAGTCAAACGCACGTATACAATATCACATCAATGTGTTTGTATAGTACAATCAGAGCCCTCTAAATACAAAACATTTAGAGAGATCTCTGTTAAAAGTTAAACTGTGTTTTGTGAATGATCTCCCATTACTCTTCTATCACTTGTTAATCTCCTACAAATCGCCATTTTTTTTACACTACTCATTAATAGATCAACTTTAAAATTTTTTCAAGGAAATGTTTGGAAATCATTGTGCCGGTTATCATTTTACTTAATCGTTTCTACGTACGGTCGTTCAATTACATTTCTTTATAAAAATAAGAAATTATATTCATAATAGAAAAAAAGAAAATAATAAAAGTTTATTTATTTATAATGAAAGATAAAGTGTTGATTAAAGAGTTTATACGAAAAAAATTAAGAAAAGGTAAAAAGTTTATGTGAAATATTTCTTAAGAAAATTTCTCACTAGTGTTTTTTTTAAATATTTTATCTAAATCAATGCTATCTTGTAATATCGGCATGATGCCGGGAATTATAAAAGCAACGACCATTAATAAACGTGATAATTTGTAAAAATATTATTCGGTTCATATAATTATCATGCGAACAAATTTCATTTACTAAATCTACAAATTAATAATTGATTTAAAGTATCAGGTAAGCATACAATATAAAATATATATATCTGCCAAGCCCACTATTGTAGATGTGGAGGGTATTTAAGATTTGGCCTATGCCAAATTTAGTTTTCTTACTTGTTTTAATTAATTTAATGTAATGGTCATACTATGACTTTTTCGAATTTTGTTAAATTTTATCTTTTTTTGATATATTAGACTAAAGACACCCTTCACATAAAAAATAATAAATTTATAAAAAATTTCTTTAAAATATATATCAACTCATTGGAAAATACAAAATCTTTATACACATTCACACATATTTGTACATTGTATATTGTTCACATTTTGTAAACTTTACAGTTAGTTTTTTTATTGTTTTTAATATTTCATGCGTTTTGTTTTGTTGCCGTATTGTTGGTTTTGTTACCATTTTACTTGAAGCTAACCAACCACCGAAGTGGTGCTTCATGTTGGGTACTCGTTATGAAAAGCAACAACAACAATATGAATTGCAAAAAAAAATGTGCATAAACAAACATTTAGTTCAGATGTGAATTGGTGCAGTCTTTTTTTTTTTTTGTCATGTCAACCACCTAAAGGTCGCGGAGTATACTCAGTTTGTCAAAAACGCTTGAAACAAAAAGACAAGAGAGCGGCAGGGACTATATGTTATAAAAATATATTCTTCGTGTTTATGTGGTGTAAACATTTTTACAAGCAAAGAAACAAATAAAGATGCGGTCAATGCTTAATCAAAACTTCACATTCCACATGATAATTACATTAACGCCGCACCCATAATTTAGAAGGTTCATGGCACTGGGTTACACAGATGTTACATCAGCAGAACCTGATCCCCATTAAACATTTTTAATCATTGTTTTTATTGTTGAATTTGTCAATACAATAAAAACGACTAGGGAAGCCTTGGAGATAATAAAACAATACACACACACAAACACACACACACACACAGAGGCCAAATATTGTTCAACAAATTGGAATTCAATTTGTAGCCATACCCCTACATATAGCAATTCTTGTATTGTACGTTTATTCATTAGAACCGCTATAGCTAAATATTGACATAACAGAGGACAGAGAGGGCATAGCGGAATAACACGCTACACGCATATTCTGAATATAATTGAATTTTCAAAGAATCAAGTGAGTGTGATTATTGACACAGATATATGATGTTCGTACAATAATTAAAACAAATAAACACGGCTACACACTCACACCGCTATTAGCGGAACCTAATTTTGTGTGTGTTGCAAAGCTTTTAAACTCACATTTATTTGTTTGTTTGAATTTTGATGATGATCCAGTTAAATATTTTAATTAGAACCAGTTCACCTCAACATTCTCTCTCGGGCATTTGTTTTAAGCTGTCAATTAAGTTTTGCAACAATGGTGAAGTGTTTAGGTATTTATTTGATGTACGCGAAACTGTTCCATTTCCATCTGTTACTATCACTAATTGAATTAATTGCACATGTATGTGTAACATATATATATGTGTGTATGTTCTCGGTATTAGTTTAATTTAATTAGCTGCACTCATTCGGTGCTGTGCAATAAAATTGAATGAAAGAAAAGGGAACAAAATCATTCCCTGGTAAAGCACAAAAAAGCAATTAATTTCTCTCTCTCTCTCTCTCTCTCTTCCTCCTTCATTACAAATTATATAGAATTTTAATTTTACATGAAGTATTTTTATACCCATCTCATCAAGTATATAGGAATGGGTACATATAACCCAATAGAAGTGTCGGAATATTGAGTCAATCTAGCCACGTCTGTATGTCCATGTCTCCATATTATCTCCTACTCGCTAAATTTCATATAAATATATTTCAAACACAACTAAACGAATTGTAGCATAATTTAAGGAGCTAAGTGGTGTGACTTGACTGACTATAATATTTTTACTTGTTTTATTGCCGTTTATTTAAGTGCAAAGAAGAAAATGTTGTCATAGAATGTTGCTACTAAGACGAAATGGATATAAAATTAAGGTCACAAATGAAATCAATTTTAACTGCTTTGCTTCCATCATTGAGTAATAACATTAACCAACATTTATATCAACGATATTATTCAATTGGAATATAAAATGAATCTAAGATGGATGGTTTAGAAAAACTACTCAGAATTTATTGAAATGATAATATTTACCTGAAATGTGAATATAAATAATTGGTTACAATAATCATTTATGCACACTTTCAAGTATCTTGTAATAGAGGATGGCATGATGAAAATGAAAGTTGTAATGGATGAATGATTTGCGATCATGGGTTGTTTTGTTTTTGTCCTCCCAACGATGGAGCAAGTGACCTACTTATTAAATATATCTATGCCGTACATATGTCTGTATTTTTGTTCCACATATTATATTATTTTTTCAAGAGCACTAGATTTTTGGACCACGTGTGACTTTTTTATGCACGATGATATTGTTCAGCGCATGAGCGTGTTGTATGTTTTGCTTACTGTATCAACAAATGAAACTTTTCATTTCCATTGTGCTTTATCGTGATGTTAGTACTCAGGTGTAAGCCAGCATATGTGTATACCGCACATATCAGAAGAATTCAATGAACTGTAAGATATGACATGATGTTTACGAGAGGCGCCAATCATATGCATATGCGTGCAAGATTCGACAAATAATAATAATATAAATGAAACATATTATCATGGCATTTGATATTTGACGTTCGAGGGCACTGAAGGCACTGAGAGCATCAATTATTATTATACAAGAATGAATAGATAATGACAGATGAAAAAGAAAAAGAAAAAGAAGATTCTTAACAAAATCTAGTCAAAATCCATCCCTTGGCTCCTTAAATTATGCTACAATTAGTTTAGTTGCAGCTGTATATGCGAGGCATTGCGATATAAGTTAATTCATGAAATATAATTATATGGGAAGAGTTTCTAAAAATACACATATGGCACAATAAAGTTAATTCCAACCCAAAATTCAAGTGTTATGCTAATATAATTATATTTTAATAAATAAATAAATGCGTTCTAAAAACTGCAAAATGATATTTTATGCTTTTGTCCGTTTTATTAGTTTAACAAAATTCAAAAAAAAATAAAATAAATCAAACATTAACTTAATTACATACATTGTATTTAATGTGGATGCTTTCAGTCGATAATTATATAATCGTATCCCCTCCACCCTGGAGTGAAGACAAATTAAAAAAATCAATTATATGAAATGTTAAAAATATTTATGTATCAATTAAATTTACTTTATAATGAAACTTTACTTATCTCAATACATGTTATTGTGGCTTTTCGTAAGGTGTCGAACACAAGCTGCTTGTCAAACTTTGAGCCTTAGAGACTAAGTTAAAAGCAACACATTGACAGTTGACATAAAACCAAGTTAGTTTAGACATACGAGTATTTACTCCATGTCACTTTTGATACAGGGTGTAATGTTATGCATACATTTCATATATCTTTGTCTACAATACACGAAGATGTACTCTTGAGATAGCGACCTTAACAAAATCGATTGTTAATCGATGGAGAGATCAAATGGAAGGATTTAACGAGTAGAAGGTCATAAACTAGGTGGCATTTTACTAAATCCAATGTGACAGCCACTTAAAACTTATTTAAAATCTAAAAGTGTGAATAGAGCTTCATTTATATATAATTTTTAAATATGTCTCACACATCTTCCCATAGGAGGTGTAACAGTTTTGATTAAATCCTCTACTATTGTGTGTGTCTTACACGGCGGACTCTACGGGGATTCTAATAATAATAATAACAATTGTTGGCGTGCCTATTTTTCCGACCACGCCCATTTTTAAGACATCCGTTATGAAATTTTAACTTCATAGCGAAAGTTTTTTTGTTGGAAGATTGTGGGCGTGACTCTGAACCGATAATGAATTGCATTTAGAAGCTAGAAATTTGTGTAAAATATTTTAGCTCAATATGTTAAAGTTTAAGGTCCTGCAAAGGCCAACAGCAGAATATCATATATTCCTGCTTAGAATATCATATATTCTTAAGTCTTGTCTGTACGAAATTTTACTTTAATATCTTTAAATGTACGGCCCTGAGAGTGCCAAACACAGACGGACGTACAGACATGGCTATGTCTAAACCAATAATATGTACCTCAACCCTTCCTTCTGAATATGACAAACAGAACATCAAACTTGGTGTAACCCCGTCCACATTATGTAAATGGTATAAAAGCAATAATATTTAATATTTATTTAATTCTTGAAGGGGGTTAAACATGCGATCGAAATGACAAATAAATAGAATGAATAAATTTATTGCATTTATACATCAATAATATGATGAAAATGATACCAATTCCGACAAATTCTTAAATTTACATATAAAATTTATCACCAATAATTTATTCAAGGAAAAAATGCAATATTTTATCGTTAGCTATCGTTAAGTTTATCGTCGTCATTATTATCGTTATTGTATGCTACAGACCATTTGCCATTTTAGTATTTTTTTTTATGCAAAAGTAAAAACAGGTTTTGAATAAAATGTAATTTTCAGCAGCATTAGCAACAAAAACAAACGACGATTTGCCATATTATTCATCCTCTCTACACAAGTGCTACTGTTCTGGCTCAACTAAGTATAATATGTTTGTTGAAGTATGTTGAAAAGAGAGAGAGAGAGAGAGAGAAATGAGGTGAATGCATAGTATACACATATTTACATACACAATCGAACAGTCACTACTTGCTTGCCATTGCCATTGAAAATGAAGTGCTGTACAAGAGCAGGCAATAGAATTGCTTAACGTAAGAGTTTACAACATAAATAACTTCATTTAGGGCCAGCTACATGCTACCGCATACACACTCACATAATATGTTGACACGTGCATGTACACTTATTACCGCAAATCACATAGAAATGTGTTTCTCATTTAAAATGTGAACCATTTTAAATAAAAAATTCCTAAATGAGAGGAATTTTCTAAATGAAAGTACTCCCACAAGAAATATGTGTGTTCTACATGTTTACATGTTTTATGTACAAAAAATTATGGTTCCTGACAAACTTTTATCTTTGGATGCAAGAGTGCAACAACAACTATATAGCACTTGTAACCTTATAACCCAAATACGCTGAGCTGGTGTATGAAAGGCCTTTTTCGACTATACCTGGAAAGTTAAGAAAGAATTCTCAAATATTTCCATCCATTGTTTGCTTGAGCCTTTATACTGTATGCTCCCATTAGGGATATATATATATATTTTTCTTTTAGATTGTTCTTTAATATTCAAATTGTGTATGTGTTCTAGCAACACAACAACAAAAAATACATTATTCTATATTAAAATGACATACAGCTTTTGTTGGTTGATCTTTTTATCAAACTGAGGCGTACCGTGCTGTTGAAACAGCCATTTATAAATTAATTTAGCAAAGCATAAAAGGAAGAAGAATAAGAGCATTAAGGTAAAATTAATTTATAGCAATTTCTTATACAAATAAAGAAAAATTCAAAAATGTTGTATGAAAGTTTAAATTGGAAAATTTATATTTATTATGCCCCCGTGTAATGAACAAACTATAACAGTTTAATCGCCACATACATAAATTGAAGAGGAATTAAGGAGAAGGCAAACTTTTAATGCATTAAAATTCTCTTTGACTGTCTACAAAATGTTATTGGAATGAATTAAATTAAAATTTCACTTTCACTGTTGCACTAACTGCAACAATTTTCCACTTAAACTCAATGATGACTGCATCACACTACACGGTAAGCAATTCTTCTTCCAACATACACATAAGTGTCTCAATCAACCTTTCATATGAATATGTTCTGGCAACATGTGTTTTGATTTGACAAGTATTTAGTGTTGCGTGTCGAAACTAAAACCACAAACAGTGTTGAATGTAAGAATGAAGAATATGTATACGTATAATAATATTATACATTTATCACTCAATTTTATTTAAACACAAGAAATAAACCCAAATTCAAACATTTTACTAAAACAAAAGGGATGTTTGTGTTGAGTGTTTGTGCGTTCGCTTCCAATAAGGATGTATGGAAAATCTCTAGCGCATATTTAACGCACACACACAAACGAACAATAAGGATTTTGTTGAATTGTATAATAAAACTTATATACAAATAATTTGTCACCAGAGTGTTATAAACTAATAAAAATGTATTAATAATTATTATCCTGTATTCTATTATTATTCATTTCATATCGTTGCACTGCACGGCAGTTTCGTTAGTTCGTTCGTTTGTTGAATGCTGACTATGATGTGTTGCCCCCAAATGTTTTAATGCAGACGTGATGGTAAGTTTATATAAAAGTGTAGGATTGTACAATATTTAATGTTAAAGTAGAATACTACAACATTCGTATACACTTACACATAATGACAAATGAAATATTTAATTTCAATTTTAAATGAATCCAAAATTTACATTGTTTTGCTAAAAAGCAACACGGACGAACTTACAGCTTGTGTTTTGTTACACTCTGATGATAACAAATTTCCTTAATGAAGTTTCCAGCAAAATACTTTTTATCTTAGTGTCATCCTTTATTTGTTGTTGACATAGTGAAGTGAACAAATTTAAAAAGAACAAAAATCCAGTTATTTGCTCCAACAAAAGTATCATTCTCCCGCCTACATGAAGCAAATGAATGACGCTTGACATGTCGTATATTCTGTGTGAAGAAAAACTAAAAAAAAAAAAACCTCCTATACACTACCCCCTCAAATAATGAAGTATCCGGGTGTGTTTTAAAACTTTTTCTTTTTGCATGCACGCATACTTTCAAAAATAAAGTTGACGGAAAAGTAGCACAAAATGTCAAATTGTCAATGTTTTAGTATATTACGGAGTTTACATGAAAACTTGTACATAATGAACAAGTAAGTAAAGCGGTATTCGTTTAGTCGAATATCTAGATATACAGACGTTCTGTTGTAGAGCTGCTGATTGCTGATTATTTTTGAAACAATGGTCGGCATATTATAGATTCGCATTGACTTCTCTCATTAGCTTCAAACGTCAAGAAGGTATTTAAGATGTAATCTAAGTTACATTTAGTTTTCTATCTTATATAAAACTCATTTCATTTATTGTTCCTCCTCAAAAAGTTATTCCTCCTTAATGCATTTTTCCATCATTTACCAACACTTGCCTTTGGCTAGTAAAATGTATTGTTATGATAATAAATTATCCACTTTGTACTATAAGAAAACAATCTCTAATTGCAGAGAAAAAAATAAACTAAAAATAAAAAAAAAATATAAACAAATGAAGATAACAATGACAACGCATGTTATGCACAAGCACAAAGCCTATTATGTAGTGCATAATAGCAAAAGAAGTGCTAAAGAAGGATGGCAAAAAAAAAGAACACATTTTCAAACTTATATTTGGGACCATAATTATGCAAGTGGTCCAAGACAAATGTAATGCGTTTTGTTTCGTTTCTGTTACAGTATGAAGAATAATTAATTGCGCATTTTTTGAGTTTAAATGATTTTAATGTAAATGTAAAACACAGCCATGAAGAAAGAAATGAAATGAAAAGTTAAAAAGTATACAAGCGACTGAAAACATTGTCAAAACGGTACAAGTAGTACAACAAATAATCCTCTGCTCATTATTGTATGTACTGTTATATACATAAGTCTTTAAAGAAACATTTGAAGAGAGTCAACAGCAGAGTAACAAAACGACATTACCAAACACACTTACTCGTACTCATACTCATTGCTGCAATTAATTTAATAAAGCATACATAAATCGTTTTAAGTTTTGCATGCACACAAATACAGTTTACACTTTCTCAAAATGCATGTGTATTATACATATATGCAGTCTATTAGCAGTAGAGAATTTATTTCACATTTCGAAGTAAGCATTTAAGTTGTTATTGAAGATTGCAACAAAATACTTAAAGTAAGAAAAACAAGCAAAACAAGTAAAAATGTTATAATCGGTCAAGCCAGACCATTTAATGCTTATATTATTAAATTATGCAATAATTGCCGTGAAAGTCTCTTTATGAAATATCAATTATATGGGAAGAGGTACTAAAAATTGTCGAATCCAATCTAAATTTGGTGCAACCAATAATGAAGCTAATTAATTTATTATAATAGGACCTTATTCAATAGGACTAGTCTTGGACCAATGTACAAAATTTCATCAAAATATCCCAAAAAATCGAAACAGTAAATTCACATTGACGACGGACATAATTAAATCGATTCAGACGATTGCTAGGGTAGTATGAAAATGACTCACACATAAAACTAAACTCAACCGATTGTATCTGGTGGCCATTCTCACATTCATACCGAAATAATTAAACCGATGAAAACCTACACATATACTATACGATAAACCACACATACACATAACATAAAAAGCAATCACAAAAACAGAACATGTGCAAATAGAAAAACTTTAAATATAATACATACATATGTACAGTGAAATTATATTTGAAGAGTGCTGTGGTGGGCGAGGTGAGGCAGGGGTGGAAAAGTGTTTATACGGTCTCCCATTTACATACATGTATACGTTTATACAATTTAAAAACATACTTTTACGTTCACATATCAATTTAGGTTTTCATGCCACTTGAGATCATATACAAGGGCTTACGTACAAACGATTGCTCTCTTTCATATTCACTCATGGATACAATGCATTATTTATAGAAACAATAAAAGCCAAAAATATTCACAAATATATTTTCGTTCACATACACACATGCATACAGAACACATTTTCAAAGTTTTAGGATTCAATAAAAATCTTTTATAAAAAATTTTGTAATAAATTCTGATTTACTTCTCTGCTTCCTTTGACGCTTCGTAGACTTTTCTAAAGATTTCTAATATTGTGCAAAATTGTGCGTTCAAAAGCAAAATTTATATTTCATTCATGAATAACAATGACACACACACACACATGCAATCAATATCTTTACTTAACTCTTCGTTATACGTTCACTTTATGCTCTAAACCAGTTAGTGGTGGTTGTGTGGATTAAAACCTAATCTATACTATAATTCCTCAATAAAAAAAAGTCAAATTTCCCCTAGACCTTAACTAAAATCAACTAAGAAATCTAATTTTGGCTTAAAGCAACTCTAAAACATGGTACACAACTGCATATAAGTGGTGAACGTGACCTGTGGCTTGCTCACAAGATACTTGGACAGACAGACGGACAAACGAGCATGGTTAAATCGATTCAGATTTTAAATCTAAATCTATCGGTATAATTGAATACGGGTGTGGCTGTTGCTGTTTACAAGTTATAAACAGCCTCACAAACTTAATATACCCTTTGCCACAAGGGGTGCCTAAGCTTTACGCACATTAACTTCGCATGTTGCATAATACAAGTATTAGAATGATAGCAGAATCCTGCCATTTTATTTAGTTAGTGTCATGCGCCATTTATTGCCTTAAGCTAATGTGATGATGATTTTGACATCGTGGATACATTTCATCAGAGCATCACATCCCAGACCACACAAACACAAATTAAGGATCAAATGCAAAACCAAAACCGAAAACCGTTTGTTTTCATTATACGGCCTCAAGAGTGGGATACATTAAGTTTGTCATTCCTTTTGCAATAGTTACTTAAAAAAATCCATATATTCAAAATTTTTTTTTTTTATAATTTAATCAAAACTATGCCAAATTTGGATGCGATCGCACCATTTTTAGAATTCCTTCTCACATATAATGATATTTTACAAAGAGACTTATATGGCATATATACGTATACAGATACAATCAAATTATTTTTAGCATAATTTAAGGAGCTAAGTGATGTGGGGTATTGAATGGTCGAGCTTGACCGACTATAACCTTTTTACTTATTTTTTAATATATTTTTCATTACTTGTTATTTATGAGTCTCTCGTATAAAATATTTAATTATTATTTATACGTTTGTCAAAAGAAACTTAAACTGAAACCAAGTTGTTATCTTTTAGAGCCTAAAAAGCTGAGCAACTATAAAAAGCTTATTTTTATAGATAGAGAAAAGCTTTTTGCACTTTTTTTTTTTTAATTCAAAGAATCAGCTTTCATTAAGATTGATTAAGAAATATAAAACAAATGAAAGAGGAACCTAGTCCACCCAAACACCCGGACAGACCGTCTTATACAGCACTACTTAAAAAACTCAATCCAGTCCGAAGTTACACACAAAACAACAACATCAACAAAATTTAATTTTGGAAAACTTATTTATTTGCAGGGCACAACATGGCCTCAGTATATAACTTTCAATCATCTGCCGAGAATTCAATCAAACCGACAAAAGCTACAGATATTTATGTACAAAAAGCAAAAATCTCCTCAATACAAAGCGTGCCAACAGCAACTCAATGTAACAATTCATCAACATCACAATCACGAACTTGTCATAAGACAAGTTATAGGAAGGAGAAGGATAAGGAGGGGAACAGTGATAAAGGTGATGCACACGTTATTGGGCAAAACCAAAATAAATCACATGCAACGACAAAAATACTGCACACAAAGGACACATGCCACCACCATACACATAGGAACGGTCTCACAAACGAATTTGTGCTCATCACTCAAGGAAATCCGACAGAAAAATGGCCAATCGAACAAAATACAAAATACGCTACACAGAACAATAACAATTCAAAATCAACAACAACAACGAAAACTCTTACAGCTGATAACAATGATGGTTACTTTTATGCTAACGTTTCTTCTACCCATACAAGTACATACAGCCGTATTATGCTTCACGAAAACCATACAACACGACAATCGTGTCTTTCTATGCCGTGTGCAACAACTAAAACAACCTCAATTCAATTCAAGACAATATATGAAACTATTGCCGCAGATTCTTTCAATCTTTACAACAATTACAAGCAACCACGGCAACAGCAGCCACAGCAGCTACAGTGTCAACGGGCAAATGTTGGATTATTTGAAAGTACAAAATCAGAAATTCAATGTTTGCCAAATACCAACAGCATACAAAAATCAACAACAACAACAGCAAACTATGAGAATACAACTGAATTACTTAACGTTAGCAACAGCAACATCAACAACTGTACACGGTATAGCAATAATAAATCAACAACAACAAAAATCACATCAATATCATCATTATTTTTATCAAAAACAACAACAACAACAACAACATCGTCATCATCAATATCTAATTATTACAATTCTAATAAATGCTGCCATAATGATAATGAATGTAACTCACAACAACAACAACAACAACGATCACTGCACAAGTATCCATCACAACAACACATCAGCGCATCAACTTGCTATAATAACTTTTCCATTTATTCCTATAATAAGAAGCAACGAAATTCAATGCAATACAACAACAATAACAACAACAACAAACAGTTACCCCATCAACACTGCTGGTGGCCAACAACAAACAACAACATTTTATACAATATTCTGCAAAATTGTCGACAATTGGCTAAAACGATTTTCTGTTTGTTGGTCATATGTAATATGCTGCCATTATTCTGTGCAGGTAAGTGATCAGTGCAGTCCGCATACGTGGCGTATGAATGATATGCGTAGTATATGATATTATATTACAACATAGAATATAATCTTATTTTATACATGTGTGTGTATGTATGTTTTATACGGTTACGTACTGACTACAGTTTTTCGTCTTGATTTGTAAAGTTTTACTCTCGTATCACAAACGGAAAGGATGGAAAATAGGATTAAATAATCTTAAAGCTAAAGCTGCTTGCATTGGTGAATATATTTTTACTTGTTTGTATAGATATTTGTAAGTTCTGGACAGCTTAAGAGAAACTATGTTTTTGTGTTATATCGCATTCGACCATGTATAGCGTATAATACTCCAAAATATAATAAAGCTCTTAACACCAACACTAAGCCAACTATAATAGTTGGCTTTAAAGCTTTTTACATTTATTTTGAGATTAACACATTAATGCGTAAGCATTGGGTTGCGGCAAAATTGAGTGATACACGTGATACTTCTTTGTGATGCTAAGATTTTAACTGATAATGAACTTTAACATTTTTTACATAGGCTTGTGAGTTTATAAAGAAAAGTAGATTATTATGAATCCATAAACAGTTTGTCTTATATGGCAAGAACATCTACTTTCGTCCATCTTACATTGGTTACATGTTTACATTTATACTTGTAATATATTTTACGTTTCATCATTAATGCATTGATTATATGTTTGCACATTTCCCTTTAACAAGTCACGAGTCTACGTTTGTTTATTAAACCCTTGAAAATATCACTGTCATTTTCTACAGACAGCCATCGTTGTCACATCAAGACCAAAACAGCCAAGTCTTATATGAAAGCTTACCAGTCTTATGTGGAGATTGTGTTCCTCTTAACGGCATCAAAAGAATATCCTCAAGTTTTTTTAACATATTGTATATATTGTAAATGTATATTTATTGTTTAATGTCAATCAATTTCTACTGTATTTATAAGAAGACTTTCTAAACATGAGCACTTTGTCGTAAAAGAATGATTAGAAAATAAACGATATCAACTCTCTATAGAAAAGGATTCATATTTTTTTGTAATTCTAACTTAAAAACAGTAAAACATCTTAAACTAAAGTCCTAATTGATTAAAAGCGATGGTCTGCCTGTCCGCCTGTCCCTCTCCCCCGTCCTTTCTAACCATTTATACCTAAGTCCCAATTTTCAAGATATTTGTGAGGAATCCTTATAAAATGACAATTTGCTTAATATTTGACTTTATTGAATTTGAAGTCGATTTTTTAACAACTTTGTTCACATATAAATTTTCTTAACAAGTATTTCAGAACTTCACTGTTTTTTACCAAATTTGATACCCGTTACAAAATCCTGCTGTCAGCATAATAATATCAGACATCCTCGCTTTCTACGAGGGAGGGCTTTAAAATTTCACTAAATATTGAAATTGAATCAGAATCAATTTTTTTTATTTTCTTCTCAGTTGCCTTTTAAGTTAAAAGTTTCAAAAGAAATTTGTATTTCTCTTAACGAAAATTAATGTAAATTGTAAGGTGGCAAAATTTTGTCCAGATCTAATCATTTCTAGAATATCTTCTTTGGTAAATACTTTTCAAAAAAGTTATTAGAATTAAGTAGTTGAGGAATATTATATGATTTAGCTTGACCAGCCATAAAGTACCACTTATTGAATTGTGTAGTGCGCATTTCTATGCACCCAAACAAATTGAAATGGTGAGAAGAAAAGGAATGTATATTAAATTATCAACTAAATCATTATTTAGTAAAGAAAAACTGTTTTCCACTTACAAGTGGTTGCTCTCTGTACCCTTCCAATAATACAAGCGGAGAAAATTTCCTATTATCTGATGCCTTCTATCATTTTTCCTATAAACTTAAGCTTTTATGCCGAGACTTGACAGCTTTTCATTAAGGATAGAACATAAAAGCTTTTCTCAAATTCATGGAAAGTTTTTCGCGTGCATATCTCACTGGAACATTTTTTAACCGGAAAATTTGTTATTGGAACTTATCTCTTGAATATATTTTAAATATCTTGAATCAGTCGATTTGTGTCGGCCGTGCACATAATACGTTGAAACGCTATAAAATCTTAAATAACGCCTCTGAATACTTTAGCGCCTCTAATCTAATCATTTAAAAATATATTTTAATTATTTTGCAATGCATTTCGAAAATTGAGAAATGTGAACAATTACTATTCAAATTATTCTATAACAAACACAACATTTGACGCTAACGCCAATAAAAATAAAACTTCCAAGTGGAAAAAAATTAAAATAAAATAGCGGAACTGTAGCTTTTCTGCTTCTAAAAATTTCCGTTTCAGTTTTTTTCGATTGTAACTGTCTTTTGCTGCTGATTAATTGACCCCCTCTCCTCTGCATTGAGAATATATCTACGCTCGCGTTTAAAATTCAGTTGCGCACGTTTTAAATAAGAAGAAAAAAAACCGATTTATCTTAGTTAAGGAAAAAATTCAAAAGTGAACTGATGTTTCTGAAAATCCATTTATACGTGTCTACTAAACCAAGCTATTGATGATTTACACATCATCGTGTAATACCGTTTAGCAGAAGGTAAATCACCTTAAATAGGACGAAAAAATGTTGCTTGTGAATTTGGTAATTTGACTTCATATCGTTGGAATAATTAATGTCATTTAGGCGACATGAAAATTTTAGGGCTTCATGTATTTTGTTAACACTCTTGTTTCATTTCACTTTCTTTAATAGAATAAAGATGCCGCGTACAGTATAATTTTTAATTATTAAAAAATAAGCGTAAGAAATTATATTTAGCTAAATTTTAAATACCTAACAGCAATGGGCATGGTCTGTGGCCAATTACGTCTTCTTTTAGTAACTGTTACAGTTTGAGATGCATTTCAAACTTTTTTCTTTTATGGATTGCGGAAATATATATTATTTGGTTCCGCCCATTTTTAAAATATCATTGGGTATGCAAAGTGAGATGAGTATGATTCACTTCATTCCGTTATCGTAGATAAACTGATCACTACTGATACTTCCAATGGGAAAGTCTTACTCTCATCTTCTCTATTACATTCCTGAGGGTTCCCAAAAATGCTAAAATTACTTTTATTGTAAAAATATATAAAATTCTTTGCCGCTTCAGTTATGTCCATCGGTCCGTCTTTGCTTGTTTGAGTAGAAAATATTCATAAGGTGACAAAATTTTTAATCGACTATGTTGATGTGTAGAGTATATAAAAAGTTAAAAAGTAACTTTTTCCCATACTACTCAGCATGCATGAAGTTCATGGAGTATAGGTGAATTGTAAATGTTGGATTTCTTCCTGTTCAGAACTTTCTTCTTTAAGTTTTAAATTTATATAAAATACAAAATGTTTTCAACACTTAATATTCAATAAGATTTACTTCCAATCTCAGGCAATTTAATTTGATTTCTAAAAGTTTTTGCAAAACATAAAAAAATTTATAAAAACATCTAACTACCACACTAACGCACAGGTATCTAAAAACAAACATTACACATAATATTTTTCATATTTTGCATAACAAAATAAGTGTGAATGTATGAATGTTGTACAACAATCGTAAAAAAAAAAAAAAAAATCTATTTTAAGCCGATATAAAGGTTTTATACCATTTCATGCTAATTAGAATGCTTAGTGGTTGTCTGCCCCAAGAAACAAATGTGAAAATCCCCAAATATTCAACTAAACACAATCATATAATGTATCATATAAAACAGCCTAAGGTATTGTTTTTATTGCAGCAGCTTCTAAAACTATAAAACGCAGTTTTTTTTTTTTCAATGGAATGTTTACACATTCACATATAAAATATATACAAACTTAATACAATTGTTCGGTTGAGAAAGTAGCAATTCATTGCTTGCCTGGTAAGAGTGTAGAGTTTGTATGTGGGTGTGTTTTGTAAAGGCACCAACCAAGTTCCATTTATACATATATATATATGTATGTATATATATATAAACCAACAGACTCATAAAGTGCACAATCACAGCGTTATTTTTTTCCTTGCACAAGGCTTTGTACCACTTGTTAAGAATAAGACATTGACAATGGCAGTGCATTAGATAGCTCACAGTACAATTATACTAGAATTTGATAAGTAAAGAAAAGAGAGCGAATGATGGTTGATTTGTGCAAAATTTATGAGATTCTTAAAAAATTGATATAATGCTTCTTAACGCGCATTTGATGTAAGCGTAATATACGTTCAGATTTGTTTAAAACTTCATAGAAATTATGTGGAACGTAAATATATAAAAAGTTTTTTGAGTCGCTCGCCAACGATTCTACGTTTCTATTTTGTTCAAATGTAAACTAAAACAAAAACTAAACTGAAAACAAAACTAATTTTGGCTTAAACGTAAATCTTATATAATCTCCACTTCCGCTTCGAGAAAAGGGCCTCTAGAGTTTTCGTAATACGACCCAACTAACAAGTTGAATTCTGCTTCAAATAAATTTTTTGAAAATTGGGGGTTTGTCTGCATCCATTTTTGGGGCAATGGGCTCTAATTCAAAAAAACATGTACACCAACTGACAACTTCTTAAGGATATATTTGTGCCTGTGAGAGCTTTTTAAATTTTGTGGGCGTGGCACCTGACCCATTTAGACTAATTCAAATAGGAACCATCAGTAAGGTGACGGATGTAAAAAATTGCAAAAACTTTCTTACACAAAATTGATTTGTCTTTAAAAATGTATTATGTACTTGATTAACATGAAATTTTCAATCGATTTAGCTCTAGCTGTATGTTCATCTGTGGGTCTGTCTTTACTAAACACTGTCTACAATGTTAAAATGAAGAAATTGCTTCAAAATTGTTAGTAAAATTAAAGCAAAATGAATTGAAGGACCCATTTAAAGTATAATAAAAATGTACTCAAAAATTGCATTAAAAGCCCACTCACAATATAAGTTTTATTTTAATGCTTAGTTGGTGGGTATTGGTGATAACTAAGTGACTTGTTTTATATAAAAAGTGTAGGTGTAATCTCATTAAGGAGAGGCTGCCGTAAGCCATAGTCATTGTCAAGTTGTACTTTTCTAAGTATATATTCTCCATATAACATAACAAACTACTCCACTAGTAAGTGTCTTTCACAAATCCTCCAACTGTATATGACGTTGTACTTCATGAGAGAGTCATTTGTACTTCAAGTAAATGTTACCATTTGTTATTTTTTTTTATTTGAGTGACTGCTGATGTAGGATAAATGACTCTCTCATGAAGTACACATGCCGATTTATGAAGTATAAATGGCAACTTTTGAAAGTCAAATAGAATGTATTCAGTACAAATGGAGAATTTTGAAGTACTTTAGGAAATGGTGGAGATCTCATATTGATATTTACGACTTTTGCCTTTACTATTGCTAGTGAAACTACAATGATTATATTGTGATTTCACAAATGATCTAAACTAAGCACAAGTTTCCCTTTCTCCAAAATATATAATTTTCCTTTGAACAAATTAAAAATTAAAACATGTAGAAAACACAAATTTGTCTTAGACCATATATACCCTCCTAAATTACATACCTAATGGTGGACATAGCAGGTATATGATTGCGTATTTTTACGTAGACTGTGTTTTT
The DNA here is from genome assembly GCA_949710015.1 of Crataerina pallida. Lineage (NCBI taxonomy): Eukaryota > Metazoa > Arthropoda > Insecta > Diptera > Hippoboscidae > Crataerina > Crataerina pallida. The sequence continues at coordinate 3,871,134 of OX453290.1, forward strand.
TTTATAAATTGTGGACGTCTTTTTTGACCCATCGATGAAAGGTACAACCATGGATATGGTTATGTATATTTAAACTTCATTTTTGTAGCAAATAAGTAGATTTTTTGTCCATTATGGGCGTGGCCATTGACCGATTTTGCCTATTTTAAATAGCGATCTACGTAAAAATTTTGCTAACCTAAGAATGGTAACAAAGAATTACGGATACACGGACACATGGACATGCATGTCCAGATTAATTCCGTTTTGGAAGCTGATCAATAATATATATACTTTCTGGCGCCTCCGTCTAAGTGTTGCAAATGCAATGACAAACTTAGTATACCCCCACCTTAATTGTAGGATATAAAAAAGTTGTGTGACCTTTTCATGGCTAGATAGCATAGAAATGTTTTCAAAGTCATATTTATTCATATTTTTATTAATATTTTTTTATTTTTATTCCTAAAGCACACTTTTCCAATTTAAATCAAAGTTTACAGTTTTTGGCCTTGCATCCACGAGATCACTAATCACTAATTATGTTGTTTAAGGCAATTATGGCAAAAGCCAAAATTATTTAAATATTTTATTTGTAATTTAAATACTTTATAGCTTACATTATACGCACGCATTAGTTATGAACTCATAGAGATGAAAGACGTGACAGATAATCCGTTTCAAATGTACATTTGTGCAGTTCAGTATTTTATTTTTTCATTTTTATAAATTTCTATTCAATTAAGATAATTGCAAATATTTTTTATATTGTATCCATATACGTATTGTACAGTGTATCAAAGCTTTTAAATAAAAATTCTATTTTGATTTAATGCATGTGTACGTACAGAAAAACATTTTAACAAAGCGGTAATTGATTAATTATAGATTACCATTCAATTGACTGATTATAAACATTTCAATATTTGGAACTAATTTCCTATTAATTATTAACCATGGTCCATGTAATCCATGCTTATGCTACAGATCATATTTTGCGAGTTATTTTAAACTAAAGAGAAATCATTTTAAAAATGGTTGGAATTCGTCTATTTTTAGAACCTCTCTACAGTCATTATTTGGCAAAAAGTCGCATTTTTAATATTCTTTCACTAAATTTAATGAAGAATAGTTAATTGGTTTAATAATTAGTTGTTGTTGGAAGTGGATTCGATCCGATCAATTTTAAAGCCCCTTTCTATATAATGATATATTATGAAGTGACTTTTATGGCAACAAACGAATTGTATAATAATTTGTGGAACGAAGTGGTGCCGGGTACTAAAACAACAGATTTAACCAACTATATAATTTATTTTATACCATTTTATTTAATCCCATCAAAAGTTAACATTTTAAATATCTGAAGCAATCATTCTAATGCATCAATATACATATTTGAACAATTTACTTTTCCTTTCTTCTACAGACTCATGTAATTTTGCACTCTTCGAAAACTTCACAGCAGATTATTTTTAATAACATTGTACGAATAATCTACATGAAATTATTGCTCATAAAAATATGATGTAGGCACATATTTATATATACTCATCTTTTTCTTTATGTATGTAAGATTATTACATACTTTTATGTATTGTATTAAATACGTACAAGAGCAATCACATGAATATATGCAGAAGGTCATGGTTAAGCGAAAATTACAAAATTGCTTAGAATAGAATTATAAAAGGAGGAAAGAAAGTAAAAACGGCTATATTAGGCGTACACCAAATCTAGAATACCCATCTATGTGACAAAATGGACTATTGGTGAATGTATCACTTCTCCAAACAATAAAGAAAATGAAAAAAAAACATGATCAGGCAAAATTAGGCATGATCGGAGAAGATAAGACCAGCCATGTTCATAATTGTAAAATGTAATAAAATTACAAATTCCGGCTACTTATACAAGAGCATGGTCAACTACCTGGTCTGTATTCTAGAAATAATGCCGGCACTAAACACTTGGTTTCAGAATACCAAACAGATTAAGGTCACTAGCTGGGGGTATAAATTTAGCGAAAGAATATTAAAAAATGCAAATTTTCGCCAAATAAAGACTGTAGAGAGGTTCTAAAAATAGACGAATTCGGTCCATTTTTAAAAAAATTTTGCCAAAAACTAACCTAAAATAAATCTCAATCTTATATACTTTATCGAATTTTCTTACGCTTAAAAGATTATAGAATAAACCACTAATAACGCCAGCAAATGTTGCAACGGGACACAAAGAAGCATACTAAACTTAAACGACATTGTGGTAACTGTGATGCTTCTTTTCGTCTTATTTTTTCATATCCCCAACAAGAAGAATATGTGATATAAATAATTATTATGAAAAAATATGTAAATCTTATACCAACCTTAGAGTTACAGAATATTTTGACAAAGTATGCAACCCCTCAGCCAGAATAATAGAAAGGAAATTTGCTTTACTTGCAAAATATCTCGCTCTGCATAGAAAAAAGGAAGACACATATATTTTTACATATGTAGAGAAACTGCAACATAAAAAGGGATGATATGTTGTTAATACATAATTTATATTTTAACAAGTCGCACCAGTTTATAGTTCAGATAACATTGATTCGTGTTGAGGATGCACTTTGAACTCATGTACATATGAGTTCGAATTAAGCAAATCATATAATATGTAACGAGTTTAGCACACAACAAATTGTGGTTTGTGCAACATGACGTATGATATATGTGTGTGACCGGATATTAAAACACTGTAGATACATTTCTAGTAAATCCATGCTGTGAAATGGGATGAAATGGTGCTAAAATAGTCGGATACAATTAAATATTTGACTTACAAGAGGCGGTTAATTTTAAATTAGACAATGACTTATAGTGTATATAAATACCCCCTCCCCCCACACAATTATTAGGATGTCCAGAAGGAAACGTCGGGGACTATATTGCAATAAAATCTTAGTATATCCGTAAGTTCCTGTGACCCAGATCGTAGTTATTATACAAATCTAACTAATATCTGTTCGTAGGTTCTTAGGATAAAAACGGTCAACAGCCATGCCCACAATTAACAAAAATCTAACTAAAAGCCACAAAAATTACTTTATAAAATTTTTATGACTTATCGATATAACCATAAGTAAGTAGCGTCAGATATAAGACACGCCCACAATATAAGAAAAAATCTAACAGGTGCCTGATACGCCCACTGTTTATGTAAATAGGTGTAGTGGGTACTTAAGATTTGCTCTAAACCAAAGTTAGCTTTTTTAGTTGCGATTGTTCAAATATAAATATAAGATGTTTAGGTCACGCCCACAATCTAAAGAGAGCAATTATAAACACACTCTTTATTTTACTAGGTAATTAAAATCACATTAGGGTCTCCAGGATTTGGTCTAAGCCACATTTTTTTTAGGTTATTCTTGTTTTTGTTATATTGACTTTTGCTGACACCACAATAATTAATGTTTGTTTAGGTTAGTACATCATTAATATATAAATTTACTCTGTTCACAATCAACAACTTACACAATGATGTGTAAAACCTCAACAACATAATATATATATATATACATATAATTACATATACAGCTACAACCTGAAAATGACAGTGAAAACTGAATGAAAAGATAAAAATTCCACAAATGAATTTTTACTTCAGCCGGCTTAAGAAATAAAAATAAAGAGAAACATCTTACCTTCCTCTTCTTCTTCTACTTAATATATTTTTTGTACTCTCTTAACAATTCCAATATAAAAAAAAATCATAATTAATAAGAAGAAGTGCAAGCAAGTGCAAGAGTGCTATTAAAAATATATAATAAAAATAATTAATTATTATAACCTTCGTGGACGAGTGTTTTATGAGCAATAGAGCCATGGTTGCTGTAGCAATTTGTTGTATTTTAGTGCTGTTGGCCGTTTTTATTGTCATCATTATAGTGGTGGGACAATCGATGAGTGAACCCAAGTGAGATAAACTACAACTGGGACCCGGTAATTTCCCAGATGGATAACAAAAACCCACCAAAAACAACTACTGTTAACTTTTTACATGTTGTTCCATTATTTTTTGTTTTTTTTTTTTTTTTTTTGTTTCAATCAAACTCAACAAATCATTAACAAGGAGGATAAAATAAATAAGAATGCGACAAACGAAAAATGCTATAAGAAATAAAAAAAGAAGAGAAGAATTGTAACCCATCGTGTCAGTATCAAATTGGCTGTGATGTTGTAAATTTTGTTTATCAATATCAACCAACCAACAAATATCATTTAAAACTGCATATATGTACAATAAAAATAGCAACATCAAGAAAATATTTATTGAAATCAAGTTATGCAGAGAATGTATATTCTGGTCATCGATTTTGGTAGAAAATTCATAAAATTGACGAACATTTATTAAAAAAGTTGATGTTTTACAACAACATACATATATATAAATATATTATTATTATTATTGTTATTGTTATTGTTATTGTTGTTATTGGTGTGAGAGCATTATGAAAATTCTCTAATAAAAATGCATATCATCGGCAAAGAACACATGTCCAAATCAAAACATTTATATTAAAAAAAAAAAATCCAAAACGAAAGCAATAAAAATATAACCGACAATTTGGAGAACAATACATTTCATATATATTTTTGTGCTAATAAGAAACGAACTTGAGCAAAGGTTGCTTCACATCATTAATAGAATAACAAGAAACACTTGGCAGAAGCATATGGTTTATATCAATTTAAATTAACAAATGAAATGTATAAAATATATAACAAATAACAAGTAAAAGTGTAAAAGTTTGGTGTCATAATTGGAAAGAATACATTAACTTTTATATAAAATAACATAATATGATAAAAAAAAATTAAATATTATAAAAATGGAAAACGTCTTTTAGAGCAATATTTAAATAATATAATAAAAAAATTAAAATTGACAACGTTTAAAACAATATATCAAAAATCGCAAAAAAAATTATAAAAAATGTTTAAAGCAGTATTTTAAAATATATAATTTAATAAAGTAAATATAAAATACAAAAAAATAATAAATAAAAATGAAACCATTTTGAATTATTGATATAATGTGACATAAAAAATTAATAAATTAAAAGTGTTTTCAAAATATATAAAATATATATAATAATATAAAAAATAAAAAATTACATACATTAAAAAGAATAAGTATATAAATATAAGTAAATAAAAGATTATTATATAAATTATTAATTATAAATAATTAAAGCAATGTTCTAAAAAAAATATTTATGAATAAATAAATATATATAAAAATTATAAAATAAAATTAAAACAAATTAATAAAAATATATATAAAAAATCATATAATAATAATAATAAAAAAAATTAAAATAAAATAATAATACAAGTAAATAAAAATTTTACAAATATTACATTGATAAATAAATATGAAATCGTGAAAAATATTCATAAAAATAAAAATAAAATATAATATAATAAAATAAAAAAATGAAACCTAAACACATATGAAACAATTTGTCAAAGAAAATATAATAAATTAATAGATAAATATAAATATAAAAAGCAATATAATAATATGACATAATGCTTGAAAAAAAATATCCAATTATGAAATACAAAATTGTAAGCATGGAGGAAGTAGTAAGCTATCCAGCGACTGTGAACTCCGAAAATTATTTACTTTTCAACTTTAAGAGAAAACGTAAAAAGACCAAAAATAAATAAATTTCCGTTTTAAAGAAAACATAACACAACAAAAATAAACTTTGAAATGCCACTCAACACCTGTTAATTAAAGCAAATAAACGAAGAAATTAAGAAGAATCTATACTATCCAGCAAAAACAAGTTTTTTTTACAAAACATAATAAATAGTTTTGTTATTTTAAGTGAAAAGTGAAAAGTGAAAAACTAAGGCATATACATAAACAAATGTTCTTTATGCTGATAGTGCAAGAAAATAATATATATATATATGTATACCACACTATATAATCCCCTTACTTGTGTACCACCACCTATATGTTTGACATTTACATCTAATGAATGTGACATGTTTTTATAAATATATGTGTAAAGCAAAACATTAATTAATGGTTTAAAATATTAAATGTGTTACAAACAAATAAATACAATATATACAAAATAATTCAATTCACCAGAAATGGAATAAACCACAATGCGAATATTTTAAAAGTGAATTATCAGAAAAAAGATTTTTTTCATTTCTTTTTGTTAACGGTAAAATGTGGTAAATCAATGTAAAAAAATTAATATATTTATTATACAAATATAAAAATCAACAATAATTAAAAAGGTTTTGCAATAAAAAAAAGAGGATCTCCAAATATAGAAAAAGGTAAGAGATGTAATGTTCGATATAGGCGTAAGTTACATGTAACCACTTAAAAATTGGTATTTTACATTAAATTATAAAACTTAAGAGGACACCTGGACACAAGCAAAAACAATTTTAAGGACCCAGGAAATATTTTGATTAAAACATATATTTTTATAATTTTTAAACCCCTTGAACACTCATAGAGGAAGCCGCCCATTAGTAAATTTTATGAACATGTAATGTTTACATAAGATTAAGCATTAAAAACTCATCAACTGATCAATCTAGGTATCTGTGCGTCCGTCTATTGTTGATATTCTTGAGATATTGAGCTGAAATTTTGTACAGACACGTTTAGTTTCTTCGACTCGCAAGCTGATACGCAATGCATACACTATCATATACCTGCCACGCCCACCATTTGTGTGAAAATGTGGAGGGTATTAAGCCAAATTTAGTTTTCCTACTTGTTTTTTTTTTTTTATAATCATGGGCGCGTGCATTAATTAACCACATCCCCTACATCCTATACATGTGTGGTATGACTATAAAAAATATTGTAACAATATCATTAGAAGGCTAATAGAATAGAAGATCGAGAGAGAGAGAGAGAGAGAGATAGAGAGAGAAATACTTGCATTTACAATTTACAAGAAATTTTTCATGAGCATCATGTGACATTGTTATCATAAATTGACACTGAAGAATATACGTTTGTTTCAATAATTTCGTACTAATCAATAAAACTGTTCAGTATTGTATGATATGCAACTATTATGGTGGAAGAGTGAATGAGAACGTATGTACTGTTATAGGCAGACATTTTTCCGTTAGCCTTTAAATATAACAACAATTTAATGTTGCATTGTGTACTCGACTGATATGTACATTATGCAGGTGTTTTCCACATGCTTAGAGAGAAATATAATTTTAAAAAATTTTATATAGCATTGGGTAGGAGGTACTCCCACATGTATATTATTATTTACACGTTCATTTTAGTGAATTTTTAAAATGTATTGTTAGCAAGAGAACCAAACCTAACCCTGAATACAATTTTAGTAGCATTCTGTAGATGTTCATGTATATCGATAACATCTGTTCCATTGAGCTTAGTGCCGTTATTAAATTCTGGTACAGAGCGCATATGAATATGTATGCAATGCATTGTTTCATTGCAACAGACAAAGGCAGAAGAAGCAACATTGTAATATGAAAACTTGCATAAACTTATGTTATTGTCGTTGGTATTGTCGTCTTTTGAATACTCTTTCAATATTGTAATGCTATCGCTTGTCGCTGAAAAGAGGCACTTGAGTGTATACTTCAGTTTTCAATTATCCTGCTGATTATGACAAGAATTCATCTTTTACTATTCATACACACATTTATATGTACACCGTATATTTTCTTTGATTTACACCAATTTTTCTTTTGTACATTTTTCTCAATTTACTTCCCACAAATTACGTTTATGCATTTGACAAGAGCGTATATCGTGTAGCTTGTGATGGATATGCGTGATAATGCATATAAATTGATATTAAATATATAGCTTTCTTATTTTGTTCCTTTATTTCATGGAAATAAATTGTTTTCCAGCAGTTTTGATAAAGATTCCGTACCCTTTCTTTCACATAATACAGGCGGAATAATATTTGGTCTCTCATTCCGAGCGTTAAAGATTTTACAAAACATTTATATTTTTGATTTAAGTCAAACTAGACATGTCCGTCCGAGTGTCTGTCTCTTATTGACACTCTCACGGTTGTAAATTTTGAGATATTAAGCTGATATTTTAAATAGACACACAGTTTCTTATTTCATGTAGATAAAATAGGTAATCTATGTTCTCTAAAAATTATTAGAAAAAGGCGCAGTATACTTTAACACAATGCCATGTCCACAGTTGCCATCATCTTTAGCTGACGTATAAAATATAAAAGAGGAGAATATCCCAAACATGGCCTACGGCCTATAATTTTTTTTTAATCTTCATTACGTGACTTTAAGTGTTTACTGAATTGATTAAAGAAATATATTTTTATAAAAACACAAGTAAAAATATTAAAGTCGGTCAAGCCCAACCATCACCCTACACCACTTGATGTATTATTCAAGTACCTTAAAAAACAAGACTAAGTATTTTATCAAAAGAGTTTTTCTTTGAAAAATGAAAAATTTTATTTCTTATACTTAGGCGAACTTCAAATTTGAAAAAAAAATTGAAAATAATTAAAATCTAAACATTAAATGTTTTTATTAAAATTTTCGATTTTATGAATAAAAAATCAGTCTTTCATAATAAAGCATTTGTGAGGAGCGGTTTTAAAAATGATCCGATCGGGTTCAAGAACTTTGTATAAGGAGGGATTCTAAAAATGATCCTTTTTCCATTGGGCTTATATACGTCTGGAAGGTGGGTGTGGTATTTGCGGTTTAGGAGTACCGTACAAACTTGACCTTTATATTTCGCCATATGTGGTGCAGAATATAAAAAGCGACAAGAGAACAACTTCTTCATCGCACATGAAAATCAATCAAGTACACAAAGTACTTGTTTCACTTAATGCAGCAAAACTCGGAGAGATGCCAAACTGTAAGTTAATGCAATAAAATTGAATCAATTCAATTGTCGAGTAGACATAAATGAAATATTCATATAAAATGTCAACTTTAAAAATATTAGAAAAGTAATTTTAACACACATATAAGCAAATGACATGATCGATTATATAAATTCGATATTAATCAACTAGAAATAAATAAGTTGTAGAATTCAGGGGGAGATATAAGTATGGAATATGTTATAGAAAGGCCTGGTATGTGTGTAGGTACAAAACCTTATTTGACAGCTACGTACACATTTATAACATTTCTAACTGACAGCGAACAAATATTTCATTTTGTTTTTTAATTTCCGCTAAATATGTTGACTGTAACTGTGTATCTAAAAATAATAGTTAAATTTCCTTCAATATTTATAAACTATTATTTAATTTGGTTTTTTTTTAAGTTAGTAGGTAATCTGATAAACGATTTTTTGAATACTTTTGCTTAACCGATAATTGGTTTTGTTGACATCTTTGATTTTGGCAACAATACAAATGGTACACTCAACCAATATATAGTCCACCTAACTAATATATTTAAAATGTTAATGATAAATAAATAATATTAAATAATTTATAAAATATAACTGACAAATGAATTCTTAAAAATGCAAAAAAAATTAAATAATATATTCTTGCAAAATAATGAGAAACTTTTCGTAATGAAAATGTCTATCTATAGTAAATTGCTTTAGCTGAATGAAATTTTAATTACATGCAAGTGCTAGAAATTAATTAGCATGTTAATTCAAGTAGATAATTAACTCAACACCTACGAAATAATAAGGATTCAAATTCATTAAAATCGTCCTTAATAGACGGGGAAGGTTAATAAAAGGTATAGTGTTTAATAATACTAACGTTCAAAATGAAATAATTAATGTTCACTGAAACGGATAACACAGCGAACGAACTCAAGCAATAATTTCTATAAACTCCTTCTGCCGTATATGATGAAAATAGTCAAAACCGATTATAAATTAATTTTATATTGAAACAAGCAATAAAAATAAATTTGGCTTAGGTCAAATCTTAAATACTATCCATGAAATAACAAAAAGTAGATGTGACAGGTATCTAATTACGCCACTTAATTCAAAATGTCACGCCTTAGTAAAACTTATTACAACAGAAAAACTCAACGGAAGGATGATTTTAAAAATGGCGAAAACATTTATTAGTTCCTTGGTGTTAAATTGAAATCTTAATTGAACTTGAAATATTATAATGATATTTAATCGAATTGAACTCCCATTGTAATATTATCGTATATATACTCTCTTGGGTTTTGAATCTCTCTCTCTCTATCTCTAATCAGTGCACATACGTGTATGAACGTCATTCATTATAATTATTCATCCAAACATTGATTTTGCCGTTATGTTGTAATTTTCATTCATTATGCCCACGTGTATGTGAGTGTATGAGAATATAATTAAAGAGATGGTGTCACATGTATTTATATCGCAAAGCATTGTCGATGAGGTTTTTGAGTAACTAATTATATCATCATATACAACAACACCTGACAACACTTAAATGCTTGTTTGTGTTTGTGTGGTTATTTGTTTAGTTGCCATTTGTTATAATAACGGTTTGTTCAAAATGGCAACTGTTTCTAATGAAGTATCATCAATTAACCTACATTTCGTGTATAACACAACGTTGGTATGTTCGGAGAGCATGACTAGGACTTAACCTCATTTGTGGAGGTCAATCAAAATATATATGAAAGTGATTTTTTACTAAACAATGCTTTAATTCACTTCTTATAAAAGCATTAAATAGAAAAGTCTATCACAATCCCCACCATTTCATACTCTACACCACTTAACTCCACAAAATTTTGCTGCAATTAGTTAAATTGTATCAGTAAACTCGAGGCATTACCAAAAAGTTACTTCGTGAAATAGTATTATATGGAAAGGGGTTCAAATTGTTTGTAATTATTGTAAATATACTTTAAAAAAATTAAAAAAAAAAATATTGAAATATGTGATTTTTTTATTTTTTATAAAGACTTTCATTATAATAGAATTTTATATGAGGAGGGTTTCTAAAAATGGTTCAATTCGGTACATTTTCAATAAAATTCCCAAACGTGTCCAAAAACAAATAGAATTTTAAGAAGAAGATTTATTCCCATTCCTCAATAACGGCACCTGTATTGTTATGCATTTAGCTATTGCGGAGTGGTGTGGTGTAATACGAGAGTGAGGTGGGTTTCTCTTTAACTGTTTACAAATTACAAATATGAGCCAGCCTTTAAAGAGTCGCGCATTCCGGAAATCACAACAAATATCTCTCTTTGAATGTAAACTTTAGTAATAAATATTTAATTGACATTTGCTGCATTATGCATGTATGTAGCTAAAGTTTTATTACTGCTTAAATATTACAAAATAGATTTTAAAATGTTTTTTTTTTTTTCTTTTAAATATCTTTAAGTACAAACTATGTATGGAGGTGTCTATAATTTTTATATGATCTGTTGCGATCCATGTAAAAAACATCACGTAAAAGACATAATAAAAATAAATTAATTTAAAAAATTTTCTTCTACCGATTTTTTCTCTCTTTTTTTAATTTATTCAATTGTAAATTCTTCTTCATATATATTTATATAAAATACAAAACATCAAAATTTATATAAAAATGATTGTTCGTACTCTCTCAAATCACACTCGGCAGTGGCATCCAATTTGTCAGATGATTCTAATTTAAGAAGCTCAACCGTTATTGAGCCCCTAGCCCAGCCCAGGATTGCCGTAGTCACGTATATGGAACCGCTGCCGAGGCCCACAAAATCACCAAGTAGGTGTTGAACGCATTAAATTTTGCAAAATGAAACCAAAAAAGAAAAAAAAACAAAAAAAATATCAGAAACATATTTAAAATTATTAAGAAAATTTCTATTTTTCTGAATGTGCTGCTCTTTCTACCATAATTCATTTAATTCGTTGTTTTGTTCTTTTTGCATTGCCAACCACATTTACTCTTGTCTCACTCACTTAAATATACTTAAAATAACAAATGGCTATATTTCACCCTCCCACCCACTCTTCGACCTCAGCCCACAGCAATGATGGGTATAAGACAACCACTTCTTTTTCACAGAAACCCATAAAATACACACATTGCAGGCATGGTCTTGTAGAAATTATTATACACACATACACATACGGTATGGTATACGTATGTGCATAAATGTAAACATCAGAAATTCAAAAAGATGAACTTTTACTTTTTAAATTTTTTCCTTATATAAATATCAGAGACTGACAATAATGTTTGCATAGTTGATAGGAAAATGTAAATAAAAGACAATTTCATTTCACTTTTACACGTATAGAAACGACCGTGGTAGTGTGAACAACGCACAGGCACCACGACGAACTTGTCAGATTTTAATGGAGATCGAAAATATATGGGTCTCTGATGCCTTCTTGTGGATGTTGCAAACGGGATGTCAAACTTGTCATACTTGTCATATCATATATTAAGCGTATAAAAAATCTAAATATCTCTTGTATATGGTATCCATTTAGTCGATAGTCGTGTAAATGATTCTTTTTACTAACGGACGTGTCATCTATATAGACTACATAGACGGATGTATTAAATAATTTTTGTCTGTACATCCGTAAAAAGAGTGAAAAATGATGCTAGATTTGGAAAAGCGTGTAAACATTTTTTGGAAAAGGGAACGTAATTAGACAATGATTCACAGGTTATGTGTACCATACATTTATTTTAAGCCAACTTTAAGTTTCTTTTTATTTGATAGCTTTTTTTTAATCATTGTCGTTACGCGATCCTTGATTCATATCTTCTACATTTCTATTTTTCATATCTTACTACATGTGCGTAAACGTATTGTATGTGTGTGCAAGTTGTTGGATTGCTATCGTGACAAAAGAGTTCTATTTTTATATAACTTTATATATCTCACATACAAAACAATTTCAAGTAGTAAAGGATTCTATGTATTCCTTGTTGTCTTATTACAGAATGTGATCAAACATTTGTTTCGCGTATTGGTGGGCCACAAAATGGGACATTTTCAGCACCGCTACTGTACAATCAAAAATTTCATTTACGACAATGTCTGTACACTTTCTTAGCAGGACCTGGACAACGAGTTGAAGTAGTTTTTAAATCATTTAATCTAAGAGGGAACCCACCTGAGTATGTATTCAATTATTGCTCTGATTCAAGAGGTATTAAATTATTTCAATATTTCAACATGTTTGTATAATAGCGGCTCAGCTGTGGGTGAACTACCATCGTAAGTATTTTTTATATATACTTGTTATACCTATCGTGGACGCGTTGCGAAAACGTTACTCTGTCAGTCTGTCCTAAATTTGAGATATCGATTCCAAACTTGGCAGAGGTATTGACAGTTCTCTTATTTAGCTTGGGCTTGATTCGCCCACAATTCCAAAAAAAAATTAATAAAGGGTATAGAAATATAAGGTACAATGTCTTAAAAGTGACTCCAGACTCAGATTTTAATGGTTCCGTTGGCGTAATCTAAATTTTGCAAATGTACAAAAAGTTTCTCCAAAATGTGTTTAAGTCAAATTTATTTTCAAATGATTTCTTTATGTATATATTTATTACCTCCCAATAGATGTGTTCATGAGTATATGGATATATACTCAGAAGTGCAATCATCAGAACCAGCGGAATTGATAAACTCGCCATTTGGTGGACGTTATTGCGGCACAATACCACCACGTAAACGTATATCCATGTATCGCGCTGTAGCGATCTCATTTTTTACTAATAAAAATCTCACTATGCCCGATCTATTTGAAGGCACTTATCGTTTTATAAATGCCTGTAAGTATTAATAATGTCCTTAACTTTTATATTTATTATGCAGGAATAATTGCAAATTATATATTTTGAAATAATTAATAATTTTTTATGTAGCGGAATATGAGATTGGTATACCAATTGCTGGTTCACCATGTTCCTATACAATAACACCTAGTCTGAGCATAAATAAAACGGGCGTTTTAATATCGCCCACCTATCCGGGTGCCTATCCAAAGGATATGTCTTGTACATATCAATTTTTAGGGGAATCAAATCAAAGAGTTAGATTAGAATTTCGTGATTTTGATCTATTTTTTGGTGGACCACAGTGAGTACTCTTTAAAGTACTTTTCACTTAAAATGATATTAAATTTTTTTTTATATATTTTTTTTTTTTTTCTTGTAAAAAATAACCAGCTGCCCATTCGATTTTGTTAAAATATATGACGGTCCCGACAATTCATCAGCTTTAATTGGTACATATTGCGGTCAACAAAGAAATCTAGTTTTATATTCCAGCGAATCGAGTTTATTCGTTCATTTTTACACGTTACCACGTACAGCAAATACTCAAAATCGCGGCTTTAAAGGAATTTATGAATTTAGTGAAAGTTTTGTTAAATTAGATTTTATACGTAAGTATTATCAACTGTGTCACATATATGTTTTAATTATATTTTATGAACTTCAGATGTTGGGATATGTTCTTATCAGTTTTTATCAAAATCTGAATCGATTGGATACATGTTCGTTAGTGAAACTAAGAAGTTTGCATAAGAATGCAAGAAGATTCTTTTGATTGTGTCAAGTGGCACGCCCACAATTAATAAGAATCATAGTTAAAAGCAAAGCTCTTATAGCTCCTTTGTTATATTAAAATATGGGCGTGGTCGAATACATCCCCAAAACTCTTTTTTGGTGCAAAATCCGATCTTTAACTTGATACATACTTTATTAGAGGGGCGAAGTAATGCCTCATGCTTCGTGACGCCGTACAGTGAGTCTATAGACTTTAACGCTTAGACCATATTCTCACTGAAAACTTCAAATTACATTTTTAGCTTAATGTATGTGTATGTTAAGAACAAACGCAAAATGTTGAATTTTAATACATTTTTACTCTCCTGACTCGCCACCATAATTTTCAAGTCTAATTAGATTGAAATGAAAAAGAAAAATACTTTTTATTAAATTTTCAATTGATGGTGGTAGGAAAGTTTCCTTTTTAATCTTTCTCTTCTTCTTGCTCTACATCTTATTCATTTAACTAATTCTAATACATAAATTTTATACTATTCCCAATAACACATTACAACTCTTCTTCTACTCCTATCTTGACAAAATGTATAAAAAATCATCAGGAGAAAATGATGGCATTCACATACGTGGCTCAGAATGTGATCAAAAGATATTATCGAAAAAAGAATCCACAGGTTATGTACTGTCACCAAATTATCCTTATCCATATATACCAAAAACAGTGTGTAGGTGAGTCTGAAAATTGATTTTTTTTTTATTATGTTATTTACCATCACATTATCTGGCGCATCTCTCACCGTTTTGCCTTGCGCAGGTACTTCATTTATGGTATGCAGGATGCTCAACATTTGGAACGTGTCCGTTTAGAATTTACCGCATTTAATATACCAAGAGTTGAGCATCGAGATAGGAGCGAGTAAGTGTGCAGTAATATAAAACTTTAAAAAACAATTTTAGTACATTTGAAAACTATTTTCATCTATTTAAAACTCTCCAAAAAAGAACCAATTGTTCAGACGGTTATTTGAAAATATACCTTAAGGGGCAGGAAACTGCGGATGCTTACGATAAATTTGATCATGAATTGTGTGGAAATGAGACGCAACGTGTAGTTAGTGAT
The DNA here is from genome assembly GCA_949710015.1 of Crataerina pallida. Classification (NCBI taxonomy): domain Eukaryota; kingdom Metazoa; phylum Arthropoda; class Insecta; order Diptera; family Hippoboscidae; genus Crataerina; species Crataerina pallida. The sequence continues at coordinate 3,886,763 of OX453290.1, forward strand.
GGACCACGTCTAGCGATGGTCTTTAGTTCCGGTGAACTGCAAGGTCGTGGGTTTAAAGGTAAATATACCTTTGAGACGGAGTACAAAATACCTGGTACTGCCGCTCCCGATGGCAGTTGCAGTTTCACCTATGTAAGCGCTTCAAAGAAGCGTGGCGAACTAAACAGTCCTCGTTATCCTTCCAACTACCCATCAGATACGAATTGTTCATATCTGTTCTTGGCCGAACCCAACGAACAGGTGACAATTGTATTTGATCATTTTAAAATAAAAGCTGAACGCAATCCAAACATGACTGCTGGTGCCTACGGGTAACTACAGTATTCTTCAGTTACTTTTATATGTAAATGCAAATATATTTCCGCAGGTCTATTAATTGCTTTGAGGATTGGTTGGAAATGTACGTCGTTTATAGAGATAATAATGATCGTTTTTTGGGTCGTTATTGTGGCATGACTGCACCAGGACCTGTGGAGAGTCCACGCGGTGCCGTGGGTTTACGTATCACTTTGCATACCGATCACGAATTTGTGGCGAGCGGTTTTAAGGCTCGTTACTTTTTCGAAATCGTTAAAAGCGAAATTGGCGATTGCGGTGGCAATTTTTCAAATGTCGATTCCGGTATTATCACTTCGCCCAATTATCCGGCTGGCTATAAAGCACCAAGGCGTGGTATAGCCTCTGTTGCCTGCAACTGGATCATGACCGCCCGCAGCGGTTATAAGTTGTCCATACACATTGAGCATTTCTCTTTGGAAGGTGACCCACCCCGTAAGTTACTTGTAGAAATTGAGATTTTTAGAAAATTTTTTGATATCACAATCTTGTATACCATTTATCTCATAAAGATCGTGGCTGCCCAGCTGCTGTGTTACGTCTTTGGGTAAATATAGATTCAGATCAGCCACCACTGGAATTGTGCGGTGAGAAACCACCGAATGAACAATGGCACTATATATCTACAGGGTTAACAGCACGTATAAGTTTCACTACTAGTGATAAAACTGTTGGTGCTCAGGTATGCTACAAGGGCGGGGCGCGGATCGCATTCATATAAAGTGTTTATGTAAAATATTATGTAGGGCTTCCGTATAATATGGACTGAAATTCAAGACTCTGGACCAGGGCCCCCATCAAGCGGACAGGTGTGTGGCGATCCAACCTATCATTTTCAATGTGCAGCCGGTTATTGTATTTCGGACAAATTACGCTGTGATGGTGTAAAAAATTGTGGTCCTAGTGATAATAGTGACGAATTGCATTGTGAGTCGTGAGTGAGTCGAACGGTTCAGTTCATTTTTTCTCTTCTTTTATTTTATTATAATTTAAATAATTTTTACAATTTTCCTTTGGGCTCTTCTCTATTTTTTACTAAACGGATTTATGCGTTTTTAGTAAAACGAACGCGGACGACACTCTGTAGATGTTTAAAAGAGAGAAGAACTTTTTTAAAAATATATAAAAATTATATTAATTTTTTATATAATTTAATATAATTTTTTATTGTTTAACTTGTTTTTTAAATCATTAAACTTTTTAGCACATTAAAGGCTAACTAAGTAAATGAACAGTTTTTAGATAATATAAAAAATATTTAAAACGCTTCAACACTATTTGTAAATGTCTCACAATGTACCATTTTGATTGTTTTAGGCATGCACATAAAGACAGTGCATGTTCGTTTATTCTCCATTTTAACATTCATGCATTTATTTATTTATTTGTTTTGTTTACACTTGTCTCTATAAAGAATAGTATTTATTCAATATACTTTCCAGCCCTAATCGAATTTGCACATGCACAGTTAGGTATTCATGGTTTTATACCCTCCAAATATATATATTCTTGACCAAAATCAAGTATTAAAATCTGAATCAATCTAAAGATGTCCGTTCATGAACTTGAAACTTTGTAAAAACACTTTTGGTGTCTGCATGCAAATTGCTATTTAAATTGGGCAAACAACACAGAGAAGCTTCGTTTATGGTAAATTACAATTCTACAGGATGGCGACTCAACAATGTTCGGTTCACATCAAATGTGTCCAGTTTCTTTTTTACATGTTTACCTACAGAAATTCATTAATTAAATGTGTACGACTCATACATTTATTTTATTTAATATCAATTTTACTCTTTCTCGTCCTTTCTTTGACTTCTTTCCTCATTGTTCTATTGTTATTTCTTTTTTATTTTAAATCAAATACTCCCTGTTTCTCTCTCTCTCTCTCTCTCTCTCTCTCTCTCTCTCTCACACTCCTGTCGATACATTTTCTATGTCTATGATTCAAATTCCGCCACCACATAACCACTTACTGCATACTCAGGTGATGGCACAAATTCAATTCAGTTATCAATCTTACTAAACATGATTAACTTGATGCTTATCATATAACATTTTGGCCGTTTAGTAGTTTGAAATATCACTTCAAGCTTCATATACTTCCTATCACAAATGGTACGGGACGGATAAGCGTGGTTAACCTTGTCACTCGTACTCAAGAAATATGGTTAATTATGCCAAATATATAATAGTTGTTACTAAATCATTTTAAATATCATCACAATGATTAAAAATCACAGTACTTGTTAAATATTATACCATACAATAAATAGCATTATACTGCAATATATAAATACGATATAACACTAAACATTTAAGACAACTTTAACCGTTTGATTTTATCAAATATTTTATGCTGTGAAACCAATACACAAGGTATCGCAAAAGCTCCATCGGAGGATCACGGCGTACTCATTATAACAGCACTTCTCGTCGTCTCGTTCCTAATTTGTCTCCTATGCACACTTTATCACTCCAAAAAAAAACGCAGACACCAGATGCGTCAACTGGGACTGCATCGAAATCCCCATTATGATTCGCAGACTAGTGCAACAGGTAATTTCGATAATACTTTATTTTCAATATTTTATAATGATTTGTAAAACAACGGGTTAGTTCTAAAGTATGAATATGGAATTGTACGGAAAGCATGTATAAACCAGCACTACATTCTAAATTCACCGCAATAATAATAATAATAATAATGTTGCTTTTTAAAATAACTTTCAATTAGTACAGTCGTCAGTTATGTACGAGGGTTGGCTTTAAAGAAAAATGTGCATCTTTTATTTGGTGCATTTAAAAACAAAGAGTGTAAATTTTATACCCAATTAGGTTTAAGTTCGAGTCGTCGTCATTTACAAAGCAGTGGAGCCAGTATAGCTGGAAGTTTGCATGGTATTAATAGTGGCAACTTGATTATACCGCCAGCACCATTACCCCCAACCAGTGTACCACCGCCACCGCCACATATTTGCATATCTGGCTCCAGCTTGGACCTGTCTCAGGGTGTCGGCTATCCTGGCATTATGATCAACGATGGTTTAGATGATCTCGAATTGGACGATGATGACGATGACGATGAAATACAACCGGATATATTCATTAATGATATACGTTTCGATGAGGACAGTTTGGAACGTTTGCAACAATTTGAAAATGTTTAACAATTGTGAAAATTAATTTATATATATAAAAAACGATATCTCAAGAGGTTATGAGAATTCCCAAGGGAAAAAACAAAAAATATATAATATGAAAAATATGATGTAAGTCGGGTAGATTACCTAGATAAATAAGTTTAGGCCAAAAAAAAATTTTGAAGCTGAACTACAAACAGAAATTATTAGCGATTTCAATGCAACAACTTTGAATTGAAACAAGAAGAATAAGTGTAAAACTATTACAAATAAAACTAATTTAAAACGATTTCAAAATTTTAGCGATAAATGGAAACCACATTCAAAAGTTAACATACCAACCAAAAAAACCCATAGATCTTTACGTATTGTATTGTAGTAGTGTAAGGCTAGAAAAAATTAAAGCAACTAAGAGGTTATTTAAAAAACTAATAGGAAAATAAAAGTTGCTCGCTGACATAGAAACCAAAACAATTTATTTCAGTCATAAGAAAATTTTAAACAATTTTGAAAAATTAAATTCAAGAGTGCTAATTATATATTTTTAACATCGCAAAGATGTATTAAAAATTAACAGTTATTTCTATTAAAAATACTTTTTTTATAAAGAGAATTAAAAACGTCACCTTCAGGAGTTTTGTCCCAACCAAGGATGTTGTAGAAAAAGTACCTCTTCAGATAAATGTCTGCATCAACTTGAATTAGCCCAAAGCTATACATGTTGTAGGGGTTCAACAAACAGTTATACGTATTGAATAAACCCAAACTAATTTAAAAATAAATGAAGCTCAAATTGAAAATTTGGACAAGGAAGCATGACAAGTTAAATATGTAGCATAAAATTGTAATTGAATACAAAAAATATAATGTTGTTGATTTTTATATTTGATACGAATAATATTTCTATATATACATATATATAAAAATATTTAGGAAATAAATTCAATTCAATTAACGGACAATGTTTTAAGCAACTGAATAATCACAAAAACACATCACAATAAAAATTCATAAAATATTCTTATTTTTTATATTTATTTGAAAAATGAAAGAGAAGTTCTTTAATAATATATTTTTATTTAAAATGTGTTTCCAATGTGTACCCATAGAGGTACTTTAATTATTATTTTTTGTTTTTTTTTTTAAATTCTTTACAAAGCTTTAAAGCAAACTAATGAAATAAAAACCAATTGGCTTTATTTAAAAAGGAAATAATAATAAAAATATTTGTAAAAAATCAAACATAACAATAAATTGAAGTAAATTAGTGACTATCAAAGAGACATCTTCCAATTAATAAAAGTATTGCGTACACAGTTAAACATTTAATAGAAAGAAAATGAATAAAAATAAAAAGTGTTTAAGGGGTTACTTAAAATTTAGCACATAACTTGATTTTTTAAGGTTTTAATTGATTTTTATTTAAACAAAAAAAGTCTGTTTTTATTAATCATTAAATTAGAAGATTGGCAAATTAAAAAAAAAAAAGTAGAAGTCTTTACTTTATCAAACGTTTATAATGCATATAAAGTATATTCAAGAGATGGACAAAATAATGAGAACATCATGATATATAGTACACCTTGTTGTGTGTTGGCAACACTACTTCTATATAAATAATGCGAAGCATATGTATTGCACAGTTTACGAGCCAAGTCTTGTAGGTTATATTTCAATATATTATGCTCTTCATTCTGCCACAGAGTTCAAACAAGCGATCCGTTAAATCTGTGATTTGTCAGACTTCGAAAGAGAGCGAATCGTTGGTTCTCGGTTAGCGGGAGAGTCTATAATGAAAACAGCTGAATTTCTTAATGAGCGACAGTATCCACAGTAATGATAGCATATACAAAATAAAGAAAAATTTGTATTATTTTACTAAAAGAAAAAAATTTATCTTAATAATTTTTAATAAAAACTATATTCATCTTAGGTAAATATATTTTGTATAAATTTCGACCTATTTTATGATTTATTAGACTTCGTCAAGCCATATTTTATTGATACATTTTTATTTGATTTTACATAAAATAAAATAGCTCACAAAACGTCAACAAAACATATTAAAAGTAAAGTAAATAGTATTGAAATTTTAAATGTTGAACGTCCCTAAATGTTAGTGGTATTTAACAAAAAAAGAAAAAATCCATGCATTTTTTTATATTTAAAACACCATTATCTGTTTTTCTTTTAATGCGAAAATTTCGCCAAAATGATTTTTTATCATTTTTTAAAGCTTTTACAGAAAATTTGTTATTTTAATGTTGTAACGAAAAAAAATAATTAAATTTTATGGGTTTCATAGAGCACGTACGTTTTACAATAACAATAATAATAAAAATAAAAACATTAAAATTATTGTTACATAATAATGAAAGGAAAAAATATCCTACACCTTAAAAAATTAAATAAAATTTTAAAAAAAATTGCCATGCACTAAAAATTAGGCAAAATAAATTGTAATGAATTAATACTTAATATTATAAAAAAATTAAAAATAATTCAGTTGCTACACGGAGTCTTTAGCAATTTTATTGAAAAAGCTCTATAGCGTATACAAAATTCATAAACGGCAAAATGATTTAATTATACAAGATCAAAAAATAATACACATGTATGTATGTACGTGTAAAGCAAACAGCATCAAATTTGTGAAATGATATTAACAAAAAATTATTAAACTTGACACAACATAAAGAAAAAATTGAAAAAAAAAATTAAACAAAACCAAAATATATTCCTTAACGAAAAAACAAATTTAAAACAAAATCAAAACGATTTAATGTTAACATTAATAATAATTAAAGTAAATATTTAAACACACAAATTAAAATTTGAAAAAATATGAAAATTTTAAATATGACATTTTTTTTTTTTATTATTATTATTATTACATATTTACGGTTATTTAATTATTGCATTTTATGAAGGAAACAAAACGATATTTATTCATTTTTATTTCACTTACATTTTCATTTGTTTTTGAACAAGTTCGTTTTTCTTGAATGAACAAACATATTATTGTATTATGTATAGAAGTATATTTAAACAGCAATAAATATAAATAAAGCGAATTGAAACTGCAAAATGTTTATTTTTTAAAATTAACGTTTGTGGAATTGTAACAAATCAATTCGCTAGGTTAGGTTAGGTTGAGGGGATAATAACCAAGCGTAGACCATTTTCTGATCCACAGTAAATATATTAGATTTGTTGTATTTCGTTGGTTTAATTTTGGCAAAAGTTTGCAACTTGTCGCCTTTAAATCAAATGTTGTAATGAATTTCGAAAAGATATTATTCCCATATAAAAATTTATTAAACGATTTTAATTTAATAATTCATCACTGCTTTTGGCATGTAAACGAAATTTTTCTGACAAATGCTTAAAACCCTGCAGATCTCCTTTAACGCTAACTTTTTTCTAAAAAAAATAAAGAGAGAGACGGAGAATAAAAAAAGTTTCTGGAACAAAATTACTTACAAGGTCTAATAGTTCATCAAATGTTGTACGTTTACAGCCCACATTATAAAAATCTTCATCGCTGACAGTGATTGTGGTGTCCGCCTCATTGCTTACACCTTCATATATATTCAATTCCTTGAAATCAAACACTAAATCAAATCAATAGTTAATTAAAGTAAAGTAAACTTTAACTTGGGGCGTGATTAACGAAATTATTTTACCCATATTTTTAATAATTATTCCCTGCGCATCCGTGAAATGGAATTGAAATATATTTAAGCAAGAGCGCTTCGAAGCATCCGATTCTTTTAGTTTAGCACGAATTTTCTCAATAATCTCATCGCTTTGCATTTTCACTATTGAAAAATTTCTTTAATTTATCCTGCGACCGTTTCGTTGCAATTGTTCTTAATAGACTGATTGATACAATTGTCAATATTCAAATTTTATATCTTTGCATATCAATTGATACGCCTAGCATGACTCAATGTTTTGCATAATTTTCAATTAATATCAATTTAAGCACAGCTTATTGAAATCCAGAGATAAACTGTTGTCTGATTTCAATGCATGTCAATGACAAATAAGATTATAGTAAATGTAATTATTACCTTCCAACAAAGGTGGAAAAAAGTATAGTCGGTCAAGTTCGACAATTTTAATGTCTTATATCATGCCAATCAAAACATTTGTAAATAAATTCTAAAACTAAAAGTTACAAACAGACTCGTAAATTTAATATATTCTCTACCATACGACTGACAACTTTTAACTAAAACGCAGCTGATTTCTAAAACTGCATCCACTTTAGGGCTTCCACAATTTCACTAAACCATCTTCGCTATACGTGGCTAATAAATTTTGATGTGGATGATGAGTCAGGCCAATAACGTCCTTCTCGTGAACCTAAATAGAATTAGAAAAGAATATCACTTTACACATGCATTCGCTTTTGAATAAACTATCTATCTATCACATACATTTAGCGTCCTCTCAAGTTTTCCGGATGACAATGAAAAGCAATACAACACTTGATCTTCACCGGCACAATAAATGAACTCTCCTCGCGGCGACAGAGCCGCAGATATAAAAGCACCGCCCTCTCTCTTTCCTGATGAAAATGAGCGCACAATCTGACCAGCCATGTTCATAATAACCACCGTATTTGAACGATTGCACACAATGTAATGTTCAGGGTTTTTAGGCAAAATTAAAACTGTATTTACGGCCAACTCATTCCCCAATGGTTTGTAAGTGGATAAACATTCGGTGGTTTTTAGGGACCATAATTTTACCGTACCATCAGATGAAGCACTTAAAATGCTGTGGCCATCTGTTGTGAATGTCGCTTCATTCACGAAGGACGTGTGACCTTTGAATTCTTTCAGCATTTTGCCGGATTTCAAGCCGTGCAAGCGAATGGAGTAATCGAAAGAAGCGCTTAATATTTGGCTATTGTCGCGGGAAAATTGCAAGCAGGTTATTCCCTTCGTATGAGCTTTTTCAAATTTCCTTAAACACTGGCCGGTAATGATGCGCCACACTTTAATTTGACCATCTTGTGATCCAGAGGCTACCATTTCAGAGTCTCTGGAAAACGAAAGAGCTAGTACCGCCTGTTCCATCATCATGAATTGATCTTGCGCTTGGTATTTTAAATCTTTTCTGATTTTACCGGTTGTGAAGTTCCAGACCTCCAAAAATCCATCTACACTACCAGTTATTAAGTATTGCCCATCTGGCGAGAATTGTGCACACTCTACATGAGACTTTTGGCCAAATTTAATTTGACGATACATTTGAGTAGGAAACATTTCCTCTTCTTGATCCTTCATAGCCGCCTTGCCACGAAACAAATCTATTGTTGTACCGGGTGGCAACAATCCCTGATGCTGTTGCCATTTTAAAGCTTGACCTAGTAAGGCCAACAAACGTGACGAGGGCACAACATGCACCTCCCCACTCAATTCTTGAGCTATTATAGCGCGCCGTTTTTCTTTACTGCTACCTTCTGGATAAGCTTCTCGGGGATCAAAATAAGCCCTTTGCAGCATATTCTCTACGAATATTATTAAAAGTATACTTAAAAAAATAATAAAATATTTGATTTCTCTCATTTACCCAAGTGTATGTAACGTTCGGGTTCATGTTGCTTTAACATAATCATTGGATCTGTTTGTCTTAATAGAGAACGTGCAGCACCCAATTCTCGCAATTCAATCAGCTCCAATACAATTTGTTCATACAAGTTTAATAATTTTTTATCCGGAAGTTTCAGGGATTGTGTTACCTTTAACACAGTATCCCAATGACCATTTGTTATGTCTTGAACGAAGCCATCTACGCTATCGACTGTATTTAGAGACACTCCCGTCTCTTCTTGCAACGTTTGTAAAGTTTTAGATAAATTCGATTCTTTGAGATATTGCTGTATTAGGCGAATAACACTTAACAACAACAACAAATGTGTAAATTAAAAAAACAAAAGCCGGCTTCATTATTGATTCGTTTTTAATACTTACTCTGCAGATTCTATTTCAATAGACATATTTTTATTGGCAAATAGAATTTTTCGACTTTAATTCTTATTGTTTTCCAAAACTTTTCTTAATTAATAGTTTACTTTTTATCCTTGCGTTTATTTAGTGTTTAGTGCTTTTTTTCAACTATTTAAAAAGACAGAGATGTGTAACAAAATGTATAACTGAACTAAAAAAATTCTAGTTTAATATGAACTATTACTTAAACAGCCGTTTCTTTATTTCATTCTTATTAAATATTGTGATAAATAAAAATTAAAACATTTAAGTATAATCGTATAAGTTTGATATTTGTAGAAGATATGGAGTGGACCGGCGAATGGGTGTATTTGTTCAATATAATATAATACATAGTTATTAAAGCTTAAATATGATTAAGTGGCGCTAATTTTGGATAACAAACTTTACAACTATTACCTATTACTTCTGTTATCTCATTCTAAATAAACAAATCTTCTTTATCATCCTTTTCACAATTTAACAATACTTTTGCAAATATTATCGCTGATATATTCTAAAGAGTTATGTAGTTATAAAATTATATAAATCATAAGAAACGCAAAGAGTCATAAAGCGAGACATTCATTCTGGTACTTAAGAGAGAGAATACAATATATAATAATATAATATAAAAATAAAAAAATATGTCGAAATTTTACAAAGTGGATATACACCGTACAGAATGGGAAATACCAGAAATATATCAAGATTTGCAAGCAGTCGGCTCCGGCGCTTATGGACATGTGTGTAAGGCATTAATCAAAGGCACAAATATGCACGTTGCCATCAAAAAATTGTCACGCCCTTTTCAATCGGCTATACACGCAAAACGTACTTATCGTGAATTGCGTCTGCTCAAACACATGGATCATGAAAATGTTATTGGTTTGTTGGATGTCTTTCACCCCCATCCCGTAAATGTTACTTTGGAAAACTTTCAACAAGTGTACTTGGTTACTCATTTAATGGATGCGGATTTAAACAATATAATACGCACACAACGGTTATCTGATGACCATGTACAGTTTTTAATTTACCAAGTACTACGAGGACTTAAATATATACATAGTGCTGGCATTATACATCGGGACTTGAAACCATCTAATATTGCAGTAAACGAAGACTGTGAACTGAGAATTTTAGATTTCGGATTGGCGCGTCCTACCGAGAATGAAATGACTGGCTATGTGGCCACGCGATGGTATCGGGCTCCGGAAATTATGCTAAATTGGATGCACTATAATCAAACGGTGGACATATGGTCAGTTGGGTGTATTATGGCAGAATTACTTACAGGGCGTACCCTCTTCCCCGGCACCGATCACATTCATCAGTTGAATTTAATTATGGAAATATTAGGCACCCCATGTGATGAGTTTCTAAAAAAGATCTCATCGGAGAGTGCTCGAAACTACATAAAATCATTGCCGCAAACGAAGCGTCGTAATTTCAAGGAACTGTTCAAAGGAGCCAATCCGCTTGCCATAGATTTGCTTGAAAAAATGCTGGAGCTAGATACAGAGAAAAGGATCACAGCAGAACAAGCTCTTGCCCATCCCTATATGGAAAAATATTCCGAACCAAGCGACGAACAAACTTCGCCACTGTACGATCAAAGTTTTGAAGATATGGATCTGCCCGTCGAAAAATGGAAGGAGTTAATTTTCGAAGAGGTGATCAACTTCAAACCACCACCATCGTTCTCTCAAATGTTGCAACAATGCAAAACATGTTGAAAAATATTTTAAATAAACAAAAGTCGACCACACAGCCCGTCTCAAACTATGCGTTAAGTAAAATGAAAGCAATAACTTTTTTAACTTTCGCTTGTTCTGTATTTAGTAAAAATAAAAGTGTATTAGTTGTTATTTTTTGTGTGCAGCAATAAATTGAATAATAATGAATATATATGAGTATGTGAGACAATATGTGCTTTATCTGCGATAACGGTACCTTTTGAAATGAAACCACAATTGGAATATATTATTGTGGAATTGGCAACGAAAGCCGCGCTTATAACTAAATTCCCATTCGCGATGAACAATCTTGAAGGCTATATCTTCATAGGGCGGACCAGCATGAAAGCGCAATATAGCAAAATCGGGATTATCTTCACACTGTGTAAGGAAATATTGTGGCGTCTTACCTTTATCAATCAAATCCGGATAAAATATGTTAAACTTGTAGCCCTGCACAATTTTTGGTGGTGGATTGTCCATGTCGTAATGGGTCTGATTATATTTATTCCATTCAAAGCCTGTGTGTACGCGGTTGAAGTAACGGGGCTTGCGAGGACGATATTTGTCGGTGGCCAATTGTATGGCGGCACTATTATCGACCGGCATTTCTACAGAAAATTCCACTTCATCGATGGACATGTCACGTTTCGCCTCGAGACGCATCTGAAGTTCTTCCTGTGAATAGAGGGCGGTTTCTTGATTCCTGTCCAGCAATTCTTGACGTAAAGTTTTCAAATTTTCTTCAACTGCCTCTTCTTCCATTATATCAATTGAGCTGGATTGGGCAACTGTAAACGGTATATAGATCGGACTATATTTTCCCTCTTCATACAAATTAAAACAGTCATCATGAAATGTGTCGGAGGTTTCGTTTTCATTTTCTTCGGGCATCTTCCCATCGGTGGTCATTAACTCATTAGATTCTTTCGCCACCCCAGCCGTGTTTTCCTCTTTGACGCTTGTTGTTTTAAGAAGATCCAATTTTTCTCTTAGTTTTCTTTGATGATAATCTCTTAGACGGGCTCTGGCCATATGCGCTTTTAACTGCGATAATATATTTTCCCAGTAACTGATATCGATTCCCTCAATGCGGGTACGGATTTTGTCTTCTATTTTTGAACGCATCTCATCCAATTGAGCTATCGTTTTATTACGAAATATATTCGTAACGTCCTTGGCTACACTTTCGTGGATGCCCTCGCGTCGCGAACTCAAAGGACCGTCCAGTTCCGCTTGCTTGCGTTGTTTTTGTAATTCATCCATTACAATGGTGGTCATGTCATTCCAGAAGTCTATGTGTTCACCTTTTTCCAGTTCTATGTAAACATTAATATCAACTAAAAGATCTTCCAGATCTTTAATGCCTAGACCGTTCAGTATGTGGTAGGGTTCATGCATTTGCATTTCAATAGTATTAGCATCCTCCAGTTTTGTACTGGATATATACTGAGCCAACAGATCGATTGGTTTGGCGCGACCATCTTGAATTCTAATTTCACTACGTAGCCTTGCCTGCTCTAGATGAAATTGATCTTCCTGTTTTTCCCATTCATGAAATTGGGCCGCTTCCTTTTGACGTTGCTGCAATACCATATCGTCTTCACGTGCCTGCCTCTCTTGCTCTCGTTCCAAGCGTCTTTTTTTCACCTTTTCCAACTCCAACTTGTTTTCCATTTGCTTTTGCCGACTTATGGCTTCAACTGTTTGCATAGGCACATCTTTTAATCCTTCTTTTTGTAGTTTTTTATGCCACACAAATGTCGAGGTTAAGTTGGAATCACCAAATGGATTATCTTGATCAGTGTAATTTTGATATTCATTATCCCATCCCATGCGTTGACGTCTTCTCAGTTCTTTGGCTCCCTTTTCACGGAGGCGACGTTCACGTTTTTGTTCGGGTGTTTCCTTAGATTTAAGCTCCTCTTTTAACCGTCTTTTTTCCAGCTGTTCTTTTACACGTCGCTCTTCCAAAACTTTCAGCAATTCTACATTTTTTGGAACTGTGGACTCCTCAGAACTGCCAGACGACGACGAACTCGACTTGGATTTCTTTTTCACATTATGCTTCTTTTTTGATTTGTGATTATGTTCACTTTTTTTCTTGTGCTTTTTGTTTTTAGACATTTTATACAAATATTTATCAATAATAAATACTTTGAAATAATTTATTTCTGCTGCAGTATAACACAGGGTAACAATAAAATCGTTTTTAGAATTTGACTTTTTCAAAAACAACTCTGTACAATTTTATTGTCTTATGCACTAGTTAGTTTAAATAGAGAATACCGATATGAGAACGAAAATAAAAAATACATTAAATTAAATTTGGTTAAGTATAAAATTTATATTTTTAAATTTCCCAACTTTATCTCACACAAAAGAAAATGGTTAATATAATATTTTTATTTTGAGTCATCCTGGTTAGAATTACTGGCTTCTTCTTGATTCCATCCGTCCTCGTTCGATAGAAATCGCTTTTTCACCGCTGTATTCATATATGGTCTTAGAACCCATTCTACATTAGCTGCCTGAATTTCATCCAGAGTTCCCAACTTTATTTGATACAACTTTAATTGAAATCGCGGTCCAACTTCAACCATTTCCAAATTTTTATTCACATACTGATAAGTATGATGGCGAAATGCGATATAATCATCGTGATTAGCGAATGTCATGACACGTTTAGAATCTGGTTTTGGTACAGGAAACAAATATTTTAGTATTTTTACTACACGTTCTCCCAACTTGGTTTTAAAATTATTAAATATTAAGTGAGGTTTTTGTTCACTCATTGGACCAATGTCTGGTATATCGTGACGCATTACCACACCAGATATATTAAAATATGCCGTTGGTCCATATGGCAGGTGACATATTATAATGTTATCTGGAATGCCTCGATGTTCATGAACAATGATAAAATCAGTTACACCATTAGCACGACAAGCATGCAATAATTGTTTCAGTTCGTAATTGCCTCTATTAATGCGTTGGGTATTCGGAAAAATTAATTTCAATTCCTTTACAAACATTTTAAGCCTAGCTGAAGGATCGTGGGCTGTAGTAATAACAATTTTTGGATCTTCACATCCGGCGTATCTATACTCATCATCAATTTCATTTTCATTAGTAGGTTGTCCTGAAATCAAACAGAAAAGTACATGTGCATGTATTCCGTAGATCGAAATGGAAAGAATTGCTTACCATCGGCACCATATTTTAAATTTTCATTTGTAAGATAACTTTCAGTTATGCCTCTGTTGGGCTGATTCTTCTTTTCTTGAATTTTATTATTACGAGCCTCTGATGCCTTTTTATACAGATATTCACGTCTCAAGCGAGCTTGTCTACGAAGCATTTTTTTTTCTCAAACTCTTCAAATTATTTGCTGTAAAATTGTTTACAAATAAACAAAAACGAAAGCACATGGTACGAAGAAGAATATAATTTCAATGTACGTTTGCGGAGTAGCCAGATTATAACTTTTCCTTCTTTATCACCGAGGGTCGCTATCATAAAAAGCATGCTTCATGCATTTTTGAGGAATTTACACGAAACAGATCTGTATTTCTAACGTGTTTAATTATTTTATTTATTTTGTGAGAATCTCGTTTTTATTATGACGCCAATTTCCTACACTTTAAAAAAGTATTTCGTGTACACGCTGTGCTTTAGCATCATATGTTGCAGCGCATCATATGAGCTGAGTTTGCCTTGAAGAAGATCTAGATGTTATGACGTCATAATGTAGATGATTTGTTTATTTACAAAATATAAACAGAAATTTGTTAAATTGGAGCTAAATGAAATTATCCGTTTAGGTCTACATATTAACAAGAAGAAATTATTTATCTATCGATAATGTTATCGCACTATATGGAAGAATTCGAACAGGTTGTATTTAGATTTATCAAACTTGCATAATATACTAATTAAAATATTTCTTTATCCAAATGAAGGAACCTTTCGTGGTCACCGAATTTATAGAGCGTTTAACATGGCGTACAAATAATGAGTGTAAAAGCAACAGTAAGGACGCGAACGTAATTGGATTTGAAGATTTTAATCCAGCAGCTTTACATGATACGTTCATACAAACAATAAAAGATTTGAAAATTCTGCAAGAAAAACAACAAACTAAGTGTGAAAAACTGGAGCAATCTTTGCGACAAGAACAAGAAAATCATGCTAAAAAAATTTACAACTTAAAAGAACGCCATCAGTTGGCATCAAATGTATTTTGGCAATTGGATGAAAAGATAAGTTCCGTAGCGGGTAAAATTACTCATTTGGGAGAACAATTAGAAAATGTCAATACACCACGAAGCCGAACTGTGGAGGCACAAAAACTACTCACCTACATGTCGGAGTTTCTCATAACTGGGCCTTTGGTTAATGACATATTCACCGACCCAGTCAGGCTTTATGAGGCAGCTGATATTATACAAAAACTCTACACAATAGCACAGGATTTGCCAGCGGAAAAATTCGCCGAATCTAAACGGAAAATTGAACAGAAAAATAACGAAATCGAACGACGTCTAATTGAGGAATTTGCCACCGCTCAAAAAACTGAAGATATCGACAAAATGAGAAAATTAGCCCAAATATTGTCACAATTTAAAAGATATGCACATTGCGTCGACGTCTACATAGAGCAGAGTCAAATGACACCGTACGGTGGCAAGGACATCTACAATGGCATTGTGCCCATGTGTAAACATCACTATGAGATTATAAAAAAGGTTTTCTCCAATCCACAACAAGTAATGTCCAAATTTATTTTGAACATTTACCAACTAAAGTTGCATCAGTACGCAATGACCAAATTGGATGATAAACGTGACGAGGAGAAATATTTAAAAACCCTGTATGAGTTGTACTCTAGGTGAGCAATAGAAAAGATACAAAAAACCAATTCTGTTGTACGAAATATTTATGTTACAGGACTTTAAAATTATCCGCGGATCTGCAAGTTTACGTGTCCACCGTGGACGATGATTTGTTACATAAATTGACGCAACAAATTTTCCAAAAACATTTAAGCAATTACTTGGAAATTGAATCGAAATTTCTTACAACTAAATGCTCGAGCGAGTTGGAGCAATTTTATGCGAACAAGAAACATCAAAAGAAACCAACTGAACGCTTTCAAGAGTTAAAGCGCGACATGCAGGTACTGATCGGTACACGTGCCAATATTAATATCGCTCAAATCGAGGATTATGGGGGCGAGACCTTTTTATCTGAAGAATTTTCCATCAAACTACTGCAAGAGACTAATGCTTCGCTGCGGAGGTGCCGTTTGCTCTCGCCCGAAAATGACTTGTCAGCAAATGTCTTGAAATTATATGACATACTGTTGCGGTTTCTCATGCATGACCATTTAAATTATGCCTTGGAATTGAGTTTACATGCTATACCAATAGCCGACAGTTCCAAGACACTGCCTCCACTATATTTCCTAGATGTAGTACAAAAGGTCAACATTATCGTTCATTTACTTGAGAATCAGTGCAGTGGTGCAGTTGTTGCAAGTATTGTGTAAGTGCGGGTTGTACGCTACTGCTTTTGAATAGAATTTAAATTGTATTTTTATTTTGGTCAAATTTCAGTAATACTCCCAAATATTCGGATTATGTTTTCAAAAAGCGCATATTAATGGAACAAATTGAAGGAAAGCTAGATCAAGGCTTAGAGCGCACAATTACTGTGGTCATCAGTTGGGTGAAATTATATTTACAAAACGAACAAAAGAAAACCGATTACAAACCGGACAACGACACGGATACTATATCGTCGGCGGTGAGTCTGAAATGTTTTTACATTCGTGTTGTTATGTTGTCATCTCGTTACCGACAGGCCTGCTTGCACGTAGTGCAACATCTGCAACCATTTATACAGCAAATTAAAAGATGCGTAGATGGAGAGAATCAAAAAACCATTTTACAGGAATTCGGTGTACGCTTTCATCGTGTTGTATATGATCATTTGCAAACGATGCAATTTAATACGGCTGGAGCTATGTGCGCCATTTGCGACGTTAACGAATATCACAAATGCATGAGAGAGTTAGACAGTCCTTTGGTTACCCAATTATTTGACATTTTACATGCTCTGTGTAATCTTTTGCTGGTTAAACCACAAAATCTATTGGAAGTGTGCACGGGAGAAACACTGGTACGCGTTCATTGCTGTTGTTATTAATAATTATATAATTAAGACATGATGTTTTTTTTTTTTTTGTTTTTTTAGAACCATTTGGATAAATCAGTGGTACGTCAATTTATACAACTACGTTCAGACTTTCGCATCATTAAAAACACCAATTCTCTGAAGGGTATTTTTGAATAAAATAATCACTAAAAAGAAAAAAACAGCAACAGTAAATGTTTTTTAGTTTATTAATGATTAAATAAATATTTAAATGTGTGATTTATTTTAAAGTGGCGCTCGAGATATTTGATATAAAATATTGATGGCATTCTATTGAGTAAGCTCTCTCGTTTGTTATTCTCTCATGTTGTTAGCATGACTTTTGTGACGCTCAAAAATATCCTTCCTACAATAACTGTTTAAGTGAGTCACTAACACACATTTTTGCATGTGAATATGTACCGTTATAATTATGAATATGTAAAAATGTACTATTTTGAAATTGGTCTACGTTCATATAAGACTTTCAAAATACAAAAATTCATGGAATTGGAATAATTGATTTAGACCACTTAGACCAAAAACTGTTCATGTACATGTGCAAGTATTGTAAATTGTAACCGCTACTGTTGTTCTTTATAATTCTTATCATTCAAAGTAATAATAAGCTGCTACTACAACTATTTAGTCTTTATGTGATTGTTAGTTATTTTGGTAGAGCAGTTAATAATAATTTTAATAACTCAAGTGTGCTTTTTGTTTATTCGGTTGCTTACAATTTCTGCACAATAAAACCAAAAAAAGAAAAAAAAAACGAATATTTAGCTAAATTGTGGAAAGAATGCATTATTATGTTGCGACAATTTCATTGTGGTTCTGTGGCATCTTAAATATTATTGATGGTGCTTCTATTGTTCCATTAAAGGTAGCTTTACCATTTCAGGATTGTGGTGAGTATTTTAGTTTAATGTGTTTGCATCAAAAGCAAATAAATTTTACATGGTTTACAAGATCAACTAATTTTATATTTTTGGCAATTTTATATTATTTCGTTTGAAATATCCTAGCAGAGGTGGCCTTTTAATTGTTAACCTATAATTGTAGCACAATTTTAATAAAAACGTAATTCTATTCACATTCAACTGTAGTTTAGATAGATTTGCAAAAATATTAATTACTAATTATTATAGGTTTGACTTTGTATGTTTGTTAGCCTGTACAAATAAAATCAAGTCCTAGTATTCCAAATATTTCGTAAGTACGTAACTGAAAGAAGACAGAATGCAAAATCGTTATGAATCATTATTCATTGTATTTTACAATAGATGAAACATTTGGAAATTTGATGAGTGTTGAAAATTCGAAACCGTCCCCCCATAGGAATGAGGAACTTAGGATCAAAAACACGTTTTAGGGGTAAAAAAATTGAGTAAAAAGTCAAGGAGGTACTTGGTTCTTAGGGGTTTAAAATCAATTTTTGTCACCCATCGAACCTTTTTGAATTAATAACAAGAAACGAAAATGCATTTTACTGAACCTTTTTGACCAATCAATAAATTTTCATGTGTTTTCGTTCAATGTAAACAGTTTGTTATTCAACACCGTTGCAATATTATCGTTCTTTACAGTACAACATAAAAAATCAGTTCAATTTTATTACAACACAATAAAAAACTAGCTATCATTTCACCTTCACATATATATAATGTTTTTTTTTTGTTTTTTAGTTAAAACTACCTTAATTTTATTTATAGCATTAGTAGCACAATTACTAACAAAAAAACTTTACAATAACTTCTGTAACTCGGCAAAATATGAAAATGATTTAAATCGAAAATGGGCCGTAAAACATATATTATATATATATATATAAAGAGTTAATATATGTTATCGATCATATAATTTTATAAAGTGTGTGATTAATAGGAAAATCTCATTGGAACAATTCAATTACATACATAGACCTGATTACGAAATGTGATCTATTTTTTAAGTGCTGGAGTGGAAAAAAATTGGCAAACAACAAAAACAACAACAACAATAAGAACAACTAATAACAACAGAGATTGATAGACTTGTGGATTTAATCAGTCATGCGTATTAATTTTCTTAAAAACAATTTTTACAAAAAAAGCACGTATTCGACACATGTTTACACGGCATAACTACATAGCTCACATACAAAAGGAAAAGTATATTAATTCATCATTTCATTCATATACGATGTTCAGATTAATAATGAGTGCACATAACATCAATCATACGTTTGATTTATATGCTCGTATAAACGTATTATATATAAGATATATTGTATGCACTATGTTGTTATATGTAAACGCATAAAATGTCTTTAAAATGATTACAAATGGAAATCAAAATAAAACTTGATTGAGGCAATTGATTAAGAAAGAAAAAAACGAAAATTTGATTGAAACCATACCTTGTAAAAGCTTGGTTAGGCATCAAAGTCCTCGAAGCAGTATAAATAAGCCTGATCGGATGTGATCGGAATCAAATGTTCGGAAAGTATCAAAATGTGAAAGTTTACAATTCAATATAAAAACAGCTAAATCTAAATCTACGACTTTCTTTATCTCATTTCATCGACCTACAATCCTTACTGACTACCATCCTGCATGACATGCGTTGATTGGCTGGTTATTGGCTGGTTAAAAAATTACTAATAATACATATGAGTGAAGAAAATTCTCCGCCTTTGTGAATGTCTGCATAAAATTTCATTTTTATGGCCATTCATAGATAGTTTTTGCCAATTGTGAGCGTGACACTTGATTGATTTTACACAATTTAATTAGCAGATGAAGGTCCCGGCAAACCCGTAATATTTTATGTACAAAATTTCAGATCAATATTTTAAAGTTTAGAATCGTGAGAAGCCCAGCAGATGGGCTCAATCTGTTCGAGAATGTATATACTTTGTAAGGTTTCCAAAGTCTCCTTCTGGGTGTTGCAAAACGGAACAATAAACTTATTATATCGCCCATCTTATGTGTAGGGTATAGAAAGGTTACTCGTGCCTCTTACACAGCCTGAAGTAATCTAAACTAAAGTAAAAGTTGAAGCAGTCATATGTATTATATTCTTATTCTTCTTCTGTTTTATTTTATTTCTTTTTAATTTTTGTTTTTCTTTCTAGGATCGAAATATGATATAATGGACTTGAGTATATCTGATTGTACAAAAATACCTTGTGTTTTTCAACGAGGCTCCGCGGCTTTAGTTACGGTTGCGTTTTATGACGACAGTAAGTGATAAAAGTGGCAAAAGAGTCTTAATATTGTTTTACATCATAGACAATTAAAAATGTTTAATCGCTGGCATATTTCATGTCTTTTATGTTTTTCGGTTGAAACCCCACTTTTCACATAGTCTGGATATGTTGTCGGCATTATAAGAACGACTCAGATATCTACCCGTACAGGGTCGACGGTCAATTACCTTTACCAATTTTCACATATAGGGAATGTATGTATGTATGTATGTATGCATGTGTGCACATACATACGCTCGATATGCGTCTTTAAGTAAATTTGATATCCTGAGAAATTTTATTATATTGAAATGTTTACCGTTACAGAACAAAGTATGCAATAATACTAATAATTATGCATGTATTAACGGCACATACAAAAGCAACAACAATAAAATGTAGGCAGTAGACAGTACAACAGCTTTCATTGCACGCAACTTAAGTCGCTCTCAAATTCGTGTAAACCATTAAAATACAAACTTATTCACTTATTTACTAATGCCTCTATGGCAATATTTACATACAAACATACAAACATACAAATATATTTTAGTTATATTATTACTTCTGACTGCCACCACTTGTTCGATGTTCAGTGTTCAGTATTCAGTGTAAACGAACGATTGTAAACCTTGGTGTAGACCGCTAAACAACGAAGACGACTGGCTGCAGCATGCTGTTATTTTTCTAAATGCTTTGATTTATGATGAGTTAATGCCTAAAAGAAATAAATAATACATTAGCATTAATAACAAAACCGATTACTTTTTTATCAATTACTTACACGCGGATACTTCTCTTTGACTTTGACTAGGCAATGATACCAGTTTCCTTAAACATTGTGTCAGCTGGATTTTCAATACAATCATAACTGAAGCCTTCATTACGCCAGATCCCTGCGATGACCACCAGGCTTGCATTATTGGCGGTGGCGAAAACAAGAGCAAATCTTATTGGGCGTATGTGCATGTGAACAACACTCTACCAGTTGTACGTATATATACAACACACATACACACACACACACACAGTAGTACCTATTTTGCTTATACTTGCAATGGTAATAAATTTGTTTACAAATTACCCGTTTTAACAGCTCAGTGGAACAATGCTGTGGCAAGCTTCCAACCTATATAATGAGTGCGTGATATGCTTTAAAATTCCAGTTGTCGTAAAATAGACTTTATGTTAAAAAGAATCATATCCACACATACAAAGTTACAGTACCAGTCAGGATGCATTTCATTAAGCGATTCCATTCGTAAATTGTAATTGAAAATTTTACATTTATCTAAACTAACATATATATAGGAGTACATGTATGGGTAAATAAAAGTGCTTAATACTGATTGTGTATAAATTAATGAATTAAATATTTTTATAAAAACCTTAAAAAATACTGAATCATTTATGCTATGGATAAGGAGGTGAAGAGTGGGCAACTTAGTTGTTGTTTTTTTTTTTTTTTTGTTAGCGTCATCAGTATTTTTAATGGTGATTACCTGGGCGTACTAACACTTTTGCTTCTTGAAATTTTTTCTTTGTATGTAAGAAGTTTATTTGAAAAATAAAACTTTCATTTTTTGAAAGGACTCATATGGGGTAATAAAGAACAAAACCGAAAACAAAAAAGGTGTTTGGTACAAGTTTATGCTTTGCCGTATAGTGGAAAATGGACCGGATCGGATGATTTTTGGAATCCCACCTCATTTAAGATTCTATTATAATGGAAGTCTTTAAATGGCAAAAAATCGGAATTCTTAAATCGATCTGAAACGTTCGGTATAATAAAAGGTGGGTGAATCTTCAACCTTTTAGAAGTTACAAATATCTGCATAAACTTAATAAACTCCTTATAATAAGTAGTGTCAACATTTTAATGCTTGAATTCCTTCATATTATTCACAACTGTGCAGGCCGCCCAATTCTCGGAAGTTGTACGTATTTTTGTCATCGTCACACTAAAGCAGTAGAATCTGTAAGGAAAGCACATCTACAGGATAATGCATAACGTTCGGATTAATAATTGTTTTGCAAGATAACTGTAGCCAGCGATCAGATGCAGGTAGTTGGGGCCCTTAAAGAGATTTTGTCTAATCGGTTTTTTGCAATTGTTGCCATATGAACAAATGAACAACAATGTCTTTTACCCAACCCTGCCCCTTTAATGGATCGACCAAATAGAAATATATTTAACAAATTTCAATGTTTTTTTACTGAGACGTATATTTTTATTGATTTTTTTTTATCGATGAGCAATTTTATCCATGTTGTAAAATTTACAGAGAGGATTCGTGTAGTTCAAAATCTTTATATGCCACTTCTTACATCTGGGACTACCCTCGTACATATCACAAAGGATTACTAAACCAAACCCTTTGTACAATTTCTAGCATTTGCAATAGTAAACAGAGAGCCTGCATGTATGTTTGATTTTGTGCAGTTAATAAAAAATAGCGACTGAGAGTCACACAGAGAAATGTGATGAAGTTGCCTCGTGAGCAAGATCACTTGAATAAACGAAAACGCAGCCCACATACACAACTTTCCAAAATCTTTGGGAAGTTTTTGTTATATTTTTTTTGTTTGTTTCTGTTTTTATACCTTTTGCCACAAAACCAATACACTTCACACATGTGTGCGTCTGTTGTTGTTGTATGAAATGAAAACAAAACTGCAGCAGCTGCTGCTACTACTAAATGACGGCGGCATCAACAGCAAACAAAGCTAAACGTCACATTGTTGGCGTTGTAATGCAAACGATCAGATCAGTTCAGTTCAGTTCAGTCTGTTTTGGTGGCAGCTACCAGTTGGAAGGTTTAGCGGAGAAATAAAATTTCATTTTTAAATGAAAACAATAAGAAAAGTGTTGCGCGCTCGGTTGTTTTTTTTTTTTTAACTTTAGATAATTAAATAATAATATAATTACAAGTATGTTACATATTATTAAATAAATCAATTACAACAATAAGAATAGTAAAATTGTTGATTAAACCAACTCGCTATTAAATTAATGTTCTACAACAACAACAACAACAACAACAACAATAGCGAAAAAACAAAATTTACAACAAAACGAAAATGCATTAAAAAAAATGTGTTTCTCAAAAAAATTGAAATTAGTGCGTTTTTATATATAACACTAAATACTTAACAAATCAACTCGTCTTGAGTTATATACCTACGCGCATACACACATACGACATATGTATGTATCAATCTATGTTTAAATATAATGATGTGACTTTCACAATTGTTTGCTTTTTGTGTGTACATGAACTATGTAATAGCATACTACCAAGAATAATAACAACAACAAACGAAATACTTTTTAGGTTTATCATTGTGATTAGTAAGAAAAGAGGCATGCAGTTAACATTAATGAGTGCACCACTAGAGGCGTTCTTATTATTGTCGTTGTTATTGTTGTTATTATTGTTGTTGTCTACAAATATAACAAAAGTGCATAAAACCATTTGAATCGACAACATGATTAGATTAATCATGGCAAAAACACACCAAAAATAATTACATTCACACACACACACACACACACACACACACACACACACACACATGCATACATGCATTAGAACAAATGTGTGAAGTGTGTGAGGTGTGTAAGAAGCATACTTTCGTCACAGAAAGTCACTTTTACGATAGCTTCGACATTTGCGCATTGTAACCCAATTTATTGTTGTTTTGTTTTGTTTTTAGTTTTACTCTCCACAAAAAAAAGAAGCGTCAGAGACCCTATAAAGCATATATAATTATTCTTGGGCAGCATGAACAACTGAATCGGTCTAGGCGTATGTCCGGGCGTCCGTGTGTCTGTGTGTTGTTGGTATTATTAAAATCACAAATTTTGAGATTTTGACAGTTTTAGTTTCTGCTAAAGAGCAGATCGGTATTTAAAATGGGCACATCGGTCAAGAACCTCGCCGAAAATGGAGAAAAATCTACTTATCTGAAGCAACAATTTTGCTATAAATGTTTATATTGATCGCACTCATTGGGTTTCCCTAAAATGGGCGTGGTCACATAACAGACACGCTCATTTACAAAATTCACATATAGTGCAAAACACTACTACGAGTACATGCGACACCCACTATTTGGTTGTAGATATGAAGATTGTTTAAGATTTGACCAAAACCAAACTTAGTTTTCTTGCTTTTTTTCTTTACTTTCTTTTTCTCGTCATTACAATACATTGCATACTGCAATTTTCGAATACAACCAATAATATGCCGGAAGATTAATGCAAGTCTTTTATGAAACGTTGCGTGTGAGATAAAAACATTTTCTTTTTTCTTTTTTTTTTTGCATTGAATAACAATTTGCTAACATATAGAATACTTGGGGATACATTAAGGTTATGTGCATGTAAAGAAGAGTTCTTTTCCAAATACACAAAAACGCATTACATGTAAGCGGATAAACGGATTTTTTACTCAATTGCAGCTAACAAGATATCAAAAGCTATTATTTCACTTTAACATTTACATACTTAATCGGTTTTGCTCTAAAGACAAGGCTTCTCATTGTATCACTTGTTTCTTTACTTTTTTAATGAACAACCCCAACAATTGTAGCGTATTATTAATTGTATTAAAATCATAAACGAAATTATCTACAAATTTATATCTTATTTATTTATTTATTTATTTACGATTTGCTTTCACCTATACAACAAGGCTTATGCCTTATTATTATAGTATAGGTGTGTATAATATACAATTCAACAAATTATGCATCATCCTTCTTTTATTTAATGTCCATGAGAAAGGGAATTGGTCCCTTCTTTGTAGCATGGATTTAGGGTGATGAATAATCCGATCAAATGAAATGTGAAAAAATAGGTAATACGCCACCTTAAAACGTCCACCCCATTTGATTCAAAACTTATCGCATTCTACTCGTCAAACCCTTTCATCTGATACCCATATTAAGGAGGCTTTAAACAAATTAATAATCCATCATTTTGTAATATTCCCCATTTGGAATCTAAAATGACAAAACTTTAGTTATCTTATTTGACTTGGCAAAACCTTTCTTTTAAAACCCGCATCAAAAGAATTATATAGTAATAGTACACAATCAACCTATATTGGGGCTGCCATTGGAGCTGTTGTGTTTAACTGCATAAACAATGTAGAAAAAATTGTAAAAATTCTTTTAACCTTCCTTGCAAACAAATTATTTATATCACCCCATAATTACGCTCACACACTGCAGCATTTGTAGATTTGTTGCTGTAGAGTCGGCCTACAAGTTTGCTTATTTTTTTTTTATATTTTCTGTATGCTTTTTATCTCTATTCCAATACGAAAGGATTGTATAATCATGATGATAATGATGATCATCACAGTATATCAATAACATCACATAGTCAACACCATGATCGTCATCACATGTATGCAATAAATACCATACATACACAAATTTACAATGAAATAAAAGCAATAATGTTGTTGCATGTACATATTTGGTTCGTGGTCGTGATCGTGACCCGTATTAAGGCGCGTGAACGCATTTTAATGGTGTCGTGGCGTGGAGGCATCTCATAAATAACATAAGAAAGAATAAAAATGTTATATGGCTTAAAGCGAATATAACACATCCTTAACACACTTTAAAAGACACCGCTATATATATATATGTACACCCATAACCGAGCTATGAAAAGAAATACATTTTCATATAATATATTGGGTTGGCCAGAAAGTAATTTCGTTTGCAAAATGATGCGAATGTAATTCGATTGTTTGTCATCACGTTTAAAACTCTTTCACTTATTTATTATTTTCATGTTTTATAAAAATGTAATAAAAATAAAAAAAGTTATTATATAAAAATTTGGTTGCAAACATGTTTATAAACTAAACATATCACTTCACTGCGTGGTGGGTAACAAAAAATTATTCTAAGTAATGTACCAGAAAACTGTAAATTGTCGCCTAAATGCATTCATAAAAAGTAAAACAACTACAACAACAACAACACAAATAGTCTTTCGATGCAACAGCTTTCATTGTAGCCGCAACAGTTTTTTCTTATTGTCATGTTGTTTTTGTTTTGTTTTTTTCACTTTCTTTTTCTTTTTGTTTTTGTCTTTTTCTTTTTGAATGAAGTGTTAATCGATTCAAATGTATATAGTCTGTCCTCACAGAATAGGCATATATATATATTTATATATATGTTGTACATCTTTAAGTATTTACAAAGAAAATTGACACAGCAACAACAACAACAACTACAAAGTATAATAAACAATATTCATGTTTTGCGTGTGGAAAAATAAGCGCGTACTGCCGTGCATGTAGTTAAATGCAATTATTTTACTTTACGTAAATACAAACACACATGTATACATATATACAGAATGTATTTAAAAATTCTACAAAGACTCATGAGATGACAACATTTGAAATAGATGAAAAATTTTGATAATATCAACACTTCAAAAAAAAAAAAAAAAAACGATTTTCAACAAATATTGGAGATGCAATAATTTAGCTTTTTGCTCTATAAAGCTACAAAATCATCTTTCATATAAAAGACGGGCACGCTTATTTGCAACACCCAAAGAATTTTGCAGAGAATATATTATTCAGTATTAGCATCCAATTGGGTGCTTCATATGGCTTCCAGATAGAAAACAGTTAAGTAGCACGCCTGCCATAAACACCTTGAAAATAAAATTACAAAATTATTAAGTTAAATTTTACACCCACACACAAGCAGCCCCAAAAGAGCGACAGTCACCTTGATACGTTTTCTGTCTGCACCACAGCATAATAGCTCTTCTCATTATACTTACCATTCCACAAAAATATATATATATATTCTGAATCAATATCAAATACTGAGACTACTAGTCATATCTGTCTGTCTGTCCGTGTATGTTCAATTCAGCCGAATGCAGTCTCTTTTTTCCTCGTTTAAGCGTTTTTTTAATTGGTGAAGTATGCTTTGCCTAAATATATGTTATATACTTTGTAATCAAAGTGCTCGGATTGTAAAGAACTTTTTTTACCTTTGCCTAAAATAAAAAGTTCCTAGCACAACAACAACAATTAACAACACATTTTTGAATATATTTATTTTGAAATCCTTAAGAAAAAAGAAGCACACAAGTACATTTGCCAAAAGTTGAAGATAAAGCACAAAGTGTAGTTTGCTGCATGTTCAACCAATCAATCATTGTATTTCAAATTATTTTGACCAAATGTATATGATATTGGTGAACGAAGAAATGATGTACGGGATCGTTTCGCAATGCCACCTCCAACGAAAAGATTGGGATATTTCTGTTTTTTGCGATTGAATTTATTTTGCTGGTGAATATCGAATGCGGTCTGAGGTTCTTCGCACATTTTTTCAAATATTTCATCCAGCTCACCGTACGTAACTTGATTGGCAATGGAGTATGTCGTTTTTCCTTTTCTTCTTCTTTTCTTTGAAGCGTTTCTTCTTTTCTGTTTGTTATTAACACGAGGCATAATAATTTGTTTTTGTTTTTGTTTTTTGTTTTTTTTTTATAAAAAAGTAAGCAATGCGATACCAAATTACGACCAATTTTCAATTTTGATATTAATTTGAAATAATAAATGAAATAAAAAATATAAATAACTCGATGTGTTTCAAATATTTTTTTAACATATTGGGTTGCTCGGATAACAATTCCGTAAGAAAACTTGATTTAGCCAATCTGTCCGTCCGTGCGTTCATGGGAATACGCTTTTTAAGTAGTAGTTTTTTAGGACAAGTGGAACTCTTATAGTTTGAAAACGAAATCTTCGAAATTTTCTGCAGAAACGTATAGTTTTGAGGGCTTTCCCATTATTTCATACAAAGCATAAGAGATACAAAAACAAAAACAAAATTTCAATAATTATTAAGTATTTATATTCTTGGAAAAGGGAAAGCCATCTAAAGTATCCTAAATTTGGCACACGTCTAATATAGCCACGTTTTTCTACTTTTTTATGGAATTTCCACATTCTTGCAAATTCTTCATTTCGATTCAATTAAAAAAAAAAGTTGAAAGTTTTCCAAACAACCGATTATGTTCCGTTACGTTGGGAAGGGAAACAGAAACATTTTTTCAGCGGACCAATTTAAATTAAATCGCCTATCAATAAAAAATACGATCAATGGCCCACCAATCCAATTTTTTCTTCCTTCTAAAAGTTCTAGCAATGATTGTAAGAATATTCTACAAGAGTTTTTTGGCGTAATAAGTTCAGAACATTTTCAGTTAAGCAAGTAAAACAATGTATGCCCTGAGAAAAGTGCAAAACTTGCGTTACATCTTCTGTGTAACAGTCTGTACTTTAATGATTGTTGAAAAGCATGGCACAAGTGGACGCCAGCTTAGACGTAATAATGTGTATTTGCGAGATAAAATCATCGAATTGCAATGTTATGCCAGATGCGAGGAGGCGCCATTTCACGAGTTTGACGACTGCCTGAAACAATGCCAGTTGCAGTTGATGAAGGCGCCGCGCAGAGGTTACTGCCCCTTCAATGCGGTCTTTAAGAACATGAACATAAAATTGCAAGGTCTGTCGTGTTTGTATAATTGTAGCTATGACTACGATTGCCCCGAAGTGCAGAAATGTTGTCCATCAACGTGCGGATCCGTTTGCGCGGAGCCGTGGAGACTGCGTGATGATAACTTATTACCTCCCATTCCGAAAATAGAGGAGGAGTACACGCTAATACCGTCAGAGCAAAAGGTGGAAATCAATTGTACCATCAATTCTCTACAAATAAATTCAACGTACTACTTCCATGTGGAGTCGCGGCACTATGTGGGGCGTGCATGGCGACCGCGTAAATTTGGTGCCTGGCAATATCAACCAGTGGAAAAAATTGCCGAAGTGCATGACTACAATAGCAAGCTGTAAGCTATAGAAGTGTGCTTATTCTACGCACAGCAGATACTACACATAGTAACCATTGACCTTTTGAATGCAGTTTTAGTACTAATGTTGGTTTCAATCTGCGACCGGTGCATTGGTATCAAGTTCGGGTGGCAGCTATCAATGCATATGGATTTCGAGGATATTCGGAGCCCTCACGCGGATTCACTTTGCCGAATCGTAAGTATGCCTATGCGTGGCCATGCCAAGGTATGAAAACCGATAACTTATTGCAGATCCCAAGCCGCCAAAGCCACCGGCCGACTTGAAAGTGATCTCCTCTCACTTTGATGGCAAATACTATGCAGTGAAAATTGTATGGTGCACGTCGAAATCTAATCTACCCATAGAAAAGTACAAAGTTATTTGGGCGCTCTATGTAAAAACTAAAGAAGAATCATTCATTTCGAATGAAACCTATGTCCGAGAAGTGAGCTTTAATTTTAATTTTAGTCGTCCCTGCACTGAGTACACTTTTTTTTTTTTGTATTTTCCAGCGTCATCAATACGAAATATCCAAATTATTGCCCGACTCCAGTTATTACATACAAGTTCAAGCTTTGTCTATAAATGGCCGCAAACGTTTAAAGTCGGAACCGCGCTCCATCATTTACAACACGACCACTAATCATTTGTCAACACATAACTACACACCACTAAAATGTGGTAAAGAATCTCAACATATTACTAGAGGCGTTACTAAAAATATAATTAGGCCACCATCCCATAACAAGTCACCTAATAATAGTACTTACCAAACCAACGCTACGAAAGAATTCGATTTAAGGTTTTGCTTAAATCGCAACAATGACTTGATTGTATTTATCTCCAGTTATCTCACCAGAAGAGGAAAGTAAGTTATACGTTACAAAATCTTTTTAAACATGACTAACACAACTATTTAAACTACTATTTAATTCAGTACGTGATTTATTATGTGATGTTTTATTACAGAATTTACGAACTTTGTCCCCAGGAAAGTAACTGCGAAGAATACAATGCAATACGAGCAAAGGTATGTATTTTTTATAAACATTTTATCTTTTCTTCATTATATTTAAATACATAAATCTTTGTTTTTTGTTTTTTTTTGTTTTTGTTTTTGTACGTTTTGATCTAATTGCAGAGGGGACCATTGGTCTTCAATAAGCTGTCTTGCAACACTACATACGCTCTGAGGCCACTAATGGAAACGAATGGAAATAAGATGAAAAGCATCACATTTACCACACCGCCTCGTGACATTTGTCGCCAGTTTTCGCCGTGTTATTAATAGCGAAAAACGTAACGAATTTTTGTAGTAAACATGTAAATTAAAATATTTTCTTAATATATTAAATAATTAAATACATTATTATTTAGTTTGTTTCATTGTCTGTTACTGATGAACTCTGAAAATAATTTAAATTAGTGCATAATTGCTCATTCAGACTTTTTAGAGATTGATCGTATTCTAATAAAATGGCTAATAAGCGGCTGGTGTACAAAATAGGCCCTCCCACCACATGTACAAAGTTATAATCTTTACCTTCACGAATACAGAAAAGTATACGTTTTGAAACAAAATCCTTATAATTACTGACGCGACCTACACATATGTAACGATTTTCACTGGGTGAAAAAAATTCGAGTTGTGCTCTTAAACTCTCTGAAATATCTAACTTAGACGCTGGAACATAAACTAGACGAAAGTGTAAATTGAATGATTTATAAAAATCTGAACATAAATTTAAAATGGACTCCATTAAGTGATCGGCTTCTTTGGCGGTAGAGCTGGCCCCAAAGGTTTGTACAGCGTTTGTTTGCGTAACACTAAATAGATTTTCCCGGTCCGTTATTGATTTTTTCAATGTCTTTTCATATAAACGTCCACCACTTACCCACTTCAATGGCAGTTTTGAAGGATAAATGCATAATTTGGTTACAGCTCCTAGAAAACTCTCAAAAGCACCGCCCCCAGTTAAGTAAGCTGCATTTATTTTGTTTTCTAATTGCTTTTCAATCACTTTGTGGAATCGTTCCATCGGTGTAGCATTCGCCTGTAGCAAAACAGCTCGCGCAAAATCGGGATTAGCTGTTTGTGTAAATTTGCCACTTTTTAAAAAATGCTTTGTTAGAGCATGTGTGCAATATATATCAAATTCAGCTGCCTCATCCTTCATATAATAACGATCATTGTCAATAAATTCTATAAATTGTTTGAACTGCATGTGACATTTGCCTTCTCTTATTTTATCTTTATGTGTGCCTATATATTCTTCACTACTACCTAAGGGACATTTATCATGTAAAAAATTTGGAAGACTTAGAAAGCTATGTACAAAATTATCTTCCAATTCATAAAAGTTTTCTTTGACCATTTTCAAATCGTTTTTAAGTTTTTTACCCTCTTGTTTTATTTGTTGTAAATTTTCTTCAGAGTCATTATTTTTAAACGATTCTTTCAGCTTTTTAGTGATTCTTTCGCGCTTTACATTTATAGCATTAATATTTTCAGTAACTTTTTTATATTCTGCATACAACTTCCGTATTTGAAGTAAGCTAGTACTCAAATTTCTATGTTTAATGCTGTGCTCTAGCATATTTAGCAATTCTTTTTGCTCCAACATATTTTTAAAATCCATGAAGGGTTCCAAAGGAGCATAATTATCTGTTGCTTTATCCCCAGTCACAAACAATGCTGATATAAATCTTTTGTGATTTATTTTATTTACATTGGATATAAACAAATATTGCGTGGAGAAAAAATATTTGGCCAAATTATACATTTTTAGTGGATTTTACTGCATTACAATAATTACAATAATTAATTAAATACAGGGATATATACAATTATAACAGTAACTTCAATGTCTTGATATAATCAATTGAAAGATAGGGACTGGTGCATATTATTTCATTAATCTGAGATATATTTATATATAATTAATATGAGTAAAATATAATCCATCTATAACTTTTGATTCATGTACATAATGAAATATTTATATACTATTTCTAAAAAATAAAATGAAAAAAATTTAAAATGTTCCAAAAGTCACATATCTAAAAAATATTGCATTTGGTATTGCTGTTCATATTGATTATATGTATTTAACTTTGATACAAAGTCTTTCTACGCATTGTACAAAATTATATATATTTATCTAAAGAAACAACTATAAAGTACGTAAAAAATTAACCACCATGGCATTAGCAAATGTGTTATTGTTAAGTCAAATCACCGGACATGTTATATTAATTATTTTATCATTGTGTATTATTGTCCCAATAAGTGTTAATATAAATGATTTCTGGTGAGAAAAAATTCCTCCATATTTATATAAATGTATAGTGGCCTATAAGCGAAGTAAATTATTCATAGAATAATTTTATTTACTAAATAGTGGTCATTGTTTATTATTTACAACTGGAAAATGGGGTGAAGATGGCATGTTCGATGCTCGTTGGTCTTCTACAGGATTTTGTGTATTACCCTTAATCACTGGTGTATTTATATTTATTGTGTCGATTGCACAAATTTATCGTTATGCTAGACAGAGGGAGGAAGAGTCATTTTTAGCATTATTTATTGATGTGGTCTTAGGTATCTGGGGTTTGGCCATGTCCATACTATCTGCTATAATGATAACATTGGGTTTTATTGTTTGGTGTGACGGAATGACGGAACGTTTTCCCACATGTGAAATGATTGCCGGACAAAATATTATACACGCTGATACTGAACACATTGACACATCAGGATTTTATATTGAAATGGGTACAGCACAAGTGAGTCATTGTTTACAAACGTGTATCATAAATTTTTATTAATTATCGATATCAATAAATAGTTCGGTGCTTGGGGTGCTTTCGCTGTTTGTGTTGGTATTACTGTAATTGCTTTACTTAAGCTTATCGACAATCATCAAGTACGAAATATTAAGGTGTCCATGTACCTTGAACGTCAACGTTTGGTAAATCAGCATCAATTACAAAATGATGGCATTTCAACTCCGCCCGTAATCGCTGCAGATTCGGATTCAACAAATAGCAAGTAGTTGCTATTAGAATCGTTGTCATGTTTAAGTAATTATGAACAAAGTCTTGTTGTATTCCTCATAATATTAATGTTTACATTAATATACTTTAATCATATACATAACTGTAATTATTATACTATACTCTAATATTCAAACATCACTAATTGTATGCATATGTATATCCGCCATCTTAATACTGACATTGCCAAAAGGTTTGTAACGCGGAGCATTTAGAGACTACAAACTATTTACATATATCTTTGATCAGCCTGAAATTCCGAATCTATTGCTCGTGTCCCTATCTGCGCTACACCACATATGATTTATTTCACTTGAATGTCCTAAGATGGTGGATGTCCTAAATTTGCTTTAAACCAAATATAATTTTTTTACTTGTTTCAATTTTAAAAATCAATTCGAATGATTACGTGAAATGCTATGTAATAAAATTATATTTAAATAATGCAATTTTGTTCATTGTACAATGAAGGAAAGTTGAATATATCCCCAAAAGCAAGTGCAATTTATTTATAAATACGATTTTCAAATATTTCATTTTGCTGATGCAACTGAACCATGCTCTCCAAGGTACATTCAATTCGTTACCTTTAAACGTTTCAAGAGTGAAAATAATTATTTTACTATAAATTTTTTTGTTTCGGTTTAAGCAGGACCCTCAGACCTAATGTCGGAGCCGTCCCTCTTTACGATTTTTCAAATCAAAAGTTTATATGTGAAGAATGCTGCCCAGTGCTACTGCTTAGTACAATTGGCACCGAATCCGATTGTTTTGAAGAGAGCTTTCGTCTAATTTATAAAATATTTGAACAATTCTTCCCAAATTGTATATTATGGACAATATACATATAATCTGCTTGCGGGGACAGGTTTTCTGTTTTTTACCATATACATTATTATTCTTATTTTATTGACAATTTATGTTTAACATTTTTAACAACATTTGTAATGAATGGCGTTGCTGAGATTACTCGAGCTGTTGTTGTTGTTTCCTTAAGTGTAAATGTGGATGCATGTGCATTATATCCGAACTGCCCGAACTTGCTGAGGCAGCAGCAATACCGACCGCAGAATTTTCCACCAGCAAACCACCCGAACGACTTATCGCCGATTCAGAGGCATCCGGAGAATTCAACTTATTGGTATCGTGAGATGTTGTGTGTATAATGTTTGCCACTGTATTGGCCGAAGAAGCGAGATCTAATGAGGGTAGTTTCTGACCGTCTGTAATATTCACAGCAGCACTAATACCCAAAACACCCAAGTTGCTACTTATAGCGGTAGCTGTGTTAACTTCAGGTATGGCCGGGGGCTCCACCAATTGTTGCAGATTCCTTAATTCTGAAGATCGTAAACTCGTTGATAGGCTTTCGCTTGAGGCTAACGACGTCGAAAGTGGTGAATTACGTTCCACCGAGGAGCCAATATCTGATATAATCAAAAACATTTATAAGATATTTGAATAGTTGATTAAGTGAAAGTGGAATTACCCGTTTTGTCGGTATCGGGCGAATAACAAGTATTGGTGTTATAGAGCGGTGTGGGCTTTTGTTGAGACATCATGAATTTCTCCTCTACTTGCATGATGATGCTTTTTTGCACTTCGTATTTTTTGTTTAAAGCCTGAAATGTTTAAAACTTTAATTTTTATACGATATTTAAGGAAATTCATCAACTTCTTCAATTACCTTAAATTTCTCTTCATATTCATCTTTGACAGCTTTAAGGAGACGTTTTTGTTCGGTTATCACCTTTTCAGAATTCAACAGTTGAGTTTGCATTTCTTGCAATTTGTGACGCGCGCTATCCAGTTGTGAGCTTTTCTCATCGAAATTGTGTCTCAAATCTAACAAAAAACAACAAGAGCAACACTATGAATTTGTCCCATCTCTTACTAAGCGTTTACAGTTACATTACCTTTAAGTTCTATGTTGTACGCATCTTGCAAGATTTGTAGCTCCTCATCTCGTGATTTGAAGTTGTCCATATCCATTAATTGCTCGCGGCACTTCGACAGCATCTCACCCATTAGTATGGAGTCAGCTTCTAAACGGATCAGCTCCTGTTTACACTGGACACCCATTTCAACGTGCTGTTGAGCGTGCTGTAGCTCGGTGGTCAGGCTGAAGACTTGACTGCGCAAAGCTTCCAGCTCGTAATGAACGCCTTTAAGTTGGTCAGCGTCCGATTTCAACTGCGTTTCCAGCAACTCTTTTGCCTGCCGCAGACTCCGACTCGTGTCCATTTCATTGTGATAACTCACCTTGAGTGATTCCACCTCCTTCTGATATTGGCGTTCGCGCTCATTGCTAACCTTTACCGTTCTATCCAACTGTAAACAAAGTTCTCTGTTTTTGATTTCGAAATCTTTCAATTGTTCGCGCAAACGGTCACGTTCCATTTCTAAGCTGCGCTTATCACGGCTGCGGCCCATCAGGCGACGATTCCTCTCGGCGTGTATTTCGCGGCGATACCGTTCATATTGTAATTGTAGACACAACAGCTGGAATTGTTCCTGATCGTAACGCTCCAATGCCGAGTTGTTTCTGAGGCCGTGCGCAATGAATAGCTCTAAAACTTCGTTCGGTGTTCGGCGATTCGAAGTCTCCAACGTTCTGCGACACTCTTTATTTTCCAGCAACATTTGCAATAAAGAAAACTCATGGCTCAGTGCAGGCACCGATTCTACGGTTTGTACACATTTATCTGCGACCGGGGCCTCCTTCTTAATGACGTCCTCCTTCCTGCTTAGTGTGTCGTAAGAAATGATTTTGAAAGCACTTGGTATGGCCACCATGCGATTGCTTTTTTGCAAAGGCCTAAAGTTTGTATACTTATCACTATCGTCATTGTCGGAGGCGCAAATGTTGGGCTTTGCTTGGTTAGAATTCAATGACAGAGATGAACAGGATTTCGTTCTTCTAACTTTTTTCGTGCATTTATTACCTTCGTCACTATTCCCATTCATGCCGACCTTTTCACAGCTTCTCTCGTTATAACAATAGCTTGTCATGCGATTGCGTCGTTTCATGCCCTTGGCCAATAGTTGTACAGAACGGCTTGTAGGTATCTGGAGGCCTCCCTCAGTGCACATGGATTGTTCCGTTTCATTGCAATCATCGCACACTTTAGTTACCAGGGGCGTTTCGATGGATTTTTGGTGCAGGGGTAAGGGTGTGGAAGTTGGGGTTGGCGTTGGAGTGGCGCTTAAATTGGACAATAGGTTGTAGGGGGGCTGGTAGTAACGACTCGTCGATGATATTGGATCCACTTCCGGTGTAAGGCATGCTTCGGGTGGGGTTGTGAAACCCATTTTTATCGCCTGTGCTTCAATAGTTTGAAAAGGACTCTGCGAGTGTTTGCGATCCTGCAACATTTGCTTTACACGCCGGTCCGTGGTTGTTATACGTGTTATTACCTTTGTGTTAAATTCTTGCTCAACATACGTGGTCGCTGCATCATTAACTGCGTTAGCAGCACCGACGTCAGGAAAAGTAAAATGTGTATAGCAATGCTGCTGCTGTTGCTGATTGTGCGCTGTGTCCTTAGTTTTTAAAGGAGACGAGGGTTGGCTTGATGCGAAAATAGCTCGCACCGCAAGTGGATTGTTTATGGCCATTGTGTTGGCCATACTACTGCGTTTCAATTCGCCGTTATCTTTGAGTGGTGTGGTTTCTGGAGTGGCTTCAACCGCAGCCTCTGGTGGAGAGCAGCCGCTTACTTCTAAATTTGTACGATTGCCAACGTTTGAAGATGCTGGCATTATGTAAGGCGCTTGTGTGGGCGTTAAGGGTATATGGCTGGTGTTGATGATCTCATGATAGGGACTCCACATAGCGAAACTATTTCCTGAATCACTAGATAAACGCGTTTGATATGATTCTCTATACTTGCAGTGCTGCATTACACTTTGATGGTGTACGTTTGTCGCCGCTAATATTGCATTTTTCGAGGAAGATGTGGCGGTGGCGTGGGTGTGGGCGTTGGCGGCGGTGTCTGTTACATTGGAAGTAATATCATGATATCTATAAGGTAATGATAGACGCATACATTCTACAACAACGTCATGTGGTTGTATTTCTTTCCACCGTTCGCAATTGATTTCACTTTCTGCTGTGGCTGTAATCAGCATTGGATGCAAACGCACAGTTTCCAAGAGTGGTTTAATCGTGTGCTGGAAAATCGCTCCCTTCTCCCGTCTAGTGAATTCAGTCAGGAAGGACATGAAATTGCACGGAAACATTCCATACAAACGATGAAACAACATTTGCAGACCCAGTTGCAGATGCACCAGCTTATCCTCCGTCAACCTATTCGGATTTTGATTATTCCAAGTAGCCAAGTGGGCAAACACTCCGAATAAATCGTTTAAAAAATTCGGTACCAAGTTCGGTATAATGGGTAACAAGGTTATAATGGCTAACAAAGCACTCATCAGGGGAACTATTTCCTTTTCAATCTTTGCACGAAAAAATTAAACAGAAATTGCTAGTTTTCAAAATTACTTTATTACTTCATACCTCCAATTGTTTCAGCCAATGCAACATGTCCTTAATAAGTCGATGTTTTTCCACTTTGAACAACCAAGTAGGATGCTTACGGACAACAAAACAGAACAAGTTTAAGGCTTGATTACGATGAGAGCTAATCTTTAACCATTCCGCCAGTCGGTCGAATATGTAGCCATCATGTGGGGCCTGCACCTTAACTAGTACTTCTACTATACGCACCGAGGCAGTTTTTAAGTAGTATTCCATCATATATTGAACCAAATATTGTTCTTTGCCTGTAAAACATAATTTTTACATAAATTTGTGGTGTACAGATGAATCATTGAACATTTTACTTTGTGTGAATAATTCCACTAATCTCTTTTTGGCTTCCTCAGACTCTTGATTTTGATTCGATTCCAATGCATTAAAGACTTTATCCAACTCCATGGCTATGTGAAATACTTGAGCGAAATGGTGAAGAAGTAAGTTGCGAGGATTTCCAAGTGATTATGAACAAAATATTGAACGATAGATTATGCTGTGACCACTATAGGTAGGATGAGAGAGGGTAAAAAAGTACTGCTAAAATAGTCTCTATTACAATTTTTGATGGTGGCAATATGTTATATTATACTGTGAAATAGTAATCCATAAATAATTATCATTGTAACACTCCATCTGTTGTCGCGCAGCCACCAGCTGTTAAATTACTTACCCAATCTCCATGACGGACAATCTAACTACTATCAACCAGCTTACTTTATGATCTTTTTACGCTTTTTGTCTTTTTACTATTCTATTCACCTCCCTTTGTTTCATCGTTTCTTCTGGGCTTTCTTTAACAAAATTTTACCTAGTAAAAAACATTTTTTTGTAAGATTTATACTGCATTTCTCTAATAAATTCAATTTGTTATTACGGCCTTCATCCACACGTACAAATCGTTGAGATGTACAAACTTTTTATACAATTTATTTTAGTTTATTATTTAATTTAATTCGTTTAATGCATTTTTTTTATTTTGGAATAAATAAATTTGGGGTCTTCATGAAAACATATGCTAATTTGTTAGATATTTATGCACAACGTCTATAAAATTGTACGACTTATTATCTACACAAGAAAAAAAGGGACAAACATACATGTTATTAAAAAAAACCAACAAAGGTGTAAACGCAGAGTTTTCACATGGCAATAGGTAAAGAGAATGTAGCCATGCAAAATATATAACATTCGCAATTAATATATTTAATTTATGACCAAGTAAATTTTTTTTTTTAATTTTTTTATAAGGAAAAAGGACACAAATATGTAACATATGTATTATGTTAAGAATATATAGTACGAGATATAGTACCAGAAATTACAAGTGTGCATGTTCATTTTCTGTTTAGGCCCTTATGCTCTTTTGAATTTATAATTTTTTATAATTTTTGTTTACCTACCTTGGTGTCAAAGAACATGTGCTATTTATATGCTAAACAGCTTACAAACAAATTATTTTTTTATTACATTCTTACCAAGCTGGACAAATAAATCAAAAGCTCCGAGCCTACAAACACTAATAACGCAAAAAAATAGAATGTTCTGTTCAATCGGTTCGAAGCAGCTAAGAAAATATGCAGCGGGCGTACATATACCAAAAACTCTAAAGGGGTAAGATCATTTTTATATTTATATACAAAAAGTATACGATAAAGATGCACCTAAATATTTAAGGAAATGGAAGAGTGTGGTTGGCTTAGAAGTGCATGCACAAATATCCAGTGAAACTAAACTATTCACCAATAGTCCTACCGAATACGGATTGCCTGTAAATACTGCTGTAGCCAATTTCGATGCCTCCATACCAGGAACGTTACCGGTAGGAGAATTTCTTTAAATAAAAGCTTATCCATACTTTGTTAATCGGTTTCTATTTCAGGTTTTAAATCGAAAATGTGTCGAGTTGGGTGTTAAAACTGCTTTGGCCTTAGATTGTGTTATTAATGAATTTTCAATGTTTGATAGAAAACATTACTTTTATGCAGATTTGCCGGTATGTTATCATACAAAAAGTTGAAATTAATTTTAATTTCAATTTTGCTAGAACGGATATCAAATTACCCAACAACGTAAAGCTTTAGCAAACAATGGAAAAATTTCGTTTCCTGTATTAGTACCTGGTAAAAAGACATATGAAAAATCAGCGCGTTTGCTGCAGCTGCAATTAGAACAGGATAGCGGTAAATCTTTGCATGATGCAGACTTAAAGAGGTAACTCGAAGCAATATAACTGGGTTTATATAAAGTAAGGAATTCTTTACAATTTCAGAAGTCTAATCGACTTAAATCGAGCCGGTTTGCCACTTATGGAGTTAGTATTTGCACCGGATTTAGAAACGGGCGAAGAAGCTGCCTCTTTAATAAAAGAGTTGATTCTGATTTTGCGAAATTTAAAAACATGTTCATGTAAAATGGAAGAAGGTGCCTTACGCGTAGACGCCAATGTCTCCATACACGAACAAGACCAGCCGTTGGGTGTTCGTACTGAAATTAAAAATATCGGTTCCATTCGCAGTATAGCACAAGCCGTTACTTATGAAATACAACGTCAATTTAAAATTGTAGCTGAAGGAGGCCAAGTTAGTAATGAAACTCGCAGCTGGAATGCTGAAAATCGTTGTACTATTGCTATGAGAGATAAAGAAATGCTGCAAGATTATCGTTTCATACCTGAACCTAATTTACCACCACTACATGTGAACATATGCTCAAATGATTCTTCAACATTAGTTAGTGTACCTATGCTAAGCAAAGAATTGCCCGAAATGCCTCAGCAAACGAGAGAACGATTGATAGATAGATATAAATTAAATCATGAAATAACTATAACTTTAGTGGTGAGAAAACGGATTTATACTTTTCAAAACCCCAATACATATTCAGGTTTAAAGTTTTTCCTTTATAGAATGAGCCTCTATTGTTGGAACATTTTCAAAATGTAGCTAAATGTTTGCCCGATATGCCCCCCAAAGCGATAGCGAACTTTTTGATCAACGATGTATTAGCTTATTGTAATAAAAATAATATAGATGTTAATCAATGGTATTATGCGTGCAATACTAATCCAACATAACTTTTAATGATTTAATTAAAATTTCAGTCACATAACATATGATCATATTAGTGATATTTTAAAGGCTTTACACGCAGAAGAGATAAACTTACAAGCAGCTAGACAATTAATTGATTTAGTTCATCAATGCGATAACATTACTGTAAACGAGGTAAGTAATCGATATTCTTTATTTACTTAAAAATATCAATTGAATGTTCTAATGTTGTAGTTAATACGTTTAAATGATATGCAACAAATTTCCGATGTTCATCTAATAGAAGAGTATTGTCGTCAAGTTTTAGCTAAAGAAGCAAAAGCTGTTAAGGAATATCAAAAGGGTAAAAGTAAAGCACTTTTCGCTATCGCAGGCGAAGTGGCTAAATTGTCGCATCAAAAGGCTAACATGAAGGCGGTAATTAAATGCTTGGAGGATCTGCTAAAACAATCGTAAAGTTGGTATGTAGTCTTGTAAAGTTACTTATCTTTATTTGTTTTGCACACACTTTGTAGGAATCAATTATACATAATTTAATTTATAAATTTAACAAAGAACACACATTAAGTTCTTTTTCTGTTAAAAAAATTGACCTAAATAGAAAATAAATATTATATTATTATTGTATTTGTAAAACTTATGTAGTACACCCAAGGATTCATATGGGCCACTGTTAATGTTATGTAGTAATAAGTAATTCTTAAACAATAGGAGAAAACTGCTAAGCGCTTAATCTCTTGCATAAGAGAGAACAATAACAGTTCGATCTGAAGAATTTAAAAAATAAAAAAGAATTATTTTTTTTCTTTCAAACACACTATATTCTATTGTCTTTCTAGCAGACAATGATAAGCTTTTCTTTGTAATAAAGGGAGAACCTACAGCATCTATCTAGCATCCGCTATAACAAATTAGCAGGAAAATTAATGAAAAGAAAATTGTTGTTCATGTGTATACCCTAAATGAGGACAATTTTTTATACTATACTTGGTTTTTTAAATAAATGCATTGTTTTCACGGGCAGTGCTTCCATTGTTTTTAAAAAATGTCGAAATTTCTTTGAAAAAAACATTAGTCGTGTTCATAGTCTCGGCAAGTGGATGGCGGTAGACTCATCGTGACAGCATTATCCAATCTAAAGTGCGTAAAAATAAAAATCAAATGCAAAGAAAACTGTGTATTCAATAATTCAGACACACACCTTCTCGTCTCACTCTCCAACAGATTAACATCTAATGGATGTTGCGACACATGTTGCAGAGAATCTCCCAAAGTGTTGCGCAAATGTTGCATTTCTCTGTTGACTCTCGAACTGCGCAATATATACTGCTGCCGTCGTTTGCACTCTTGAGCCAATTGTTCGCGTAGAAACGATATCTTTTAAGCAATTAAATTGTTTACTTTGCAGATACTCTTAGTTTTGAACATATTTACCTGATTCTCCAACCTCAGAACTTGTTGCCTATGTGCCTGTTCACGTACGTCAACTAATTTTTCAGTATGCAAATGAGAGCTGTGGTAGCGGTCAGTATCCAAATCTCCCGTACATTTTGAGCTGTCATATATACGAGCCTTACATCGCGCCAATTCAGATTCCTTTTCGGCCAATAGTGTTTCCAAACGTCTAACTTTTAATCTTAAATCTCGATTATCTTGCTCCAAAACGGCATGATCCAAACCGCAGTCGAAGGAACTTTTTTGTTTGAATTGTTTTTCATTGGAGTTATCAAAGCGATTCGAATCATACGTGTCTCCTTTAAAGTGCTGCGAATTAATTTGTGTCTTTTCGGCGTGATCGTATAAGCGATCACTGAAAAACTTACTCTTGCGTCCATTCTCCATTTGTTTAATTGTGTCCTGTAAAGCTTGATTTTTGCTGCGTAACTCATTCTTCTCACTGCGCAATGATTTAAGCTGACGGGCCAATTCTTCTTCGTCGGCACGTGCAGCGGTACTACTATTTTTATCGTTCGACTCTTGATTCCATTTCGCAATACGCAACTGTGCCTGCAATGCTGAATTTTGCACTTCCAAGTCATTGACTCGATCTTGCAAACGTTGCGCATTATCTAACTGAGCTTGCTGACTACGTCTCAGTTCATTTAAGTTTGATTGAGTTTTTTCTAGTCGTTCACTTAATATTCGTTTATCATTTTCTGCCGCTTGAAAAGACTTTTGTAAGAGTTTCCATTTATCTTCACTGGTCTGAGTTATATAATTTTGTTCTGAGAGTGCTTTTTGTGCTGCCTTTAGTTCGCTTCTTAATTCAGCCTCAATTACTGAGGACTTCTGAAGGCGTTCCTTTATTTCATCTAACGAAGTTATGAGAGCAACACAGCGATCATCCAGTTGAGTCACTGT
This sequence comes from Crataerina pallida, assembly GCA_949710015.1. Classification (NCBI taxonomy): domain Eukaryota; kingdom Metazoa; phylum Arthropoda; class Insecta; order Diptera; family Hippoboscidae; genus Crataerina; species Crataerina pallida. Next base: position 3,930,335 of record OX453290.1, read on the forward strand.
CTTCTTTTCGTTATCCAGGCGTTCCTGAAGTTGCCTAATAGTACTGTCCTTTTCTTGTAAGACCATTTGCATTCGAGTGATATCTCCCTCCAAAGTAACACGCTGCAAATCCAGCATTGTAGCTCTGCTCTCAACTTTAGCCAATTCCTCCTGCAAATGACGCTTGTCGCTCTCCAATTTAAAACCATGTTGTCTACACTTCTCTAAACGTTCATCAATCTGAGTGCTCTCCTCACTGCAGGCTGCAAGTAGTAATTCTGCTTTTGCCACTTTGTCCCCAAGCTGTTTACATTCTTCGCTTTTTTGTTTGAATTTATCTTCCAGAGAATTTAATGCTGAAATTTTTATATTCCGCTCGGTTTCTAAATTATTTTTTTCTTGCTGCAGGTGTCGAACAATTTGTTGTAACTTGGAAACCTTAGTGTCGCATTTCTGTTGCTGATCTACGATTTCTTGTAATTGTTTTTTAGCTGTCATGAATTGCATTTTGTAGTCGTTTTTTTCTCGTTCGATTTGTGCTACTTGATGCATTAAAGAACGCACACCTTTACGAATAAGATCTGGATCTATTTCAGAAGCAACGGCTTCTGGACACTGTGATGTACTGCGAGTTTCATAATCGTGACAACTGGCTGTTGGAACTCCCGAAGTACTGCGAACTGGACTAAAACGCCGTGAAGGGCTTACCAGGCGATGGGAGAAATGGACACTACCATCTGCTTGTATGCCAGCTGTGCGTTTTAAAGTATGAAGAATAGAACTCAGTTTATGTTCAGTATCACGTTTGTGCATTTCTACACAATTTAACTGTTCATCAAGGGCTCTGATTCGACCTTCAGCGCCACCTAAACGAGCCTTAAGTTCTTGAATTTGTTGAGTGGCATCCGCCAAGCATACTTCCAAGTTATGCTTTTGATCTTCCAAACGTTTTTCCCGGCAACGTGCTTCTTCAATTCGGGTCATTAATTCTTTTTCACGATTATGAAAACGGTGTTCCTCCTGATTAGCATGACAACGTATGCGACCCAACTCTTGTCTCGTGGCACAGAGATTCGATTCCAAATCAGTTAACTATAAAACTAGTTTAAAATAAGAAAAAAAATATAACGAATAATGATCGTCTCACCTGCTTTTTTGTATGCTTCAACTCCTGTTGAGCCCGTTCTCTTAATTCATTTTCCGCTTTTAATTTGTTTTGCACTTCCTTCCCAGTTTCATCCTTCTGGGAGAATTCCAATTGTGTCTTCTGTAAACTATTTTTAGTAGTGTTTAATTCCTGAGTGGCCTTCGAAAGACTGCTTTCACTCTCCTTAAGTAAGGTAATAACACGGACACGTTCATTCTCCAAAGTGCTCTTGTTTTCTTCCAAATTGCCAATTTTTTGTAAAGCTTCTTCCAAAGCTCGGGCCTGTTCTCTTTTGCTGCTCTCAATTCTCTTTATGTGATCTCTTAAGTCTTTGTTCGTGCTTGAATATTTATCGCGTTCAATATTACTATCAGCCAGTTGCCGTCGTATATCGGTTAATTCTTTTCGCAAAGCTTCTACAAAACCGTCACCTTAAAAGAATCTTTTTTATAAAATCATTCCATTATAGAATTATAGAAAAAGTTAATTACTTTCTTTTATTTTACGAAGAGCATCTTGCATTTCGGAATTTAAAGATTCGACTTTGTCTTCTTTTAATCTAAGGTCCATTTTCAGTTCTTCGCTCAGGCTTAACAAATTATCTCGTTCTTCTCTAATTGCATTAATTTGGATATCGCTTTTTCTTAACAATTCTTCCATTTTTAATCTAAAAAAGCAGAAGATATCAGTAAAGGATTAATGCTACAATCAGATTTACTATAAAATTATTATGTATGTCACTTACTTTTCCTCTTCATTTTTTGTGCGCATCGTAACAATTTCATCCTTAAGTTGTCTTATGATATTACGTTGTTTCTCTTCAAGTGCATTATGTTCTCTATTCGCTTTTTCCAAAGTCTCTTGTTCATCCTTTAACGCCAATTTTATGGATTCTAATTTTTCATTGATGACCTGTTTATCACGATGGGCTAATAGATATTGCATCATATAATATTAGGTCATAACTTAAAGAGTTTAATTTACCAATCAGTAAGGCTTGTTGTTTTTCATTCTCAGCTCTGATAAGCGATTCCTCGTGCTGTTGCATTATACTCTCCATATGAGCATGCAATGTTTGCAAGCGTTCTTGCAATTTCTCAATCTCATCATCTTTGATTGTTTGTAGAGCTTGTAACGCTTGTTGCATGCGCTTCTCCAAGGAATCACGCAACTGTTGCACTTCTTCACAGTGTTTTTTAGACTCTTCTTCCGCGTTTTCTTTTAAATTAACGATTTTCTGGTTTAGATCACTTTCTACAGATTTGGCGGCATTTATCAATTGATTTTTGGTTTCTTGAGCTCGCCTTTGGCACTGCTCCAGATCTTTCTGCAGTTGATTCTTACTATTTTTCAAGGATTCTTCTCGAACCAAAGCTTCTTGCAATTCGCGCTCTAATTGAAGTCGTTTATCTTCAGTAGCCTCCAATGTAGTATTGGTATCAAAAAGAGCACTTTCCAGTGACTCCTTCTCTGAACGTAAAGTTGCTACAAGTTCCTAATAATAAAAGTTTTTGAAATATGTAAATTTCTGAATAAATTTGTGATAATTACTTGTAGGTGATGTGCTTCTTTTTCGTGCAAACTAATAACTACTTGTTTCTTTTCCACATCCTTAACCATTTCTTCGAGGTTCCTGTTCAAACGATTATTTGTCTCAGTGATTTGCTCCAGTTTCTGTTTTGTCCGCATAAGTTCCTCGTTGATACCTTCTTTTTTGCGACATAGAACAGTCAACTGATTGTGTATATCGTTACGATCGCGTTGGGCACATGACAAGTCTTGTAAAATTTTCTCCTTTTCTAGCTGCAAACATTTTACTTTTTCGCTAAACGAAAGATTTTCAGTTTCTAATTCAAAGCGTGACTTCTCTACGTTGGCAAGTTGCTTCTTAAATTCAGATATTTCAGAAGTTTGTTCTGCTACCGTTTGTGAGAGTTTTTTACACTCTTCGTTGCTTTGAGTTAAATTCTTGTGTACAAGTTGGAGTTCTTCATTAGTGTTTGAAGTATTATTAGACACCTTTTCAAAACGTTCTTGGAAGTCACTCTTCTCCAATATCATTCTATCCAAATCATATTGTAAATCAGCCTTTTGTTTTTCTAGTAAATTAATTAAATTGTCGGATTCGATACGTTGCTGTTCAAGTAAATCTCTCGTTAAACTAACACGGTTAAGTTCCTCCCGCAAAGATATAGTTTCTTCGCGCAGACGACTGCCACGATCCTCCTCAGCCCTATAAAAAAATTATTAAATAAATTGTATTTATTTTAGTTTCATTATCTCACCTCAAATTCAATTCAATAAAATTTTTATCCTTTAATATATGTTGCATTTCCAATTCTAGCGCCTTCTTGTCTTCTTCTAAGGAGTCAATCTTTTTTTGTGATTTGCCGTAATTGAATTGAAGTTTTTCATAATTGGCGCTTAAATTTTCAAACTAAAAAAGACAGTTTTTAATAAATTAGTTAAGTAAATTTTATATTTTTGTCTGGGTATTATTTATTAGCGATCCATCGCCGAAGTAACAATACTAATTGTAATAATAATTAATAATTACCGCACTATTTAATTCGGCTTTGCTTTGTTCCAATAACTGTTTTTGTTCACGGGTTTCTTCCAAGATCTTAAACAAGTTATCCCGCTCTTTTATTAACTCTGATAGTTTCGAATTGCTATTATCCAATTTGTCGGTGAGCTGTTGTATTTTACTGCTTAGTAGGGTTTTCGTTCCCTCGCTTGTTTCTAATTGTGTTTTTGTGGCGTCTAGATTATCTTGAGCGCTCTGCAATTTCGTCTGCATATCGTGTAAGGCCAACTGGTATTTGTGCAGTGTAGCTTGTACTGCAGATATTGTTCCCTCGGCAAAAGCGTACGATGTACGTGTCGCAATGCGCCGAGGTGATCTTGTACCAGGGCCCGATGTCGAATCACAAACCGGGGGCGCCTGTGCTGCAGACACATTAGCCTCTGCTGTAGTTGTAGCTGCATTTGTATTATCAGCATTAGATAACTCTGAATCTCTGATAATAGCTTGTGCTATTTCACGAATAGATTTATTTAAACGTTCAATTTCATCATTATAACGATCCGCCAACAAAGCCTGGGCCTCAGCGTGGACGCAACGATCTTCAAGCTTCTTCAATTGATTCATTGCTTCTAATAATCGTTGATCACGTTCTAAAACTTCATGCCTAGCGCTTTCGTGTTGTACTTTGAGCGTAGCCAGCTGTGTTTGCAAATTGTCGTTTTCACGTTTACTTTCAGCTAATTGTTCTTCTACCGATCTCTTAGTTTGTTGCATATTAAATGCAACGATGCCGAGAGACGCTGTTAGCTCCCTAATTGTACCATGTACTTCCGAACCCATTTTTGTAATTTCATTTTTTGTGGCACATTGCATATCTTTGTATATGCGTTTCACTTCCACGACCTCGCGCCACATATTCAATAAACGCTCCTGCTCGCTATTGTAATAATCTTTAAAGGCCTTAATTTGAAATAAAACTTAATTTCGAGTTATGAACAATCTCAAAGAATTTGAAGTGAGGTCCGTACCTGTTCTTCATCTTTGAATTCATCTTCTTTGACCATCAATTCATCTCGTAGAGCTGACCAATCATTGGTTAACTTTTGAAGATCATCCGTTAAAGATTCGTTTGTATGATTAGATTCTTCCAGTTGCTGACGCAAAGCATCATTTTGAGACAGGAGCAGCTCACACTTTTTTTGTTCTTCATCTAATTTGCGACAAAGCTCTGCACTATCTTCATGCACCATGCATTCACGCACGGCATCGCACGTTGGTGGAGAGGGTGGCGTCTCCAGTGACGATGAGCAAGGTTGACTAGAATGACCCATTGTTACACCTGTTGGACACTATATAGAAATTAAGAATAAATATTTCTACGTTTTGTATAGGGTTTTGAAAAGAACGCTCACATACCATAATTTGACTAGAAGTTGGCCCTGAGGTTAGTTTTGAGGCATGACAAATAGTTGAAGGCCTAATTGTTTCTTGCATACGTTCTTCTAAATCACTGCAACGTTGTCGGTATTGTTGAATTTTCGTTTGTAAGCGAGTCACTAGAGAAGCTTGGTTCTGTTGGGCTTGTTTATAAGTATCCAAACGTTTTCGATAGGTATTCGTCTCATCTGCTAAGCGTTGTCTTAATTCCTGATTTTGACGCAATAGAGCGGCTTCAGCCGATGGTGCCGGGCTTAACATTCTGGGCGATGGCAGAGTATTATGCTCTCTAAAACTACGACTACGTAATCTACGTGAAAAAGGATACCGAGTAGATGAACTGCTTGCTGCTTGATGTTCTATTTTACTTAATCGGGGGATTCGCTTAAAATTATCACGATACGGTTGCATCTAAAAAGTAATAATTATTCTCTTTTATTTTATTAGAAGGACGCTTGCAACCACTCATAAGATATATATATATAAACAATACAGGGCAAGCGGACAAATTCCCACCTTGGTCAATATTTAGTTTACGAAACCTAGACATACACTGGTAAGATAAGAGCCGTCCTTCTAAGGCCTTTTAATGACAGTTGCAAATGGAGTGACAAACTTAATATACCTCCATCATTAAGGTAGAATTTATAAAAATGTAATAATCGAAAGTCAAAAGTTCAGTTCTAAACTTTCAACACCTTTCAACAAGCGCGAAAGTTTGTTTGGTAAAGTTTGGCCACAAATGCAGAAAACTTTGCAGCCACAATAATGGGTTTTTTATGACTTTTCGATATACTATATATGTATACTCTGTACGAAATGTTTATGCGATGGTTTATTATATTATTCTACACATACATGGGTACGTAAATATGCCACATGTGTATAAATATCCTTCAGAAACATTTCCTGTAGTCATAAAGTTAAAAAAAATTTATATGTTCATGTACAAGTATATTAAAATACATCCACAACCAAAATATGGAATACTAAATTTGTGGTAGGAATATTACGTTCCCGCTTGGAGTGGAAAAAAAAACAATTTATCACAAATCGAATCAGGGATACGCAATCACTTGTTCATCAAAATGCTTAATTTTTTTTATTTGTTTAGGCAACGATGTTATATGTTTGTACATAATTGATGAAATGAAATAAATCATAAATATTGTTGCTTATGTTTTTAAGCACGCAATATTGCTGCCATCCCCAGTGTCGCCAACATATTTTAATGCATTTAAGAACTGCTTCTGATGTATTGCTTATTAGCAGTATTCGGCTAATGCAAAAAATCATTTTTGATTAATATGTTTATTAAATAGTTGTGTATACACGTGTATATGTGTCCTTAAAGTAAAAGCAATTAAGGTGAGGCATTGCCATATAAGTCAATCACTCCGTATAGTGGAAAGGGGTTCTAAAAATGGTCCGATCGGGGCCAAATTTACCGCAGCCAAATATAAAGCTAATTAAATATTCCTCACAAAGCTTTTTCAAAAAATATAAAGAATTAGGTTTTTTGCCACATAATGACTTCTATTATAAAAGGACGTTATATGGGACGGTGTTCTAAAAAAGATCGAATTTGGTCCATTTTCAATAGGGATGCTCTCTAGGTCAATATATGTCTTTATACCAAATTTCATCGAAATATTTCAATTTTATTTTCATGGACAGACGGACGTATCGGTATACTTGAAGGTGAATGTGACATTTGCCGTTTAGGAGTTACAAACAACTGCACAAACTTAATGCAGGGTATAATATTTTTAAAACTTAATACACTGCATCTACACAAGTAGTATATAGGCATCTTAGGAATATTTTTTTGGTATAACATTTCTACCCACAATGCATAATTTCTTTATAACCCTTTGTGTGCCTTGTTCGTACTTTTACAAAAATTTGACCGATAATAACACACTCAGATATTAACCGAGCCATTCACTTTAACATATTAATTTAAATGTTTAGTTTCTGCTCAAAGGTTTCTATTCCGTTGATCTAGAAGACTTATCATACCACTGATCAGCTAAAGTTTTAGACCGTAGAAGCGACTGACTTGAGAGTAAGTTCCATTAGTAAAGAGCGAATAATACTAATTCGAAATTACCGAAAAAAAAAATTCTTATCATCTTTTTTTTGGTTTAACATTTCGCCACAAACATTTTTCTTAAACAAATTTTATGTCAAATCTCAAAAACCGTTTCATGAACTATCCGACAATACAGAGAGATGTAAGCGACACACTAAATAGATCGAAATTGTGATGATGAGAAAATATTTATATACGTTGGGGAACTTCTGAAGCTTGTTTCCAGAATAAGTTCTCTAGAAGTTACAAATGTCCTGAGAAAACTTATTGCATACCAAACAACAACTTAATTATTATTATTTATTGTGCACTTGGAGAAATAATTAGAATATACATGTTTTATAATAAAAACAAAGGGCTCAGAGCGTGAATGCCTTATATATACTAATTCTATTTTTTCACTGGCATTACGTTACTTTTTATTAAAAATTTTGCCTTAAACTAAAGTTATAATGTACGACTTATAATTGTGAAAATACCGTGTTATCCTTTTAATGGTATGCGCCAATGGAGTTCAACTTTACAACTTAGTACAGTTCAGACAATTTAGAAAACTTAACGGCTTGTATTGTACATTGTTTTTGAGTTCCATTTAAATTTCTGTTGGCATAGATACAAAATATTTCTTACCAGTGTATTCGATGATCAAGATTCACACTTTAGTGCCCTACAACACTAAAATGTAATCTGAGAAACAAAATTTTTATCATTAATAGTCAGAAAGGTTCTAAGAAATGGTGCAATCCGGCTCAAATTTAGAAGACAAGACTTTTTAGTTTAGTTTTTTGCTATATAAGGATTTATTTTATATTACAGAAGGCTCCAAAAGTTCCATTGAGCCTAAATGTCATCAACTATTAAGTGTAATAAGTATTGGTAAAAATTATTTTGACAGTTATAATAATTTTAACATAGGGAGGGATCGAAAAATTGGTCTGATGCACCCAATGTTCACCCACACAAGACGTTGTGCCTTTGAATTTATCAAAATTTCTTTTAAAATATCTTAACAAAAAAGGACTGAGGTTGAGAGAAAACAGACTCACAGATGGACAATTTAAAAATTGATGATATAACGATTGGCTTACGCTTAGGCCATTAGCACAAATTTAATATACCACATTTCTGTGTATAGTAAGGTATTATACGCGAAACATTTCTTTAAGTTTTCAAATTTTACACAAATAATACGCCACAGACATATGAACAAATACACACCTGTACTGAGATTTAAAGTAATGCAAACATTGAATTAACAAATTTGTGGTTTCCAGGACACCACAATAATGGTTTCATACAATACGATTCATGTGGTAGCATGAATATTATTATTCCTCTAAATTGTAATCATATTGACCAATATGTATGTACGTCCTGCCAACAATGTGCAACAAATGCAAAACTATTTGCATAAATGGAAATGCTTTTAAATATGTAGGCATTGTAACAACAACAACAATAATAATAATAATGAAAAGTGTACATTCTTTATAAAATTTGAATAAAGAAATTTGAATATTTATTAAAATTCATAAAAACCAAAAAATATACAAATTTAGATCAGTGTTGTTGGCTGGCTCCTCAATGAATACACGTGACCCTTGAGCGCACGTAATGGTTGTTTTGTTGAACGATTTTTTTTTTTACTTCATTCCATTTATAGTTTGAAATTGTTTTGATCATGATGATGATGGTGCAAAAAAATACAAAACATTTATTTTGTTGCAAAAACATGAAAATCGGTTAATGGACACGCCTACAGTATAACAGAAATTGAAAAAGTTTATAGAAAATGCGATTTTCTGGGAAGCATTCACAAACGATAAAAGTAAAAGTTGAAATGATGCACGAAACATTCGTTAGAGATGTTTATGAAAGACAAAGTAAAATATTGGGTCGTTAAACGTTGAAGTTAATGAGGGTAAATGAAAGGCTTTGGTTGATGCAAATCGCCGAAAAACAACAAATAATAATTACAAAGACACTATATGTTTTAAAAATAATTTCAAAACTCGACAGTCAGACGGTCAGCCATTGAACAAATTGAATGATTCACTCAAAAAAATACCAGTGGATTTAACTCAAAGAAAAAAGGATAATAAAATAGATTCAAATAAAATATATATAAATAAAAGGGGGAAGTAACCACGGGGGTAGTAACTCAAAACCTGGGAAAAGGATAATAAATAAGATTTAAATAAAATATATAAAAGTCACTATTTGGCGTAAATAGATTCGATGCGAAATGTTTATGCTTGTCGTAATACAAACTTATAGATTTAGAAAAGCTAGAAAGGTGATCTACCAAGATAGTGGGTAACTCATTTGATAACTCCCAAAACTTTTTCTTACACCTAGCATAGCAATATAGATTTCACATTGCAAAACCTTGCCTTCAAATGCACACCTTAGAAACAACTTAGTTCAGTTTTGTTTTCAGAAAAGATCAGAATTTGCTGCAAAACTGCAATTGCATGTAATACAAATATGGTTTATTTGAATCGTGGATACCCATCGCTTTAACGCTAATAAATTTTGAACGAAGTCTTAATGGAAGTTTTGATTAAATAAATTTGAATTACTATACCTTACTGCTTAGAATTATATTATTTATTATTACGATTTCATGGGTAAAGCAAAGTTTTGCTTAATAATTTTGCAATACTAATTAAGACATTAATCAATAAGATGATAGTGACATATCAGATGTTTCAATTAATGACCAAATTTCATAAAAATGAAAATATTTAACGTTAATTATGACAAGATAATAGCAAATATGGAAGGGAGTATACTATACTACTTGTTTGTAAGTGTAAAACGGTCAAAAAGAGAGATGTTTTCTTTTAGATTCATTTTTAATCGGAGAATCTATCGTATCTTTTGTGTTCAACTTGTAGGTCAGGGATATTGTTAAAATTTGCTATGAGACTCTCTTAAAAATGGATTAGATTAGTCTATTTTGAAAGGAACATTCCTGCGCTTGAAAGTTAGTATTCTTTTAGTCTGAACTTTCACCAAACCAGGTACATAGAGTCCATAAAAAATAGGCTTATACGACAAAAAATAATGTTAAATAATATTTTTAAATTATGTTCAGTTCAACTATATATAAGTCCAGCATGACCGACTATAATATTTTCACTTGTTTTTAATATATCTGTCTTACAGTGTTTCTCACTTATTTCCGGAAATTATTATCAAAACCTATATAAAAATTGCATCTCTAATCAAATAAAATTTGTTTGATCAGCACAATTGAAAGATGTAATTGCATGTAATAAAGATTAAGTCTTTCAACCTGATAATATAATACATTACACACGAAATAGCACTTAATAGCTAATTTAGTAAACATTTCATACTCAATCTTGCCCCTACCTGTTTGGGTTTCAATTGTATCGAGCAAAATCTGTATCATATCCGATTTATAAGTAACAGTAAATTCTGATGTTATGTTAGTTGGGGGAAAAGTTCTAAAAATTTACCCCATCTGGTTTAATTAATTAACTTTCAGCCTAAACAAATGCTAACGGTCAATGTCGTTTGAGAAATTTTATATTTACATAAAAAGATAATGAATGGATGAATGAATGGACAGACTGTTATGGTAAAAACGATTTAGAAAGTTGTTCTGCTTGGAGTGGTATAATGAAAAAGCCATTGTGAGTTTTTAACGCTGCCATAAATTTAATATACCTTCAGCCAAATATGGTATATATTGTAAAAAGTATTTACTGTAACTGTGTAATACGTTACATTATTGAGGACGAATATAATGCTATTATTACGAGTAATTAACAAATGAAAAACGTACATTTTGCTTGATTCAGACCTTAGATATTCGTCTAGAAGTTGCTCGCACCTATCGTACAATTCTAAAAGAAAACCATTAAATGAATGTATGTTGGTAAAACTCTCCTTTTGTGCGGACCGACAGACAAATATATTATTCCGTGTTAAATTACATATATTTGTAAACATTTTACAAACTACCATTTGAAGGTGATGTATAAGAAAAAAGGAAAGGTCAAAATTATTGTACTTCTGGAAGAATATTATAAACTTTAAATTTAAAATCAATTAAAAACAAAATTTCTAAAATACACATGTATATATAATATAACTTTACACATAGCAGGTATTTTTATTTCTTAAAAAAAAAAAAAAGAAAACAAATGAAATTTGCGAGACACTAAGCCAATAATAATTTACCCTCTCGAGTTGGAATTGCTTATCAGCAATATTGTTCTCTGCTTGAAACGGCGGGACTGCACATTAAATATACAATATTTAATTATGTTTTGAAATCAAGTTATAAATAAAAAAAAAGCTATACAAGAATTATATTCAATCAGAGCTAAACCAGAAGCACACAACTTTTGATTATATTTTGTAAGGAAATGCATTACAAGACATGGAAAGTTTCTTAGACACAGACTATAAGCAGTATTAAAAACAATTATTAATAATGAGTTTTAGTATAGATCGCTATATAATGTTCATGCAAAATGAATTCAAATTGCATCATTATACAAAATTGAAACATTTTTTATTGTTAGGTTTCCGATTTCATCTGAAACTCTTCTTGGAGAAATGGAATATAAAAAACTTTTCGAGCCCCGAAACATGTGCGCAAATCGATTGAATCTTGATCGATTTTTCAAACATTCTAGAGTGTAATTGTAATTCTTAAGCGGCTTAGGAAATACTCATTATTATAAAAAACATTTAATGTCCATCACTTCTAATACGCATCGCAATTTTCAAGATATTTCATCGTTTTGTTAAAAAATTTGATGCTCATTTAACTGAGATTGCGATCTGCACAAATCATTTTAAACATGAAATTCACCTTCTGGCACCGTTCTCATCAGTTGCTGCCAGAAGTCAACGTACCCAAACAACATTAGAAAATATTATGAGTAATTTTATTCAAAATTATAAATAAAACCATCAAGCAAGAGCGGTTCGCGGAAACTGAAAATATAAGAAATTCCTTGGTCAAGTAAATGCGGGGCATACTGCGTACAAAGCCCCCTAAGTACCAACTTTTGCAATTGTCTGGCTGATAATGTAAACGTTCCACTCCAAAGAAAAATCAATGATAATGGTCTGCGAGGGCATGGTAGGTGCAAACAAATTAATAAACTTTATATGGTGTTCTCTCATTAAAATGAACTGCGTACAACAATACATATTGTGGAGGGATCAAAGTACATTATAATGAACAATCATTATAAGGAGCAATCATTAATGCCATAGACCACTCTACTTAAATATAAGAGATTACTATAAACACAAAACAATACAAACTTACACAAGAGTGCGACAGAAAAATGAAATAAATAAAAATAAAAAGTCTGTCTTCACCCATACATGCATACTCATAAGCTGCATCCATGCAGAGGACGCGATAATACCACTATCGTCTACATAGCACATGGGTTCGGTATAAACGACAACGCTTTTTAATCAATCAACGATCGAATTCGTAACGCCAGCTTTCAATATTGAAATGCGACTGACAGGCCGCTGTCGATGATTAAAACTTTACTACCTTAGCCCATTACGTTTAGTTAGTCGATGGATTTCAAACGGACTTGCCACAATTTTTCGAAAACGGCACAATTTCCGAAACGCTGTAAAAATGTTGCAAGACTTTCACACGAAACAGGATTATGCACGACAGTTGAGGTATGCACGTTCAAAATTTCGAAGGATTACTTCTTTAGACTTAATACCGGAATATCCTAGTCAAGAGGAATCATCAGATGAATCTACCACAACTTTAACTACCAGTACTAGAACCAACGTGATAAGCAGTAAAAAACAATTGTTGTTAAGCCGACCGCCTTCAGCACCAATACCAAGGGGCGTTATAACGTTTTGGCCAAATTTAATCGTTAACACTGTTTTCATAATTTTGCGCTCCATACTTTTCATACCCTTGTCAATTGCTGCACCCAGCTTTTGGTTGTGCGCCTTATTGTGGATATTTTGGAAAATCATTCGCATACCCATGGGTTTAATAAAATGGCTGCTTTATGTTGAGCCTTCGGTAGCGAAAGGAAACGGTTCTTCGGGAACTGGTGTTAAGTTTAAACGCACCGTTCTTATCAGCTGCGGCAGTACCATACAAACTTTGCATTTGGCACGTAACTTTCATTCGTCAGGAGCTCGAGTTATTGTTTTTGAATTTGACGGCCTGTTTGGCTTGTCGCGCTTTTCCACGGCAGTGGATAAATTTTATGTGGTGCCACGTCCTAATGCTCAGAATTTAAACAACTATATAGCCGCCTTATGTCACATTGTAAAAAAGGAGAAGCCATCCATTTACGTTCCGGTATGTGCAACGAGCCCCGCCTATTATGATTCAGTCGCCAAGCCACACCTGGAATTGTTGGGTTGTGCCACTTTTATAACTGGCGTACAGGATACACTCGTCCTAGATGACTGCCTACAATTCTATCAACGCTGTGCCAGTCAGAATATTAATTTGCCGCCCTTCATGTGCATCTCATCTCTGGCCGAACTTTGGGAATTGTATAACGGAGAGTTTCTACACCGATTCCGTAACATTTTGGTTGCTGTGGGCATGCAAGGCGTACTGGAGCGTTTTAAATACATTTTGCCAGCGCAAAGGCGCGACTTGAAGTTTGATCATGAAGTCAGTGAACGTCAGCAATGGTTGGTGGTGCGCGATATACCGGGAGAGCACTATGTAACGTGTACCACAGTGAAAAATAGCCAAGTGGTGGCTAATGTCAGCTGTAGAGTTAATCATGAAACCAAAAATCTGATACCTGTCAGGGCAAACGCTTCGCGCACTGCCTGCGATGCCGCTCTCATCGAACACTGGCTCAAAGTGTTTTTTGCCAAAGTGCGCTTCCAACGCAGCATTAACTGTCACATTAGTTTCCGTTTGGTAAAATGCCAAAACACCAATGAATTCTTACCATTGGGTGTCCGGCTGGGTGTCTCCTTACCCTACATCTGCTATAATCGTTCACATGCTTTAACTTTGTGTCACACCATAAAATGCGTACACATTGGATCTTTAAGCTTTGCATCATCCACCAACCGATTGGAGGATATAACCGCTAACAACTCAACAAAGTCATCTCTAACGTCTCATTGGTCACTGGACCCTACAACTGCAGCCTTAGATAAGCGTGAAGCTTTGTTCGCCTATTGGGATCCTCTACCCTATTGTGCTTACTATCACTTCCAGTTGCCATTGGAATCTGTGAAGAGTTTTATACAAAAAAAAAGGCAAAAAACCGCTAGGAAACATCTAACTGGCCATATACCAACAACAGCAATTCATTAGAGTCACATAGCAACAAAATCACAAGAAAACAATGTGTACAGAAATAGATACTTTTTACATTAATGCGTAAGTTATGGGCGTGGCTTGCAATTCAGCCCCTTCAATGACTATTAAACTAAACATTGGGTCGTTACAGTGAACAAGTAGTGAATAGTGAAAAAGCAATAGTTTTAAAGAAATTGTGCAAGTATCTGTGCTAGGCGATGGCTAGAGAAAATATAAAAACTTTCCACACTGAAGCTCTATTTTTGTAATCGAGAGAGAATATTAGCAATTTTAGGCGCGGCTAGAAATTTGCACATTTTAAATTAAAAACATGAACCAAAAATGTAGTATGTTATATAAAATGTCTGTATCTGAAACTGTAAACGTTTCAACAACACATGGAAATACGGACATTGAGATATAAATTGACGTCAATTTCGTTGTTGATCATAAGGAAGAATACTTTTTCAAGTCGCTGAATCCATCTTCTGACAATGATACGTATGGAATAACAAACTTAGTAAGTCCCCCACGATAGGGTAAGCGGTAAAAAAAACATAAAAAGAACCAAGTACTCATAATAGCAAGTGGCGGTTCCACAATCTTTCTTATGACACAGAAGAAATCAATTAAAGAGAGTAAGAGAGAGAGAGAGAGAGAGAGAGAGATAAAACAGACTGATTTCATAAAAAATTAATTAACCTTTGCTGTTGCAATGAGTTCATGCATACTTTTATTAATACATTTAAGCAAATATTGTTTTGTATACAGAGCAATAAGTATAATTTTAAAACATATAATTAAAATTACAATAAGTCTTTATATTGTAAGCTGCATAAAAAGAATAAGTGATAAGTATTGGACTTGCATACCTATTAAAAATTATCTTGAAGAAGTTTTATAATTTTTTTCTCTTATATTATACTTTAATATATTCCACACTACGATAAGTAAAAATCCTTTATATTGCACTCCATACACGAACTAACTATTTAATGTATTCTTTTTTTAATTCCTTAGATATTTATAATTAATTAATACAATAATCAATAATAATAATAATGATTAGTTGGAATATTCTATAATCAAAATTTTACAAGCTATGTACAACAAAATGATGTATTCACGTTTTAATTACCGCTCACTAACTGACTAACTGGTGGTGGATTTCACAATGTCCTTCCTACACCTTTATGAATGTTAGGTTGTTATGGAAACAACTTATAACCAAATTACGTATGCATAATTAAAAAACAATTTATCATCATATGTATTGTATTCAATTAGTTGTAATAAAATGATTTTTACTCAAATTTCAGAGTTCAACTGTGAAAGTGTGCAATGCAACGTATTTTATTCAAATTCATTTGAATTGCACATAATAATCAGTCTTTGTTTCTTTTCTTTTCAATTTTTAAGGAACCATTGCAAAAATTATATTCGTCCTTCATCCTTAACATATTATGAGTCATAAGTTAGGGAGTATTTGTTGCATGAAAAACATACTGGCTTCGTAATGGGCGTTACATTCCTATTTCTATATAAATTTATTATGCCCTCAAATAATATTGATTGCTTTTATTATTAATATGGTTGATATATTTACCGGTGTCCATTAGAGTCCTTTTATTAAATTTATTTAGTTATTTAAAAATTAAATATTATAGAGATGGGTATGAAGTCAGACATTTTAGTTTATTTCACATAATTTCGGTTATTTGCATAAATCAAATTTAAAACATGCATTTTGTCTTACGCGTTTGGCATAAATTCAATGTGTGTTTTTATTTTTTTCCATGTTCTTGTGTAATCCATTAACCGGAAGTTGTTCGTGATTTGCTTGTTCTTTCAACATTTGATTGCTTTAATTGAACTAGCTCTTAAAAATATGTGCATCTCTAATATATACAAGTCATACTAAGTAAAATTTTTGCGAATATTAAAAAATATCAAATTACGTTCTGTATAAAATTGTTTTAAAAATATATTTTTTATATATGCTCAATAAAGTTTATATTTAAATAAAAAATCACTGTTAATAGAATTTATATATTGTGATTTGTGTAGCATGAACAACAATAACAAACCGCCTAGTGTTGTTGGACTCAGTGAATTGGATAACGTAAAAGAGCAAAAAATGTCAAGATTACAATCGACAACGATAGATATGAACTTGGAATCTGAAGAATTTCGTCTACAACAGCATAATGTAATCAATAATAATTCAATTAACATTAATATTGAAGAAGGAGAAAGTGATATTTTAAGAAATAATCATAATGGGGAAATAACCACGGAGAGCAGTCGTAGCTCTAGCTCTCAAAGACACTCCTTAATTAATGAAAATCAACCTGAGCTTCACCCTCCCACACTGGCAAATGATCGAAATAATGAATTCGGGCATGTTCCACCACATAGATTGTTACAGAATAATAATGATGTAACCTTCAATACTGAGACTGCTGCCCCGCATTCCAACAATCGAACACAGCGTATCCATTCGTGGCGTATGAATTTAAATAATGTTTTATCATTTTCTCCCTCGACTGAAGCATTACGTTCCCTTTTAAATCATTCGGGTAACCTTCGGTATATACCACTAAATAATAGTACCAACAACTCTGTAAATCTCACCACTCAATCAAATTTGGATGTACAGCCGCAAGAAAGCAGTGACACTAGTCTGTCCACACCATCACTTATGAACTTTAGAGTCAACATAAATATGGGCGGCCGATTACCCACAGTGGTACGTCAAAATTTACTACAAATGGAAACTGGAAATGTTGGTTTAATGAGTAATAACAATAGTTCAGATACATCTGTAAATCTATCGAATAGAACGAACCATCAGTATGGAAACTCAACGGAAGAAAACAGTACCACTAGCGGAGTACGTAATGATACTGCTGACAATTTAACTGTCATTAATAATAATGGAAATACTGGAAGTGATAATTCAGGCTATAATGATGTGAACGCAGAAATACCTGAGCTTGTACTAAACGTCGTCTCAACTTTTGTCCGCTATTTGCCGTTTATTTGCATTCTAATTATAAAATTTATACACGACCATTCGCTAAATATAGTCGACTTGGCCATTTTGCAGTGTACTATGTATAAAGTGAATAATTCATTACGAAGACAGATTGCAAAGTTATCTCAAAAGTCGTATGGTGCCCTGGTGCGGGATCTAGGTGTAGTCATTTGCGTGCTAGCGTATCGTTTTATTCTGGCGTCCTCTGAACCCGATCCTTTTGGTCTTCTAATAACTCCACACACTGATTCAGTATCACTTGAAGTAATTTTGGATAAAAATACTGATATTACTGCTTCCACGAATCTCTCCAGCGGCAACAAAGTCACAGTAACGAAGTCAATAACATTGGACGTTTTATTGTATTATGTTGCCGTTAATGATTTAATATTGAAATTGTTAACGCAGCTAATTAAAATCTTAATTACCATGTTACCAACGCAAATCTTACGTCATAAACCACGAGTGAGTTTTCAAAGTAAAAGTTATCCAAATGTAAACAATTTTCTTTATTGCACATTTATAATATTTAAAGGCTCGTTTATATGTTTTGATTGAGTCTTGCTCCCAATTTTATAGAGCATTAGTCCCAATGCGCCAATGGTTATTATTTTTGCGGGGAAGTTACATGGGGTTAGAATTGGTAAGCAACTATAGTGTACGCCTTAAGTCATGCATATATAATAAATAAATGCACCATTTATGTAGATTGCTGGCATAGTGTTCTCTTCCCTTTATATTGGAGCAAAGATTTTTGAATTGGTTGAACGCAGCAAACTTGTAAAGAGATCTCTACAATGCTTTTTACATCCAAACGTAAGTAAATCTTTACATATTTTAAACTATGTAGATAAAAGATGGTTCTTTGTTTTCTATGCAATAGAATTATGAGCGTAAGCCAACAAACGATGAATTAAATGCAGCTGGTGCTGTGTGTCCTATATGTCATGATTCGTACAATTCTCCAATAATTCTACAATGTGGACATATTTTCTGCGATGATTGTGTCAGTACTTGGTTTAAACGCGAGCAAACTTGTCCAATGTGCAGGACAAAAGTTAGTGAAGATCCAACATATCAGGATGGATCAACAACGTTTTTTTATCAACTAGTTTAAAATCTTAGTTTCATTAATTACTTTTCAAGTTCGTTTTATGTTCATTATTATAAATGTAATATGTATTCAAGTTATTGATATATAATAAAGTTAAGAAATTTTTCCTAAGATTTTCTCAATTTATTTACAGTGTTATCGCAGAAGTATTGTCCATCGTTTTTGGAAGCTATTTTATTAATGGCGGCATGTCTTTCTCTAGAGACAATTTCTTCTAATACCTCACCATCTCCTTTGATAAGTCTTAATCTACCACTTATCGGATCTAATTCTCGCCGTACTTTATTTTGCCTTTGCTCATATTCCTTGGATGTTTCGGGAGCATAGGATTTATTGTTCATAAGTTCTACAGGTATTGCAAAACTATCCTCCAAGTTATTATGACATTGCCGACTTTCCTTGGAAGCTTTTGTCGTATTTTTATTATCATCTTTTGGTTTTTTCAACTTTCTGGATTCTTTCCTTTTCTCCCGGTTTCTATCTTTCTTTACTTTCTTAGATTTTCGATCGTGCCTTTTTGTTTTATTCGTTTTACCCATTGTACGATTAAATATTTATTATTTTGCCAAATAGAGCAACAGATCTCGTTCAAAAGCCGCAGCTAAATATTTCTACAAGTTATCAGTAATTTTATACAATATTTCATCATTTGGTTTATCGATTTTATCTCTTTTTTGATACATTTTTATAAATTCAGCACACCTCAATTGTTCAAACCCAGTTCGATGGTATGTGCACAATTTATTTGGGAAAGTTATTAAGAAAATTTTTAAATTCAATACTGAGTTATTAACAAAAGGTGGCGCTAAACAAATCACCATTTTACTTATTCATTTTCTTGTTTGATAGATAATATCAAGTATCTCTCCTTTCGTAAGGTGGCACTAGTTAGTTTTCCTTCGATTTTCTTTCACTTTCCTTTCGTAGTATATATTTTTTTGTTGTCTATTTTCTATAAACAGACTTCGTTTTCCATCCCTGATCAAGAGCCATGTTAGTTTTTTAAGTTCGCTTCTAGCGCAAGGAGAAGAATCGTCGCGAAACTTAAAGAACGAGTAAATCTTAATTTATTGAAAAAATTATACAAAAAGGTTGTGTTAACCATCACAGATATGCATTTTTATCAAATATACAGACAAAATTATTTATAACAATTTTGAAAAGACGCCAGCCACGTCACTACTGCAAGAAAATGTATTTGCTTCATTTGTGTCAAACATTTTTAGTCTGTTCTAAGAATAGTTTTGCCCGAAATAAATACATTTTTACTCGATGCGTTTAAAAAAATAAAGTGCTTAAAGTAAGATTAATCTGGATAAGAGAAAAATCATTATTTCATTTTGGCAAAATTAGAAAAATCAAGACGCTGTCGTTGTGTTCGAAATAGTGTTGCCAACATATTTGACCTGAAACGGTATATCGATAATAATAAATGTGTGTGAGATTTTGATTTATACTATCTTTTTTTTATTTTCGTACACTTAATAAGAGTGTAGATTTTGTTATGAATTTTTATATTAATAAATATAGAAAGATGGTAGGTAATAAAATTTGTGCAAATGTGTAATAAAATAACGCTGTCATGGCCGGTTTCTTTAGTAGTTCGTTCTACCTATTAGTTTATATCGTATTTGTTTGTATTAGTGGTAAAGAGTGAAAAGGCTAACTATATAATGCCGGTTGTACATATATTTTGCAACCTTCTCCTCGATTTTTAGCATCGTAATTCTTGACAAACGACGATAATCCTGGGTTTTTGTTCTGTGTTAAATTTTCACCTTGTAAAAAACATTCTGCAGAGAATCATTAGTACAAAATATTTCTATACTAAAGAATACTAGAGATACTGTATTACTGAAAGAGATAATGCTAAGACATTTTAATGGTAAATAAAATAATTAATTAATTAATATTTCAATTATAAAATTGTCAAATATTTTATAAAGATAGACGCGCGTTGTAATGTTTATTGGTGTTTTCTTTTTTCTTGTTCCCTTTCCTAAAAAGGATTTAATAATCGCACCAATTAAAAAAAAATTGTATCAAACTTTTTTCTTTATCTACATATCGATCTTATTTTTGTAGCAAATAAAATCCTCTTTTTCAATAAAAGTAAGTTCCATGACCTCTAATATTTTAAAAGGGTTGTAATACGAATACGTTTAAAACCCTAAACATGTGGGTAGAATGTGAATATTTCTTCCAAATCATAAATGAGATTACTATGTTTAAATAATAAAAGTTTGAGTACATATTTTTGAAAATTTTATTATTTTACGTGCTATGTGTGTTTGCTGTGCTACTGAAATGTAATATTCGATCATAGCCTCCTAATATGGTCGGCTTGCAGCAAAGCAACGTTTTCAAAATTTAATAGTTACAGAGAGTTAAGATCATTTTATTAATTTAAATGATGAATGTCTTCGTTTACGCAAAATATAATATTAGCCAATTTTTATATTTGTATTTTGCAGTAATTCTTGAAGCCTCACTTAATGAACCATTCTACAAACTCGGAATCAATCAAACTTTATGCAAAGCAACCAAAAAAGTAACTTTTCTGTAAGTAAAACATAGGCTGTAACGAAATATTTTAACTCAACTTAATGTACTAAAAAATTTGAACATAAGGACTTTCTGCCAATTAATTGGAATTAATTTTTCTTAAGCAGATAGTTCTTTGAAAAAAAGATCACTGTATTTCATATGTTTTATAGACTAGAGATTGAAAAGGATAAATAGGGCTGTAAAAAACGAAAGGAAACTATTAGCCAATCTACCTGCCACGAACCAGTTGAAAGCCATATAGGAGACAATTGCGAAAATTGAAGTGAAGTGAAGTAACGACGCAACAAAAGTATTCGAATATTATTTTGCTACTCTACATAATATACAACACAAAGCATCAACATATATATCTAGGGATAATTATTTGGAGGAGGCATATTGCAGAAGCAGAAAACAACAGTATATACATATATTAGTTATACGTATACATGTACATATTTCATATTATAAATGTATGCGTCCATAAATAATTGGAGCACTAACATCCACAATATAGAAAAAAGCAGCAGCAGCAGCAGTAGTGCCAGCAGGAACAACCGCCGCAGCAGTGATAACAGCAAAAGCATCAAGAGCATTAGCAATAATTTACACAATAGTAGTCAGGAGCAATAATTTATTTTAACACTTTGACCGTTGTTTACCATTTATTGAGGGACAACACACACAAAACACAAATTCTCAAGACAAAACCTTCGTCGCCGTTTTGTAGCCAGGATTGTTGTATGTACATGCACATGCCCATGCCCGTGCGCGGTCAAGCAAGGTAAACACAAGTAGTAGTAGAAGTAGAAAAAGAAGAAGAAGAAAATCGCTCAGGGGAATTAACAGTTGTATCCAAATCTAAATTTATAGTATTCGCATTTGCGATAGCAAAATAGTGTCAGTTATTTTGTGAAGTATATTTTCATATACACAGAAACCTCTAGATAGATAGATAGATAGTCCTCTTTGTGAAAGCAATATACAACGCGGATTACCACACAAATAATCCGCTTCATTCAAAATAATACAATAAACACAACAACAATAACAATAATAAAAAACAAATATAAAAACGTTGAAAATGGATGAATCACAGCCGAAGACATTGTATGTCGGGAATTTAGATGCCTCTGTATCGGAGGAATTGCTCATTGCTCTATTTGGTCAAATGGGTCCAGTGAAAAGTTGTAAGATTATACGCGAGCCAGGCAACGATCCTTACGCTTTTATCGAATATTCTACGTATCAAGCAGCCACCACAGCTCTAACCGCCATGAATAAACGCTTATTTCTCGATAAGGAGATTAAGGTATGAGCACACAGCCAATCTGTTATATATGTACTGTGTAAGGTGTGTAGCACATGTGCACAATTATATTTTTAGGTTAATTGGGCTACTAGTCCCGGCAATCAGCCCAAAACAGATATAAGCTCACATCACCACATTTTCGTTGGCGATCTGAGTCCAGAAATCGAAACAGAAACCCTACGGGAAGCTTTTGCTCCATTCGGAGAGATCTCTAACTGCCGCATCGTACGTGATCCACAGACAATGAAATCCAAAGGTTATGCCTTCGTTTCATTTGTAAAGAAAGCCGAAGCTGAGAATGCGATACAAGCTATGAATGGTCAATGGATTGGCTCCCGTTCAATACGCACCAACTGGTCGACACGCAAATTGGCACCGCCACGTGAAAGCAATAAATTGGGCGGTGGTATGGGTGCTATTAAAAACAACGCACGCCCCACATATGACGAAGTTTATAATCAAACCAGTCCCACAAACACTACCGTATATTGCGGTGGCTTCCCATCCAACACTATCACCGATGACTTAATGCACAAGCAGTTCATGCAATTTGGCACAATCCAGGATGTGCGCATCTTCAAAGACAAGGGCTTCGCCTTTGTCAAGTTTGTGACAAAGGAGTCGGCAGCGCGTGCCATCGAGCAAACTCACAACACTGACGTCCACGGAATACACGTGAAATGCTTCTGGGGCAAAGAAGGTGGTGGTTCGAATTCAATCAACAACGGTGACAACGCCATTAACAATATGGCAGCTGCTTCGGCCAACGCAGCTGCTGCTGTAGCGGCAGCAGCGGCAGCTGGTACCATCATTACACCTGGTGGCATACCAACGACTCCCCAACAAGCCGCAGCGGCCGCTGCTGCAGCCAATGCTGGCGCTATACCTGGACAAATGATGACACAACAGCAACTCGCTGCTGCAGGAGCCGTACAGTATCCGTATGCAGCGGCATATCAGCAAATGGGTTATTGGTACCCCCCAGCGGTAAGTATTTTTTGTTTTAGAGTTGAACTTAAAACTTTGCGGGAATATAATAAAGATCAGTTTGCGGTATGACTTTTGAGTAGACTAGCAATCACTTGAGAAACACGTGCTTTAGAAATTTCAATCTTGAAGAAATAAAATTTTAAATAATGGAGAATATTTTCGGATATTATTTTTATATACTGGACTGGATGACCCTGTGGTTGCTGGTCCAAAAACTCTATTTAAGATCAAAATAAAATTATAAACGTTATGATATTTCCAGGGTTACCCAGCCGCCCAAATGCAAACTCAGTATATGCAGCAAGGCTACTATCCTTATGCTTATGCAGCTAGTGCGCAACAGGCGGGCGGCATGAGTAAGTACCAATTTTTCCATATCTATTAACGTAGTTTTTTGACACAATTTCACTTTTTCAACTTGCAATAGCTGGTTATAGAATGGTTCAACCAAATGTTGCTTGGGGTGTTCCCGGGACAGTAGTGCCCGGTGTTACAGCTGCTGCTGCCACCGCTGCTGCTAATGGGTCACTGGCGCCGCAAATGATGTACAGTGCTACAATGCCACAATATCAGACTCAATGAAGCTACAAAATAGCGTGTTATAATATCGATTGTTGATCCAAAAATGTCACACCCCTACGCTTCAGAACTAACCAACGGTAATATGTATGGCATCTATGGTGGTGGAGAGAGATGACCAAGGTGACCGTTTGTTATCTATTACAAAGAATAACACGAAAAAAAAACACAAATAATTCAATAGAAAACCTCAACAATTGGTAAAAGGACACGCTAAACATCCATTGACTTTAGATGTATTATATATATTTTTAAACGAGTATCATCACTAAAAAGTCAAGCCAGAAGAAAACAATCAACATCTCTCTCGCTATTCCTTTCGATTGTTGGCGAATAATGCAAATTGAAGAACTGTTGCAAAAGAATTTTATTCCGTTATATATTTCAGTGGGTAAGCGCTTACAAAAATAATGAACCAATGCTATAAATGTTTGGCTTATAAATCTTTGATAATCACCACAAATTCAACCACTGGATATATAAACGTAATTAATTCCCATTGCACTAACTGTTAACCGATATGATGGTTTTATAAATGAAAGATTAATTGTATAAAAATGATTTGAATTCAAATATTGGAATACTCTGTAACACGTACACATATACATACAACTGTGAATTTTCATATATCTTGTAATATTCGCTTACAATCTCAAAACCATAGAAGTTAGGTCGTTGTTAATTAAATTATATTTAAAAGAGAATAAAAAACTTACAAATATAATAAACAATACTTAATTCGACACCAGACGAGTATGTGTAGCAAGGTGGCGAGAAAGCAAAGCATTCGCATTTTATACATTGCGCCCTTTTATGATGACTTTGTCATCATTGGCGCAATTTAAAACTCATCTTATTCTTAACAAGGCTGCTTTGTAAGCATATTTTAACGTGACCCACACATGTGAATTGAATTGAAATCTGAAATGGCGACTTGTAATTTCTAATACAAAATTTATATAAATTAAAATTATGAGAATAGGGTGTAAGAGAGCGAAATATTAGTATATACACACACACAAACTGAATCACGAAATGATATAAACGAATATATTGTATCGTATCGTCGGGGATATTCGTGGCATAAGCAAACTTATAACTAATGAATTATTAGAAGCAAAAACAAAACGAAAAAAAGATGAAAGGAAGAAATGCAAATGTGAATACATACTTAAAAAATCATAAATTAATTGTTGAAATCTTCATAAAATATTTATAAGACGTAAAACGAAGCAACTCTTACGTAGGATGAAGTTAATATTCAGGAGACAGCCAACCAGATATAGTTTATAGAAAAAACGGGAAAAAAAATCAAATTAAAGAAAAGTCTATTTAAAAGTAAAAAAGTAAATCAAACAAACGAAGAACGCGTTTTTTTGCGTTAGGTAAAGCAGAAGAAACAAATGAAATCATAAAATAAACACCGAACAAAACGTTTTATGTAATATAAAGCGAAAATACATAAAAAAATAAAAGAAAATCAATTCAAAATCTTGGAAGCGTGCGAATCTTTCTTATTTATTTACTTTAAAAAAAAGGTATGTATGACAACAAATGAAATGCTGTTCCTTGAGTAAAGGTAAAAATATTCAGCTGAGCAATGATTGTCGTGAGAAAGTCCGCTGAGTTTATTTTGTAAATTACCGTTAACACTTACGGTTCTGTATTGAAAATAAATCACTCTAAAACGAATTACTCTTTATTAAAGTCTCTCATTTGCAATAAAAACTCAAGGTTTAGGATTATTTGTCTATTTACCGTTTATTTGTGAGCCATATAAATGTTTTTCCGCCTTGTATGTATGCTAAGAACATGCTCTACATTTTTATGCAATTAAATCTATATTCTTCTAAGGTGTATACACATATACACACAATACATTAATGCCATCTTTATTACACTCATACAAGTACATAAATTACTGCTTAATATCATTCGTATTACTAATCTATGATTTTGAAAATGATTAAAACCGATATGATAGAGGTTTTATTATGTATTAAAATAATATGGAAAAAAAGTGGTAAGATGGATCTTACCTGGGGTTAAAAACTTGCTTTAATCTGCATGTTTTGAGATGTTGTGTAATAAATTTCATCTGTTTAATAAAATTTTAATGTCAACGGAATATAAAAAACAAATAAACAAGTTTAAAGGTATAATTAGTTTAAGGGGAGCCTTAGATATCGACCACCACCGCACAGTAAACCTTCGAAAAGTACATAAAATTTAACTTTTTATCTCTCTTCAGTTTATTAGTAATACCATAAATATGCTTCTGTTTCAATAACGTAGGCTTTAATTGTAATATTTCATTTTATTGAAAACTAGTGGATAAAAAAATTTAATAGAATTGTTTGACAATATTTCAATGATGTCATAGTTTTAATGATTTAAACAATTCGCAACATTTTTTAGTCTCACCAGTTGTATTATAATTTAACATTCGTACGTACCTGCTCATTTATTTTCATGTAAAACTTGAATAGAATTTCTAAATAATACTAACTGCTAACGATAAAAAGCTACCTTGTGTTTAAAAAATAAGTATTTTAAAAGCTAAAACAGATAACAAGCATGTGCACTTTGAGTATGTGCCGCACTCAGTCAAAATGCGTTGAAAATATGAGGAAACGACAACAACAACAAATTTATAGAAATCGCACTTCCGTTGAGAGACAAAAATTTATCAAGTTTTATTGTCGTTACCGTAAATCAAAAAGAAAAAAAGAGACAATCTATCATTTTTATTGCAGACTTATTATAGAAATCTTTAGAACACATTTAGAATGATAATGCATGTATGGCTTTTGTTTTAGCCTTTCGAATGCCGTAGAAATGTAAATTTTCAAATAAAAACCACCAAAAACTTATTGTTACAACAAATGAATAATAATTTTATAATCAATATTATGAAAAAAAATTTCTACTAGAGTGTAGATATCAAGGATGACAAATTAAATACATATCAATAGAGATGTAACTAATTAGTGGCAAAGGCAATAGAAAATCTTATTAATAATGAATGGCGTACTAATCCTAATGATCAATAAATCTTTTAAAATCAATTCAAAACAAAAGTACAATATTTCAACAAAAATATTCACATAATTCAATGTTATATAGAAATGCAAAAACCACGCGCACTAAATTCACTAAAAATTCAAATGTGTATATACGGTAATTATACCACACACACACATACTTATACATACACAGGGTGAGAAAAAGAGGCGAATTTAAACGATTTTTGTACAATTGCGTCCGATATAAGTTTTGTAATATGCAATATATGTGTAAATGATATATATGCACTTTGAAAAAAAAAAAAAAAAAAAAAGAAAAGAGAAAGAGAAAGAGGGAAGATCAAAATCAAAGTCTTTTGATCCAACTTTTTTCTCACCCTTTGTGACTCACAAATACACAAATTAACTAATTTATTTAAAACTAATTTATGATAACAGCCACCGATTGAGTTGGTAATGATTTAAAAGTTTTAAATATGAATGAATAACAAAAAAAATTTAAGTAGTTATGGAACAAAGATATTATTGGCGAAAACTCACGCACAGTTGATGCTGGGTTTCCTTTACATTAAATGAAGTAAATTTGTACATAGTATACGAAGGACAACAGTAAGAAAGGTTGTATGTTGATTATGCCCATTCTTAGTAGGACAGAAGTTGTTGCAGTTCTTTCGGAATTCTTCTGGGAAACATCCGCACAGGCATGCACATACACCCAGAGACCTGGTTATATATATTACAGCGAAACAATAATAATGTGGCAGAGGTGGGCTAACGTTACCTTATAGGTGAAGGCCTCTAATGGGTCTAATAAAGAGTGCATACTTGTTTAAAGTGTAATATCACCATATTCTTGTGACCATTTTTCATACAGCGTCAAGCTTTGCGGGGCCACCGAGCGCCGAATACGTTTCAGGGAATTATGAAAATCCTTTTCAGTTATGGAGCGCATTGCATTTATATCGAGATTCTTAACTTGTTCCACATTCAATTCACGTATCGGCTCCAGGGCAGCATCTTTAGCCAAAGCAGTTAAATCGGAACCAGAATAACCATCAGTAAGCTTAGCTAAACGTTTCAATGCTTCATCGTCTAAAGGATCGCCCTGCTTTTGCAACAATTTTCGTAACAATATTTCTCGGGTTTCCGAATCGGGCAGGGAGACATATACACGTTTCGTAAAACGCCTCAAAGCGGCTTCATCTAACTCTTGCGGGCGATTAGTGGCTGCTAACACCATAATACGATCGCCTTCTGGATTACCAGGCAAACCATCGAACTCTACCAAAAATTCGGTTTTAAGGCGTCTAGAGGCTTCATGTTCATTAGTGCTACGCTCTGAGAGCAAGGAATCGACCTCATCAATGAAAATAATGGAAGGTTGCATTTCTCGAGCTACTGCAAATAATGCTCGAACCAGTTTCTCACCATCTCCCACATATTTACTCGTTAATGAAGCGGCCGAAATATTAAAAAATGTTGCACTACATTCCGTGGCCACTGCACGTGCTAATAAAGTTTTTCCATTACCTGGAGGACCGAAAAGGAGCAGACCCTTGGCAGGAGCCCGTAAACCTGTACGCGCAAAATTACAATTGTTTGGTGTTTAGTGGTAATGGTACAAATAGATGGATACTGACCCGTAAAAAGTTCTGGCCTCACTGAAGGCAGAATAACCATTTCCTGTAAAGCCTGCTTAGAAACATCTTGGCCCGCTATGTCCGACCATTCAACTTTTGCTCCACCCTCTACAATTTCATCTAAAATAATTTGCACCAGTTTCTGTTCCACACCTTTTACGCTGATACTGGGTGTAGACGCTCCGTTTGTAGACTGATTACTCGCTCCACTAATTGGGGTGCGGGACCGTTGTGGAGGTGTACTGCGACCGGACGACTAATATAATAATAAAATAGTTGTTGTAAAGTCACTTTAAAAAAAAATCCTACGCGCACTCTTGAGAACTTACAAATTGTCTGCGTATTGCTGGAGGTGTAGCGGCAGTTTTCATTGATTGCCTGGGTGAGGCAGTATTGACGGTATTTTTAGAACCCAAATTTCGCGGCAACGTCTGCGATTTATTAGTAACGGCCAAATTTCCCGGACGCCTTGAATTAACTGTTAGTTTACGACCGGACGCTATAAAAACACATAACAGTCGTTTACTTCTGTTGTTACTCCACATAAATTATATATATAATATATTTCATATAATAAAAAAGCCAAACTATATAAAAATCGATTTTAAACAAATAACGGTTCATTATTGTGATTATGTTTTATATGCTTGGCCCAAGAAAACATATTCGCAAAATATTAGTAAAGTGCGCTTTATAAACTGGAATTGCCTCTGTATGTCAGTACGCCTATGGACTCACCTGTTGGGGGCGATTTCACGTTAGGGGAGGTTTTGGAACTTGAGGCAGGTGAAATTCGAGGTATTGAGGTATTAGTGCGCGCCATTAGATTTGGGCTTGTACTGGTCCTACCCATTTGTAAGGGCGACACAACTTGTACGTTAACTGTTGGAGATGTTATAGATCTTCTTGTATTTACTTGAGTATGCTTTTGTTCTTGCAATTTCACTTGTTCTTCCTTCAAATTCAATTCTTCTAAACGCAATTCCTCTTCGCGCAATTCTACATATTTACATGCGGTCGGCAACACATTCACATCGACAAAATGATTTACATAAATGCATGATATGTAAAAAATCATAAATGGTTAAAACAAAAAGTATATTAAAACCAAAAACGTAAAAAAACTACAAATAAAAATTGTTTAAAGCACACAACACTAAAATCAAATGCACACGTATCGGTTTTGCTAAATATATTACCCAAAAAGTGTAAACGGTCGCGGGCCATCGACAGATTTGTTTGCATTTTGTCGTGCAAACGTTGAGCGCGCTCCCATACCTCGCCTCTGCCGCTCCAACAATCAACGGCAATGCCGTCTTCCAATTCTTTGATGCCCTTACGATACAACTCAATTGCTATATCCTTGTGACCTATAAAAGGAGAAAACAGGTATTAAAGCGTTTAAAGCGATCCCGTGTTGAACACAACAATAAAAATGAAATGTAATGACTCATGAAAAATTTTAATGACAAGGTGACAGCATTTGTTTACTAACCTTCGTTTTCTTCGTCTATTTTCAAGGCCTTTGATATATATTCGAATGCTCGGCGGTGATGGTGCTTTTGCTTTGCTAAAAGAGGATCACCTGGCCCTGGGCCAGAACTACTAACTGCCATATTATTTTTATTAAACATTTCAAGTTGTTGTTGGGGCCTTATACGCTGCGGCAGACAGTACGGTGTAAGAGTGGTCGTGTTAGGCTCCTCCAGCCGTTCGGTACCCTCTTTCACGTTGGAATTCTTCGTGGATGAAGCACCAACTACAATCTCAATGTTACACTCGCGCTTGTGCGGACGATAGACAAATCTTGTACTGGCCCCGTACAAATAACGAAATACACAAAACAGCTGATAGATTAGCGTACGTAATATGTTGAATAGAAATATGATGGGAAATGAAACAACGTAAAGATTTTGTTTATGTACTGAACTGAATGGAGAGCGTTGGGATGTGGGTGATGAGTCGTAGTCTACATCCGTATCGTCATCAGGGGAGGAGCCCGGTGTGCGACGATTCGAAGTTGATGATTTAACGTCGTCTAATAGGGCCACACTACAAGTGCTGGACGACTTACGATGAGTATTTTGTCTGATGGGTGATTTTGTGCTACTATTATTACTAGCATTGCCTGATGATGAAGACGATGATGACGTTGATTGTGTTTTGTTACGCACCATCGGATCGTCAAGAGGAAAAACCTTCTTATGCTTACAATATTCAAATTGTTGTCGTTCCTCTTTATGTTTAATTGAATTTTATTTAGGAAAATTTTATTACAAAAATTCGATGCACCTTTTATTTATAAGTAATATTTAGCTCCTTTAAATTTGTAATAGTCGTTTTTGTCATTTTTCTTAGTCTTTTTATGTGAAAAACTCTAAGGATAAAAATTATTAAATTCTGACTTCATATTTTACACAAGCTGTTTGTTCCTTCAACTTTCAACCCCTATTTTAAAAACATTTAACAAGGTTGATAAATTTGAGCGCGCCATCACCTACCATCTAAGGTTAAAAACATATAGAAAGCACGTATGTGAAGTTAAAAAGTTTTAAAAAGTTATTATTCTCTGAGAGAGAGAAGAAGGCGAGAGAGAAAAAAAGAGAATACGAGCCGCCCTCTATACTATAGATGGTGCAACCAGGCCACGCTTCTAACTTTTTAACTTCACGCTTTACGTTTTTACTACCTTTATAAAGTTAGAATTACTCTCTCTAGAGAAAAGTAAACAAACCAAATATCACATAAACAAAGAACTGAAAATTTTTGACCATTTTTGTTTTAAAATTTTATATATTAAATAATAATGTTGTGAAAAAATTTTTATTTTACTGTAAAGTATGAAACATGTAGAACCTTTTTTTATAAATTAATTAAAAATTAGTATATATTAACATAACCAAATAGAGGATGGTTTGTACCCTTATTTTTACTTATAATATAAATAAATTTATATGAATCACTAACTTTTTTTTTTAACGAGCAGATTGTCGGGCATCTGGACTAATTATTATTGGACTAGGTACAATGCTGAAGGTTTCCTAGTATAAGGTATATCCCCAATTTTTTTTGGATCAGAGTTATTGGCACTTGTCTATGAGGGTATATGTGAAAATTGAAATTTTTATCAGGTAAACAACTAACTTTTTTTTTAACGAGCAGATTGTCGAGCATCTGGACTAATTATTATTGGACTAGGTACAATGCTGAAGGTTTCCTAGTATAAGGTATATCCCCAATTTTTTTTGGATCAGAGTTATTGGCACTTGTCTATGACGGTATATGTGAAAATTGCATTTTCATCAGGTAAATCACTAACTTTTTTTTTAACGAGCAGATTGTCGAGCATCTGGACTAATTATTATTGGACTAGGTACAATGCTGAAGGTTTCCTAGTATAAGGTATATCCCCAATTTTTTTTGGATCAGAGTTATTGGCACTTGTCTATGAGGGTATATGTGAAAATTGCAATTTTTATCAGGTAAACAACTAACTTTTTTTTTAACGAGCAGATTGTCGAGCATCTGGACTAATTATTATTGGACTAGGTACAATGCTGAAGGTTTCCTAGTATAAGGTATATCTCCAATTTTTTTTGGATCAGAGTTATTGGCACTTGTCTATGACGGTATATGTGAAAATTGCATTTTCATCAGATAAATCACTAACTTTTTTTTTAACGAGCAGATTGTCGAGCATCTGGACTAATTATTATTGGACTAGGTACAATGCTGAAGGTTTCCTAGTATAAGGTATATCCCCAATTTTTTTTGGATCAGAGTTATTGGCACTTGTCTATGAGGGTATATGTGAAAATTGAAATTTTTATCAGGTAAACAACTAACTTTTTTTTTAACGAGCAGATTGTCGAGCATCTGGACTAATTATTATTGGACGAGGTACAATGCTGAAGGTTTCTTAGTATAAGGTATATCCCCAATTCTTTTTGGATCAGAGTTATTGGCATTTGTCTATGAGGGTATATGTGAAAATTGAAATTTTTATCAGGTAAACAACTAACTTTTTTTTTAACGAGCAGATTGTCGAGCATCTGGACTAATTATTATTGGACGAGGTACAATGCTGAAGGTTTCCTAGTATAAGGTATATCCCCAATTTTTTTTGGATCAGAGTTATTGGCACTTGTCTATGAGGGTATATGTGAAAATTGAAATTTTTATCAGGTAAACAACTAACTTTTTTTTTAACGAGCAGATTGTCGAGCATCTGGACTAATTATTATTGGACGAGGTACAATGCTGAAGGTTTCCTAGTATAAGGTATATCCCCAATTCTTTTTGGATCAGAGTTATTGGCATTTGTCTATGAGGGTATATGTGAAAATTGAAATTTTTATCAGGTAAACAACTAACTTTTTTTTTAACGAGCAGATTGTCGAGCATCTGGACTAATTATTATTGGACGAGGTACAATGCTGAAGGTTTCCTAGTATAAGGTATATCCCCAATTTTTTTTGGATCAGAGTTATTGGCACTTGTCTATGAGGGTATATGTGAAAATTGAAATTTTTATCAGGTAAACAACTAACTTTTTTTTTAACGAGCAGATTGTCGAGCATCTGGACTAATTATTATTGGACGAGGTACAATGCTGAAGGTTTCCTAGTATAAGGTATATCCCCAATTTTTTTTGGATCAGAGTTATTGGCACTTGTCTATGAGGGTATATGTGAAAATTGAAATTTTTATCAGGTAAACAACTAACTTTTTTTTTATCGAGCAGATTGTCGAGCATCTGGACTAATTATTATTGGACGAGGTACAATGCTGAAGGTTTCCTAGTATAAGGTATGTCCCCAATTTTTTTTGGATCAGAGTTATTGGCACTTGTCTATGAGGGTATATGTGAAAATTGCAATTTTTATCAGGTAAACAACTAACTTTTTTTTAACGAGCAGATTGTCGAGCATCTGGACTAATTATTATTGGACTAGGTACAATGCTGAAGGTTTCCTAGTATAAGGTATATCCCCAATTTTTTTTGGATCAGAGTTATTGGCACTTGTCTATGAGGGTATATGTGAAAATTGCAATTTTTATCAGGTAAACAACTAACTTTTTTTTTAACGAGCAGATTGTCGAGCATCTGGACTAATTATTATTGGACTAGGTACAATGCTGAAGGTTTCCTAGTATAAGGTATATCCCCAATTTTTTTTGGATCAGAGTTATTGGCACTTGTCTATGACGGTATATGTGAAAATTGCATTTTCATCAGGTAAATCACTAACTTTTTTTTTAACGAGCAGATTGTCGAGCATCTGGACTAATTATTATTGGATTAGGTACAATGCTGAAGGTTTCCTAGTATAAGATATATCCCCAATTTTTTTTGGATCAGAGTTATTGGCACTTGTCTATGAGGGTATATGTGAAAATTGAAATTTTTATCAGGTAAACAACTAACTTTTTTTTTATCGAGCAGATTGTCGAGCATCTGGACTAATTATTATTGGACTAGGTACAATGCTGAAGGTTTCCTAGTATAAGGTATATCCCCAATTTTTTTTGGATCAGAGTTATTGGCACTTGTCTGTGACGGTATATGTGAAAATTGCATTTTCATCAGATAAATCACTAACTTTTTTTTTAACGAGCAGATTGTCGAGCATCTGGACTAATTATTATTGGACTAGGTACAATGCTGAAGGTTTCCTAGTATAAGGTATATCCCCAATTTTTTTTGGATCAGAGTTATTGGCACTTGTCTATGAGGGTATATGTGAAAATTGAAATTTTTATCAGGTAAACAACTAACTTTTTTTTTAACGAGCAGATTGTCGAGCATCTGGACTAATTATTATTGGACGAGGTACAATGCTGAAGGTTTCCTAGTATAAGGTATATCCCCAATTTTTTTTGGATCAGAGTTATTGGCACTTGTCTATGAGGGTATATGTGAAAATTGAAATTTTTATCAGGTAAACAACTAACTTTTTTTTTATCGAGCAGATTGTCGAGCATCTGGACTAATTATTATTGGACGAGGTACAAAGCTGAAGGTTTCCTAGTATAAGGTATATCCCCAATTTTTTTTGGATCAGAGTTATTGGCACTTGTCTATGAGGGTATATGTGAAAATTGAAATTTTTATCAGGTAAACAACTAACTTTTTTTTTATCGAGCAGATTGTCGAGCATCTGGACTAATTATTATTGGACTAGGTACAATGCTGAAGGTTTCCTAGTATAAGGTATATCCCCAATTTTTTTTGGATCAGAGTTATTGGCACTTGTCTATGAGGGTATATGTGAAAATTGAAATTTTTATCAGGTAAACAACTAACTTTTTTTTTAACGAGCAGATTGTCGAGCATCTGGACTAATTATTATTGGACTAGGTACAATGCTGAAGGTTTCCTAGTATAAGGTATATCCCCAATTTTTTTTGGATCAGAGTTATTGGCACTTGTCTATGAGGGTATATGTGAAAATTGAAATTTTTATCAGGTAAACAACTAACTTTTTTTTTAACGAGCAGATTGTCGAGCATCTGGACTAATTATTATTGGACGAGGTACAATGCTGAAGGTTTCCTAGTATAAGGTATATCCCCAATTTTTTTTGGATCAGAGTTATTGGCACTTGTCTATGAGGGTATATGTGAAAATTGAAATTTTTATCAGGTAAACAACTAACTTTTTTTTTATCGAGCAGATTGTCGAGCATCTGGACTAATTATTATTGGACGAGGTACAATGCTGAAGGTTTCCTAGTATAAGGTATATCCCCAATTTTTTTTGGATCAGAGTTATTGGCACTTGTCTATGAGGGTATATGTGAAAATTGAAATTTTTATCAGGTAAACAACTAACTTTTTTTTTATCGAGCAGATTGTCGAGCATCTGGACTAATTATTATTGGACGAGGTACAATGCTGAAGGTTTCCTAGTATAAGGTATATCCCCAATTTTTTTTGGATCAGAGTTATTGGCACTTGTCTATGAGGGTATATGTGAAAATTGAAATTTTTATCAGGTAAACAACTAACTTTTTTTTTAACGAGCAGATTGTCGAGCATCTGGACTAATTATTATTGGACGAGGTACAATGCTGAAGGTTTCCTAGTATAAGGTATATCCCCAATTTTTTTTGGATCAGAGTTATTGGCACTTGTCTGTGACGATATTGTGTAAAACACAACTTAGTCCTCGCTTAAATTTAAAGGCATCTATGCAAAGAAAAACCAAGAATTCTCATTTGAGGATCTGTATGTAAGGAAACACATACATTTGAAATGTGTGTATTACACACATGTATGTATATATATTATACATATGTATATATGTATATATAATATATGTATATATATATGTAAAAGATAACCTTGTACTCAATTATAAATAACGATAAATAATAAAATTTACTAAAAAAACACAAGATGGTTCGTAGGCCTATTGGGGATGCTAGCCATCAAAAACAATTGGCAACGCGTTATGTGCAATACCTCATAGGTAACATGGAAATTTGCATAAAACATTTGTTAAACTTCATTATACTCTCCACCTTAGCATAGAGGGTATATTATGTTTGTTGTTCCGTTTGCAACTCGAACAAAATTATGCCTATTAAGTTTAATTATATATAGGCAGTATATATATATATCAAATTTGGTATATCTATTTGGTATACCAAATAAAAAAAATTTGCAAAAAATGGACAAGATTGAATAACGAACATGCCCATATATATAACTTCATAAAGGTGGACGGTATTTAAGATTTGGCTTAAGCCAAACTTTCTTAATCTAGTTATATCATAGCACTACTTTTTCATCATTACGGTTCGGCGGTTGTTGTTGTCGCTGGTTCCTGAGCTGATTCCTGATATTATTATTTTTACTTAGGTTTAAGTTTTGTTTTCTTTGTTGGCTAATTAGATTAGTTGTAGCTAACATAATTTACATAATACTTGTGCAATTTTTGCACACATACACAATTACAATCAACTTCAACAACCAATCAACAACAATATTTAACAACAATTAACAATATTTCTATTGTGGAGGAACAGGTAATATTATATTAAATATTAAATAAAATTGAATTTTAAATATATAACATATATTTTTAGGATAATACACACAATGAAAATTGCCACAAAAAGAAAATTAATTTATAATAATAAATTAATGAATTGAATATGGATATATGGAATATTTTTTTATTGCAATGAATGAAAATTAATTTATTGTAATACATACATTAATGAATATGAATATGGATTACTTTTTATTTTTTTTTAAATTATTTTATATACCGTCATAGACAAGTGCTAATAACTCTGATCTAAAAAAAATTGGGGATATACCTTATACTAGGAAACCTTCAGCATTGTACGTAGTCCAATAATAATTAGTCCAGATGCTCGACAATCTGCTCGTTAAAAAAAAAGGTAGTTGTTTACCTGATAAAAATTTCAATTTTCACATATACCCTCATAGACAAGTGCCAATAACTCTGATCCAAAAAAAATTGGGGATATACCTTATACTAGGAAACCTTCAGCATTGTACCTAGTCCAATAATAATTAGTCCAGATGCTCGACAATCTGCTCGTTAAAAAAAAAGGTAGTTGTTTACCTGATAAAAATTTCAATTTTCACATATACCCTCATAGACAAGTGCCAATAACTCTGATCCAAAAAAAATTGGGGATATACCTTATACTAGGAAACCTTCAGCATTGTACCTCGTCCAATAATAATTAGTCCAGATGCTCGACAATCTGCTCGTTAAAAAAAAAGTTAGTTGTTTACCTGATAAAAATTTCAATTTTCACATATACCCTCATAGACAAGTGCCAATAACTCTGATCCAAAAAAAATTGGGGATATACCTTATACTAGGAAACCTTCAGCATTGTACCTAGTCCAATAATAATTAGTCCAGATGCTCGACAATCTGCTCGTTAAAAAAAAAGTTAGTGATTTATCTGATGAAAATGCAATTTTCACATATACCGTCACAGACAAGTGCCAATAACTCTGATCCAAAAAAAATTGGGGATATACCTTATACTAGGAAACCTTCAGCATTGTACCTCGTCCAATAATAATTAGTCCAGATGCTCGACAATCTGCTCGATAAAAAAAAAGTTAGTTGTTTACCTGATAAAAATTTCAATTTTCACATATACCCTCATAGACAAGTGCCAATAACTCTGATCCAAAAAAAATTGGGGATATACCTTATACTAGGAAACCTTCAGCATTGTACCTCGTCCAATAATAATTAGTCCAGATGCTCGACAATCTGCTCGTTAAAAAAAAAGTTAGTTGTTTACCTGATAAAAATTTCAATTTTCACATATACCCTCATAGACAAGTGCCAATAACTCTGATCCAAAAAAAATTGGGGATATACCTTATACTAGGAAACCTTCAGCATTGTACCTCGTCCAATAATAATTAGTCCAGATGCTCGACAATCTGCTCGTTAAAAAAAAAGTTAGTTGTTTACCTGATAAAAATTTCAATTTTCACATATACCCTCATAGACAAATGCCAATAACTCTGATCCAAAAAGAATTGGGGATATACCTTATACTAGGAAACCTTCAGCATTGTACCTCGTCCAATAATAATTAGTCCAGATGCTCGACAATCTGCTCGTTAA
Organism: Crataerina pallida; assembly: GCA_949710015.1. Taxonomy (NCBI): domain Eukaryota; kingdom Metazoa; phylum Arthropoda; class Insecta; order Diptera; family Hippoboscidae; genus Crataerina; species Crataerina pallida. Next base: position 3,968,720 of record OX453290.1, read on the forward strand.
AAAAAAAGTTAGTTGTTTACCTGATAAAAATTTCAATTTTCACATATACCCTCATAGACAAGTGCCAATAACTCTGATCCAAAAAAAATTGGGGATATACCTTATACTAGGAAACCTTCAGCATTGTACCTCGTCCAATAATAATTAGTCCAGATGCTCGACAATCTGCTCGTTAAAAAAAAAGTTAGTTGTTTACCTGATAAAAATTTCAATTTTCACATATACCCTCATAGACAAGTGCCAATAACTCTGATCCAAAAAAAATTGGGGATATACCTTATACTAGGAAACCTTCAGCATTGTACCTAGTCCAATAATAATTAGTCCAGATGCTCGACAATCTGCTCGTTAAAAAAAAAGTTAGTGATTTACCTGATGAAAATGCAATTTTCACATATACCGTCATAGACAAGTGCCAATAACTCTGATCCAAAAAAAATTGGGGATATACCTTATACTAGGAAACCTTCAGCATTGTACCTAGTCCAATAATAATTAGTCCAGATGCTCGACAATCTGCTCGTTAAAAAAAAAGTTAGTTGTTTACCTGATAAAAATTTCAATTTTCACATATACCCTCATAGACAAATGCCAATAACTCTGATCCAAAAAGAATTGGGGATATACCTTATACTAGGAAACCTTCAGCATTGTACCTAGTCCAATAATAATTAGTCCAGGTGCTCGACAATCTGCTCGTTAAAAAAAAAGTTAGTTGTTTACCTGATAAAAATTGCAATTTTCACATATACCCTCATAGACAAGTGCCAATAACTCTGATCCAAAAAAAATTGGGGACATACCTTATACTAGGAAACCTTCAGCATTGTACCTAGTCCAATAATAATTAGTCCAGATGCTCGACAATCTGCTCGTTAAAAAAAAAGTTAGTTGTTTACCTGATAAAAATTGCAATTTTCACATATACCCTCATAGACAAGTGCCAATAACTCTGATCCAAAAAAAATTGGGGATATATCTTATACTAGGAAACCTTCAGCATTGTACCTAATCCAATAATAATTAGTCCAGATGCTCGACAATCTGCTCGTTAAAAAAAAAGTTAGTGATTTACCTGATGAAAATGCAATTTTCACATATACCGTCATAGACAAGTGCCAATAACTCTGATCCAAAAAAAATTGGGGATATACCTTATACTAGGAAACCTTCAGCATTGTACCTAGTCCAATAATAATTAGTCCAGATGCTCGACAATCTGCTCGTTAAAAAAAAGTTAGTTGTTTACCTGATAAAAATTGCAATTTTCACATATACCCTCATAGACAAGTGCCAATAACTCTGATCCAAAAAAAAATTGGGGATATACCTTATACTAGGAAACCTTCAGCATTGTACCTAGTCCAATAATAATTAGTCCAGATGCTCGACAATCTGCTCGTTAAAAAAAAAGTTAGTTGTTTACCTGATAAAAATTGCAATTTTCACATATACCCTCATAGACAAGTGCCAATAACTCTGATCCAAAAAAAATTGGGGATATACCTTATACTAGGAAACCTTCAGCATTGTACCTAGTCCAATAATAATTAGTCCAGATGCTCGACAATCTGCTCGTTAAAAAAAAAGTTAGTGATTTACCTGATGAAAATGCAATTTTCACATATACCGTCATAGACAAGTGCCAATAACTCTGATCCAAAAAAAATTGGGGATATACCTTATACTAGGAAACCTTCAGCATTGTACCTAGTCCAATAATAATTAGTCCAGATGCTCGACAATCTGCTCGTTAAAAAAAAAGTTAGTTGTTTACCTGATAAAAATTTCAATTTTCACATATACCCTCATAGACAAGTGCCAATAACTCTGATCCAAAAAAAATTGGGGATATACCTTATACTAGGAAACCTTCAGCATTGTACCTAGTCCAATAATAATTAGTCCAGATGCCCGACAATCTGCTCGTTAAAAAAAAAAGTTAGTGATTCATATAAATTTATTTATATTATAAGTAAAAATAAGGGTACAAACCATCCTCTATTTGGTTATGTTAATATATACTAATTTTTAATTAATTTATAAAAAAAGGTTCTACATGTTTCATACTTTACAGTAAAATAAAAATTTTTTCACAACATTATTATTTAATATATAAAATTTTAAAACAAAAATGGTCAAAAATTTTCAGTTCTTTGTTTATGTGATTTTTGGTTTGTTTACATTTCTCTGGAGAGAGTAATTCTAACTTTAAAAAGGTAGTAAAAACGTAAAGCGTGAAGTTAAAAAGTTAGAAGCGTGGCCTGGTTGCACCATCTATAGTATAGAGGGAGGCTCGGATTCTCTTTTTTTTCTCTCTCTCCTTCTTTTCTCTCTCAGAGAATAATAACTTTTTAAAACTTTTTAACTTCACGCATCTTAGAAAGCAGGCATCGATATTTCCTTTTTGTGTTGAAACGAAAAAGCTGGTTACCCTTTTTTAATTTTCAGATTTTACAAATGCGTTGCCAACTCAGGTTTTTTACATGTATATATTTATTTACATTTAATGTTTCTGCGTGTTATATATTATATATATTTTTTTAGTTTTCAGATATCGGTACTTAATAATTATTAATTTTTTTTTGTAAAGATATAGGACAGCAACTTTAAATTTTGATATATATTCTGTCTTGAAGTTTACATATTAAAATTATTTTGCCAACTCTGTATTATTTATATTACATTTACATCGACGTGTGTAATTAACATTTTTCTACCTGGCTATTTTTACTTGACAAGGCGTCAACTTTAGAAACAGTATTAAATGATATTTTACGTGTATAAAAACAAAGTGAATTGTAATCAAAGTTAATATGTCTGGCAGGAAGCAAGGTTTAGCTTATGAATTATATGGTTTTATACCCAAAGTACTAAATGGCAAACATATGGCTATTTGTATATTCTGCAACAGAACATTAAAAAATACTGCAGCCACACGCTTGCACAAGCACCGGTAAGTAAATTATAAACATATCTATTAATAATGAATTGTTTTTTGTTGAATGGACATTGTTTTACAATTATTTAGAAATTTTTGTCGGATATCACGAAGAGTAAGCCAAGAGGTCAGTTTTACTAGTTTGAACAATACAGATAATAAGGTAAACATTGTTTATGTAAACAAATAAGTTAATCACAATTTTTAACAGTGTAATGTTAAAAATAAATATACATGTATAGGTATTCCCGAAGGCCCTCACAAGTGTTAAACTGAAAGAAAATCTTAAAAGCAACTCTAAAGCCAATGCTTTTAAAAAAGAGCGGACTGTAGACATCAATGATGAAAACGGAACTTCCAATAGTAGCGATGAGACCACCAATGATGTAAGTAAATATTTTATGCAGAAAAATATAAAATAATTTTAATGTACGTTAAGAGATAATTTTAAAATCAAGCATGTAAATATACAAATATTGTATTTTTATTTATGCATATTTCACTCTAGCAATTACAAAATCCTGTTATAAAACGGAGTACTGATGATTATTTGAAAGCTAAAATACAGTATTATCAGCAAAAAATTAAATATTTTCAATGTGAAGTGGATAATTTGAGGGTTTCAAGGAGCGTAATGACATTGCAGATGAAAAAGTTGCGCTTAAAAATTGACAAATTGGAACGAAACCGTTAAAATTGAACGAGTGAATAAAATTTGATACATGCGTCAATGAATTGTATAAAATGGACGATATAGTACAACTAAAGCATTCACTTGAGGTCTTTCGTCGTTTAAAAAAATACTTAATACTCAAAATATAGGAAAAAATTTTATCAATCCTTCTTAGTGACCATTCTTTTTGTTTGATTGTATCATTTGTGTACCAATGAGGTTTTTAATGTAACTGTGTGATCTATTTGTAAACACGAATATTATAATAAGGTGGACACAGCTGCACCCAAACTAAAAGAACTTCTCTAGAAACTCAAAGTATTCACTATTTCCTACTATGTGGAAAGAAGAAAATAGATAATTGTAAAATATATATGTAAATATGTATACATAGGTATTAAGTGAGCCAATTAATATTAATTCCTTTAGTTTGCTTATAATGTTAACCATAAGATAAATAAATTATGTTTAAATGAGTATTTTGCAAAAACAAAACTAATGAAATTTTTTCTTAAACCAACACCACTGCTTCATATCCAAAGAATCAGCGTAACTATGAAATGGTTGAGTGTATTGTGGGAGATTCGTTAACACCATTAGAAGAGGAGGAGGAGGTAAAATGTAGATATAGATTTTTTTCCAAACGCCTTTGAAAATTGTGTCTATTTATACACTTTCAGACTACATCTTATAAAAGTAATGAAAGAAATATGGAGTTGGAAGCTGCGTTTAGGTTGAGTTCCAAAAGAATAAATCAAATACAAACGGACAATACATTGGCGAATGATGCAATGGAAGATGATGAATGCACATATGATGAACTTGACATAAATCATACGAAGAGTTTATTGCCCCAATGTAAAGAGACGCTGCGGTTGCAACAACAATTGTCTGATATTGAGACAGAGTATTATCAGAAGAAAACGGACTATTTGGTCGAACTAACAGAGCAATCAAAAATGAGGAAGAGGCTTTCACTCCTGGAGGCACAAAAATTGCGCATAGAAATTGAAAAGCTTAAGAATGCATTTTAATTATTTACAAAAATCGATTATATACCGCAAGTTTTAACAATTGTACGGGTAGATACTTTTCATTTTATAAATGAAAACAAAAAACTACGAAATATTTGTCAACAAAATTTTAAAGTTTTCATTAGAGAACAAAAAATCCGCTTCAATTAATCGATTGAATTTTTATTAAATAAACTTATATTTTGTATTCCACCACATACGAGCAATTAACAGTTTCTTTAAATATTAGGCTGCAAGTACCCACATGTCTGACAGTCCAAAGGAAATGCCTTCCCCAACTTCCGCGCCCCTAACCGATGATGCGTTCTCATCTGTAGAGAATGTAAATGAAACAGTAACGACCAGTTCCTCTGAAGCACCCTCCAACACAGAATTGGATCCACCTATATGCGACAAGAGCCAGTCACTGGTAGATATTGCTAATAGTACATTTCGGGAATTGTGCAAAACATTGGAGAATGAACAGGCAAAGTTGATGGAATTGGAGGAACGACGCAAAAAGCTTCACGATGAAATGCAACGCTTAAAGGCTGAAATTGAAGAGGAGAAACATTACTACAAATTGAATATTATGGAGTCGGTGGCAGAGAATTTATGCAATCTTAATAAGACTGACGATGAAGCAATATCAGGGCAACAGCTATCAATCATGGAAGAACCAACAGGTACTTGTGTGGGGCTCCATTCACATTGCGCTATTGCTTAACAGTAGAACTGTTTTGTTTTAGAATCTGTACAAGACTTTCTGAAGCGTCAACGGTCCGAATTGCAGCGCCTCAACGATTCGTTCAATATTCAGCATTTAAACACCTGCTATGAAGAAGACGAAACCGAGAACGGCAATGTTCCAGGTGAGGTCGCAGCATTGCAGGACGTACCAAGTGATCAAGATGTGGACGAGCACGCCAAAATTATACAAGATCAACTAAAGAGCGTCTTGACCGAATGCATTATTGAGCAATGCGTTAACATGAATGAGTCTCCCGCCGCCGAAATATCCACCAACCAGAATTAAAGGACTGCCACTTATATTATTTAATCACATGTTTACATATTACTATGCACATTTTATTTTCTAAATATATGTTATTTTGTTAAGGGTGCAGCATCAACATTCGAGAGTGTAGTGTTGTCCTTGAATGGGGCATGTTGTAGTAGGGCGTAGAAGGCCTTTTTGTATTTAAGTAGCTTAGAGGGTTCCGCACAGTCACGTAACTGTAGATAAAATGTCTCCAGCATATAGGTGATGGACTGCAAAGAAAGCGGGCACCTCTTTAGTCAGAGCAAGCTTATATCAATATCAAACTTTAACATATAAATAGGAACCTTTACTAGAGAGTCTTCATTTTTATGTGTCTTGGCGGCTTCCATTAACAGAAGAGGGAATTTGTCAAAAAAAGTTACCAAATGAGGCTCGAGAATGGGCAACTGTATGGGTAATATGCAGACCACATAACAACGATGAAGCTCCTGCAATAAATACATGTATACACGCTGAACTTTCAACTCATATACTTTTCAATAGTTCAAAAAGAATCTTACCGTTAACATGCGCATACTTTTGCCCGGTGTTTGCAGCAATTTGTGAGATTCCAAGACAAACATTTGTAGTATACTCTTGGCCCAGCGATAATTGTTATGGCTGGTGTTTCGTTTGCTTATCGTACGCACTTCCTCCAAAGTTTCACTATCCATTAAATCTCTCTTAAGCATATCTTCAAATTCTTGCCGGTTAATATTAAAGTAAACCAATAGTTTATTAACAAATTCCAGCAAGCATACAGAAATCCTAGTGTCAGAGGCTAGGGTTATGTTGCGTATTATTATGTCCAAGATGTCATCTGCATAACTCCACTGCAAAACATTTAATTTATCCTATTTATGATCCCAGTATTTACTGTCTTATAAATACCGTGAAGCTGTCCATGTCAGTGTAAAAATTTAAACATTTTAATAAAGTGTTCAGCATAGTTTTTACAAACTTTACGGTATCCAAGATGTGTATATCTTTAAAAACGGCCTCATAAATAACCGCGTGCACATTCAGGTGGTGTATATCGTTGGGATTCTGTGTTGTAAAAGAAGAGACATTTAATCAAAACTGAACACCTTTCTTTAATACACATACCGCCAGATCGAGCGCGATTTGAAATATTTCCATACTTATGGATTTGTAATGAATCTCATGGCACAATCTCACATTTAATCCTATCGATAAACAAAATAATAACACTTGCTTCTCCATACTACAAGATTCCTTATAGCGATGCTACAAAAAAGTCATGTAATTAGTTAACTGCATAAAATAAACATAATTGTGCTTACCTTTAAATATACAAGAAAGCCATGCAGACTACCAATGTGTCGCTTCCAATGATCTTTATGCAGTTTCTCCTCATAATACTTGAAAACATCATCTTCGACTTCTTTGGGAAGTGTTTCGAAGGAATTCAAAATCCTTTGGGCGTTACTTAGAAGCTTTTTATTATCCAATTTATATATACCGTCGCAGGTACATAATTCACACAACAGCACTATTAAATAAACTTTTAACTTTGCAAAAAATAAGTGGCATTTACTCCAAGAGAACTTTCTGTAAATAATGCACACACAAATATATCTACCGTTGTCTTTTCTGAATCCTCAACGTTCCCACAAAATAACCATTTCACTTGTAATTGCACCCAATCATACAAGATGGGTAATTGTGTTTGCAAATTCTCATGGTAGACTGCGAAATGTTCCCTTTCTATAGGTACACTATCTAAATCCTCCAGTAATTCTGGCAATAGGCAGCTTTTTATTAAATCCGTCACACATTTCAAAGATAGCGTGGACGCCATGGTTTCTAATTGAAGACTCTAATTAAGTATAATTAAAGCGCCTGCTTTTTCAGCTGCTTTACATTTAACTGCATTAATTTATTAAGAAAGTTAATTAAATTGCATATTATAACTCTGCTGTAAACAGCTAAAATGTATTTATGCATCAACCCTGTGTTAAACTAAAATGTACATGAGAGCTTGTACAACTGATTATACTGATGGGTGATTCAGTATTAGTGAAGCTGGTTACCCTACTATATATAAGATTAGTATAAGTTATATAAATGTACGTTAATTTTGCATAATCATACAACACAAAGTAAATGAATTTTGACTTCATTTAGTTAGAGAGTTGGTCATATGATTAATAGAAAAATTTTAGCAAGATAATTGTCGAGATTTGATAAAGTCATGTTTAAAATAATCTTATTTTCATCAATTTTCATGGTGGCTGGTATGTAAATTTTTAATGAATCAAGTGTCATTAAAAAATGAATCATAAATATCCATTAAGAAATGAAAAATTGTGCTTTTGTTTAGTTTACGCTACTGGTGAATTTACCATCTTAAATAGTCCCAAGTCCTTGAGCTTTAAAGGTTCTGAAGTATTAAATCCTGATGATTTAAGTGATATTATACAAGCATCACTGGGAAGTTATGTGTCTGGCGAATCGAAATGGTCCGGTCTTTATATAACAGATCCTTTCAGATTACCACGAAATGTTGTAACCATAAGTTTGGACGGTATAACCCATAGCAAATTATCAGCCCATGATAAAACCTATCAAATGGAAGGTCAGTCAGTACAATACACTTTAAATGCAGTTAGTACCCTATTGCAGGCGGAAGATGAAAAAGTCTGTGTAGTGAATTTTGAAAACCTTGAAGAAGCTGTAAGTAACAATGCGGTTACATCAATTAAGGTAATAATATAAATGTAATTTAGTTAGCTAATTTAAACATGATTCTGGAAGAGAAAGTTCAGCTGAACCTAGTCGGCAAGACTGAGCACCTAAACGCCCAACTTTATTCGGGTGATAAACAATTTATGCAAAGTTTAGATTTGATCAATGTTATGACCTCCAATGTACACAAATTGCAAGATAAGTGCAATTACTTGTCAATACACTTATCGTTGGATTCAATTTCTAAAGAGCGTGATGCTAAATCGCCCGCTATTACCGAAGCTTTGACAATGTTCACTAAAACCGTCAGAGAACTTGCGGATGCTGTACAGAAATCGAGTAATAATCAAACTTTAATTTTGGCTATAGTCAACAAAGATGATCATACTCGAGTAAAACGTGAGGAAGGAGATGAACCTAAGGTGAATGGTTTGCATATTTTATTAATTTGATATTATTTGAAATTGATTTTGTTTTTTTAGATCTATAATCTAGCCGGATATTATAGTGATGATTATCCTGTAATATTTAACATTATTTTATGGTTTATGGTTGTATTTGCTTTTTGCTTATTGGCCGTTTCTTATTCCATTGGCACTATGGATCCTGGGCGAGATTCAATTATATATCGCATGACTTCAACCAGAATGAAGAAAGACAATTAAACCAATTTTAAGAGAATGCCTTCGGTATTAAAAAAATTTAAAATGTTTACCTATTAAACAAAGTTACAAAACAACAACAGTAACAACGCACGTTTTGAAAGTCATAGATACATTAATTATTATACATAGAAACCTTTTTAAATATCAAATGTTAGATTGGTGCGTATTGTGAAATATATCCTTATTTGTTGTGTAAAAATAAATTGTCAAACCTATAATAACCCTGTGGAAAATGGAGTAAGTGCAAGGAAAACAAAACATGAGAAAGTGATAATAATCATATTAGCTTAACAACATATTGATAATATATTAATAATTTTACCAATTGGAATAAAACGATACGAAATAAACCGTTATACATTTGTCATAGCGTATGTTCCTTTTTTATTATCACATTCCGATTTGTTATACTATATAAGTGCTGTGCAAATATAATAAAAACGGTATAAATAAAACGATAAATAGCAACGATATTTTTATACTATATTACATACACAAGTGTGACTAATATTTAAAACAGAGACTACGATATTCATGCGTATGATATGGGTCTGCAATTTGGCTTGAGATTTTGCAAGCAAAAGGAGGTAGGAGAGTGACACTCCGTCTCTGTATTTATAGGTCTCTGTTATTACTCAAAATATTAAGTTTGGGATGTTAAACGAATTTATCCACTCAGCTGTTGAATACATTTATTAGCAACATTTGCAAAAAACAAAATAAACATTATTTATAAAGTTTTTACAAAAATAAATTAAGTTATTAAAACGTTGAATTTAGAATAAAAAGAAAGCCATGAAGATTTTTAATATTTACATATTTGATAAATGTGGTACTTTAATGTATTACGCCGAATGGAATCGAACAAAAAAGTCCGGTTTAACAAGAGAAGAGGTAAATTTAAATAAAATTAAAATATTACAAAATCTGTTATTCTGTTCTTCAGGAAGGTAAATTAACTTATGGCATGTTATGTTCTATAAAGTCTTTTGTTAATAAAATATCACCACATGATCCTAGAGAAGGTTTCTTATTCTATAAAACCAACAAATATGCTTTACATTATTTGGAAACACCCTCAGGACTAAAGTAAGTAACAAGTTATTAATTTTATGAAAAATTTCACATAATATCCATTTTTGTAAATAAAATTTTTAGATTTGTTTTAAATACTGATGTTAATGCTACAAACGTTAAAGAATTACTGCAACAAATTTACGCTAAAATCTGGGTAGAATATGTTGTGAGAGATCCTTTATGGTCACCTGGCACACCGGTAACTTCAGAATTGTTTCAAACAAAATTAGATGAATTTATGAAACAATCACCTATATTTGGAGCACGTAATATATGAGTTACGTAGCCAATGCGCCAAAAAAGAAAGAACAAGTTTGAAAAAGTCAACATTCTTTAATATATTCATTCTTATTAATTTGAAATCAAATTATTTAGTGGATCTGCAATAACTTATAAACACCACTTCAATACATACACTATTGGAGGGCGTAATAATATAATTGCCACGCCTACTATTATAGATGTGGAGCCAAATTTAGTTTTCTTACTTGTTTAAGACTGCTGCTCTATCTATCCTTGTTTTTAATTACAACGATTCGATAAATTGGTTTTCTTTTCAATTTTATTATTTTTATTTCAAGGGTGATAAAAAACTGAAAAAGGTATTTATGCCATAAAAATTTGAAAATCACAAAAAATTGGACTTGTACACAATAGCTTCTGAGCCTCTCATATGTAAAGAAAATAAAACCAATCAACCAAATATTTCGTTAAAATTTTTCGTTTATTCGAAAAAACTACCTAGACTTAGTTGTACTCGTTTTATATGTTAATGTTATTTAAACACAGTTTGTATATATGTAGATATATGCACTTATGAGGTTTTTTTTTGTATAGTCGGAGGAGCCCACTAGATATATTATTATTATTATTAATAATATGATCACAGTGTATTTTTTTTTGCGAAACTTATAATTAACAAAAAAAAAAAAGGAATATTTTGCTAACGCCATTTCTCTTTAAGCATATCACAAATTCGTTATGAAAATAAAAAAAAATTCTTTATGAAATTCAATTATATTGTAAATCATTATACATATGTAAAAAAGTACAGTGGAACATGTATATGGTGCATTTAGTGAGATGTGTATTAAGTAACAAAACAATTCTGCATTTTCACAAGTTAACGCTCCATACCTTTTTATGTTTTAATATATTTTGAAAAGAAGAAATTATAATGGAGATTATCATTGTGTAAAATAATTTTACTTCGTATTAGGTGTCAATATAATTATAAATAGGAAGTATACAAATACTCTGCTTACAAACACATATATGAAATTATATGAAAAAGGCACTCAATGCGTGCAAGAAATAATCGTTCAAACACAAACACATATACGCACGCACACAAACAGGCATTACACAAAAGCTAATGCATTTCATAGAATTGAAAGAGCACAAGTCACAGACATATATTTGGCTTGGGTCAATTGGACCAGTGGATATCCTTTACATTTATGCGTAAGCAGTGGGTGTAGCATTTGAACGACTGCTACAGATTTTTACTCTTTCCGGGTGTGTATTACATTATTCCGCTCATTTGCAACACCGATAGTTTCCATAAATACCAAAGTTCAACTGGTTATTGGATCTATATCTTATGGCCACCTTAGGGTATATATGCCTACTCTGGGAGTGGCTATCAGTCAATTTTGCCCTTATTAAATCATATAGAAACTGCATAGAATAAGAATCGTTTAATAAATTTTATCCATCTCAATATCTCTTCAAGTTTTGCGACTGTAATCGCTTCAGAAACAGGTAAACAAATACACGGACGAACATGACTGGTTTAAGAAAATATATACTTTTCCCGAGGTCTCCTAGTACTTGCAAACAAAATGTCAACAAACAAGTGAAAATGTTACAGTCGGTCAAGCCTGACCATTTAATACTCTAATGAGTTCCACAGAGTATGCTATAATAAGTTTAGTTGTTCAATTGAAATCATTTTCAATAGTGAACGACGCGTTGGATGAAGACACGCCCTTGTATCAAATTTTATCGCAATATCTTGAAAACTGTGGCCAAGACCTTGAGCATACATTTACATGGCCAGAGACCGGACATGCAGATGGCCAGATCGACGTGGTTAAATCGTTTCAGATTTTGATTATGAATCGTTGGATATAATGGAGGGTGGCTGCGGCAATTGCCGCTTAGAAGTTACAAGCATCCACACAAACTTAGTACACCCTTTGGCGAAGGTGGTGGAGTGTGTAAAAATCTATATTTATGTACACTTGTAGAGAATGAAAGAGACGAAAGTATAAGTATAATGATGACGTTGCGAATGATTAAGTGGTAATCACACAGTTTCCTTCTCTGACATTTGACGATATGTCTCTTGGCTAACGTAACTATCTAGCGTTGCTGTGTGGTGTGTGTATGGTGATGATGATGATGCTGCTGCTACCTGATAATGACTGTTATCGTTAAAGCCTGGGGGCGATGATGGCGATAAACAACAACCATTCAGTAGTGTTGTGGATGTTTTCTTGTTTTTTGTGTTGTTTGATGTTTTTGATGATGTTGATGTGAATAAAAAATCCATTGGATATTTATCCTTAACATGTGCACCATTGCTATGCCCAGCAGCTGTCGTTGCTCCAATTATTATGTTCACTTCATTTTGAGACTCAAAACCATGATTGATTTTGGCACCATTGCCAACAACGTTACCAGTATTGCTACCACCACCACCACCACCACCACTAACATTTCCATTATTAGCCACCGCCTCAACGGTTTCAACTTCGGCTTCTTTCATATAATACGGTTTTTTCCCGGGCAATTTTTGATGTACTTTAAATACCAGTGGATGCAATAATTTGGCGTCGTATGTATCATTCAGATCTCGCGTCAAATAACTGACAACTGTGCCAATAATCACAGTGAGAGCAGTCCCGATGAGACTGTAATACATGTAGCTAATGGAATAAAAATACTGCAGTGGTGTACTGTAACGCACCGGCAAGCGCACGCAATATGTGGAATAGAAAGAATAACAAAAAATAAAAATTTTATTTTTTTTAATTAAAGCATTGTAGTTTGTTTAGATTCATAAGCTTAAATATATGAAAACTTGTGCGGTCCGTCGCATTATATTTATCCTGTTATGCTTTGGGCATAAGTATTAACAACCGAAACCACTAAATTTGGCTTTGGCCGAATATTAAATACCTTATGACAACCCACAACTCATGTATAAAGATATCGTGGGCGTGGCAAGAACCTGATCGCGCCTTCTATTAGTCTATGTATTGTGATTTTATAAGATCTCGATTTTTTATAAGCACCTACATACAGATATAGATAGTGTTGCCTGGATCAAATCGATTCAAAGCCTCACTGAAGAACCCTTCCAAATTTAAGAAACCCTACACAATTACATGGTAACGATACGTTGCGTCAATTGGTTTAACACCAGTGCATTAATCAGGGTTGGACTTAATTGAGTTTCTACATTATCTGAAAAAGGTTTTAAATTACCGTTCGAGGTTAATAGCTTTTGAGATTTGTGCTTCCGCTACGGCAAGCAGGATTGACGTATCATTTACCATCGAGTATTTATGATGTACGGGCACTTCCCTTATAGCTGAAGCTGGTAAGAAGGTAAATTCTTGCTTTGTAGGTTTATGTATAGATTGTGAAAAAGTGAAATTATCACAGCCCTGAAAAGACAAAAACAAACAAGTCGTTACGTGATAAATGAACATTTATTAGCTTAACGCTAAGCCCGTGTTTATAGTATATGTACCTCAGTGGAAGTGGGTAATAAAGCATTGATGGCACTTTTATCTACCGTAAAGCCACCTGTTATAATCCATAGAACCAAAGCACACGACGACAGCATGCCAGCGGCGGTACCCTGCGTTAATTGTACAAATGAAAATGAATTAAAAAAACGGCCACTTACCTTCCCGTTGGCACTGGGTACCAGCATAGCTAAAATGAAACAACCCAACAGCGGCCCAGAGGTAGCGGAAAATGCCAACATTGAAGATTCAATAACTCCCGACAACAAACCGACACTAAACGCAATGCCCATAATTACAAGACCACAGATGGCAGTCACCGTTTTTATAACACCCAACTGTTGAGCATCGGTTAGACCTTTGAACTGAGGCACAAACGCCAGGAAGTCCTCCCATATTACAGTAGCCAAGGAGTTCAAATTAGACACCATCATACTACAAGTTATCAAATGAAATTCAAAATCGATGGTTACGAATGGCAGTCAAAAATATTTACCACAGTGCTCCATTAAATAGTGTAGCCATGAAAATGCCCAAAAAGCCGGGTATGAATGCTAGTTGATCCTCAACATAAAATGGCAATATTTCATCTGGTTTTTGTATATAACCTTCAGCCAAAGGGTCACAATTCGCATAAGAGGAATAAATAACCAAACCCGTAAACCAAGATAAGGAGAAGAACACAATTATTATCGGTATGTTGGCCAGCATAGCTCTATAAAGCAAAATTATCATGTAACGATATATAACAAAATTGTTTATGTTGTGTATCATACCTCTTCACCTCTTTCATAGATTTCAAGCTAACATAACGTTGCATGAAATTCTGTTGGCAACCAAATTGTGATAGTGACATAAACAATTGACCCAACCAAGCGGATGTGGTGTCTACTCTTTCAGTTAAATCACCCGTAAAGTGAAAGAAATTTAAACGACCTGTAAAGGCAACCAAAAAGAAGAAGAAAGAGTTTTTAATTATGAGTAAATAATAAACAAAAAACCATGAATTTTCTGTTTTTCCTAAACTTTGAAGGGGACGTTGTTTTTTCATATTTAAAATAGGCTTAACGCGTCACTTGAATCTTACATTGAACATGTAAGACCACCAGTTCAAAATTAAATACATTCTACATGGAAAAGACTTCTGAAAATGGTTTAATTTGGATCACATTTAGTTCAATAATTGTCTTTTGGCAGATTCAGTTTGATTTCACTTTCATCACTCGATAGTACTTGATTTTAAGACTAAAAACAGTGAAAGAGCGGCAGACAATGGTAATGAAATTTATAATTAATAATTGAGTTGGGTCTTTGGTCACATTTCCATGGACCTTTTCATATTGAGTTAATGGCCAATGGTGTCAAGCGAACGGCATTAAAAATGACTGCACTTTAGTTTTTTAAAATCCATATTTTAAAAATCGCGTAAAAGTGAAATCGTGTAAATCGGAGGATGGGTGTATATGTTATACCTATATGCTGTACATATGAAAAGAACATTTAATTTATGAAATGAAGAAAAGAAATATTTAAAGTGTATTATAAACTAAATTCTTTGATTGGGACTCTTGAAACAATTGCCCTCATAATCATTTGCATGACATGCGTGAGGGATTGGCCCGTGGGCAACAGCATTTGAGTTATGAATTTCATTTCCTGACAAATGCTTAAGGTGGAATTTGCTTTATTATACAAACGCACGCACATACACGTTTCGTTTATTTAATCTGCTCATTTAATGGGTTTGCCTGCTAGGCTGGTAGGCTGGTAGGCTGGTAGGCTGGTAGGCTGGTAGGCTGCCTGCCTATTATGTTTATATGCCATTCGGTTAGCCAGTCGGTTTATTAGATCTCATTTTTATTACGGGCTTCCCTCTGTGCTTTTATTGTGTGCATTGTTTGCATAATGAGTGCTTTTGTTGTTGCTGCTTTTGCTAATGCTATTGTTGGTATTTTTTCTTCACTTTAAATTGTCGTTGTTGTGTTGACGACTGATGACAATTAATATGAGTTTCATTCCTACCAACAATCCCCACTCAAGAATGGGAAGTATACTAAGTTTGTCTTTTTGTTTGTCTCCTCCTAGCTTTACTGTCTTGATGAAAAAGTCTTGATCTCACGATCGCAAAAAACAAGATATTGGACTAAACAGTTTATGCTTATCCAAGCGGTTTCCTTTCTAAAATGAACATAATCGGTTGCTACTCACAATGTTGGAAAAAAACATGATTTGATCTTTGACTTGTACTGATAATCTTTAGAAGAGGGCTCAGCTTTATGCACAATTTTTTTGGGAGAAGTGTACAAGATTTGATGCAAGCCAAATATCCTTTTTTTTTAGTACATTTTAACTACACCACTACACAAACAATGCGAGAATGTATTGTACTTGCTTAAATGAAAAAGCGTTATCTGCAATAATACAATGAGAGGGAATTTATTTGCTTTGTTCATTTACGGTTTCTGTTTTTTCTGTTGTTTTGGGTTCGGTTTGCGTGATTGCTTGTGATAACATAATGGCTGAACTCATTAGCCAGAGCTGTACGGCACATCACGGCATAAATATCCATAAACCGTTAGAATTATACTAAGTGATTGAAGTGAAGGGGTCCACTGAGCCCTTGCGAAATTAAGGTTTCTCTGGTGCTGACGGCTAATTTGTGGTTATTACTAAACGCTATAAAAACATAATGGTAACGAACGGTTAACATGTTTGGACGTTGTATGCGCACAATAGTTTGGTCACACTCTTCAATGCATTTATACTGAACTGAAGTGTTAAAGAAATTAAATTTATATTAAATTAGACTCAGAGAGAAATCGCACACATCACAACCGCAACGTTATAACTAACCCTTAGTCATGAAATACTTTCAGTCATGCAGGCATTTATATACATATAAATGTCACATATGTATACAAACTGCATTAGGTGTTTTTTTTTCATTATCATCATCATGGCTGGCCGATGACAACCTATGTAGGTCTTTGGCCTGTTGCAGGAGAGAACGCCACGCGCTTCGATCGTTGGCGCGCCTTCTCCAGGTGTTTTTTTTTTACTTACTATAATTGCTTATATACCACGCCCACAGTTTACAAATAATTGTGGATAGCATGATTACACCAAGGAGTACCCGTACACTTTATGTACTCTAGTGAAACACCAACAATCACTGGATTAGCATTTATGTTTAATTTTTGCCTAAAATTATACTTTGTTATAAATTATTTAATATAAACTTACCATCCTGTCGATTTGTTTCA
Organism: Crataerina pallida; assembly: GCA_949710015.1. Taxonomy (NCBI): domain Eukaryota; kingdom Metazoa; phylum Arthropoda; class Insecta; order Diptera; family Hippoboscidae; genus Crataerina; species Crataerina pallida. Next base: position 3,985,864 of record OX453290.1, read on the forward strand.
TAGACCTTTCGAGGACCACCACTAAATATTGTACCACGAATTATGATGACCAATGATACCACAATAACAGTAATAGTTTGTATAACATCAGCATTAATAGCAGCTTTAAGTCCACCCTAAAATTATAAAGTGCTTTAAACGTGCTCTGCTCTTCACTTCGGTTTTCGCTTCCGCCTCCGCCTCCTTACCTTTATAGAGAAGAACACACATATGGCTGACATGCCAGTAATTGATGCCCAATATGGTATACCAATTACAGTTGATAAGGCAACACTGGGTGTATAGACGGTAACGCCCAATGAACAAATCTGTCTGACCGCATATGTGGCTGAGGCCAAACAACGTACCATACGGCTTTTGAATCTATTGTACATAAAAGGCAGAAGAAGAGGAAATGTAGAGTGAAAGTGAAACTTCTATGCAATTAACTTTAACATTGATTCGTTTACAATTTTAGGATTATTCCTTATTCTTCTTCATTTCATTAATGCTGCTTAACGACTCTTTCATTATTGTTAATATGATATTCTTAATATTTAAAGTAATAAGTATGCATTAACAATTGATCATTTCATTAAATGAATTGCACAGGTGTAATGTGTCAATGGCACAAACACACACACACACACACACACACACACACAAGTACACGCCCCTATCTCATCTATTTACATAACTTTTGATTATCTCGTTGCCTCTTATTCTTATGCTCTGTTATGCAATCAAATCTCTTCAATGGTACTGTGTCTGTCATTGCATTTGGATAAGTTGTGCCAAAGTTAGGTACGTGTGTGTGTATATGACACACAAATAAGGTTTCAATATCACGCCCGTGAACTATGCCTGTTAGCACACGACTTGTTAACATGTTAACGTGCAAGAGAGACAATGAGAGTGAGTGAGAGGGATTAAATGAAAAATTCACTCCATGACACTCATTCCACGAGAGTTGTATAAAATCCAATTATATGCAAATTGTCATTTTCGCTTTATGCAAATTTTCTTTTTAATGCAAACATACACACACATATTATAAGCACAAATACATTAAGTAACACATAACACACAAATTGCAGATTAATGCTAGCAATGAAAAGGAAGAAAACGTAAGAAAAGCGCGTATTGCTGTAACTGTTATAACTAATGTTGTTGTTGTTGTTGTTGTTATTGACAAAGGTGCCGGTATATAAATACTGTTGACAATGCATGAAGCGAACCTTTGACGTGCAAGGGTGTGCAGCGTAATAAGCAGTTGGGCCGATTCTGTATTCACCTCCTCTCTCTGAGTTCCTGGACATATATGTGTAAACCGTTCATTGTGATGTCTAACAATCTCACGTATGCCGACGTGACTACGTATGACTGTAATGTGAACTCAAACATTTCATCAATACTGTTTGTATTCGGGTTTGATTTGGTTTCGTTTTTATATCCTGTAAAGGGTATATTAAGTTTGTACGGATGTTTGTAACTCCTAAACGGCAAATGTTACACCCACCTTCAATTATATCGTTCGATTTATAATAAAAATCTGAATCTATTTTATCATGACCGTCTGTCTCTGTTCAAGTAAATTTGTGCATAATTTGCGAAACTAAGTGGTGTACGGTATTAAATGGCTGCACTTGACAAGTGACAATTGCATTTAGTGTGCTTTTTTTGCTTATATATGTGTGCGGTGTGCAGTGTATAAGAAAGCATGCCTTTCTTTTTTTTACAAATTTACTAAAGAGAAAAGTCTCAATATTATTGTTTTGTTATGGTTAAAAGCCATTTTTATGACTGCCTTTTACTACTATGTGCATATATGTATACATATATATAACCATTCAGGATTTCTGTTGCACATTATTGAAATGGTGAATACTTAAATGTGTGGCAAGTATGTAACGAGATTTCTCCGCTACGCTCGGGTTAAGCCGTCGGCGTAGGGTATCTCGTCCATTAATTTTTTATTTAAAGTAAGGAAAACGTTCTAGTTATTATAACCGATATCTCTTTTATCTTTATTGTTATAACTCTAAAATTATACCGGCACTCATATATGCAATTTATGTACTAATCTCTATATTTTGATGCTTCCCCCTACCACTCTGGCCATACTCGCTACTGTTAACAGGTTGTACACCGTGTCCTATTCGTCCCTAGTACAAATGTACAGACGGTACGTCCTGTACTCTAGCTCGCACACTTTATATATGTAAACGGGGTGTACAGACTTTCGTCCTGTACCTTTATATTTTCCAAGTTGAACAATACTCAAAGTAGCTGAATGATTTGTTTTACGACCGATCACCTTGACAGTCCGCTGGCCAAAAAAAAGCGAGAAATCTCCTAACATCGCTAAGTTCGATGTTTCTCGTTGGAAATTATTGGAATCGTGCCCCGACAGTACTCGGTCGGTACACGATGTGCCACGTCATCGTGCACAAATGTACATGGAAAGACAGGAATGCACGAGTTAATCACTTTCGTATCGAGGGTGTGTGGTTGTCTTTTAGGAGTGACAAATATCCACACATGGTGCAGAATATAAATATTATCACATTCAACCTATTTTGTATCTTGCACTTGTATATTATACAGAGTATATAGAAATGGGTAACTTTACTAAACGTTTAGGAGGTCCAACCTTTGTTATATCAATAATTTTAGAATAATTTTCTTTAAAAGAAAAACATCAAGCTTCCTAAAGCATTGATATACGAGTATGTACAATAATAAGTGCCTTAATTGCCTTTCCAATTTGAAGCATTGCATATCACTTTAATGGATCATTTATATGCACTCGCATAGATAAGGCAGATATGCACGCAAAAGAGAGTTATTTGCCCTTCAACTTATTAACACATGTTCCTATAAATTATTAAACTTTCTATAATAAGTTACCAGCTGCCGTTGACTTTATATTAATAAGTATAACGAGGAGAACGTATAGTTTGACAACCGTATGTATATATTCATAACCATAAATAATTCATATATGTATTATACGCACACACACACTCATACACACATCATATGGAAATGTTTAATGTAAATGATAATTCATTCATGCTTAGTATGTATCTGCGTAATTCTGTTACGGACAGTTGGTTGGTTGTCAGGATATATAGTGCAACAGGGGGAGAGAGCATGTTGCAAATTTAAATTTGCATGTTCATGTAATGACTGCAAGATATGCTTAACATGCCTGCAGCATGTTCATTTTCTATTCTAAGATAGGGAGGAGATTTTCACACAAGATATCCATCCACCTAGTTGATAACGTCCTTCAACTTGTCCAAGCATCTTGTGCTCAATAATAATAATAACAACAACAACAACAACAACAGCTTTATCAGCATTTATATGTGTGAGCGTTGGAATATGATTAGTGTTTAAATGCTTCATTTGATTATTGAGCTCACATAAATTTATGATTGTTTTGTAATAGTACAGAGGAAGCGATATGTGTGTATATAAATATGTTTCTTTAAAGTCATCATTACTTTTTAGGTATTGTAGTTGTGTCGAATCACCTTATTTAATAAAGGTGTCGAGTGAAAACTGCCGCGAATATAAAAAAAATGGTTTCGTGAAATTTGTGAGAAATTGTAGTAAAAAGTTTTAAATATCAATCATTGTCATAGCAGTCATTGTTTTGTTGATTGATTCACATAAGATGAGGGATATACTAAGTTTATCAATCTATTGGTAAAGAGGCGCATCAGAGAACCCCACTAAATATATATATACATATATCAGCATCAGCTAATCTGAAGCATCATTGTGTACGTTTCATAACTGACTATAACATTTTTTTACTTGTTTTTCTATAATATTTTAATAAAATTACATTTTAAATCTTTGCTTAAGTCCGCTCTACCTGTTGTAAGTTATAGTTAACTGTTTTTTATTTGATAATAATAAATGATTAAAAAAGAGTACTTGAGCTTTCCCACAAGACTTCAATTTGTGGTCACTCTTCGTGTACTTTTTATTATACATTTATTGACTTGTTTTTGCCATCCACCTCAATATCGAATAAAATGGAAATGTAATCAAATGTAAATTATTACAACACCTCAAATAAAAAAACAGAGATAAAATATCAAATTCGATTTATTTCAATTACAAACCAACAAAGAGAGAGAGGGGGAGAGAGTAAACTTTTCTAAATATACAAATATTTACACGAAAATTATATTAAATAATGAAGTAGGTGACGTGGTTTAAAATAAACAAGTAGAAAGATAATATATGGTGCACGCCAAATCTACGATACCCATCATCATTGCTCTCTGACATATTAAGGTTCCTAATGATTACTTCTCCAAATAATAAATAAAACAAGACAGATCAGGTTATGTGTGGATATAGACAGAAATGGCTAAATCGACAAGGACATTGATGCTAATCGAGAATATATATATACTTTGTAGGGTCTTTGACGTTCCATTCTGAATGTTGCAAATGGCATAACAAAACAGTAGTATACACACATTTATATGTACTCGTATATGTGTATATATCTGCCACAAAAGTTAATTTATTAACTTGAAATTTAGTGCTCATTTTTATCCATCGTGAATCCCCAATAACCGTTGTTGATGAGGAGGATATTTAAGATTTAGCCGAAGGCAGATTTAGTTTCCTTACATGTTTAATTTATTTTTATTTAAAGTTATGAACATGAAAGGTTTCCACGTTTACGAACATGTGTATTTTATATACTCGTATATGCATTAATTAATTAATGCGTTTGAGCTAAATGCGACGTTGTTTACTGATTTTTTTAAAATAAATACCCGGTGACGTCGAAATTTTGGTTCACAGTAAAGTAATTGCATTAAAACAAACATTCCATTTGTCTTTCTTCAGCATATTTCCGCAACTTCGTATTTGAAATCTGATTAGTATTCAAAACAACTAAATGCTGTTGTTCAGTTAAAATTGCTTTCAACAAAAAAAAAAAAGTTATTCTAATAAAAGAAATATTGGTACTTGTTTGTTGTTATTTTTAGAAAGTTTTCTGATTATACAGAGAACGTTTTTACTTTTATTTTACGTTTATTTTTATACAATATATGCTAAAGTAATAGTGACGCTGTCAGTTACTTACCTTAAATCTAAATATTGATAAACGGATGTGATGCCTAAATTAAAATAAATAGGAACAAATACGTAGCACACAATGGGATAGGCACTGGCCATGCCATAAATGATTTCCCACATGGCTGAACCACGATAAAACAGTTCACTGGGATAACCTAGAAAAATAGGAATCAAATAAAGGAAAAGTTGATTGAAAAACAGCAATAATAACGACATGTATTCAATAATCTATGTATATATATATATATATATTCTATCATTATACCCGAAAACGTGTTGAGCTTTATTATTCAAACGTTTCTTTCCTCTTCTACATTCGCATTGTTTCATGGGACGTATGAGTAACATATTGTTCATAGTAGAGGTTGGTGTTGCATTTTATAACAGTGGTTTCTATAATGCTTTCAACTCCATATAAAACAATTGAGAATGATAATATTCTCACGTAGTCGGTCATGCGCGATCTTTTAATACCCTACACTTCTTCGATCCACAAATTATGCTACAATTACTTCAGTTGCCACGTAATTCACTTCGAGAAATATTATTAAATGAAAAGAAGTTGTAAAAATGGGCCGATTGGGTCTAAATTTGCCACAACCAACTTTTAACCTAGTTAACTATTTTTAAAAATTATATTAAATTTCGTCAAAAATTATTAAGAATTGCGATTTGTTGCCAAATAAGGACTTGCATTATAATAGGATCTTATTATGCGGATGTCGATTTGGTTCATTTTTAATAAAGAATATAGAAATGTGTGCAATGATGTGACCCTTAGTTTACACACAATTTTCGTGGACAGACAGACAATTCAAATTTTGTTTTTAAATCGAGTGGTCTATGCTTAGCCGTTTACGAGTTACCTGTAATAATATATCCTTTGCCACAAGTAGTGCAGGATATAAGTATGATAATACTCATGCTCATAATTTCAACACATGAAAACTTTTTAATACACTTAAGTTTGTTTAACGTTGTTTATTGTTTATATGGAACGTTTTGAAACGAAGTTTTTGTCAAAGTCTATTTTATTTATTAACTATCATAAAACACAAATGCACTTGTCTGGCTTGTCTATTATGACATTATTATATAATCTATGCACTCTCTATTATCTATTATCATTATCTAGTATCTGTTGAATGTTTTCTAATACTTTTTATACATTTCGTATTAACCGAGATCTTTTAGCTTTCACCTAGTAAACTTTTAGAAAGCTAACGACATACATACGTACCAAATATGACACAAGGTAATGGTTTTCTGGAAAAGCTAACAATAAACATGATTTCCATTTTAAATATAGCACAGGAGGGTACATATATATAATTTAAATAAAACGGATTGTATGAAATCAATAAGAGGGTGTTTGGCTTTTGAGTTTGATCGGATGTTTGAGTTGGTGGACAGAAAGGGTTGTTTGTTGTTAAGTCATTTCATAAATAAATTGGATAGAAATTTCCCAAAGTTTCAATCTGGCACAAGGCTCCCGTGTAACTTTTTTTTTTTTTTTTTTTTTTTTTCATTTTAATAACACAGCAATATTTCCAGGTATGTGCAAAAATATGCCAACGGATTTTCCTTACTTCCAATATTTAGGTAACATATGAATAGATGATGAATGAATATAAATTGAAAAATCCTCCAGCAGATGTACAAGTTTGTTTGTGTGTGCCTTTGTTTTGTGTATAGTATTTGTAAAGGTATGATACACACAGACTTGTTGTTTTTTACAAGTCACAAAGCCAAGAAGGAAAAATGCAAACTTTGGTTTAGGTCACATCTACGATACCCTTTACTTTCTTTCAGTGGTTACGGCAAGTATACAATTTCATCCTTTGTTTCTGATTTAATTAAAGTGTGCGTTAAGGTCTTCCTTTAAAATATCAAAGATATGACTTCGTCCAAATTATGTTTTTTACAATTGTCTTGTTACTTACCCAAAACGGTGCGTACGCCCAAGGTACCTCGGGCAATTGAGATCATTACAGCGATTAGAGATATACCGCCAGTTGCGAACACATAATCCGCTTTGCTGCGTTGTTTCGCTTTGCCAAATAAACGCTTCCAGAGCGGTGTAAATACGGTAAAGGCGATAAATAGTACAAACATAAGGTAATCCCAACCTAAGCTGTGCAGTTCTCTAGCCATGCTTGCAAATATTACTGGAGTTTTTATGAAATGCTAGAACGAGAAACAAGAAAAAGTTCTTAAGATTTATAGCAAATTGTAAACAAAAATTGCATGTACTGCAGTGCAGTGCAAATAAACTTTAGTTCGATTTTTCTTTTTCAAATAATTAAGTAAAATATATGTTATAGAGTACAAATGTTAAGCAAGAATCTTTTGAGGAAAATTTCTTAACTTTAATGATCGTTTATTACTTGTAAAGCATTAAAAATCATATATACCTACAATAATATAAACGAAATAACATAATAAATTTTATAAGTGATATACTTGATGATCAGAATGATGGAAAAGGGCCCTTCGTCTATCACTTGTACAGTTTTACTTCACATTTACTCATCCATCAGTGAGCCACTTGATGCTCATTGTGCGTTGCGTTTTGATGGGTGATGCCTTAAATGCAGTGTTCGTTGTAAATCGTAAATTTCAACTCTTGCCAGCACCGCATTGTCTAACTATATAGAAATATATATATACCTTTATAGTCATTTAAAGAAAAAGAAAAATGAAAAATTCAACTGGCGTTGTAACCAGAGCACAATGCTGTATTGTGTAAAGAGACGAACATTGGAAACTTTTAGAATGACAAAAAAAAAAAAAAACTATTATAGTTTAAATGAAGCCACGTCCTACTACATGTATACACGTAACTGATATTCTCCTCCTCGGTCTGTCACCTCTGCATACCTACAACTCGTGTCATCCTTTAGCACTACATACCATGTTATTTTCACTATGCTCAACCTGTTCATGTTAAATTATTATCATTATTATACCCTTCATATTAGAGCGAGAGGTGTACTATTCTTATTGTTCCTTGTACAGAATAGAAGGACGCTTTTGAGAAGCACCAAAGTAATATATTCTTGATTAGTGTCAAAATGTGACTCAATCTTAAGCTATGAGTATTGGTACTGTCGCATCGCAACAACTTTCAAATTGAGCTCCTTGTTTATATGCGCAGAGGCACGGTTGATGTTGTAGGTAGAAAGGGTTTCTTGATACTTGAATACTACAAGCTAGTAGCTTGATGAAGGAACAAACTATTCCGATATATAGTCCAAACGATGTTGTTGTAATAATAAATGACTTAACTTTGGAAAACATATGTTAGTGCGATCTTGACCCTGTAACTACCTACTGAATAACCTATAAAAATCTCTGTTAACTTGCTAATGGTTGCTAATGAATAAATTCGGCTGTGAGTAAATCCTTTATTATAATTATTACATATTTATGAGATTGTATACATGTATACTTAAAACGTTATTCATAATAATAAAATAGATTCTATGACAATATAGATAATTTAATTTTTGCACAACCTGCAGCCTGCAACCAAAATGAAATGACAAAAAATAAGAAAAGTTGGCCTACATCCAAACTATATATATATATATATATATATGTGTGTGTGTGTGTAAAGGTTAAACAAAGCAACTTTAAAGCATATTTGAAATAACTTCATAGAAGAGGCGGAGGGATGGGATCCAGACTTTTAATTTTAGTCTTATGTCTAGCTGTTGACTATGTGTCTTTCTCTCTCTTACTATGGATATTATATTTTCAATTTGTCAGAGAGCTCAAGCTGCTATAACTGCTGTACCATGACACAGGACGTGTGTGCATACATGAGCTACCGACCAACTATCAAACTCGAGGTATTATCACAGAAAAATGTTGTTCACAGAGTGTATAAAGAAATAGTCATCCATAGAGAAAGCGGAAGTCGAAAAGGTCTGCCAGCTAACTTTGGCTACACATAAATATATACACGTGTATGTGTATGTATGGTCACTTACTTGAAGTCACTTGAATTAAATTTTGAATAACATTGAAACTGTTGTATATGATGCAAACACATCGGCTTACAACTTACGTGAAGCAGGCAGCCACGAAGGTACAATTTCTATAAAACCATTAAACCTACAAAACTTACTTATTTTGTACGCGGATATTACGAACATGTGCTTGTGGAATAATCTATAAGTAAATGCGGTCTTGATATTTTTATTAGCTTCCACAAATAACGCATGCATCCGTATAAGAAGGCAAGAACAAGGAACACCAAGTAACAACAGTACAGCAAACATATGCCGTGGCAGTTGAATTGGATCAAAAGAGTAATTCTTAATTTAGTTAAAGCAGTTGTGTAGGAAAGAACTGCTTTACATAAAGAAGGACCTTTCACGTGATGAGATTTTGAGATTTAAGAAGTTTATGCGTTTATCTACTAAGCTTTTAATTTCATTTGCAAAAAATGTACATATATACTGCGAGTCGATCTAAACATGTAAGTCCCTGTGTCCCCCCGTCTGTTTTTGGCACCATCAAGATTGAAATTTTGAGTTATTAAGCTGAAATGATGCGTCTGGTTTCTGCATGTGGATCGATAGTTAAATAGGGCAATAGTTACGCCTAAAATCGACAAAAATCTACATATTTGAGACAGACATTTATTATTAGACCATTAGGATAGTGGACGCGCCGTTTTTATGTTTTTTTTATGTTTAAATAGGGAACAAAAAACCATATTTTATTTGGAAAGAGATACTTTTCTTATGTCTTTTATCTTCAATTCCCATACAAAATAACCTTGAAAGCAATGCAATATAAAGTGCATGTGTATACGATATGACGTAAAAATTTATTAGTTTTTTAATAATTTCTCAAATATTGTTAAATAAACATTGCGGAGAAATATTTTAATTAAAATTTCACATAATAAGCACTTAACTCACGTTGCCATTAAGCACGTTCGATACACATTAAGAAAAAAACGAGTGAAATGAGTAAAAAAATTAAACTTGGCTTAGGCCAAATCTTAAATACCCTCCACATCTACATTTTAAGAGTAGGCGTGGCAAAAACACGATTACGCCTTCTAATAGCGTGTGCATTGGAGTTTTACGCTAAGTATGTTTTTATGTTTATTTTGCCCAATGCAAACTAGACGTATCATACAGCTTAATATCTCAAAATTTACGACCTTGTGGGTGTCAAAAACAGATACACACCCACCCCAAAATAAAATTAAAATTCTTGCGATCGCAAACTTTTATGTATATATGAAAATAAAATCTTTCAGTTGAGTTCAAATGAAACATACATTGCAATGGTAGTAAAACGAGGGCACAATTGTATACACGCCCCACTCGCAACTGAATAATAAATTTGTAGGGTACACTAAATTTGACCCAAGCCAAGTATAGCTTTTTACTGTTTTTATGAAACATAAAATATTTTCAAGTACTTTTCTCTTATCTTTATCTAACAATTTGATATAATTTAGAGGAGAATATGTACATATGAGAAAAGTTGATAACGTTTACAAATAATGTCACTTAACCTGTGACATTTGGAGATGGTGTCATCATTAATTATTTTTAAAAATGTTACTAATATTATTGTAAGGAATTGGCTAACTTTATAGTCTCGTTTATTGTACAGTATAAAAGTATTAGGTGTGTAGTTCTTTCACGTTTCATCAATTGTTCATGTGATTTGCACTTTTATCTGAAGAAAGCGAAGTTTTTAACTTTTATATATGTGCCTTTAACTGTCTTCTTCAGTTGTACTCCATTGAAGTATATGCCAAGAGGTAAGTGTTCAGCAAGTCAGCATATTTTAACGAAAAAGTTTTTATCTGATAATTTCTGATTTTGATGTGTCGAAAATTGAGTTGAAACAAATTGTATTAAGATTAATATAGAATATTTTTATACCCAACACAGAATAGGGGGGCGAGCGGTATATACAAATTTTTTCATTCCATTTGCAATAACTAGAGATCTTACTATACTAACGATTTATCTCATTTCCAATTATGTCATCTATCGATGTATAAAAAAAAGGGCATGGTCGGATAACAGTTCTTCGAAATTCATAAAAAATAAAAAAAAAATTGTACCCAGTTTAAATATTGTAGCAGTCTGAGTGCTGAAACAGGAGAGGTCTGGACAAAATTTCAGCTCAATATACCAAAATTTACGCCCGTGAGAATGCGAACAATATGAACATGACACCTGACCGATTTTGTCTAATTTTAATAGAAATCTACTTATAGCTACCAGACATAATTGTACAATTTTTGATATTTCAAATTTTATAATTTTGGGCGTTTAGCAACTACGTCTACTCAGATTTTGATGCTGATCTAAAATATATACATACATTGGGGGATCTCAGAGTAGCAAGCTTAGTATGCCCTCATCACTAATGCATAATAATCCGTATGTTGTATATGACGCCTTAAAACAATTGTATAACGAAAGTGTGTCTGCTGGTGTTTAAGTGGTAATCAAATGAACAGTACATTCGGGCGCCAAGTGTCTTGGAAATTGTGCAATTGTACGCAACTGTATCATATAATAAAGAAGACCGCTAACATGTCTATCTACGAAATGGACTACTAAACAGAAAATCAAATGACTCAAGATAGATAAATAACATTGTTCTGCCACCTATATAGAAAAGGTTTTTTCTTTTTACTTAACTTTAATTAATTGTAAAGGGGAAAACTAATACCAGAACTAGGTTGACATATACGTATTAGGTGAAATAAAACATTAAAAAAACGACTGGCGCTGACCCTAGATTGTCATTAGTTTCGATTTATTAATCTCGTACACTTACAGAGCATTAAATGGAAACATCGGCGTGACCATCTTAATATTTCTTTTCAAATGCCATTTGGATTGAAGCGTTTTAATATTTATGTGTGGTAATGCTTAACTGACTATGACCGTGTATTCTTATTAGCACTCTGTGCTGTGCTGTGCGTTTGGCCGTATCTTTATGTCAGTTTCTCTGTCTATCATTATTAGCCACCACTACGTACTATTTATCACTTTACGTAGATTTGCAAACGATTCTCTGCCTAGCTAATCTATATGTTTCTCCATGCCTCATTTTGTACAACCAAATGTCCCTTTGATGTGCGCACACAATGAACTGCATTAACTGTAGATGGAGTTTATAGAAGATTACTTCCAAGGATAAAAGAAAAAGCCTGTTGGTGAAATGCATTAACCCTAAACGTTTGTCAATGACTAATGATTTTTTTAATTGAAGGCGATTAAATTGATTGAAAGAATTGAAGGTGAGTGTTCAAGTGTTGAGTAAATATTGCTACTACAGCTTGCTTCTCGAGTACTTTGTATACATTAAAGCATTTAGAATCATTTTAATTGATATATGTTTCTACATACACCGCCACACACACACACACACACTATAAATTTGTGATAAGTCGATGCATACTTGCAGAGAAAAATATTTAAGTGTTTTATTTTAAATTTTTTTTATGTGTTGATTATATAACATTTTGTGTCATAAAAATCACGTGATTGTCGATTAATTTCGTTCCGTTTTAACACTTAGTTTGTGAGTTGTAGTAGTTTTTAAATAAAGATCACGGCAAAGTTTACCCTCTAAATACTTGCAACATGAACTGCAAAACACGAACTTAACTTTTCTAAGGGGGGTATGAGTACCATTGAAACTTTAATAAATAAATAGTAGGCAAACTTTCCTGACACAAGTATTGCTAACAAAAACGAGTAAAAACGTTTTAGTCGGTGAAGCTCTACCATTCAGTACCCTACACTACTTAGTTTACTTAAATTATGCTACAATTAGTTTAATTGCCGCATAAGGTATTTCAAAATATTACATTATTTGGAAAGTGGTTCTAAAAATGAAATTATTTGACTAAATGAAAATTCTTTATCTTTAGCCAAACACAAACAGTACATTACATTAACATGTTTCTCTGTGAGCCAGCAGGTATTATTAATGAATCCTTTCTAACAAAAACAAAAAACGCTTATGTGATCATTCCAAACAGAATGCCATAAGCAATGCAAAAACATCGTCTGATTCAGGAGGATCATGCTTGCAGGCATGCTATTGCTTTTGTGTTTGGCTACATTATATTGTGACAATTCTCATATGAATTGTATTAGAATAGGCATAAGTGTGATCGGATGCTCAAGTTTTAGCATGCACTGATTGCTGATGATGATGGGGTAACGCCCATCGAAATGCTAGCATCCAACCTGTTGTGCATGGTTTTTGTAAATCAGATGTTTTGCATCACCATTGATCAACCTTGAGTTGATCAATATCTTGGTCTTTTGCTCATCTTACAAAAGTATCGATGATTATGATAGACCATTTTTAACATTACATTACATTAACAATAACTTATTATGTTTTAATACTCTCTATCATATGTATAACGGGATATTTATCAGCTTATCGAAACGTTTGCAACACCCTAAAGGAAAAGTCGTAGACCCCACAACGTCTTTATATTCTTGATCATTTTCAAAAACTGAGTTGACATTCTCACAATCGTAAATGTTCAGATAATGAGTTGAAATTTTGTGCAGACACATTTTTAGTTTTTAAATGCAGATCGCTATTTAAAATGGGCAAAATCAGTCAACATTCACGCGTACAATAGACAAGAAACCATTTATCTGCCACAAAAATTAAAGGACGAAGTCACGTACGCATTGTTGTGGATTTGGAAGATTATCAAGATATGGTCTAAGATTTTTTACTTGTTTTTATACAACTTTTCAAATTCAAGTGTAAGAAATTTTATTTTGGTTAAATACGTTTTGTTGGCCTTTCACAAAACTTTAAACACTTTCAACAAAATGAATTTCCTTAATGAGCTGTTGTTCTGACAGCTTAAAATTCAACATTTATGTCAACGTTTGGAGTACTGTAACAAGATCTTTCCTGCATAAAGGGTGGCTCAACATCTAGGTAAAGTGTTTAATAAATTCAATTACAAATGAAAGAGGAAAATTAATGACAATGACTATGCTAAGCATATCTTGCAATTTTAAAAGCACTACACCTGACTCACAATACAATACCTTTTGGTCAATTTAATTGAAGGCAATTCAAAACTCCCCAAGGCACCCGTTATTAGCATTATTAGACAAACACTTGAAAAGTTGTAAAACATTCTTCAAGAGAGAAACGTTTAAAAATTGTTGTGTAAGGATACTTAAGTTTTTTCTTATTCAAAAGGAAACTTGAAGAGAAGTGAAACGCAACTAATAAATAATAGTTTAAAAATATTTTACTTGATGTATACAAATGTTTGGCATAAACATCAAATGAAATAATTTTCTGTTTAAATTAATTAAACGTGAAAGGAACAAATGAAACCAACTGATTGGATTACATTTCTAAAGGGTTGGGATATGATTAATTCAAAGAGGTGTGGTGGACACATGCATGATAGTTTTCTAATGAAAACAAAACGGTATCAAAATTCATTTTTATATGCACTCTATTTCGTCCAAGTATGCCCGTCTGGGGTAAACATTCTCTGGCCGCAAATATGGAAAAATTCATATCAAATTTGTTAGAAATATTGGTTGTTCTCTAAGGTTGATTAATTTAAACCTCGTAAATTATACAATTTTATTATTGTTACTAAAAACAAACAAATAAAATTTCTAAAAATAAAAAAAATTCTAATTTCTAAAATTAATTCCTTTCACAAAATTTTATTTATAAGAGGAGTTCAAAAGTGTATCCAGAGCACAGGTGCGGGCATACGTGGGCAGTAATGTAACGTAAGAATAACAAAATTGCCTACAACATATAAATAGGTGCACTGAGTATAACAGAGCAGAAAGTTGTTAATGGCTCCCCAACGGATCATTTTTTCAATCAATTTTTTCACTTTATACATGATTTTAACGAAGCCTTGCTTCTCTACTTCTTTCTGACTAGTGCAACACAGAGACTTTATTTTTAGTGAAATAAGGCGAAAAACGAGGGAGCAGAAGCATTTCCTCAGTGGAGCAACATTGAAAACGTTGAATGCTTGTAACTGAGAAAATCTATAATGAAAAAAAATCTTAATGGCCAAGAATTTTTCGTTAATCGTCTGCCTGGTCGATCGCATAGATCGAGTATAATATTTTTATTTGTTATACTCTTCACCTTATAGATGAGCGTATTCTAAATAGTTCCGAAAGCATCAAATCTAACTCGATCTAGACATTTTGATTTGACAATTTTGTACAAATATTTCTAGTATGTGTATGTCAAGTGCCACGCCTAAAATCCCTCATAGGCACAAAAATGACCCATACAGTTGAAATTTGGTACACATGGGCGGGTTCAGATGAAGATCACACCCACCATGCCCACTGTTCGTACATGGAGTTGCAGGGTGTTTAAATTGTGGCCTAAAGCAAAATCACTGTTCTCATGTGCTTTTGTTTTAAATTGTATTATTTCAAAAGTTTGTACCTACGGCTTTTACATTTCTGGAGCTTCTGAGAAAAAAAAAACCTTTTACAAATATTAACATAATAAAGTTTTTTTCTGTTGCTGTTGTTAGCCTTTTTAAAGCTGTTGAATGATATACAAAAAAAAAAAAAATATTGTTTGTATTTTAATGAGTTTGTGTCAGTTTATGACCAAAAGTCACTTCGTTCAGGGCAGTAAACAGGTATAAAAACTAAATTTGGTAGGAGTCAAATCCAAAAATATCATCTGCCATCAATTAAGTAAAAGTACATACATACGTATAAACAAATCATGAGCGATGCAGGAATTCCCTGATTACGTTCCCTAATAATATATGTTTTGTATTATAAACTGTTATGTGACCATGCCCATTTTTTGCACATCTATAAATGGGCTAATTGTAAATATATAAGCAAATAAGAAATATAAATATTTGTATTGAAATTTAAATATACGACCGTGAGCGCTACAACAACTGTGAACGGATGGACATATCTAGATCGATTCAGATTTTAGAGCTGATAGCATAATTTTTACTTTATCAAGTGTCCGATATGTCCACTCTGGGTTTTGCAAAGGCCATATCCAACCTAGTATACCCTCCATGTTGAGGGGAGGATATAATAAAATGATTATAATAAAAAAGCAAAAATATTATTGTCGGTCAAGGTGTATACAGTTTAATATTTTAAACTTAGAATGAGGGAGTGTTATTAAAACAGACAGACACACAGACACAAAGTCTTCTTAACTCTTACAAGTCCTTGCAAATTAGCATATAATTATGCATATACTCACAAACAAATTGTTGTGAAACTTTTGCAAAAAAAGAAAAACTTTACTTAAGGGCTTTACTTATATATTTTCTAAAAATGCAGAAATCTTTTAGATGTGAAAAGCCAACTAACTGGGAGAAGAGTACATGGTATGCAAATAAAGTCTTTTGTAAAATTAATGAATATGTTGGCACACAATGATTTTTTATACCCTTCACAGTATATAGGAATTGACTAAGTTTGTTGTTTTGTTTGAATGGACCCGAAAGGCTTCTCCAGCAACTATTGCACAAAAATATATCGATCAGCAGAATCTGCGTCAATCTAGCCATGTCAGTGTCATCTGTTATGCTTGAGATATTGAGCTGAAATGTTTTTTGTCCATGATGGCTGATAGAAGCGGTATGGAATAGTTTGAAAATAAGTTTAGTAAGATGATACATGTTTTCCAAGTGACACTTTAACCATTAATCAAACTCAGTTTTTTTTTTTATATTTGATTACAACAGTCAGTTTGTACAAGTCACTTTTTAAACGGCACTCATATGTTTTTATTTGCATACGCTACACTTCATTCATACCAATATGCGTTTTGTAAATTGTCAAATAATCCATTTGATTAATGAATATTTGATAATTTGTCTTCTTCTTTGTATTATCATCAATATCAATACGAATTTACATTAAAACATAAATGTATAAAAATTGCATTTAGTTGCAGGTGCGTTAACGTCTTATGATGAAATTTTAGTAAAACTCAATATATCTGCTTAATAAATGATGCATTATGTTGAAGGTTCTACAAGAAATTAAATAAAACTTTAACTAGTAAAAAAAACTCAATTTGGTTTAGGCCAGATTTGAAACATCTTAGAGTGCATGTATTAGGTATCAACTTGAAAGTCGAGTTTTACGTTGAATAAGTTTTTTTGCATGTCTACTAATCCAAAACGTCTAATTTTTTGTTTGTGAATGGGCACGCTAACGGTTCGATTTTGTCCATTTAAAGTAGAGGTTTCCCTCAAATCAACTCATACCAAATATCAACATTTTTAGAATCGTGAGGGTACTGTTCACAAACTTACCCAGTGAAGATATATATATATACATTTTGGTATGTGATGCCCCCTTCCGGGTGTTACAAACGTTTGCACAAGAGCAACATGACTCGAGATAATTATGATGGTGGGTATGAAAATTTTGTAAATGATTAAAGGAAAGAAATTAATTAAATAAATAGAATAGACACAAAAATGTAGACAGCTAAATAAGGAGGAAGTTGTCTAATTGCTGTAAAGTAACCGTTTACCGAGACATCGTGCTGTTAATTATTAATATAACTTGGGCGCCCGAGTGTGACTAAAATGTTATTCTATAATGTACTACTATTGTACTCGTACTGTATTGTTTTCAACATAATATTCATCAAAAATGTTTATATGTAAATGGCAAGTATAGTAATTATAATTATAATAGTAATAATAATAATAACAATAAAAATAAATTCGATAATGTAAGAAATACATATGATTACAAATCGGTAAATTATTCATTTAACGTTAAAATCTTTAATACACACAAGCACACACTCTTGCAATGTTTATTCATTCATTTATTCACTGACTGACTGACAGACAGACTGGAATGATAATATTAACACACAAACCCAACTTAACTTCTCAATAAATTCATTCATTATTTTTATACACTCCGCATAAAGTGAA
The DNA here is from genome assembly GCA_949710015.1 of Crataerina pallida. Classification (NCBI taxonomy): domain Eukaryota; kingdom Metazoa; phylum Arthropoda; class Insecta; order Diptera; family Hippoboscidae; genus Crataerina; species Crataerina pallida. Next base: position 4,003,943 of record OX453290.1, read on the forward strand.
GGTAATTAAAGTTAGTCAGTTCGTTTACAACATCGACCTAGTTAAGCCCGTCCATGTGTCCGCCTTCTATTGGTACTTTCACGGTAGTGTGAGTGAGATATTTAACTGAATTTTGGTATGAACGTTCCTACGTACGGGTTCCACTTAAATTGGACAAAATCGCTCATATCAAAAATTAATAAAAAAGAAAAATAAACTGAAGCTACTATGCGCATAATGTCCGTGTGTGCTTTCATTGTTACTTAAACTGACTACTCAGCTCACAATCAACAATAAAAGGAGTAAAAGTCCACTATGCATGTAATTGCATATGTACCACGTCCGCGTTCACAGTTTACACATAAAAGTGGAGGGTGTGCAACAGCTACGATTAGCTAAAGAAAACTTTTTAATTGTTTATCGTATTATTGTGTGTTCCACAGTACAAAAACACAGTAACACGATTATTATGTAAATTGTTGTTGTGTTCATTTGCTGATTGCAATGGCATTACTCCGTAATCTGTAAAACGATATTTGTGAGAATTTAAAGTGAGAGTAGACAAATGGTTAGCAACGATTGTGCCTTGCTTCAGTTATTATTGCATTTGAGATTTTTCTATACAAAGTTTATATATAAACATCCTCTCATCTCGAGTGTTACGATACTTTTACTTAGTGGACATCATTCCATTAAACACCTAAGGATTGTTTACAAAGTGTCTGATTTTATATATAAGCGGCAACCTTCATCGTAGCTGTCATGGACAATCTCTAGAATCTGACATTCTAGTGTCTTCTAAATGTGTGTTGAACTCTTTTTATAAATATAAATACATTCCCATATACATACAGCAGGTTAATTAATTTATGTGTAAACAAACTTTGTAAGTATTTTTAAAATTGTGAAAAATCCTTCTAATAGAAGCGAATATTTGCTGTTTGTTTTATTAAATGAAATGAATCATCTTTATTGCGGGCACTCCATCAAGCATGCACATAGGCCACTTAATTAATTTAGCACGCACATGATATTTAATTGACAGTAGGTAAACACGCCAGCGCTATGGAGTTGATATTAAAGGCAACGATGATGACGGCAACACGTGATAAATATATGCTCATAATATACATTAAATACGTCTTAACTAAAATATATGCAAATACACAATTGAGATTGTCAGAAGTACAGAGAGTAGGGAGATGTCATGTTATGAAATATGTATAAAAAGTGAAAAATGTACGTACGTCCGCACATAGCCACTGGTCGCATTTAATTTCTCCTTAACCCCTTAGCTACAATGAAAGATGAATTTTTGTTGAAAATTATACACCAGCTGTGACTTGTACTTGAGTTTTTCTGTTTTGTTCGATATTAGTAAACACTAAACAAGTAAATCTTTATTTTCGGTTTGGGTATCATGCGTTTCACATTTTCACTACCTTTTATCAACTTTTGTAGATTCAATTGTTGTGAGGCCATGAGAGGAGGGAGATTTTCATAAATTGTGGGCGTGCCTAATTTTTTATGAGAAATTGACTGCATAAGTTAGTAACGTTAGGTTAGGTTAGGTTGATCAGGTGTGCGTCAATGAAAATGGCGCTTCGTTGAGGCCAATAAGTAGGCCCATTGTACTACCCGTAGAAAAACATAACATAAAGAAGCCCGATTGAGGTCGAAGACCTTAATCCTAGACATTCTGTTAAACTGACTCCAAGTACTTTGTGTCGTTTTCCCTGTAGAGCGGGGCATTCACTCAGTAGATGCTCCACAGTCTCAGCCTCTTCCTCATTCCCACAGCTTCCAAGGAAATCATTATATAGAGCAGCGTACCTGCCTGGTTATGATTTCAACGACCGCAGAGATCCGTTTATATGTATAAAACTGTTTCATCAAGAGAAGTACGTGCATACGGACATATTAAGCTCGACTTTAATTTTAATGCGGAATAAAATATAATTTTATTATAACTGAGATCTTCTTTTAATAATAGCATATACAAGGGAAAACATAGCATACCACCACTTTAAGGTATAGGGTACAAAAAGTAGCAAATCACTGAACTTATTGGCATTTATTGTATATTGTTGTTTCGCTTAATTTTGTCTTTTTAAGTTTGCCTCTCCATGTAGTTTTATATAATACGTTAATAATCATTGTTGTTGTATATGCATATTTATTGTATACAATATAAAAATGATTTATTGTTACCGATTTTCGTCTTCTCCGCAAAACGACACAACCATTTGTAATTATCATATATTGTTGTTGGTGTAAATATTTTTTTGCATTAAATAAGATTTTATTCGTAACACATATTTACGTTACGGGTGGCGTTTAAAAGCATTTTCATGCAAGTAAATCAATGCATGAGCATGAGACTAATTATTATTTAATTAATAAAAGGGAGCTTTAACAACACTGAATGGTTTAGCCATTGTGTTACATAACAATATACCATTGGGACGGAAAAAAAATAATTAAAAATTAATTAATCAAACGATAATGTTGGATAATAATCGTATACATTATTGGTAATTTGTTTCGTGAAATTTTTATATAAAAGGGGGGTAAAGGTAAACTGGAAGGGTTTAAAGCTGCGCGTGCCATACAGCCCAACCAGTAATATTAGAATTTGAACAAGGGTAAGTGAAACAGCGCATTGAATTTTTTGACTGTCACTCATCATCACTTGATATGGTTTGTTTTTATACCTACCAACAAAACAAATATGGGGGTATATTGGATTTGTGCAATGAACAAAAGTTTCTAACATCCAGAAATTGGCGTGCCACACCCTAAAAGGTATACATATATATTCTTGCTCAAGCTTGCACTATTAGTCGATTTAATCCTTTTGTATATTTTGAATAAGCAAAATCGGTCCATAACCACGCCCAAAAATATTTTTAGCTTTTCTAGCGTAATTTTTCACGGGCAGAAACCAACGAACATTATAAAGAACTGTGGCCAGGCGTGTGCGTTGATTTTCTTCCCACCGTCTAAGCAATATATCCAATAAAAGTGTTATGTTGTCATTGAATTCTTTTCAAGCGATGTAAAGAACTGTTAACGAAACTTAACCCTTAAAACGCCGTCTATGCTCAAAAGCTCATTTTTTTATGCAAAATGTGACATTATCTGTACACTTGTGATGAGGGATATTAAGCAACACCAACACCAGTTCGAAAAGTGATAAAAGAAGCTCCAATCGCTTCAATAAATTATTCATGCATTTATTGAGACGCATTATATTTTCACGCTTAACGTCCATAAAGTGCGATAAGGTAAATATTCTAGAATTCTTCTTTATACAGAAGTGCCATTAAATAAATCTCAACGCAAATATAATAACACTATGACGAAATAACAACAACACTATGCAGAACGACCACAACAACTCAATATTTTTTATGCAGTTTATCATCAATGAATGCACTATAGGAAATGAAAATGTTCAGAAATCAAAACGTCCGATATAATGGAAAGAAGATCTCAAAATAATCTAAATAGATCCAAATGCTACAATTTAATGTCACATCCACATAAAAGTTATTTAGAAGTAGAAAGTTTTGTTGGGAAATTTTCAAATTTTTATAAACTCTCTGTCACAAAAGATTTTATATGCCACAAAGGTTATAGGTTGTAAGTACGCAATAATACATCATCAGATTAGCACACTCACACATAGCTACCTATCTACTAACCCGCTGATAGTGTTGATTTGCATTCATTAAGCGTTAAATTTGTATAGCACGCGCGCTTGCACCAAATAAACAAATAACAATAACGACGAAAGCATTAACAACGACAACACCAACAACAACATAAATGTATGAACGTATTGTAATCGATGAGTAATCAATATAAGCACACGCACATGAAGAGAGAGTATATATGTATATACATATATGTGTTGTCTGTCTGGCTAAAGTACAAAATACTCAGAAGACAACGAACTAGTTTTATTTCATACATATATTTATTGATACCCTATGCATACATGTACGCAACTATGTGCATAAGGAAGTATAACAATGCAATTCCCAAGCCTATCGTGTTAAAAAATCAGGTTAAATGACTGCTGTTCTGGCACATGGCCCACTGCAAAGTAAACAGTTTATTCTCTAACTCTCAATATTCAATACACATACGTACATACATACATATACGTATTGTGCCTGTGCCATGCCGAATATATGCAATGACAGTTATATTGTTTATCGATAAAACTGACAAATCAAATGAAAAATGAGACAAATACCTACTTGAGTTGAATGGATCCCAAAGCATGCTTATAAAAAATGAATTTATTTCTTGATTTATTTGAACGAAGAATATTTTTAATAATTTAAATTAATGCTATTTACTACTACTCAATAAATCAATCTATAAAGCGGCAACCACTCAAACCGCAAGGGAGCTTTAAATGGATTGATTATCGCATGAAATCACTTTAATTTTTTTATTGACTTTGCAAAAAAAGAAAAAACGTTTTCCTTACATATGGGCACACTCACCGAAGCGTTATGATTTTACAGTGAGTTTCACATTGCAGTTCATATACTATACACGGTATCAATAAGCAGTGACAAAGTTATAATTAGTTTGGGCTAAACATTGCCATGGACACTATTTATCACATCTGCTTAAATCCGTAAAAGAGTTCCTAAAACCTGTAAAAATAAGAGAAATTTTGTGAAGGTTCTGACAACATTTTAGAGCAACTAATAATGAATGAAAATATTTTGGTTGGTATTCGAAGCTGATTCAGAATATATATACTTTGTGGATCTCCGAAGCGTCCTTCTAGCAAACGTTTTGACAAATTCATATATTGTGTAACCTAATGGTGGGTATAAAAATTGAAACATTTAACGACCAAGAATAACGGTATTGTATTGAGTTAATGAGAATGACTGTTTTTTTTTTTTTTTTCAACTCGTTAATACGTTATTGGAAAGCAAAACATTTCCTTAACATTACGCTTTAATTACTGGTGGGTATCCCATTGCGGACATGATGTAATGCAATCTTTCAAATCAATCACACATTAAAAACATCTGTCGAATTTGGTAAATATGAATTAAAAACATGAATGAATGTGTTGTACTTTAAAGAATTTTAAGTAGCTTTGGAAAATACTGCGACTTGCATATTAATATAAAAAGAAAATAAAACTTAAATGACGAAATGCTTTTGGCATTTAATAAATTGTTATCGAAAGAGGAGATGTGCACTAGACGAATATTAAAAGTGGCTCATCTTCTACAATAAGTAGCAGTGTAGTAGATATATAAAAATTTCTGCATTTCTATGAAATCCTCAACATATCTCGGCTTCTTTTTGAGACTTGACCACTTTTATCAACTTAGAGGTTTTCAAGAATTTGAGCATGAACCTAAGATGCTGTAGACTTGATACGGTTTATCGCATATTGTGTGATATGGCGAAAGCACTTCCATAGAAGCGATGTTATTCTGATCAATCAAAAATTATGTTTAATTATATGATAACTGTATGCCTCGGAGGATGATGTGAAATAACCAATGCACCTCTTTAAGAAAATTATGTATTTATTATTATATGAACCAATATTTAAGTGAAAAAGTTAAAGAAATGATTTATAAATTACGTGTAGTCCGCAAAATTTCCTTATTGTCCTTTTTGGAAAAAGGAAATGACAGAAATGTATGAGTTGCTGATTGGTCATACGGAGTATTGAATTTTTAACAATCTATATGCAACCTTTTTAAAATGATTGACTTGAATACTTTAGTTCGTTCATATATTGCGCTTGTTATGTGAAGAGGTTTAAAGCGTTTCAAAGGTCCTAAAATGCTTGTGTACATATGTGTGTGTGTATGGTCATACGTTGACGTTGGGCAGATGCAATATTCTTAGATTCCAACACTTTTCTACTCTAATACAGGTTGTCTGATGCAGTAATGCCACACATGACACAATTCTGTTTCATTCCATCCCCATCTACAATAGTTTGTTGTTTTGTTTAAACATACAAAAGATTGCTACAGTAAACGTAAGTGCGCACATTTGTTCAAGGCCATAAGAAGAGAATAAAACAAGTAAAAAAATCTGCTGGATTTGGTTTGGGTCAAATCTTCGTTACCCTCCACATTGATACGTAACCGTTGGGCGTGGCATTAATATAATTGCGTCTTATTTGAACCACTTCCAGCGTACACGTTAATTGACCCCGCCCATCAATATATCAATGAGTGCAATAAATAATAATACGGGGGCGCACTTAACTGTTAAGTTTGTACTTCCTTTTTCTGTAATCGAGTGCAATTTTTGTCAGTGGTGGGTGTGGCTGTTGAAAAAAGGGCGGCATAAATTTAATTATTTTACAATAATTTGATTTATGTTCACTAAAATTATGTCAATTAATTCAAAACTAATAAATATGTAAATAAATTAACTAAAAATATGTGCGAAATATTTCAGCTCAATATCTCAATTTTCTGAAATAGATATAGAGGCGCGAGGGAGGTCCGCGAACTTTCTTCTCGGTAGTGACAAACATGGTGTACTTTCTCCATCTCTTCAAGAGATGAAGGATATAACAAAAATAGAACACTCAACAAATACATAAGTTCTTCTTCTTCTTATATTATTTTGTTGAAACAAAAAACAACAACAACAACATAAACATGAACAAGAACAAGAACAAGAACAAGAATTTACAAACATAAAATTATATGTGCAGCTATAAGAGCCAACAACAATGAGAGCAAAAAAAAAAAAACAAAAAAAAAAAAGTATGTGATAAAAAATGTGTTTTATTTTAGGATAGAAAAAATCGATCGATTAAGTATACATTTAGAAATAACCGGGGCAAGCAAGCTACACAGAAGTCTCTTTAACAATAACAACAAGTGAAACGTTGTAAACGCTGTAATGGGATTTTATCACATCCAAGACACCTCTCCCATGTAGAAGTTAAGTTTGGGGGACGTTGGATGGTTAAAATAGCGACTTTTTGAAATTTCTCCTCATGGTTGTGTTACATGGTAACGGACGAATTCTGCACCATAGAACGTTTTGTTTCTTCTTTTGTTGCACAATGTATTGTGGAATAGCCCGCCGTCTTTTAGCACCTTGATGAGGGTAAATTAATTATAAAAACACTATAATTTTATTAAATTTCAACTCGGCAGCTAACATGGACGTACGTGAATAGACGTAAGGTTAGATTACGATGATGGGGTGTACACCACAAGCGGATTCATCTAAACCAATATGTCGGCCCCCTAAAACTTAGGAAAGCCATCCAAGGGATTGAATTTGAAAATCTTCGCTTTTACTTGTGATGCTAGACCTTCCGAGAATACATTTATGTACTTTTGTTAAATCTCCAACACCTTTTTCGGGGCCTTACAAACGGAATGCCACAATTTAGTGTGTCCCCTAACTTGTGTACGTAGAACGTGTAAAAATTTTCAACTATGTTGCTAGCAAGCAGAGTGAGGGAGGTGGTGGGAATGGAAGAGATTAAGGTATGAGAGAAAGACGCAAGCAGTGGAGTAGCGAAAGGAAACAAGGAAATTTTTAGTGTTATGCGTACTGGAATGTTGTAAAACTATACTGCTCCACGTCCAAAGTAATTAGTTTAATTGAATGTTCAAGTTTGTATAAGTTAGGTGGTTAATTGGCATTCATATTTTATATACAAACCCTCTTCTAAGGCTGAGTACACCTCTATAGCCTTTAAGTGGGAAAATATTTAAGAGAATTTCAAGGTTATTTCATCAAAGGTATTTAGTACATCTTTCATACAGTCTTTCATAGTTTTTGATAATAAAAGTTGATAAAGAGTTGTTTCTTTTTTGGCGGATTAAATAAGTTTGGATCAGATCGATTTGGATCGGAACCATTTCCCATGTTGCGCCTTTTTACATTTAAGAGGTGTACTCTACCAACCAGAATTGTGGTTGAGCGCGGCTCAGTAAAAAGCATAACAATTTTACGTCACCAATAGTACTTATTTTTATTACCCATCAAGACTAGTTATTACTTAAGATTATTTCGCTTTCAGAGTAATTTCAATTTTTGTTGAATTTTGACAAACAAATGGCTGGAATTCGTACATAAACTATTTCTCCAAACAACGCCATTTTATGACATTAATAAAGATTCAAATAAATGTTCCCTGGTAAATGTCTAAACTGCATACAAACACAAAAGGAAATTATAAAGTTCTTCTTCAGCAGCGCATTATAACAAAATTTGTTAACATTGTGTAGAACCCTTGGAGTGCAACTCATGCTATAACATGAGAGATTATACTCACATTCCTTATGAATTTTCTATTTATATATTTCGAATGGAAGAAGAAGAGGGTGGTAATTTTACAACAAGTGCGGAATTAAGTCTTGAAAATTTTAACAAAAACAAAACAGAAAAAAAGTAAAAAAATTAATTCCTGTAAGCATGAAGAATGTACTTTTAAAACCTTATCATTGCACGTGCATGAGAGTTTTTCCTTTCGTGTTTATATTATTCAAGTGCGTTTACTTAGGTTTGGTTCGACGCGAATATTGTTCTCACCTTTTAACCGTATTCCCGTTAATATACTTTATTAACTACAGTTTCAAAAGATTGGCTGTTCTCTGATTGGATGTTTTTCATGATGGTGAAAAAAAAATAAGTGGAAGTGAGTCGATTAGAGTTAAAATTAAATTACATAATTTTCTCTATAGTCGTTCGCAGTCGCCTGTTTATTATTTAATTATCGAATGAAAGCCCAATGTATGGTTTGAATCGTTTGTGACGACTAATTACCGCACAAGTGTAAATGCTTTTAAAATAATGTGAATATTTTGAAGCATACTTTTAAGGGTAAAGGTGGAAAGGTTTATTCCATTCTTATTGGGACTCTCATGCTCTTGTTTTTTACACTTTCATACAACTCTTCAAAGCCTTACACACTGTGAGTTCTTCATGACAATCTCTCGAGTTAATATAATATAATGGATAACCACAGAGCTCTATAAGAGTTTAACAACAACTAGAAATCTTCTCTCTCGTCAACTGTATATAAGGTACTCATGCAATCACTGGTGTATATAAGAATTTCCCATTAAGATTATAATGTAAGTTTTCTTCCCGCAATACACACACATGGCTGCGCACTCGAATTATGTGCACAGCTACTGTAGAATATGTATATGGTGTTTATGAATTACAAGACTTTGTGATTATAATTTCAGCTTTACAAGCAACGTTTTAAAGGTGTGATTAATTAACCAAGAGGTATGAAGTTTATTTAGTGGTTTCATAAATTTTTCAGCAAGAAAAACATGTTTGTAATGAAAAGCAAGTAAAAAAGGACTTTATTAGGTGTATGCCAAATCTAGGAGGACTCACCATCATTAACCTCTGCCACACCACTATGTCACTATAAAAGTAGAGAACGACTTCCCATTGGATTGCATGAAAAGGGAGAGAGAGATTTTATCAATATCGAAATTTGCTTAAATGAAATTAAAAAGAAAGAAGATTTAATTGAATAATTAAACCGGATAGAAAGTCTAAGTAGACCCGTTTCTTAATGTTGATTAAGAATATATACTTCTGGGGGTGTGGCTCGCCCCCTTCTGATATTTATAAACGCTTGAACCAACGCAGATTTTGTCACCTTTGTAATCATTATCGATGTTGATTATGAATATAATTGAGCTTTAAAAACATTAGAAACACATTTTGACACCCCACCTTGCAGGTGCTGGGTTTAATAATTCAGAAATAGAAGTTTTCAAATACATACAGATTAGATAGATCGAAGTAATAAATTTTGTGAAAATTCTGTTTGCCAAAAATAGTTTTAAAGGATGCCTCTACTTTATGTTAGGTTTCCACTTCCTTTAGCCCAATATACCAGTCACTGCTTTGACCGCGAAAAAGAAATTAATTTTTCAAAGTTTATAAAAACTTGCATTTATTATGCGTCCTTTTTTAGAGTCATCTCACTTTAAAAATGTTTTTGTCCCAAATATTCTTAATGTAACTTTTTGGTCTACACAGAAACATGTGCGCCAGTAAAAGGATTACCGATGCAACTAAACTAATATTAATAATAATTTGTAGAACCAATGGATGAAGAGTATTAAATAGTCCTGCTTGGCCGACTTTGTATATGTGTTTTACAAAAGAAAAGTGAGCCTTTTTGCAAATTTTTGAACATTTAACTATTCAGTAATTTTCGCAGTAACTTACTAAAAATATTTAATTCTTATTTATATGATAGAGATTATAAATATTTAAATAATTTAATACCAGAATAAGAAAAAAAGACACTTACCCGCTTAATTAATAATTGTCAATGTCACAAACTTATTGTATAACTTCTTCGAAATGGCCACAACCCAGTCTCCTGTATATTTTATCACTTTTACATAATTTGCTTACATTATTATTTCATTCTTTTTATTATTTATTTGTCTTTGTTCCGTTTTATTAAAAAGTTGTCTTTGAACCTTTCAGTCGCTATTTCTTATTAAACATTAATTGAAATAGTAAAAAAAAAAATTGAGTTGAGCGTTACTCGTGGAATTGTTGTTGATAATAATTGTTGCTTGATGATGAATTTGATGATAACACAAACTTGTAATCAATTATAAAAAAAAATAATTAATTGAAATTGTAAAAAAATAATTAAAAAAAGCTTTATATGTGTTAAGCCAAATCTTGATATACTGTGAGCGAGGCTTGCACCTTTTTCACCATTCGTCCTTAAAGGCCGAATTTTGCACCAAATCATACATTTTTGTAAGCAGTGGCGTTGTTGTTTATATAAATAGTCTGTATTCCAGGCAGAAGCGTTCAAAATTTGACCTAAGCTACACATTTTATTATCTTGCACGTCACATCTCTTCCCTTCTTCGCTTGATTAAATCTAATTTAATTTAAAATAATATAATTTTTATATATATCGAATTTCCCCGTTTCGATCGAGTTTCGGTAAATAAAGCAATTACATATATTTGCTGATAAGCACATTATTATTCAAAGATGATAAATTATTAAATATATACCGTATTCTCTCTAGGAAGGAGTATTCTAAACTTATCTCAAGTGTACTCTTTATCTGTTGTTTTAATAAATTTCATAGTTGTGCCGGGTCGTCGTTGTTTAAAAACAATAATTAATTGTTTCCACATGTATTGTTGTTAACAAATTGTAAATATTTCAAAATATTGTTTTCACAAACACCTTTTCGCGACACAGCCAGTTATGTTAAAGTTTCGATATAAAAATGAAATTATATACTTGTAAAAATTCTATTTCAATTATTTTAATGTAACCAATGCACGCCATTTATATCCATCTGTATAATAATGTGGGGCTAAGGCAGCGATCGACAACCTTTTTCTTTTCAGCCTGAGCCATACTTTAAATTATAATTTCGGAGCCACATATGTACGTAGGCTGGCTCTTCTTTCATTTAATTAAAAAGTATTGTTTCAACAAGTAAATAAACTAAATTTGGCTTAGGCCAATTCTCAAATACCCTTCACATCTGCTTACAAAGGGTGCATATGGCAGATACATGATTCTGCCCTCTAAATGGTCTTATATATATATTACGTAACAGATTGTAAATTAAGCTTTATTTCGAATAGGCTTTTCATAAGTTGTGGGCACATCTGTTACCCAAGCACGCCCATTTTTGGCACATTGATGAATCGGGTCATTTTATACATATGCACCAAATTCCAACTTTGTGGCATATAAATATACTTTTGTCGATTGTGGGCGTGTATTTTGACGAATTTCGCTTTCAATCTATTTTAAAAGTATCTGTACAAAATGTCAACTCATAATCACAAAATTTTCGATCAATGATGCTGGTCAAGAATATTTATACATACTTTGCGGGGTCTCTGGTGCCTTGTTGTGTATGGGATGGTACACTAAGTGGAGGGTACAAAAATTGCACTTTCCAAATGTTATTTGCATATGGTTGAAATTACTATAATAATAATAATAATTACCCGATCGATCGATTTTGGACAACAGAAACGCCCAAAATTTATAAAAATTTTTATTCATTCTACAACTGGCAAGTTCATACATAATCTATAAATACTATTAGAAGGCATAATTATGTATCTGCCACGCCCACAATTTGTAAGTCCATGTGGAGAAGATTTAAGATTCGATTGCAAAATATTCAATCAAATAAGATTGAATTGGAACCTGTATCCTAATCTTGAAGTCCTCTCTCATAATAACGAAGGCGGAGTCGTCGTGAGATAAAGAAAACGTCCATTGATTTGTTTAGCCTGGAATTCAATTTCTTGGTAAAACATAGTACATATTTTAGAATTCGGAATCAAATACCAGTCACGTTCACGTTCAGTTTCCAAATTTATGTGAAGGGCATTTGAGATTTGGTATAAACCTAACCTAGCATTTTTACTTGTTTTTTCTTTTTCTACATAAAGCATCGTAATGAGAGCTGCTGTTCTTTCTCTTTTTTTTTTTTTATTGTTGTCTATTTCCACTATTATTCTTTTTTGATTCATTTTCACACTTTGTGTATAATTTAATTTTGTTGTTTTGGCCTTTTCTTTCCAAGTGCTTTGAACTTGAAATATTTCATTAGCTCTTGCACGTTATTAACTGTTAAAAATATTTATCAATGTTGGCTACGATATAAATGCCTATTTTTTGTTTGTTTTTGTTTCTATTTACGATATGAGTTTTTTGTGCTTTTTTGTAATTAGAATAAAAAATTACATATATGGATGAAAGCGGAAGCATATACAATGTATATGCCTCTAATATAGAATAACAATAACAAGCAGCAATTACAACCATTTACAACCATTTAATAATATAGCGGAGAGTGTTCCGTTTTATTTTGTAACAATTATGGATATTAGTCTACGATAAAACATTAGCTTTAACAATAGTTACACGTTGTACTAGGTGTAATACAATCTCCAACAAAGAGCATTCTAATAATTCAATACAAATTATATTTGTAAAGTTGTTAAAGAGAAGTTGGCTGAATCATTAGGTACGGGGTCCGAAATAATTTCCCGTTTCAAAACGAAGTTGAATTTAGTAAAAATGTTTAAAACAAGAAAAATAAAAAGATGTGGTTGGCTTAGGCCACAACGTAGGCACCCTACGCTTATGCACTTGAACTATAGTTGGGCCATGCAAAGAATTGCGCCCATTTCTCACGTGTACAAATGAAAAAAGTCGACCAACTGGGCGGAAATTTGGATTAAAAAACGAAAATGTGATCGGAAATTTGAAATATTTTCAGACAATGATCGGAATGCCAACAACAGACAGACACACAGGCATCGGGATGCACCTCGCCACATTGAATAATATTTGGATTCTAATGAGGACGTATAGTATAGGGCGTAGACATGCAAACGATGTGACATCATAAGAACCCTGACTAACCTACGTTTGATTTTTATCTAAGTATTCATTTGAATACCAATCGCACAACTTGTTTTTAAATAGAGGTGTAGACACTTTAGAACTTTGGAAAATAATAAAACAATATTTTAAAGTTATATAATAAAATTCTTGATTTACTGGGATTTATGGTCATTTATGTTTTCGGAAGTAATTATTTATAATTAAAAGTGAATTGGATTCGAATGAGTAGATATTTCCAAGTACTTACACGCACTACAAGCATATGTTATGGGTGCGAAATTAAGCTTTATGTACCATTAAAACCCCTTCTAAACCAATTATAGATGTCACCTCCTATGTAGATTAACTAGAGATATTATTGGTAGATATTTCGAATTGTTGGTCTTTTATAAAATAAATTATAATTCGTGCAAGAAGACAGTATCATAACCGAGCCTTCACATCGACCACTTTTCAATAAACTGCGAACATTACATATTCCCAAATAAATTTACATAATTATTTCCATTTTCACATACGTCTATTAAATGTTAGCTCCTCTGTTTATACAATAATTAGTGAAAAAAATTTGTATTAATAACTTGAAATATGTTTTGCAGCAAGTTCAGTCAGTACATACACAATACAACACAACACATTTTCATTAAAATTAATTAGTAGAAAAATATGCACGTCATTCTCATAAATGTCATGTTTAAAAAAAAGTAAAAAAGCTGTATTTGGTTTAGATCTAACTTTGGATACCCTTCATTCCACTCGACTCATAAGTGTAAGTGGCTCATTTTTATACAGTCTTTGTTGCGCAATTTGTCAATTTTTCTCCTTTTGTAAACAGTTCAACAACAAATTGTACGGACGAACAGATTAAATCGTTTCCAAAGATTTTAGTTGCAAACGCTATAAGAAATTGATTATACTTCTATCACTAAGGCGTTGAGTAATGAAGCAAAAACAAATAACTTACGATACGGGTAAGTAATAGCTAATCAGATAAATAACACACAAAAATGTTGGAGATTTCATAGGAAATATAATCAGTTTATTAAGTCATTCGAAACGTATTAAGTGAATAGTAAGGCAAATTCACATGAAGACTACACTAGCTGTGGAAATTAAGTGAGTGGGACAGGAAATCAACCAGGTAAACAGGTCGTTTGTTATTTGCAGAGGCTTCACTTTAAAACTAGCGAGTAAATTTAAGCAAACTGTAAAGCAATCTCATTAACAGAGCACTATAGCGGTACATAACAAAGGCATTTGCCAGCTGCTCTCAAATAATTGCAGATTATCTTACGAAGAGTTTTTGAAACCCAGAAAGCAGCTATAATGGTAGTAGTAGGGTATATATATATTCTTCTTCTATATGTAAAACAATTCTCTGTAACTGCGCTAACTCTGCCTTAGTAGCTAATACAACAACTTTTTAGTACAAGTGAATTGGTCACAAACTTTTCAATATGTGATCAGTTTACTCTTAAAAAGATTTCTCCCTTACGGCTCCCATCTTATAAGTGCCTGACCTTGAGAGTTTCATTTTAACAACACTATCATTATGATTGGCCGTTTGCAATGCAGACCTTCGTTCTATTGCTTTATTAAGTACGTCCTACAGAGTTGTAAACTATAGGAGCCATCATTAACACTTTTATATAATATATAAAGTTCAGTTCACAAGTTAAGTGAGTCGAAAGACATGTGTATTATGAACAAGTAATCAACACACAATAAAACTGAAGAGTACGTGGTGTGAGGTGACGTTTTTAACATTTCTAACATACTGGCTAACAGGCACAACGCTAATAGTGCAAACCTTGACACTGACTGCGTAGGACAGGTTTTTGTTAACCTGTGGTTATAACAATGTTAATGTTTATATGTTTTTTACAACATTAATGATATCAATTAAAGCAACAACAGCAATGACAACGATGACAAAAACGAAAATCGGGTCAATTGTTTATATTTTTAGACACCTGACTGACTCTCTAGCAGCAACTCTTGTGTGGAAATTCTTTGAGCCAAGTGGTTACCATTTAGGTTAACAATGCAGAAATATGAGCCAAGTGGTTACCATTTAGGTTAACAACGCAGAAAGAAAAGTCAAGTCAAGTCAAGCTTGACGCTTTAATACCCTAAACTAATTATTTAATTAACTGAACTGAACTATAAAGAGCAATTATTCAAAAGTATCAAACTGCAAAATTCTTTGTCTTGGAAAAACCTTCGCTGAGTCACTAGGTCACTGTTATTTAGTCACACACAATGTTCACAATGTTCCGTTTATATACGAAATACAAAGCAGACCTGAAGACTTGTACAGTTTGCTTTTATTGGAAATGTTGAGCATAAACGTACAATGGCCTAAATTTTACACAAAATTGCCAGATAATGAAAAACTTAATAGCTTCTTTAGCAGTCGAGTTTTAGGGTGTGGAGAAGATTTTTATTATTTGGGAAGAAAAGTTTAATGACCCCTTCCGTTATTTCTTTTACCCTATTTTCTGCACAGGGAAATATTTTTTACAACTCTTCTCTCGCACTTGATATCACATTTTATAGTTTACTGTTTTATTTCCTTTTCTTAGCACGGTAGTGTCACTCGGCACAAGTATTATTGTTTTTTTTAGTAATTTTTTCTTGCACTAGGTTTGTTATCATAATTATTTACACATGATTTTTGCTAAATTTTAAAAACAACGCAAAAGGAAACTAGACGTATAGACACACGCAGCTGATGAAATGATTTCTCTTCAAAAAATATCTCCGCATAGTGTAACACGTGCTTTACCTTTTCATATAAATTTTTTGCAATATTTTATATTTTATATGATGCTTGGTTTCGTTCACTAAATATCGCTGTTAACAACGCAGTCTATCGTACCGACCCAAACAAAGGTTTATATCCGACTACATTCAATGTCGTACGGCAAGCTAAATATAGTTAAAAAATTAAAAATTGTGTACAATACATACTTTTTCTTTATCCGCGCTGTATTGTGATGCTTATCACAACAATACAAATGTAAACAAAAGCACACAACACAATAGCGAAAGAAAGCGATAAGCCAGAAGAGAGAGAGGAGAACATGCAGTAGCAGTAGCAGTAGCACACAGCAGTAGTAGATCATAAGAGATCGACCACTATCAATATCTTCATCAAGCAACAAATTATCAACTAATCGTTTTAGTTTCGCGTCTATACCAAAAGAACGCCCATTAGTTTCATCGCGTTTGCTAATTTGTTCTGTTTAGAATGGAAAAGTGTCGCATAACCTCATGTTGATCCACGCTATTCTTAATGCCTAATATTGTATATATATTAAAAAAAATAGATATTTCTCTCATCTCTTATTTGTTTTAAAGCAACGAAACGGTATTCTCTGTTTGAGTAAGATCTGTGCACAGCATCATGTTTTCGAACGTAAATATTGTTGTATTGTTGTATGGTATTGTTGTATTGTAAATATTGGCCAGGTGATAAATTTGGATCTACATCATGCGTATGCATGTATAAGTGCATATAATCACGTCATTTTAACTTTTACTCTCATTACCTAAAGGTCGGATGTATACTCCATTGGGCAACATTCTAGCTTTGCAGACACCACAAAGTATATTTATTGTTCATTAACCCTTCACATATAGAAATTAACCCTTATAGTTACGTTCATCAGTCTATCAATATTCTATCGGTTTTGAAAACTTTTCTAAATTCAAAATTTGGTAGATGTAGTGGTGGTCCCTGTATATCAAGTGTCCCAAGTGTTTTTTCGCGATAGTCATAAACTAAAAACGATGTTAGTCCTCAAAGAACCGCCATGTCTATCGCTAAACGCTAATTTGATAAATTTAATGATTTTTATTTTACACTGAACTGAACGGAGACTCCAATTATTTGTTAATTAGTGAAGCTTTTATGTTAAGGGGTATTTTCTCATCATGATCATATATCATGATTGAAATTTCTAAGAATATTGCAACGAGTTTATGGATTTTTCTATAATTACACTTGACCATAGTACACGAGAATATTATTTGTACTTCTATTACACTTTCTGAGTGAATCACTGATGCGCTTAAAGCGGGGTAATAGTACATTATACAGGGTGAGGAGAAATTGCAAATTTATTTATTTTTCATATTCACACTTCTTTTATTCAGGTTGAAAATTAATCACTACAGTTTCATTCTTTCTATAAGATTTGTTACAAAGGGCCCTGCGAATAATCTCTTCAGTGAAGGAGCGTTGTTGGGCGTTGTCAATATTAATTATTTAATTCTCCGCATAGTTTTTTTTTTATTATTATTTATTTTACGTTTATAACATTATTGTTTTTGTTATTGTTTTTTACTAATGTTAAACTAAGCCTCAAGGTTTTCACTAAAAAAAACATTCAATGAATTTTTATAAGCTTTTTAAGGAATTTTTTTTTTTTGTACCACTAGAGTTTGAATAAAAACTTCCTTTTATCATATGCGGTTGATTACGTTTAAAAACTATAGAATTATATTGAATTACAACATCTACAGATTTATTTATTTATAATATTTTACGAGTTCACATCTAAACCACAGAACAGCAATTAAGTAAAAAGCAAAATTTGGCTTAAGATAAATCTTAAGTGCCCTTCACATCTAATTATGTATATATAGAAATGTTGGGCGTGGCAGGTACTTGATTATGCTTTTAAATGCTACATATTGGCAGTTCGTCAAAGAAGGCTTCTTTTGTAATTTGTGTGACCGTATATGTTTGTGGGGGATGTACGGGGTGTAAAAACATTTAAACGAAATAATTGTGTTAACAGCCGCTAAATAAACGAATACAAATTTATTTCAAATAAAAACTAAAAATGTTTTTTTGTTTGTTGTTAAACGTAAATTTGTTTTATCTTGTCATATTAGACAATTAGAGCATGCACGATAATATTTTTGTTGTACAAACAAACACACTCACATTATGTATTTATTTGTACGTATGTATATGCAAGTGTGTGCAAAAGTGTGAACTTTTATAAAGGAATAATTTATTGAAGGCACGCTAACAAACTAATTAATCATTGACTTTTAACCTCACACAAAACACCAGTTTTGTACCACTTTGTACACGTAACGCATTTGGTAGACCGATTATTTAACTATACGAAGCTGAATTTAAATTAGATAAAACCATCAAATTGATTACCAATGGAACCCCGTTTGTGATGAATGGGATCATTTTTAAAAGCTTACATTTATATGTATGACAACCACATTCGACTTTTTAGTTCATTCTACACCTTTTCGTATCTATAATAACTCCGTTTGGATCTAAATTTGGCAAAGCCAATTATTACACTAAGTAAATATTCTTCACAAAATTTTGCTAAAGAATTGTGATTTTTTGTCATAAAAAGACTTCCTTTTATGGGCATTTTCTTGTCCTTGTACCAAATTTTATCGAAATATCTTGATTTTGATTCTGAATCGATCTGTAAAATTGACGATACCGTTTAGAATTTACAAATATTCGCACAATCTTATTAATTCTCTTACCACATGTTGTATTGGGTGTAATTATAATATAATAATAGTAAGTTTGTCAATTTATGAAAACGCACGGGGAAAAATTTACACATAATTGTTACAATAATAAAAACAAATATAAATTATTTTACAAAAAGTAGGCAAGATTTTAAGATTTTAAGAATGCCTGCATAATATCAGCAAAGCCTTTAAATATGTTTCACTGAATCAATGCAACACTAACATTAAATATATGACTATGGCAACTCTTGCATTAACGGTCTCGGTTGGTGTAAAAATCAATAGGCAGCACGAGAGTAAACTATTTCTTTTTCTTTTTTTTTTACAATTATCTTGCTACTCACTCTCGCGTTGCTCTTCTCATTAATTAAAAGCACTGTTATTCTCTAAAAATTTCTATTGATAGTATATTTTGACTACAGTGTGTTGATTAATAATTCTATACACTTGATATTTCTGTACTTGTTTCAATAATCTTTCATTTTGCCTGTTACCAGAAGGACTGAAAGGTATGATGGACCGTGACCGTAAACTTACCTTTTTCTTATAAAGTAGGGTTGCCGAAGTATACATGAATAATCAAATATCAAATTCGGGAATTTCTTCTGCCCCTGCATCCGCTCTTATACATTTATTTATATGTTTTTTTTAACGCTTTCGCCCTACTCGTTAAATCGTAAGTTCGAGTCTCGCCGAGAGTAGAAGTGCGATTCTTGGTTAGTTTGCATAAAATTCTCAACCTTGGAGTTGAGTTCAAAAATTAATAAAAACTCCTGCCACGTTTTCTTATTCTTATATATATTTTATATATATTTAGTTTTTCAATGATGTCAGTTTTTATTTTGATATAATTTTGGAACATACACATACATACAAATGTATATATTGTAATGAGACGAATATTACATTTGTTAAGAATTGTGCTAAAAGTGAATTGTAAAGGATTTTTTACATTACATTTTTTTCTTTTTAATGCATGCTTTGTACATTTTATGTTATATACACTTATTAGAGTGGCCCTTGGCTACGGAGTACTTTGCGAAAATGAATCGTACAACTTGAAGGAATTCTTGTAAAACATTAAAACTTACATTGAAGGGATTTTTTGATTATGAAATTTAATAATTATAAATTCTATGAAAGTTGAAAGTACGAGCCACCATAAAATTAAGTTTCCTTTGTGTGTGTGTATGTGTGATTGATAAATGAATTTAGATTATTATTGTCCATTACGTGTGGACTTCATTAATATGCCGCGCATCGTTTTGCTGACGTGCTGCTCTGTTCATATTTGATTATTTTCATTTCAGTTTCCCCGTTAATGTCATTTAAGGAAAACTTGACTTTATTTACACTGTCATTAAGTTTATTTTAATTAATTTACCTTTGTTCGTTTTTCGCTTTTTATTAAATTCAATTACACGTTGATTGAATGAAAAAAAGGAAATGTTTTAGAAAACCAATTCGTCTTGTTGTGTAAGTAGTAGTAATGCAATCATTTACTATTCGAATACGTTTCTTAATGAATTTGTTTGTTTTCTTATTTAACTATTACAATATTACAATAGTACGTCTATTTATTGAGTTAACTATAAAGAATTTGTACAATTTGACTTTACTTAATATACTTAACATATGTTGCTTCTGAAGTTCTTTATACGCTTAAGACTTAATTGAGATGTTAGTTAAAGTAAAGTCGGAGTAGAGTAGACTTACTCGCTGAAGACTTTTTAGAGACTAGTTTACATACAAAAAAATCAATTCTTGGTGGCTTGAGTTTTTGCAAATGTTTGCTTTGCAAGAAAAATGTACAATCCTCTTCTTCATGTCCTTCTTTATACAATTTTAATATTATTATGATTTATATATAAATACACGCATGAAAAGAGATTTAACAATTAAACGAAATGCTTGAATACAAAAACTGGCTTTTTTGATCGATAAAATAATGCTCATTATAACTCTTTCATATTAGGGATCATAGGAAAATTCTAGCAGGCAGTTATCAAAATAAAATTTTAGAACCTACTTTCCAACAGATTTACTAATTCAACCTCCATAGCCATCTCTGAACAGCAGCCGTAAAGTGAAAAAACTGGCGAATTGAAGAAAATGCGTGAATGGAACATCACAATAGCATGGGAAACTCATGCTAAATACATCTAATTCTCTTTTTACGCAATAGATACGTTCTAAAAAAAATTCGTGTAAAAGAAGATATTGGCTAAATGGAAGGATAGTAGATTGGTTCCACATCTAAAAAAAATTGAAAACCGTATTAAAACAAACTATTCGTGTAAAATGAGATTTTTTCGTGTTAAATCAGATTCGTGTAAAAAAAATTTGTGCATAAAGAGAATTAGATGTACTTGAAAATCCTTATAGATCGCGGTCTACAATATAACGCACCGTGTAAGTGCAAAGACAATGCAAATAAAACTAAAAACAAATGGAACGGGTGTTATTGAATTTAAAAAAAAATGGACCATAATGCCCGTCATGTCGTGTTTGGTTCGTATTTATATCCCTTCTGGTTATGTTGAGCATCACTTTATCCTGCACGAAAGCTAATCTTCATTTACGAGTTCAACTTTTCCAGTAAGAAAATATTTTATTGTAGTTGACTTTTATCATAATTTGTTAAGCAGTTTTTTGTTTTCCCACATATTCTAAATATTTTCCATTTATGATCCGTTTTGAAATTGTTTTCATGCGCACGCTTTTTTTTTTTTTGCTAATAATTTACACTTTGCTCGAATCAAGTTTTTAATGAATTGAATCTAATCCTACATTTATTTGCTAAATATTCATAGTTTGGTGTAATATTCTTTTATCTACTTTGTATATTAATTATGACATATATTCATGGTGTTTGAGGGGAATTATTTCATTAAATGATTATTTATAAAAGTGCTCTCCAGGTAAACGATAAAAGGGGGCTCATCTTTTATCGCTTCTGGTGATTTTGGTGTTTAGGATTATTATACAAATATTTACTATAAATGTATAAAATTATTAGGCTTTTATTAAAAATTATTATTTGTTTAATTCGTTGTTATTTGTTTATTTTCAAATTAAGAGTTTAAACTAAACTTTAAAGCAAATTAATTTTGGCTAAGGCCAAATGTTAAATACCCTCCACATCTGTATAGAATTAGTTGAGTAACGAGTTTTTCGCCAAATAAGTTTTTCGGTAAATTGTGGGCGTGTTTTTCAAGAAAGTTTTGATGATAAGTATTCCAGATTGGCCGTTTGCCTAACATAGATTTTTTACTTGTACTAGACTAGCTACAAGTCCTAAAAATTTTTATACCTAATTTCAGGCCAATTTTTACAATAAACGTCTCAATAACAGATACGACAACAAACGGACGGACATGTCAATATGAACTCTCATTTAGATGGTGATCAAAAATATATATGAATGTAGTTTGTCAGGTACCTTCTTCTAATAATTGAAACAAATCTAATGTAGTAAGTCCGGCTGCTTAATATGGAGGGTATAATGACACATGTCCCACTTGTTCCAACCAATTCGTACCAATTCACAATTTATATACACAGACCATCTTCTTAACAGTATCGTACATACATAAATATTGAATTCTAAAGCTACGTAGTCTAATAGTATATATACAGAATATTACTTACTGTTGTTGTTCTTCGTGTTATCTGCATTTATCTACTTAAATAGTAAATAGTTTACGAAACCTTTGCAATACTAAATGTATCAACTTATAATGTACACTGTTGTGGTTGTTGTAGGTTTAATACAATTCAATAACTGTACAAGTGAAATACATTTAGTGTGTATAGAGTACATATACAATAATAGTTCATAGACAATGATGAGCCAAGTGAAGTTACATATACATACATATGTTATATGTGTTGGGTTATCAAAAGTAGAGAATACGCTATGTGTACGTTAACAATACAATATTTTTATATACATACTACCCAAGAAAAATCAATGGACTATACATAGGCAAAAATGCTTATTTTGAAAACTTTATGAAACACAATTGAAATTGAAACATATACACATACACAGATGCTTTAGTTTTTTTTATTTTTTATGTTAGATATTTAGAATATTTGTTGTTGTTGGGGTGATAATTATAATAATGATTATACACGTTGTTAGGAGTGGAAGACTTTCCTCTTATTACAAAACCAGTTTGTTAATAAATATTTAAACAATTACATATGTTCGGTTGTGGTTTTTAAGACATTCACTTTTTGTTTTCTTTTTCAAGTTAATTGATTAATTTAAGTGTTTCATTAGTTACAACATACATATCAGAAAAATTCATTTGAAAAATTTTTCAACTATTCATACCCCACACCTGGGCAAACAAGAATTAATAAAAATCAGTGAGTGAAGGATAGAAAAACTGACTGGCAGACTGATTAACTGAATTGATACTATGATGGAAACATTGTTAAATATTTGATTGAATAAAATGCTTTTTGTTCATTATTTTTTACTTATAGTATGTGAGGGCTCATGTGCCAAATTGATTTTGCGGTTGAATTAATGATTAATACCATGAAAATGGCAACAATGCAGACCTTTCTTCAGACCGAAAGAAGGCAGTCAAAAATGCTCCCTACGATAACGGGTGCTCCGAGGTACCTAAAAATTATGAATACCCCCAGAGATCTGCTGCTTACAGCGTTAAAATATGCAAAAAATATATGTTTAAACAGTAGTCGCCGTCTTGCAAACGTCGCAACAGACTAATATAACCAAAAATTCTTGAAATTTTAACTTCTTTTAATACCGTTTCATGGAAATATGCAGATGCAACAAAAAAAAAAAATATTTTCACAATTGATGGCGCAAGGTGGAGGGTATTTCCCATTTGGTTGGGGCCAAATGCATGTTATACTTAATTTATTTGTGATATTGGAATATATTGCTAATCTATAAAATAGAAAATATTTATTGAGTATTCAGAAATTCCCTTAAATTTATACACTTTTATTGTTATTGTTATTATTATTATTGATTCTGCTGTAATCTTTTTTCTTTACTTTAGTTTATAAAATGTTGTGTTTCTGTGAAGAATGCTTTTACTTGTTCGTTTATTTAAATCAGTCACTTTTTGCCGTTTTGTAGAAATTGTAGAAATTGTTTCTACAACAGGAATTCCTTTGTATTGTACAATTAATTATTTATTTTTGTTTGTTAATATTCCAGTGTTGGTGTATTTTTTTGGTGATTTTTCCCTCACAGGTATCTCTTGTACTTATCAATGGCAATGGATTTGATTATTTTCTTTTGAATCGATTTTATGTTTATTTAAAGGGATAGTTATTTATAAATTCACACAGAGAGAGAGAGCGTGAGAGGGAGAGAGATTGAAATTGATAGTTTATAACAAAAACCGAATTTTTATTACTCAAAATGTTTTCCATTCTTAATTACGCTTAATTCTAACGGTAGTGTACATACCACATAAAACGTAGTCAATAAGAATTTGCATTATATGTATACAAAGTAGCAAAATTATGCACACAAACAGAAAGAAATAAAAATCATTAGAGCATGTTATACAAGTAACATAATAATGCGCATAAAGAAAAATTTTTTAAGTAATAAAAATTTATGTAGACGTTAGCATATTTCCTAAAACAAAATTAGTATATAAGGTCAATGAAATTTTTAATAATAAATCATTCAATCGAAACACATTGAAGTGACCTTTTCCCATACTTATCCATGCATTCATACAGCAAACGCAAATGTGAGTGCATCATCCAAAAACAGCATTATTTTAATTTTGAATCGATTGGTATAATTGAAGATGGATGTGACATGTATTCTTTAGGAGTTACAAGCATCTGCATAACCTTAAGTTTTACAATCGGGGGCGATTGAACCACATAGATATAGACACTTAAACGGACATGTCAGATGATATTGATGCTGAACAAAACCATTTATATACTTTATGCCATAGCGATCGCTTCTTTGCGCTTGGAAACGCGGAACGACGCAACGCTTTATGTAATAATCCAACTATTACGATTATGATTATTTCAGGGCACACGATTAACGATAATTCTTACGATTAAATGAAAGAAATTGCTTACAACACTTTTATAACTCAGCCGCCCTTCCCGTTGCACCCCCTGACATATGAATGTTAATCCCAAGAGCTTTCAAATTGAAATTGTGCATCGGACAAAACCAGCTGAGCCGCATGTGTACATAAAAGGAATTGTAAATTGAATAAATATTTAATATGCATATATTATATTGGAAACACACACACATATGTATCTAAGGATATAAAGCATTTGTCATGTATTTCAACAATAAACAGTTTCATAACCCTGTGAGAGTGGCTATTCGCTATTAAACAAATAGAACTCAGTCACAGTCACATAATCTATATTCTCTCTCCCCGTCTATATATGTATTTACGTAACGTATAAACATACATTTTGCATTTTGCTAAAAATATGTGATTAAATGTACTTGGGAGAGGAGATGGGGAGGTAAAGAGCTAAATTGTACGGTACTTGAATGGCTTCATATAAAATTCGTTTGTAATTAATATATTTATTTATATTTCGACTGCACAATGTATACTTATGAATAATTTTTTTTTATTTATGCACACAATACACCCACAGCATACGCGTGAGTGTGAAAAGCATTAATAAATAAAGAGATCAACTGGAATATTAAGTATGTTTGTGTGTAATAAAATCAGCAATATTCATTTTTATAACCGCAATAATTAACTTAACTTTTTTGTAGCAGTTATGCAGCTACGTTTAAAAGCTTCAGTGAGTAATGCTTTAAGAGACAAACCAATATGAAGGATATTCCAGATATACACTTGTTGTTAAGTAGGCCGCAGTAGTTCATAAACTTTTCTGTTAGGGTGTGTGGAACATATCAACTCGAAGAGGGTGGCGCTGTCTACAGGTCCCCTTTATTGAGATATTTGATACAAGAATATGTATTAGCCGAAATTGAAAATGGACCGAAGTAGATTCTTTTTAGAACTCTTCCCCATAATTGAAGGTGGGTCTTGTTATGGTCCTGTGATCCTGTTATAATGGAAGTCTTTAAACGGCAAAAAGTCACAATTCTTATTATTTTCTCACAATATTTGGTGAATACTTGACTGTTGCCAATTTGGACCCGATTGAAACCCCTCTTCATATAACACCTTGAGTAGTGTAGGGTATTTGATGGTAGAGCCTAACCGACTATAATATTTTCATTTATTTCTTTCTCTTAAATTTAGAGGGGCGGCCGCTATTCAGCAATTGAATCGACATGATTAGGAAATTAAAAAAAAAACTTGCGCCATTTTCCAAACTATTCATTAAAATGGGACACTTTTTAAGGCCCTTTGTGCTTTTGTTTTGCTACTAAACTACTACCAGTGGCCTACGTGGTGGTGAGTACAAGAGCATGTGGAAATAAAGTGGAATCATGAGTACAGTGAATTTAAAATCTACAATTGCGGCAACAATAACACAATTTTAGATTTTAGATTTTTTGTTCAATTTGTCTCCCTCAACGCCTGTTCTGTGTATTTGCATTGTATGCATTGTTGGCTACAGGTGGCACAATAAGTGTACGGTATGGCGGTGGCGCTTAGTTGGCTGGTCAGTAGATTTTCATGCATATTTTTCCAACATCAGTTTATTGAATGTTTGATTTTTTTTTTCTCTAACACTAACATACGCCGGGCGTTTTGTTACATTGTGTAGGTTTTACTTGTTTCATTTTTGTTTTGGCATTTGGTCGCTAACTACAATAGATGAATGGATAAAATTGGAATTCATTCCAAAAACCGATAAAAGGAAAACCAACAAGAATCAAGTGCATACATGAGTTTCCTATACACAAGTAAATACTTGTACGTGTGAAATATGTGTTGGGGACTTTTCGTTATACGTATGCACCTGATGCACACCATTTACATCTTGTACTGTTTGTTTTGTGGCACACTACAGAACGCATAAATCGTTTCACGTTTCAAGGAGATTTCAATGTTATTGTGTGGATTGCGTGCGTGCTGAACTGTATTACCCAAACTATAAATTTTCACTTTAACTCGCATCGGGCTATAATTTAAGTGGGACTATAAAATTGGAAGTGAATATATGCGTAATTGCGCAAATGTTTTATGCAACCACAGACGAGTTGATCGTAACTTGGAATGAAAGAGGGTTGAGGACTTGTAAACTTGACCAAAATGTCATAAAACCATTTTCATAAAACCATTTTCAATGAATAAGAGTTGTTAAATATCTTGCTCTCCACCACGACATTATAAGGGAAGAAATGTGTAAAGCGCAAAAAAAAATTACTGTAATAAAAAATTTATATAATCTATAAAAAATTATATAATTACTAATGGTGCAATACCTGGAATGGATCTTAGAAATACGGCTCTGAGTAAAAACTGTACTTTTAATGTCTGTTGTGCAATTGTTTGAAAGTGATTAAAATAAAAAGTGTAAAAAAATTACATAATTATATATAACATTAAAAAATAGGGAAAGTTACCTTCTCTAATAACGCGAGTTGCAAGTAATTAAGAAGCCATCAAATCACATTTGTATACATACAATAAACCGAAACCGAACTAAAGTCTTCATTTTAAATGCAGTGTTCCTAGCTATTTAATACACTCGCGCACTTGCGTACAATACTTTGAACTTTTTTAGCAAACACGACGTCATCATATATAAGTACCGAGTTTAACGAACATTTACGAACTAATGAAAATTTTTTCACGGCATACATAAAATTTTCACCTTTTTTTCGAGCAAATTATTTCATAATATTTTCGTTTATTTAACATTATATATCACGGATATCACGCTTTTTATATTATTAATATAATTTATTACTTTTTTAAGAGAATTTAGTTAAAACGAACGTGCCGGCATATTTTGCACTTTCACAACCATTTCCTTGAACGTATTTATTTCCTTTACACTCTTAATATAAGCAGCAGCATTAAAATTGAATAAATATGCAATGAAATATATTAAACACTTTTATATTTGTGCTAAGGAATATATTTTAATTATGTTATAATTGCTTTTTCTATCACTGGCAAATATTTTAATTTTTGCCACAATTCAACCGAATCGACCAATTAACAAGAACTGAATAGAAACAACGAGTTAATAGGAACAGCGAAAGTAAGAAAAGTAATAAGAGATCATTCAAACCAATACCAGTAGAATTTCATGGTATAAATAAGTGACATCTTTTAGGCAATTATTTATTAATATATTGTGAACACTTGATTAACGCACATTTGCTCTATTTTGATATTAGAGAGATTGGGTTGTATGATCTTATTTCTCAACCACCTGTTAAGTTCACTGAATTCATTTACTTTTCAGTTCTTGTTAATCGGTTCTTTAAAAATGTCTTTTATACGAGAATAATTATGAAATAATAAATAGAAAAATCAAATAGTTAAATTATATAAAAGTTAAACTATTAAAAAGTGTTTAATAGTTTAATTTAAAGTATATTTATTAACTGATAATTTAAAAAGAACGGAGAAAAGGAAGTGCGTAATATTTTGTTCAAGGAAATGTTTGTGAAAAAATGTGTGTGCTTGTTCAGTGGTCTATAATAATTACATTTCCTTATAAAGGGTATTTATTATATAAAAGTCAATTTTTTGATGTTCAATAAAGTTTAATAAACACTACAATGCATTTACATATATATATGTAGGTGCCTAACAATTAAAATTTGTGTGTATACTTTCAAAATTTTTTCACCTTGTATAAATTCGTTTCCGTTCGTAAAAGTCAAACGCACATGTCCATATCAATATGTTTGTGTAGTACAAAAAGAGCCCTTTAAGTATACTAAAGTAATAACAATAAAGTATTTAGAGGTCTCAGTTAAAAGTTAATCTGTGTTTTGTGAATGATCCCCCATTACTCTTCTGTCACTTGTTAATCTCCTACAAATCGCCATTTTCTTCTCTTCTACTACTCATCAATCGGTCAACTTTAAAATATTGCGTATTAAAAAAAAAGAGTTATTATTATATAAAATAATTGAAAAATCTTAATATGCAAGAGTTAAAATATTTCAGAGTCAAATTATTGAACATTAAAGCTTTTAAATAATGCATAAAATAATAGGGAAAAAAGAAATGCAATAAAATTTGTTCGAGGAATTGTGCCGGTTATCATTTTGCTTACTCGTTTGTACGTTCGGTTGTTCACTTTCATTTCCTTATAAAAATGAGAAATTATATTTATAATATAAAAAAGGAAAATAATAGAAGTTTATTTGTTTATAATAGAAGTAAATGTTTGTTTATAATCGAAGATTAAAGTGTTGATTAATGAGTTTATACCCAAAAAAAAATATTTCTTAAGAAAATTTCTCACTAGTTGTTCGTTCGTTTTTTTTTTTTAATTTTTCGTCAAAATCAATGCGATTTTGTAATGTCGGCATGATGCAGGGAATTATAAAAGCAACGACTCTTAAAAAAAGTGATAATTTGTACAAATATTATTCGGTTCATATAATCACCATGCGAACAAATGATATTTTACTAAATCTATAAATCAATGATTGATCAGGTAAGTGTACAATATCAAATTTATCCATAAATATATCTGCCACGCCCACTATTATAGATGTCAAGGGGATTTAAGATTTGGCCTAAGCTAAATTTAGTTTTCTCTTTTTTTTACTTTTTTGTTAATTCATTACACGCACATATACACATGTATTTATGTTTTTACATCTGCTTGGTTAGTTTATACCCCGAAGAGCTATTAAGATAATCCAACATTTCATGTTGGGTTTGTAAAAAACATTCATGCAGCACCATGCATGTGTATGTGTGTGCAAAAATATTTGTGTATAAACATTTTTATTAAAACTAAATTACCAGTGTTGGCAGCTACCACACTATGTCAACTAACAACAACAACAACAATAATAATAATAATATTCGACTGCCCAAATACAAAATGAGCACAATCCCGTCTCTTACTCTCTATCTGACAACAACAAAAAAACTTGACAAACATCAGAATATATCATAATAACGGTAGCGATGTGTGTCTATGTGTTTGTACAAGTAATGTGGCAGTAGTAGTAGTTCCCTATAGATTTGTGGTCTGTTTACATGCTAAGAGACATCCCAGCAGGACTTGGTATAACATGTAAGTACATTCTTTGTTTAATAAATAAATATACGTATATATGCATGTATATATGCCATGATAAAAATATAAAAAGCCACTGCGATGCCACCACTTAAATTTCTTTGAATGAATTATGATGTAGTTGTGTGTGCGTGTTGAATGTTATCTATTGTGTGGAAAATATATGTGCAAACATAAAATGTTGCTTGTAATTGTTTCTGTAAAGAAAACGGCACATACATCATGTTGAAGTCTGCGGTGTTTTGCTATTTTGTTTCGCACTTACCGCACTTTAGCTAGGTCCTAAAGCTTTGTCTCTATATTTCATATTTAGAAACACTCAAACTTATTGTATTTACATACAAACATTAAGATTTAGTCGTTCTAGTCCGTGAGTGTGTTTTGGTGGCGGCACAGTGGCGGAATTTGGTAGAGACATTTTTAGTTTATATTGATGGGTTGCCACGTCACAACCTATTAAAAAAATATATTTACACACTTGAGAGAGGGTAGAGGGGGCCGGATTACAGACACTCACACTTAGAAAAAACTTTATTCAGCGCAGAATTCCGCCTGTGAGTTGATACGTAAAACATAATCTATTAAGGGGTTTAATCCGGTACCTCCTACATGCTCCGTTACAAATAAAAGTGTAGAGTTTCAAAGGTTCGTCCCAAACCGTTTTTCATACCCTGCATCACTTATCCTATTGAAAATGCACCGCTTCGTACCACTTTTAGAACCCCTCGCTATATAAGGTCCCATTATAATTCATATAATTTCTTAACGTAAGAGTCTGGTTTTAAGAAATGACATGCGGTGGTAATAAGAAGATAAAAAGTTCAAGGAGTTGGCGCAGCTTAAGGGATAACGGCTGCAACCACATCATATCTACTAAGACTACCCAAATAATAATAATCAACATATAATCTTACACAGCCATTGTGAAATGCTTATTAAAGGAGCTGTTTTTGTAGCACATAAATAACAAAAAAATGTTTTTACGTGTTGGAACGTTACGATTTATCCGTAAATAAAACTAAATGCAGATCATTTAGTTGGCCCTAGGATAATAAATTATTATACCCTCCACATGCTAGTATAATAAGTTTGTCATTTCGGGTGCCTTGTATTAGAAGCAGAGTCCAGGGACTTTACAAAATCGGGTTGAACAATTCCGAAAACAGCCACGCGCACAATTAACAAAAATCTCTTGCACAACCACAGAAACAAAACTACAGGGTACAAAATTTGGTAAACGTACATATTTATATTTCCTGTAGCTATGGATCGGATAAAAGGCACGCTGCGCTTTGCAAAAAGTCATCTTGGTGTAGAATTCAACTGATAAGATATTTTTTATGATCGTTACAAAAGGCGCACATGTGTACACGACATGCCCCCAGGTTGCGTATATATGTGAAGGGTGCCCGGAGATTTGGTCTTTGCCAAATATAGCGTTGTTACTCGTTTCTTACACCTACATACATATATGCGGTCTGTACACTCTCCCCCTCTCTAGTAAATGTAGTAGACAACGAATATAAACGAATATTCAACTTCATCGTTTACAGAGAACCGTTACAATTACAGTATTTGTTTACGCTTGGATATAAATTTTATAAATTAGCAAATAACCAAATCTATCGCCGATAATACATGCCATAGCCCATCGGTGTGCTGCCCATGGCACGTTCTGTAGCCTTTTCAATGCTGGCATGAACGCACCGATAACAGCACACATAAGCCAAACATCACTTGAAGAGTATGCGCCGGAACGCCCGGCGAAAGTCCTTATTGAAGATGGTATAAATGGCTGGATTGAGTGCGGAATTCATATAACCTAACCAAAATGCGATAGCGAACGCAGAGTCTGGTATGTGACAATGGGTGCTACACGCAGGCATTAGTATGTAGAGGAAAAAGAACGGCAACCAACAGGCTATAAAGGAACCCATTATTAGCCCTAAGATGAGAGTGGCGCGTTTCTCCTTTTTGCGTGCTATGCGCCGTTTTTCCTTTTCCGGATCACGGGATTTTTGTATTTTTGGTATGGCAGGTTCTAATTCAGCATTAATCACCTCATTATTGGGCGTAGAGGAATGCTTTGTTGCATTTGTGGCTACTGCGGCCGCAGCAGCTTTCGCTTCATTTTGTCGCCGATTATTACGTCCGAAAATGGGTTGACAAAGGCGGAATTTCAATGGTTTAACTACCGCGCAACGACTAACCACTCCTGAATCCGAACTGGAGGGGTCAAATTCACTCACCATGTCCGCATCAATGCCGACAGAGAGAGTACGAGAGCGAGTCAACGGTGATACCTTTAATTCGCCGGCTGTACCAGGAGCCGTGGTGGTAGTGGTCGTTGTGTGTACAGTTACCGCTATTGTTGTTGCAGTTCCATTATTATTATTTAAACTAATTGTTGTAGTGGGCAACACTAGGCCCCCATGACTTGTACTAATCGTACTTACTTTAAGCATTTCATTACTTGTGGCTGCTGCCTGTTGCTCCTTCATTTGTTGTATACCCGATGTTGGACTGGGCACTAAACCACCACTATTTGATGGTAGTAAAGGTTGAGGCTCCATATCGCCTGCTTCCGAAGTGGACACATCTGAAGCTAAGTCGCATGTAACGGTAGGTATTTGTACTGTTGCTGCGCCTGCACTGTTCGGTGGTGTTTCAATGGTGGCTATTTGTCGCTGTTGTAGTTGTTGCTGCACACGTGAGGACGATGGCATCGGTGTGGTGCCCTTTTTATTGCTGGTAGTAAAACTAGTGACCTTTAATTAAAAAAGAATGAAGTAAAGAAAAATAACAGAGAGTGATTTATTGTCATGGGTGTTTTCCTCGCTCGCCCTTTGTTTGTTTCAGTTAATTTTAAATTCCGGCCGACCGTCTGAATAAATATTTTAATGCACATTTAACAGTTATTTATACTACAATATTATATATATGTATGTGTGTGTTTAGTTTAATTGCAAACGCTGTTATTTGCATCTTAATCAAAATCTTTAAACTTTGTGTTGAGGATATTGTTTAGAAATATTTTAATCACATAGAATCTACATAGAATGAGGAACTGGTAAATGGAAGTGAATGTTGCATCAAAGCGTACAACGATTTAGATGTGAAAGAGGCGGGTCATGACTTTCTAGAGTTATCATCAGGTGCCTTGATGTTTGGCATAAGATCACTTGAAGTTATTGGACTCTGTTGTCCCTTTTTTACCCAATTTGGGAAAGTGTTTGTAAGACAGTCAGACGAACACGCAAATCGATTTCGTAATTCCATGCTCACTCAACAACATATGATGCTTTGTGGAGTCTGTCTTGATTCATAATTTATTGTATTTACCTGTTCGTTGTTTGTTTTGCGCGTATGTTTGTTAATGCCACGTCTTGCTCTCGCCTTGGCTGCAAAATATATGCGAATATAAACGAAAACCATAATACAGCTGGGAATGTAGAAGGAGCCCAACGCCGAATATAAAACATAACCGATATCCTCGCTCAGCTGCAAATAAATAAAAAAAGCAACAACAACAACAATTATAAGTTGATTGTCATTCTTTGTATACACATTCGCGAACATGCCTATTAAAAGGAAATTAAAAAGAAATTAATGCCTCGCGCCATAAATATTATCGCAATAACTCTAAGAGCACATCTACTTATATAATAAGAGTGCCAAGCATACGCATTGTGTATGTTTGTGTTGTGCAAATACTCTTGTTCAAAATTGAATTTGGTTCTTACAAGAGGCAGATTACAAATGTATTCTGGTTTGAAGGGTGTTCGTTCGTTCATATAAAATAAGAGAGATGCACAGTATTCTACCTTTAGCAACACTAACGAACAGAAACAGGTGTCAAACATATCACATAAATACATGCGTTCTTTATTTAAAAAAAAATCAGAGCCGATTTAAGTATGTCCGTCCGTTTATCGATTTTTTGTTGGCACTCTCATAAGCTAACATTTTGTACGGTTTTATTTAGCTTCTATTCGCGTAGGTTGATATTTGAATTTATCTCTTTTTAATATTCACACCATACATGAAGGCACACCTCATGCTAACGGTTTGTGCGTACTGGATGGAGAAAAATATGGAAATTTTTGAGTTAAGGTTTTGGGAAGAAATTTTTCAAAAAAGTTCAAATACAAAAGTTTTCGGCTTAGAAGGGGGAAGGTATGAAGAGCGGGATTAGTTTTTTACTTGTTGTTTCTTAAATTCTTTTTGGGGGGTAGCATTAAAAGTTGTATATATATATATGGGAATAACATAAAAGTTTTTTTCTTCTCCACTTTGCTAGAAATTATAGTTTCTACCAAAAAACAATGTTGTGGTAATTTGCTTCAAACATAATAACCCTCGGGCTTAAATTCACAGAATATGTTTGCACCTTTATAAAAAATAGCAGACACGTTAAGTTTGTCATTTTGTATGCAGCACCCAGAAGGAGACGTCAAAGGCTTTTCTCAGTATCAACATCTGATTCAATCTTGATATATCTTCTCGTCCGTCTGTCTCTGTACTCTCACGCTTGTTAATATTGAAATATTAAGGTGATATTTTGATTTTGACGTATTTATAATCGTGACATCCATGAGTGTGCCACAAATATGTTAAATAAATTCGCATTACAGACGCGCCCACAGTTTACAAAAATGATTTTTGTCACAGAATACAACTTGTTAGTTGATCCGTAATACACTTTCCACGCCTTCTCTCTATTTATATACATATGTATATATATGGAGGGTATGTAGAATTTGGTCGAAGCCATATTTGGGATTTTACTTATTTTATTCCCGATTTTGTAATCTTGCAAAGCTTAAGAATTACTTATGTGCACGTATATGCGGAAGTGGTGTTTAAATTTACAACAAACAACACCAACATTATAATAAAAGGATGCGCGGTAATTGGTAATTTTAATCATTTAATACCTAAACTATGCACTCTTTGCTTTTTTTTGTTTGTTTTTGTTTGTTTTTTATACCCTCCACCATAGTGATGAGGGAATCTTTCATTTTCAACATGCAGAAGAAAGCGTCAGCAGCTGCAAAAGAAAGTGCTACTGAATCGATCGGCATTTACAGTTTACAATGTGCAAGTTACGAACATCCGCTCAAACTTAACATACCCTTTGCCACAAGCGGTGCACAGCGTATAATTATTACAAAATATATTCATTGCTTGCACAAAACTAATTAGTTGAAAAAGTGTTCAGAGAAAGATTTATGGCAAAAATTTTGAAAATTATTTTTATAGAAATTTGCACTCAACGTTTCTTTCTGATTTCTCTTCTTTCTCCCATCTCCCATCTCCCGTTACCCTTTCTCTCTTATAAGTATTCGTATATAATTGTTCACAACCATCAGGAGCCACATACAGTTAGGTTTCGGTTTCAATCTTCTCTCGTTTTACTGGGACTTTATTCATTTGTTATGTTTTTTATACATTTCTTGTGCCAATTACGGCTAAGTGATCAACAACTTTGTTGCAAAAACTAAACAAATACACACACACACACACACACACAAATTAATGTGTTGTGACATTCAACAATTTAGAATTAGCCAAAGGGACAGGGAAAGGAAAAGGGGGACAAGAAATTCATGTTTTTGCTTGTTTTTTTTTTTTTTTTGGTAAAAAGTTTTTGTTAATACTTTTCTAATGTGTGTTTTTTTGGAATATGCGAATGTGGTGTATTAAAAAACTTTGTCATCTTTTTTATACCCTCTACATTAGATGGGGATATATATTTTCTTGATCAATATGAAAAACTGTTAAGCCAGAAGCACAGACAGATATCGTTAAATCGATTCAGATTTTGATTCTCAAATCGATCGGTATAAGTGGAGCAGCGTTTGCTGTTTAGTAGTTAAAAACATTCTCACAAACTTAATATACGCTCTTACCACATACAGGGTATATAGAAAACAATCAGGCACCCGCATAAATTCATCACAAACCTTATTTCAAACATAAATTTACTTATGTTCACGCATGCACGCGCTAATGTTTATTAATGACTTGAAAGCATTTTTTGTTGTTTCTAAGTCAAAATTATTGGAAGGTGTGCTGGGTTTAGGAAGAGTATTTGTTAACAGGCAGATATTTACTCCGGCCCCGGTTTATAGTTAGTTCATCGATCGAGGTGCAAAAAATGTAGTGCAGAATAAGGTATGCGCTCACCATTTACAAAAAAACGTGTTGGGGGCATAATTAGGTACCTGCCGCGATTATTATATTTATGTAGATATGGAGGATATTTCAGATTTGGCCAAAAGTCAAATTTTGCTTAGTTGTTTGGAGCAATTCACCCAGACCCACTACCATCACAATATACAGGGTTATCCTTAAAAACGTTTGCAACGCTTAGAAGAAGTCGTCAGCAACTCTTATATACTTATATAAATATACTTAAATAACTTATATAAATTCCGAATCAGCAGAATGTGTGTGGTGTTCTACTGCTGGTTTTTATTTATATCACAAAACGTGTGCTCTCTCTCTCTCTCTCTCTCATTCGAAGCTTCTTTCCGAATTTTCTTTTTTTAAAATGTCAAGATGTCGACTTAAGTTATGGTTGCCACTTATTCTCATTAAACGCACTATTCATCGTGAATTATGCTTACAGTTAAATGCATTACACATACTTGCACAACACAGTTAAATTATTGACAAAGTTTTTCATACATGTATGTACCCGTTTATACTTATCCGCGCTTCATTTTGCCCAGAGCTCCCATCTCCCCCTTATTAATTTCAGTCAACAATTTGTAGTGAGAAAATGCTTTTTGGCGTATGACGCACATTGAGTAACACATAACATATACATACACAAGCATAATGGAGTTTTTAGTGCTTGTGTAATAAATACGTAATACCCGGTGTATGTACAACATTCAGATAGACTTTTACATGCATCTCCCATAACGAGGAGATGGAGCACATTGGTGTCAGTTCCTTTGCATTAAATAGCGACACTCTCCCTTTAATTGTCAATGTTTAATAGTACGCACAAGGATTTTCACGAAAAATTTCATTTAGTACAATAAAATGAAAATGATTTCAATTTTAAACACGTTAGCGTTAAAGCGATTGTGTCTGTCCACTAGTGCATTTTTATGTCAGAGGTATTGGTTTTAAATCGATTTTGCCCACCGATTTAATCAATTTGCGAATTTTAATAGCTTTTCATTGAGAGTTTGTTCCATTGGTAAACTTTAAAATTATTCCTCAAAATAAAACTAAACTTGGGGGATTTGGGAAAAATCTATAATACCCTTCATATCAACATACAAATGAGGGGCGTGCCAGGTATATGATTACGCCCCCTCATAGTGAACGTATCAACATGCAAGTCGAGTTTTATGACGAGTATGATGTTTTGGAAATTGTTCACGATAGATTGACTTGTCAAATAGTAGACACGCCCACATTAGGCAGAGTCTTTGGTTCCGACTTTTAAATTAACACATAGCGTTACTGCTACTATATACAAAAGGGCATAATCTCGTACCAGCCATTGTTTATGTTTGTGTATAAATTTATTTGTATGTTTAAGTATTTCTATTGTAACTGTTCTAACTTTTCTATTGTTACTCAATTTGAGTTAATAGAATTTTCTCGTTTATATTTGTTCTCATGTATTTCATTAAGTATGCTTTGTTGTTTATTTGATGGTAGCATTTTTTATTGTGTTTTCTTTCTCCCACTTTGATTACATTTAGAAATGTACAATTTACGGGTTGTATGCAATCTATTTGGGATACTTTGTTGATGTGTAAATAAATGCCCAAGTTGGGAGCTGCAAGTTATAGTTAATCATATATTTTTATACCCAACCATTCGCTAATTCTAAATTCGAGATTAGTTTTTTTCTATCTGGCATCATTTGTGAGCCTGAAAATCCATATTTAAGCGTCGAAAAGTACAAATTCTAAAGTCAAGTTTAAACCGTTGTTAAATGAACCTTAAAGGGGAGAACAGTGCATTAAAAAACAAGAAAAATTATATCCTGAAAAAATAATACATAAAAGTTTCATAAAAAATATTGTTTTTTTTTAGTGTGTAGTGCTTCGATGTGAGAGGATGGACTCATTTTAGGTATGATGTGCGTGACTTTCTAGCATAAAAAATACACTTTACCCACTTTCTCGTTACTAAAAAGATTTTTTCAACTTCCATAAAACTGTATATGAACTACAAATAAGGGCATGTAACAACCATTGTCTAAATATATTTAGAAGGCAGTTATAAATAGAATGCTCCACCTTGGCTTCTAATTGGCTTTTAGAACATTTAAGATAATAATGGGTTGAAAGCAGGTCTGGCTTAGATCAAATCTTAAATACCCTCCACTTGTACTCTATAATGGGCGTGACCTATAACTGATTGCACCCTCTAATAATATATACAAACAAGTGTAGTTTTATGTAGGTTGTGGGCGTGACTCTTAAGCCATTTTCAAAGCCATCTGGGTGCAAAAACTAGAAGTTTTATGTCAGGATTTGCTATTAAGGGAGTGTCAACAACAGGCGAATAGGCGCTCATATTTAGTTGTAGTGTCTCTGAAGCCTTCTACTGGATGTTGTAAATGGAATAGCACACTAAGTATGCTTCCATCATCAAGGAGGGATAATCTGAATAATAAGAACAATAACTGGAGTACATTTTTAATTTGTTGTTTTTTAATTTGTGTCCATTTTAAAAACACAGTAGGTTGGTAGAGAATTTCTTCTTTATCTTTTTTCGTTATTCCATGATGTTTTGCTGTCCCTACCTTGCCTAACCTTTCATGCACAATGCCTTGCAGTGGTTTTTCGTTTCTTACTCGCACATGGAATAAAGAAAGTTTGAGAACGTATAAGAGCTCTTTAATAATTAACATTAAAGAAGTCTGTGCATTTCACTTGACTTGTTGTCTTTGTGTCTTACGCGGTACTCGTACGGTACGTAGAGCGAGTTGTTCGCTTCCGTTCGAATAATTGCAGTATTTGTATTTTTGCTTTGATAGGTGTTGCACAACACATTTGCCACTTGCCACTTGCCACTCTTTCACTTATCTTTGTGTCTATGTACAAAATAATATTTCACGGTGTGTGGAATTTCAACTTGTTATTGCTGCTTCCTAACAACTATTTCCAGGTCCACATACCCTTCATTATCTTCTTCACCATAAATTACAATTACGTTGTCCTTTGCTAAACTGGCTTATTACGTTTATTATAGTTTAGGAGCTCGCTCGATATTTGTTATTGTACTGTAAGCATTGTAGGGTAAGCAACAGTTAGATGTAACGTTTATATCAAACGCAATATTATTAGCGTTGTTGTTGCTGCTGACGATGATATGTCTTAAGATCATTTGCATAAAATTTAATTTTTTGCACACCACGTATGCAATTTCACCTCTTTTTCGACGATTACATATAATTTCAATGAAGGCGTTACCTTCCGGCAATTTTCGTGTTGTTTTTAAAGTATGCTTTGTTATGTTTTTTCGTTTTTTCTGTTATATTAGTTTGAATGCTAACATTTACATTACATTACATTTTAGGAGAATTGCAATCATCTGTAGAGCAGACCTGAGTTTACCTTTCGAAATGAGTTTATTTAGCCATAAAAACATTTCTTCTTATTAAATTAAAGTTGAATAAACTTATCGCGATGAAGTATCTTGAATCTTCATTAGTTATTAAAAGTTTTCCATAGTATTTAGTGCATAAATATTTCCTTTAATCTGAAAAGTATGCAAGTGAAGTGTAAGACTGCCTCAAAGTATTTTATATTTGAAATGAATGTAAATATTTTAATTAGAAAGGATAAAATCAGATACATTTAGGTGAAAGAGTTGCAAGTTAGGTTTACTCTTACGAAGAGCGGTTGAGAAGTGGCTGATAAATTTTTTCATTAGCTGAGTAGGGCTAAGGTTTTGTCTTAGTAAATTCTGCCCGCTAGAGGACATGGGTTCAAATCCTGCTAAGGACAAAAGTGAGAATTTTTTCACCTGGAATTTTTTAACTCCTGTATGGCTTTGAATTGGTAACCCATCAATTTTAAGAATATTACCAAATGGGTTCGGTAGGCGAATGAGCATATAAGCTTGTAAAAATCCATATATTATAATACCCTCAATATCGGATGACATGTAAAACCAGGAGGAAGTGTTAAATCAAAACATGACTCTATCTGGACATGTCCTACCACTATTGGTCGCAACTGTTAAGTTAATTTAAGTATTGAAATTTCGTACTAACATTTAAAGTTACTGCACGCAGCTAACTACTTGAATGGGAAGCCGATTTCAGTCAACTGCCATGCCCACAATCGACAAAAATATACTTGTACAATTTGGTACATATACGTATATTTTTAATTAGTGCATCAATTGCTTGCCGCACCCAATACTTATGCATGTGTATGGATTTTGGCGAAATGTTTATTTATTTGTTTTGATTGTTGGAAATAAGAAGAAAGGGTTTTGGGACAATGTCATCATTGCAGAGCTTAATTGATCTCCCATGTAGATAAATCGCGAAACGGGCTAAGTTTACTCTTTTACTTGTTGCTTGAATAACAATTTCTTACCACAAATGAATAAATGAACGAACCATTGTTAAAAGTTGTCTTAGAGTCGTCCAGCTTTACTTGTTCATCGTACATAAACTTTTCTATTATTTGCCATTTATCAGTCGTTTTGTTATTGAAATTAAACTCTTATTGTTAACTTAATTGAAAAGATGTGTGTACGCAAGAAATAATTACTTCACAGATGTATGTAGGAATGATGACCAGGACAATTTATATAATGAATTAATTTTATGTACAAATATTATATCTGGCGTTTTATAGATTACTATCCGATATGTCTATTTATACTTATACACACAGCAAATTCAAATGTGAGTCTCGTGTAAATTAATTGAACTCAATTCAATTAAATATTGATTTATGGCCAAACAATCTCTTTAAACATATCACCCCATACATAAATACCAAGTACATACATGAAGTGTGTGTTTTACGTCTATACCCGTCGTGGAGACTCTATTAGACGTTTTGTAGGGACTTGAGCGTCCCTGCGCCCCCCCCCGAAGGAGGTCCCAACTTTAGAACTTACATCATAGGCTATGTAAGTTCACCCCTTGGTGACAGGGTTTTTTGCCATGCACTACCAGCGATTTTACAGCCCCCGCGAAGCTCA
Organism: Crataerina pallida; assembly: GCA_949710015.1. Taxonomy (NCBI): domain Eukaryota; kingdom Metazoa; phylum Arthropoda; class Insecta; order Diptera; family Hippoboscidae; genus Crataerina; species Crataerina pallida. The sequence goes on from OX453290.1 coordinate 4,045,283, forward strand.
CACAAGGGTACGTACTGGCAAGAACCTTAGTTCTTGGGGCTCCAGTACAGCCTATTGCCCATGGGTTGGTATCCCATTGGTGTTATGTTTGCTAAAAGGTAGTTATTGATCCCAAGGAATTTTTCCAAGGGATCTTATATAATATGCTTTTTGCATTTTTGTTTTGGCCCCGTGATCCTTGGACGAAGCACCTATGCCGGTACTCCGTTTCAGGGCGGGGCCCACCAAGTACATACAGTTAGTGTTTAGCTTAAGCAATAAACAGTTATGTTAAGGTTGTGATTTATGTTGGAAAAAAGTTTTGAGGAATTTTTCGATCGGAGCAGTTTTTCAGATTTGTAATTGGAACAAGTCGTGGAGATATAGAATTTTCTATTATTTTTTTTATCTACAGTGTGTTTGGACACAACATTCGCAACCATTTTTATAATGTTTTAGCTGGAAAGCACTTTGAAATTACAAGTTAACCTTTAGGCGCTAATACAGTTTTAAATTCGTTTTAATGAAATACACACTTTCATACAACAACTCTTATATCCCCTTACACACTGAGCAACAATTAGGAGCTGAAAATTGTAAAAAGCATTGCTGATGGTAGATCGTTTGTGGAAAAGCGTCTACTTAGAAGAAGGGTGCACGTTTATGTGAAATATGTTTTGTGTGGATACATACCCGCTTGTGCATAGTTCTGTAGGCAACAGTCACCAGGAAATGGAAATGTTTTCGTAAAGGAAACAAATGGTTTTTGGTGTGTTTTTGCCACCATCTGCGGTTCCTCTAACATTGATACTCAAATTGTTTTCATTTCGTTTGCAAGGCATTCAAATTATTATAACCATGCTTTGTACCGCCTATCGATTAGACCAAATCTTTACTTTATATGTTTTGTTGAGCTCCCCTGATGTGGGAAGCAATCAGCGAACTTGTTAACGACATCATTTATGACTTAAGAAAAATAGAGGGAAACGTAGGTCTAACCGATTTAAAGTAATACCAACCAATGGTACCGCAGGGTGATTTGAAGGTTAACGTAAAGTTTTGTAGAAAAACTAACAAAGGAAGAAACTTTGTGTGCTTCACGCACAATGTGTACAATTAAAAATTTGTGCCTAGAGTAGCTCCAATTGGATGAAGGGGATCTAGAAGTTGCACAAAACCCGGATTTGATTTTTTCATTTTATTGTTACACGTTGTGCTTGTTTTAACAGCCGTCATGGCATACCATGCTTAGGCGTGCATTACTGGGCTTTATGTTTTTATAGCCCTCAAGAATTTTTCTAATATTTTTTCTCAACAGTCTGAATTCATCCATTATTTACCTTTAACCACCAGTTGCTCATCATTCCATTCGTTTCACTTTAACACTAAACAAAGTTCAGAGAAGCAATTCTCCAAACAAATATTTAACTTCTTTTCAAATGGAAATGTTTTCACAGAAAATTAAAAAAAAATTAAGCAGAAAATTTATTTGTGTTTTATATTACTCGTAACTAACCAACGGAATGTTTGCTAGGGAACACAAAAAGCGCAATAATTTGTGAAAGTTAATAAAAGTTGAATATTTCTTGAAACTAAAGAAAAGTTTCACATAATGATGCGAAGAGGAGTAGGCAGCGAAGAAACCCTTTATAATCCACAAAGAAGTAGAGAGAGAGAATACGATTGAGGCGAAGAACAAACAGCATCAACTTAATAGAGAAATAAGAAGTCATCTGTGCGCACATATAGTTACAAATATATACCAAACTGGTCTGTGGTTTGAATATGGATTTGGGGGAAATTCTGCATATGAGAGAACATGAAGCTAAAACAAACAATGACTTGAAGAAATTTATGCATGATTCCAAATTTACTGGTTGGGGAAACTATAAAAGTTTACATACCTCACCATACATGCGGTGGTTTGCTTTGGTTAGATTTTATGTAATGTGACACATACCATACCATATGTACAGAAAAACGAGACAAATTTGAAACGATCAGAGGGACCTGCTCATAACACTGGTTATGTTTCTACAATAAAAGCAAAAGAAGAAAAAGAAGTAATAAAAAACTAAATGTGACCCAAGTCCAGTCTTAAAGACTCTTCACGTGTATGTATTTGCAAATAATAGGGAGTGGCAGGTACATGATGATGCCTTCTAACAGTACATGTATTACTTGGCAATTTGCAAGTCGGACTCTACGCCGAATAAGCTTTTTTATAACTTGCGGGTATATCGGCTATGCGAACACTTCCATATTTGCCACGCCCATTAAATGGATGGAGTATATATAAATATGTGTACCAAATTTAAACTTGATCGTTCAATTGTTATATCTTAGAGATCGTAAATGTATATCTCCAGTACCCACCATTTGTAGATAGAGGTGTGAAGGGTATTCAAAATTTGGCCTAAACCAAATTTAGTTTTGTACAAGGACTTCTGTTATATACATTTTATATTGTTGCATTGCATTTATATAGACAACCAAGGGACTCTCAATCTCAAGTATTATAATGAGTAAAACTTTTCAGTTGCAAAAAATAGATTTGTTTTCCAATTTTGTACAACTTTATGGAATCATCGTTGTAACTCATCTATTAATAAAATAGTTAAAATTATTGTTGTTGTTATTGTAAATGTTCATTTTATATTGTTATCATTCAAGATCAATAAAACGTTAAATGTCCGTTCGTAAGGGGCGTTGTGGTAGAGGCAGCGTTCCCCTACCAAACCTATAAAATGCACAGATGCCGATAAACTAACGTATAAACATACCACAGCATTACCAAGTATCTTCATGCAACACTTATACGAGCGCTGCTCTTTTACATTACATTAACTTTGCAACGTTACCGTTCGTTATCGAAGCGTTTTGCGAACATCAATCATAATAAGACATATGTATGCATTCACCTGCATACGCACAGTACGTGGAAGTAAGTTGGTTAAGAAAAGAAAACTGAATTTAAAATAAAATAAAGTGTAAGCGTTAAAGTCGGTCAAGCGCGAGAGATTTATTTCCAAAGCCAATCAGGAAGGTAACAAGATTTGTCTGTCCTTACTTAAAAATAAATGTCCGGATTCAAAATAAAAGAAAAAATTTGTAATTTTGTTGCCCTGTTTAACGACGATGTTCTTTTTTCCAAATGTATGTAATATACTCGTACAAGCAGAGTAATGTAATATGTTTTTTATTTTACACAAATACCCGAAGGCCTTTGCAGCTTAATCTAGGTGAAATTCTGCTAAAGCGCTCTCTCTCCCTTAATAAAATCATTAATTGAAATGCTATCTTACTCACTTTCTCACATATATTTACATTTCGTATACAAGCATGAACATTATGTATATGTATAATTTTATGTTAATCAGAGTAATAGCCTTTTCATGTTCCACTCATTGTGGTGGCCATTTACACGATTCTCATTCTCACAATAAGTTTCTTTCGGTTGCTTCCTTCAGCTAGAGTATAGTGTAACAGTAACTATATAACATTTTAACATGAAACGTGATTATTTCTTTTTATAAAAAAGTTAGTTTTTGTTCGTTGTTCGTTGTTAAAGTTTCAAATTTTCTTGTTGCCCGTTGGGGTAAGAAAGCAATTTACCCGTGGTGTACATACAATATATTTCTTACAACAAGTTTTCATTTAAGTTGATAAAAGTTTTTGGTAAGGTTGACTTTGATAGGATGGAGATAAGTCTTAAGTAGAATAGTTGCTAGCTTTTTAAAATATGTAGCAATAATTTAATTAAAGATGTGTAACTAGATGAGTGTCATCGTTTAAATACTTTGTCTTTACTATTCATAAATTTCATAAATTTAGAACAAATGTGTGGCTTTAATAAATCTATGCTCAAAAACTCCAGTTTACTTAAGCAATCAGAAGTCATTAAAGGAGTTAAACGAAAACTAAACATGAGACAATTTGTTCATGGTTTACTAAAATAAAAAGCTGGAAATGGTTGTATTTGCTTCTTAGGGAGCATTACCAGATTTGCTAAAAAAGAATGGGGATGCCTGGCTATGACCACAACTACATTTTCATGACTTTTCGTTTTTCTTCAGGAAGGAGAAGAACAGAACTTAAAAAGTGTGCACCACACCCAAAACTTTGAAAATTTTACTTTTAATACCTTTAATACCGGCTGTGGAAGATTTGAGATTTTATTTTTCATATTATGAACACCATGCGTTAGGATGGACTACAACTGGAAATTTGGTAAAAATCATTTTTTCATTTTCAGATGACCCTTTACAAATCTGAGTCCTTTCTGTCTAAAACGGAATTTGTAAAAATGGGCGTGATCGCTTAACAGTACAGTGACTACGTTTATATGCGTCGTTATAAGATTGTTGTTTATACCTGGGAAGAACGGTTCCTAAGAACTAGTTTCATGCTTTTTGATGCGTTTTTGTTTAAGATATACGAATTTTGGGCGTGGCATTAGTATTTTCTTTTTCAAAATGGCTCATTTATACAAAGAAATTTGGTATATTATTTTCTTACTACTTGTGGAAAGGGTTAATTGTGATGGGTATCCTTGATTTGGTGTACACCCAATACAGCCCCTTTTTTACTTGGTTTACTTGTTTTGTGTTATCTTGCAGCCGAAAACAAAGCTCAATTTTTCAAATTGCTCGCTAACCGTTATTATCATTTGTCTATAAAAATGACAAAGAATGATAATAAGAAAAACAACACAATTTCTTATGTGGAACACGTGCCGGTTTATGAGAATCAAACAATACAAACCGCTAAAAAAGGCTCTTGCGCTCTAAAAACGAAATAAAACACAAAAAAAAAGAGATTAGTTATTTTGGGCTTGGGCCAAACCTTAGATGCTCCACATATATGTGTAGGTATGAACTCTGTCAACGACAAAACTACACATACTCGTACACACGGCTGCTGATGCGTGCTGTTATTCGACAACAAGTATTTTTGTGTCGTACGTTATATTTATTTCATTTGTGTGTGTGAATCATTTTGCTCATCTAAGTCATCGGTCCGGTGTCAGTGTACTTTAAGGTATGTAAACGAAGATCGCCTTTACCGAATTTTAACTTCAGACATATCAGCACCGTTAAATCGGTTCAGATTTTTATGCATATGATGGAGTAGTCGCAAACAGAATGACTCAACTGAGTGTATACAAAACTTTATGTGTAAATTATCTGAATGGTATAAAAATTACAGAAAAATTACATGTTTTACATCCATGCTGTGCGTTTTCCTCTGCGGCAAAGTTAAACAAAAAAGAAATACATGCAGGCATTAACAAACGAAAAGGAAACTTTCATTCATTCACGTACATTTTTTTTATACACACACTTACAGCCAACAATGATATGCTAAGTAAATGTGCTTTTATAATAGTTTTTATGTGGATGAGAAGCTTACCACAGATTTTTCTTTTTCTCTTTACATCTGTATAAAACAATAAGTGAATGCAATACCATAAAAACGTGGTATATTTGGCTGATACCACATAAACCCCTATATGTATATGAGAGTGCTACATATACTGTGTGAGATATTTAAGGGTTTTGCGTTTGAATTATTCAAAAAAAATTCAACAAAAAACAAATAAAATACATCCCTATGTGAGGGAGGCCCTTCAAATATATCAAAAATATATGTAGGTCGAATTCTGATTAACTGAATTGTATGATAATAAAGTTTTGTGAAAGTTATGGGACTTTCTAATTATAAAAAAGTATATTTAAATTCAACTTTATGCATCAATTAAGATTTCAGCTCAATATTTGAAAATCGTGATATCCATTAACAGACAGACAGACGGACAAACATGTCTAAATCAAGCCAGATTTTGTAAGATCTCTGAGGCTTTCTTCTGCATGTTGCAAACGAAACAAGAAATTTATTATACCCTTATCGCGAAGGTGTAGTAACATACCAAACATATGTACACGTTTCAAGTACAACATTACAGCAGCCGAGTATGTATGAAAATAAAGAAATGGATGAATGGATGTATGTATGTTGCAATGGTCGTTGGGGTATCCCTTCCTTTTATATCCTTCTGTTTTTTTGTATCTGTGAATGAAAAGGAAATACTGATTTTGTTTTGGTGCATTGTTCTAGAAAGTTTACGCACAAAGTGGAAGGAATATAAAGTTTGTTACAATATATTAGAAAGACGCGTCAGAGACTCTACAAGTCTATTCTTGACCAACATCAAAATCTGAGTTAGTCTGGGTCTGTCGTGTGAAATCGTGAAAGTTGAAATTTGGTGTTTATGAATGTATTAAATATAGGAGCAATCAGTATTTAGTGCAAGATGTGGACCAAGCCAAATAAAACATTTTACTTGTCACACCCACCTTTAATTCTACCGATCGATAACTTGACAATTGAAGTAAGTTTGTAAATGTAGGGTATTAAATGACCGGGCTTGACCGACTGTGATTTTTTCACTTCATTTTAATTAATTATTTTTAAAAATTTTGAAAAGCAACTTTCATTCAATTGTTAGAATTATTTATACTGTAGCACTCATACGCCTGGGTGAACATTCTAAAATAAAATATATGAACTATTTCTACAATCTGCACTACTTGTGACAAATGTTTATTAAGTATGTGTGTATGTTTATAAATTAAGTATTGTAATACATTCACCTTCAATTCAGAAACGTTTTCAGAATAGATTTAACCATGTCCGTCTGTCCGTGTTTGTGTACATGTAAATTTGTACGCAAGCCACAGATTTGAAAAAGGGTATGATTGTGCAAAACATTTTATTTAATGCATCATTAAGTGACTATTTGCTTAGCTGGACTTGTTTTAAACTCTTGACCATTTTTTGTTCTGCAAACATCGACAACTTTGTTAATCTATGAACTGTGAATACTGTGTGACAAAATATTCCATTTCATTACATTTCATTACATGTTATTACAATCGAAATATATTTTTAATTTCCACATAGTCACAATATTTCACTCACTGTTGGACATTTTAAAATAATTTCATTGGACGAAAAGAATGTTGAAAACATTTACAGTTGAACCAATTTCAAGTGAGAAAATCATTCCGTATACACATTTAATGACACAAAAATATATTTATATCCTATACATAGAAATGGCAGTATACTAAGTTTGTCATTACATTTGCAGATGATAGCTCCAGACATTATCTAAAGACTATGTGACTGTAGTTGAGGCGAAATTTTGTGGAATCATTCTTAGCGTTAGGGCATTAGAAAAATCTCATTCACTTCACAATTGTCGGCGGAATTTCATGTGAAACCATCCATTGAAGGGGGTATCCAAAAGTTCATCTGACTTAACTCTTTTTAAATATTTTTGTAATTGTTCTCTTCTTTTTTTCTTTCTTTCTATTCTCTTGTTCTATTATACTTCAATTGAAACTGAAAACTGATGACTAAGCATAAATGAATTCGAATTCGACATAAACTATAACGTGCGTCAATTCATTCATTCTGTCACAAATATAAGGAAAACTACACATATTGAGAAATTGCCGAAATACGAATAAACAATAAAGGCGTGTAGGCGTATAGGTGTTAATTTAATTTCAAATTTAAATATTTTCACACAAGAACATTATTTGATTCAAGTTAGGCCTTGTAATTATGAGCTTACCTTGTAATTGACTATATTAGAACATAATGTAAAGCAGGGAATACGTCTTTGCACTACACATGTTAATCCTAATGCTGCACATACGCAAAGCCAAACAACATAACAACGTAGAAGTAAATAGAGCCCTTCGAACACTCGTACGTACAACGATGCAGAGCAACACCAAATCTGGTTTCGTTTCCGTCTTTTGATTGTGTATTGAATTGTGATGAAAGTCATAAAATATTAAAATGTGGCCAAGAAGTCAAAAAAAGATATTAAGGTGAAATTTTGTGCAGTTTCTGTACGCTGATCGCTATTAAAAATGGGCAAAATCGTTCAACGGTCACGTCCACAATTTATTAAAATGTATTTATTGGCCACAAAAATTGTCCAAGTTATCATATATGGGCTAAAAAAGGCCTAGTCGAATAATAGACACGCCCACAATCTACTAAAAAACTGTATTAAGATTAAAGCTTGACCAACCAAACCAAAACCAAATACTCGTTTAATCTGAGCAGATACAAAAAATAGTGTTATGAGTGGATTGTGTACAAATCCCGCCTATTATATAACATATAACTTATACTAAACTTAAGTGTATATATAACTGTCCAAGATTTGGTCTAAGCCACGTACAGCTTCTTTACTTTTTTCAAAATTTATTCACTTACTCTACTGCGAACAGAATCTAATTTATTTCTTGTCGCTTGTTGTTGGTTTCAGGGGGTTAATATTTTAATATAGTCGCACTTGCCTACACACACACACATACATATGAATGATGTTATATTTCTTATTTTATTGTTATAAGAGAAGCATGCAAAAAATGATTATGAAATAGAAGGTGGCATCACTCGCATCCGTATCAACGTAGTAACATCTGATCATGTTATTGCAACAGCAGTAGACGGAAATGATTTTCATATTAGAATCCTCAGAGAAGTAATAATGAAATGAAAACAAAAAAATATTAAAATTTATTCATTGCCATTTGTTCATATCACGCTTATATAATATATGTACATAAAATAATAATATTAGACAGTAGATGTGGGAGATGAAAGATAGTGGTGCCTGGTACTATAACTCGGGGTAGCTGTGTGTATTCATACACATTTGTACCTATGTACTTATATGTTGAAATAAATTTTACTTGGTTGCAGTAGAATATTTATTACAAGCTAAATAAATTACCCAATGAGAAAAGCTTTTATGCTAAAATGGTTTAAAACTCACACAAACATGTTATAATAACAATAAAAAAAACCCAAAAACCAAAGAAAACCAAAAATAAGTCACATCTACATACAAATGGCGGGCATGGTAGGTATAAGATAACGCCGTCTAGTATCAGCGTCCAAGTGGAATTTGTTTTTTATAACTTGATCCGACCACGTTCACTTTTGGCACATCGTGGAAGGCTTAATTATATATATGAAAACTCCCACCTTTTCATTTTCGTTTTGTGCTTTAAAATGACAATGACTTCGATGAGCGACCTTGCTATGGACGGTGACTTAATACAAAAACTAGATGATGTAAAAGCTCTTTGATCGGGCCTGACAGTTCTTTTCTGTTTTTACATATTGTTGCGTGTTGTTTATAATTTTAGTTTATAGTAGAAAGACGATATCAACTAGTTTGCAACATGGCTTTAGGATATCTAAAATAGCCCCATTCTTCCTTCCGCTCGTTTACACAATTTACCTGAATTTGTACGTTACGTTCGGTATGCAAAGATGGCATTATTATGTAAATGGAGTTGTGCGTGTAAGCGTCTGTGGCTGTAGGTTTACACGAAGAAAGGTCTTTTAAGCCAATTTAAATGCGTATTGCATGTTATTAAGTTTGGGCGGGATATGTTTTTTTTTTGTTGTTGGCAGCTAGAAAACGTGTTACTTGATAATTCTTTGCATACACATCCGCACCCACATATATGTACTTGCATGGTGAAAAATCAAAGTTCCGCATACCCCACCCATTCATACACACACACACACATATATGTATATATATAAATATTTTTCAACCAACATTTTGCACTGGATAAAAGAAATTAACGTGACTCCTATCTTTTGGCTTTTTTTTTTTTACGTTCTTATCCATCACAACATGCACGCAGTGTACGTGAGAGTTTATCAGACAGAGAAGTCATTTAAAAAGTTTATGTAAAAATTTTGCTTGTGTAAGCACTGTACTTTATGACTATACGAGACACACATGCAGTGCATAACGAGTGATGAATTCACTTTGAATTCACAATGCACCCTGAATTGTGTGCAAATGTTTACAAGAAAAATGGAGAAAAACGTCCTAATTGCGTAAACAAACAAACAGGCCGGCTATAAATATTTGGTTTGTCCTGAATTGTATGCTCACAGCACCTGAGTTGTTAGTATTTCAATATATATCAGATTTAAAAGATTTCCTCGTTATATCCTCCGCATAAGGTAAGGCTACACTGACCTCGTTGTATCGTTTACAACACTCGGAATAATTATATATATTCTTGATCAGTATCAAAATCTAGATCTAGATCTCTTTCGATTGCAAAAATTCCTTTCTGAATGGCTCTGAATGTCTCTTGTATTGTACACATCTTAGAAACGTATGGAAACTTAAATAAATAAAATAATAAATAATTTTTGGAGCTCCTTTAAAGAGGGTGTGAAAGCGGACTGTGATTGAAACTGCTAAAGTGACAGAAAAATTACCGATTTGTCGGTCAGTCTTCATTGAATTGATCGGGGTACAAAATGAAGGTGACTGTAATATTTGCTCTTTTAAGATTTGCAAACATACGAACAAACTTAATGCACAGTGGTGCAGAGTATAAACGAAATAGTATCATAAACTTAGAAAATACATTACCCTCGCCACCAGGTACTAAAAGAACCTCCTGGATAATACAATAAGCAACTTAATATGTGAAAATATGCACCGTTCATGTGCGATAGCACTAAGGCTCTAAAGGCTAAAAAACAAAAACAAAAACATTCAACATAAAAATACGTTATATGGTTAGATTTTATACTTCGCACAAAAGCATGCCTCACATTGTTTGCAGTTTCGTGTCGAAGAGAGGGGCACGTCGTGTGCCAAACTTGTCGTCTTTTCTTGCTTATTATGATTGTTACACATACGCCTTTAGGCACATTCTCAATCTCTTCTCAAACATACCATCTCTGCCTCTCATCCCTTCTCTCGTATAATGTAAACACTTTTTGCCATAAGAAAATTTTGTTTATTGCTCGGCTGGGAAGCAAAATCATACTTTTAGTTTTATATACTTATGAGATTATAAGTCACAAATTATAAGTGAGAGGCCTTCTTTGACAGTTCTATGTGTTTGCTTGTATTTGTTTTTAAGCATACAAAGGAGATTCCGCCTATATAATATATGTAACACATAAGCTTATATAATACATTCCAAAAACTTTAAAATAATTGAAAAATTTGATTAAATAGATTGAGAAAGACTTTTTCAAAGGAGAAAAGCTTGTTGCGCCCTAAGTGTAGGTAAGAAATATTTGCGTGTTTAAATATGACTTTGAAGTACTAATTATTGTGTGCTTTGTGAAAATGTCTACCATTAGATCTCATCACTCAAATACTAAAATTAAACACAAACATATGCAATTACAGCCTTCAAGTAATAAATTGTAATGTTTTAGTTTTCATTTTAGCACAAATTAAATTTTTAAAACAATAAAAGCAAACAAAATATTTACATCTAATCAAATCTTGGGTGCATGCCACCCTTACCACTGGCAAGCGTTATTTGTTAAGACCCGAAACTCAAGTTGCTCAATTTCAAAGTCACTCTGTGTGTAAGAACTATCAATAAATGTATTTAAATATAAAGTTTGAGATCGGTACTGTAATAATTTTAATAATGGTTTAGAATGTTTACTGTAGACTGACGAATTTAGACCGACAGACAGACATGACTTGTGGAATCTCTTTTGGCCGTAGTACTCTTTGGTTAGCCACTATAATAATAATTCCAAGTAGTATCAAAATATAATGTAATAAATTAGTAAGAAGCTAACTTGTTATTTGTGCAGACGTACGTGTAAATTTTTTCAAATAAACTCTTACTTACAATTATACAGAAACATTATTGATTATAAATTATAGTTTTTATTGATGTTATCCTGTGGCTGTGCTTCAATTATAAAGTTTTCTTTTTTTTTTTTTTTGTATATTTTCATATCTTAGCTAACTTTTATAAATGAACAACATTAGAATCTAAATCATTGCAAAATATTCTCATATAGTCCACAGCAAGGAACATTTGAGTAGTTTAAGTCTATTTTTGCAACGCATAGATTTAATTATTTCATATATTATAATATTCATAATTTTCCCAATTTTCATATTTTTCGGAAAACTAAATATATCACATATTAGATTAAAATAAAAACTTATTCTATAATAAAAATCTTTGTTCTCAGTCTTCCCTTAAGTCTTAAAAAATGTAATGTAGTGCATCAAACCTTCAGGTTATATTATATAATACAGAGTTTGTCATTAGAAAAGGGCGACAGAGACTCAACAAAATAAAAAATGTATTTCAGCATGAAAATATGAGTCGATTTACATATGTCCGTCCATTAACAGACACACGTGTACGCATGTGAATCGTCAATTTTGAGCTACGGAGCTAAAACTTTTTATACAAATATCTGTCTATTCACGCTCACAATTTAACAAAATTTCCTTTTATTTTATCTAATAAAATGGATCTATAAATATCTAAATCATTGATATGCCAAAATGGGCATGGCCATGTAATGAATACGTATATAATTTACAAAAAAAAACATATTCACCATAAAACTACACGTGCAAGCTAATTAAAGGTCGTAACATATATATCTGCCATGCTTAACATGTGGTGGATGTGGTGGATATTTGAGATTTTTCATAAGAGATTTTAGACAATCCAAAGGTTAATTGAAGATTTTATTAAACAAATAATAGAAAAGAATTTTCGTTTATTGCAAAATGTAAAGATTTTTCTTTTTTCAATAAACGTTTTGATTGCTAAATGTAGGGGACATATGCAATAAACTTAGAAAAATATCCCCATTATGTACTAAAATCCTTGGACAATTATTTATTATATATTAATTTCCCTGGAGACTGCAGCAAAGAGAAAAAAGAAACGTTAAATCATAATTAAATTAATTAAAATTGCATTTTCTATTGATTATCTTGGCTTCTTTCATTAGGGAAAGTTTTTACTTTGATAAAATAGATGCAACCATAGAAACCAGTTAAATGAAGCTTGAACAAGGTTACATAGATTTGTTTTCTTTAAATTATATCAATCGCTTGAGTTGCTATCTTGCAAAGTGCAACTTGTAACTTTTTGGCAATATTTCTGTAAATATGAATCTGCAAATTCCGTTTATATGGGGCAACGGAAAAGCAAAGAAAACACCAAAACAGCTTTCGGCTAATGTACTTCAATCAATGCCATCTTTTTTCATAACGTTAATATATATAAACGAACGAGGACAGCTACGCATACTTTTTAAACTTTTTACAGAGTAGTGCTAAAGCGAAAGCACAAGATTTCTCAATGAAAAATTATATTAAAAAATGCTTAAATCAATACATTTAAGTTGTAATGATTTACTTTTGTAAGGGAAGAAATCATATTTTTAAGTAAAGGCGACAGGTTAAGTTAATTACTTCATTTGTTCTGGCCCGTTTATCTTGATCTTAAACAGTTAAGCTTAAATGTTATGTTTGATGTATTTATGGGGAATGGAATAATTATAAGTATATGTAACAAATGTCAAAATGGGCGTGGATCTTAATTGGAATTGTTTATGCAAAATTTCAGCTCAATATGTTAAATTTTACGACCGCGAGAGTGCCAACAACGGACAGAAACACGGACAATCCTTTTAATGCTGATCTATATATACTTTTTAGATTTGTGTCACGCCTTCATGTTTTCATGAAGATGTTGAAGGTATTCAAGATTTAGATTAAGCCAAATTTAGTTTTCTTACTTGTTTTAATTCAAGTCGACGTAACGAGCAATGGACGTTTACAAGACAAAGCCAAAGCGAGACTAATTATTTCCTTTTAATTAACTTGATTACAATGGACAATATATATATAGATTGAGCAAAGAAATGTACAATGTAATTAAAAATAAACTGAAAATTCTTCTATACACACAAGCGACAACGTACCTGACATTTTGGCAACGGACCCTCCGGTAATTTCACTTTCCAGCCTAATAGCGGTGGTATGCATATCAAAGCAGACATTATCCAAACAGCTGCTATCATCAAGGCTGCTCTAGCTGGTGTGCGTGATTTCAAATAATCCACCGCTTTCGTTATGCTCCAATAACGATCCAGTGATATTAAACATAAATTCATTATGGAAGCCGTGCACAGCAATACATCCATGGCTGAATGAATGTCACACCACCAGCTACCAAATATCCAATAACCCATCAATTCATTGGCTAGTGAGAAGGGCATTATGATTAAGCCCAGAAAGAAATCAGCCACTGCCAATGACGCAATAAACCAATTTTGTATATTTTTCAATGATTTCTCCGTTGCTATGGCAATGATCACCAACATATTACCAACAATAATGATGATCATCAAAATGGTAACTATAATGGAGGCGACTACAACGTGTGTTAGTGTATAGCCACTGGGGTAACGGCCGTCCCAATGGATTTCGGTAATATTGCTAGTTAGATTGCTGAACGATTGATTATTGTTGCTAATGTTGTTAAATAAATTCGCATAACCACTTGTTAAGTTAATAGTGGCCGATCCATATGCCGAAGAGTTGGTATTGTAAAAATTTCCGTACCATAGAAAAAATGTATCATTTATATCCGAACCGGAACTGGCTAAAGTTGAACCAAAACTAATCAGAGAATTATCCAATAATTTGGTCGCCGCATATTGGCCATCCGAGCTAAGTAGTGGCGCATTAAATTTAACAGATGAGTTCTTTAGGGCGGCTACACGCAACTCATTTTGGGATTGATTTTTGATATAACCACTGCTGGGACCCCCACCCGCCTCTAATGTTGCCGCAGTTGAGGTAAATAGAGCCAAGAATTCATCGGTACTGATGTTGCCGGTTTGTATATCACGATTGAAATCCATGTTAAATGAATCTACCGTTGCCTGCGCTTAATGCCTCTTCTCTGTCTTTTGTGATTAGATCGTGCTGCTCCCCTTTGAAATGATCGAATTGCAAGAGCGTGCCTTTGATGACAACAAATTTAAATCGCAAGGTCGCCTACTTTATAAGACACACATACTTTAAAATGCTTTACTTTCCAATTATGAACATAACGTAATGTTATCAAATCCTATTTTCATATTGCTTTCAACACCTTGTACTTATCAATTATTATTGTTTTGTTAGATTATTTCTATTAATTGTTTCATAAACCATTTTTACCCGTTTTAACCGAAACTTGTGGTTAATATATTTTTGGTTTTATATTATTATTGTTATTGTTGTTATTGTTATTGTATATTATTATCTCTTTAGATTATATGATTTATGAAAAACATTTTTATTGTTTTGTTAACATGTTTTGTTTTTGTTTTTTTAATTATTATATTATTTAATTTATTTGTGTTCAATTTTATTAAATTTTTTTCATTTCTGTACAATACTTATAATTTTTTTAAGATACACTAACTATGCAGCGGTTAGACGAATTGGCTGATTAAACTTTTTCACTTGGTAAAGCAATCGAACTCTGGAGCAAAGTAGAAGAAAGTTTTCAACTCTTCTGCCATGTTGCACCGATAACCCACCGACATTTCAGATTATCATGAAAAGCCATACTTAGCTATAAAGCAAAGTTCAAGTTAAAATAACTGTATAGTCTAGGAGTCTAAAATTTTATAGAATTATAATAAATTTTGACAAAAAATATATGAAATAATTTATTTTGATTGTCAATTTATACTCAACTACCGTACGCATGGTGAACATAAAACGTTTCTAACTAAATTGATAACGAACATTTTGCAATTCCCACAATTTGGTGCAAACAATTTTTTTAGGAACATTTTTAGAAAAAGGCAAAATTTCTACATTAATGACCAGCACTTACTGATACTAGTGAACAAAGTATAGTAAAAATTTCTTTGTAGAGCGTCAGTGGTCAGGCTTTCCCCAATTTTAGCACTTTTATGCATTTCCATTTCATATTCATTTTCTATACTATATAAATTAACTTTTTATAAAATCATTATTAATTATTTAAACTTTTTTTAGCATTTAATTTTTTGCCAGTTTGCTTCAGAGAAACCTTGACAATTCGTTACATTCTTCTACCATTCCTTCACTTTTCTGGGTACATAATATTTTATTATTTTTAATGATACACTAAACGCAATATTGTTGCATTTGCACACTGTTTCCTTCAGTTCATTTCTTCAAATTTCAAGTTTTATTTGTTGTTTTTCATGCATATTTCGCCTTTCGACCTATCAACACCTCAATAAATCATTACGGATTTTATTGATCGTAAAGTTTGTTGATGCATCAACTTGTGGCGTTAATATTTTATATATTTTTATGCATATATAGAGCCACACACATACACACACTGTGAGCACATTGCAAACTGCAAAAAAATACAACATTGCGAAATAAATTTTGTTTGATTTTTATTTTTGTGTTTGTTTTTGTTTTTCTTCTATAATTGAATGCGGTTCGACTTTAATGTATGCGCTGTGCATATATTTATGTTAACGGTTACTTTCATTATAACAGTTGCTCAAAGATTAATAAGCAGCTAGAGCTTGCACTTGACTCTCACAAAGCATTGTTTTTATATACACATGTTTGTACATATTTTACAAGTTCACTTCATTTTTAATTAATTGTCAGCAAATTTGAAATTTTTTGAAAACTCTCGAAACTTGAAAATTTCTTGATAACTCTCGCTTGGTCAGTTCCTTTACCATTCTTATTTTCTGAATTATTCTCGCACTTTAGGAATTCAGTTAAAGTGCTTTTTTTACAAAATTATTTTATTGTATTCTTCTTGTCTTCCTGTTTTTTTTTTTTTGTATTTCCGTACGCGTTTGAACACGTACATGTTCTGTACTTATTGTTTACCGTTCGATATCCATAGCTTAACTGAAATGAACGAAATGTTTTGTTCAAAGTCCTCTGGCCCTCACGTATTTGTTGTCTTTTTATTTTCCATGCATGTGTGCTCTGGTCTTTTTGTTTATGCTGCTATAAGTATGCACATAAACGACTGTGGATTGTATTCAATAGTGCGTGTATCCAATCCACAATGGAACAAAATGAATCATACCAGCAACATGTATTAATAATTGCAAAAAAATTTCCCTTTTTCTCTTTTAATTATTACACAGCGCCAGCAGAGACCTCAAAATCAGAGACCACAATATATAGAGACGAAGTGTCACTCTTTTCCAAATTTGTTAACAGAATCTCAAGATTTTTTCAAGTCAGATACAATGCATACAAGCAAATGTATACGCAAGTAATAAATGTATACAAAAATATCAAATGTTCGTATACACAAATATGTTTCTTGTTTTGTTACGCTGCCTTGTGTTATCAAATATAGCTTGTGTTTGCTACTTTTATATATTTTTTAAAGAATTGTTCAATACTTTTCCACCCCATAATACAATAAAAAACCTGGAAAAAAACAACTTTACAAAACATCAAGAAAACATGTATAAATAGTCGAAAAGTGGAAAGGTCGAATGAAGAAAGATAGAAAAAAGCCTTATATTCACATATTAATTACAACATTTATTTATTCATTCATTATTCATAATGTATAAAATAACATACGCACAAATGTTTGCAATCAATGGTATTCCCTTTGCTTTGCTTGTAAGAACAAAAAAAAACAACAACAGTACACATGCGCGTAAAAAACCAAAAATCAACAAAAAACTAATACTTCACTGTTTTCGGCCCGGAAGAAATGATCAATAAATTGGTTATGTGTTTGTATATTCACACGGACACAAAACCCTTTGCTTCCCGCAACTCTTTACCCATACACTTGTGAAATTTTGCAACATCGCTTTGAAGTGGTTGAAAAATCTATATTTCAACAAATCTTCAACTCAGCTTTTCTAAGTGCGCTATCGAAACAAAGCATATTAAGTTCCTCCTAGCATGTGTGGATTTGTCGTTATATGTGCATGCAACTCATACACCACCACACTCTTTATGATGGAATAGACAAATAAATTATTCCTTCCTAACATTTATATATGTTATCTAAGAGCCATCCACGTATAATTGTAGGGACGTGCGCAAATGAGTCGACTTTACCCACTACACGTAATAGTATTGAGAGTAGAAAAGCTGTTGAGAAGTCTCTGCTGTTGGCTTCTCAATCGTTTGTTTTTGTGGCGCACGCGTCACAGAGTCATTAAACTGCACTTGTTGTTGATTTACGTGTTTGTTATTGTTGTCATTATGGCGCATACGACTTAGAGACTTTTGGACAGTGTTTTTTTACTTACATATATTACTATTCTTGTTTTTTCTGATAAGTAAAGCAAAAGGGAATACCGCATATTACACATACAAAACAAACGAATATTCGTCATTAAGCCTACTTTTGGCGCAAACAGTTGTACTTATGTAAATTAATTTGTTATGATATGTATGTAATTTAATATATTAGTACTTCAATAAATGGATAAATGAAAAATTAATAAATGCAAATCAAGTGTTATTTTATTTTGCTGTTTTTGACCTTTTCGTCTTGTCCACTATTCATACATATTTATGTACAGTATAGAGTATGAATTGTGTGAAATGAAAAATTTTATAATATTATGGTGTATATGTTCAATATACACAACGAATTTGTTCTACGTGCAATTATATAGGTTCAGTATTAAGCGGTCGGTCCGAAAAATGGTGTATGATTTGATAGTAGAGTGATCGGCTTGTAAACAGGGCATTGCCGGTTTGATATGTGTCCTTCCTTTAATTGATGTTTTATAAAGTTGCTTTTTATCAACTTTTTGAATTGTAATATGGTGTGGAGGAGTGGTAAAATATATATACATTTTTTTTAAAAATACATAAAACTAAATTTGACAACACAAGTCAGCGTAACAAAACAAGTAAAATATTTGTGTATACATTTGCTTTGAGGCATTGTATATTGCCCCACAAATAAATCTTGAGTATACATTTGATATTTTGTACACATTTGCTTGTATACATTGTATATTACCTTACAAATAAATCTTGAGATTTTACCCGCAAAATTTAAGAGCATGACATTCCGTCTCTATATTTTGAGGTCTCTGGTATGATACTCTGTGGTTCAATACCACCCAGCTTTTGCGAAATTTAAACTAGATGGCTGCTTCGATCGGAAATAGATACACAGACGGTCACATAGAAGAAGCTGAATTTCGTAATCATCAATGGTATAGGAACTGTGCAAATAAACGGATGACGAAAATGATGCGGAATCAAGAAACTAAGATATACAGCTGAAATCTTATCAAAATCTGCGGGATGCCACACCCACAATCGATTAAAACTCTCTTAACCAAACAAAAAAAAAGATACACAATTATAATCAGAGCAGCCATCGATGTGCCAATAATAGACGTGATCGCGGATAACGAACTTGCCCCCAATTTACAAAAAACCGTAATCAGCGTAAAACTCGACTTGCAAGTTGATGCATATTACGTACATTATTAGAGACCCTAATCATGTTCCACTTACTTTGTATGCAGATGTGTGAAGTGTGTATTTTGCTTGTGTCAAATCACTTTTCAATTGTGCGATTATTAGCAGCAAAATATAGTATATTTTTGTCGTTGACAGCTTCTCCATGTAGATTTAATTTTCATATTTTGATTTATGGTATTTCTCCATACATTGAACGATTCTTGTTAACATATGGACATTTGCATTATGTATTTGCTATAAAACAATGCACAACGTAATGACAGCAGTGAGAGATGTGTAAACAAAAATCCATCTTTTATCAAATTTTCCATTTACACATGCAAATGTATAAATGTATTGTACTTACATACATGTGAGTAAAAAGGCAAAAATAAAATATTGGAAATCCATTTGTCTGTACAGCCAAACCCAAACCCGTCACACACGAAACATGTGTGATGAAATGAGAATAATAGAAAAACAAAACGGCTATAAAATGCTAATAAAATTAGACGTACGCCAAATCCTCCTAGTATCCACCATTATTACTCTTATGTTATATTATTCTCTAAAGAAAAGATATAAAAGAATTTTTCATCAGCCGAATAGCTGGTTTCAGTTACTTTGCCATATATCCTTAGAATGTCTAAAAAGAGGACTGATTTTTTTTCCATTTTTCTCGAATCATATTTTGCTTCATTTGGCTTCGACAGAAATATATTTAACTGCCACAAAATTTAGAAACATCTACATATAAATATTAGCTTGATTGATATGCTAAAAATGTTCGTATTCGGATTACATACATGCCCACAATCAATCAAAAATCTATATATGTGCCAAAAAAATTTATATATGAACTTGAAATTTATAGTTAACTCATCCATTGAAAAATAGGCGTGGTCGAATAACAGACAATGACAACTCGACTTGCAAACTCATACGTAATACGTAATACACTACATGCATGATGCTGTAACAAAAAATTGACCACTTTCCACTTTCCACTTTCCAGTCTTTGTGATGGTTTCCTTATTAATGAACAGTAAGGAAAAAAGTTAATTTCTTCTTTTATGTGCAATTATACTAATTCTACAGCTCTTGCATTAATGTGCTACGAACACATTAGTTCAAACAAAGAGGTGGAGTATAAAAACATTTGAATCCACAATACTACACCATTCATGCATATATGCTTAACATATTTACTCTCACGACCTTGCCTCTTATACTCGCCATATGAAATACTAAGGGGAATACCAAATCGAACGAACATGGTGTGCTTTAGCCATAAATAAATAAGTACGTGAACTCGTCTTGTTGTTATTGGTGTTGTTGATATTTCACTTGAATAGATTTTGAAAGTTGGTAGATTAACATTTTCGGGTAGATGCCAGATTAAGGAGAAATTTCAAATTCATGAGCAAATAAACTGACAGTTGGAAAATGTTGGATCGCCTTGGAATGCCATTCTGAAAGTATTTGTATTGCATTCGATGAAGTGTGTATAACGAAATGTATTATTGTAACATTTTTGTGTTTGTCATCGTATTCTATTTTTGTGTGCAATGAAAAAGGTACCACCACTACAGCATACCGCCCAGCCAACCTGCAACACAATAAAGCTAAAATTCAAACATAGAAAAAGTCAAGCATGTCGGCAAATACAATTTGAAACGTTTTGCGCACACCACACATCCACACGTATTTACATGAGTGTGACGGGGAGTGACAGAGAGAGGGAGGGACGTAGGGACATATGACATTGTGTTGCCTACAGTAAAATACATTAAACCAACGCAACCCCTAACAGCACTCCAGCTCACAGCGCAGTGTAAGAGTGCTTGTGTGAGTTATTTTTTTCAAATGCAACCGCAAATGATTTTTTTCACTTTTCGCTTCTTTTGCTTTTAACTCCTGTAACATTTTCTGGTTGACATGTATTGTACTCGTGCCTGGGCTGTGTTGGTTTTCGTGTTGTTCATGTTGCTATTATGATCGTACACATCATTTAAACCATGATGTACATATATGTACACTATGTCAAGTATTTGACGTGAATTGTGCAGAAACTTACCTGATTTTCAACTACTGACAAGTGCACATTGTTGTTGTTGCATAGAAAAATAAATTTTGCAAATATCTGCTACAAGGTCCTTTCATTTGTATCATAATTAGAATCTTATCTGAGCAATAAACAAAGAAACAACTAATTAAAGAGCAATTCTCGCTGTGCTGCTATTTACCCCTGCAGGAAATTAAAACGTAATTGCCCTTTGCTTTTATACACAAGTCATATGGTTTGTGGCGTCAATGTAAAAAATATATAAATTTATGAATTTATTACTTTATTACTTTATTACATGGCGGCAACGTTGAATCAACAACCACAACGTTTATAATGAAATTATTCATCGATGAACGTGATTGCATTAGAGACACGCCCATAATTGACAAAAAAAACTTTCTTTAAAGCAGAATTTGACTTGTAAGTTGATACGTCACTGATCAGATACATGCTACGGCCACTGTTTTGTATATCGAGGTGAAGTTAGTAATTTTCACTTGTTTCTCACTAAACTTAACATTAAATTATAAATTCCCTTCTAACCACTGCGTTGAGCTATACATTTTTTTTTATGAAGCGTTTACTAAGTATGTCAGTACGTTTGCCACACCCAGACGAAGACGTCATAGACCCTACAAAGTATATATATACTTGATTATGGTCTAAAACTGAGACCGTCTTTTTCCAAAAATAAGACATCCTCCGAAAATAAGCCCTAGCTAAAAAGACATGAGGGATTTGCACCAATGATTCAACAGGAAATAAATTTGTTAAAAAATCAAAATATAATTCAGAATTTATTTTATGACGATGTTCCAGAAGAAGACGAAATGACTGCAATTGCATAAATTTTTAATTCTGTACGCTGTGTAAAATTTATATTAAATTAAAGAATATAAAAATACATTTATTTTGGTCAACCCCCGAAATTAAGCCGTAGCGCGTATTTGGGACTTGAAAAATAATAAGACAGTGTCTTATTTTCGGAAAAAGACGGTATGTCCGCGTGTCTGCCTATTTTTCGCATTCTCACAGACGTAAATTTTGAGATATTGAGCTGAAATTTTGTAAATGCGTAAAAACGGTCAAGAGACACGCCCACAATTGAAAAAAATTCAATTATCCGCCACGAAAATTGAAATATATCGATATCTATATCCCATCCATGAATGTGCGTAGTTGGATAACAGACATGCCCACAATTAACATGCTAGGAAAACTGACCTATGAACTTAAAATTTAGCATAAGTATCTATAATTATCGTAACCATCGATATGCCCAAAATGGGACCGGTCGAATAACAGGCGTGCCCAATATTTATAAAAAAAAAAACCATACTCCACGTAAAACAACTTGTATCGCGTATCATAAATTATTAGAGGGCATATAATCATATACCTGCCAAGCCCACTATTGTAGATGTGCAGGGTACTTAAGATTTGGTCTAAACCAAATTTAGTTTTCTTTCTTGTTATTTCTAGTTTTAGTTAACTAATGCAAAATGATTTATGAGCTCTTCTACGCTGATTATAAGCAAGATAATATATTGTTTATGTTATGTATGTTATGTTTAATTTGTTTGTATGTATGTTTAGTAACATATAAAGTTGATAAAATTTTATAATTTCCAGGGAACGTGCTCTGCACAAGTTAAGGAAATGAAAGAGGAAATTACAACTGGCATTTTACAATAGAAAACGGAAAGTATCCTTCAAACCGCACTATGACGTTGAACATGAGGTTTTCCACGCTCACAGTAATGGTAGTGGTAGAGAATTTTTACAAATCCGGAACAATAAAAATCATAGCAATAAAATATTTTTTTGTAAAAATACAAAAAAAAAAAAAACAAGATAGAGAAGTTCGGTTAAGACCGAAGCTTAAATACCCTCCACCTTTTATAATCCTCTAAAAAATAAGTTCCTATTGCCATATTTATGTATATGACTATTTCGCGTACCTACGCTAATAGTGTTTTTTTTTAAATTATAGGCGTTTGCGTTATTCAATCACGCCCATTTTTGGCATAGGATAACGGTACCACTTATATATATACCAAATTTCAACTTGATGGATACAATTTTTTTCGAGGTATGTTAAGATTTTCCTTTATTGTGGGCGTGTCTCTGAACCGATTTTGCCCAATTTCAATACGGAACAGCAAAACTAAACTAAGAATAAGTGTGCCCAGTTTCAATTTGATATCTCAAAAATTACGACCGTGCCAACAACAGACGGACATGTCTCAAACTTTCTCTTTTCATGCTGATTAAGAATATATATGGTTTGTGGGGTCTCCCGAGGAATATACCCTCTTCCCTAAGGTGGAGGGTATAAAAACAAATTGTGTAGATTGGAAAGACCCAATGAGTATATTATAAAATATATAAAGAGTTTGCTATTCCGTTTAAAGGCAGGCGTGAGAGACCTTGTCCATATATTCTTAATAAGCATCGATCTAGACGCGTAGTTTCACGCTTATAATCAACACCTCACAGTCACAAAAATAAATACATTTGTGATCTGTATCCAATAATTGCAAACATAATATAAAAGATACAAATTGTGTCCGGTATACTTATAAAGTATTTGTGGTTAAGCGGCAGCACCAGAAGCGAACGATTTCGATTTTTCAAGTAACAAAGACTTTTTAATGTAAAACCAAAAAGAGTTGCTACGAAAAAAGAAAAATTTACACATTATGGAGGTTTTAAGTAGCAAACTGAAAATAGCCCCATCACTAAGGTGGAAGGTATAATAATCCTCAATAAGAATTCTTGGGGGCAAACATTTTCATGAAAAAGTCGGAAGAGAAGCTTTTTTGTATAAATTCCCCTTTCTAACTAAAATGTAAAATAAACTAAATAAATTGAATAATTTCGCAACATATGAGTTTCGAAGGAATACCGCTCAGAAACAATGAGAAAATCCCATTTCGTTGGGGATGCTGGTAAAACTTATTTGTATTCTATTGCATCAAATGTTTACTTGATTATCTAAAGTTAGCATGTGTGCCAGTATTATTTATTAGATTTTTTCTACAAATCAAAAGTATCTATCAAAAGTAAGGTGTGGTCGAATGGAAGAAGGAAACTTTTTCGCAAAACTTTTCCCTTTGTGCGCTTCTTCAAGCAGGATAACCCATTTGATATCAGATGAAGCTAAGCTGTATGCGTACCTATCGCACGTTTCATGCAAAAAACTTTGTCATGCGGTATATTAAGCAAAACCTCCATTAAATTGCAAAAGTGTCAAGACTTTTTCCAGGAGGCAAACAACAAAGCCACAGAAAATATTAGTTTTAGTTTTCGAACATGCACACATACTTACGCATTGCGTGTGTGCATCCTTTATCCAACTCTAAAAGTTGTGGGGAAACGTAAGAAGGCAAAATTTACCATGTCACCACGATTCAATATCTCATCTCACAGCACGTGCTTACTATGCTTCTCCCCGTATTGCTGCTGCAGTACTTGGCAAATTGTTGCCATAAGAAAATATCATGTAAATTAATTGTAACCTCCAACTGAACGCGGGTTTTAATAATTAAGTGACTTTTGCTTTAGTTTAGGGCTTCTGAAACGATTTGTTCGGTTT
Source organism: Crataerina pallida (assembly GCA_949710015.1). Lineage (NCBI taxonomy): Eukaryota > Metazoa > Arthropoda > Insecta > Diptera > Hippoboscidae > Crataerina > Crataerina pallida. Next base: position 4,070,276 of record OX453290.1, read on the forward strand.
CGGATTTGAGAAAAACTGTAAATGTAAATATTCCGATTCGTCATATTTTTCATTTTCTTTTTTGTACAAAGTAGGTGCGGCAGGCCCCATAGTCAACTTTCTATTTTTTACTTTTGACGCTAATGTGTCTTGATTTTGCACAAATGCCGAATTTTTGTGATCACGATAGTGTTCCGAACGAAGATGCCTTCCTGTGTACGGCAAACTGCAAAATGGAAGAAATACATATGCAAGGAGGACATGGTAAAAAACTAAAAAAACTAAGCAAAAACATATATGAAGGATAATGGAAGAATTCCAAAGTAATTAAATTCCCGTTGAATGTACAACAAAATATAAAGAAGCAGTGAAATTTACTTTGTGAAGGAAGAGCTTAAAGCCTTCATAATAAAAAAAAAAGAAAAAAAAAACACTCCACTGACTGGGCCAAACTTTAAATATCTTTCACTCCTTTACATAAACCATCGGCCATTAATATACTCTGCACCACAGACTCTGTGCTAAATACGTTTTCCTGTAAATTATTGACATGTCCACCATGGATAAAAATGTGACCACCAAACAACTGCATGCCATAAATATTTGCGGCAAATATAAAGAATTGTGTCGATTGTGGGTGCAGATGTGAGAATTTGGACGCGAACAAACAAACGGGTGCCGTTCAATCGACTGAAATTTAGAATCTAGAGGACCCTACGTACTTGAGGGGACCGCGAAGCAATGGTAGAGAGTAAATAGAATATTGAGGACTTATACTCAGATGTAAATTGCGAAAGAGACAGCAGCTGTTGGCAGCTGCCAACAACAGTAAATTTTCGAAAACTTATCTTAAAGAGTCATGATATGACCTTCAAGGGCTTAGGTAAAGTTTGTAACTTTTACAATCTCTCTCGCGCTTTATTACTTGATACGTTTTAAAAGAATTACTGAAGAATACACAACTAACCTGAACCGACAGCAAGGAACGCGTTTGATAATTTCACGTGAAATAAATGTTTTGCTAAAAGAATTTAGAAAAATATGTTTAGTTGTGGTCGCGGGTAGTGGGGAGAAGTAGAGAAGGTGCGAATAGACAAAAATACAAAATTGCAGAAGTGATTAATTAATAAATGAAACGTTAAATATTTGAAAAAGGATAGAAAAGAGGAAATTGAAAAAATATATTATCGAAGCTTGGTAGAACACACAATTTATACATACGCACTCCTACTTGTTTTATTTGTTTGACTATTGCTAATGTCCTTCGCAAAGCTACTTTTATTTATTTAAGACTTTTTTTTTTCTTTTAAATACTCTTCAAGTTAATGTGCAGGCATAATAAAAAATTAAAAAAAAAAAAACTCTCACTTACACACTAAGTAAATGACGCAATTAAACGAACTCTTTTAACAAAACACTGTTAAACTGGCGGGCGGAACTTTACCACAATACCGCAGCATATCCCTACATGGTATGTGCTGCGTGCTGGCATGTCATGTTGTACAAACTTATGCACACATAATAAAAATGGTGCCATTGTGTGTGTGTGTGTATGTGTGTGTATGTCATACCTCCTCATGCATAATATAATAAATATTCACAGCGCGTTATAAAGGTGAAATAATGCAAAAGTAAATTATTTCATGTATTCGTTTACACCCAACAGGGTCAGAGAAGAATGTTTGAACGATCGCGATATAGCCATTTCCCTGCGTCCATCTATATGTCTGTGGGTACGAAAGGAGACCTATCAATTCCAAACTTGGCAAAGTGTTTGTTCAAAGCTGAAAGCTGCAAATCGATTGAGAGAAATATCTCATATGTCATGTTTAGATTAACGCGGTTTTTGAGGCTTATGTGTATGGTTTATAATATAAAACAAATAAATTATTTAAATGGATTGTTGTACCATTGTTATCTATTGATTATTCAAATATTGCCCATACACAGAAATTAATTATATGAATATTCATATAATAACAATAATAATAATATAACGTGTACATAAATACTTTCATGCAATACATAAGTAGGTGACATGTGACAAATAAATGAATAACAAAAAAAGAAAAAAAAAAGTGAAAATGTTATAGTCGGTCAAGCACAGCCATATAAAACTTTACACCACTTAGCTACTTAGTTGTATCGGTATAAGCAAGGCACTACAAGGGAAAGTATTTCCCAAATAGTTTGATAAAATTTACCAATTTTGCTCAGAAATATTAAGAATTTCTATTTAAAAGACTCTCAATATAATAAAAACTTGTGTATCAAGGGGTTCTAAAAGTGTCCAATCCGGTCCATTTTCAAAAGAGATCCCCTTTGGGTCAATGCATGTCCTTGTATCACATTTCATTGAAATATTTCAAAAAAAAAAATGCGACCTGCAGCTTGCATACCACTTTACATGGTTAGACAGACGGACAGATGGACATTGTTAAATTGATTCAGATTTTGATTCTTAAACGATTGGTATAATTGAAGGTGGGTGTGGCAAATGCTTTTTAGGAGTTACAAAAATCCCCAAAAACATAATGTACTCTTTGCCACAAGTGGTGCAGAGTATAATAAATTTTTAAATTTATAATATTTCCCTATACTCACACCGGACAGCAGTCATTTTGCTGTACAGCATTTCGTATATATATATTATATATTGAATGCTGTGACTGCACATAGCACTACGTTTCCCTCCATCAGCTTTTGTCCGATTTCATTGAGTGTAAAATCTCTCACTGTCTATAAAAAAAGTTTCGATACAGTCACAAAGCATTATGTCTCCTGTACTGCAATACGATTATGATGAAAACAAATAGTGTACCATTCTTGTTTGCTTAATGTTTTATAAAGCATAAGTATTGAGAAATAAAAGTGTGCATGAAAAAAATTGGAAGATGTTGTACAAAAACTATTGTGCGGAATGTATCAAAGCATATGTATGCCAATATGTGCACTGCCAATGTATGCATTGTGTGCATGCACGACTATTTGCACACGTATGTACACATGTTTTGTATGTTTTGTATGCTTTGTATGAACGTACATTAATAAATGAATATTTCGCACAATACAAAAAAAAAAAAAATGAAACTTTTTCAATTTTTTAAAAAATAACCGAATAATTTATAAATTTTGTGGTATTTGTGACGCATCAAAAAAAATGCTGATCGCAATCTGTTTGCAAAACTTAAATTGAAATATGTTGCATACCTAAATAAATTTCCATCACATAAATGTTTTGTTCAGTTTGTTTAGAAGCAGTGGACAAAGCAAATTAAACGTACACCACCAATAAAAACAATATTGTACAAAATGCTGAAAAACAGCAACAAAAAATCATAGATTTTATTATTTTTATATTGGACTGTATAAAGAGTGCTTTGAGTTAAGTTTTAGATGAAAATGACAGACGAGTCTCTACAGAGTATTCATACTAATCGATTTCGGTCTCACGCCTTTGTCATCCCTTTCAAATAACCAATATGGCTTTTGCAAAGGCCGTTCCACTGTAGATGCAATAATACATGTTAAAAATATCGCTAAAAAAGCCATAGATGGCAAACGCTGGAAAAACGGAAACAAAAAGTATTGTGCCCTAATAATAGTAGACGTTAAAAACGCATTTAATTCGGCCAGCTGGCGCCATATAATTGAGGCGATGATCAAAAAAGGTATCCTCGCATATCTAATACACATCATAAGAAGCTACTTATCATGCCGTAGCCTCATCATGCCATAAAATCAAATATCTAGGTGTATTAATCGATGCTCTATTGAAGTTCTTACAGCACAAAATATCAGTGTATGACAAAGCTAGCAAAATATATACAGCACTGGCACGCATGATGGCAAGTATTGGTGGTCCCAGTCAACGAAGAAGATTACTGCTAGCCAAAGTGATCACCTCTGTCACTATGTATGCTGCACCTGTTTAGAGTGATACACTACAGAAATATCCCAGCTATAATAAACACCTAAATAAGCTGTATCGCGGAACTGCACTGAGAGTCTGCTGTGGATTCCGTACCGTATTACTGGACGCAGCACTGATCCTGTCAGGCAAGCTTCCAAGCTGATATCCTAGCCCAACAAGCTGCAAAAATGTACTGTGCCAAAAAACTTCTTAATAGGAAGCTCTCTAATGGAGAAAAACAGGACATAATGCTAGAAAGCTATAGAGAATGGCAAAGGAGATGGGACGATTCCTCTCAAGGCCGATGGACGCACAAAGTAATAACAAATGTTGAATGTTGGTTGAGCAGACAACATGGCTGCATGGACTATTATTTAACGCAAATTTTCAGCGGACACGGTTGCTTCCGCAGTTACTTGCACCGTTTTGGTCATGATACTGAACCTTGGTGCCCTGAGTGTCATGAAGACGAGGAAACAGCTGAGCATATACTGTTAAAATGCCCAAAATTCGATGCAGAACGCTCAAAAATTGCAGACTTAATTATGGAACCGAATGGCGATATAATTGCACATGATTAACGATGAAAAGGTATGGTCCTGCGTCAAAAGCGTCAGTGCCGTTATCATGCAGAAGCTCAGAGTGGCAGAAAGACTACGAATAAGATAGATGATGACTGACATCATACGAATGAATTGAGCATAGCCTCAGACGGTTTCTCCTGACGTAATACTTAACGGTGGTCCCAGGGGAATTGCCGTAGGACATTCGTAGGGGTTTTAGTGGGTGCAAGTCCCACACTGACTGGGCTTTCAAAGCTTCCCCTTTGTTAAAAAAAAAAAAAAAAACCTTTGTCATCCTTCTAGCAGTGTGGCAGGCATATTTTTAAAGCCATCAAACTTCTAGAATGAATGCAAGTCATGGGATATTGTTCAGGACCATTGGCTCGCTACAATATGGTCAGATTATATCCACAAGATGACCGACCCATTTTAGAGCCGTCGGTTAATTATAAAAACGGAGTAATAAATAAAATAAAATTAATGCATCTCTACATATGATTATTGTGTAAAGCAAGTGAAAATTTTCCAAATATTTATTACGTACAGGCCGCCAGTCATTCATTTCTGTTTTTTTCTTTTCCTTTGAATACTGATTGAAAATATTTTGGGAGCCAGCCAAATGAAATTCATAGAATGCGTGCAGATAAAGTATTAAAAGTGTTTATATAGTCTGCATCACTATGCACTATGCAGGGGGATTTCAAAAAAAATTCAAACAGACAAGATAAATATTAATCATTATGTAAATGGGTGAAATGGTAGAATTCAAAATGGGTTTAATTATAAAATTTGGATGAATAATTTCCTTATAAATGAAATGACGGCATACTAAATTTGTTGTTCCCTTTGCAACAACCGTATATAGTATTAGTATCTCACGATCGCAAAAATGAAAATATTGAATTCAAATTTGTGGACATCGATGTTCTAACTATGAGCATGTGGATGAAATTTATTTTTTATAGATAAATTTTTTCGAACCATAAATAGATTTTCGTTGACTGTGTGCGTGGCTTTTGTCTGGGTTTACCAAATAAAAAGCAATCTGCAAAATCTAGGGCCATAAATGTCAGGCGTGCATTGTCTCCAAACGAGAAGTGTCTGTACAAAATTTCAGCTCAATATCTCACATTTTACGATAATGAGAGAACTAGTAATAGATGGACACTCGAACATAATTGTCTAAATCGACTCAATTTTTAATGTTGATCAAATATATACATACATCTATACTTATACTGCAACCTCCTCCATTGCGGCTTTGATAATAATAATTAAATAAGTTTTAAGCGAGCTTCTTCCCCTCATATCCGCTTAAGAAACATTTATCATTTTTTTTGTTTTTTTCCTGAACCATTTCAAGCAATTTTGTCGTTTCTTTCTTCGAATTTTCGGTAGTAATTTGCAAAATTTAATTATGCCCTTGTAACACTGTTCTGTATGAGTTGTGTCCAAAACATTACGGTATAGTTTCTTCTACACAGCCATAGCATGTAACAAACACTACAAGCTGTATATATTCACAATACTTTGTGGAAAGCCACATACTGTTATATGTTGTACCTATGTGTGTGTGTATCGGATAACTGAAAGCCGTAAGTGAAGATATTTTTGATAGAAACAAGAACCAATTTGACACATACAAATAATACACACACAAGAGAAGTACTCAGCTCTCCATGTTTCTGTGTTTCTCTTAACAGAAGTATGAACAAAAACCTAGACGAACATAACATCAACACAACAGCCGAATAAGGAATAAGGTAATTGTGGCTGTTTAGGCATATATATGTGTTTTTGAGTATTAAGTTTATTTTATCATAACACAATACAGATGTAACAGGCACACAACCATATTATTTGCATGCTTGAATTTGTTCGTACATTGTGCTTATGAATGTCGTCCTGCCTTGTTGTCTTTAACAGAGATGATTTCAAGTTGTTCTATGCCCACCATCATAATAATATGGGGGCATATTGATTTTGTGCAAATGTTTACACCTCAAAAAGTCTATATGGTTTTTTTTTTTATAAGACACTCTCTCCAAAATTACCGTGTTCAACATGTATAGTTTTTGGAAATGTTTCATTAATTATAGTCTACGATGTCTAACCCTTAGATACGCCCAGTTTTAGTAGGTAATTATAAAAAATAAAATTTTGCTAGTATTTTATTCTTTAGTTTTATGAAAGTGAAAGAGATAATGATATTTTGTTTCGCTAATGCACAATATTGATGGGTATTCTAGACTTGACGTACACCTAAGGCAGCAATTTTACAATTTTTTTGCATATAACATGTATATCACAAACACTAACAATAGAAATGTTAAACGTTTATAAATGGAAAAGTTGTAAATTTGAAAAAATCTAATCAAATTTTAATTTTTCCAACACAAAATCCAACAATAACAAATAAGAAACTAAAGTTAGGCTAAATTTTGTACACCCACTTCCCTTCCATAGCTTTTTTTAGAAAAGTTTTAACAAAGTACGAGGAGGTGAAGGGTATAAAAAATTAAGTAATTAAGTCTTAATCTCTAACAGAACAGAAAGGATTCAAATCAATTTTCTATGTAATATTCTCCATCTCCATGGGTCGGCAACCATCTTTTCGCTTTTTCAAGTTATAATAGTGCAGAGTTGAAACCCATTGATGATATTATTAAGCTATCAAAAAAAAAAAAAAAAAAATCGATATATAACTTCGGCTCGCGCAAAAATTGGAATAAAATTGAAAAGCATGACATTTTCAAAAAACAACATACTCGTATTTGTATACTTTACATAAGTTGGAGAGCACACTAACTTAATTTTTCTCTCGACTACATTCATTAGGAGTCTGTATGCACTATAAAATGTTTATTTTCTTGAACCGTCGTACCAAAGAACCATTTTTTCAACCAAGAGAAGGATTTCAACAGAACTTGGACAAACATTACTAGTTCGTTACAATAGTTAATGCTGCTTTAGAATGTAAATATATTTTCCTTTTAACGTGAGTCTATAAACGTGTAGACAAGATGATTTATATTTTCAACCCGTACAACAGTGTAATTGCATAACAATTGAAACAGAAAATTTATTGAGAAAATAAAAAAGAAATTTTTTTCATAAAACAGATTTTAAATGATAAACTTTGTCTCTATGTTAAATTTCATTGCAACTGTTTCTAATTGTTGCTAAGCAAGACAAAACAAAAAACATAAAGGAAAACAACAATCAACAACAACAAATCAGTTTTGTTGTAGAAATGGTAGAAATGTTAATTACATTCTTTAGGAGAACGCTCACGAATCATACCAACAAATACCAAGGAAAGATCAACTGAATAAATATTCTCACGCAGAACACAAACTGTACGAGTAGCACACATAACCAAAATTAATAAAAACTAAAGACACAAACAAACTTTACCAATTAATTGGATATCTTGCCCAAACACAACACATCCACTGTATGCAAGCTGGTGGCTATTGTCGTTTCTACTTATCACCCGAAACGAACGACAATATATTTGTTGCACTTGAGTTTAGATTGTAGAAAAATAGTTCACATTTTATACGTAGTGTATGTATGAGGGAATAAATCGAGTAGCTAGCGAATAGAATAACAGGTATGCAATAAAATTTATGCAACAATTGAACAAAACATTATAAAAACAAGTAAAAATGTTAGTCAGTTCAGCCAGAGCATTTCAGCATTTATCTCCTAAAATTATGCTACAATTAGTGTTACTTCGTGAAATATAATTATAGACGAAAGGGTTCTAAAAATGGTTCGATAGTTATACATGAACAGACAACAGACGTGCTCTCGCATATGAAAATATATGTTTAAACGAATTTGAAGAGAACTATTAAGTAATCGCTGTTGATTTAGAATAGATTATATTTAGCTTGTTGAGCCGGTAAAGCCCGTTTCTGGGCGTGAATCCTTCAAATTTAAACAAATATTGTGTATAGATTTGTATGCGCTATGTTGTATGTGGTTTTGTTGTAGCATTTTAATCAATTCAACGAAAATGCGGGAGTGCTGTGCTGTCTGCGCAAAACAAAGAAAAAAACAAAAATTGAATTGAAAGGAATTGAGTTAACTCCACACACAACCTATGTGTGCGATTGTTGTATGGGTCGTTGGATAATAAATATATCAAATAGTAAAAGTAAGATCGACTATTGGAATATTTCACTTATTAGATTTTATATAAAAACTTGCATGTGAAATGTATTTTATGCAAATATGTGTGAAGTGCCATATTTGTAATATAACTATTATTCATACGCAACAACAACAACAAACAATCGTGTGTGTGTAACTTCATCAATTTAAACAATTTATTTTATTTATCATTCTGTCATTCGTTGCATTCGATTTATTACCTTAAGGAATCGGGTGATGTTAATGTTGAAAAGCTGACCCCGACAATTGTGCATAAACTAGAAAGAAAACGATAACGGAGAAACAGATAACGGAGAGAAGAGAAGAAATTCTTCAGTCCAGTTCAGTGTTGTTTAGTTCAGTTGAATTCACAAAAGCGAATAAAAAATCATTCCCTTCATATATTTGCATAATGCGGCCCCTGTGGTTTGAATGTAGAAAAATAAAACGTTGGTTGTATGTAGGAGCTGTTTTTTATTATTCTTTAGCTGATAATTTAAAAAAGCTTCATGGCCAAATGTTTTCAAAGACACGAAGTAGTTAAAAAGAACAACAGAATTATTTTTATTGGATTTCATAGTTAACCACTGCAGCAGTGTTGTTGGAGATTACAAATGATTGAAGATAAATTTAAAAGCCGAATTAAAATACCTGTTATCGAACCAAACCTACTCGATCAAGTATGTATACTCGTATATGTCAGCTCAATATCTTAGTTTTTGCAACCGTGAGATGGATGTACGTACGGACATGTCCTGAAGCTGCTGAAATTGCATAAATTAAGTTATAAATTTGTTTCTCTATTGTTATTGATTGTCTATGCGAAAAATTTTCCATGAAATGCAAAAATGTTTTCTTCTCTCACATAAAAATGTTAACTTTTTAACATTTTGTTCCGTTAAACTCTTTTTATAAGACCCGCATGATGCTCTTCTTCTTCTTTTCATTTTGTTAACAAATACTGTATTAACTTTATGTAGGTTTTGATTTTATTTCAAGTCTCTTTCGTTTTCTTTTTCTGCTTTCTCGAAACTTTTTTCTTTTCATTTGTTTACCACACGAACACAAATTATATTTATACGTAGAGAATGCCACTCCGGAGGCAATTGTACAGCCACAAACCAAGTGTTAACTTTTATGTTTGTTTTTAAGACGCCATTACACATACACTCCACTTTTTATTTATCATCCTTGCTTCAATGCAGCGCTTACGTTGGAATGTTATGTGTAAATGCGGGTTTTGCGGGTGTGTGTGTGTGTACGTTTAAAACTATAATAACCTTTATTTTATGCATCTTGGTACTCTCTACAAGTACAATTATTTAAAAATGGTTGTGTGTACGTATACACATAGAGAACAAGTAACCATTTGAGTGAAAAATTTCTACAAGCACACGCAACAGAGACCTCGAGAGAGAGTAATATAGTGGTATAGTTTTCATTTCTTTATTTCAATTGTTATTTAGGAATAATTTTCAAAAAACTTTAGAATCTTTTAATAAAGATTTTATATCCTTTGGAAAGTTATTAGAGAAAACTGTTTAACATTTAGAAAAATCTATTTAAAAATCGCATAAAAAGATATTTCCTTTTTCACGCAATACACACAAGTAAAGTTATATTAAACGAAACTGTATTTGGCTTAAGTCAAATCTGGGATAACCTCCACGTGTATACAAACCATATTTATCCACAATTTAAAGAATAATAATGTTTGTCCTTAACTATCGAAATCTACACCAAATCAAGAATCATGTGTTATCTGACCCCATTTACATGAAGAGATGAGTGCTTTAGAAAAATTTGTGTACTTTTGTCGATTGTGTAGCGATTCTATTTTTATGCCAAAAAATTAACAAAATCTCAACACATTAAACACAACGCACAACATTAAATAACGTTTAAACATTAAATAAACTTTCCACGTAAACCATTTAAATGATTAAATGTTTTGGAATAGAATTAAAAGCACACACACACAAAAAGCAAAAGCAAAAAAAACCAACAACTTACATTTAAGTGCTACTTCAACACAAAGCCGACCGAGTATTTGGAGTGTATGCTTAAACGCAAAATGATTGTGAGTAGTGGTAATAATAAATATAATAAAAGAATCATTTTATAACAATGGCCATCGCCATTAGCATTCCATGAAATATTAATTGGAAAAAAAAGCAGTTTTCTTTTCATCTCTGTGTATCTCCACGTTATTGTCATATAGGAATCACTTCGTCAATAGGTTCTATTTGTTCATTTTCAATAAGAAACCTTTCTTTTATTTAAGAAAGGTTATGAGCATAGAAAGTTAAGACAAGAAATTTTATTAAATGATTTAAAAATCAAAATGTAATTACAAAAATCAAGTTTGTTTGTACTGACTAAGATAATATACATAATTATGTTCACAATTTATAGAAAACATATTTGGATGAAGAGTTCGCCTTTAGATCTTCAGTAGTGGTTTTATATGCCACATACACAGCTTACGCCAAATATAGCTTAACTACGTGATTGAAATAAATTTCCAGTTTACTCGAGTGTACACCAAGTGTAAAAAGGACTAAATGGCGGAAAAGAAGTGGTGAGAGACGGGCCAGTAGTTTCACTTGTGCTTTGATTTTGTTACGCTACAGTGATAGCTCGTTAAACCGTTACGTAATCAAATCAATTTAACAAAGTTATCGCCACAAGCTAACTAAACTAAATCATAATGATTGGATGTCCACAATTATGGGATACATAACTAAAAACCTGTATTGGTATTGGTATGAATGTATGTTGAATTATAATTATAAGTGTGGAAATGGTGATAATGATGAGAATCATTTTGTTAAAGTAAAAGGAAAGACCAATAATAAAATTTAATCAACAATTGGACACTTTGTGAAGCATATATAAGAAAAATATCTTTCAAAAAAAATTCTTCTTTTATGTACTATAAAAATCATCTTAATTTTCACGTAAACACATTATTTTTATTTGTATTGGCAAAAACAAAATTTATGTCGAATAAAATTGGATTTTAGTGTCTCTTTAATTTGTCTTAACTGTCAGATTATATATACATTTTTTATGGTCAAGAACAAATTTAATTACAAATTACATCAAATTCTTCGTCTATTCTTTAACAGATATATACAATGTAGAGAGAGTACAAATAGGTTTAAGCCGAATCATGAACACCCACCACGTAATGGCATTAATATAAACATTTCCTAGGAAAGTAGTGGCTTATCCTTCTAATTTTTATCACCATATAATATAATGCCCAACCGATCATGTGAGCTTCGTTTTTTGTCTATAGTACAATAGTTTTTGAGGAATAGGAAAAAATTTTTTTTCGGAAAAACTCTTGAAAACTTTTCCTTCATAAGGTTTCGTTTAACTGTTAACTGACGTATCCTTAATACGATTTTTCTTAATTACAATTCCAACCTGCGTGCAAGAAATGTATGTAAATTTCTTCCGTGGTGTTACAAACATTTTGTCAAATGAAGTGTACTGCCACCCTCAAGGTGGTGTCATAAAAATGTGCACGGTTTAGTGCAAATCTTAGATACCCCTTAAGTATGCATTAAAGTGAAATTTATAACCGGCAATGATGCTTTTCATTAAAAGAAGGTACAATTACACACCCCCAGTTTGGAAGGTAGCCAAGATTTAGCTTAAGCCAAATGTAGCTTTACTTGTTGCTGACATTCTTCTGCGTCTTCTTACTTTCTGGTATGTAAGCGGAGAATTTCTTTAGTGCTGTAATTCGCTCCTCTATTGGAATTTACTCTATTAACTGAATATAATATTGTTGTTCTTGTTGTTCTTGCTGTTCTTATTGTTATTATTGGTTTTGTTGCTCATGACGCACACACGCACTAAAGTGATTTTCCTAATACGTGACCATTTTTATAGCGCAACATTTGGTATAAGGAATTTATTTATATGGGAATTAAACGGATCAAGGCATTTGAACAATAGTTAAAAGAAAGAATATGTAGAGCACGAAACAATATAAGAAAATATTTTTAGTAGAGAGATAAACACAGTAGAGTTAGAAGAAGTAAGAAAATTAAATTTGGCTTAAGCCAAATCTTAAATAACCTACACATGTACAATAGTGGGCGTGGCAGATATATATAATTACATCATCTAATAGTGTATGTATTACATATTAGCTTTCAAATCTAGTTTTACGCTGACTACTCTATGAAAAAGTGTGTATTCTAGATCAATATCACAATTAGAGCGATTGTAGAAAAATGTAATAAATATTCAATATTAGTCGTTGATAGACCATGCTTTGTATAAAAGTTCGCAGTTTGCTTTTATGTGTATGTGATCGGTATTCACAAGATTTCGTTAAATCCAAATTTGCTTTGTACTTTTAATTTGTTAATTGTCTCTTCCTCTTCATGCACCAGATTACCGATTTAATACTTAAATGAATAATGAATGTACGTTTAAATCTTTAAAGTGTCCTCCCTCCCCTTCTGCTCTATCAACAGCATCGCATCGCGTAAAGTTCATGTTTTCTACCATTAGTTGAGTAAATATTTTATGTTGATTAACGTATCGTTGAACGTTCGCATTCTGTGTACCACTAACAGATGCTGGCTGGCAGCTTTCATTTAAATCGATTTTAATAATTTGGTGGAAATTCATTTCATGTTGTTCTTCTTCTGTGTGTTGGCCAAACATTTAATATTTTCTCTACTAAGAAGAAATTATATATTTTTTAGAAAGTTTTAGCATACATGTGGGTGTACGAACAACTTTCGAAATTGTAAATTTTATTACATCGGAAGTACATAATTTTTGTCTGTACATCCGTAAACTAAACAAGTAAAAATGTTACAGTCGGTCAAGTCTGATTATTTAATACCCCACACCATAGACTTTCTTAAATTAGTTTCTGGGAAGGGGTTCTAAAAATTATCGCATTAGGTCCAAAATGGAGCTAATTAAATATTCTTCACCAAATTTTGTCCAAAAATCTTAACATTTGCGATTTTTCCCCGTACAAAGACTTCCACTATAATAAAACCTTATATGGGAAAGGGTTCTAAAAATGGTCCGATCTGGTCCATTTTCAATAGATTCCTTTTTTGGAACAATACATACCCAATACATACCAAATTTCAATGAAATATTACCAATGGACAGACAGACGGACATAATTAAATCGATTTAGATTTTGATTCTGAAACGATCGTTATAATTAAAGGTGAATGTGACATTTTCCGTTTAGAAGTTACAAACATCCACACCAACTTAATAAACATTTTGCCACAAGTGCTGCCGGGTGTACAAATTTAATATATCAAAAAATTCTCCGGCGTTTCATTATTCAATCCATTTACACACAATCTTTAAATGTTTGCTGCAGTGTTGGTTCTAAAATACACAACAATTCCGCTTTACTACTCAAGTTTTCTTACAAACATTTATTGTATTTAGCAAAACTAATCTAGGTTAAGTATTTTTTTAAAAAAAATTTCACTCAATACGAATATAAATGAGAGTTCTTAATGCACTCCACGCAAACACATTAATCACACACACATACACAATATTTCAATAAGCTTGACACGCAGAACAAAATGCATTAGCAACTAATTGTGGAAGTACATTCCGCGACAACAAAATGAAATTCCGTTCGCTTTTTTTCCCTACTAATAATGTTGATAATAATTTTTCATTAAAAAGATAAACACACATAAACATCTGTTTCGAATGTGTGTAAATGGTGGGTTGCTATGTTCAAGTCCGACATCAGTAAAGGCAAGCACATGAAAAAGCATTGTAGGAAGAGAGGAGTTCTTAAAATGTTCCGAAAAACGGAAAACTTTTTTCATAATACAGCCCAAGAAATGTGTGAAAATGTTTGAATTCAAATAAAAATGTGACCTGAATCTTGCAGTCATAATTGCATAGATAAACTGAGAAGAGACGGAGAGACAAAATTGATTAAATCTCTTGAGAAAATGATTATGAATGGATTGCTCTACAATAATGCTCCGTTTTAGTTTTCATGCTGCTAATATTGTAGAGTCTATAGTTACAAAAAGGGAAGAGAAGGGGATGTGAATGTGTTACACATGCCATCACCACCGCAAACCTATATTCGCTTTACGCGTTGCTGTGTTCTTGTTCCAACTGCTGCATATATCGGTATTTTCGAATATATTTGTTGTGCTCACGCAGAGTTGTGGTTTATTTTATTATGGGGGCTGATGGTGGATCTGGATCTAGTAGGTATTGATATATGGTGCGTGTGGTGCTTTTACATATTTATCGATTTTTAATTAACATTTGTTGTTGTCAGTCTATTCCATTACAAAGCAAAACAAAGACTGAAAAGCAATAATCACTGGGGCAAATGACTTTATTTCAAATGGAGTTTAGGCGAAAGAGTTAGTGCTCTTCACTCTTTGCTGAAACTTAGTTACCAAACTTATCGTTTTCTTTAACATTATATCCACCACAATGAAATGCTAGTAAAATGTTTGCAAGCCTTCTATAAAATATTTTTCATTCTATGCAAAATACAAAAATCATTAATTTCACCGCATTGTGTGCACGTAGGCGTTGTTTCCAAATAAGCCACAGTTTTGTATATGCTTCAGTTTTATGTATTGAAACAACTTCAGCTAATTATTAATATATAAATTGTTTACACATATTTTCTCCGCTCTGCTTCACTTTTTCCCACGCACAATGAAAAACTATTGAATTGAATCCTTTTGCAAATTTAATTACATAAAGCTTTAACCAAACATGAAAACAAAATGAATTATTTACATTTGCAAGTTTTTATTTACTGCAATAAATAATAAATAAAAATTTGTTACTATTTTTCTATGTGTATGACAAACTTAGCGCGCGTGTCTTTTCCCAGCCAAACGGCTCCCGCTTTATATGAACGTGCTCTGAATGTCTGTTTATTTTCATTTATTCGTAAACCCATACACACACACACACACTAAAAGTAATATTTCATTACAAAATAATCATAATAAATCAAATTTATGTTTATGCGGATCAACACACCAAATAAAAAAAAACGGAAAGATATACAATACAATGCGTATGTGTTAGTGTTTGAGTGATGATAATAAAATCCATGTATAAGTAAAATGTAAACAAATAACAGAAAACTAAATTTAGTTTTGACCAAATCTGAAAAATACATTTCATATTCATACAAAAACAGTAAGCGGAGCAGGTACATGAGTGCACTCTTCAATGATGCATGACATGCATGTCAACTTGCAATTCAGACCCTACGCCGAGAAAGGTTTTCTTTGTAAATTGTGGTCGTATCTGCTACAGGACCACGGCCATCTTTGCCAAATCTATAATGTAGCACATACACACACACACACACGCACACACAATTATGAAAATTTGTACCAAACTTGATATTTCAATTTTGTAAAATAGAGTGCCTTTCAACAAAAGTCAACGACAACATATTTATAAGATTTTATTATATAACTGCATAGAAGACCGAGGCTGAGTTATTTGAGCGAGAATGCGTTACTTTTCAATGTAAATAATTAAGCATATACACCACGAATGATACCCTCACTATGTAGACATTGTCGTATTACATAAATTTGTTTGTGTTTGATCTACGACATGTTTAGTGCGTTGACGTTGTTCTACGAAAGTGTGTTGAGTATGCAGTTTATAGCCTTTAGTGAAGTCCTGGTGACTACATGACACATCAAACACATCGACATTATCTGTTAATTTGTTGGTAGTAAACAAAAAAAAATTAATCATAGCAACTGTGCAGTGCGTTGTAAAAGTGTAATCGATTAATTATATGCAGGGCAAATACACATGTTGGGCAAGTGTTTACATGCAAAAGCACTCGTTTAGTGTTATCCAAGAGTCAGTCCACAACAGCAGGTGAAAAGCAAGTAATGCAACTAAATTTCGGTTTAGACAAACTCTTAGGTCGATAAAGAAACACTGCAGGCGTGGCAAGTACCCGATTATTCCTCTGTAATAAGTATCAGTTTACATATCAGATTTTAAACAAGTACGGTTTTTTTTTTTGTTCTGAGCATGTCTGCTTTCCCACCCCATTCATTTCGATGGATAATCTGTGGCTGCATTTATGACGAACTTTGTACACCCTCTGTCTTATATGGGGCGTATGAAAGTAATGTAATATTTTGTCTTTGTAATTGTGTTTTCTATAAGCATATTTACAATATTCCTTACATTTAATTGTACCGCTATAAGCCTGATGTACATACCATACAATTATGCCTTTTTTTGAGAACCCTCAATGTGTAACTTGAATCCTCTCTTGAATAATTAACTAAATATTGAACTAACGGAATTTATAAACATTTCAATCTCTTTAACGCTCTGACACTACAGCGTAAGTGTCTAACGTCTCCCAAGCCAAGGCACCGTTGTTTAGTTTACAACTCATTAATTATACGTATGTGTGTTACATATTGTAAAGCGATTAAATTATTTTGTATTTTTGTATATTTTATATTTGTGTTGTTGTTACTTATACGGGACAACTATGCGGAAAATTTAAAATAAAAATTATATTGAATTAAAATAAATCATATAACATCAACATGGAATATTTATATATGTATAGACATGAAAATCAAAAAATAAAAAAGTTTTAATTAAAGCTAATTTGGAAAAAACCACTTTGCAAGTACTTAAGAACAAGAGTAAGTGTAAGAGTATGAAGTACTGAGCTAAAAGTTTTGTAAACATTACAAAACTAGAAATGAATAGAACAGCAAACCTTACTTTAAACTAAAACACATAACAGAACAGGCCCTCAATAGAGAAAATAACAAAACACTTTCTCACACAACGTAACACTCACTAGGCAAAAGACACTATTACACACTCTTCCCCAAACAATAAGCAACCGCACGCAGGCAATTTCCAAAAGTAAACCGCACTATTAAACACAACAACAATAATAATAGAAACCAAGAATATCAATTGTACTCTCAATACTTTTTTACTAACAGTCTTCTTCTTCTTCTTCATTATATATATATCTCTATCGCTTATGCCGAGACTTTACATATACGTTATATGTACAGACAAGGAGAGCCTACTTTGCAATACTCTAAACCAACTTTTTAATATGAAAAAATAGTGTTGTTTGTTATAGCTACGCATACATGTGCAACACACCAACCCACTCATATAAAAAAAAAAACAAGTAACAAGTAAGGAAACTAAATTTGGCTCTTGGGCCAAATTTTTAATACCCTCAACATCTACAATGGTAGGCGTGCCAATGCGCCCATTGATGTATAGGGTGGTTATAAATATTTGTACAAAATTTTAACTTAAGAGCTAAATTTTTGTCAAAATTGAACTCCTGACAAATTTTTAGAGGGTGTAAATCCCGGATCCACTAAGAGCATTAATACCTAAAAATCTTTCAAATAAATTTTTTTGTTAGATTCAATAATTGTTGCTGACACACACATACTTGTGTGTGTGTCCCTCAGCTAGTTGGAAATATTTGACGATATAAACATGTCCAAAGTACAACACAAAGAAGCAAAAATGTAATAAAAATTAAAAGGAAAGGCAAAAAAATGAAGACAATTTAAACCACACTTTCGTTCTCAATATAAAGTGTGAAGCAGCGTACAATAAAAGACAACTGCAACTGTTGTAGAAGCAAAATAGAGAAAACAAATTTTGATTGGAACGAATTATTTAATCCCATGTCGTTTAGAGGATAGTCTCTGGCACAAGTGACAGGTTGTAGCACAACATAGTTATGTACATATAACATATTTCTACTTAGCATAGCATAACATATCATTTCATTGTTTGTGAAAAGGAACGGTTCAGCCTTCGCTAAATAGACTGTTCTAAAGTAAGGCAACGACTAAGTAAATTTTAAAACCTTTTCCCATGTAACTCTTTTTTAACAATAAGACTTGTCGCAATATTTCCCCACGATAATTGGTAGGCCTACCACTTAAGCAGATTTGAACCTCTCTAATTATAAGGAATTTATTTAAACACAAGCGTGTACTGTTACTCTTAATACAGATTTTCTTTAAAATAAATTGTGTAGGGCATTAAATGATCGGATTTATTCAATTATAAAAGATACAGAAATTGTATATATAAAGATAGACACAAGTAGTCTTATATTTGAGAATGTACTTGAGGGTTTGAGTAAAGTGCTTGGCTAAACAGTATTATTTAGTATACAGGACACAGGTCTTACTTTTTGAAAACCAAAATACACAAAAAACAGATACGCGAGCGTAAGAGCGAAAGTGACTACCTTCGCATACTTTTACCATACATGGCAATCCTTAGTGCAACATGTACCCTATAATAGACATACTTTTAATAGAAAAAAAAAAAAACGTAAAACCTTTCTCTCTGCCCCTTACTTAGCTTATCTTAGGGGCGATCATTAAATGGCATTTTCTTTTTTAATGTCTGTTGACCTTAATTTACAGCAAACTGACAGTTATTCAAACATGTACCGTACAGCTCAGTAGCAGTAGTACTACACGTACTCAAGCCATATTGCACTTCAACACACACTAAACACGCGTGGTAATGTATGTATAATAGTTCATGTGATGATGATGCTGAGGGTGTTGCTTCTCTTGGTATAGCTATGAGGTGTGTGTCCATGTGTGGCCATGTAATACATACTTTAGTAAAATAGAATGTTCATATTCAATACACACATTCACACACACACACTTATGTGTGAATCACATGCACGTCATGCATTTATTATGTTCTGAATTTGCAAAAACATGTATAGAGCAAGCAACAGAAATGTTGCTTTATGTTTTTCCTTAAAAAGAAGAAGAGTAGAAAGAAAAGAGAGATATTTCATAAAGTGTCGTTTATACTATATAATCATTTCTCAAAAACTTTCAAATTCAAGGTGGCATTATTACTCGTCTTAGAAAACGTTTGCCGGATACAGAAGGAGGCGCCAAAGACCCCACAAAATACATGTTCATATTCTGAATCAGCGTCAAGGTTAGTAAGTTTTTAATCATGTCTGTCTATCCATCTGGAAGAAATATTACTTGTTCTTGCATTGCTACTCCCTTATGGAAACTATTGCTGCTCAAAAAACTATTCACACCAGATTATGAAGTTGAATTGAAATCAATGGAAAATTATCTTATTAAAGACAGCTTTGAGCATATTTAAGAAAACGTACAAAAACGTATATTGTCTTCTTTTCAAAATAAAAACAGACACAAGTTTAACTGTGCTTATTACACACTAACTAGCTTGCAGCAGGTATTTGCCACAGAGATATCATCAACGACAAAAGCAGATAACACATGAGAATTGCGAAAGATAACAAGTTAGAAAACTATATCTAGTTTAAGTCAAATCTTAAATACTCTCCGCATTTGCGTACAAGCGATGGGTTGGATTGATTACATCCTCTAATAGTGTATATATTATGCATCAGCTGGAAAGTCGAGTTTTACGCTAAGTATGGATTTTTGTAAAATGTGGTTGTGTTTACTATCTGTATGTGGTCCAGCCCATTTTTGGCACGTGCATGCCTAGGTCGACTCAATTTTTGATATTAAAAATATATATAAATTGCTTTCTTTTCGGAACGGATGCTTTCTTTCTCTGTTTATGGAATGACTAACTTAGTATACCTCCAATGCAATGTGAAGGGTATAAAAATTATTCATCATTGAATAAAGTAAACGTATGCAGTTTGTCTATAGCTCTTTAATAGGTTTACAATATAAATAAAATCTCTTTATAAATATTTATAAAATATTTTCCTTTACCTGTCCATTCCTGGTTATACGAATTTTTTTACCCCTCATACTAAATGGATGGTATACTTAGTTTGTTAGTTAGTATAGTTTCAGAAGGTGGCTTTAAAGTAATATATTCTAAATCAGCGTGAAAATCGAAGATTTTATATGTCCATACGATTGTGTGGCTGTTTCTAAAGCGCTAACGGACACGCCTACAATTCACAATATTGGACTTTATGCAGTAATCAAACTCAGAGGTCACGATCCTAAACTTAGAGGTATTGCTGTACCCATTACATTGGGCCCCGCCCTGAAACGGAGTACCGGCATAGGTGCTTCGTCCAAGGATCACGGGGCCAAAACAAATATGAAAAAAGCAATTTATATAAGATCCCTTGGAAAAATTCCTTGGGATCAATAACTACTTTTTAGCAAACATAACACCAATGGGATACCAACCCATGAGCAATAGGCTGTACGAAGTTGGGAGATCAAGTGATCGACAGTCCTACCAAAGACTAAGTTTGGTACCGCGGGGTACTGGAGCCCCAAGAACTAAGGTTCTTGCCAGTACGTACCCTTGTGGGAGCTTCGCGGGGGCTGTAAAATCGCTGGTAGTGCATGACAAAAAACCCTGTCACCAAGGGGTGAACTTACATAGCCTATGATGTAAGTTCTAAAGTTGAGACCTCCTTCGGGGGGGGGGGGGCGCAGGGTCGCTTAATTCCCTACAAACATCTAATAGAGTCTCTAAGAGGGGTATAGACGTAAAACACAAACTTCATGTACCTATTACATGCAGTAATCAAAGGCAACCCATTAACCTGCTACTGCAACAGTTTTATACACAGATGTGGAGGGTATTTAAGATTTGATTTAAGCTAAATTTGGTTTTCATCTTGTTTTTAATGTTTTCAGTTTCAATGAAATCGCACCTATACTTGTGTACAATTATAAAAAATTTATTTCGCGTGAATCAATATAAGTATAATCTATCTTTCTTTACATCCATCAAACTATTAATAACTTTATGTGTAAGTATACGCGCAAATGATGAACAGTAAAATAAAATAAAATAAAATTAACATTTAGCATATATTGATATGAAAGAAATATTCAAATCTTTTTTACCGTTTTTTTTTTTTTCACTTTCAATTGCGTTGTATGCGTAGGAACTAAAAATGTTTGTACAAAATTTCAGCTAAAAAATCATAAAATTTTTCGCCGTAAGAATGGCAATAACGGACGCACGGACATATTTGTCTAGATTGACTCAGTTTTTGATGCTAATCAAAAATATATATACTTTCTGGAATATCAAGCTTTCCTATGAATGTAAACGAAGAGTTCTATGAGAGACTTATAAGTCTCAGAGACACAAAAATCTACCAAATGGATTCCACATTAAGTGAAATTTTCTCTTCTCTTAATATCCCTAAAATATAAAATTTTCATTAAAGCTTTTTATAAAAGTTTTTATTTGCAAAAAAAATGGAATTTCACTTTGTTTAAAGATAGAACACACACAACCCAAATACTTACTCTTTTATGTCAATAATTGTGACCACCTGTATGATGACAATTTACGGTATTATTTACTAAACATACTATATTTTACCTAATGGTAAAGTTCTACATCTTTTGAATGAATTTGTTTGCATGGCCTACATAGTAAAGACAACAAGACACAGGACTCACATACTACAAAACTATACGTATTGGAAGACATCCGATGTAATGGATTTCACTTGTAAACTAACTAAAAAGGTAAATTATGTTAAAGTTTGAAGCTTTTTCACCTGTTAACCAACGCAACAAACTAGTTAAAATTATCAACCGGATTTGACCCTCACACCATGGATTTTAGAGTTTACTAGGAAAATGCTCGGCTACCGAAGAAACTTCAACAATACGCAATAGCGTCTAAGTAGAATATCCTACCCCACGCAGAACTAATGTATTCTGTCCAGTTTTTTGGTCTTTTTGAGAAACGCTTTCGGTCTGTCAAAAAGGTCTTTTCTTAGAATTGGGTTTAAAGAACCGCCTTTCTTTATAAAGATCAGCGAAACGTTGTAATTATAATGGTGTGTATAAAAGTTTATGAAATCAATAAAATGTTTTCATTCAAGATTTCAGTAGCTAAGTATATTAGGTAAAAAATATATAACTAATCATTTAATTTCTCTCAAATACCAAATACCATTCACAATTTTAAACGCAACACCAACGCACTTAAGTCGGCTTTAAATTTTGCCTTAGTTGTCTCATCGGTTGTTGGTAAACTTTTCGATAATTCCTTCATAATCCAAAATATCATATTTTTTTGATTCAAACGTCGCTCCACATTGGCGCAAGCCACTTGATAATCCAAACGTCGTTTCACTTCTTCATATACATTCCACAAAGCCTTGCGATAGGCTGCTTCCAGTTGCAAATTGATATTTTGTTTCTTCAATTCCATTAACAGTAAATTACCCTCGGCACGCCATTGTTCTTTACATTCGTCTTGAATCAAATCATTCAATTGTTTCAATTCGTCGGCACGAAAATTTTTCCAATCCAATTCTATTTTGTCGATCTCCTTATCCAAGTATTCAGCTAAAGGTGGACCCAATTTTTTCACCGCCACTATACACAATATAGCGAGTGAGAGACCCGAATAAAATTCATGGTCGCATACATAGATTTCTTTGGACAATAGATAATTGAATAAACCTACAGCAAACATGTAGGAACCAGTAACCCCGGTTTTCTCATAGAAGAACGTAAACCACTCTTCGGGTATGAAACCATGACGTACTTTACACGAGCAGCTGGCACGTGTGTTTGCAATTAACTCTGGACTACATGGCGGACATTTGTATACCTCACCATCGCCAATACGTAAAGCCGCCGTCACACTCAGGCGGCGGCGTTCCTTTTGAAGTGTTTGTAAATTTAAATTAAAAATTCGTTTAAAGAATATACGAGTACTTCGCATTCTGAATCGAATGAAATTTTTATGAAGTATATCCGTAAATAAATGACATTGATATATATTTATTAGGGAATGACATATCATGTCATCATTATTTTACGATTTTCAAGTGACAGTCAATGCCATAACTAAGTTTACAACATTATTTTTTACTCACAAGCCTCTCACAAACGTTATCTCCTACATATTATCTTGGTAGTTCAAAAATTATTCGCTAGGTTACAATTGGTCTCACAAGCTTTGACGACAATATGAAAAGCTGTATTATACAAGTCGTTCCCTTGAGTAGCTTTAGACTTAATAGTGCTACTAGTACTAGTTCCATATGAATTCCTGGGTATGATTATGTAAATTCCAAAGTCGGCAGCTGCCGAAGTATTAACCTTTACATATGCATTAATGTAATATTTCTTAAGTCAAGTTAATTATAGCGTTTTGAATAAATTGCAGCTGGCATAAAAACGCATAATAGGCTTGCGTTCCATCAACACATTTATAGTCATATTACGAAACCCACAAAAGGTTTTCTTGGATGTAATTGTCACACCTACTTAAAACTGAACGCTTAATAAAGCACCGGTGAAGTACTTCCGTTGAACTTTATCTCGGAAATTGCGTTCATCTTCAAAAATTCATTTTACTTGAAGTCAACACAACTATCGCAGTCAAGTTAAAGCCAAGACGAAATTTAAATCTCATATCAAATAAATAAAAGCGTCCTTGTTGATTATCTCCGCACATAAATATTTTGTTGAATGCGTCAATTCAATGTGCATGGAAGTCAATTTAAGGTCACGCTGACGTATAATGTGTTTGTTAAAAGTTCAGTTTACTCAATTTTATGAACTTTAGCACAATTATGCGAACTTGACTCTACCACCAAAACTTCAATACAATCAATTTAATCAAACTCAAGTTTCGTAATAGTTCGAAATTGCACAAGAGAGAATCAAGAAAATAAATCAAAAGCATACAATTTCCGTCGCAGTAATTAAACATGACGAAGAAAGACGTGCAAAATTACTTTTTACACCAATTACATTGCAACGGAGTGCGTACAATACCATTTGTGTGTCCAGTGAAAACATCACAGACCGTACAAAGTGTTTAAAATATTTCAATATCTGTATTTGCAAGATTCAAGATTTTGCCTAAGCAAAATTTACCAAGTGACGCTATGTTTTCTTTTTCCTTTTCTTAACATTATTTATTTATTTCCATTCGCTTAGAGGATTTCTCAAAGCACGGGTGCTTGTGCAGAGTTCGTTGAGAGTTGTTGTTAATATGCTTTATTATATACGAGTATGTGTTAGTTGAGTAGTAGCTTCATGTTCTCCTGAAATTAGCCCCGAAGTGTTGAATAGTGAGAAAACATGTTTTCCCAGCTCGTCGAATAAATTTCAAATTGTTGTAATTTTACATTTCTTTTTCCTTGTCATCATACATATTTCACATTAACACAGAGCAGAGGGATCTCGGGGACTTAATTTATGAAATTTTCGGTTTGTGTTAAGTAGATTATATATATTTTATAACCTACACCACTTGTGGCAAAGAGTATATTAGGTTTGTCCATCTGTGTGTCCATATAAATATTTATGCAAGCTAAAGCTCCCACTCTTTAAGATTCTTTGATAAAATTTGGCACAAGGGTACGTTTTGGTCCAAAGAAGAAGCCCTTTCCATGCAAGATCTTATTATAAAAGAAGTTTTTAAATGGCGCA
Organism: Crataerina pallida; assembly: GCA_949710015.1. Classification (NCBI taxonomy): domain Eukaryota; kingdom Metazoa; phylum Arthropoda; class Insecta; order Diptera; family Hippoboscidae; genus Crataerina; species Crataerina pallida. The sequence goes on from OX453290.1 coordinate 4,095,379, forward strand.
ATTCTTAATATTTGTTTGCAAGATTTCATAGACAACAATCTAATTATAGCATAATTTGTAGAACCAAGTCGTGTAGGAGATTAAATAGTCGGACTTGCCCGGATATAACATTTTTACTTGTGTTTTTGTTAAATTAAACATAGAGTCGCTGCAGCATGGTATGTTATTTAAAATCAACGCTTGAAACTACAATCTGCCGCAACCCACACTAAGGCGGAGTTTACATGAATGAATTTTTTTTTTTTTTCAAAAATATCGCCTCTGATTTAATGCGTTTTATCATTACATTGTATACTGTACTCCTTTTATTACACTATGCAACAATAATTGACATACCCGAAGTAATTGTGCGTTATGTCGGAGTTCCAATCATATTTTCATCTAATATTACATAAAAACTTTAATGGAAAACGTGCTAAGAATTCATGACTTGAATTTATATTTGCATTTTATGTCCTCCACACAAGATGGTGGATATGTTTACTTTGTCATTCCATTTGCAACACGCACAAGGTCACGTCAGAGACTCTACCAAGTAATTATTCTCTTGATCATCATCAATCTAGCTATTTATGTCCGTACGTCCATACTTTTTTCTGTCTGTTTTTAGTATTCTCATAGTCGTAAATTTTAAAATTTTTATAGAGGTATTGATACTGGTTGAAACTATTCCGTTCAACACTCGTATTTCTATTTAAATTGAGAAAAATCGGTGTGCAACCGCGTCCACAATCTTTAAAAAATCTATTTATCACAAAAATTGAACTATGAAGTTGAAATTTAAACGTGCCTGTTATTCGATCTTTCCATTAGAGGGCGTAACCATTTATCTGTCACGCCCATGCTTTGTATATAAATATGATGGGTGTTTAAGATTTGGCTAAGTCTTTCAAGTCTTTCTTTTGCTTTTCGTCCTATTTCCGTCATTTCCATAACTTTGATTATGACTACATAACAAAGGAGAGGACTGTACAAGTTTGATGGGGAATAATTCAGACACGAATTGATGTTATTTAATATTTTTTATTATTTAATTTCATTTGATTTCAATGATATGTAAAAAAAAGCTGAAAATAAATATTTGGCTTAAGCCAGTGAAGGATTTTTGTCATTTTTTTAAATTTCTGTAACCATTACAGCTTTAGAAATTATCGCACAGATATGTCTAATGCTGAGATATGTGCGATATTTTGGCGCCTCCTTCTGGGAGTTGCATATAAAGTGATAACATTTTATGGATGACATAAAAATTTTGGAAAAATAATATAACAAAGATTTTATATAAGAAAATCTCTTCATTATGTTGAAATAATAAAACATGCACTGAGGAGACAGGTATGTTTCTAAAGAGATAAAAAACTTTTGCAATAAAATTACACGCATAGTATAAAAATCACAACGCATTGTACAGGAGAAAGCGCCTCTTTGACCATCATCAAACTTTTTCATATGCCTTCAAATCGTAAATTGGGAGTCTCAAATTTCTACAATGAGGCTGCAGAAAACACTCTTTCAAATTGGAAATAAACACGGGAATACTGATTAATCCGAAAAACAAAAAACCAAAAAACCAAAAAATTGTTTCTTTTAGTCGTTGCCTCGACTAGAGATGTTTAATGTTAGGTATTATTTATACAACCACGTACGTAAAGCAAACTAACAACAACAACAAATACTACTTGGCAAGAGAATGTTATGGAAAGTGAGTTGAAAAATGGTCTTCTCTAAAGTGAAACAAGTGAGAAAACTAAGTTTAACACTCAGGTTAAATCTTAAATACCCTCGCGGTGGGCGTGACAAGCAAGAGAACGAAATCATACTTTACAATAGCATTGTGTATAACGTATCAACTTGTAAGCTGAGTTTTTTTGTAAATAGTGGCCCTGTCCGTAATTCGATCGCGCTAATTTTTGGCATATCGATACATGGGCTAATTGTAAATATATGTACGAAATTTCAATACCCTAGCTGAATTTTTGTACCAGATAAATAGTTGTTTGTTTGTTTGTGGGCGTGGTCAATGACTAATTTACTCAATTTAAATAGATTTATGCATTCAAGAAGTAAAAGTGTTTGTACAAAATTTCAATTAACTCTACATGTCTAGATCAACTCAGATTTGGATGCTGTTCAAGAGTGTATATACTTTGCAGTATACAGTATGATGCCTCCTTCTCGGTATTTCATATAGAATGCCCCCATCTTATGCGTAGGGTATAATAAACTTTTATTGATTGCATAGCACAGGAGTCAATACATATGTACATTCCTAAGGATATGGCATGCGTATGCATAACATAGATGGATGTGTGTATTTCACTGCAATATGTAGAGTCAATCTTTATACAGGGTGAAAAAAAAACATGAAAAGTTTTGAATAACATCGTAAGAGGAAATTTTTTGGAGAAACTTCAAATAGAGAAAAGTTGTTGGATGAGAAGAGATGACGGTTAGATTAAAGTCATCATCTTTTAACCCAGCTTTGTGACTTTTGTATGTGAAGTTTTTTCGAAAAATTTCATTTTTTAATGCTACTCAAGAGCTTTCATCTTTTCTACTCATACTGTATAAATGCCATATATGATGTAAGCCTCCCTGTTCCCTGCAATCGTTATTACTAAAGTTTAGTTTAACAAGCCTTTGCTCGTGCAAAAGTATTAGTCACTCATTGGCATTCGATTTTGCCAATGATGCAGACTTTCCAAAAATTTTGCAAAGTGCTTTTATTTACTCGTATGATTTTATGCGTAAGTTTACATCCACAGAAGATAGCACATTACCAGTCCTCTAAGAACAGTTGTGCGTTAGTTTTTGAAAACTCCTTCTACTCACTTTTAGCCATTTCATTAAGACGGCTTATGTAAAATAGTCTCTCTGCTTTCTTTGGTAGCTTTGTTAGTTTGTTCGCTTGCCAGAAAATCACATTTGCATATTTCTGGCCGTGGTTATTAGATTATAAAACTCTTCTTCTATAGTCTCTCCTTTGCCTTCTCATTTTTATTTATCACATTTCCGAAATAATACTCAACTCATTGTGCAGTATTTCAATTTAGTACTTGACTATAACATTTCTCATTTGAGTGCCTTTTCAGTATTTAGTTCTCTTATTAAGTAGAGGATCATAGATTTTTACTATACAGCAGCATTTAAAACAAGAATAAGTAATTTTAGTGACTGAGTATTGATTCGAATTTTAGGACAACCATTCTCATTCTTTACCATACAAAACTAAGCCTTTAGCACTTTTAAGCTATTTTGTACAGTTATGTATAAAATTTCTGCAGCTTAATTAGTACCAATCCTCAGTTTAGAACTCGAACATTATTATACTCTTCCCATAAGAGAGTAAATTGTTAATCTGTTTGGATAGCAAGAAGGAGGCGTTAGATGTATGCGAGGCTTTACAATGCAAATGCTTCTTATTCAATGTGAGGGAATTTATCGAAATCTTCTTTACCATTTCTTCGTAATAAAACGTAATAAAAGCCAAATAATCGGAGTATGTGGCGTCTAAAGTTCCGTGACCATGTTATCACGCACTGTTGCAATCCTTATTAAATTAAACTGAATTTGAAGTAAGTGCAGTTTTTTTAATACCATTCAACTCTTACGTTCTTTAATTTAGTTTCTGGTTTCTTGGCAAAGAATAAATTACATTATTCAATCATGTGTCGTAGGAAGGTCTTTGTTGCTATAGTTGTCAATTCAACTCTCTGGAGAATTTTAAAAATTTAAATCTCTTTTTCTCATCATTTCAACCTCTGTACAATAACAAGATGCATATGCGAGCATCTAAGCTAATATACGACTAGAAATTTCAGTCAACAGCCATAAACCAATGTACACATACACCGCAAATGAAATTTACTTTCGTTGATGATGAGGCTGCAGCCATAGCAGCTACACTGCAACCAAAATGTAACATAATATAAACCGCTGGCCAACCAGCATTTCTGTCAAGAGTTAAATAAATGTATACTTATATGTTTGTAACTATCCATTCCTATATTCACATCACACGCACGTACCAATGTTGACACAGTTAATTGCACACACATATCAGTAAATGCAGCCAAATAATATTTTTCGTTCATGTGTACAATAACACGAATTAAGTTTTTCTGTGTGTATGTGTGTGCGATTTCAAATTTCTAAATCAGGTACAATAATATTTTTCGGTGGTTTGTGTGTTAATGACGCTAATTACAGTATTTAGTAGCATATTTATTTTAGCGTAAATGTGTATGTTTGGCAAAAATATATAAATTACGTTAATATTTCATTAGTGGAGGGCACTTTAGAGAGGACGGTATATTAAGTTTAATATTCCGTTTGCAACAGAGGTCCTACAAAATATAGTAGTAACAAAAAATGAATCGATCTAGACATGTCCGTGCGTGCGTCTCTCTGTTGGCACGGTCGTAAATGTTGAGATATTGAATTGAATTTTTGTACACACAACACTTCCACCTTCTAAACACAGGATTATTATTATAAATTGGGCAAAATCTTAGACAAAAATCCATATATTAGCCATAACAAATGAGCTAAAATGTCAAAATTCGTAATATTTAGCTCTTCCATCGATACCAGAAGAAGGGGATCCGATCAGATAATGGACACACCCACAATTTAGAAAAAACTTTACACGCTCTGCCCACTATTGAGAAGGTGGTGCAGGGTGTTCAATATTTAACCTAAGCCAAGCATAGTTTTTTTAAATATTTATATACACACACCGGGTACATTATTGAATCTACAAAATAGTTAATAATCTATTTCAAGTCACACATTTCAATTAAAATTTGTTCAATAAAATTATCAGAGCACTGGTTGCATGCCTAGGGGCGAACTCCAGGCATGTTTAATAATTAGTGTTAGTTTTCAATTTAATTCTTTTAGGTCAAATGTATATACTTCATGCTGAACTCACCTAAGTGGTCACGCAATGTGGGCCTAGTTAAGAGAAATACTTTTTTTTGGCATCTGGCACCTTCTCGTACCAACTGTTCAACACATACAATTTCTGTAGCCCAAGTTCGTCCCTCAATTGTTTGGATTAATCAAAAAGTGTGGGAAGAGATGCACATGTTATTTTTCTTGTCGTAGAGAAATCTCGTCACGCTTTATTTGAGCGCCTCCTTAATAAGGAATTTTGGCCTAAAGGTACCCTAGTTAAAGAATTTATTCCTCGTAATAAGTTTCGTCGTCCGATTAATCTTGACAATCCGTCGGACTCAAAAAACTAAATAATGTTCTCACTCTACTGTATCAGAACGTCCGCGGTCTTAATTCTAAATTATCAAATATTTTTTTAAAGTCAATAAATTGTGATTACATGGTTGTAGTGTTCACTGAAACCTGGCTAAAGCCATGGGTCAACGACACCGAAATCTTCTGTTCAGATTTTCAAGTTTTCAGGTGTGATAGATTGCTTAGGATTGGTGGTGGCGTACTTATCGCTGTTAATAAAATGCTTACTACCATCTTAATTGATCCTGTCGATCTTTTAAACATTGAAATTGTATGCGTCCAAATAAAAACCAACACGTCCTCCTTGTTTATCACGTGCTCATACATCCCGCCTAATAGTGATATTTCTATCTACATGGAACACTTCATATGTATAAGAAACGTATTGTAACCGACTGATAAGCTACTTGTACTTGGTGACTTTAACCTAGCTAGTGTCACATGGTCCCCCAATGTTGAAATTGGTGCTTATTATCCAGTAGTCATCCCTCCATTATATAATGATCTATTTGATTCCATATATGATCTTGGTCTTTTTCAACTCAACCATATTCATAATTCTAATAATAGGCTCTTAGATTTGGTCTTTTATATTGATACTAATTTACGTATTATACGATCACATCCGTTCTCATTACCGGAGGACACTCACCATCTCTCATTATTGCTTCATATTCATGAATTTTTTCACTCTGAAATGCCTAGACATAAGGATCTCCATGCGTTGCGTTCATTTAGTAGAACTGATTATGCTAAACTTAAAAGCTTCTTGTCTCACAACGACTGGAACCTCAACTATAATGATATTGATGGCTCTTTGAACTCTATTTACAATCTTCTTTATACAGCTATATCGCTATCCGTTCCAGTGAAGACTCCTGCATCTAATACTATTTGTCCGATATGGTTCAACAGACATCTGCGAAATATAAGAAATAAGAAGAGTTACAAACGGAGTGGTCTACTTAAGGAGTATATTAGTTATTCTAACTGCAACCGGGAATTTAATGTTCTAAAGAATAATTGTTACGCTAACTATATTCAAAGCATGAGGCATAAACTCCTTCTAGATCCTAAGTCATTTTACAGTTTTGTTAACTCGAAACGTAAAGTTACGGCATTTCCCTCGATCATGTATTACGAAGACTCGGAATCATCGAATATATTAGAGATATCTAAACTTTTTGCCGACCATTTTGAAAAATCATATTCTACTTCTAATGTTAGTAATATTGACTATCCCTTTCCAATTAGTTCGTTCGACATCTCTCCATCGGTGTCCTTCTCTGAAAATGAAGTCTTCATAGCCCTATCCAGTCTTAAATTATGTAACAGGCGTTCCTTCGGCCATTCTCCGTTGTTGTGCGGATTTGTTGTGTGGTCCGATAACTAAAATTTTCAACAACTGTTTAGAAAAAGGATACTTTCCTTCTATTTGGAAAAATGGCTTCATTATTCCCATATATAAAAATGGTTCTAGAAACTCCATAGTGAATTATAGGTGTATTGCCAAATTAAGTGTGCTGCCTAAATTATTTAAATGTCTTATTACCAAGAGACTAACGCCATCAATAAGGTCAGTTATTTCTCATTGTAAACACGGCTTTTGCCGTGGTAAATCAACATCAACTAACTTTTTGGAGTTTAGTAATTACATTTTTAATGCTTATTCTCATCACAAACAAACTGATGTCATTTATACAGACTTCACTAGAGCGTTTGATAGTGTTCATCATGATCTTTTTCTATTTAAACTGCAATGCATTGGATTTTCAGAAATCTTAATCTCCTTGATTCGTAGCTATTTGACTGGCCGTACTCAACAAGTCTTGTTTAAATCCACCTATTCTCGCCTTATTTCTGTTCCATCGGGGGTTCCTCAGGGTAGCCACTTAGGGCCTTTACTATTTACTATTTTCCTAAATGACCTTCCATCATGTATACAATACTCTCAAATCTTAATGTTTGCAGATGACGTTAAACTCTTTCTCTCCTTAAACTCTTTGGACGATACAAATTTATTACAATCGGACCTTACAAACTTGGTATCATGGTGTGACTTAAATGGTATGCGCTTGAACTTAAATAAGTGCAAAAAGATGTCATTTGGGTGGATAAACTATCAGTACTCATCTTATTCTGTTAATAATCATGTCCTTGAAAATGTGTCTTGTTATAATGACTTTGGTGTCGTCTTGGATCCGAAATTGAAGTTTAACAATCATATCGTATCCTTCTGTCAACAAAGCTAGATCCTTGTTGGGTTTCATTAAACGCTGGTCCAAAGAGTTTAATGACTCCTATGTTTCCAAACGTCTGTTCACGTCCCTGGTTAGACCCACACTGGAATATGCAGTCGTCGTCTGGATACCCAGCTATAGATTTTACGTTGACCTTATTGAATCGGTTCAACGTAACTTCTTACGATTTGCACTGCGTGGTCTAGCTTGGGATTCTTCACTTCATTTGCCCTCATATGAAAATGGCTCAATATAATTGGACAAATTCATAGCAAGAGTTCTGCTAGGTGAAGTGTCATCCCCTCCTCTACTGGGCCTGGTCACACTGAATATACCAACCAGGGTCTCAAGGCATTTTGTGCCATTATGGCTACCCCAATGCAGCACCAACTATGAGCTATTTAGTTCGTTTCGGGTCCTATGTGGACTGTTTAATGAATACTCAAACTCGTTCGATCTCGCGGTTGATCCAATCGATTGCACTAAAAGAATTATATTAAATAGATAGTTGCCAAACTATTCATCCACGTCTCTAATTTAAGTTCCTTAGTTTAGTAATAAATTTAAGCTTTTGTAATGTTTAACATTGTTATTTATTTATCTATACCCTTAAGTATCTCTTTAACTCTAGTATGTATAGCTTGTAAATTCTACTATTGTATGCCTGGTATTATTCTTTAAAAACTAGTGAACTAGATCAAGAGTTTCTGCGAATGTTGTTGTTGTTGTTGCTGCTGCTCCTGCGTTAATTATAAGATATTCTTATCACTTTTATTATACTTCCATTAGCTGTTATGTTTAGCAATGATTTTTGTGAATATGAATAAATGTAAATGTAAATAAATCTGCCACCTCTAATTTTTCAATAAATTTTTAGTTCAGAATTCCTTGATAATCAAAAGCATTCAAGTAAATGAAGTTGAGTTTTGTTTTTTTAGATGTTTTGTACCTAAAAACTTTATTACTACTAAGTAGTGCTTTGCATAATATCAATTTTTTTTTCTTTTTTTTTTTATACGAGTATATAATAATCACATTTTTTTAAAAATTTTTTTGCCATTTTAAATAGCATTGCTTTGAAATTTATTCCATAATTTTTCAAGCTGTAGATTCTCCTTCTGCAGTTTGAGTATCACTGTTGTTGGTGGGCTTGGATTCTTCCGTTGAACCGCAAATCAAAAACGGACATTTTTCTTTCAACACTAAACGATATTTGGGATGACTTTATGCATAAAATGCACGTAAAATGAATTATTTCGTTTCTCATGTTCTCTCTCTGCCAACTGTACCTACCTGATGCCATATACCATAGGATTGTATACTGCACTGGTTTTAGCAAACGTTCCACCCCACACGGTGGCCGTGGGTGTTAGTCCATTAATTTTAAATAGACCGAAATAGCAGATAATCAAGTAGGGTGTCCAGGCCATAAACCACAGTGTTATAGTAACCAAAGCCACTTTAGCTAATTTAGCTTCAGCTGATTTATAGCAATCTTCCGAAGAACGTAAAGAGTTTACATTCATTTTCTTTGCTTGTTCACGCATAGCTTTCTCATGAGCTGCCACAGCCGCTATGATGAACCAATACGAATAACAAATTAACAATAAAGGTGTATAGTAGACAAATAGTGAATAACAAATTAGATAAGAGCGATGATTCCAATCTCGTGTCAAATAATCCAAAGAGCAGGCGGTTAAATTGCCTTCAGGTACATAACTAAACCGAACGATATGCATTAGTTGTCAGAAAAGAAAAGAAGTTCATTCCAATACACAGGCTCACCTATTCCACCCCAGCACAGGCATCAGAGTCCAAAATGTTGCAATTAACCAAATAATTATAATCTTCATTACAGCCAATTTTACGGTCATGGGACGACCGGACACGCCCTTAACAATCACATTATAACGATCAAAGGCTATCATACACATGGACCATATCGATACACAGCCAAACATCGAACCACATATAGCATATATTTCACACCACAATGGACCCAGTATCCAAGTCTCAAAATGGAAATTTACAATCATAATGGGGGCTTGAGACGCCATCATGCAAAAATCGGAAAAAGCCAAATTCAAAACTAATAGGTTAGCTGGAGTTCGTAGAGATTTGCTGCCACCGAAGATAAACACAACCAAACCATTGCCGCATAAGGACATTATCATAATGGCAAAGGTAAAGATACCCAAAATCGTATTCATGGAAGTTTCGATGGGTGGAAAACGTGCCCAGTATGGATTCACCAAATGCGCCATATCGGGGGCAACCTATTGCGAGAGAGGACTTTAACAAATAAAGGTAAAATGTTTTATTTGTAAAAAATCATTGTTACACTCAACTCGATCCAATACTGAGCCGTTGCCCATTTGTGGTAGAAATCTAGGTGTCATAAAATCCGTCATTGCGAGCGAGCTGATTTCTTTCTACACCTTCAGTTCACTTTAACTTGACTAAATAGGGTGCATTTATTGTTTTGGAACTTCACTACTTCTCTACCGTACTCCCACCTTTTACGTTCTTTTGAACAACCCCCGGCCGTGCTGTTCTATTATTAAATCTCACTTTAATGATTCGATCGCTTTTTATATACGTATTTTTTTGCTACATTAATTTGATTAGCAATTTCAATTAAATCCTCTATTATAACTGCGATAGATGACATGCCAGAAAAAAATATGTGGTTGCATTTCAATGAACTTGAGTGGAGGATTTAAATCAAAGAATCGCGAAACCTGGTTGACACGCAAACCTTTTACACTCACCATCTTAACATAGGGATAGATTCACTTTGTCAAAGCGTTTGGAATATCGAGACAGAACCATCAGAGACGCTACCCTGTATATGTGTACATAGTTTTAATCGTTTCTGATTGGATTGATCTGTAACTGTCTGCGGTATTATTATCACCATCGTATAAATTGAAATATTGGGTTGAAATTGGGTGAACATTTCTACTCTTTAAATTGAGCTAAATCGGTTGAGGGCCACTCGCGCAACCGCCAAATTTAAATTTACCTACAAAGTTCATAATAGAGGCATCCATCCACTTTGCCTAATTATAGTTGTGTGTACGGTACTTTTACTATTCATTATAATTACAAAGTATCTTAAATTAAGTTTTTATTGTTGTTTCTTTTACAATTCTTCTTAATTGACAGGTGTTATAAGGGCATTACTGATTGTGACTGTTGTAATTTAACGTTATGCGATATGTTGTAATGTAACAACGGACTAGCTATGTATTAATTATTATTATGTCAAAATCATATATATTTTCATTCACCATCCTTCACTTATGTAGATTGTTGTGAATATGCTTCTATAATGAATTTAAAATGAATTCACTTTTTTTACCGTGAAAAGTGAAGGGATTACTTTTACACCCCCTCCTCTAAGATTGCTACTTTGTTCGCAATATGTAGCAAGAGACCCAGCAAAATAAATATATTTAGATCATTATCAAAATCGGCCGCGACCAACTGCAAAAAAGTGAAGGGTCAAATGAACATGTTCATATTTTTTTTTTTATATTTAACCATGGCACGGTGGCGGTTAGAAAGAATTAGAGAGGTAGTGTTTGTGAACATCCGGCATGATGGGAAACACTTCTGGAGGCAAAACACTCCGGTGAAAGAACGAACCACTTCGGCAATGTATTCTGCGACACACCGGCAACTCCATAACGAATGACTGAGATCGATGAGCAAGCCTGGTGGCCCTACTAAATGGTTTCAGCGGACATCTCCTTTATCTCTGTAGAATACTTGCAATGGAAGTACAGCTTACATTGATATTACAAAAGTGCTTTTGCTATGGCATTCAACGACTGAGTCAAATACACAGCGTTCGTGCTTGTTTTATATCCTCCACAGAAAATGGGGATACACCAAGACCCAAAGTCATATACATATATATCTACAACTAAGCCGACCTAGGCACAAATGTCTACATGTATGTCTGCTGCTTATTCGCACTTTCATGATCGTGAATTGAAATTTTTACCAATGAACCAGTGTTTGTTAAGTGATCCATTAAATACTTGAAAAAAATCCTTGCCGTTGCTCGCAGAGATAGCAGAATGTGAGTTCTCCCACTCATTTCTGATAGTAGAATAGATGTGAGAGAGAGCTTCTCTAATTGTAAGCTCACAGATGTACACAGTCAGTGGCATGCTTTGCATAAAAATTAGGTTATCGTTTATTTCAATCCCTGAGTGTGACAGAGTCCAAATAAGTACAATGAGGGTAATATCAGAACAGTTGATTTTGTGCGTAATATTGCAAACGAGAGAATTGTCAGACGAAGCAGAGAAAACAGATTACATGCATTTTTACTGTCACTAAATGTATTTCAAAATGACACCCTGATTATGTATAATTTAAAAACACAATTATATTGACGTAAAATAGCAGAAGGAATATGAAAAATTGATGTTTAATTCTTCCAGGTTTCATTTTTTAAAGTTAAATTTTACAGCTCAGTCCATCAATAAAGAATTTAATTTATGTTTTATTTCATTTTTTTTTATTTATTTTTTTATATATTGTCATACAATAGAGGTACCGATAACAATTAGAACAAACAATACATTTTTATTTTAGAACCGAGATATACGTGAAAATTCAGTCAACGATTTTTATACGCGTTATAAAACAGAAAAGAGTAAATATAATAATAAAAATAACAAAAACAAAAACACGTTAAAATGTTTGAGGGAAATATTGATATGTGCAAAAGAGTTCTGGACGGAAAAAACCTAAACCCCAAGGGTGTAAATACATTTCTTAATAAGGTTCTTAATAACAAAAATGAACTAAAAAACGTCAATGAGCAAGAAATTTTGGCCACAGCCGAAAACCCTTATACTAAAGCCCAGGAACAGACAGGCCAAATTAGTCAAGAGTTGGAAGATATTAAGCGTAAAGAATTTTTAGAAGTGAAACGCCGTAAACAACTGTATTCTAACAGTCAAGAATTACGATTATTGGAATCTCAAATACGAGCTGCATGGATTTCCAAAGAATTAATTGATCAAAAAAAGGCCACTGACAGCTGCAAGAAAGAGGCGTTGCAAAAACAAAAGGAACTTGATGAGGAGTGGAAGATCGAGTGCTCTCGTGCTTTGGAGATCATTAAAAAAGAGGAGCAGATCGAAAGGGATAAGAAGGCACAATTGATGGCCGTATTAAAAGCACAAATGAAAGAAAATAGTAATCGCCGTTTGCTAGAGCATGAACAAGTTATGAAGGATCGTGCAGAAATGATGAAGCGTTTAGAGCGTTTGAAAATGGAAGATATGGCCGAGCAAGAAAAACGCCAGCGAATACACCAAACGCGAAAAGAGGAAATGGAGGAGTGTGTACGTGAGAAAGCTAGGCGAAAATTACTTGAGAAACAACAAAAATCAGATGATTTTGAAGAACAAATGGCCCACTTAAAACGCAGGGACGAACTGGATGCCAAAATTATCCGTGAAAGAAAAAAACTATTGGCCGAGAGGGAAGCTTTAAGCGAACGTCTTGGCAAACAGTTGGAGAAACTTCAAAACGAGCAGCAAGAACGTGACAACTTACTGCTGTTATTGTTAATTGAGGAGCGCAAAGACAATGAAGACGCTCGTTATCGGCGCAATATTGAAAAACGGTTGGGGGAGCACAAAAAATTACTATATGGTCTAGATATGTATATGAATGAGATCAAGCGTGATAAGGAGGCTAGAGCCCTTAAGGAAGAACGGCAATTCAATGAGGAGAGAAAACGATTTTTGAAAGACTACGATATGATGACTCAAAAGTCGTTAGAGGAGAGAAAACGTAAACTGGTAGAAAGTAGCAGGATTGTGCAAGCAATCATAGAAGAAAGACGCCGGCACAAAACTTATGAGGCTGCTGAGAAAATCAAGGAACACGAAATGTTGCTCACTATGCAAAGAGAAAGGTACACTTGGTACTTGATGTGTGTATAAATATATTTATTTGAATTTTTTTTATAATAATTTTGACAGAGACCAACAAATTGAGGAGGAACGTTTGAAATTATTACAATCTCAACCGCCGGAAATTTTGCGTTACCTACCCATTGGAACATTGCGTCCCTCCGATCGTGAACATCTTAATCTATCATATAATATCAAAGCATAAGTTTCTACATGTCAGGAAATTTATATATTTTTATGCATATAGAAAATGAGATTGAAAATAAAAAAAAAAAAATGAATATAATACACCATTTAGAAATTGAAGGAAAATATCGTAATAATATGGGAGAAACTCTTGCGATAAGTTAACAAACTGAAAAGTAAGCAAATACCGCAAGTACTGCACTAATCGTAAACAACGCTTTTGGCTAACGTGAGTGTTAATTTCTATTTTGGTACTCATAATTTTTTTTAAGTAAAACAAACTCAACTAGTGTTTGGCAAAGTACACTTCTCTAGTATAATGATTCTAGAAAACTTGTGCGGCTGTAAATAAATTTGTCCTCAAATAATTTATTTTTATATAAAAGAATTGACGTACGAGGCACCACCATGACAACAGCTCCTACAGAGAGAAGTCAACGAGGCATTAACCGTGTTTTGGCCAAATTAGACCACTCTTTTGACACGGGTAATTATTATGAAGCACATCAAATGTATCGTACTCTGTACTTTCGCTACACGGCTCAACGAAGGTATTCAGAATGTTTGGAATTACTTTACAATGGCGCCTTAAAATTAGTGGCTAATGCCCAAGAGCACAGTGCTGCCGATCTAGGTTTGTTAATTGTGGATACACTTGAAAAATGTGATCACACGTTAGATGACTGGATAGATGTAGATGAATGGATGGATCGTTTGTGTGTTTTGATTGAAAACTTACCTTCCACAACTGTGGAGAGAGAAACGCTTATTGTAAGTTTATAAAGACTTTGTCTGACATTCCACTCCGATCTAAGGATTTCTTTTTTTTTTTTTTGGTTAGAATCGATGTGTTAAATGGAGCTGTAATCCTAACTATCATCTAGGTCACCCAAATGTTCATAAGAGAGTAGGCCGATTACTATGGAGCGAAGGCCACATAGATCAAGCACGACATTATATATTGTTATGTCGTGATGGAAATTTGTCAGGACGTTTTCTCATTAAAGTCAGCGAAAAAAAAATATTTAGTAATGAAGTGGACTTATATATAGTTCAGGCTGTGTTGCAGCAGCTTTGCCTTAAGGACCACAAAACAGCAGAGCAGACTTTCTTATATTACATACGACAACATCCGGAAATAAAACGCAAAGAGTTTCCTTATAAGATGCCGTTATTCAATTTCATACATTTACTATTCCGCTCTATTGAAAACAATTACTCTGCTGTTTTTCGATCATTGTGTGATCTCTATAAACCATCTCTGGATAGAGATCCATCCTTTCAGAAATATCTTGGAAAGATTGGCGTCTCATATTTTGGAATTAATCCGCCTCCAGCAGATGGCAGTAGCGGCGGTATGATGGGCGGTATGTTTGGCGATTTGTTTTCACGCCTCTTCCAAGGTTTCGACGATGAGGACGAAGCCGAAGATCATTTGCGAGAGAGCGGTCATGGTGATGGCGCTCATACGTCGCATGAATTAGATTAGCGCAAACTTACTTTTAATTTCAATTATTGTGCATGGATAGCAAGCCTCTTTCATATTTTCATTACACTGTATAATTTATTTCCTGTTTAATTGATTTACTTGCCCCTAATACCATTGTACAATATGTTCTTAAATAGTTTCCAGCATTGTAATGTTTATCCACATATTTTGTATACACGAGAACGACTATTATGTAAAACTGTTTTAACACTTTGTTCCAATCAAATATTTGGTCACTTGTTTTTATTCATAATAAAAGCAATATATCTTATCGATGAGTGCCGTTATTTCACTTATTCACTTCATTTTATGGAGACTCGTAAATTGGAGAAGTTTACACATGACTTACTGCTTTGGATCAGTATAAGCTCCATGTAAAAAAAATAAACAGTAACTAAGTAAGACAATAGTAATAATAATAAATAATAAGCTTTACGCAAATGTAATAAAGTTTATTAATGTGCATTTGCCCACAATAATTGCAGATAATCCTTTAAAATATTTGAATTTCATATTAAATAATGATTTGAGCAAATTAAGTTATTCCATATTTGATTCACAACTTATGTAAAATAAGTGAGAATGATTGCAACTCTGATTGACAATAATCAAAAATAAAGGTAAAAACAGATTAGTAACGGCAATCTCTCTAATGCACATTATAAGTACGATTAATATAATACATACAATTGTCTCTTTTTGTTTATAGAAAAATATCACTACGTTTTATATGCTCTTTTCATGCTTTCTTTTTATTTATTTTAGCCTTAAGAAAGACAAGGCACGAAAAATTGGCAATCTAAATAATTCGTAAGACATTTTATATATTTCAATATTTTCCTAAATAAATAAAAACAATTCATGAACACACTTTGAAAGTTCATTTGTTTAACAGTGAAATTCAGTAAAGGGGAAATGCGTGATAAATTTTTTTGTGTATGCCAATATAAACATAATATAAATAAATAATTGATATTTTAAAATATATTACATATAGAAAGAAAAAATATATTTCGATAAAAGAGAAGAGACGTTGTGAATTGACAACACGTCACGAGAAAGTAATAAGTAATTTATGACAATAATAAAGAAATTCAGTGTAATTGATACGAAGCAGATTAGAAGAGAATTGTTATTTTCTATATTTGGTGGCTTGCGTGTTTGTATATTAACATAATTATGGTTTGATTTTTTGATTTTTTGATTTATTGGAGTTACTTTCAACAGAGAGTGAAATAATTATTTGGCTCGCAATTAATCATATGGCTATAATTATGAGTGGTGGAAATGAGGATGTTTTTAGTGATGGAAATGCAACACTAGTGACAACCCAAGCAGTTATTGAAGCGCAAAATGTTGTGTTCCCTGACAATGATGAAGGTGCGGCAGTTAGGGTGCAGCGTCGCAATTCCAATTTAACAAAAGTGGAAGCGGATAAACATACTACACCAACATCGGACCCGTCCTCTTCAACCATACAAACTTTAAGTATGAATGAAATTGTTATACAGCCATCGGGTAGTAAGCAACCATTTCGTGGTGAAAGCGTTGAAAGTGAACGCAGTTGTTGGATATGTTTTGCAACTGATGAAGACAATAGCTTGGCCGCTTGGGTGCAACCGTGCAAATGCCGCGGCTCAACCAAATGGGTGCATCAAAGTTGTCTCTATCGTTGGGTGGACGAAAAACAAAAGGGCAATTCTCTGCGCGCTGTCAGTTGTCAACAGTGTCAAACTGAATATATCATAGTCTTCCCGCAAATGGGTAAAGTGGCAAATGTCTTAGAGGCTTTCGATAATCTAATCAAACGTGTTAGTCCCTTTCTGGCTGCCGGTGTCTTCGTCGGTTCATTATATTGGACAGCTGTTACCTACGGGGCGGTGACATTTTTACAAGTAAAGATAATTTTTTTTTTTATAAAATAGAATATGTTTGTAAGTGTATGTGTATATATAGATTGTTGGCCATAAAAAGGGTTTAGCTTTAATGGAGAACGGTGATCCGTTGATATTACTGATTGGTCTGCCAGCAATACCGGTGGCCTTAGTATTGGGTCGTATGATACGCTGGGAGGATGCTGTTATACGTTTAATACGCAATCGTCGTAGTGTGGCCCGTAAATTTCCCCTGATGAGTTTCATTATTTCATATCCGTAAGTAAACCATTTTGCATACCTGGTACCTTACATAATATTTTATCAAATTATTTATGGTTTTTGTGTAGAGAGGAAGAGGAGGAACAAACAGCACAAAATCCTGTCACCCCCACCCTATCTGATCCCGTTTCGGCTACTCGAGTTTTTTGTGGTGCCCTATTATTGCCCACAATATCCTCAATTGTTGGCCGTTTGCTATTTGAATCGATTGAAAATACCCTACATCGCACTTTATTGGGTGGCCTTACTTTTATAACGGTTAAAGGCATACTGAAAATCTATTTAAAACAACAACAATACACGCGACGAAAGAAACGTCGCATTGTCGATTACACTGAGGAAAATGTACGCACGTATGCGACAAGAAATGGAACGCGTCCACCACATAATAATGGTGCTGGTACTGGTAATGGTACTGGTACCGGTATTGACACTGGTACTGCAACAAATGCCGCTCAGCAAATACCCCAGCTGCAACAGCAAACCCAAACAGAACAGCCCAGCCATATACATGTGCCAAGAGCCAATAATATGCGTGATAGTGTGGTATAAAAACAAGTAATTGATGACGAAACGAGGTGCAAATCAAATTCAATTCTTCCTTTATTATATATTTATATGTTATGTTATCGCACATTATTTCGCTATGTGGTTTATAGGGGAAGATTACCTTGTAGATTTTTTGTTCTTATAACAAATGCTTGAAGAATTATTCTCTCTTCTATAGAATGTCATTCAAGTATTTTTCTCCCCATTTATATAACAAAAACAAAACAAAATATATAAAGAAATCTTCAATTTACTCCAATTTGAGAAAAAAAATTTAAATCGTATAAAGAAAAACTTAACTCTCTCTCTCTCTCTTTAATTATAAATCTGCCAAATTATTAACTTTAGTATGCTGACTGTTTACGAAAAGCATATTAATACTTATTGTTTGAGAGTCAATGTAGTTTTAGGTATGCTTTTAAATTTGAAGAATATAAATACTGTCCCTATGAATTTTGGCTAATAAATAAGTATGTGTACATAAAAAATCATTGTACAAGCATATATATATATGTATGGTTAGGATGTAAACGTTTTCATATTTGAAATAGGATTTTTAGTTTTTCATAATGAGGCTTATAAAAATTCAATAAAATGTGTACTTAGAAATTCAGGTGCTTTTTTTTTTTGGAACAATCAATCTCACCGAGATTAAATTGTTCGTTTTGAGGGGGTAATGAGTGATATGAAAATTCCTCAGAGAGAAAACATTAGTCACATGAGCGTGTTTGATTTTGTAAATTATGAGTAATGAACCTCTGCTTAGCTAAATCGCTTGAATACATATATATATGTGTTTCATAATTTACTTGCACAGTTTTCTTCATCAATTTCTTAGTCCTCTCTTTGATGGGAAGTATAGTAAATAAACAATTTGAGATCAGCTGCCTTTTTGTTTTAGTTGTTATCCCTTTGTAAGCAAGTTTAGAAGAAAATTTGATGTAGTTAAACCGGTTTTTTTTTTATAGACGAAATCATCCTAACGGGGTTGTACAATAGAGCCACAACAATTTTGTATTTCAATACAACCCTGAGTATTTTTTTATAATTTGGCAACGTCAAAGTATCTGTAAAGGTTTACAATTTTATCATTTTTTGAAATTCACAAATAAGCAATGTTTGGAAATTATTAAAAATCACGGCACTAATTCTGTTGCGTATGCATTTCTGGATAAGTCAAAATGTTTACTATTGATTGTCCCTAAGCCAGTGAGAAAATGATTAATATTGAAAAACCCCGTTATAAATTCAATATCGTGTCGCGTAGAGCATCCCAGTACAGCTCAAGCCAAATAGGTTTTTTTACTTTTTTAAGTACGAACTAAAGTAATAGACAATATCCAAAAAAACAAACAAACAAACAAACTTTAATTCAACTGCTTACAAAGACTTTTTTTTTTATTATTCATCAAAACCGCAATTGAAAATAAATAATAATCTCACATGGTAGTAGGTACACGTGTATATGTGAGCAACCAACAACAACCAAATACATGATGTGGGCTTTTGTGATCTACCGTTGATTGCACTCACTCTCTCACGAGATTTCATCGTTACTCATAAGCGCCATTAAAAGAAGTTCTTTCCTTGCGAACGGTTTCAATTGCACAACACTGAGTCATTAAGTGTTGCTTGTTATGGTTAGTTAGCCGGCATCTAGGCAGCCGCTTGAATCGAATATTAAAAAATTTATTATTAACTGAATTAATTAAATTTTCAACTTGAAATTTATCCTAATGTGTTCACAATTAAAATATTACTGTTATGAGCTTATAGAAAAGTAAGAAAAGAAGAAGAAGACGGGTGATTGTGTTTGAACAGTTGCACATCGATAGACATTTTTTAAGTTAAGTGATCTTCCCTTTGGTGGCAATTGGGACATTTTTAAAATCATAATCGGGATGGCGGCTGCCAACCATGAACCCATCAAATATTTGGATTGCATTTTAAATGAAGAAGAGAAACGTCAATGTGAATATGGTCATGAATGGCGTAATTTCACCATTTCACGTTCAGGTCGTTTCAAAACTAAAAACAAACATCGTGACCTGGTTTATAATAAAATGTTTGATCACAGTAACAGTAACAACAACAGTAACAAGGATGTGATGGTAAGTAAGAATGATTAAAACATAAAGCATATTTCCAGACCCAGAATGAATATAATAATATCCAAATATTGCTCGCCTTTGTAAATTTCACCATGTTGATAAAAATGTTGACCCTGACTAACATTTGGAACATTGACAGATCATGAAAAACCTTCAAGGTTGCATTTGTATTAACACACAAAATTGTTATGTCTGTGTGGGAACACTACTTAAATGAATGAGAAAAAACCTTTTCTTAAGAAATTACGAAAACTATTCAAATTATTTATTTGAATACATATTTTTAAACGTTTAGGTGACAACTTGAAGTGCCATAAATTCAAACATACACGTTTAATTATACAATCGTTCATATATTTATTATTCGTCCGATAACAGTTCGCTGGAAAAATGCAAACAAATGAAAGTTGTAAAAAGTCATTAAAAACGTTCATAGGTGTTTATCAAAAAAATAATAATAATAAAAATGATTATTCGAATTATCGGTTTATCTCTTTTTTGTTTGTTTTTAACGCCATATCTACAAAGGCTTGCACATATTGCGCTATTTAACGATCAAAACTATAAGCATCAATTATATGCATCATAAAAATTTAGAAAAATAAAAAAAAAAGAAAAAACTCTTCATTTACTACCTGTTTTCATTGAAAATGTTATAAAAAATTATATTTGGCTACTGTTGAGTTCATAATGCACCGGATGTATTGGATTTGTTTGGTGTGGCTCTAAAATATTATGCAGGCATTTAAAAAAGTGCGACCTGTAAATTAAACATAAATTTACATGGACACATGGACACACGTACGGACATGCTTAAATCGTTAGAGTCTCAATTCTGAAGCAATCGCTAACATCCTTATAAACCTAATAAATAAATAAATAAATTTTATATAACTTGGTTTGAAATCCTTTTACAGAATTCTTTCAACCCATCGAAACATACGGAAGTTTAAAAAATCGTGTCTGCCTGTTGTTGCCGTCATTTCAATAAAAGGTTTTTCCGGCTGCTGTATGCTGATGCTTTGCAACTAGTTAGTCATAAGAATCATTTCGATTGATATTTTAAAATTATAATCAGTTTGAATTTGTTGTTGTAGATGATCCAGAACATGACTCATAATTCTTAATATGATGCATCTTTCTAATTCTATTTACTTTACGCAATTTTTACAATAAAAGTGGGACGAATGTTTTTTTTTTTTGTTTTTGTAAGTTTTAAGGTTCAACTATCAACTAAAACAACAAAATGATTTAATGTTAATTAACTAATGTGCGTAATTTTTTAAAGAAAAAAACTGTTATTTACTTCTTATAGAGGTTTTACTGGCTAAACAGTATAACAATTTGCTTTATTAAGTGAAAAAATGAATAAACAGTTATATATTATATAGAAAACCCCCCCACATGTTTGTACTTGCATTATTTTTACGTCAATATCATAAATTGTCGGTGTTTTCATTTGTTGTTGTATTATTCGATCTTTCTATATAACTGACATCGAGCACACAAAACGTTGCTCTACACATGGGACAGGAGCATTTCTGTTCCAGCCACACTTCATGATTGTAATCTTTCTGACGGATGGCAAACCAACGGCCCAAACAATCCACACACCACATTGGCACACAATTGCAATTTGAGCAGCGTGTATTATTCGTTACATTATTGTTACCATTCTCTAAACATTGTTTATGAATTTTAATATTCGGTTCATTTATCATGCAGGCAAAGCATTTCTCAATGGTACGATCTACTCTATAAATGCCATTCACTGCCACCTGCTGTTTAAATACATCGATAAAGCGATCGATAACATTACGATAAAATTGTATATTTGTTGGTATAATAATTGGTCGTCCGATTTTATCTTCCAAATCTACAAATTCCAAAGCATTGATGTGTATGTCAAACGTAGAAACATGGGAACGATTTGGTTCTACCAAAACAGTTACCAGTTGTAAGCGGTCGGTGGTATCTTGGGATACATTATATGTATTAGTCTGGATAGTAAAAGCACAAAACAACACAAATATTTATTAATTTTAAAATTAATGGAATATTGAATCAACAAACCTTTATCACCCTTAAAGTGCTGTCCTGTTGAAAGGCAAAATAAACATTATATAGCGATGTTTTTATTATCCAATTGTCGGTGGTAATAAGTCTGGATACGGAATTTAATTTTTTCTCAAACCTGGTTGGTCTGAAAATATAAAAAACATAAACATAAAGTGAAAAAAAAATTCCTTTATATTCTTCATTACTACTTACCTGCGAAATTCCGTGTTAATTTCAGAAATAACATTAATTAAGGTATCCGGCTCATTAGTCAAATTCAGAAGGGTTCGCGTGATGGGATGCCTTTTCCAATTGTTCTGATGCCAATTGTATATTACAACTGATACCGTCAGCACGGTCATTACACTAAACTTTTCAGCTATTCTCCATAAAAGACTTTGAACCAACATTAATTCTCCATCCAATTCATATTCTACGTTTCCATTGAATTTTACCCGACATACCAAAAAGTATACAGCCGGTAAACAACTGTGCATAAATAGGTACAATGAGGTACGGCGCTGTTGGTAGAGTATAAAATTTAAATGTTCTTCACCCAGCCATGATGAAAATAATTGTTCAATTGTTAGACCCAACCGCTGAAACTCTTCGGTCGGATATATAATCAGCATACAAAACAGTGCATAAAATACATTAAATATCCATTGTGATTCGTCCATAGTAAGGTTGATTGCTTTTAATTGATAAGAGATGTATTTTTCAAGGTAATAAAATATACTGTATATGAATTATTCTGTTAATCTTAATTTTTTATTTAATAATTGGTGGGTTTTTGCTAATAAGACTCTTTTTCTAAGATTTTATGAACACAAATTGTATGAAAAATATAGTGGCTTTAGAGTTGCCAAGATCATATTATTTTATTTAAAATTTAAATTTCAAATAAAAATCAAAAATTAATTGTCCACACGAAAAGTTTACTATTATTCTTCTTTCTTATTCTCCCACAACCCTACAAAGAACTTTTTTAATAGGGTTGATAATTTAGGTACTCTTGTAACATTTTAGTTCAAACAACAGGTGATATTTATTTCGCAATGTTTCGGTTCAATTAATATAATTTAAACAGTGAGTGTTAATTTATAATACGTAGTCTGATTAAATTGCGTGATTCTTAAAAAATCTAATATTGCAGAAATTGAAACAGTGCCTGGTGGTGTAAAAGAGGTAAGATTTTGTAAATTCTATTACTCTGACATGGTTGCATATTATAGTATTTTATAAGGTTGAAAAAAGGCAGTTTATTTCCGTTCTTCAGGAATTATGAAAGATAAAATGGTTTGTAACTAATCTAATAGCAAAAGATGTGTAAATTAAGGTTTCACACCAAAATAGATTAACGAAAAATAAAAACAAAAATTTATAATATACAAAAGGTGACTCTTTAAAAAAATTTTAAAATCTGATGGTATAATAACTATTATATGAGAATTCTTTTATTGAGTAAAGGAATGCTTCTTCACACTTTATTATAATGATTTTTATATGCTCTGAATATTGAGGTGGAGAGTTTAGATGGTAGGAATGAACAGACAGAAAGAGTAGTTTCTGGCCCATGGCCTCTTTGATACACCCTGCATCATAATTGTGTTATTTATTTTCAATTTTGTATATTTTTTCCATATGTTTGAATATGTATATGTATATTCTTCTAAAAACCACTAAAGAGTCTTAATTGAATTCATACACAAATATTGTATACGCATAAAAAACAACATCGAGTCATAGGTAAAATAACTGTACTCATCCACTAACACACACCGACTCTGTAGTGACGTGTTAATGGTAGGCATTTGTTGTAAAGTATGAATTGTACACATAAATCAAAAGCGTACTCAATATTCAAATGAATAATAAAATGTGCGTCAATTCACCCATCGGCTAACAAGCATTTTATGTACAATAGATGTGTGTGTGTGTGTGCGGTAGTCCCACTAAAGTATACTCAAACTATTGCTTTGAAATCATTTTTAAAACAGGATGTGCTTGGCATATGTATGTATGTATGAGTTTTGTAGGTAATGTAAAAAATAAGAAAAATGTAGCAGATTGGAGGAAATCCATGTGTTGTGCATGTGTGAGTGCGTGAGTGAGAGTTTTAAACAAAATCTATGTGTATTAGTTTGTTTTTGTTTGTTTTTGTTTCGGTTTGTTGATTAGCTGATCTAAGCATGAGTAAATCAATAATGCTTCTTACCACACCACCACTACGCCAGCCTACCACTGCTCTCTAATTTGCACTTTCTGTATTTACAAATAGGTTTAGGGGATTACATGTGTAGACAATGGAACACTCAAACTTACAAGTGTATGAAGCTATAGATCACAGAATACATAAAAGAGAAAATTAAATTCGGATTAGGCTGAATCTGAGAGAACGTTTACAGTTATACTTAAAATATGGGCATGCAGCATATCCGTCTGTCCGTCCGTCTGCACGTCCATGTAATGGAACCGGTTTTATTTTTTGAGATATTTCAATGAAATGTGTTACAAGGACATGTATGTGCCCTGATGAAAATGGTTCATATTAGACCACTTTTAGACTCTCTCCCCATATAACTCTCTAATATGAAATAAATATTTAAATAGCAAAAAAACGAGATTTTTAATATTTTTTAACAAACTTTGGTAAAGAATAGTTAATTTGAACCTTATCGGACCAATTCGCCATATAACGCGATGTTACGAAGTGACTTGTGGAGAAATGTCTCTGAGTTTACTGAGACAATTCTATGCAACGGTAATTGAAAAAGCTAAATAGGGTATTAAATGGTTCAAATTGACCGCTTATATACTTCATGTATAACTAAAATTAATTAAAATTGATTTTTTTTTAAATTAAAGATGAAACATATATTCTGTGTAACATCTAATATTTGTAGCTTTAGTTCGTCTATCATCTTCTGCCGGTAATTATTTCTTCAAACCAAATTCTACTTCTACTATGGATACAATGCAATATATTGTGTGTACTACTTGGTTTTTTTTTTATAATTTTCCTTTCGTCTTTTTATTTGCCGTTCTCCTCTCTTCATATCGTACCAACTATATGTGATGTGGTCAGAAAGCTGTTCATTTCTTCTGGCAATGTTCAGTGCGTAAAAAAAGGCAAAAGCCAAAAGCCATCAATTGAGTACTACGGTCATTAGCAAATATACGCTATGATGGAATGAAATGCTGCAAATGCTGCTGCTCCAATTTGATGTGCGTAATATCTTCTCCTTGCAAAAACTCAAACTCATATGTAAGTACAAAGTTGTACACACACACTCACATGCCTTTATGGTCACTTTTAACAGAATTTTTCAATTCAATTGTATATTCTTCTGTTTTACCATATGTTCGACTATTTCATTATGTGGTAACTGTTAGAATTAATCTAGAATTGCAAAGGATTGCATGAATGGAAATAGTTTTCGATTATATTTAATTAAAACGAATTATTAAGTGTTGAAATTAATTATTAAAGCAAAAACTCATTACGTTATCTAATAGTGAATGTATTACATCTCAGATTGCAACTCGAGTTTTACGCTGGGTATTGTTTTTTGTAAATGTGGGCGTTTGTGTTATCCGATCATGCCCATTTTCAACAAATCGATGGATGATATAACTATAAATACGCATACTAAATTTCAAGTTCATAGGTAAATTTTTGTGGCAGATAAATAGATTTTTGTTGATTGTGGGCGTGGCTTTCGACCGATTTTGCCCATTTAAAATAGCGATCTGCGTGTAAAAACTGTACATGTCTAAATTTTAGCTTAATGACTCAAAACTTAAAGCCGTGAGAATGCCAAGAATGGACAGACGCACGGACATACGGGTGTACATGCCTAGACCGACTCAGTTTATGATGCTGATTAAGAATATGTATATTTTGTCTATGCCGCCTCCTTCTGCAAACGGAATGACAAACTTAATATCTTAATCTTTTGTGTTTTGAGGGTATAGCAAAAGTAAAAAGTCAACAACAACACAATAACGAATAAGTAATATTTACACGTATACGCACTGGTGCACATATATATAATATCTTACTGTCGCCTGCTTCTGATTGTTGCATATGAAATGACAAACCTAATACATGGTGATTGTGTGTCTTGTCTACTTCGAAAAAGTTTCTCTTCTTCCATAAAATTTTAATTGTTTTTCCAAAATTTTATGACACAATACCTTTATTATAGCATAACTAAGTTGATGATAAAGTCTGTATTGTATTGTTGTTGTATTGTGTAAGTATTAGACAATAGCAGCATATGTTATGACTACATGCAGGATGATGATGTCCCGGAGTGAGAGTAAAAAGTTTCCTAAAATAAAACCAATTTGCGGCAAGTAATGAAACTGTTCGTTTAGTGTATAGCTCGTGTGTATTACATGAGTGTGTGTGTATGTGTTTTTAAAAAATTTTTTTTTATAGGCAATAATGATATTAAAACACTTAATAAAACACACACAAAAACAATATTATAGACACCCAAACAAAGGCGAGTTGAAACAACAACAACAACATTATCTAACATAACTAGGATTTAATTACTGGCTGCTGGAGTTTTTGTTGTTGTTGTTGTTGATGATGATGATGCCAACATCAAGCTGTTAGTGAGAGCAGTGGTGGTGGTGAAGGTTTACAAGTGAGATTTTGAGTATTTTGGAAAGTTTTCACATTTTCAGTTAACACAACACAAACATGCACACTCGTAAAATGTTACATAACCCAACATATGCATATTTGCCCTATACTACTATGTGGTAAGTAGATGACGGAAATGTTTAGTACATACACACACACACATACGGACAACTTTATATGTGAGTGGAAGCTGTTATGGATAAGTTTACTACCATTTTATAATACTTTATTTTATTTTACTTTTTTTTGTTTTTTGTAACACAATTTTAGTGAATATATATGGTTTCACACATGGTACATATGTGTGGTGTTTAAGGTATTTGAAAAGTTTAGTTGAACACTAACCCGATTAAATACAAGCATGATGATGATGATGATCATATTAGTTTAGTTTGGAAGCAACAAGTGTGTGAATTAAGTTAAACTTTATGAATAAATTATGTAGAGTATCCATTAAAAAAAAAAAAATACATAAACATAAAAAAGAGAAGAAGACTATTGTGGCAACAATGGTATGTGCCACAATTGAGGTCATGGATGATGTTGTTAAAACAATTATAACAACAATGCAGAGATTAAAGTAATTCTCATTAAAATAAGTTTGAAATAGATATGAAAGGTTCACCCTTTATGGCAAAGGGTCTATTAAGTTTTTGCGAATGTTTGTAAATTGTCAAAGGCAAAGACCACACCATCATTCAATTATACTGATCGATTTCAAATCAAAATTTTAATCGATTTAATAATGTTCCGCCATGATCAGCCCTATCTGGAGAATATAATAATAAGTTCTCTCATTCAATATTTTACAAAATGAAAATCAACTAAACGCACAAAACATTAACGCAAATATATTCAATGCTTTGGTGCAGACTGAGTGCATGAATAAAATAATGAGGTGAATATTTATGTATCTCTCAGTATTTATAAGAGTGTAAAGCATCCCGTTATAATTTGTCGAAGACATTTCCGTCGCATTTTAATCTTAAGTACTCTTCTTTATTTTCGGTTTTAATAATATTCTCTTTTTTTTTGTCAATGTTTTGTACATTCTGAATAACTGAATAACAGGGATATTCTTATACGCTGTAATTTTTTTCTTTATTTTGCTGTCACTGACCGTTCTCAAGGTTTCTCTTATAGTTCTGTTTTGGTACCTCGTCACTGTGCATTCGCTTCTCTTTGCCCATTAGCAGCTTTCTTGTTGACATTATGACTACATCAATATGCATCAGTGTGTGCTTACGGATAGTGTGAACATGTGAAGCGTAAAAATTATCATAAAAATGCCTTTGTTATGAGAGTCACAAAAATTCGTGAAACAAATTCTTGTAAAAAATAACTTTGAGAATGTCTTATAAACAAGAAAAAAAAAACAACTTAAACCAAATCTTAAACACCCTCCCTACCTATATACAAATGGCTCTTTAATAGTGTTTTACGTATCAGCTTGGAATTCGAGTACTATACTTTATAAGGTTTTCTGTAAAAATAAATGGGATAGTTATAAATATTTTGTATTAAATTTTAACTTTATAGCTCAACTTTTTTTTTGGAAGATTTATAAATTTTTGTCAATTGTAGGCGTGGTTCTTGACTAAATTTAGTTCCATTTAAAAAGCGATCTGCATGTACAATCTAGAAGTGTTTGTAAAAAATTCAATATTTCAAAATTTACGATCTCGATACAGCTAACAACAGAATGTATTAACTTTTTAAATTCGAAATCGATATTTGTTGTACAAGGTAACATCTATTTTAATTATATATTTTAGTTTTCAGTACTTTAGTCTTTAAAAAAAGCTTGCAATTATATACAAGCCACGCCTTCGTTTCGTTTTCTTATAAAATATATTTTAAGGAAGGATATATATAGCTTTTTTATTTGTTAAGTGATTTTCTTGAATTTTTGTGTTTATGTGTGAATGGAAGGTTCGCTTATAAAAGCATGGACTGACTGACTAACTAACTTACTTTAATAGCGCCAATTATGCTATTGTTTTCAAGGATATTTTTCTGGATTTTCTCAATCGTGTTATTGAAATTGAAAAAATATTAAAAAAAAAAAAAAAAAAACAATAACAACAACAAATAGTAATCAATTCACAAAAATTCAATATTTTACAATTGGGTTTTTATTCAAAAAATAAAAAAAGAAAAAAGAAAAAATATATACCAGCCCATAAACGTATGTTTGCAAGTTGAGTATTGAACAATGATTGCATTCAAATAAAACCAATTTCGAGCACATTAGTTACGCTTGAATCATGGTTAGTGTACACACAAGTGGCTACCAGCTCTTACTCCATAGAAATGCATCTATACCGTACATTGTACACATGAGAAATGAGAAATCGCTTATTGGATGTAAATATTTTTAGTAGAACAAGTGAAAATGTTTAAATCGATCTAATTTGACAAAATTATGCGCTACACTTTTTTAAAGAAAATTGTAGTACATGAGGTCATATAGAGGGAGGGGTTCAATTCATTTTCAATAATATTTAATTATTATCTAGAATTAAACATCTTAAAGAACTATGTCATTGAAAAAAAATTTACATGTACTGACGGACAAAATTTCCCATCAGTTGGCATAATTACAAAAAATGATATAATCTCTACATGCCACTACTATACTGTAGGGTATAAACATACTGAGCGTGTAAAAAAGAAAAAAAGTTTTCGATTGATTGCAATTACCTATTTACACATGCGTATATATGCGTAATGTGTACATCATACATGTGTGTGTAAGTCAGTGTGTGATTATATGGAAGGGCAAATTATAACACTTGATTATAGGTATGTGTAAAAAGTCAGTCAGCTACGTGCATAGGCTAGAACGCACACACACACACACGCGCGCACACAATCTTACACAATAATTACTTGGCCTTTTTATACATGAAGTATAGGCCGACTGGTATACTTAAATGTTATTTTATTTATTATCGTATTAGTGCGTAAACAGGTATTTATATACAAACACAAACATTTACATAAACGTGTGTGTGTGTGTGTGTGTTCGTTTTGGTAAACTTATGGACGAAAAGTATAATAAAGTTTATATCCTGAGCTGTAGAAACCAAAACAAAAAACAAGTGAAAAACAATCTAAATTTGGCTTCGACCAAATCTTAAATACCCTTCAGAGAGGGAGCGTGGCAGGTACTTAAATGCACTCTCTAATACTATGAGTATTACGTGTCAGCTTTAAAGGCAACTTTTACACTGAAAATAACTTTTCTTGTGAATTGTGATTTTTGTCGATTGTAGGCGTGTCTGTAATCCGAATACGCCCCTTTTTGTCTCATCCCTAAATGAAGTAATTAAAAATTTATGTATGCGTCAAATTCCAACTTTATAGCTTAATTTTCGTTGTATATATATATATTGTGGGTGTGGCTCTTGACCGATTAGCGATCTGCATGTAAAAACTAAAAGTGTCTGTACAAAATTTCACTTCAATATCTTAAAATTTACGACTGTAAGAATGCCAGCAATAGGCGGATATATGGACATACGGACATACAAACATATGAACAGATGCACTGTATTTGTAAGGTTTGTGTTACAACTGGAATGATAAACAGAACAAAAAACAATTTTTTTTGAAAAAAACTTTTAATAACCCGTTTGTCTTAAATATGTGATATTAAAAGTTTTGGTTAATTGACCATAAGCAAACAAACAATACAATGTAATGAAAAGAAAAAACAGAGAGAGAAAGAGAGAGTGAGAGAGAAGTTAAAAATAATAAGAAAACTGCTAGTGGCAAGGAATTGAGCGATCACAAATTAGTTTAACTTATATTTTGATCGATTATTTGTGTTGGCAATAACAATAACTTTAAATAATTGAATAAATATCTACAATTTAAATATATGGATAATAATTTATAATAACTTAAGGGTTTCGAATTTATTGTATTGTACTACTAAGGGAACTAATGTGACCTTTGTTATTATGAGGGAATACTTTAAAGTTAGGTTAGAGAGTTAAATTCAATGGGCGTGGCTCTTAACCAATTTTGACCCAAATTTATATAACGTTTTGCGTGCTGACACTAAAAGTGTTTGTATCAGCTCCGTATCTTAAATTTTACGACCGTGAGAGTGCCAAAAAGGGACGGATGTATGGACACACAAACATACATGTCTAGATCGAGTCAGTTCTTGATGTTGATCAAGTGTATACTTTATAAGGTTTTTCTACTTTCAAATGTTATCTATATAATATAATAATGTACAGTTTATGGTTAAATTTTTGCAAATTATTTACTAAATGTTTACAATTTTTTATTGAAATAGATCTTTTTTAACGATTAACGAACGATCGAATTTTTCTATATATAGTGTTACTATCGTTGATACAACTGCAGAGTGTTTTGAACTTTGGTTGAGTTGATGCAGAGAAACCGAAAGATATTGAAAATAACTTTAAAATACAAAGAAAGAAACAAAAAATGTAATACATGTGTGTGTATGTAGTAGAACACATATAAAAACACTTCAGTGAATTTGTCGTCTTAGACTAAACTCAAAAATTGCCATATATTGGAAATTCATGAGACATTAAACACCCAACACATGAAGCAATACAATCGAAGACAATCCCAATCCAAGACACAATACGATAGCATTGTGGTTAGTAAGGAAACGAAATGCTGTAAAGGTATGGGCTGCTATATGAATGCTGGCTGGTTATTTGTTGTTATTATTGTTATGTAGTACCGGTGAGACTTTGCCAACACGTCATAGCTCATTTGTAGACCTTACGCATTAAGATCATTACAACAGTCACTAAGAATTAAAAAAATCGGCTTTCTCCATTCACACATAATGTATACGTATATGTATGCATATGTATATACATGCATACATTTATTAATGTGGTACTTTGGTGTCTACATGTCGAACTTGAAACAGCTGCACAAGGATGAGTGAGGCAATGCGTACAAAATTTATATATACCTGTATGTACGCGTATGTATTGTCAACAAAGAATGACTTTTTTTTTTTTTTTGTTAACCAATTTGTTTTTGTTGTTGTTGTTATATTGCTTTTAAGTAAAAACTAAGTTGAATAAGAAAACTGATGCAGCAGCAGCAGTACCAGTACCAGCAGCAACATTATACTAGAATGTAACCACGTGAGTGGTGCGGTAACTTTATATGGTTGTTGTTGTTGCTGTTGTTGTTGTTGTTGTTGTAAAAGTTTAGGTGTGAGTAGAGTAAAAGGAAAAACTAGCAAAAATAGTTTACGACCATGTTACGTATGTAGGTACGTCCATAATAATGACTCGTTTTTGTTAAGTTTTTATTGTTATTTCTTTTATTTTTTTTAAATATACACAATGCGCGCATACACAAACACACACATACATATAATCGGTCACTGACTTGTCAGCATGGTTGCTTGCAATTTGAGAACTTTCAACTGTTTTTAAAGTCACCAACTAACTAACCGAACCAACCAACCAACCAACCAATGAATGAACTAACTAACTAACAACAACAACAATATACATAAAACCATATCAAAAGAATCCAAACATTTCTGTGGTTCCAAACATCATCATATATACTTATATTATTACAACACAATACAAACGTATGTATAGGCCTGTAAAGGTAATATAATCTTTAGGTTGTCACTGAGATGGCAATAGTTCGACAAGAGGAGAAAATTATAAAAGAAAAATATCTAAAAAATATTCATTTGTAAGGAAAAATATACACATATTATATATAGAAAAACGCTGTAAAGAATCGAACCTAAAACTAAACCTAGAACTTATACCAGATATCAGATCGCAATCTGCAATACAATCGAATATTATTAAAAATATTAGTAAAAAAACTAAATTTGGCTTTAGCTAAATCTTACATATTCTCTAAATTTGCATACAAATAATGGACGTGGAAGGTACGTTCTATACGTCTAGTGTGTGCATTACGTATTAGTTTGCAAGGCGGGATGGTTTTTTGTAAATTGTAAGCGTCTCAACGGCGCCTACATTTGGCACTTGGATGAATGATTTTCTGACAGATTTTAAGGACAAAAGACAGACGCATGGACGGACACAAGTACAACTACTCCCTAACTTATGTGTAGAGTATAATAAAATATTGTTAATATGGTTAAATGATAATTCAACAATAATAATAACAACAACAACAACAACAATTTAAAATATAATTTCATCTCTAAGTTTTTTTTTGTTTTTTTTTTTGAATAAAACAAGACTACTACTCTGCATGATATTTGCATCTATACTTAGATGGTTGCTGTTGCTGTTGTTGTCGTTTTTGTAACATTTCACGCACCTGTAAATTTATCGTGCACAATTTAATTAGAAAAAGATGAACATTTATATTTATATGCAAATATTCGCATAATATACAAATTAAGCCATTGGTTGTTGTTATTATTATTATTATTATTATTATTATTTTTATTTTTCCATCCAAACAACTTTAGTCAGGGTTCACAGATATTAAAACAAGATTAACATAAAACAATATTTTGAGTTGTTTGTTCGTAATTATTAATAAATTTTTTTCTCTTTCTTTCAAAATTTGCATTTACAATACAATTGCCTACAAAAACAGCAAAACACAACGCAACATAACGCTTTATATTGTTTAGTGTATGTATGTAGATGAATTGTATGTATGAAATTATGAGAAAAGAGAAACAAGTGTAAATTGTGAATTTTAAGCAGAGCCTTAAGAAGAGCTCCTTCACCATAAAATATGTTGCGGGAAGAATTTATAGAATTAAAGAAAAATTGAAATTTAACGAAATCTTAAAGTCTCCTTGAAAAGGCTTTAAAAAGTTAATGTCCGTCTGTGATGGACAATGATGAAGAAACGTGTAATGGACACTTTGATGACCGGTGACGAATATACTTGAGTTTTATACTCTATGACTATTACGAAAATCCGGTAGAGGGACCAAGTGTTTGATATCTGGCAAACACATGGTGTACAAAACAAGAGAAGGCGCACCCAAGATCGCCTACCTCGAGTACTCTTATGTGGAGGTTTTATTTTTGGAAAATGTAAAAAACAAATTTTGAGGACGTCCTCGTATATAACATCGTTGAAATAAATAAACACTTAAATACTCTCTAAAGGCGTTTTAAGTAATTGTAATGATTTCTATATATATACATCTTTTTTTTTTTTCATTCACATAATAATTTCATGACTTTAACGATTAACTTAAATAATTACAGAGAACTGAAAAAAAAAACACATTTTTGCATATTATTTAAATATACCTCAATATGTATGTATGTATGTATGTATGTACGGCATTTAAGAAGAAGAAAAAACTCATCCATGTGAATAAGTGTCTATGGGTGGGGTGATGATGATTGAAGTTTAACATCATTTTGGTGTTTATGAAATCGGATAAGTAGGTAAGTAATTGTGTAATTGTGTATGTTTGTTGTGATGCTTCTTAATCGTGTTTCATTCTTCTTCATTTTACCTCACCAAACATATAACGTTGCAGTAAATTACGAATAATTAACACCTTGTTGCATGCAAAACATTGTATGCTTCATGTATAGAATTCTCTCACATGTGATGTTGTTTGCGCGTTTACCATATAAGATGAATTTCTTTAAATATATACTTTTATGATATTGTGGCTAAATTTTTCTTTGTTCGTCATTGCGTCATTTGGTCTTTCTTTTTCTACGTCAACTATTGTATTCTGGTTATTTCTTGGTCTTCTTGAATTTATTTTTGTTTTAGTTCTGTTTTTTTTTTTAAAATTTTAAAAAATTTTTCGATTAACGTTAAAGTGCAGCATAACAATAAATTCAACTGTTGTTTAGCAATGAGTCAATTTTGCATAAAATATTTTACTTTTCATAGAGTTGATATGTTGTTGTTATTGTTGCTACTGTTGCCATTCTTTGATAGCAGATCTCCTCCCTGATACCTTATGCTGTTGTATGTTAAGCCATTCTAGGCCTATTCCATTCCTGTACATGCCAGGGCAACACATTTATGGTATCATTTATACGTCAATGTATATTGTATTTATTCAGTCATTCAGACGTCTGTCTTTGTTTCTTTTTTTTTTTATTATTACTATTAAAGATATTTACATATATGTTTGTGTATATGTGTTCTACACTGTTTTACTGTTTATCACTTATCATCCATTCAATGATATAAACCGTATGATCGCGTGTGTTTATATGTGGTAGTGGTTTATATATATGTATATATAGATGCATACTTGTATATTTTATTGTTGTTGTTGTCTTTTTGTTGTAGCCAATTACATAAAGTGGACCCCAGCAATTTTGTAACATCCGGCCGAAAAGCAATTTTTATTATTTTTCTTCTTCTTCTACTTCTTTGTTGTTGTTGTTGTTGTTGTTGTTGTTGTTGTTTTTGTTACTGATTTGAAGCTTTAAGGAGCAACAATAATAATAATAATAACAACAACAACAACAAGAAGAGCTAGACCAGCCATCACTTTGGTTTTTTTAGCCATATTTTGTATTCACTTAAGTTTCGTTACTATAATGTTCTTTGGTCACTGTTGTTGTTGTTGTTGTTGTTGTTGTTGTTGTTGTTGTTGTTGTTGTTTTAGTTGTGTTTGGTGATTCTGTTGTTATTTTTGTTGTTATTGTTGGTCATTGGTTTTCTAGATTTAAAGAATTTTCCTCTTTATCCTCTTTTCACTCTCCGGATTTGTATGTATGTGTGTGTGTGTGTGTGTGTATTTGTGTTTGTGTGGAAATTAGTCAGAACTCGTTTTAATAGATCTATAACATGGACAGGTGCTGCTACCGCTGATGGTAATGATGGTGATGCCCAATGTTTGTATGTTAGTGCCGATGATGTACATAATAAAATTGTGTGTTTGTGTGTTGTTAGTTTGTTGTCAGTTCAAATTTTAGGTTTCCTATCAATTTCCTTTTCAGCTGTATATATTGTTGTTGTTGTTGTTTTTATTGGGTTATTATAAATATTTTGTGGTCTTTATATATATATATATATGTGTGTGTGTGTGTGTGTGTAACAACTACTTAGCTAGTCAACCATTCAAGCCAGGCAGGCGAGCCAGTCAGCTACCTTCCTAGCTAACCATCCATCCATCCATTCGTCCATCCATCCAATCATAAAAACTACGAAAATTCTAACCTAATCTTGTGGTGTTGCTGCTGTTGTTATAGTTTATATAAAATTGTAATTTTTTTTATTATTTTTTGTTCATATTTTTACAAGTTACCTAATGGCGCACACAGCCACACAGTAGTGGTGTGGTAAAATGATGCTGATGGTGATGGTGATAGTGGTGGTGGCATTTGGTTGGCAACAAAATAGATAAATAGAGATGTGGTCTGATGATATGCAATCATGTTGAAATTGCTGCTGCCCATTGCCATCATCTTCAACAGTTTTGTTTTTCTCTTTTTTTTTACGTTACTTAGGCCAACAAATAAACAAATTTTTCTTGATAGTGTGTGTGTGTGATTCAACTAAATTTTATAAGTAAAAAAATGAAATAAATTTAGTTTAAAACAAATCTTAAATACCATCCACATTTAACATAGAAAAAATTGGCGTGGCAGGTATATTATTACGCCCCCTATTAACGTCCGTTTGCAAGGCAAGTTCTACGCTAAATTGTGCCCGTGTCTTGTATCAGATCGTGCCCATTTTTGGCACACAGATGAATGCGGTAATTATAAATATTTGTACTAAATTTCAACTTTATGGCTCATATTAAAGTGTACGAACGGGAGAGTGCCAACAAAAGACGGATCTACGGACATTCATGTCTAGATTAGCTCGGCTTTTGATGCTGATCTGACGCCTTGCAAACAGAATGACAAACTTACTATACCTGCCATCTTATGTGAAGGGTATAACTAGTAGATGAAGATGAAAACTAGAAATTTTATTCCGGGTGTCGGTTAAAAAAACAGACAGTTTTTTTCGCTTACCTTGCCTATCATCCCATTTTTTTCCTAACTAATGGCATTTTTGTGGATAATTTTGAAAGCCATCATATTATGCGTCTTCAGTGTGTGTGTTCTGTTAGGAGCCTTAAAAACTTTGACTTCAAATTATAGACCGCTGTTAGCTGGTAGATGTTAATGTTGTGGCTGATTCATGAGGTTCAGTTTTAGTTTTGTTTTTGTATACGCTGTTGCGGGCAGTTTAGCCGAAGAAAACTATAAAATAGATTTTTAAATGGCAAACCTCTTTAAACATCATAGTTTGGCGGCAATAGAGGAAATTTGAATCTCGTCCACATTTTAATGCCAGGCTGGTATAGAAGAGATACTGCCTCTAACGGATGATGATGATGATGACAATAATGTTGTTACAAAAGGCTGCTTCTGCATTTTCTTTCAGCTTTTGCTTGAACCTATCCGTTAATGTTGTTGTTGTTGTTGTTGTTGTTGTTGTTGTTGTTGATAAAGACAACATTGCTTCTTTTTTTGTTTTCATTTTCGTATCATGGTTGAGTGATTTACCAATATTCAACAGATTAGAGAGAAATTTTAGTTGTTATTGTTATTGTACGTGTAATGTATCTATTTACTGTACAACAGTTGGAGATGTGAAAAGGGAATAAAGTTTATGTAAACAAATCAAATATAAATTGTGGTTAGAATTAGAGTCAAAGAGTTTTGTTTAGTGAAAAATATTTTCATCGGAAGATAGATGCATGAAAAAGTCAATTTTACCGCGGCATTTTTACGAGGTAAAAGAAAGTTGCAAAAAAAAAAAACAAGTAAGAAAATTAAATTTTGCTTAGACCAAATCCTAAATACCCCCACATCCACAAATCCTCAATAGTGGGAAGGGCAGGTATATGACGGTTTATCATTTCATTTGCAACAACCAGAACGAGGCCTTATAGATCCTACAAACTTTATACATTCGTGATCAGCATCAAAAACTGAACCAGATCGGCTCATGTATCTCCTGAGGAGCTAAAATTATGTATAGGCACACAAATCATTTTAAAAAATTTTGATCAAAATCGGTCAAGAGTTATGCCTACAATCGAGAAGAATTTATTTTTATAAAAAATAAATATCGAAAGACACTAAAATGTATAGCGATGATTCAAGGAAAATCTCTATACGAATTGGACACTAAACAATACCCTATTACCTACTCGGAAAATTCTAAAATAACTATCGGAAGATCCTAAAGTATATATAGATGATTAAACCTAATATTATTCAACAATAGTTCCCTGCTAGTCCTTGATTACAAAGTTAATGATTTCATTACATTTGTAGGAGGGTACACTGAGTGTTATAACAGTTGATAACTAAGTGACTGTAGCTCCAATATCGAAATGATTAGCATACCCATTAAAGTGAAAGTCTCTCTCTCAAAATATTATGACCAAGAATACTTGTTTTAACTAAAAAAAGGTAATATTTTAATGCCTGTCATTACCGGAAGTAGTATAAGTTTTTTTTTGTAATTGTTGTACAACATGCAAGACCGGTAGTCTAATACACATAAAATTAAATAATACATTACTCATATATTAAATACATAATAAGCGACAATAATCGCACTTTAGATTACATTAACAGTAAACTGATTTTATATAGATGAGGCCCTCTCCACAACGCATCAAGTTCATGTGGGTTAAATACAACGATTTAATATATCAAAGCTTAAGATTGTGAGAATGCAAATAAAAGACAGAAATACAGACGTACGGACATGAATATCCAGATCGAGTACATTTTTGATTTGTTTGATCTTATGTGTAGGGTATGAAAAGGGTTCCCTGTAAACAGCATAACTGCCCCTAACATTAACGATTATAAAATTTGACCAACAATAAATTAATTGGTCTGAAAAGGCGATTGCTACACTGTATGTATAACGTGCTGAGATCTTTATTACCAAATGGAATGGATGGATGGTTCAAATAAAAAATTTTTATATATATATGTACAGCTAGTTAATTGTGCCTCTGGGGGGGGTTTTAGGGCAATTAGTGTACTATGCTGAATACATTTCCATTTAAAACATTACGCACTTGTTACTTATAGACATGATTAATGTATTCCTTCTCCCCTTTTGCCCCTGAAGCGTTTAATTGTTACAGTATTTGTTTTTCCTCACGTTGACGTTCGTTAGTTTTTTATTTTTTTTTTAGTTTTTTTATTTATAAATTTTATATTTTGTTGTGGTCTTGGTTCGAAGAGGGAGATTAACAAGCTTAAACACTTTTATTGCTTAACTTGCATATTTTAGAAATTTTGTGCAAACTATGTACATATTTTCACGATTCCTTCCTCCAAGTACACAACAGTGTGTAGTACATATGTTTTATAGTTTCAAAAATGTTTATTGCTCTACGTAATTATCTTACAAATTTTATTAACAGGGCACTTCAGCAGGCAATGGCATAACAATAGATTGTTATTATTATGATTCTATTTCTATTTCTGACATTAACGGGTACATTCCACCATTTTATTAGTAAGAAAAATAATGAATGAATTATTCATAAGTTGATCACGGTTACATGCAACGTAATGTAACCCTAAATGCGTTAAGACAATTTATAGCTGCCGTGTCTTAAACTTTCCTATAACATCTTAAATTTATTAACTATACAATAATATTTGTTAACAGCTTTGGAACTAGAACGCTTTGAAAGATAATAACTTTAATAAATTTCGAGAAATTATCAGAAAATAATTTAACAAAATTACACCATGACCTTGATATTTACATATTATATATCGCTTCAAAATAGACGTTTTTATCGTTCTAAAGTAATAATTTATTTTTTTTAGTTTAGTTACCGTATAAGTCAGTTCGTGAAGTATATGAAAACGAGTTCTAAAAATGATCCAAAAAAGTTTCAATTTCTTTCAAATTTCAAATTTGCTTCATATTAGAACCTTATATGGAGAGGGATTCTAAAAATAGTTAAATTCGGTTCAATTTCATTACAACTTCGCATTGGGCCAATATACAAAATTTAATTGAAATATGTTCAAAGCTGTGGCCAAAGACTTGTGTATAAAATTATAGACAGATAGACGGATACAATAAATCACAAGCCACCACATGTGATGCTGGAGTAGTAAACATCATAAAAATAGCATATAATATGCAGCTCTAGGCATTTACATTTTACATTTCACTATATATTGTATGTGAGTAAACATTCCTATCAAAATATTGTATATTTTTTAATTATAAATACCTGACATAATATTTAAGTCACTTCAACCGTGTCTACCATACATAGTAAATAAATTATGTAGATTAGGTTAAATTGTAGTTTTTACTCTCTAATCATGTATACAATGGTCATGTATTGTATATAAACATTTTTTCATATTAAATAGATCACCACCACACAAGACCCTGACAATGAACTAAATTTTCGAAATATACCTACAAAGTATACACATAGTAACTATTTGGTACATATATGTACTACATAATGAAATTGTGTCAAATACAATTTTGTACACATGCACCTGCAATACATATCAAATGTCTGTATGTGTAAATGACTAAAAGCACGTGGCAATCTAAATGTTTGGATGCTCATAAGAATCGCTAACGGCCTATGTGTATGTCCGCCCATAAACGCCAATGGATAACAATTTGTGTGTGTGTGTGTGTGTGTGTGTGTGTAGATTTTTGTGCGTATGCTAATTGAGGTTTTTTGGCGCCAACTTTATTCATTAAATATTCTAAACAATAGACGGTTTATGCATTGAAACATAAACATAAACGTACCGTTAAGGTCATTTAGTGTGATTAGTGGCTTTATTATGGTCACACATATCAACGGCAAAATGAAATCTCAAATGAAACTGTATTGTGTGCTTACATATACTCGTATATAAGATGGGGAGTATGTTAAGTTTACAATCTTCTAAGGTATATATATTCTTGATGAACATCAAAAACTGAATCAATCTAAATTTTACCGTCCATGTGTCCGTATGTTTGTCATACGAGTATGTTTGCATTTTCAAGGTCTTAAGTTGTGAGCTATTGAGGTGAAATTTTGTTTAGATACAGATCGCTACATAAATTGGCCAAAATCGATTGGAAGCCACGCCCACAATCGACAAAAATTTATTAATATTCTACAAAGATTTTGCTATAAAATGAAAATTTGATAAGTATAATTATCCCATCTATTGATGTGCCAAAAATAGGCGTGGTCGGATATTATACACGCCCACAAGCTTGTAAAAACCGAAACTATGTCTCATGGCTGCAAAAATTGAGAAACCCCGCTGATGTTTGCTACATTTAAGTTTGTCTAATAACAACAACAATAATAATTAGGAAAATTTTCATAGTCCTAGTGCCAGTTATGATTGCGAGTGATGTTTATAAACTATCAGTGTGATTTCAAAGAAATTTTGAAGTAAATCTTTATTAAAATACTTTGTATGAATATTTCTAGATAAAATGATAATAAAGTAAATGTTTCAAGAATCAATAAATTGTAGAGAAAAACGTTGCGTACGTATGATAAACACAAAACTGTACAGTTTTGTTTCTGTTCTATCACGTATCGTGTATTCTTCGTTTCATTGACCCCTTTAGCTATTTTATTACACTGCTATAAACGTACATTTGACGCATTTAAAAAAAAAAAAACATCACCATTCTCTTGGCCAAAATGTAGAAATTCACTAACACCGGCTGCCGTGGTGTTAGTAACGCAATAAAGTACTTAAACTTTTACCCCTAATAGGTAGTATATGGCCATCCGTCTATTTATAT
The DNA here is from genome assembly GCA_949710015.1 of Crataerina pallida. Taxonomy (NCBI): domain Eukaryota; kingdom Metazoa; phylum Arthropoda; class Insecta; order Diptera; family Hippoboscidae; genus Crataerina; species Crataerina pallida. The sequence goes on from OX453290.1 coordinate 4,136,816, forward strand.
CTTTCTTACATACGCTATAAACATATTGGTAAATTGTGCGTAAAAGTCGTTTAACTGGTGATTATGTAATTATTAGACTATATGTAATATTTAACACATAAATAAAGTTTGAAATCCACTGTACCCCACATACACACACACACACGGTGCACATAGTAAACACAGCACCCACATTGTATTGCCACGTAGGTAGGTAGGTAATCAATAGAATGAATGCACAATAAATAATAAAAGCAATTAACAAATACTACTGAAATATATTTAGTTAAGGCTAAAACTGAATATTTTTATATGAAAATTGTGGGCATGGCCCAAGTAGGGTTTTTTTAATCGTGAGCGTATACACTAAATTAAAGCAGACAAACGGATGTACGGACATGATTAGAAAAGGCATGTATATCTGTCTGTTACAAACGACAAAGCAAAATTAGTATACCCTAGTATTATGAAGAAGGTATGTAAAGGAGTTTGATTTTTTTGTTTGTTTTCTTCTTCTTCTATTTTTACTTGGCTGTAAAAAGTGCGTGTATTTTAAAATGAATATACGGACATACGTACATGTTAGTGTTGTATTGTAGTGTGAGCTGTGTTGCTGTGTTTAGTTTTTCTCGATACTTCATTAAATAGAAGCCGTTTCTACACCCCATTCCTTTATAACGGGGCGACCACAAAAGAAACGTTGAACCCTTAACCTCACTCACGCACTTGCTTGCCTTGCTTTGCTTTGATGTGATTTGTGAGTAAGCTACAATTTTATGCATATTTTTTTTTTACCTCATACAAAACATATGTGAAGGTAGTTGTAAATGTTGAAATATTGACACATGCACTTCACACACCAATGCATTATACGCACTGCTGTTACTTAAACACATGCACACACATGCATGGAAAATGGGGTAAATTGCACAAAATTATACTTTTGGGGTTGTAATGGATGCGTTTACCGTTCGTATATAATAATGTTGTGTAATGCAGTCTGTTTGCGGAATATTTTACGCACCCTTTGGTAAGAATTAGTAAAGGCTAGTAGCAGATGTGTATATGTGTGTGTGATGTGCATATTAACTATATAGTATAAAGAACATTTTTTACTAATCAGATTTTATATATATATATGAACAATTTTGTTGTTGTTGTTGTTATTGTTATTGTAATAACAACAACTTCAGTCAATCGATAAATTTTCTGCTTATTTAGCTTGAAAGTTTATTTATAAATTCAATCATGAATGCTTCAAACATTTATTCTTAATTTCTTCCCGTCTCTCTCTCTCTCTCTCTGTCTCTCTCTATGTTTTTGTTTAGCCATCATTTGCTTCGCTTTGATGAACTGTTTGAACTGAACATAAAATTGTTTTGAAAGGTTTTTTTTTTTTTTTTTTAAATTTTTACATTTTGCGTAAATGTGCGTAATGTGTGGTGTTTACGGCTTAACACACCCAAAACCGCACATTTTCAATTTAACGTAAAACTACATATCAGGTTGTTGTTGTTATTATTTTTAAAGAGTATATTAAGCAAGGAGTCCATCGGTTTATTGTATTGGTTTGCATTGCATTGCATTGAAAGAGTGAGGCGTACTACTGAAGCAGCTGAACAAAGGTGAGCAATTAATGCCATATAAGAAAGGAGTTATATTAAGTTTTTCATACAATTTGCCAAACTTGCAAGGTTTCAGATTAAAATCTGAATCGATGAGATCATATTTATCCGCCCATCCATTTTAAGATTTTGTACAAATACTTCTTCAACAGACGAATTTTGTTACACTGGTCGATTTGTGGCATATGGTTTCAGTAAGTTTGTATGCATGTTTGTAACTTCTAAATGGCAAATTCTTCATACAATTTTAATTATACCCATTCGATCGATTCGAAATAAAAATCTGAATCATCAACCATGTCCGTCTATCTCCTCGTGTAAAGTTTTGCTTAGGCTACAGGTCGCATTTTTTGAGTAATTTTGATGAAATTTCGTTTAAGAATATATATTGACCCAAAAAAGATCCCTATTTAAAATAAACCGAATGGGATAATTTTGAGAACCCCTTCCCAAATAATGATATTTTGCGAAGTGACTTATATGGCAATGCCTGGCATACACAAGTACATATATGTAAAAGTACTTTTTCCTCCAGTTTATAAACAACTTATTCTCTAAACATTATTTTAGAACCTCAATCTTAATTATCTATTTCCTTTTTCTTTTTCTATATTTTACTTGCAAAAACAAAAGCTTTTGCGGAAAATTTATATTTACGCAAATTTTACCCATAGATTCTATACCGCTTAGCCTTGTTTTGCTTTGTGTTTTGTTGTACAATAAATTGAAATTAATCTTAATTTTCTCTCATGTAATAAATTTTACGCAAATTTTACGCACTTTTGTTCTACAAAATGATAATCAAACCTTTAAATGGCGTTGATTTCCGGTTCCGGTGCGTAAACATTCAAAACGTGGGGTCGGCTGGTAAGTATTTAAGAAACAACAATAACAACATCAACATAAATTCTTGAATTGTATTGTTTAAGCAACGGATACGGAAATGTTAAGACATTTGTTATTTCGAAGAACGTGTTTTTGTTCTATTTTTTCTTTTTTTTCGTTACATTTCGTTTTTATTGTTTTTCATTTTTTTACGTTCTCCTTTTAGTGATTTAGTGGGAGATTATAACTCTTTTAATTTTGCACCTAAACTACATACAAATTAGAAGGTGTGTTCAATTGTAGACGCTCAATAAACAAACGACAATTAGAGCAGTAAAGTGGTAACGTTGTGCTCATTTCTTATATCTCTCTTTATGCTCTTTATACGAAGTTTGTCATTCTACGCTTTGTAGGTATTTACATATATCTTAAATAATATATAAAAATAAAGAATTGAAATGTTTTTGATATAAAATTTAATGAAAAATTTAAAAAAAAAATTACAAAATGAATATAAATAAAATTAGTGAAAGTATCCTACAATACCCTACACCACAAAGCTCCACAAATTATACTACAATTAGTTTGTATTGTCATATAAGTCACTTTATAAAATATCATTATATGGGGAGGAGTTCTAAAAATGGTCCATTTTGAACAATTTTTAATAATATCTTTAGGTCAAGCCACACTTTAGTATCAAATTTCATTGAAATATCTCAAAAAGTGCAACCTGTAGCTTGCTTAGAAATTTACATGGACAAATAAATGAATTTGAACGGGTTCCGAAGTCTCCTTCTGAATAAATGGAATAAAAAAGTGTTGGTATACATTCAACATTATATATAAAAATTCATTAATAGCTACAAAGCTGTACCATTATTATTCTCATGCAGGACACTTGGTTAAAATTGTACGCATATCGGGGACATGCATACAATAGAAATTCATTAACCAACAAACAAACAACAGTGGCCCCTGTGTAATCATAAAAATGAAATAGATGGAAATGATAAGTGAGGTCTAGAGAGAGAGAGAGAATTCAAACACAATTCAAATATCAAAACTGCGTAAAAAATTGTTTGGTTTAGTTCGGTAATCATTGTTGTTGTCCATCAACTTCATTTTATACATTTTTATGATCTATCTTCCTTACTTTCGGAGATGTATGAAAAGTTTGTCATTTCATGTGCAATAAATATGGGAGGAGGGCATTTTAGAAAGAGTATAACAGTTTAAGTATAACATTATAAGTATAAGTATAAGGTTTTAACTTTAACTATAACAGTAGTTGTATAACAGTTTAAGTTTATGTATAACAGTATACATGTCATAGTATAATTATAACAAGATACGTATAACAGTTTAATTTCGCCATTTCATCCAAAAAAAGTGGGCGTAGTCGTATAACAGTAATATTTAAAATTTACAAAAAAAAAAAAAAGAAGCGGACTTGATGCAGGAAAACATCCTAACACACTTTAAAATTTATTTTAAAAAAGCCACGCCCATAAGTCATACATAAGATGGCAAATTACCATCCATTTGACTTCAACCACATATAACGGCCATGTAATATTTCGTAAATGCGTTACTGCTTCTGCATCTAATTTCAATGATGATAAATTTTGCTACACTGTCATAGAACGATTCTTAGGCAACAACACAAAAATACAATGTAAATGCCCTGATGCTAGATTTGATTGTTTATAGATAAGTTTGTTTGTGCGTGCATGTTTATAACAATAAAGTAAAAAATAAAATGGTTGAAAAAATAAAAATGAAGAGTTGTTGTCAGCAGTCACAGCCACACAGCCACACAACAACCAAAATCCCATCATGCGTAAATCTTCATCATGAGTTTTGTGTTTTGATTTGGTTTGGTTTGGTGCGGTGCGGTTCTTTTTATTTTAATTTACTCTCCACTGTTGTTGCTTTTATTATTATATATTTTTCTTCATTTATTTATATTGTTGTTGCTGTTGTTGTTTTTGTTGCTGCCGTTTTTTTTTTGTTTTTTTTTTTAAATGAACGCATTTTTGTTGAGTTTTGTTTTATTTGAAATGCACTCATGTTTTGAATGGTTTTCTGTTATTTTTACATACATGCGTATACTCATTATTATATAGATTATATGGTTGTGTAGGTATACATGTGCGTGTGCCTTACATTTACATTTCATATCTACTGTTTACCTTATTTTCTCAACCTATCTCTGCAACCCAACGCATTTGGGTTGGATTGCAGAAGAAACGGATTTCATTTCATTTCGTATCCTTCTGATATAAGCCCGAGTCAAGTATGTATGAGGCATCAGCGTCATCATCATGTTAATATTGATATTGTTGTTGAGTTTGGTTTAGTTTGCTAAAGTTTGTAGTTGAAGTGGTTTTTTGTTATATGTGTTTTCTCTTTCGCTCTCACCAACTCTCTCATACTCTCGCACTTATGCATTTACCGTTGCTGTATGCGTAAATGCACTTTATATCCTATTGCAGACAATTTCAAAACAAAAAAAAAAAAATTATCCACCAATCAGTCCTTCCATCCATGTCCATATTTACAATACTTTACGTTTTGTTTATATCACTCATACCCGCTCATTGTGCGTAAAGTTTGTAATCAAACGCATTTTTTTCTTTCTTTTTTTTTTTTTGTATACAAGTGCGTCCTGGTTGTGGTCTATGCGTTTGTTTGTGAAAAAACGTTATATGTCCGTTTTGTTTTTTAATTACTCAAAAAATTATACGGATACATAAACTGGCAGAGTCGTTTATGAAGATTTTGATTGAAATTTTTTTTTATTATTGTTTGTTGTTTTTGTTATTATTACAATTTTCATTAAATGTCTACTACAGCTTCCATTTTGTATTTTTCCATTTTATTTAATTTTTTTTTAAATTTCAATTTCAATTTTGTATTATCAGAAACTTACTAGATAGGGTGTGAGAGAGAGAGAGAGAGAGAGAGAAAAAAGAATCTCCATGCTAATATAAGAAAGTCATTATGATTACTCGCGTTAATGTTTCATGTTAAATTCCTTTATATATAATTACAAATGGTGGGCGTAGCAGGTACATGATTACGCCCTCTTATAGTGTGTGTTCTATGCATTAACTTAAAAGTCGCGTTTTTACGCTTAGTAAGCTTTTTTTGTAAATTGTAAATATGTTTGTAATGCGGCCACGCTTATTTTTGTCACATCATTAGATGACATAATTATAAATATGTGTACGAAATTTCAAGTTCGTAGGTTAATATTTATGAAAGAGATATATATTTTAGTCCATTGTGGGCGTGGCAGAAAGTATCTGTATAAAATTTTACCTCAATATCCCCAAGTTTACGAAGGTGAAAGTGACATCTACAGACGGACCTACGGACAAATGGACAGTTTTTGATGTTGATAAAGAATATATATACTTAGTAGGATCTTTGGGACGCTTCCTTCTATGTATTGCGAATGGATGAACTAACTTAATATACCGCCCAATAAAATTTATGTGTATAGTATCTCAACGCATCACATATATTATCCTTTCCTTGTCTATAATACGTTAACTTGTTGAGAACAAAACAAAACAAAAACTTATATTGTAAATTTAAATTGTATTTAATTGTATTTAATTATTTCTTAAAGTGTACATTTCTATGAATTTTTCTACTTGCTGTATGTAGTGTAGGAAGTATACTAAATTTTTCATGTCATTAGAAATCATTTAAGGATCATCAAATTTTAAGAAAATGCATTCAAGAATTTGACCGGAATTTGTAATTTATAATTATATATGAAATTGAAATTTAGTACACATTCGTTAATGTGCGTAAAACAGGCGTGGTCGGATAACAGACGCGCTCTCAATTTACCAAAAACCATACTCACCGTAAAACTCGACTCGTAAGCTAATATAAACATTATTAGAAGGCGTAATTACGTACCTGCCACCGCCCAATTTTTATATGTAGATGTACAGAGTGTTTAAGATATGGCCTAAAACAAATTTAATTTTCTTACTTTTTAATATTATTGGCATCAGTGTGTGTTTGTGTAGAGATCTCTGTCAAACCGATGACTTTGGTCACTCCTCCTGCAGCAACATTACATCACGCAAACAACAAAATATCAGAAAACAGAAAACATGACACATACAATGCATACATCTTAAATTGTAAGACTGATCATGGGGACTCATCTAAAGTGATGCTGGATGGCTGCATGGCTGGATGGTTGGCTGGCTTTGGTTTGGTTAACAAGCAAACAAAATGAAAACAAGAAGTGGAGACGAAAAAAAAACAACAACGTCATAAATAAATTTGTTGAAACAGACGACATAAGTGTATGTGTGTGTGTGTGTGTGTTTGATGGTAACCATACATATTTATGCGAATTGTATGTAGAATTGTTTGTGTATGCGTTTTAAATTCGTTTGTAGCCAACTGCCACATTTTTAGCCGCTAAATAAAATGCCATAAATGATCGGCTTGATTTCATCAGCGCGCGATTCTAAGCTGATGTTTTCCGATCACTGATCCTCAACTATAATTTGTGTTGTTAGTATTATTATTATTATTATTATTTTTGTTGTTGTTGTTGCTGTGCTTATTATACGTTTGGTCATCTTCTACTTCTAAGCAATGTTCGTTTGTGTTCAGTTTTTGTCCTCAGCCGCGTACTTGGAAAGAAATATAAAAGAAATGATAACATTATAGCAGGAGTGGATCCGACCATTTAATACCCTACATCACTTAATAATTTAGTTCAGTTAGCACACGCCTTATAAATAGATTTTTGTCAATTGGGAGGGAGTCTGTTATACGACCACACCTAGTTTTGTCACATCAATGGATGCAGTAATTATATATATGAGTACGAAATTTAAACTTCATGGCTCCATTTTTGTGGTAGATGAACATTTTTATAAACGGTGGGCGTGGCTATTGACCAGTTTTGTCAATTTTGATCTGATCTGCGTGAAGACTCTACATGTATATGAGTAAGAGTTAAGCATAATATATTTCAAAATTTATGGTCGTAACATAAAACGGACATACGGACATATGGACGTACAGACAGTTTTTGGTGCTGATCTAATACTAATAGTATCACTGACGTCTCCTTCTGGATGTTACAAATGAAATGACAAACTTAATATATTTCTTATGTGGAGTGCATAGAAAAAAACTAGCAACACTAGCAACAAGTAGAAAATTGTGTGCATTTGAGAATTTCAAATAGTTTTCCTGATAAAATTGACTAAAAATGCTGAAAACGCTGTGCTTGTTAATACTATTAACAATTTTTACTCTTTATAAAGTGCAGTATAGTTAAGTGTTGTTGTATGGATCGTAATGAATATGGTGTCGTTAAACTTTTAACTATTCGTTTGGTAAGCATTGTGCTCTCTATGTGGTCAACATTTGTCTTAACAATCACATGTAGTGGCAGCAGCAGCAATAGTAATAATAATAATAATAACAACAACTGGGAAAACTGGAGCTGAAAAACAACATACCAAACACAAAGACACACACACACACATACATACGTACAAAAACATTGTCTTCAAACCGTTGACGATTTTTCCTATTTTACTAATGTCGCCATTAATGAGTATTAAATGTGTTGTAAATGCTGTTTAAATCAAACACCAGCTAGCCAGCCAGCGAACCAAGAAAGTCAGGCCTTAAACCTAAACAAGTACATACATACACTCTTGACATTCATTTAAGATGTTTTCTTGTTCTACACAAACTTACCATTTTGTCATACAATTCATTTGTAAACGTTTAGACACACACACGCATACGTTCAATTGTACACAATTTAATTCATGTATAATTATTTTGCTACAGAGTTTAACAACTTGTTTAGTGTTTTTATAATTAGGACTTCTTAAGAAATAGAAAAAGGAAAAAAGAAAAAAATCTAACTATGTTGCAGCTATTGGTCCGATTTGGTATTTCTGCGAGCATCCTGCAAGTCGTAGTCGGGCAAACAATTTTAAGTCACGCCAGTAATTACAGGCACTACTTGTTTGTCACTCTCTATTTAAGATTTCTGTGGATTATTCCCAATTATTTGGTATGGCGGCCAAGCCAACCATAGTGTGTGGTGTGGTCTCAACAACATGTCCATCTTTGTAGAGGTGCTGCTGTTGCTGCTGCAAGTTATTCTATCATTAATTTCTTTAAATGTTTAACCATTTTTTTTTTTTTTTTTTAGATTATTTAAACAGTTTCTTATGAAAGGGTATTAATAGTTTACACTAGGGATGAGTGCATGAAATGAGGAAAATTTATTAGGAAGTGGTTAAGAAATGGTTTGATGCTTGAAATGCGTATTGAGACCATAAACGGACGTTTATGAAATAAATTAATCATTAAAAAATGGCTTCGACTCCGATTTTCGAAGTAATTTTCAATACAAACCCTACAAGCTACACCTACAGTTTCAGTAGTCTAAGTTAAAAGAAGTATCCTGCGTCCGTCACACCCCTAACATAACATAAGGTAGGCGTTGGGGCTTTAAATGGTTAAAAAAATTTCTTAAGTTCTTAAATGAATTTTGGTCTGGCAAGATTTCTAAGCAAAATTCGCTTTAATATTCCTTGTGAACAGCGTGGAATCGAATAATTTGGCTTATTTTGTAATATTTTGATGATTGAATTGAATTACTGATTAATTTTATACGCTAAAAAAAGCACAAGTTGTCCGGTAAAAAGTAAAAAGTACAAAAATTGGAGTAAGTACTCTTAAAATTACGACCACCGACTCAAAATAGTGGTAGTAACTAAAAGTTTGTCATTCCCTTTGCCACACCCTACATAGAATGTATATTCTTCATCAGCTGGTTCGATCTAGGTATGTACGTCCGTATGTCCGTCTAATGTTAATACTGTTACGGTTGTAAATTTTGAGATATTAAGCTGAAAACTTGTACAAACACTTCTGAAAGATATCGATTGCTTTTTAAGTTAAGCAAAATCAGTCAAGAGCCACGCCCAAAATTAACAAAAATCAAATCAGTTAAACAAATTATTAGAAATACAAGGACGGACAGATGGACATAAATGTATTAAATCAATTCAAATTTGTATTTAATCAGTACAATTAAAAGTCGGTGTTAACAGTTATAAAAAAGTATTGAAAAATTTCAAAGTCTGAGTTAAAAACAAGAAATATATAATCGGACAGATATTGAGATATAAAGAATATAATTTTATAAGTGCAAGGTGCGCTCATTTAAAATAATGACTAAGGAATGGGAATGATTGCCACCTGAAATCCTCCTTTTACTAAATATCAAATCGTTTATGCTCGCAGGTATGTTGGGAGGTATGACACAAAATGCTAGTTATGAGAATAAAGTCGTTGCTTGGTGATAAATTATTGTCAAATGTCATTTGGGAATGTCCGCCTCTAACAAATAGACAGCCACACCTTAAGCGCCAGAAATTGATAATAAACATATTGTCGAATTGGACAGCAATCAACCATTTATATACATATATGTACGTATGAAGTATTAGGCTGATGCTAGGTGTAGAAATTTTTTCAAACAAAATAATATAAAAAAAAAATTCATTTAATTTCTCGTTAATTATTCACCGTAACAGTTATATGAACTAATTGTTATTGTTGTCATACTTTTCAAATTAATTGAAGAATTAACATTGAATCAGTCTAATGCACGAAGACACAATGGCCAGCACACTTTAACACAAACAAACAATGCAAGTGAGTGAGTTAGTGGAAGTGGCTTGGCTTTGAAAACTTTATAAAAAAAAACAGATACAGCCGCCAGCTTAGGACCAGACATGAAAATTTGTGTCTATGTGGCTTCTTCTTAATCTTAATGCTTCTGTTTGGGGAAAAATCTCTTATAAACATATACGATCGTGTGTGTGTGTGTGGTAGGTAGTCAAGCTGGAGGCTTACACACAACTTCTGTGCCATTGTTGTTAATACTTGTTTGGTGGATTAGTGGCAGACACACACACACACCCATACGCATGTGTACACATATTGCTGTGCATCTATTATATCTTGCTGGGTGCTGGCGCATATACACAATGGACAAAATTGGAAGATTTGTAAAAGTGTCTGCATTTCAACACTCTGTTCGTTTGTTCGTTCGTTCGTTTTCGTAACAATTGCTTATTGTGGCTGCGCATGCGCCTAACACAACATGGGTGTTTATGTGCATCTGTAATACTTATAGAATTAGCGTTACAGCATATTGCCGTCCGGCCGGCCGGTCGCTTGGCCAACCATTCATTCATTCTTTCATTCTTTCATTCATGTTGATGATAATCATTGAGACAAAACAGGCGCTTAAAAATAAAGAAAGGAGTAAAAAAGCAAAAAGGAAACAAAAAGAGAAAATCCAGCAGTAGCAGCATTAGTGTACATTTGCACTAACAACAGCAGAAGCTGTTATTTAGTTAGTTGTTGTAAATGTTATGTTAGCTACAACAATTGCTACCACTGCTGCTACTGTTTTAATCATGTTTACATACATCACTGAACATATAAACATTGATGCCATATATACACACGCACACACATACATACATACATACAAATACAACTCAATCAATGGTACGTTTGGCTCGCGCGATATCACTTCACCTTTGGCGACCTTGCATTTTTCCATATTTCTTTGTTGTTGTTGCATTTTTTATTATGCGGTTTGTAGCTGTAGTATCAGTGCGCGAGCACTTGTAAGCATTATGCTGCTGTTTGTTGGTCAGTTGTTTGTGCTCAGTATTGTTGTTGTTATTATTATTATTGTTTGTAATCTTCTTCAATTTCCGTATTAAGGCATTATATTAAGTTGCCCATTGCCCGTACGCTATAACCATTATTATCGGTTTCTAATCGGTTTCTTCTTTAAGAAACATATTTACACATGCCTGCATACATAAAAAATAGATGGCTTTGGCTAACCATATTTTAAACACCCTCCACAACACTTGCCACAGGTGGATGTGCTGCCGCCTACAATTCACTAATTGATGGATGGGATAATTATAAATATTTGTTTGTGCTAAAATTTCAACATTTTAAGTAAATTTTTGTGGCAATTATTCGATTTTTGTTGATTGTGGGCGTGTATGTTGTTTGATGTTGCCCATTTTTCCTACATTAATGAGTAAGGTAATTATAAATATATAATATGCACCAAGTTTCAACTTTATAGATAAAGTTTTGTGGCAGATAAATAGTTTTTCATTGATTGTGCGCATGCCTCTTGATCGATTTTCCCTATTTTATAAACCGATCTACACGCAGAATGTGCCTCTACGAAATTCAGCTAAATATGTCATAATTTATGTCCGTGAGAGTACCAGCACAAGTAGACACACGGACATATTTTACATGGCGAGTTTTTGATGCTACCTTGTAGGGCCTTCGATGCCTACACTGGGTGTTACAAATGTAATGACAAACTTAGTATACCCCCTTTGAATGTGGAGGGTATAAAAAACGTTATGGTATTTTCAATCGATTTCAAAGATTGGCAACGCTAAAACAAAATTAGATTATGACTAGATGCTAATGTATGCTTCCGAAGATCACTGCTTAGAATAGTTTGTCGGCACTAATGAACATTTATAATGTCTTTGCTGCGCCTTGACGTCTATATTGTTTATGTTACATACTAAACAATAGTGAATATATGGCTCGTGACTGGAACTCCATTTAGTTCATGGCCTATGTCTGCAACATTACGTCTACAAACTTATGCAGCATATGTGAAGCATTTCTACTTAGTCGCAGATAGTAATAAATCCATTCAGACTTTCTTCTTACTATAGCCTAACATCGTCAATAAACATTACGATCGGAAGTAATTCATTGTTGCTGCTGTTACTTTTAACTGTATTATTTCATATATCTTACATGGTACAATAAATATTTGTATACAAAAAACTTTCTATCTAACGATTCGCTATGTCTTCTATTAAATGAATTATGACAAAATAATGGTAATGGATAGGGTATTAAAAGATTGGATGGAACTAACAATTACTTGTTAAAGTACTTTTATTAAAAATTGTCCCATACTTCCCTCCTTGTCGCGCCTTTAGCTGCTTGTTCACAAAGTTGCCAACAATCGTTTCATCTTGCATTTGTTTTCGAAATTTCACAACATATATAATAGATCGAAATTGTATTAAATCATCCAACAATAATAATAACAACAACAACAACAACAACAACAACAAAAAAAAACAATGCTGCACATGTTAGGTTAAGTGAGAATGATTGGATGAAAAGAACGATAAAAACTGAATTACAATAAATTCTGAACAGTTGGTATGAAGCGATGTGGTCCCTCGGTCCCGAAGTCTTTTTTCTTTGTACAATATATATAAAAGGAATCGAAAAAAAAAAAAAAACAGAATTATATGCGAGTATATACATACAAGTATATAGAAAACGTAAAGCAGCAGCAGCAGCTGCTGTTGTAACGCAATACTGGGAAGACTGAAGCAAAACATTGTTTGTTGCTCCGCCACTCTATTACTCGATCTCTATCATTTCATCTCACTGTCTCCTTCACCATATATTCGCAAAGTTTTTCTCGATCAGTGTTTTTTGCATTTTTTTTAATGCATTGATTCACTGATTTTTGCCTATACTTAGGTATAAGTTTTACCCTTATTTTACTTTTTGTCTTTTGCAAAGGGTTTGAGTTTATTTTTTCATATGACCGACACGGGTGTTGGGGACCGAAATTTTTATTTTTTTTGATTAGCATCTGAATCGTACCCGCTGTATGCGTCTGCTGTTGGCATTCTAACGGCTGCAAAAAGAAGTGAAAGATTTTAACCCTACTTCCCATTCAAATTGGACGAAATCAGGTTAGAGTCACTCTCACAAACGATGTGAAAAAAGTCGCTCAAGTCCTATAATAATAAGTGTGACAGCCACCTGATTGCACTTATTAACGAATATTATTGTATCCATATAGAGGAGAGGTACCTAAAATTTGGCGTAAGCCAACTTTCGTTTTTTTTTTCTTAATTGTTTTTTCTTCATTTTATTCTTACTACTATTTATTATATTGTTGTGGATTCTGTTGTTAAATTCTATTTTGTTTAGTTAAGTTTTCTCCCGACACTCTCCGCTGCCTGTTAAGCTTTCGTTATTTCATTTTCACATGTTGGTGCAAAAACAAAAACGAACCTTTTTTTTTTTAAATCATAGTTTGGGGGTAAGTAGTACAAAAAAAAAAATAAAAATAAATAACAACAACAGCAACTACATCAGGCAAGATGTTGTTCTCAAGGCATTTATATTTAAAGAGTCATTCTTACTCTTGCTCGTTCAAGATGAGATGTAAAGACGACGGCTATTAGATGAATGGACGGATGTTGAATTGTGGTGTAATGTGTGGTAGTGTACACATGCACACGTACGTATATAGTGTGGTGAGAGGCTTGAGGTCAGTGAACGCGTTCCAACCATCCATCCATCTATCCATCTAGCCCGGCTCCGACACAGTAGCCAGCTAGTCATTGTAGTTTTTATTTACACACACACACACACACACACACACACGAATATTTCATTTATAAATACAATAACAACAACACCAACAACAAAATGAAAGAAATTTTATAGATGCAGCTGCAGTTGTTGTACAATAATAATAATAACAACAACAAACATAATTTTCATGTTTATGTATTTTTCACTTTTTTTTATTTCAACATCACCTTCATCTTCGTCTAGTTCTTATGGACATACGATTTATGTTGATCAATTTATAGATGGCAATATCAAACACCTTTTTTTGTTTGTTGTAAATGTGGACAATGCCCAAATATCGTACAATATATTGTTATTATCGAAGATCCAAAAATCAATACAAACCAATGGTGTAAGACAGCACTTCATATCAGTTCTTTTTGATTAGATTATTAAGCCGATTTTTGTGGAATTGCTCTGATGGTTTTTAGGTGGTATATAGGTATCCATTTTGGTGGGCATAACATAGCTAATTCTTACAATCTCACACTCTATAAAATCTTTAGTCAATTATTAAGTTAATGAACTATTCTTCAATAAATGTTATTAAAACAAAAAAAAAAAAAAAATAAAGAATTGGAGATTTTCGTCATATAAAAACTGATTTTTAATTAATGACATATATAGGGAGGGGTTCTAAAAATGGTCTAATTCGGTTTAATTTTAAAAAAAGATTGTTTTTAACGTGAAAGATATTTTTATGCCAAATTTATTAAAAAAATATCAAAAATTGCAAAGTGTAGGTAGAAGAGATATATATATATATGGACGGAAGGACATAGATACATCTATTCAGATTTTGATTTGTTTTGAATGAACGAGGCTCTGTCTTCGTAAACTTTTTACGCTAAAAGATGCACGTTGCACTGCTGATATGAAAAGTTCAGGTTGCTTCACCAGTGGCTTCTAAACTATCATATATGCTTATATGTATAACTGTTGTACAATTCATCTAAATTATATGAAATTATTCTGCCGCAAAGAAGAAGGCTTGACTGTACCATAAATATCTATATATAAACTTAATGTTACAAAAACATTTTTTTTTTTTCAGAGTTCAAGTGAAAAAAGTCTCCAGATAATTAAACAAACACGCATACACATTAATATGAATAAGAATGCTGAAAAGAATCGAACCAAAAAAGGCGAATAATGAAGAAAGGAATTTTGTGAAAACAACAACAACAATAACAACAACAACAAACAGTGCCTCCACTATTAAAGTGTTGTTGTTCTTAAAAGCTAGGCCTGCGCAACGACGCAGAAATTAGTAATGAGAAGAATGTCATGGCTTTTCGTTGTAACATAACAATAATAATAAAATAATAATAAAACAAATGAAAATGTTATAGTCGGTCCAAGTCCAACCAATTAATACGCTACACTACTTAGCTTTATAAATTATCCTACAATTGCTTTAGATGTTAGGTAAAAGGTTCCAAAAATGATTCAATCGCGATGAAATTTATTACAGCCATTTATTAAGCTAATTAACTATACTTCACAAAATGCTCTCAAAAAAAGGGGTCCAATTTGAATAATTTCCAATAAAGTTTTTGTAAGGGTGAATATGTGTCCTTGTGTCAAATTTCATCAAAATATCTCCAAATATGCAATCTGTAGCTTAAGCACAAATTTACACGAATAGACAGACAGACAGACGGTCACGAATGTATCGTTTCAGATTTATTATTTAGAAATGGCAAACATCTGCACAAACTTAATAAACCATTTGCTACAAGTGATGTAACGTATAAAAACAACACCAACTAGCACGGATGCAGTTGAGTTCCTTCCCTTCATAAACTAACCAACTCTCGTATTCTACATTGATGAGCCGCAGGTTAAGTTGGGTCTAGTTTTTCTTTTCTATTATGTTTTGTTGTGTTATTGTAGACTTTTGGTAAATGTCATGTTTTGTCGGTTTTGTTAAGATAAAGTGCGTACTGCTTGATATTCGTCAATTGTACATAAGCACACATATATAAGCACACATCTAAATGTAGATAAACTTGTCGGTGACATCAAAAATGTTTGACAGGGGGTTTGTAAATATCATCATCATCACCATCATCATAATTTTTATCAATCTATCTCTACGCACATATTAACACGAACGCATTCATGCAATTATTTAATGTAAAATAACAACAACAACAACAACAACATTATGTTATATGTTATGTCTTCAAAATATCATTATGATGATTTTTCGGTTTTTTGTAGTCTCATCATCATCATCATCATCATCATCATCATTGTTGTTGTTGTTATTCTTATTAATGTTAATGACGATGACGACAATGATGGCGTGTTTGTTGTAATTTGCTCACTCACAGCTCATAAATGCAAACCAAAAATAAGGCAAAAACTTTTTTAATAATAATAAAAAGAAAAAGAACAAGAAGAAGAAGAAGAATATATACACTAAACCTTACTTAGTTTAGCATTAAATGCTGTCCATTGCAACTGAACTTTTTGTTTTTTGTTTGCAAGCAGTCTGCTCGATTTATGTGCGCATGCGTGAACGTATATATTGATGTATGCAAACGGTTGTGTGTACGTGTGTGCGTGTGTGTGTATGTGTGTTATGTCCCAAACATATATACACAATTTTCTCTTCTTATTTCTTATTCATTCATTTACTTATTTATTTACTGACAACAACCAACAACTTACAAAAACAACAACAATTTTATGAATAGACATGACGAAAAAAGTACGAAATGCTGAAAACCTTGAGGACGGTCAGTGACTTTAAAAAAATTTACACAAAAAGTGTTTATTTTTTTTTTCGTAAATGAATGCTTCTTTTGCTATAACTTGCCTGGGGCCTGGGGCCTGGTTACTTTTACATTTAATATGTGATGAACGTGCGTAAGTATATGTGTGTGCGTGTGTTTGTGTTTGTGTGCTTGCATATAAAATTCAGTTTTTGGAATCGTCAAATAGCCGCAACTGCCTGGTATTGGCATATGGGCTGTGCATTGACTTATGGACGGGTTATATTCACTTCGTTTTAAGTGTTTGCGTGTTTATGTGTATCGTCGGAAATTAACATATACATTTTATAATATACTGTTGTTGTTGTTTAATAAGTAAGTGATGTCAGTGTTTTTATGTGTATATGTGTATGTGTGTGTGTTTGTACAACTTTCGGTTTTTGTTAAAAATTTTCATCTAAAATTGGATCAAGTTGTTCACGTGCTTAAAAAAGACACACTCATAAACTTACTTGTGCACAGCCACTCACTCATAAACACACACCCATATATACTCGTATCTTATAAAAAAAACTTGCACACCTAACCACAACAATTTTTGATTATATTGTTGTTGTAGTTGTTGTTAATATTATTTTTAAACGCACGGTGACTTTTTAGAGTTCAAGTACAATGCTGAGCTGTGCTGTGCTGAGCTTGTGTAAAATCGACATGCTGCTGCTGCTGCTGCTGTTGCTGTTGCTGTTGCTGCTTCACTATATAATTGCTACAATTTGCTCAATTTCTGCGTAAGTGATGTTGTGGTAGGTTATGTTTGTTGTTGGTTGCCTTGCCAAAATTTCCTGTTTTTGTTCGTTGTACTTAATGTGTTATTTTTTTCCTTTGAGCGTGTGTGCGTGTGTTGGTGTAAAGTCTAAAACTTACAAAAAACTTGTTTGATGTGAATTTCGTATCGATCTACGACAACGAAAAGCATGTTCTTATGTTTCGTATGTTTTTTTGTTGTTGTTGTTATTTGGTTTCGGTTTCGGTTTTGTGTATTTTCGTTTTCTTACACGAAAAAATTTCAATTTCGTACGTTTTGGCATGTTATCGTTTGTTATTGTTGTTGTTGATGCTGCTGCGGGATGCTTGCTCTTGCCTTTTTCCCGGTGCTTTTTCTCGTTTTTATTTATCATGTTTTTTTTTTTTTTTTTTTTTTACTTTATTTAAGGCCTATAAATCTACTCCACTGCCATAATTTTTGTGTACATTTCAGTTTGGTTGGTTGGTTGGTTGGTTTGGTTTGCTGATGTTGTTCGTTTTTATTGTTTTTATTATTGTTATTTTTGGCATGATGATGATGATGATGATGGTAAAACCAGCCATAAAGCCTTTCAAAGTCATGGCAAACAGATGGTGTTGTTGCTTTTTATTTATTTTGTTGGATAATTCTTATATTGTAGTTATTGTTGTTGCTATTATTATTATTATTATTATTATTGCTCCGAAATGTTTGTTTATTTTGGGCTCTGTTTAATGTCTGATGTGGTAAGTAAATGCGTTCAGTTTGTTCGCTTAATGGCTGGTTGTGCGTACGTGCATGTGTGTGTGTGTGTATGGGGATATTTTTGTGTTTTTGTTATATTTTTGTAAAGTTTTATGAGATTTTCGTCTATACGGTTAGAATGCATATGTATATTGTTGTTGTTGTATTTTGCATATGTTCGTGTGTGTGATATTGAATTTTCGTAATTCAAGGCCAAACGTTCGTTGAACCAATAATATGCACAACACATCAATTTGGTTCTCATTTTGCAGTTACACTGCATTACATTCAAATTGTTGTTTTTGTTTCTTTTTAAAACAACAATATATGATACATTTGGCCGTTATTACTTGTGTTGTTGTAATTGTTAGTTGTGGTTATTTATTTTGGTTGTGGCAATGTTTGTAACTTTCACATTAACCTTCAATTATATCTAACGATTCAGAATCAAAATCTAAATCAAATTAATCATGTCCGTCGCATTTTTTAAGGGCGTGTGTTCACCCAAAAAAAACAAAAAAAAATTATTGACAACAAAACTAATTGAACCATTTTTACAACCCATCCCCATACACGTCTTTATATGGTAAAAATTGCATTTTGAAATATTTTTTAACAAAATTTGGTGAAGAATAGTTAATTAGCCTAATAATTGGTTGTGTCAAATTTGGACCAGTGCAGACCATTTTCAGAACCTTTCTTCTTGTAATGGATATTTCACGAAGTGACGAAGACAATTCCTCGTTTTTGCTGTTACAACTAAACTCATGGTAGCAAAAATTTGTGCAATTAAGTGGTGTAGAGTAATTAACGGTCGCTCTTGACCGACTATAACATATTTACTTTGTTGTTTTTTCGGTGTTTATTAACACTTTGATTGTTGTGTGATGGTGTACGTGGTATCCACTCTTGGGTTTATGTAAATTTCTGAATAATATTTATATGAAAAGTAAAGTTTACAATCAAATATATAAACAAGAGGTATTATATTTACATTGCTTTAAATATTTATTGTACATGTAATTAAACTATTCACAGTGCGTGACAATTTGAGTTCTATTAAGTTGAACCTTTTAACTTATGACCAAAGTCACTACTAAGTTTGTCATTTCAATTGCAACAATCAGAATGAGGCCTCAAATGAGGCTCTACAAAATATATTCTTGATCAGCATTAAAAACCGATTCGGTCGGTCCGAGAAAATGACTGAATTTCTATAAAAAAAAAAAAGGTTTAAAATCTCTTTTCCAACTTGATATAAAACATATTTGATATAAAGCTTTAACAAACAGCGTACACGACGGAACAAAGGCACACAAAAAATCAGAATGTTTACGCAGTCTAATCAACAATCAACAAGATTGTATCACCTGCACTGAAGCAATAACAACAAAAGACGCATTAATGTTTAACTTTTTCTTTCATTTGTTGGACGATTTGTCAAATTGTTGTTGCTGTTGTCATTGTTATTAAGTCCATCCATGCCATCATAGAAAAGCAAAAACAAAACATCAGACAGGGTTTTGGTGGAGGGAAGAGTGTGTCTTCAGTTTTATACGCACCGCAAGGTTAATAAACTTTACATTTCATACAGCAAAGAAAACATATAAGAAGGTGAAGAATTATAAACAAGCTGTTGCTGCGTATGTGCGTATGTAAGTGTTCAAGAATCATGATAACGAAAACGAAAAGTAAGAGAGACTACACTCCAACAAAATATTTTATTAATCAATGTGTTGTAAAATTTGTCTAAATTATATGCAACACCACGCCCAAAATACCATTTATCTGTATGTATTTTAGTATGTGTGTACGTACGCAGTCTGCAACGTGATATGACTAATTGGACAGTGATTAAAGGAAATGCTGTTTTCCAATTTGCATTTATTTTGAAAGCGGGCGGGCGAACTCTTTTCACCAAAGTCCTTGAGTCATATACTGACTAGCCGACAAATATTTACAATGTTTACAATTTTAAATGCTTTCAGCATTTTAATGCGTTTTTTTCTCTTCACAGAGTTAAAGTGCTTAAGGAATTATGTTAATCAATCAAAACAAAGTTTTTTTGTTACTAAAGAGGAAGGATTTCGATTATGATGTAGCCACCAAACGAAATGAAGGTACAAGTACGAATACTTGCCTTATAAAACCGTTCTGACAAAAGTTAGAAACATTGTTAAAAAAACTCAATTTTGAAATCTCAATCGTTTTAATTATATCTGTCTGTCTGTCTGTCTGTCTATTTGTCTGTGTTGATGTAACGCTAACAGGTGCAACAAACTAAAAAAAAAAACTAAATTCAATTTTCATCAATTATTAAATATCTTCCACATTTATTTACAAAAGAAGAGGCGTGGCAGGTATATGATTACGCCTTCTAATAGTAGTTTTACGTATCAGGTCGCAAGTCGAGTACATTTTTTTATCAATTGTTGAGATGTCTGTTATCCGACCACGCCTACTTTTTAAATTTTTGTGGCAGATAAATAGATTTGTATTGATTGTGGGCATGGCACTTGACCAATTTTACACTTTTTTGAAGTATCTATACGAAATTTCATCTCAATATCTCAAAATTCGTAAGAATGCCAACACTAGACAGACACCCGGACACACGGACATTTCTCAGTTTTGAGTGCTGATCAAGAATATATATACTTGTAAAACCTACAACGCTTCCTTTTTGGAGTTGCAAACGAAGTTACAAACTTAGTATATCGCCCATCTTAGGTAGAGGAGGGTAGAGAAAAAAGAGCCATGTCCATCATTAGCATCATTAGCATGTAGGCGTACAAAAAAAAAAAAACCTTCTCATTACTAATAATGTTATAGCTTAGATTTCTATTCAACACATAAAATACAGACATTATTGTACAGTTATGCAGCAAGGCCAATTAACGAAATGTGCATTAGAAACTAACCACACACTAACAATATTCAATAAACCGCAATATTATGGTCAAATGAATTTACAAGTACCCGCTTGTATGGGATGTGAAATTGAAGCATTGGCAAACACATTTGATTCATATGCTCCACCAACATCACAACGCAGATATGATTGAAATGCTTTACAAAAACATAACTGAAGAGTTAGTGATTAACTGCATAGGAATAGAAGTGTATGCACGCATGCATACGCTCAACTGATTAAAGACATAGAAGTGAGTGTTTGTACGTGTGCTTTAACTAAAATGTAGTTTTTTTTCTCTCCACTTACAAATCTCTTAAAAACCCAGGCAGAGCGGCAGTTTTTTTTATATAAAATTTCTTACTTTTATGTAAATTGAAAATTTTCCATTTCTTCCATTTTTTTTTTTTAATTACTTAGAAGTGTGGAATGGCTTACCTAAGATGGGAGGTATACTAAGTTATACTAAAATGGTTCCATTTTATTTATTATCTAAATAAAAATTGTTTGTACCTAAAACTGAAAATGTGCTAAAGTTGAAAATTTATACTAAAACGAAATCTTTTCGACATCGTAACCATTATTCAAATGAAGTTTTAGTCGGTACTTGGTCGGAATATTACTCTTTAGCATTTTTTCCAAATGCTTCGCCTTTTTTAATGCTTTTGTAAAAAAAGCCACCAAAGGCAAAGAAGTAAAGCTGCGGCCATCCCTAAAACACCCTTCATCTCAGAATGGTGTCTAAAACTTGATTCAATTTTGAGTGTAGACTGAACTAGAAGTGTTTGTAATAAATTTCTGTTCTGCCAACAACAGAGTGATACAGGAATGTGGACACCCGGACAAATGACGTTCCAGATGTTAATTTTAATGCCTCAATACCGATTTTGATAAAAATGGGGGCGTGCCTTTCTCAATTTTTGTGCTAGACAAATAAATTTTTATCGATTGTGGACGTGACTCTTAACCGATTTTGCTCAATTTCAATACTGACCTACGTGCAGCAACTAAAAGTGTCTGTACAAGCTTTTCATATAAAATATTTAGTATATCTTCTTATGTGGAATGTATAGAAAAATGAAACTTTCTACCTTCGTTGAAGACAAAAAAAAAAAAAAATTTCATTGTATTAATAATTAATCTCTACTCTATGTGTGTTGGTGTATGTAAACGAAAAAATTAAACGGACTTTTTTTCAATTCTTATTTGTTTTACAATCATTTGCAAGTTTTCAGTTAGAATTTCTAACTAGAGGCTATAATTTCATTTAACTTTCGGGCCGTTTTTCTTTTTTCTTTTTTGATACATTAAGAATTCAGTTGAGTGCTTAGTGTTAGTTTTTCGGGTTGCTGTATTTTAAAATAATAATAATGTGTTGTAAACATGTGAGGGATTGGTTACTCACTCAGTCACTCACTCGCATGTCCCATATACGACAATAAACCACAATAGGAAATTTATGATAATTGTTAAACCAAACAAGAACAAAGAACAGCAACGACAATAAACAAAATATGCAAAAATGTTATAAAAATAAATTAGAGAAGAAGAACAAGAATGAATGAGAAAAAAAAAACAAAGTCAACAATTTAATTTGGTTTAGACTAAATCTCAAATATCCTCTACATGGTGGGGTTGCGGACGTACGGACATTTGGACATATGGACAGACGTATCAAAGTCGACTGAGTTGTTGATGCTGATCAAGAATACTTTGTGGAATCTCTGACACCTCCTTCTAGATGTTGCAAACGGAATGACAAACTCAGTAAACCACCCATGGAGAAGGTATAAAAATAAGTACAAAATAGAAAAATATGACATCAGTGCATCATTATTGCCGGCAAACATGCTCTTTGGCTGTTTATTGCCGGCAATATTTTTTGTTTATACAAATTTCTTTTTTTCTCTCTCTCTCTCTCTCTCTCTCTCTGCCTAGTTCTGGCTATGGCTTTTGTCTACATATTTAGTTTGTAATTTGTTTTATGCATTAGCAAAATGTTAGCTGTACTGTAAGTTCCGTCTGTTTTTGCTTGTGTCACATATCACACATATACCGATCAAACATTAATGCAAAGCAGGCTTATGCGGTGTTGTTATTGTTTGGTATTTCCTTTTTTTTTTTTTTATTTAACTTATATTTAACCGGAGTTTGTATTGTTGGAGTTAGAGTTTTGTTGAGCTGAACTGAGTTCAGTTAACCAAAGTGTGTTTTTGTCTGCTTTGTTTTGCAGCTGCAGCTGCAGCATTAATGATGACAGTCGCCACAATCAACACCATTGTAAATCATATTTAATTATAAAAGTCGTGAATACATTTAGTTCACACTAATACTAAATACTCATGTTTGACTATTAATAATTGTTTGAGCTTCTCTATATATATGGAGACTATTCCTATATGCGCCACCGTGAAGGCATACTCGCTTTGTTAAAGCATTTGTAACTCTGAAATACAAGTATTAAATATTTTATAAAATACTTATATATACGCTTGATTAGCATTAAATATTAATTATGTCCGCCCACTTGTAATAAGTGTTCTGCCGTTTGTATATATAAAGACATTGATTTCGAAATTGGCCAAACTTGGAATTATGGTCAAAGGGCATAATATTTCAATGCGGCCAATTTGAACCCGATTGTGGCACTACCTTGAGTTTATTGATCCAAGTAACATAATTTTGTGGAGCTAAGTGGTTTAGGGTATTAGGCTGGATCGGCAATTTCCCTGGTTACTTGTGGTGGTTTTTAAGTAAGTCGGAAACAAATGATATGAGAGAACCTAGAAATGTATAAAAATGATGGGTACTCCAGCTGGCGTCTAAACCCAATACAATTTTTCACTTTTTTTCACTTGCTGCTCTTTTGTGCCTCTAGATACGATAAGCTGTAAATATGTAAAATTCTAGATTGTTTTACATTTTAACGGAAAATTATGAGTTTTTATTTTTTTTAAATTACAATATATTTGCTTATAAATCTAATCTGAGTTTCTGACTTTGTTATAAGCAATAATACGTCAACGTTAATATGTTATTGTTGTTGTTGTTGTTGTTATCATAAAGTATTAGAGAGACCAAATATACAATATATGGAATGTAAACAACAACAACAACAACAACTGTAAATTTAGTAACGTCATGAAATTGTGACGTTAATAATAATGTTTTGAAAAAAGCAATAAAATAAATGTTCAATAATTGAAAGATTACTGGCATATAGTTAGCTTGGTTATAAATTGTAGAGAATATTTTTTTTTATAATGTAACCGCGCCCATTTTTGGATATAAATATGAGTACAAAATTTCAACTTTAAAGCTCAACAATTATGGCAGATAGATTGATTTTTATCGATTGTGGGCATGGCTTTTGACCGATTTAGACCAATTTACTTCGAGACTTACTTAGGGAAAATGAAAAATGTACAAAACTTCAGCTCAATAGCACAAAATTTACATAAAAGGACTAATAACGAACAGACGCATGGACGGATATAATTAGACAGACTTGATGGTTTACTTGTTGAGCCTTTACCATCTCCTAAAGGCTACCTAACCCTTTACTTAAGTTTGATTTTTCTAAACAAAAAACTTTGTGTTTATTTTAGCATGAAAATGATGTCAAAGGAATTAATTCCCAATTCATCAAGTTTTGCTGGAATGGGATGTAAAGACATTAAAGCATATACGCATCTATTATATACGTTTGTACAGGCTTTTTAATAAACATGCTCGACTAGTTTAAAATTAGTTATAAGGAGTGCTTCTTAGTTTGGTAGTAAGTCAGTTGTTGGTGTAATTTTAAACTTAAGCTTTGTTTTTCTCTCATTTGTATTTTCTTTTTTTGTCCTTACTTTTAACCAATCTATCTACATAATATAACCTGTATATAAAAAGTTTTGTCCAAGGGAAGCCTCCAAAAGTCGGCTCAACAATAAAACAAAAACAAAAATCTTTGAAGTACGTTGTCATTCGCTTTATTCTTTCTTCTTCTTCTTCTTCTTTTACATTTTACTTATACGTCCCGTCTCTTTTGTAACTTCTCGAATTACACTTGAATTCATGATTGACGCTGTCAAGCGGTATTTGTTTGTATTTTAAACCATTTCCATTAACCCTTGTGACATTATAATGGTTCCTATATGTTAGTCTATGATATATTTTAATTAAATATTCTACCCTTCTATATACAAAGGGGGGCAATAGATTGTGGGCGTTTCTGTTTCCTGACCACTCCCATTTCTTTGGCTAATTACGACATTTCAAGTTTACAGTTTAATTTTTGCGTTAGATTAACTAATTTTATTAATTGTTGGCGTAGCTTTTGATCATTTTTTCTCAATTTAAATAACGATCTGCGTTTGGAAACTATAAAAATTTGTACAAGTCTTTTCTGTTTAATACCACAAAACCTACGGGCTTGAAAATACCAATAGCAGACAGACGCACAAACGGAAACATCTAGATCGACTCAGTTTTTAATGCTGATTAAGTCTCTGACTCCTCTTTCTGGCTATTGCAAATAAAAAATACCCTTTATATCAAGTATAAAAAAGGAATAAAAGGAAGAAAAAAATGAAATGATTAAAAAAAAAAATTGAACTAAAATCCGCTCAATTAAAACCCAGACCCAATGCCATGCAATAAAGCAGTAAATGTCATCACAGGGCACCAACACTTACACTTACACGCATTGAAGTAATGATAGTTGTGTACTTAATACATATACATAAATATAATATGCACGAGTAGAATGTGATGAATATTAAATAGTTAAATGGACAATTATTCCGGCACACATACTTACACAGCCACATATGTTTGTATTGCTGTATGGATTTGTCTTTTAATGAAATTTTCAATTTGGTTTTTAAACCGAAATAAAAAGAAGAAGAAGAAAAGAAATATTTTTGTTAAACATAAACGATCAGTCCATAATATATTCCTATTAACAGACCTCTTTCTTGTTCTCCTCTCCTCTCCCTCACCTACAGAACACTTCAACCAAGCGCTTGGCAAAGTTTTGAATAATATATATATGAGTGAGTAACCAATCAACAAAGCTTTCATTCTACTAAGGGATACAAACATGAAGCACAAATTTTGTACAGAGACTAAGAAAGAGAGAAAGAGAGAGCGAGAGAATGAGAAAGAAATGAAAAGAATGTGTGCGTGTGTGTGTGTTTAAGTGTTAAATGTGTGTTGTTATGTAGACACAAACTGATAGAGTGTAATCAGCATGTTTGCTGTGCGGAAAACGTTCTTCTTCTTCTTCTTCTTCTTGTTCTATACATTTAATATACACATACGCTTACGTATATATGTGCGTGTGGTGTGCTGAATATTATTTTATGTGTACGTATATATTTTTGTCGTCGTTTTTATGTATTTTTTTTTTGTCATTATATATTTCGTAATACAACACAACGGCAGCCAGCAAGGTTAATGAACCTGGCCCAACGTAATTTTGGTTATCGTAGGTTATGGGTATGGTATAATAAAATGAGTTTGAGTAACAAAGCGTACGAGAATTTTTTTTTATTATACATGTGCATACATACAGACGCTTTCTCATACATGCATGCATATGTATGTGGTATGAAGCGTAAGACCTCTCTGACGCTTGGCCGGTCGATTTAATGAATATTTTGAATAGAGTAAGAAGAGGAAGCATAAACAATAAGCAAAACAACAACAACAAAAGCAACAACAACAATAACAGCAGTAGCAGTTGGTATCAGTAGCAGCTCTTTATAATAATAATGAAACTTTCGTCCCATGAACAATCTGAATGCCACTGACACTGTCAAATATTAAAAAAAAAACAACTACAAATTAGTCATACGTTCGACCGAATGTGACCCTTTTATAGAAAAACGAAAAAAAAAAATCACAATTTTATGTGAACTTATGAAAATATACTTATGTATATAAGAACGTGTTAGGATCGTATGTATAATAAGTGAAAATAGTTAAGCATTTAGTACAAGAAAATATTACATGTATATATATCACTGTTTATATGCAGATGTGGAGGATAAACGCTGTAAAATGTGGAAAATAAAAATGTCTTTATAAAATGTTGGCTCAATATATCAAAGTTTTCGAGCGTGAACGTTCCACCAACAATCGGAGGACGTGTGCAAGGACATACACGTCTAGATCGACTGGGTTTTAGATGCTCAGACGCCTTGTTCTGGCTGCTGCAAACGTAACGACAAACTTAGTATATCCCCCATTTTATGCGGAGAGTATAAAAAATTGCTAAATATATTTACAATAAAAGGAATATTACTTATACATGGATATTTATATTATAAATCTCTTAATCTCACAGTCCCCTAGTCATCGACACATTGTAACGGTAAGGTGGTAGGGCTGGTAAAAAGGGCAATGCCGTTTACTCAACTAAACGATTAATTATACTTAACCATTAACCTTGAGTTCATTTACATAAATGTTTGACTGCCCATTTTCAGCCTATTCGGCATTTACTGACTTGTTTGAAATGTTGGTAAAATTTCGAATTCTTATATCGTCGGTATGTAGGCATTGTGTGTAATTGTATAAAAATTTTTAATATTGTATGAGGTATTATTATTATTGTTGTTGTTGTTGTGACATTGACATTAACCTTCAGCAAATAAACTAAGGCAGTGGAGTAGTCTTTGGTTTGGTTTGGTTTGGTTTGGTTCGGTTTGGTGTACATATATAAATTTTAGGATTCATCTAACCAAACACACAGTCGCTCTATGATTATGCCCATATGCACAATATCAAACATTACGTTGTTGTTGTTATTATTATTTTTGTTTTTCAAGAATTTTTGTTTTCAGTTCAGTTGTATTCTAATGCAAATCGTGCTATTGTGTTAAGTTATCGCAGAGTTGGTAAAGTTGCAGGCTGTGGATGGGCATGTGTGTGTGTACACGCGAGTTGGATGCAATTGCAGTTTAAATGTGTTTGAGATAAATTTAATGTGCCGTATGGCTACACCATTGGGATGCATGCTAACCAGCCCATAGTTTAGCCCCAGCCAACCACCACCACCAGCCCACCAGCCCATCCAACCAGTCCCGTCCCGTACAACTAATCCAGCGAGAGCTTATTTATATCTTCTTCTTCTTCTTCTTTGTCTATTTATTATAGTGTAACTACACATGTGTGTTGTTACTCTGGTTAGTCTATCCGTCTGTCTGTTTGTTTGTTTGTTTGTTTGTTCGTTTGTGCCAACTGCTGTTTGCTTGTTGGCTGGCTGGCTGGTTTGCTTTCTGCCTTTAGTTAAAGGTGGTGACGGTGGCGGTGTTGCTGCTTCTGCTGCTTCTGCTGCTGCCTCTCTAAGCCAAACACATTTAGTAGATAGATGCCGGTGTTATATTATAAGCATATGGGTTTATATTCATGGGTGTGTGTGTGTGTGTGTGTGTGCTGGTATAAGTAAGAGTGTTTGCAAGTGAATTGCGCCTGGTTACATGTGGATTTTCTTGTTTATTTGTGTCTAATTTAATGGTAGTGCCGTTGCTGTTGCCGGTGTCTGATTATTTTCTTTTATTTTCCTAGAAATAGGTATTTTTACTGGTGGTGTTTTGTTGTTGGCATTGTTGCCTATATTATAGTGCAGTTGTTATTATATCTATTGTTGTTGTTGCATGTGCTTTACAATAGCAAAAGCAGCATGAGCAGCAGCCGTAGGAAAGTCAGTGGGTCAACGGGATGTGTGTCACCATTGGCATAAAAGTGCAATTCATGGTTAAGGAAATTTCCTGTAATGTCCAAGTACTTCCATACACACACACACACACACACACACGCACACACTGACTTGAGATTATAAATTATTTCAAAAAAGGATGTTTGAACACCTTTGAAATTTTTACTTCCGTTCGCAACCAGCAAGTTCGCAATCAATCACACACTCAACACATTTTGCACTTTTCAATCACACTATTAATTACGTGCATTTCTTTATAAAGTAATAACTTGTAATTGGTTAATAAATTATGTTGAAAGTCTTGTCAACTAACCATGCATGACTATCCTGCTTTTTAATTGTCAACATAATTCCTTACTTGCTGATACGTTTAGGGCGGACAGACTGACTGACTGACTGACTGACTTTCTAATCCAAAATAATTTACATTTATATACAAATTGCTTGTACTGCCTTCCTCCATTAATCGGCAAAATAATTATACATTGCTTTGCAGCTTTAGTGCTGTCGGTTATTGAAAGATATTAACGTTCTTACAACATATTCTTCGTAACCATGTTATTATAAAATATTACGTTTTGACAGTTAAATTGTATATAAAAGTAAAGAAATGATAACAGTTTGCTTTTTTGATTCTTATACTACAAGCGCATATATTTATTTTAGTACTTGTGTGGGGTGGTGTATGCAATTCTTAAGCTGCTAAGATGAGACACACAAATTAAGTGGTGCAGCGTTTCTCACTGAGTTTATATTATGCTACAATTAGTTTGATTGTCTTAGCAAACTCCATCTAAGTCACTTATCATTATATGGAAAAAGGTTCTAAAAATGGTCGGATCGAAACAAATTTTCTCACAGCCAATTATTATGCCAATTAAGTATGCTTCAGCAAATTTTCTCAAAAAATATTAAGAATTGCGATTTTTTCCCATATAAAGACATTTTAAAAAATAGAACCTTATATGAAAAGGGGTTCTAAAAAAGCTCCAATTTAAACCATTTTCAATACAGTTCTTTTCTGAGTCCTTACATATCCTTATAGCAAATTTCATCGAAATATGTCAAAATATGCGACCTGAACTCTAATAACACATCAACATGGACAGACAGACGGACTTTCGAACATTGGTATTATTGAAGATGAGTTTGGTACAAGTACAAACTCAATAAAGTTTTTGTTTACAAGTGGAATAGCGAATAAAAAAGGGAACGCAGCAATATTTTGTATAATTTACAAAAGTTGATGTCATTCAACTTTACTGCCGCTCAGAAGCCACAGTTGATGTATTTGATGTCACTTGAATACGTTATCCAGGGAGAAAGCAACCGAAGGTTTTATTATTACATCAATGATACCGAAAACAAAAACAAAATACACACACACACACATCATCGACTCCACAAGTGATCCACTCAACTGTAACCGAACAACAAAAAAACATAAATTGATGAGATACAAAGTTAAAAAAAAAAATAAAAAAATAATCATATGACAAAATTTACAGGTACATCCATATATATGATATAAAACATATTTGCATTTGTGTGCGTGTGCAGTTGGTTAAGTTGTATGGCAATGACGGAAATGTTTAGTGAAACATAAAAAACTCAAAAGTCAAAAATATGAACAAGTAGGCAAAACTGAAACAAAACAAGCACCTACGCGCTTATAATACATACGCACAGACACATATATATGTATATACGTATATAAAGTGTAGACGTAAACTTTTCCATACCTTTCCGTTTATTTTCATACGTGTGGTTTTGTGTGGATGATAACAAAATATCCCCTACAGAGCTTAAAAGGGTATTTAACACACACAACATACTCACGCACTCGTATATGTAATTTTTTGTTTATTTTTTTTTTTTTTTGGAAAGTGACGGCAGGCAAGTAAGTCTATGGCTGCGTTAGTTCTCCCGTTACGTTCGTTAACAAAAAAAAAAAAAAAAAAAAGTATTGTAACGTATGTACAACGAGTACAGCGACGAGTAGTCAAAAAAACAAAAAAAAAAAAATAGCAACAACAATAAAAAACTGTACACACAAATTCTAATGCTTTCCGCACACTTTCACAGAATTGCTTACAATTGAATAAAGGTAAGTACGTGTGTTGGCGTGTAGGTATATCTCAGTCTCTATGAGTCTCCCAATCGGGTTAATGTCCTCCAAAACATTTTGTAACACGGAGCATAAGCTAAATAGAAGAAAAACAAAATAGACAAAAACGTGACTGACAAGCACTCAGAGGAGGGGTGTGTACTGCTAAATAAAAAAACAAAAACGACAAAACCTACAACAACATACAAATTATTAACTACTACACTACACACTAGTCAATGCTATTTAACACACAAACACACACGTGACATATCCAAGCATGATAATGTTGAACACACGTACATAGAAAACGCACACTACATGCCTAACACTTCAACTGGAGACGGTCTGACGTGAAAGCAGTTATAGAACAGAACAGTACGTTGTACTATGTAATACAATAACAAGAACAGAAAAAAATTAAGGAAAGCATGTAAATTTGTATGTAAATAACATAAATATACAAACAATACATATGCTGAAGATGATGATGATGATGATAATAGTATTGATGGCTTTTGGATGTTTGTGGGGCGCGTAACATTACAACGTTTGAAACGTTTGTTACCGGTCGGGCAGGGCGGGTTGGAAGGGTATCTGAGAAAACTGTTAAGAAAAAGAGAGTAAAAGAGAGAAGTAAGAGTAAATTTTTCATATGGGAAAGTTGTGTGTGCGTGGTCTTTATATCCTCTACATAACTTGGTAAAGTATACTAAGTTTGTCATTCCGTTTGCAACACTCAGACGGGGGCAAATATATGCCACAAAAAAATCACTCATGAACTTTAAGTTTAGTGTACATATTCAGTATCATCTCGTCCATCGAGGTGTCAAAAATGGGCATAGTCGGATAACAGGCACGCCCACAATTTAGAAAAAACCATGTTCATTAGCGAATACCAAACTGATACGTAAGACATACACTACTAGAGGGAGCATTTTATTTATATGTTTGCCACGCCCATTGTTTTCAATGTGGAAGGTATTTAGGATTTGGTTTAAGCCAAATTTAGTTTTCTTACTTGTTTTTCGTTAAGATGGGGAGTTTGGCAATGAAGCCATATTAAAAAATACACGTGCATTCACACATATATTACATATATGTATATATGTGTGGTAGTATGATGTTGTTACATGTTGTAACAATAGCGACGACACGTCACAACCACTTGACGCTTCCGCAGGTAGCATAAGTAATATTGTTTAAGCAAACAGAGAGACAGACAGACAGACAGACAGATAAATATACTTTTTTACGTTTGTATAGGTTTCCACATGCTATAAAAGAATATTAAAATATATGCAAACACATGCATATAAACGGATAATTTACATATATTGCGTTGACATTTATTGGATTTTTTATGTGTTAATGTTTATGTTTATGCAGAACACACACACAGCCATAAGAGACCTTTTTCGTTTATTAAAAACTTGACGATTGCAAAGTATTTGAAGGTAATAATTTTTTCACCCACATTATTCACAAGTAAGCAGCAGCAGCAGCAGCAGCAGCCGTCGCCTCCCAAGTGGCTAGTAATGTTAAAACAGTCTTTTTCTCTCCTTTTAATATATTTTTTCCTTCCATTTTTATATACCGTTAGTTATCTTTATATGTTTAGTATCATAAATGTTATATATTGTATGTAATGGGACGGAATGGTAAATTTCTCAAAATGAATTATGATGGAAAAGGAATAAAAATGAGAAAAGTAAATGTGGCTTAGGCCAAATATTAAACACCCTTCGCATCCACTTAGAAAAGGTGGGCGTGACGGGTATTTGATAAGGCCTTCTAATAGTGTAAGTATTATGTAACAGCTTGCAAATGGACTTTCAATCGAATTTTTGTAAATTAGCGTCCCCCCTAATTTATAGAATCACACCAAATTCTAACTCAATTTTTGATCGTGTCTGTTATCCGACCGCGCCCACTTTTGGTTTATCAATGAAAGCTTTAAGTATAAATACGTGTGCTAAACATTTGTGGTAGATAAATAGATTTTTGTTGATTGGGGGCGTGCCTCTTGACCCATTTTTCACATTTTAGATAGCGATCTGCGTACAGTGTCTAGATCGATTCAGTTTTTTGATGCTAATCAAGAATTTATATACTTTATAAGGTCTCTGATGTATCCGTTCAAATATTGCAAACGGAATAACAAGCTTAGTATACCCCTATCTTATGTAGGGAGGGTACAACAAAAATCCACATTTGTTTGTACGTGTGAGAGAGATAATGAATGTAAAAAGAATTCATAAATTTTAAAGATAAATGAATGCCACTTAAAATTTATAAAGAAAATATACAAACAACACCAAACAAAGTGAAAAATAAAACAATAACGAAAAGGAAAAAGAAAAAAGAAAGCACAACAAATAAAGAATCTCCAGATGAATACGATTTGTCTGCTGTCTGTCATTTAGTGTTGAGGTAGGCAATGGCTTACAAATACAATTTATACACACATGCTACATACATACTCGTACATGCATATATGCCAGATAAGCCGTAAACCGTATATAAGTAAATAATAAAATTATTATAATGAAACAAGTGTAAATGTTGATAAATGATTAAACCCGACTATTTAAATACTCTACGCCATGCAATTATGCTACAATTGCTTTTAAATGTCGTGGTAAACATAAGGTTCTGCCGCATAAGAAACTTTGTGAAATATTGTTATAGGGAAAGGTATCCTAAAATTGATGCGATCGGTTCCAAATTTGGCACAGCCAATTATTAGACCAATTAACTAATTTTCACACAAATTTTGTAAAAAAAAAACAATAAGATTTGCAATTTTTTTTTTTTTTTATAAAGACTTGTTACTTGCTTAACACTTTTATTTTTATTTATTTTTTATTAAAGTATCTTAAAAAAGACGACCTATAGCTTAAGCACAACATTTTACATGGACACTCAGACGGACAAATGATTTTGTTGTTCTTTTAAGAAATTTTAATAAATTTTTAATGAAACCGAAACAAATATAGTTTAGCGTCTGCAAAAAATTTCATTTTATCCTTTCTTCCTTTTGTATAATATTTACATTGTTTTCAAGTTTCAGTCAGAAAACTGCTCTAATTTGTCTTTTATTACGTTACGTTTAGTTTTTTTTTATTGTAGAGTGTAAGTAATGTTTTTTAAAATCCATAAATTCTATATTAAGTTTATTCAACTTAAGTTTCGAATTTAATCACAGAACAATTTGCGAAATGAAAAGCCTATCATGTCCCACACGCACACATACGCACCAACCCAGTAAAGAAACGTTATATTATACACGAACATGAACAAACATGCATATATACACACACACATACAATTTAATTGAATCTCCTCAGCATGTACGCACAATTCTTGTTTTTACTTTTTTTAAAAATTTTTTTTTTTTTTTTTTTGATAACAAACAGTTGCTTATGATGGCAATGTACACATATTTCATTTATCACCAGTGGTACTTTTTTAGATTAACAGTGTATACATTCATTTCAGAATTGTTTTTATTTCAATTTTTTTTTCTTTACATTTTTTACACATTTTGTAAACTTTGTTATCAACAGAAGAAGAAGAAAAAAGTGCAAACAATTTACAGATATGTGAAGTGTTTAACTGTAAGTATCAAAGAGTATCTTGTATGTCACATATACTACCTTATATACTAAGTTTGCTATTCCATATGCCACATCCAGAAGGGGACGGTAGAGATCATGCAAAGTATATATATATTTATGATTAGCATTAAAGTCTGAATTTATTTAACCATGTTCGTTCATGTCCATTTTCAACTTAACTTCAACTGACTGTAAGAAATTTGAACCCGATCTAATCTATCGATCTATTTTAAAACCTCTTGGCATATGTAACAAAGTGACTTATTTGGCAACCAAACTAATTGTAGCATCATTTAAGGAGTCATATAGTGTAGGGTATTAAATGATCTGTTTTAACCAATTATAACATATTCACTTGCTTTACTGGTTTTACTGGTTTGTGTTGTACTTACTTTGGTAAGGAAAAGGAACATGAAAGAGATAGAGATAGAAAGTGTTGAGGAGTTATAAAGTTCATTTACCTTTTACAAACCTCAACATTGTGTGACATTTACTATATATTGTAGTTGCTATTAAGAACAACTTTAGGCTGAAGACGTTTTCAAGACATACAATAAAAATTAATTTCCCTAATTAGGTGATTTTTTTTTTTTGTTTGTTTGCATTTAAATAATGATTCTTTAAATAATTGATTCCAAAAAAACAAAAACAAAAAAACAACAACAACAACAAATAATTAATAAATCATTTTCAATCCTCCACAATAATTCACTGTTTACAATCTCTCTTTGGCTATGGTATAAAATAAATAGGGGTAAATAAACTTAAAGTGCCTTCAACTCTTTTCAACTGTACTCTGGAAATCGTACAATACAACAACACACATACAAACGCCGACTATCAAATATACGAAAATATACGTATGATGATGTATGCACAATATAAATAGAAAACAATCAAAACGAAAAATATTAATACAACAATAACTAAAATGAAATAAATTACAAATAAAAATAAAAATGAGGCTAAAGTCCTCCGCTCTACAATAAACTGTGAATTGAGCAGTTGCTTGAACTCTATTAATTATCTGAATATGCAAAAATAAACAAATAATGGAAAAAAAAAAAAAGAAAAGAAAAAGGACAGACAGACGGATGGATGGTTGGATGGATGGACGGACAGACAAACAGACACAGATGTGTATGGACAACAAATGAAAGTACAAGTACCGCAGAGTACTGTATAGTCAGCCAAAGTTGGAAAGAATATATAAAACAACAACAACAACAACAACAATAATAATAATAATAATAATAATAATAAAATTTTTAAATATTTACACGCAGACATACAGACATTTATACATTGAGGCCACAGTGGTGGGGCTAGTCAGTCTTATTATATTCACTCGCTCACTCACTTTTTTTTTTTATTATTATTATTTTATTTGTACACAAGTACGCCAACCACCAAGACTATCCCAATAAATATGAATTTGCGAAATCTTTCATTCATTGCTCGGCAAGCGATGACATTGTAAAGCCAATGTCTTATTAATTGTGTGCGTGTGTGTGTGTGTGTTAGTTCTTATTTTGTTTTTGTTTTTGTTTTTTTTGTTTTGGTATTTTTGAATAATGGCGATTCTTCTTATATGGCTTGTTGTTGTTGTTGTTGTTGTTGTTGTTGTTGTTTATTTTTATTTTATGCACAATCCATATGGACAACGTTGTTCCACGAATTTCGCATTATTTTTAAACATGTATAAATGTGAAAGGCCTTGACTGTGCCATAAAAGGCGCGTTATGAATCTTTTTGTAATCTAAGAATTTTTTTGTTTTCTGTTGTATAAAAAGAATCTTTTTCAGCTCAATGTGTAAAAATTTACAACAACAAACGGTTAACCGCATAGATATATATTCAGATTTTGATGCCGATCAAGAATATTAATACTTTGTACGGTACTTGATCCACATACTATATAAAGGATATAAAAAATAAGCTACAATAACAACAACTTAGCGAAGGTTCACGATATCCGATTAAGCTGAATTTTATTTTTAAGCAGTTTTTTTTTTACCATCTAATATCATTCTTTCAGATGACATCACATATTCCGAGAGCTGACAATCGCTAAAGAGCGATTTTTTTTTTATATACACAGAATAATCATAATTATTAAAACATATGCACGCATAAGTTTATAACAAACACATACACACACACACACACACACACATGTACTACTAACTCCTTCAAACACCGATAGTATCATATTAATAAAAAACAAGTATAAACAATAAAAAATACATTAGGTGTATGCCAAATCTAGGATATCCATCCATTCCTTTTACTGTATCTTCCGAACGGCTGCGTATACGAATAATGTACTAATTTCGATTTTCTTTGAAATTGAAATTTACTAAACTGGAATCGAAATATATAGCACGTTGAACTTACTAAAAATGTGAGTCACTCCGCACACCGATACTTTTGAGATAGATAATGAATATGTTTATAAAATTTTAGTTTGCTATATAAAAATTGTGATACTGTTAAAAACCGCGGGTTTAGGGTTTAGAAAGTCATTGTGGGCGCATCCTTGGCCCATATTTTGCCCATTTTTGATAGGAAAACATAACAAAACTCGAAAATTGTGTAAAATTGTGTGCATGATATTTCAATGTTGAAGATCATGATAGTTTCAACAAAAATGCCTTATAGTTCACATGGACATAGGGACGGACAGAAGGACTTAATCGACTAAAAGCTTGATGTTGATTAAGAAGAAATAAATTGTTAAGGGCGTGGCTCGCCACCCTTTGGTACTTACAAACATTTAAACAAAATCAATTGATCCCCATAATTATGATGATGAATGAATCCATCGCTCATATGTTTATTTTCACAAAAGATAGGAAAAATGAATACTTTTCATGCGTTTGTATATTAAAATATAAAATCTGACAAAATAAAAGAAGCGCACGCAAAGCAAAATGTATATTTGTACAGTATCCAATGTTGTGTGTGTGTGTGTGTGTGTGGGTATTTGATATAAACGTTTCATTTTTTGTTTTGTTTAATAAAACAATTTTGCCGATAGCGCAAAAATTTCCAACAAATGTATGAATTGTAGCAACAGAAAGGATAATGGTAGAAATAGAGAAAGAGAGAGAGAGAGAGAGAGGTATAGACAAAGAGCTAAATTACATGCGTGAGGTATTGAACTGTCAGAACGCACTTTAACGCGTTAAAAAATATGTTTTTTTTTTTTCTCTCTATAGATAAAATGAAAGGAACTGAAGGGTGTACGAATATGCTTAAAATTATATGGATATACATGCAGTAGCAGTGACATTTGGAGTTATTACATGGATCATGTTGGTAATGTTAATGGAGCGGTTTTTATTGGAAGCAACATTCTTAAAAATAATTCCTAACCTAGAAACAATGTTATTGATCATCATTGAAGTTTTAATTGTGTCAGTCTGTCCTTACTTTAATGCGGTAAATATTTGCGCGAAACTGTTGTATATACAGCGAATTGACAAAATAATATGAACACCTTGCAATATAGTACATCTGGTTGTATGTTGGCAACACTGCTTCGTTCTGCGACAGTTAAAACACACGATTGGTGAAAGGGGGAGCGTTTGTTATAAAAACAGCTGAATTGTTTAACGTTTCACGAGCCACAGTATCCACGGTAAAGACAGCATACACAAAATATGGTAAAACATCATCGGCGAAGGGTAGTAGGCGAAACTCAAAGTTTATTGCCGGAGCCCGACGAACATTAAACAAAATTGTGGATGTTCAAGGACGCTACGAATCTATTCTGCGTAGAATTTCAGCTGTTCTAAAGTCAAGTGGTGGCTCAACACTTTATTAATTAATAAATAATGTCAGGTGTGCATATTATTTTGTCCATCCCCTGCAATTACATTTAAATCGTAACCCAGTTTTGTTTTAGGTCGATTAAAGGTTTTTTGTGTTTTTTTTAGAAAGTTTTTTATAAACATTTCATTTCATAGATAGAATATTGACAACACTTTACTGTGTCTCTCTGCTTCTCGTTTCCTCTTCTTTTTCTAACGATTCTGCGGATAAAATGCGTCTTTGATAATTGAAGTTTATAAGGCATTGTTGCAAGTAATTTTTTTCCATTCCATTTTTATTAGAATATAAATATTTCTAGCTAGAGGTCATAACGCCAGCTTAACACAGAAACATTTCGATGACAAATTAAATGTCAAAGCTGTACAAATTATATAATATACATGCATGTACCATGAGCTTAAGAATTTTATTGTTTAATAGTAATAAAAAAAAAAAAAATAAAAAAAATAAAAAAAAATTTTTTTTATTTATTATTATAAAAGTTAGTCAAGTTAAGTGGCATGAGAGAAATAAGTTTTTCTCTATTCAGGATCTTAATAAAAATATGATATATATGGTATCGGGATATATAATTAATTATCTAGAAACTTGACTTGACCTACTTAATAGGAAAAAACTTGAAAAATTTTCAAAACGTAGTAATCACGTTAACGTAATGTAGAATTTTTATAGCACTTGGTGGGAAACTCTTAATTATTCGTTTCTAGTTAATACATAAAATGCATCCGCTTTCATATCCACGCATTTTTTTATATAGGATATAGTTTGTCTATATTAAAGTTGTGCAATAAAAAATATTTACCCGACCTCCGCACGACATATGTTTTATGTCTTTTGTGCAGTAAGTAAGTAACTTTCATGAAAGCTGTTTCCTAACCAACCAACCAACAAATACAAACTATTTACCTACTTCCTATAATCAAAATCAAATGACCGGTTGGCATGCCCCCAGATCTTCAGTTTCTTCTTCTTCGTAATCTAATTGACACAAATTTCTTCAGATGCAGTGCTGGTAAGAAATGTTGCTGTTGATGGTACTTAATGTGGCACCAAAACGGCAAAAACGGAAGTAATTCTTATAGTTACCGTGAGATTCAACAACTTGTTGCTATTTTTCATTAGAAATTGGAAAGAAGAGCAAGAGGGGTGCTGTGCTGTGCTGTGCTGTTCTATTCTAGCTTGCTGCCGCCATTTACGCTACTTTTATTTTATTGCCAGGCAAGGTGTTTGGATGCAGTTTTTTTTTTTTTCTTTTGCCTCAAAACATTGCAAAAAGTAAAGTCATTTTCTTGACTTGTTGCTGTTGTTCTTATTGTATAATTGTTTTTGTTTATGCACAAAATACCGGAAATTTTAATCATAACTGAAATTATTTTAAGATTATTGTGCTGGTTAAGAGTCGAGTTAAGTTAAAGGATTTTGATAACAAAAACGGATGTTGGACACTTCCAGCCATACCAGCTATCATATCCGTTCTGATGCGGAAACATAACATATACACATACGCATTTATTTGCAAATAAATTCCAATTATTACAATTACAATTACAAGTGGCTTAACTTCCGAAAATCATTTTAAAAATGTATGGGAAGTAAGGAGAAATTTTATGACATTAACGGCATGCAAGCTTTCTATATTATTAGAACGGCATTGCAGAAATGTTTCTGTTAAAGTCTTTTTCAGGAAATTATTTACCGATCTATCGTTTGACTTATCCCCGATATTCCCGATTAATTAGTAGCAACAAACTTGGAGGCACGATATCGTAGGAGATCCTTTCAAGGTCACAATAATATGAACACCTGATATATACACACTATTTATTTATTATTAAGGTGTTGGGCCATTATTTGCAGTTCTTCGTAGAATTCCTAAACAGTTACAACTTCAATTAGAATATCAAGATATTGTTATCAACGGCATTAGCGCTCAAAACTTTTTCTAAATCCTAAATATTTTTGTTCATCTTTTAGAAGTATCGCAATGTAATTGTGGTATTGTGCATAAATCTTAACGATAGTTTGAATTGACATCAATTATTTTCAATTATTATATTCTTATAAATCGCACAAGAATTCGTTGCTCTTGAAACTGTATTGAAATAACACAGATGCTATAAATAATAATCAAAAATGTATATTGGGCTTGAATTAAATGTTGGAGATCCACTACGTAAGACAAATTTGTTATTATTAAATGATGTGAACTGGTAGACTGAATGGTATACCTACTCGCTTAAATTGTTCTTGTTTTTATATTTGTTTTCAATTTTCATCAGTTTAAAGAAAAACAAAAAAAAAGAAAAGAAAAACTGCAAAACCGGTATTAAGCGCCAAACAAAACAAAATGTAATGCTTCACCTTGAACATAGCCAACAAAGTGTCTCTGTCTCCGTATACAATAAAGTCAGGTGTGTAGGTAAGAGGGGGTAGGGGATGGCTAGGAGGAGTTTAATCCCTGCCACATTTTCAGACACACAAGATGAATCCACGAACTAGTAAGAAAATGTGATATTTGTGGTTTACAAGAATAATTTTGCCGGCCCCCTTAAAATTTGCAAAAGCTTCACACACAATACATGCCTGAAAAAACTGAAATAAGGGAAAAGCAAAAATAATGACAAAATTGAAGAAATTTGCATTTTAGTAATAGACAACATCAAGGTATTCAAACTCAAGCGTTGAATGGAGATGAATCGAAAGTGGTTGGGCTTTACTTCATCTTATCCAATTCTGGGCAACCTAACCAACGGATATTTAACTTAATCTAATGTAACGTAACATAAACTAACGTAACGTTACATAACGTAACTTTACTTAACTTTATATTATGTCCCATGAAACATAATGGAAATCTTAAAAAATTGTTTCAAACCATTTGGCGGTTTCCCGTTCGATTCGAAAAGTGTCACTTTGTAATACATCATCATATAAATGAATTTTATTTTTGTTATTATCAATTTATATCATGTCTGTATACATAGCAAACTTAGAATACCTCCCCCAACCTTGAGATGGATGGATGGTATGAAAACAAAATGAAATAAGACAAAAAAAAAAAGCTCAAGTATCAAATTAATAATGTAGGTACAGATGTATGCGAATAAATGCATATGTGTGTGCATATAAATGTTATAAGAGTAACCTACAGTCAAACGAGAATCGATAATACAGGCAGGCAGGCAAGCAGGCGGTAGTCTGTCCAATGTTATATAAAATACACTACACTGCACTGCACTGCACTGCACTGAATGCGAGTGAGTGAATAAAAAATGGCAATTTTCTATATATTATTATATACAATATATGTATTTATATCTTTTCTAGCATTTGCAGTTATTTGAACCGAACCTTGCTCTCAATTTGCGCTTGAATAACTTGCATTAAATAAGAATAAAAACAACAACAACAACAACAACAATAACAATAACAGTAACAGTACCCAATGAATATGAAATGAAATGTATAAAAATTTGATAAAATTTTGCAAATATTAAAAAAATCAAAACAGTGATCGATGTACTTGCAAATTATAATCGGAAAGGAAATGTTAGCTAAAAAGTTAAATTTCTAATTACACATAAAATGGATCATATACATTCTTGATCAGCGTCAAAATATCACTTGATTTCAGAATATACGTTCATGAGTCTGTTGGTTACTGGCACTGTAGCTGCAGCAAAATTATTGAGTGAAAACCAGTAAAAAAAAAAACTATATTTAGCTTAAACCAAATTTTAAATACCCTCCACATGTATGTATAAAGGTTGGGCATGGCAGGTATATGATTGCAACCTCTTGGTACGTATAACATCAAATAATTATAAATTGTGGGCGCGTCTATTATCCGACCACGCCCATTTTGACACATTGTTAGATATGTGTAAGAAAGTCCAAATTTATATCTAAATTTTTGTGGCAAATAAACAGCGTTTTGTTCATTGTTGGCAGACTATGCCCATTACTTTCCATCTTATATTGAAGTGTACAAAAACCACACTTACTCAGGTTTCTATGTTAAAATTGTGCGATATAATTTTAAAGAAATATCACCATTTAAATGTATCTAAAAAGCTTTTAATAGTATGTTATCTCGTATTGTTTGTATTTATAATTTGAGGTGTTAAAAAAATGGGTGGAGTCAGGTAACACACGAAAAAATATCTCACTTAGTGAAAAATGTGTCTCTATTTACATGCATACATAACTGAGTAATTAATAAAAAGAGTGCTTTATTCTATATAAATGCCACGCCCATTTTTTTATACCTAAAAAAATTTTGCAAAAAAAAAGTGTGCAAAGTGTTGTCCAAAATTTCATATAGAATATGTATAAAAAAAATTTAAGTTTAAAATATTTTCTTGTATGTCATTGTTTATTAATGTAGAAAAATGTGAAATGAAAAGAAAATAATAAACATTTTTAAACTTTTAGTAAACAATGTAGAAAAATATAAATAAGTTGGAGTTTAGTTCAAATTACAATTTAATAAAAATATTTATACACGTACACAGATACATATATACAAGAACAGAAAATTACTCTTTGAGTGTTCAGTTCACGTTCTCTCATCTCTTATCCTCTCTTGTACTTCCCTTAGCTAACAGTGTCCACTAAATGTTGCAGTAATAATTCACTCAGCAGTTGTAAGTGCACGCAGTTTGTTAAACTTGAAAGCATCTGAACATACATACACATACAAACACTTATACCTACTTTACTTACCTCAATATGTTTTGTATAAAACGTAAAGTTTTCTTTAAAGCATTTTTATGAAACAAAAATTAAAAACAACAACAACAATAACAACAACATGCATAAACTCCGGCTTCATGGTTTAATGTCAAGTGTAAAACTGCAATTAAGTTTTAAAAAGAAGAAGAAGAGAAATAACAACAATTCACCATTGCAAGCATTGTACAGAAATTCACCACCATTTAAATGTAAAAAAAAAGTACCAACAAATGCATTTATAACTTATATATGTGTATACAGTATAAAGTAAATGTGAGTGTGTGTGTGCCTGAGTGTAGAGAGTGTAAATAATAATATTTTGCTGCAGCTGTTTATCTGCTACTGCGAATAGCAGCGAAGCTTCAGCTGCTGCTGTTATCAGCGCTGTTGCTTCATTATTGTTTATACGCATACATAAATGCATGTAAAGTAAGCAGTATAGCGATGTGTGCGTGTCAACA
Source organism: Crataerina pallida (assembly GCA_949710015.1). NCBI lineage: Eukaryota > Metazoa > Arthropoda > Insecta > Diptera > Hippoboscidae > Crataerina > Crataerina pallida. Next base: position 4,180,418 of record OX453290.1, read on the forward strand.
GTTTCTTTGTTCCCCCAGCGTAAAAATGCATTTTTCAAGATGCAGTCGTCAAAATGCAATTCTCCGTTCTCTTCGTGCTAAAGTTCTTATAGTTGTAGCCTGTTATTGTTGCTGTTGTTGTTAAATTTAATATTTTACGTTAAATTTTCAATTCTTTTGTTACACCCTTTTTTGTACATTTTTTACTGTATGTCTATGCATGTGTGTGTGTGTGAATGTTTTTTTAATGGAGTGTTTATGTGTATATTTTTCATTGTTTGTATATAATATATGTGCGTCTGTCTGTGCTATCGTTTGCCTGTTTTATGCTTTTTGCTTGTTTGTTTTTCTTTTTATCAAAAACAAAATATATATATATATATATATATATTGCAAAAAAATTAAAAAACTGAATCGAAACAACACCAACAATAACAACGTTCATAAACAAAAAAAAAAAAAAGCTTCTTTATACAAAAATTGCATTCAAAATTATGTTTATTTCGTATTCAATTTACACACAAAAAAAAAAAAACTTGTAGTGTTGACATGTGTGTGTCGGTATGTTTGTGCATATAAACATTCTACATAGGTTTACTAACTTAATTAACTATTTGGTAATTATAATTTGGAGTCAAGCTAAAAATATTTAATTCAATACTAAGCACTTATGTCAAAGGTTCATATTAAGTTAGGGCGAATGTTTGTCATTTTTAAATGGGTAATTACATACCCGTCTTCGAAAGGAAACGATGTGGGAGGTGTTAGAAAGAGTTGCAAATCTTAGGTTGCATGAGTTGAATTTTTAACTAATTTCGAGGCATTTTTTTTACTGTGGCCATCAATGTTCATGTTCGTGTTGATTTATACTAAAAGTGTGTTAACACGTCATTGCAAATCAAACATTAATTTTCTGTAATATTTTTGGGGGTCACATTTGATATGTAGTTATTTGTTTGTTGTTGTTGTTCTATATACTTCTTTGGTGACATAATACTTATCGGAAATGCATTTCGGTGCAATTTTTAAGGGTTGAATTTCTAGTTGTTGGATATATATATATATTTTTTTTTTTTTTTGAAGAGATGCATTTTAAGCGAAATTTTTGTTTTATTTTGAGTTGTACTGGCTGCAAATTTTGTGGTTTAATGTTTGGCCGTCTTATGCTGAAGTTGATGCTTATCTTATGTAAATAACGCAATCTTGTCCTTGACACAGCAACATTTCCATTGTATACCAGCGAGTAAATATTTGTTTACTTGGGCACTTATGTATATGAATGCATATATATTTTTCTCATTTCATTATTAAAATATTTATTCATGCATCATATATAATATATTCACATCCAGGCAATTGGTAATTGTTTTAAGAGAGGAATCTGGTTCTTTTTTTTTTTAAAGGTGACAACAAATTGTTTCAAGTCTTTACCTTTTTATGCATAAAACATGGATACGCACAGTAATGGCCACTTGAATAGGTAATAATTTCTTTAGTAAGATTTTTTGTTTTTTATAATATTGCTTCTCTTGAGTTTGGAAATGTAATTATGCAGTTTGATGAAATAATCTATTGTGTATAATAGCAAATGTTTTATTGCATAATTTTTATAATTTTTCTTTTTTTTTTTGGTAATTTTTATATCTTCCATCTACTATAAGAGGGCGTAATCATATGCCTGCCATGCCCATCATTGTAAATGCGGAAGGTATTTACACCAAATTTAGTTATCTTACTTGTTTACTCTAAAACTATGTGTATAATAACGATAAGCGTTTTGATGATGAAGTAAAAAATTCGTCTAAAATAGAATAAGAATATAAATTTAAAAAAATATATATATATATATATATATTGGTGTATACATAAAAGATGCTTTTATCAAAAAGCATTTTTAAATTTTTTTTAAACTCAAAGAATAAAAAATTATTGGCAAAAATTTTACATAAAAAATTATTATTATTATGATACTGTAACTCCTCATTTTTGAATTTTTACTTACGTCATATTTTATTCATGTACTTATAATATATAAATTATGGGTTTTTCTTTTCTCTTCTTTAAGAGAAGTGTGTCTCCTAAAATTACTTTAATTTTTACTTTATATTACTTTATATATATATTTACTTATATATATTATTACTTTATATTCTTAAATTCCACGAAAAACTTAATTATCAGAATTTTTCGTTCCAAAAACAAAAACGTTCTTATAGCTCTAATTGCATTTAATTGTAGAACTTATTTGAACTCCCGTCATAAACTTATACACCATATGCATATGTTGTATTATAGTATTGGTATGTAAACAAATTTTTTTTTACTACTCTTCATTATTGTACATAGTTCAGCTTTCAGAGCAGTTTAGAAGCGGGGTTAAGCGGGATGTGAGTAATTTGCCGTTTTTTTTGTTTTTTGAGTCGTTTTCTTTCTCGCTTTACTCAATTTTGTGTCATTGTAATAATAATGAAAAAAAAAGAGACCCCAATTTTTGTATATTTTATTTTTATATATAATACCTATACTGGGTGAGGGAAAAAGATGGAAACTAAAAAAGTAATAAAAGCCGTCAAATACAAAAAAGTTGTTGGGTTGGGTTGGGTTTGATTTTTATATTCTCTATTTTGATTCGATAATCAAAAGATATTACTCGAAAGTTTGTATCTCCTTTTTCACCCTGTATAGCTACTTTCATACTACCTACTAATTAATATTTTAGATAAGTAATATTAAGTTGATTGTAAGGTTCGTAGATGTCTTGTATTATTTTTTTTAATAAAACTACAAATAATTAATTTAGTTGTATCAGTCAACGCATCATATAAAAGTTATATGAAAAAAGGCTCTAAAAATGTATCAGTCGAGTTCAAATTGGTTAATTTTTAAATCAAAACACGCACTGTATAAAATTTCATCAAAAAATATTAAGAATTTCGTGCGGTAGGTTAAAACAATACATGAATGGACAGATGGACATGGTTAATTCCCTCCAGATTGTATAATTAAAGGTGGATATAAAGATTGCCGTTTAGGACCTACACAAATAACCTTGTGGCGTAGGTAATAAAATTGTAAACGATTGTTTGTGATATTAACATAGATAGGTAAGTATATGCAATATATAAAAATCCAACAATTTTGATATAATTAGTTATAGATCGGCATACATTGTTAAAAGAAATATTTAAAGTGTGAATTTAAGTATAGTTGCATTGGAGATGAATCATGCGCTGTACGAGGTAGGTGTTTGAAGTCCACAAGAAACTGGAAACCGAAAGAAGTGCCCATCGTCTTCTTCCGTATTAGGCCAAAAGGTATGATTTTTAATTCTCTACTACTTTGCAAAAGCTGGCTTGCCTAAGACTTTATCTTGGTAAACTGTGACTGCTATAAAATGAGAATTTAAGTCCAGCTCAAGATCAAAGAAAGAAGGCTTTTTGGACTGGTAACTCATCGCGCAGTATTATCATGAAAGTCAAGGTAGCTTTGACGGGCGAATGAGCTGTAGAGCTTGTGAAAAAGTTATATATTATTATACCAACCATGTGAGGATCACATCGTATGCTACGGAGGAGCGACGGCGTCGGAGACCCCACAAACTATACACAATTTTGAAGCAGCGTTGATTACTAAGAATGCCTGTATGTCCGTATGTCCGTGTATGTATAATATGTTCTGTGGTATTCACTTTCTCAATCGAAAAACTAGACTTATCGATTTTAAAATTGGTAACGCGACGTATCCACAAGGTAACAGATTTGAAAAAGTAGCAATTTTTTAAGTACGCGGGAAGCTGTCGTCTTTAAAATTTGGCCTCAGTCAAATATTGTTTATTTTAATTAAAATTAAATTTAGACTTATTTACAAAAAGCGGGAAGGCTCTCTAAAAATTGCATCGCCTTTTGATTTGTATTCTGTAGTAGCTAAAAAAATTGTTTTTTGTCGTGTCTAGTAAGAGATAAAATTTTATTATTTATTTTACTATAAAGAAAACTTGTAAATTTATTGTGGTAGGTTTTCTTTCATTTCTTCCGCTTAGTTATAAATGCTGAGTTAGTGTATTTTACACATATTAAAAAAAATTTGTTTGAACGAATGAATCATTGTAGGATAGTTAAAAGGGTAGGTGTTCTAGATTCGTTTTAGGCTAATTTTTTTTTTTTTTTTTCAAATTATTACTCGCCTTAATTTGCTAGTTGTTGTTGTTGTTTTTGTTATTGTATACAATTCGTCTAGTTAAATTTGAGACGTGGAATAACAATAATAACAACAACAACACCACAATCATGTGTAAGTGTGTGTAATATTAAAAAGTATATATACGCCAATAATAATAATAACAACAGCAGTAAGAACATTAACAACAAGAATAAACCCCAAACGAAAAGTGCATGTGCAACGAGTGAATGAGCTCAGTTTGCTGTTAAGTTGCATTCGTGCACGTTGAGCTTACGTTCTGTCCTGTGTGTGTTTATTTTATATATACATATATATATATTTTGATTATACAATATGCACATTCTATATTCTGTTTTGTGTTCTGCATTGGGTTTTTAATTTCATCCATATATATGTATACGCACACACACACACGTGCGGTATAGTCTGTAATTGTATACATTTGTATGTCGTGTTACGGACAAATAAACAAAAAAACATTAATTTTGAATAATTCTGAAATTATTTATATTGTTTTATTACCAAGATCATTTCTTCTTAGCTACGCTTAGCGGTAACAATGCTGGACTAGTTTTTTTTTTTGTTTTATTCTTTGTAATCGTTTTGCACGTTGCCCACTTTCATTATAAAATAAAAAATCAAAAGAAAAATATACTTGAAAACTTTTTTCAAATCATACCCCAAGAATATGGGGGTACAGTGTCCAATACTTGAATGATTGTTTATAAAAACATGTGATACTGATGGAAGCCTTAAAAAATTAAATTGAAATAAAATAAAAAAATAAAATATATTAAAAAAATATAATAAGAGTAAAAGAGTGAACCCTAACAAAGTGCGTCTCGTGGTTTCTCATATAATCTGCAGTGACGGTATATTTAAAAAAGATAAAAAAAGTTTGCCGGTTGCAATGGTTTGTTATTGCAATTATCTCCGTGTGAGAAATATGTGCTTCTATAAAGCTTAGTTCTCCACACATGGAATTCTCCCTTTCAGCAAATGCCTGCCTTTGTTACAGAAGTGTTCTTTCCATCTCTCTTGCAATGTGTAAGTTTACTAAAACATGTACGAGTATGTATGTGTATAATATAAAAATGTGCTCTAAGTAGTCAGTAAATGAGTGTATATTAGCATTTTTTTTTATTATATAGTCAAGTTTTATAGAATGATAGGAAATGAGTAATCTTGTAAAACCAAGTGCCTGAGAGATGTTCTTAATGTGCTCACTCTTTATTTCTATTGAGTGAAATGTTCAAGTGGTGGTGGTGCTTCTAAGGCAAGCTAATATTTGCAATATAATGCAATGTTTTATGAATTCTGTTTTTTTAACCATGAGTTATATATATTTTTATATTCTCCACATAAGATGGGGAGTATACTAAGTTTGTCATTCCGTTTGCAACACTCAGTATCAAAAACTGAGTCGATTTTGGTGTGAATGTCCGTATGTCCGCCTGTTGTTGGCATTTTTACGGTTGAAAATTTTGAGTAATGGAGCTGAAATTTTGTACAGACACTTTCAATTTTTGCACGCAAATCGTTTTTAGATTCACTTAAAATCGATCAAGAGCCACGCCCACTGTTTGCATCTACTTAATATTTGGCCTGAGCCAAATTTGGTTGTTTTCCTAGTTTCAATAAGTACTTTACTTTTATAGTACCATAAAAAAGTGTTAAAAAATTACAGACATATGGAGGGACAGTCAGACGGACTTGCTTAAAATGAGAGTAGTTTAGGATATTACATAATTTCTTAAATGTTTGCAACAACATTTTTAAAATAATAAAGATCAAAATCGATCTAGCCAAACCTGCTTGCCTGGCTGTCTGTTTTTAATCATTTTAAATAAATTATTAGTTACTCTCGTTTAGTTTTTTTAGGTGTTTTTCAATATTTTCATAGCAGACACCTAATACCATTTAGAATATTTTTTTAGTATAAAATTACTGATTGTAAACATATTGACATATACATGTGGAGGATATGCATAAATGGTGGTAATGATGATGACGAACGATGTTGTTGAGTAGAACCCTGTGTTTAGTGGCAGTTAATACTACTTACACTCTGTGAGTATATGTTACTGTGTTGTTGAATGTATAGGAATGTAATTTGTTGTTACTTTTGTTTGTTGCTTGCATTGGTCGTTGTGGTCGTTATTATTATTATTGTTGTTGTTCTCTCAATGCATTATGTGGTCGTGGTCGTTGTCGTATATATTGACATATTGTATATGTGTTAATGTTATCATTCACATTTTTACATTTCTTTTCTATTTTATTATTGTTGTTGCTATTTTTGCATTATTATATTTATTCTTTTTGCCCTGCTGTAAATAAAATCGTCAACACACTCTATAGTACGGCTTATATGCTCATCGGTTTGCTTGCTCTTGCTTGCTGTACTCTCCTATCATACGGCCGATTAACAGTTTTTTTTGTCGTTGCCATTGTTGTTGTTGTATTTTGTGCATTTTGCAACTAAAAAGCACATAAAACAAAGAAATGTTCAGAGAATTGTAGATAAAGATTATGAATATAAAACAAAAGCTACTCAGTATACTTAGGGTACCGGTTAATATTACAACAAAAAAAAAAAAAAAGAAAATAAAAATAAATAAGAAAAAAAATTAAGTAAATGACGTTAATAATGGTGACGCACAAATAATTAACAGTAGTACGCTAAACAAAAGCTTCTACAAAAAATATTCTACTTGATAATGAAATTTTGAAATATTCAAAATGAAAAAATTTTATTAATAAAGAAAATTTATTAAGAAAAATCAAATAAAATAACGACAATTTACAGGCAAAGGTGTTTGGCGATCCTCTATAAAAAAATACTTTAATTGAATTAAATTAAAAAATATATATATATAGTTTAAATTTAAATAAACACATCATTCATCTTGTTAACCTACTCAGTGTTTGTTGGTGTGTATTGATTATAGAATACTACTCATTATTCTTGGCCTCCCTCAATACTTAAACACGGAGTATAGTATAAAATATCTCTCACCCTCTTTATGGCCCTTTTTTTTTAAAGTAGTATTAAATTTTATTATAATAATATTTGATTTGATTAAATAACAACTTAATTGAACCCGTTTGAGTATAGAAAGTTTTCTTTTTCCAAAAAAATATTATAAAATATTTAGAGCTTAAACAAAAGTACATAATAGTTGAGTAAAAAAAAATTACCAAAGAGAGATTCAATGAAACATATGGTGGAGAGCAGATGTAAGAAAATATATTTTTTTTATATAAACAATGTAAAATGAAAAATAATTATAAACAAATTTAAAAAAGTTTAAAATCCTCTACATTTATATGCAAATTGTGGGTGTGGCAGGTAACTCTTAATAGAGTAAAACTGTGACTTACTCGTCGGATTCTGCACAAAAAAGGATTGTGTATATTGTGGGCAACATACTATACGACCACGCCCATTTATGGCACATCAATGGATATGGTAATTATAAATAAGTGTACTAAGTGTAACGTACTAGTGTGGGCGTGGCTTTAATCTTACTCGTTTAAAGTATAAATGTGAGTGCAGAAGCTAGAAGTGTTTTGTACAAAATTTCATCCGAATATCTTAAAACTAACAATTAACAGACGTACGGACACAAGTGTCTAGTGTTTTAGATCAAGATTGATCAAGAATATGTATGTTTACAAAGAACAAGAGTGAAAAACTAAACTTTCGTTAAGTTAAAACTTTGCATACCCTCGATATATAGGAGCAAGTGTGGGTGTGGCATTTACACTATTGCACCTTTTCTTCTTACAGTATGTGCTACATTTTCTCTATAAGTCCAATACAGCAACCGCAACCTACAATAAGACAGCCAGCACCATTTCGAATGCAGTTTCGTTTTCGGTTGTTAAATAGATTGTGTACGTAATGATGGTCAAGGTTATGAACCTGTTTCCGTAACTTGTTTTCACATTTTGACTATGAAGTTTGGTGTGCTTATTAACTACACCTATACCTATACAAAATATGTGATATGGGTGCATGTAATCGTTACAATAACCTTGAATCGATAAGCAATTGGGCAGAATTAATCATTTTAATTCACCGAATGGAGAACCAAATGTAATGGTTGGCTGGTCGTCCAGCTAGTGGTTGAGTATAATATTTCCACAAAATAAATAAGTAATCGTTTTTTTTTTCGGTAATCATATACTTGTATATAATAAAAATATCGATTAAAATCCTCTTACAGAATAATTGCAATAAATGTAAAAATTCATTTTTAGTTATCAAGTTACAAAAGACCCAACTTTTGGCAGAGAATTTGTTACACTTAGGCGGCTAAGTGGAGGAACTCTAAACTAGCTTTAATTTTCTACAAAATTATTACTAGTCGAACATATAATCTTAATGATAGAGTAGTGGCAATTACCAACTGGCGAACACCTTTAACAGATGGACGTGCAAAGACTTACTAAACAACCAAACAACTTATGTCTTTACTACCATTACCACCACCACCACCAAGCACCTCTACTACTAACTACCTACCTACTATACTATTACTGCTACTAACTGATCATCAAAATCTTTTGAAAACTTAATTGATTTCTTCCTCACTCTACTTAGTAGAACAAAAACAACAAGAGCAAGAACAACAAGAAGAGGGAGAACACGAAGAAGTAGAAGATAAAGATGAAGAAGAAACAGATTTTTGAAATTTTTAATTAATTTCAGAAATACCGCGACCGTAGATCGTATTGTATGTTTATGGCTTATGGACAAACAACATTCTTGACTCATATCGAATATTATTCTTGTACCTTGCTACAAAAACTATATGCTCTTCTTTCACCCTCCACACAAGATGGGCGGTATACTAAGTTTGTCATTCTATTTGGAATCCTCAAAAGCAGGCGTCAGAGACTCCACAAAGTATATATATTTTTAATCAGCATCAAAAACGGAGTCGGTCTAGGCATGAATGTCCGTGTACTGAAATTTCGCACAGAGACTTTTAGTTTTTGCACAGATCGCTATATGAAATGTAAAAAATCGGTCAAGAGCCGCACCTCAATCGATAAAAATCTCGATTAACAAACACGCCTTAAAATTACAAAAAACCATATTCAGCGTTAAACTCGTCTTCCAAGATAGTACACACACTAAAAGGGGGCGTAATCGTGTACCTGTTAGGCCCGTGTAGAGTGTTTAAAACTTGGCCGAAGCCAAATTTACTTTTCTTGCTTGTTTTTTTCTTTCTTTCTTTATTTTGTTGTTAATCTGACATAGGTAAGCTTTTCCATATATGCGTATGTATGTCTGTATGGTCAACTGGCTTATAGAATTTTCTTTGCTTGTACTTCCTAGTTGTTCTCTTTTTTCAAAAAATGTGACAGTTTAGTGGAAATTGTTCATATTCTCTAATGTTTTTTCTTTTATTTTCTAACAAAATTCCAAATGTTCAGCATTCCCCTTGTCAACAATTATTATTGGTCAAATAATATTCTTTGTTGTTGTTGTTATCATTGTTATTGTTATTTGCAGTTGTTGTTTTTATTTATTTATAAGCGACTATTTAACGCTTCACATTTTATTGTTAATTATTTCTAACAAATCTGTGCCTGTCGCCTTTCTTTTGTTTTACCTCCCCTTTGGAATTTTGTTGTAATTTTAAATTATGAAAAATAAATCAAGGAAGTCAACTGGGGCTATAATTTTTATTGTTTATTAATAATATGAAAATTTTGTGCGTTTTATTTTTGCTTAATTTTATTCTTTCATTAAATGTTATGACACGGACAAGGTTACTGTGACTTGTTAAATGTTTTTTTTCTTTTTGTTTTCGTAAACATTTCACATACCTCCGGCACACTGAAAATGTATTGTAGGCAATTAATTAATCACAAGATCAAACAAAAGATTGCCTTCTAAAATGTATAAAATGTAGACACGGAGTACATACCTAAAAAAATGAATGAAATGCTCTGACTAACTAAGAAATGATTATTAATCAGAATATCTTTCCATTGTAGTAAGGCATTTAGGTCAACGTTTTGAGGTTGAAAGATTATTCCTATAAGATATCAAATAAAATGGTATAAACTATGGAGGGATAGGCGGAAAAATAGGGGAAGATCATTTTGTTTTGCCCATCACCATAATGATGTTTTTGTTCAAACCTTTGTAAGTACGAGAAGCGGGCGAGCAATACTCCCAGAATAGCAATAACAGAAAAGTTGATTTAGCCAATCTGTCCGTCCATGTGTCCATGTGACCATATATCACGGAACAGCTGCAAAAAATCTAAAAAAAATCCGTATATTAAACATTTTCGAAAAATCAGTCAAGTTTCTTATCGAATCAATTCCATGTAAAAAGTAGATTAAAGCTAAACAAAATTAGATTGCCATAGATTGTACAAAAGATATCAGAATAATCGATTCGATTGGTATCTTAAAAAAAAATTTATAAAATAAATTATACAATAATTACAAAGTTTAACTTTAGTTATAACAGGATTCTATTCACAGCGAGCATGCATTGCATTTCGGGCAATTAACTAAAATGAATTATTTGTGGGAATTGTTTTTAAAGATTAATAAAATAAATGAAATATTAACCGGTGATAAAAAGGTATTAATTTGTTATTTGCTCATTGATTAAAGTAACAACAGCAACAATAGCAAAATGAGTTAAATGATATTTGGTTAAATATCATTTTTGAAAAGCATTAAAACAACTTTATGGTAATAATAATAAATGATGTTTTTTTATACCCTAGACATAAGATGGCGGCTATATTAAGTTTGTCATTCCAAGAAGGAGGCGTTAGAGAACCTACAAAGTAAACAAATTCAAAGTCGATGTACGAGGTGTGTTCAAAACGTAACGAGAATTTTTGTTTTATGAATAAAATATTTATTTATTCATCAATATCTATTTTGTCCCCTTCAAAGTAATCCCCCTCGGATATAATACACTTGTGCCAACGCTTTTTCCAATCCTCGAAGCACTTTTAAACTCGATCTTTGTAATAGCTTTTAGCTCTTTCAGCGATTCGCTTTTAATGTCATCTATGCTTGTAAAACGACGGCCTTTTAATGTTCTCTTTATTTTTGGAAATAGAAAAAAGTCACACGGAGTCATATCTGGCGAATATGGAGTTTTGTTTTTGGCCAAAAATTCACGAACAAGCAATGAAGTGTGAGCAGGTGCATTATCGTGGTGCAAAAGCCATGAATTGTTTTGCCACAAATCCGGGCGTTTCTTTCGGATTGCTTCACGCAAACGGCGTTGAACTTGTAGGTAGTACTCCTTATTGATTGTTTGACCTTGAGGCAAGAATTCATGATGCACTATGCCATTAAAATCGAAGAACACAGTGAGCATAACCTTCACATTTGACCGCACTTGTCGAGCCTTTTTTGGTCTTGGCGATCCAGAATGCCTCCACTGGGACGATTGAGCCTTAGTTTCGACGTCATATCCGTAAACCCATGTTTCGTCACCTGTTATAACACGTTTTAGTAGTTCTGCATCGTTATTAACTTCATTTACCTACTCCTGAGCAACTTCCATTCGCCGCTGTTTTTGTTCGAAATTCAACAATTTTGGAATGAATTTTGCTGCCACACGTTTCTTACCCAAAACATCCGAAAAAATTTGATGGCATGAGCCAACTGATATGCCAACATCATCAGCCACTTCTCTGATTGTTATTCGGCGATCGTTCATAACCATTTCTTTCACTTTTTTCACGTTTTCATCAGTTGTTGATGTGCTTGGGCGTCCGGGTCGTTCGTCATCTTCAACGTTTTCGCGGCTATCTTGGAAACGCTTATACCACTCGTAAATCCTTGCTTTACTCATAGCAGACTCACCATATGCCTTTGTTAACATTTTACAAACTTCACTACACTTTATTTCATTTTTTACGCAAAATTTAATGCAGGTTCTTTGATCCATTTTTTTTCACTAACGAAAATCGCCGAGCTCGAAAAACACGTCTCACGTTAGCGGCTGCCACTTAAAAAGTAAACAATGAATATTGCTGAAAATTTTATCGTACTTCAGGGGCATGTGTACCAACATAATAAAAAAAACTCTCTCTCCAAACCCGCGAAATTTAAAAATTCTCGTTACGTTTTGAACACACCTCGTATTGGCAAAAGTCTATTTTTCTGACACGAAAATCTGTAATCCTATCCATCGATGTGCCAAAAATGGTCATGGTCGGATAATAAACAGGTCCATAATTTACAAAAACTCGACTCAAGCTGGTACATAATACATACACTAGAGACTGTAGATGTGAAGGGTATTTAGAAGTTGGCCTAAACCCAATATAGTTTTCTTACTTTTTTTTTTATATTTCAATTGAAATAAATGTTTGATCTTTTTAACTAAACTGAGTCTTGGATTTTTTCCTCAATACTTAACATTTTGTTAAATGTTATTAACAACAAAAAGAAATACAAAAAACTGGACATTTTATGATTTGAATAAAAGCACAATGATGTCATCATAGAAATAGCATAATCACCATCCATCCATCCATCCATCCATCTCACACATACTTTTACACATCTAAACATGTTACATTGCTGGCAATAAGTTGCTGCTACAACATGTGTTCTTTGTGTTCATTCAAGTTGAGTTTTTTGTGCAAATTTTTTCTTCTATTTCTTTATTATTTGTTTTGTTTTTTTGTTTGTTTTTTTTTGCTCTCGTCGAATAATAAATTAGATAAAAATTTTTATTAAAACACTGACAAAGCTTTTGTTGGCGATAGAGAGTGGGAAGGAAGGAAGGTTTTGCTTGCATTCAGCACATACACGCTAAATTCTTATTATACATAAATATTTGTGCAGCGACACACATTCCATATACAATATATTTTTGCTAATAATTTTCGTCTAGTTAACATTTAGTGTGTATTTATTTGTTCTGTCTTTTCTGGGTTCCGGGGTTATAAACAAAAACTGCCATTGTTTGAATATATTATACAGCCACAGAGCTGGAGTTGAGTGGCACCATATACTATATAGCCAAATACGGTTGGGTCTACTAATGTGTAAAAACTCATTTGTTTAGTTTAGTGTCAGTGAAGAAGGAGCAATCCATATGTCTTTATGAAACTAAGCAGCATATGGTAAATATTTAACTCTGACATCAATAGGGTCAAAATACAACACAGGCGACAGGGGAGCAAATTTTAATCTTTTTCTTAATGAAAGTTAATGTTTTATTAAAAAAAAAAAGTAAAAAAAAGTATTTTTGACTGAGCCCACATACCCACTATCGGTGCAACAAAGCTTCTTGACGAGTATATATGTCAACCTATCTTCTACACTTTATAAGCGATACAGAGAATTTCCTTTCAATTGAATGTCGCATGGGCATGTCGCTTGATCGATTTCTATGTAAACCTTACGCGGACGAACGGACGGATTTAAAGGCTGCCTTTTGCTTAATTAACAATAACCACTAATGTAATAGAAACATAAAAGATTACCTCCCAAACAGCCATACCATTAAGGAAAACTATGAAAATGGATGTGAAAAAATAGCTAAATGCTAGCTAAAGAGAAAAAATGAAAAAGGGGGGCAAAGAAATGCTTCAACTTGTAGCTCTGGTGTGGAAACTATAAAAGTGTAGAAAACTGTGGAAAAAACATTGTTAGAAACAATGAAAAAAGAACCAAAAAGCTCTTTATATATATATATATATACAGGGAACTACTAGTTAGGGCGTCATAAAGCCAAATGCCAACTTTCAGTCCACCCAACTCAACCAGTATCATATTTTTCCCTAGTCGCTCTCTTTAGCTGCTTCTAAGTGTTACGCAAAAATGGTTAGAGGGTGTCATGCTTTATAACGCTTTATATATGTATTACATACATACATTAAGGAAAAATCTAACAAAAAAAAAAATAAAAAAATAAAAAAGCTGGAAAAATAACGATGAGTCTCACACTTGCGCAATTGTGAGAAACGGTTTTCTTCTAGAAAAAGGAAAACAACTCAATTTTTTTCTATAGCAATATATGTATTATTGCTAAATGCAACAGGCGGTTGGTTGTCTTCTATGCGGAGAGCCTGTACTTTAATAAATGTTTTAAATGTATTGAATGATATTTTTTATCGTTTTCTTTGTAAAAATCTGCATGTAAGTGAATTAAAGATAAAATCTAAATCATTTGTGCTTCATTTAATTTAATTGTTATATAAAATGTTTAAGAATGTAGGAAATATTGAAAGTTTTTCTTTACTACATCACACGGACTCTTTAATTGTCATGGTGCGGAAAGAACTGAATTTAAGTGAAGTGTTCTTTCGTAGTGTTGCTTAAATATCGTTTTGGTATTATTTACTTTTCGGAAAAATATTATTAGAGAGTTTCAAGTGCTCACACTGACTCCTCAATTGATATTGCACCGGAAGAACGGAATTGAAGTGAAGGGTTCTTCTGTGGTGTTGTTCCAAAATCGGCTTAGGATTACTCACCTTTTGCAAAACTATTCCTCAGAATAGCACTAACCGTTTAGTTCCACTTAAATATTCTAGAAATCTTCATAAAACTCTTAAAATATTGAATCTGTCGATCTCAATTAACTTTAGCTTGTCTTTTGTTGCGCTTTTTTTAACAATAAACTTTCTTTACGGAAAATTTATTTCTGTCGAACTATATGACTAATAATGGTCTCTGTCTTGTTCGCCTGTGGGTTTATGATATATATTCTGGAGTGATTTAATCGGACACAATATTAATTTATTTATAGTAACCTCTTTGAGAATAAATATTAGCATTTAGTTTTTAGGGGATTTTACAAAATTTTTATTCAAAATAGAGACGATTGTCTACGCTTAACATAAATTGTACGCTTTTTCGAAGAAGCTTGGTTTATAATTGAATAATTTGAACTTGAACTTGACGTTGTTATTAATAAATCTAGGAAAGGAAACATAAAGTACTACCGCAACCGCTGTGGAAAGACTATCAGTTCAAAGCTCTGCATACACTTGGTGTAAGAGGATGTGTAGATGATCAAAGGGTGTGGCGTTGTCTTTTGTGAATAAAGGTGAATAAAGTGAAGGAGGTATGAGAGTTGCAATCGAAAGTTACGCTAAAACCTCTCCTCCTCTGATCCTTGAAAATGCTAAAATAATTATGTACCTTGTATTGTGCAATTCTTTCCTGGAAAGTTGAGAAAATTATTTAAAATATAAGTAAAATCACAGGTGGAACTGGATCAAGTAGCTTTTGTAGATACTTTTAATGTTTGTACATACAAGTATATAAAGTTTATGTTGAATATATTTAACATCAATTGCAATCACTAAAAGCAACGCCTTGTACGTATTATTACGAGCAAGTGCATATAGTCCGTGAGTGTGGATTCAGGCTACAATGAATGAATGAAATTTGCAACAGGTGCTTTCAAACACAACCTGCACCATTTTCCATAATATTTTATTTTGCAAGCAATGTTGCATTGAATAGATCTGTACATACATTCATGCACTATTTTTTTTTTCGCTTTTTTATAAAAATCTACTAAAATAACAATAACGTAAAATGTCAGCTCTATAACACCACTGTTGTATACTATATCAGTGCTACAAACTTGCAGCACATCTCATACCAGTAAACACTAGTAAGGTGGTGGGTTAGGGAGTGGAAGACAGAGAGATGATAATAATCCTTCCTTCCGTTGTGTTGTGTTGTCTTGTGTTGTGCCCCCCAAATCATATTTTTCTTATATAGCATGTAGATATTATTATGTTGCGTACTTACTGATAAGATGGGTGATGGAGAACGGAGAGTGAATGGGTGCATTTGCCTTGACTTGACTTCCACTTCAATGTAATGACTGGCAGACGGGTTGTGACTGAATATGAGTTGGTTTGCTGCTAAAGCTCGTTTGCTGCTTTTTGCTGTTGTTGTTATTGTTATTATTTTTCTTTTGTATACCCATTTATAACCACTAAATTGTATAGTGTTACCTTAACTGCTTCTGCTATTGCCACCGCCACTGCTTATAACCTATTGTGATGTAGAATCGAATCGGTGAGATGATGGCAATTTTTTTAAAAACAACTGCGCATCCTTTTACATCGTTTTTTCATACCCTTTCCTTCTTCTTTTCTTCTCGTATTTACGATAGTTATTGTTATTAATATAGTAGTGACTGTAAATACTTGTACGACACTAAAAATATTTAAGAGGCCAAAGGTGACAACGGAGGGAATAATTTTTGTAAATTTTTTAAAATAACGAAAGAGTTTCATGCTTAGGCTCTCTGGCGCCACTTCTAACTGGTCACGTCTTTAATCAAATTAATGTTAATTTCTCAATTTTTGCAAACAACTAATTGAATAAAAATTGAATACTTGTGAAAAAAGCGTTTTTCTTTTTTTTATTAAATTGGTTTAATTATCAAAAAACCTCATCGTTCTAATATAAAATAAAGGTCATCTGTGTGTGTTTTTTGTTTGTTTCTATTACAATAATATTATCAAATTTTTTTTTGTTTTTTTATATTACGTACACATGTGTAGACCCAGTTTTTGATGAAAGTATTTACACAGAACGAAACAAAACAAAACAAAAAACACAGAATTTGTTGAAAAACAAATTTAACGCAATTTATATACATTTCGTTGTTCTGCTCACAAAAAAAAAAAAAAATTCAAAACTAAAGACTTTATGCACACAGTCAACAGAGACGAGTTGAGGTTGAGTTATATGAGACGCAGTCAATGAATCTTATCTTTATGAGTGTTGATGAATTTGCCCTGGTTTTTCGACATATTCAAAAAAAAAATAAATAAAAAAGCCAAGAATAAAAACAAAAACCATTTTTACAATGACAATTCTCTGTATGACGCAAAGTATGAGCAACGCAAAAAATGTTGTTCATCATTGTTTAGAACTTTTAATAAAAGCGAAAAAAATTATTATTATTTCATGCGATAAGGTTTTCAATTATAATGCATATAGAAGAAAAATTGGTAAACATAAAGTTATGTTATAATGTGTACAAAAAAATCATATAGATGGCATGCTTTGTACAAAGCGTAACAAGTGGGCAACAAGTGTTTCAGTCCGTACATGAACATATGAAAATAAAAACCTTAGCTTTTATTATTATTGTTGTTGTTGTTGTTGTTGTTGTTGTTTAGGTTGTTTGCTTTCATATCGAAGTTGTATTAATATTTAATCCATTTGTGTAACTTTAGTATTTGGAGTAATTTTGTCATGGATTTTATGAGAAAATCTCCTTTTTATCAAAAAGATTTAAAATTCAATGTTAATGGAACACAAGGCACAAAAGACTGTATTGTGTGAAAAAGAATAGAATGTACACATAATATAAAAGGGATATTATTTAGTTCTTCCTTTTGCAACAACCAGAAAGTCAGATGTCCGGGTGTCCGGGTGTCCGTGCGTCTGTCTTTTGGTAGCACCCTTACGGTCGTAAATTTTAAGATATTGAGATACTATTATGAACATATATGAAGAAAGCTTAACAGAGAAAGATCCATGCACAAAATTGAACAAATTGGATTTATCCGTTAGTTGTTCGTTTCATGAAATTTAAAATAAATGAAATATAAAACCATGGATTGCTTTATTTTGATCCTAAACCTTAGCTCATATAACTTATGGATAATTTTTAATATTCTTTAAGAAAAGCTGGTCCAGAATAGTTGTTATGTGCAAGGTTTGGATTCGATGAGACTTCTTTCCATTAAACGCTTTTTAGCGGTGTGTGATGACGAGTTCAGTGAGTTGTTATCTCATTATGCCAATTATTCACTAACTAATATATATGGATCCTGCCATTACAACATTGTAAGTAAATTTCATATTTTACATATGTATTGAAAATTTCAAACCACTCCTCGTAGAAACATGAGACAAGACTCTTTATCTTCCATATCAGAATATAAGCTTAACTTTAAGTTACAATGTATAAAACGTTTATTTCATCCAACTTACAATGCACGTCTGTCTGTCCATAAAGCAAGAAATTAATATGTTATGTGAAAAAAAAAAAAACTGTCAAAACACTTTACCGTAAATATAAATGTTGCTTCAGTTGTTTTAATTAGTAAACTGATAAGCTCAAGAACAACTAACAACTGAATAGCCACAAAAACAAGACACAAAAGCGACCATGGCCATATGAGCAATTAAATATACCATCGCAAAAACCATATGGATATACATTAATATGTATATGTGTATGTTGCATTATATTGGTATAATTTTAAAAGAAAAATATTTGAACAATTGTTTTACATTAAGTGTATGGAGGGATTTAATAATTTTAATAAAAGGGATTAAATGTACAGTAGAAACAAAAACCTAAACTTATTATATTCTAAAGCACTTGTGGCAAATGCAAAGGCAAACAGATACTTTCGCGTTTTATTATACCGTTATCAATCAAATCATATCAAAATCTAAATCTATTTCATCATGTCCGTCTGTCTGTCCATGTAAATTTTTGGCATTTTTTGAAATATTTCAATAAAATTTGATACAAAAGCACGTATTGGTCCAAAAAGAAACCTTGTTGAAAATGGACCAAATTGGATCATTTTTAGAACCCCTTTCCATACAGCGGTTTATTTTAAATCAATTTTTATATGGAATGAATCGTATTCCTTAATATTCTCCTTTTCTATGAAAATGCCAAGCCATACAACAGAACCAATTGTAGCATAATTTGTGGGATAAGTTCGAGTACCATAAAATTTTCTCTTGCTTTTGAGTAGAAAAGTAAATATTTTTGTTGAATGACTCACGTTACTTATACGCTACCATGGACACAAGCTGTATATTTATTATTTAATTATTTTTCAAATGATAGTTTAAGGAACTGTACTTGATTAACGTTTACAAAAAGTAAATCGATATATTTTTTATAAAAAAAAACTTTAAAATTCAAAATAAATCAATTATTTGAAAGCAAAGGCAATGAACGCGTCTGAGGTGTCTACTCAGGTCTGAGGTGTTTGTTTCAGGTCAGCTTCAACATATTTTCTTTCAATATTTAATTAATGTACAAAAATATTTAGATAAATTATTTCAAAACACTTAAGTTATAATTTATAAACCAATCACGGTGTTAGTATATACAAATATTTTTTAAATGTTGTAGGTTTTGAACGGCAGCTCAGTGCTACCGTATCCGCATTAGTTATCAAACAACTAATATGTGTGTCAGTTGTAAGTAATGTATTAACACTTTTTCAAGGTAGACCTAACGCCCAGACTATGTAAACAATCTATTTAACAATTCTTTATTTAAATTCATTTACAACAGAACAACACGTTGAACAACATTTTGCCGACAGATACAAATATTTATATATAACCAAAGAAATATTTTGTAGAAAATAATAAAAGAATTTATCAACTTTATCGCAGCATTATGATTTGATTAATGCACAATAGGTTAATCCACCTTTATGTAGTTCAAGTAATTTTAATTAAAAATTAAATCATTTTTGTGCTGGCGATAATAATTATTACAAAAATGTAATAACTTTTATATGCAAGGCCTTGCAGTGCTTATTTACTGTAAGACATTTAAAAGCAATGCTCATATGGTTTGAGGGGCGAGCAGGGTTGATACTTTCTTTTCTTGGTTACATAAAGTAAGATCTCTTAAGGAATGAATCATCGTCATTACTGGCCTTTAACAATCTGAACTGTTGTAAGAAAGAACCCCAACGGTCTTTGGCTCGTCTTCTCCACTTTTGTAAACCAAATCATCAACGGCTGGGTCCCTGCACTGGTTTCAATCTACCTCTACTCTCCTCAAACACATTCCCCTCTCTACATTGATCCTGTACGCGTTTGATGTTGAATGAACATATAATTATTGTCGTTGCCTTTTCACATATATTAGTTTAGTTTCGATCAAATGTTTTGAAGAGAATTTTTGGCGTTTCAGGTCTTCTCCGTTTATTTGAATCCGCCTTAAGTGTACACAATTAAAATATTTAGTCGATCCATTAAAAAACTAACAAGCGTTTGAATAAAAATTTAAAAAGAATTATAAAAGGAAAGTCTGGACAACAGAATAATGTCTTTTCGTTGTGGTCCCTAAGGTGATGGTGTTGTGTTTGGTATAAAATAAAAATTTTTAACAAATTGTTTTTTTATTATAAGAGAACTATTTTGGTAAGTATTTCTAAATCTTCAGCAACTTTAGTTATCTGTCTCTTTCTCTCTCTCGTTTATCTAATGTTGAAAAAAAGAAAACAAAAAATTATAAGAAAGTCGTCAACAATCGCAAAACCACATCATGGTCATTATCAGTGAACACTAAGGATATATTGTTGTTGTTGTTTTCAATATTGTTGTAGATGCTGCTGATGTTGCTGGTGTTGTTGTTTTTGCTATTTTTTTGATATCTTTCATTATCAGCCAACGGCTAATGCAAGTGACGACATGCGTTGATGAAAACTGGAAGCTGTTCGACCACTTTTTCTTCTTTTTCTTCATCTTTCCTTTATAGTTAAATTCTATGAAAAGTTTTTCGCAGTTTTCATAGAGTAGCGTTGCGGTTCGCAATGAAGAAATAACATCTTTAAGGCATTTATACGTAAATAGTTGTTACGCGTGTATGTGTGTGTGTGTGTGTATTTACTTAGTTACCGGTAGATAGAGAAAAAGTAAAGAACAGCTAGCACCTTGAAAAAATGCCGCCACAACTGCTGCTGTGTCCATTGCCGAAAGCTTGCTTAAGATATTGCATTGAATTGGTTTGTTGTTGCTATTGTTGCTATTGTTGCTGTTGCTGTTGTTGCAATGTTATTACTTGATCATTGAAATAATGTTTTTATGTAAGCGTTTGCATTGCATAAGTTAAGAATTTTTGCTCGGTTCGGTTGTTTTCGCTGTTGTGTTGTATTAAGTTTGATGGAGAGGGCGTGTCAGTGGTGATGATGGTGGTGCTATGTATGGAGTAAAGTAGCTGTTGCTGCTTATAGTTTGTCAGATTGCTTTGGATAGTCAAAGGCCTGCCTGCTTGCCTGCTTGCCTGCTTGCCTGCATACCAGACAGACAGAGGGATAGACTGACTGACCAGAAGTCAGCTGGTTGGCTGTTTGTCGGTATGGCTGAGCATTAATACTGACATTGACTATGATGGACGTCAATTTGATGTTGGCTGTCTTTTGTTGCAGCTACTGCCAAAAAACACACACACATACGCGTACGCGTACGCGTACATACATTTTCACTTACACACACATACAAGAGAAAACTCCTTTGTGCTGAACATTCTTTTTTTTTTGTTTTGCTAGACGTTTTTCTTTAAACGTATTGCTTAGAGCCGTATACAGTCATGGGTTGCTGTCAAGTGGTGGCCGTGGAGATTGTTGTTGTTGTTAAGTTACTTTATATATAAAATTTCTAAATTATAATCTATCATAGATTGAGTTTTGTTAATTTTAGGTTTTTGATTACCAACGAAATTGCAAGTTTGGCGGACACATGAGCGAGGCAGTCAACCAGCCAGTTAATGCCATCTTTTCAGGTCTTCAGATGCATTGGTGTGTGGAGACGATGGGATGGTTATGTGTAAACATGATTGCAGCCACATGTTATAACATCTTCTTCTTCTTCTTCTGTTGGCAATTTCTTATTTTTTTTTTTCTTTCTTCATTTTTTAAGTGGTTCCTTTCCTGTTATATTTTGTTTTCACAATATTTAATAAGCACTACCATTACGTAATGATTATAGAGAAGAGATATAATTTTGTGATTCGTACATAACTAAAAGAAAAAAAAAATACTTGTTTGAAGACTTTGAATTTAGAAGAATCAATTAAGAAGAAGATCATATTGAGATAGAAATTTCGTAAAAGCCTCGAGGGTTTAATTAAAATTTATTTTTGAAAAATACACCTGTAGTTACTGTTGCATCCTGACTGGAGCAGTTGTTGTTTGATAAAATAAATAAAGTTCTCACTTTTTTTTGACCATATAAAGAGAAGAGTCTTGAAACAATTTAGTTCAAAATAAAGATTTTTTCACTCCTACTAACAAAATTTACAATAATCTAAAGGTTTCACCAAAAATATAACTTTATATTATTCACAATAGACTCTTTTCTCAAATTGCATCATTAAAATGTTTGAACGAAGGGAAATTATTGTAAAAAATTGTAACCAAAAAAACTATGATTTATTCAAGTGACCGTCACTGTATATTTTCAGTTATTGCTTTATATCTTATTAGAGGCTAATAAAATTTTAATCGCAACAGTTTAACTAATATTTTATTCAGTTATACATTTTGTTGAAAATCAAATAATTCAATGTGTAGTTAAGAGTGTCAGTTGAAAAATCGGTTCGTTAACAAACTGATTGTATTGTAAATATTTACAATGTATTGAAAAGCGCTCTAAGACTGTTAAAATATTATCATCATCAATGTAGCAATTAGAGAGAAATACACTTTCAATAATAAGAACGTCTATCATCATAACAGCTTGCATTTTATCGATCCAGTGTGTACAGGATAAAGTTGCAGAAGATTTCCTTTGGGAATCTATTCTTCAGTTTCAACTTCTGTCAACATAAATTGATATTTTTCTATGGTATATATATATAATATTCGCCTCTATCTTAATAACAAGAGACAGGTTTATACAAACTGTATTTGATGTTTATATGGTAGGCGCACGTATTTGCTGTTTAGTGTGAGAAAAGCTTACAAAATTAATCATAATAGAAAAATTCCAAGATCACAACATAATAGAAAGATTCAAAAAATGAAAAATAACAACAACAACACTACATCTTATATACATTACCGACAATTTATTCAATATATTGAATATTTAACTGTGGTGGGTAATAAACAAGAAATTGATTCATAATCAAACAAATCAAAAAAAATGACGAATAGATAGGCAGTCGAATAAAAAAATCATATAATAATAATTAAAAAAACAAGTAAAAAATATGTAATGTGTAAACAAATTTCTCTTCACATTTATATACACTTTAAAGTAAAGGGCGGGTCAGGTACCTGATTAAACATTTTTAGTACTTTATTCATTAAGTGTCAACTGAAAAGTTGTTTTTCAAGTCAATTATAGTTTTTTTATTTTGGTTGTATTTGTTATCCAACCACGCCCATTTTTCATCCATTTTCCGATTTGCTTTATACACCTTTTTCTGAGCGTTGGGCAAGGAATGGCAAACTTCGGACATAACAAGTGCCCCTCAACCAAGCATTTGTTTTGTTTTTGATGCTAAGTGTTAAGAGTCAACAACGTTTTGTTGTTATTGTTATTGTTGTTGTTATTTTATTTATTACAAAAAAATTCATAAATATAAATAAATTTTTACAAATATCAAGGCCAAGTGTTTTTTTTTGTTGTTGTTGTTCTCTCCTTTCATTGCAAACGATTAAACAACATAAAAAAAACAACAACAACACAAACAACAACAACAATAATAAAAGTAACAAATTCCACGCGATTTGTATTGTAGTATAAAATTAGAAAATAAATAAAATTTTATATATATGTGTGTGTAATACATACTAACGTGCCGCCAAACAGACACCCAACAACTCTGTGAATAGAATATAATTTATTATAACAGAGAAGAAAAAAATATGTATAATAACAACAATTCCAATTACAAACTGTTGTTATATATATATATGTAGCGATTTTATTTATATGTATATGTACGAGAGCGCAAATGAATATTAAGTTCAATAATAGTTCCACCAGTTTTGTGTTTTGGTTTTTTTTTTATTTCATTTTTTTCCTTGCATCTTACAAACTATTTATTTGCTATTGTCGCCAATCATTGAAAATTTATCTAATTTTGATTTTTTTTTTTAATAAATTGAGAAAAGTTTCTACGTAGTTGTTGTTTATAAAATGAAAGATAGAAATATGTGTTTAAGAATAGTAGGAGGTTGTTGAGGGCGTATACGTGTTATTATTATTATTATTGTTTTTTTTTTTTTGTTACCTAACCTTACATTTGTATGTATTTATATTTCTAATATTAAAACATTTAGATTTTTGTGTTAAAAAAGTTTTGGTTTTTTTTTTTTTTTTTGTAAAATATGTACGTACGTCCCACCAACCACTACCATAACAAACGAGCCATTTAAAGCTAATGGTTGCATTATTAAAAATAATATGCGGCAGCAGCAGCAGCAACAGTCGCCAGTGCTGGTATTGTTTGTTTGCTTTTGTAATATGGTTGTTGTTATTGTTGTTGTTTTTGTAATAACAAAAAACGAGATTTGATTTTTTCCAAATCGCACAAAATTCAAATTTAAATTTCAAGTACAACCAGTTCAATTGCGTTTCAAACCTTGAAATCTTGTTTTGTTGTTGTTGCTATTGTTGTTATTATTTTATTCTCATTCTATCCGTTGTTGTTGTTATTATTGTTATATTAATGCGGGCTGCTATTATTGCAATTTATTCATACACTCTCCA
Organism: Crataerina pallida; assembly: GCA_949710015.1. Taxonomy (NCBI): domain Eukaryota; kingdom Metazoa; phylum Arthropoda; class Insecta; order Diptera; family Hippoboscidae; genus Crataerina; species Crataerina pallida. The sequence continues at coordinate 4,205,060 of OX453290.1, forward strand.
TTACATATAACGGAAGTATGTAAAGTTTCTCAAATGTTTTCACATCAATAAAAAAAACTCACTCTTTTTAACAATATTCTCAAAATATTAATATTTAATTTTAAAAGTTTTCTTCTTTGAAAGTCTTAAGTAAATTTTTTTTTAGATCGGAACTGAGTAGATGCTTCCTAAAAGGGCATAGCACTGTGTCGATCTTTTTTCCAATTAAAAAAAAAACGCCTTATGATCCCATACACGCAACTAAGATGATATATAAAAAAAAAAAAAAAATATGTCAGAAAATATCAGATGAGGAAAAGAACCTTAATTCGATCAAGTGTTCATATATGAAACTTGGCATGAATTAAAGAAAATATTAAGTTTTAATTACAATAATAAATAATTCTGAGAACCCTCCTCTATCTATTCCTAATCTGACTGATGTGTTTCAAATTCGTTTTAAGCCCATTATAGTTGTATTGCACGTATTTTCTCAACATATGCAACTATTCAATATGAATGCAGTGGTGATTGTTATTATTGTTATATTGATTATCATATACCATTCCTAAAAAAACAACATTACTTAAAGTACAATGTACAGTACCTTCAATTAACTGTCGATTACTTGGAGTAATCTAGAGCTAAAGTTTCTTCAAAGTTACGCTAAGAAATTTCATATTGTGTTAAAAGCAGTAAAGAATGTAATTTCAATAAATATAACCATCAGGAATGAAGATTATGCATCCTCTTCATTATTAACCATCTACCATTTCATTTAGGTTAGGGGCGTGCCGAGCAGTTTTCTGCGCAGCTCTTTATGTTGGATGTTCACACATTTGCTATCATTTCCAGAATTTGGGCCGTTCTTTTAAACTATGACCCTCGGCAGCTCCTTCTGCTATTCCTCTCGATGCAGCCAATTCTGTCCAAATAATGGACTCTTATATCTCATCTATATAAAAATGTAATGGTTTCAAGGTCTCATTAATTTTTTTTTATTTTCATTAAATTTTTTAACAGATCTCCTGCAATTTAAGTTAAATACGTTTGAGTTTGCGTTTTGTTTTATTCTATATATGAAACCAATTCAATTTAAGCTTCGCTTTGTTAAATGATCTGTGTTTGGTTTTTGTTCCTTGTATTTAATGAAAACTAATCACTTCAATTTGCTTCAAGGTTACCTTTATGTTAAAACTAATAAATTATCACGTTTTTTCTAACGTCTCAGCCATATACACACATTACAATAATTACCTATACCAATACAAACAAGACAAATCTTTTAAAGAACTATCCATACGCCTCATATTAGAAAGTCTACAATGATTGGCTTGAAATAGGATAAAAAACAAAATAAAAAGTGCGAAAACAACATATCACACACATCCATTGATTAATATGCAAAAAATGTTGCATTTTATTAAAACAATTGATGACTTCCGCGTCACTCCGAAAAAATAATAGGAGACAGAACAAAAATGTTTGCGTATTACTCACTCGGCTCACTTCTAAGAAACAAAATTTATTGAGAATTTACAATAAGTAAATAAATATGCAATAGAGACAGCTTAGAATAAATCTTGAGAGGCGCCAGTTTTCTTTGATTTTTATACCCTTCACATCAGATAGTGGGGTTTATTGAGTTTGTCATTCCCTTTGCAACACATAGAAGGAGGCACTAGAGCCCCTACGAAGTATATATCTCCTTGATCTGCCAGTCTTAAGAAACTAACTAAACTGCATTTAATGTTTAAATATCTACAAAACGTTCCTTTCTTAAAACGTTTAATTACCATTTAAATGCATTAAATTTTTTAATCAATTGTTATTGTTTTATTGAGATAAAAGATTTAACCAATCTTGTTAATTAGTAAATCGTAAGCCCTTCACATTTACTGTCATTTTTCTTGTTGCCAAAGCAGAGAAATGCAAAAAGAATGTCTGCTGAATATTTTAACTGAATTAAATATTACAACAAAAGCCAAACAAATTAATGCTATTAAGTCATAATAAATATCATTTGCAAAACATTTTTAACATAAACACACATACACATACATTTATACACAAATATATTTTGAAACCGAGAACTCGCTATGCTCTCATAAACATTGCAAACAAAAATATAAAGTTCGAGGTTGAACGAGGTAATACAACAACAACAACAAAAACAACAACAACAATTACAACAATTACAAAAAAATATCAAAATATATATATATATTTAAAGAAAAAAAAGACTTAAAAATTCAACAACAACAATATTAACAACAACAAAATAAAGAAGTATACAAAAAATAAACACGAAATAGTTTTTTATATAAGTGCCCGCACACTGTAAAAAAAGACTGAAATGTCAATGACAAAAGTACACAAACACGCACACACATATACACACACTTAACTTAGTGTATGGCTATGATTTTGTATATTTACTATGCAACCAAAAACTAATACCATCAACAAACAGCGCTTAAATAATTTGACAATTGCCCGCAGAATATGTATGGACAGACGGACATGCACAAATTCACTGAAGAGTAATTAAGTTACATCAAATGTATAGCAGTTATATCATAAAATAATTAATCGTATTTAAAATTTGAATAAAATGCTACATGTAGAGTATGTATAACAGTTCCTGTATAACAGTTATAAAATATGGTTGGCTAAGATCAAAAACGTTGTTTTTTCTCTGTCATAGATCAAATTTAAGAATGATTTCCTTATTTTTATATTAACGTGGGGCGTGGCATATATAAACTAAAGCCCATTTTTTAGTAACTATTGAGGTATGGTCACATTTTAGATCAATCGTCGAAAAGTTTTTCGTGGACCGCCCTTTTTTTATAATTCATTACTAGTTAGATTATATAAATAATAAATATATTTACAAATTTATAATATTGTTATCATATCAGTGTTTGTTTAACATTTTAAATAGTTTTTTATAATACAAATTAGTTAGGGGGTTAACTAAGTTTGTCATTCCATTTGAAACATATACAAGAAGGAGTCAGACTTTGTGGGGTACAAATTATATATATTCTTAATCAGCATTAAAAATGGAGTCGGTCTAGAAATGTATGCCCATATGTCTGTGTGTCCGTCTATTGTTGGCATTTTCACAATTACAAATTTTGAGATATTAACGCGAATTTTCGAACATTATAATTTGTGCACGAAGATAGATATTTAAATTTAGCCGAGTGGTGTAGAGTATAAAAGGGTCCCCCTTGACCATGTCTACAACTTGTTTTTATTCATATTAACGAATTGTTTGAACAACATTTCATTTATTATATATTTAATAGTTATTTCATTGAAAATATATTTTCAGGTGATTTCATATGAATGTGCAGTCATAAGCTTCCTAAGCATACGGTAATATATGGGAGTGTTATTAATGTTTGGACACACCCAAATGAGCAAAATTGAACTTTTAGCCTTTTTTTTTTTTTTTTTTTGTTTTCTCTCCATACTAATGGTACATAATTTTTTGTTAATTTTGTAAATAAATAATAACACCCTCAGACCGTTACAAACACGTATATACACACACACACACATACGTATATAATATATAGAAACTGAGCGCCTATCAGCCGGCAATTGTATGGCGGACACCATGTTGTTGGTTTGTTGGACAAATTAAGTTGAGTACAAATGATCAACAGATTAATTAATGACAAAATTGAATTTTTCAAATATTTCTGCTCTTTTTATTTGCTTAAAAATAACCTTGAAGTGGTTAAATGACTTAACAATGAATGAATGAATGAATGAGTGAGTGAGTGAGTGAGTGAGTAAGTGAGGGAATGAATGAATGGGGAACGTAAGAATAGAATTAAGATCCGACAACAACAGTGAATAACAACAACTCATCATAACATTAGGGTCAAGTACAACACACATTGAAATACTAACAAATCTAAGTAACAGCAGCAACAACAACAACAACAACAACAACAACAACAACAACAACAACAACCAACAATAATGTACAAAATAGCAGTCAAGGTATTTTTCTCACCAACACATTTATACTTTATAATGTTTATAGCATAACAAAACATAATATAACATAGCACAGCATACACGTGCCTAGGCTTGAGAAGAATTGCATTTAATAAGAAATCAAGATATGTATACAGATAAAAACTGCATCCATCCATCTATGAAGGCATACTGAAGTCATGCAAACACCAACGCTCGCTAACAATAACAATAACAACTAACAACTTAAATAGAGTACATAACTGGCTAAGTTATTGTTGGATTGGATCACTATATAACTGACTGACTGACTGACTGACTGACTGACTCACTCAGTGGCTTACTGTTGTTGGTGTTACAATCATAAGCCACAAAAAGCACTTGTTGCTTCATGCTATTAAATGTGCATACATTACATTAATAACAACAATAACAATGAGCAGACTTAATAACAATGCCAACAATAACGGCGTGTAATCAACCAACCAAACTAAAAGCCAAGAGCAAGACCAAGTCCAAGTACACAGAAAAATTATGTCACAGATAACAACAACAATAACAATAATGGTAATAATAAAACAATACACAAAACCAAAAACAAGCTAAAAAAATATATATAAGAAACAATCCACTAATAATCGTTAACATTAACTTATTTGCATACAAAAGATCATCGGACATACCGACAGACAGACACACATAAAACATATAAAGTTAAAACGGTATTGCATACATATTGTAGCTGTGGCAATATTTGATTGAATAACAATGCTATTAGAGTATAAGTAAAATGTATAAATAGCATGCATCGGCTTTTGTCAGTTTGGGGGGCATGCCTGTGGCTTAAATGCATGCAGAGCTGTTTGTCTTTTGAAAATTTCGATTCTTTTTTAATGGGTTAACTAAACCATAAGCGGATGATTATTAGCAATGAAATTTTTTTTTTTTAATTTTCATACCCTACACATTACATTTAGTTTGTCATTCCACATGAAACATCTAGAAGAAAATTATCTATCAAGTACAGAATGTAGTAAAAATTTGGTACACGTACTTTTATGAGCATTTTTGTATAACCGGCACGCCTAATATATACCAAAAAAATCTGATTTGGCTTAATATTCGATGTAATAGTCAAAAAATATACTCAAAAATGTTTTTTTTTTTCAATTTCATTGTAATGGACTGACGGACAACACACAAAATCTAGGCTAAACTGCAACAGAATTTTTTAAAAATCACTTCTTTTCGGTTATTAAAATGTGCTTAATTTTTCTTTGATTAAATGTGCCTTAAAATAAACTCACGCAACATTTGTTGTTGTTACATCCATTTGATAGACACGTCATTAGATAACTAATGTGTCCTTTAGCTGTTTTTAAATAATTACAAACACCTCCCATACATCCCCCATACAATTAACACAATATCAAGAAACAATAATAAAAAACAACATTTGATTGTTATCATAATTGAATGGAAATGCGCTTGGACGAATGTATGCTACTGTATGGTAAACAAAGTTGAAGCAACTTGAACAGTTTCCCTTTCAAATGCACCTTCTTCCTGCACGAAAAACATCAGTTTGAATATATTCATCATTCAACACAGAAACAAAGTGTTGTTAGTTACAAACAGCACCAACTTCAAGATCAAGCTAACTACGTAATCATCGTCCACTCTACATATTAAGAATGTTGTTATGTGTGTCTATTTATTGTTATAACTGAGTCTCTGGCAATGGCTCTAGCTCTGTCTCTGCATAGGCCTTCGTAGGTTGTGCTTAATGTTAATGGTTTTGTTGGTTTCTTTTTTATAATTTTATAATAGTTTTAGGCGTTTTTGTGCGTTAATACATTTGCGTTTTCGCACTCAAATGTATTACTACACCAACAACAACAACTCATTGTTTTCATTATTAATTGATTGTTTTTGTATGGTTGTCAAAATAGTGGCAAAATTCTGAAAGCTGTTGATGCATCATAATAAATCAATTGATGAATAGATTGAGTGAATATATATACATATATATTGTATATATTGTTCATATATCATATGTATAAACGAGATTTTAAAGGCATGGTTGCTACACCGCTCAATACCTCATTTATATACATACATATGTACGTCTTTGATGTAAGAATTTTAAAGAAACTATAAAGTATTTAATAATAGTAATTTTGTTAAAATGTACTAAATTAAAAATACAAAACTGTTATAAAAAATCTGTTATACAAATTATATAACAGTTATACTATTTTTGGTGTTGACACGTTTTGTTAATTTTATTTAAAAAGTGCAAATTAAAATTAAATATAGAAAACCGTTATAAAAATTCTGTTATACTAATTATTTAACTCTTATACAATATTATATAAAACCATAATATCCCATATAATAGATGAAAAATTCATGTCAATTTAATCTGTATAATTGTTATATATCAATATTGCTAGAAATGTAAATAGAAAGTATAACAGATATCCACAAAATTTATAAAAAAAAACCGAATTTGGCTTGAAATATAACTTGCGAGCATAGCTTTTCTTTCAACTAAAGTCTTGTCCTTACCTTAAATATCTTTAAAATATGTTATATTATTGAAAAATCTTTTATAGCGCGATTTATATAAGGTTTTCCAATAAGCCCGTAACAATTTTGTATTTAAATAAAACATTTAATAATTAAGATATTAGGCTAAAAATAATTTCAGCTATAGTGAATATGTTTTATTTAACAGGGTATAAAAAAAAACTCCTTTAACTAAACATTAGGATAATTTTCTTCCATAAAATAAACACACCTTCGATATGAAATCCACAAAATGATTACGTGTACATTGAAAAATCATTATTATTTAGTATTTTCCATTTATTCATTTCTTTTAATTCTTTTCATTCATATATGAATTAAGTTAAAGAAAGTGTCATTTGTTAAAGCAACAAGTCGTTGCCCTCGAATATTGAAACCATATAAATGCATTCTATATAGAAATGAAAAACTAACGACCACCAACCAAGATTCAAGTAATGAAGAAACTACTATATATGTATATATTACCGAGAGAAGTGCTGTTGTACAATATACAGAGGTATGGAATACGAGAGCAGAAACAGTAATGTGGATGAGTAGGAAAATGCAAAAAGTCGATATTTGAATAGAAATCATATTGTGTGACAACTAGAAGGCTAAAAGGGGGCTTAAGTATGAAAATAAATAGAAAAGTGGACGAATAGTCAAATCTTTACAAATTCAAGGCTGCTTTTCCAAACTATTTTAACAAGTGATTCTATTTTCACCACCACAGAGATAGACCACTGAAAATTTGATAAAAAAAAACTTGCTGTACATAACCACAGCGTTGAAAAGTTCTTTAAACGATCAAAATTTATATTGCCATCCGGTTACCAAAAAATAAATGAATAAAAGAATAAAAAAAAACCTACAAAGAAAATACAATTCAGGCTTTGTTATAAAGGAGATGTTGGTATGATAGGAAAATTTCATTTCATTGTAGAAAAAGCCTTTTGACTAGACATTAACATTCATACCCACTAGAAGGCAGCATTGATGACGGTAATGGACGCAAGAGTGTGTCTCAATGTTAACATTTCCTTTTGACGACAACAAGTGTCAGAAGCAGTATCGCTATAGATGCTTTCTCATATATACACAAAGCAACCAAAATAAACAGTTAAAGAAAAACAAAAAAACAAAAAAAACTACACACAAAAGCTTTTCATTTAAATAATAGTGAAAATGAGAACGATGTCCTTAACGAACAACTATACTCGCACTCTCACCCCGACAGCAGAAAAATAAATGAACAATATAAGGAGAGAAGCATCAGGTATAGAAAATGAATACCGAACAACAATGTCATCCTCATCTGGTATAAAAACACACACACACACTCTCACACGCACACACAAACCCAGTGGAAGACAATTAACGAGCTAACGTAGTAACTGTGAGGGATTCATATGATTTACTATAAAACACTCAAGTACATGTTAACATATGTGTGTGCGTGTGTGTGTGTTAAAAATATGTAAAAAAAAAATGCATCACAATCACACTTCAAATGTGTCACATATTTGGTTATAAATAGTTCTTTGTTTGCCTTTGACAAGCACTTGGCATTCCTCCTATGTGTCAATACAATCAGAATTACTTGAATATGCTTGACTGTGGGTATGTGTATGAAAATCAAACATCAACTGTCTACAACCAAATCATCACATCCATACATATATATATATATATATATGTGAAAATGATTGCCTGTGAAAAGTAGACTTGGCAAGATGATCTTTATTAAAGATAAAAGTTTAAAATATAAATAAACAATTTAGACAAAACAATCTTTCGTTTAACATTACCGTTAAAGAAAAAAATAAAGTTAAAATTAAAAAAAAAATTAAATATGTCTGAAAAATTTTAAAAAGTATAAAAAATAAAAAAAAAACAACGATAAAACAATAAAAAAATCATTAAATTATTTAATTAAGATACATTTTAATTAAACACACTTTACGCGTTGATATATGACTAATCCCGAAAAGCTGAAGGAATTACTTTCTTTGAATGGTTTGCCTTCCTGTTGTAAACTCCTCAACTTTATACATTTTTGTTTTTAAATCTCCTCTAAAACCAGGAAATATTATTGAGTCACTTGTCTATTTATTGAAATAAACAAACAAAAAAAAAGTGAATATGTTTGAATTGGTTCAGTCTGACCATTTAATACCCTACCATTTAGTTCTTGATCTATCCGATACATGTGTCTGCTTTTGGCATCCTCGCAGCCTTATATTGAGATATTTAGTAGAAATTTTTGTACATTCGCAGAACCTTATTTAAATTGAGCAAAATTGGTTAAAAGCCACGCCCACAATCAACAAAAACAACAACAATCTTTTTATATGGCAAATTCGATAGACATATACTGATGTGTTAAAAATGGGCGTGGTCGGATAACGTGTACTTCTACAATTGGCAAAAAAAAAAACCCTATTAGGTATAAGATCCGATTTGATACGTAAAACGTACACTATTAGGAGGCGTAATCATGTGCCTACCACGCCCCCTGTTTGTATGCAGATGTGAAGGGTACTTAATATTTGATTTAAACTCACTTTAGTGTTTTTTTTTAGTGTTAACTTTAATCATATTTTCCTAGAATTTTAGCGCTAACATAAAACAAACGTTACGCTAAAAAAAAAATTCCCAACGAAATATTTAATTAAATGCACTGTAAAATATTTTATTCTCTGTAACCAATTAGATAACAAATTTCTTAAGTTTTGTTTTTTTCATGGAATAGAAAAATATTCCGTCGCCCTGTCATACATTTACATCACTTTACTGGTTTCCTTTAAATACACACACAAAATAATGTAAAAATTTACTATTTTGTAGACAAATTCAACAGTTGACGACAGTTTGGAATAAATTAATTTTAACAAAAATAACAAAAATAAAGGCTTGTTGTTTTTTACACTTTAAGTAAATTTTATGAAAATTAATTCACAGTGAACAAAATATTAATTTTTTTTCTTTCTAATAAAATCAACGAAATTTTAATTATTTTTTTTTCCCTTCAGATGTGTGACATGCGACTCAGCTTACATGTAGAACATGAAAAAAATGAATAATTTATCATGACACCAAATTCGTTAAGGTGGTGGGTAGGTAGGTAGGTAGGCAGAGTTTTCGTAGAAAATCTTGTGAAATTATAATGAAATCAATTAAAGTGGGAAAATATTTATATATATATAAAATATCAATGAATAAGAAATACCTAAAAAATAATTCTTAAGTCTATTTAAACGTCTAATGAATTATATAAATTAATGAATTATTACGACTGATACGGATACTCAAGCACTTTTCATTCATTCTTAACATAAAAGTTTAGTCAGTTTCATATTTTTTTTAATCAGGTTTTACATGGAAGCATTTCTTTATTTGTCATTCCATAAGAATGATATTTTTTATGATAATAAGTGATCCTCATCGATCTCCCCTCTTTTGCGCTGCCTTTTTGAATCGAAATTGTGTTGGGACAGATTTTGTAAATTAATGTGAACAAGTAAGAAAACTAAATTTGACTTGGATCAAATCTTAAATACCCTCCATATCTACATACAAATAGTAGGCGTGGCATGTGGCATGCCCTCTAATGGTGTATGTATTACATATCAAGTCGAGTCTTACACTACTACTATTCGGACATACAAACATTATTCAATGGACACAGATTCACATATCCAACTTGTTAAGTTCTCTTCAAAATGTTGCAAACTTAGTATACTTCTCATCTTATGTGAAGGGTATAACCAGATAAATTGTGAACAAAATTGTTGTTTTTGTTATTGTACATTATATACGCGACTTGAAATTACAACAAGTTTCGTTGTTGGACTCTTATTGTGCTGCTCTATTCTGTGCTGTTGTACTCATGCTCGTGCACTGCATTTTATTGTTGTTTGTAATGTTTCTATTATAATTGTTATTGTTGTTGTACAATTACCTTGGAATAAATCTTGTTTAATTATAATTTAACAAATATTATTGGAAATTTATTAGCTTTTGAAACAAATAACGCAAGCGCAATGAACGAATTCATTTAAAAAGCAATTTTTTTCCTCTAATTGCTTTAAAATGATTTTTTCTATTAACATAAAAAAAAATATATATATTGTATAATAACTAACACAAACACAAACACAACACTTGAGCAATTAATAAAAAAATAAAAAAAAAATATATTATTTTGATAGACATAAACTCCAGCCACCTAAGCTTCAACTTAATAATCATTCTATTCACTATTTGTTCTGTTTTGCATTTTATTTCGTTTGTATTTTAATTTCAGATAAATACATCACTTATAGCATACAAGTCCATTTTAATAGTTGGAAAGGTTGCTGTAAAAGATTTTCATTTAAATTTAATCGGTTTTGAAATGTGAAATTAACTGAAGTGAATTGACTTGCATTGAACGGATTGATGGAAAGTGTGGCTTAAATCGTATCTTCATGTTATTACTATAATTAGTTTATATGGTATAACAGGAGATAGCAAAATCATCATTATCAACAACAACAACAACAACACTAAGAACAAAAAATGGCGGAATGTTCATATGCTCGTTGTCTGCAGGAGCGGCGATTAATTAAACGTGAATTAATGAAACACTCCAAAGAAATGCTACAACTTGTCGGTAAGTCTTAATTGAAGAAAACGTTTTCCTCCATTTTCAAGATTTTCCAAGTATACATATATATAAGTTAGTGCAGATGTTTGTAATTCGTAAACTGGTATCACATCTCATTTATAAAAATCTATTAAGAAGAATCGGTTTAATTATGTCCTTCCGTCCGTTTAACTAAAAATTAACCTTAAAAATATTTTGATTAAAGTTGATAACGAACATTTCGGTTCCTTTAAAAAACGAATCATTATTATTTCTTCTAGATAAACTATTACAAAAATGTATTTTTATTAGATTCAAAAAGGAAAATGTATGTAATAGTAATGTTTTGCTGAATACGTCCATACGTTCACTTTTTTCATTCTTTATATTAATTAATACATAATAGAAAGTCTGTTACTATTTTATTATGTTTAGAATGATATATTTTCAAAATTTAATAGCTTTAAAATATAATAAATATGTATTTAGAATTACTTACAATGCTTATATTAAAGGTATCTCTCTTTGTAATATTTTTTAAGATTCAAATAACGATTACTTGTAATCTATGAAAAAAATTTTTTTTTTAATATTGCATATAGAATATATGCATGATATAGAATATTTATATGTAAAGGATTTTAAAATATTCTCATAGTAAGTTAAGAAAATTATGATAATAATTGCTACATTTAAGACGGATGGATGGACAAAGGCTTTAATTAATTTAAACAAGAATAACATTAGACATTTCTAGTTTCTGCAGGCAGATCATTAATTAAATTGGGCAAAATCTGTTAAGGGAGAAGTTACAAACATTAGATAGATATAATTATTATACTTATTACCTACAAGTTGTGTAACGTATAAAAAAAAAAATATGTAAAAACATATATTTAGGTATTGCCCTGCTACACCCAACCCAACCCAGATCGATAGCAATAACGAACAAAACAAAGTACTTTTTTTTAACAAAAAATGTCAAGAGAAGATAAAATGAGAGAGAAAGAGGAAGACTAGAAATATTTATGTATATAAATGCAATGAGAAAATCAATTTTTCCGCCCAATATATAATTTTTTTTTTTCCAAACACTTTGAGTATCTCTGGCATGTTCCACCCTCATCTAACATTAAATATTAAGACTTTGGGTGGCTATATACAATGAAAAATAAATAAAAAAAAATTGCACTTACACTAATGCAATTTCGTTCAAGTGAAAAAAAGAAAAATAATCCAAAAAAAGAAGGAAATAAAGAATAATGTAAACACTATATAATGCAGAGAATGAAAAAACTTATAGAATGAAAACGATAAAAAATATGTTTTTGTTGGTACCTTTTTTTTGTTATATATACAAGTACAGTTTTTTTTTTTAAGTTAATGTATCCAAGGTGTAGTCTGGTTCCCTCCTATGGTTCATAAGTGTTTTTGGTTTTTTCATTTAGAAAAAGGTAAAGAGAGAGAGAGAGAGAGAGATTAAGTCAACATTATGAATTTATTGTAACAAGTTTATAACTTACTTATAACTTACTAAAAGTGTTTATACGCTCTGGAGTACAAATCAAAATTTTCGATTTGTAAATTTTTCATTTCGTCATTTTGTTTTTTTTTCCTATTAATAATGCTTCATTTGCTTGTGTGATGATGATGATGATGATGTATGATTCAAAAAAAAAGACCTAGAATTGGAAAATATCTCAAATAATCCAATTTAATGTTGAACATAACATTCGACTGCTGCTTGAATCAATTGTATGAGGTGAGGAAAAATAACTAAATTTGGTTTAGACCAAACCTTAAATACCCTTCACACATACATCTCTTTATACGTATGAGGCACCGAGAAAGATTCTAAACGTGTACGTATGTACGTATGTACAAAATTTCAATATCTCAAATTGTACGGTAAAGGTGGACACCCGGAGGGACCTGTTTAGATCGACTCACTTTTTGATGCTGATTAAAAATACTTTTTAGCATCTCTGATAACTACAATACTTTTGCGTTTTACAAACGGAATAACAAACCTTGCATACCTTTGTATAGTATATCTTATGAGGAATGAAACGAGCAAAGGCAGTCAGCAGTATAGACTTTTCTAATTACAAGATTTATAAAAATTACTTTTCTTGGTTCTTTTTTTTTTTTTTTCTTCTTTGTAGAAATCATATAGAAAAGCTTAAGGTTTAAGAAAAATCACTTGTAAGTCTCCAACCTCTTTCTCTGTTTCTAAGAAATCAGAGAAATGGTTTCATTCTTAACACACTCTCAGCAATTATAGAGTGTTGTGTTAACACTCCCTCCCAACACCTGTTGCTTAGTGAAAAATATAAGATTTCATGAAAAGGTGGAAAAAGAGGAAGAAAAAGAAAGAGATGAAGAGAGAGAGTTTTTGTTCAATTTTCTGCATCTTCGTTCCTAGAGAGGACAAAATTTGTTACATTTTTGAAATGTTTTTATGCAGCGATATGAGTTTTTTTTAGAACCTATACATTATTACCTTGCTTTTACTAGACAATAAAAGAAAGAATTTTGTATGATTTTAAACACCTAGGCCAACAAGCAACCATTCAGCACATACCCAGCAAGCCACTCATCCTCTAACTTTGCACCTAAAAGTAATAACGTTTCATTTTCTGATTCTTGTCACACATGCACACATGGACATGCACAAGAAAAAGAAGAAGAAAATTTTCTATTTACTAAATGTTATAAAAAATGATTCCTTATATAGCTGGGTGGTAAATCAAACCAAACCAAACCAAAGCAATTCAAACTGAACTCTCAACACTCATCTTAACTGGACTCTCTAGCAGGGTTTCTCTTCGTTTTTATAGTTATTGTTTTTGTTGTTGGCTGCATGTCCTTAATTTCGACGTAAAATTTATAACAACAACAACAATAATAATAATGGAGTTTTTTTCGACTACAGTTATAGTTCGGTAGGTAGGTAAGTACATACGGTTGACTGCTGAGAAACCCCCCATTGCTGGCTGTGGCAGTTTGGTAAGCAGTAAAAGCACGTTTTTTTTTTTTTGTTTGTTTTGTTTTTTAGTCAGCATCGTCAACGATGTTTTGCGACAATAACAACGATGACGATGATGTCAACAACAACAACAACAATAATAATGAGAAATTTTGTGATTATTATTTTAAAAAAAAACAACAAAAACATTGCTTTAGTATGAAGCAACATGTTGTTGGATCCTAAATATTGTTGGGAGGGTAAGCAATATATACCATATACACTAACAAACTGTCGTAAACTTATACACACACACATATATTTAAATACATTGGCGTGTGCGTGTGTAAGAGAATGAGGGTGTAGCCCGAAATTGAGCACAAATTTCTCTCTATGCTTTACATTATGTAGAAATAAAAGAAGAAGAACATTACGAAGCTTACTTAACCGAAACTAGAAAAATAAAATAATGGAAGAAAATAAATTTAAAAAAAATAGAAATAAAAATAAAAAACAACAACCAAACAACAAGTGTATAACAAAACCGAAGATAACGAGCATAGAAGAAGACGAAAAAGTTGCGAAAAATACGAGAAACGATGACAAGCTGGGAGAACTATTTCTTCCCCCCTGCACCAACGTTACAGCACAACCAAAAACCGAAGCTTGCAGAAACTACCAAAAACAGTAAAACCCGGATAAGCTTATATAACACATATATACTGGTACTAGGTAGTAGCAAATATTCGCTTATTTATAGTTTTTAAGTTTTGGCATGAGTATGAACGAAAACTGAAATATCTGCACAAAGATAGCTGAGGTTCCCCTGAGGTTCCAAGTTGCTTCTTATATTGAAAATATACAATATGTTGTTGTTGTTGTTGTATTTATTATTACTTTTTAAATTTTTTTTTTTTTGTTTGTTCTACTCTCTCTCTCTGTCTCCTTTATTCTGTTTGTTTGAACAATAACCCAGCTACAAGGATTTATAGAAGGATGGCAATGATTGTTTGAAATTAGGCGGTAGATGTAGTGAACTAAGATATAGTGCTAGGGTTTTAAAGAAGTTTTAGTTTATACTCAAAACTACATATAGATCCACTTGTGGCTTCAACCAAAGTCAGCTGCTATTTGCTAATACAATCTATAATACCGATGGACTTTTATATAATGTCTTTTCTTTATTAAATTATTTTTACAATTATGTGACAGTTTATACAGGAAAGTCTTTAAGTGTGTTGTCTCATCTAGACTAAGATAGGATAACGTTAAAGAAGCTCTAAACAGCTGAGTTTCCTTAATACTTAAACAGATGTTTAAATATGATATTTTCACCTTTTGAAAATAAAATGACATTGAAATGACTGGTTTTGTTTCATGGTGGCTTAAAATCATCATGGGTGCTATTTCAGTGGTCTAATCGGATTCAAACTTGCATCAATAAATTTGTCTGTTTTCGATTAGCATTAAAATTTCTATCAATTTTCTTATAAAAATTTTACGCAAAATTATCACAATTCAAATTTTTCTTAAGTCGAATCTTAAATGCTATATACATCTTTATACAAGTTGTGGGCGTGGCAGGTGGCCCATTATGTTCTATAATGCATAACAACTTACGTCGTTGAATTTTGCATGAAAAAGGTTTTTTTAAATTGAGACATGTCTATTATAGGACCACGCCCATTTTTACTATGTCGATGGTTGAGCTAATTATAAATATGTGCCAAAAATTTTAACGTGTTAGCGCAATTTTTGTGGTTAATAAATGGATTTATGTCGGTTGTGGGCGTGGCTTTTAATCGATTTTACCCATTTCAAAAAGCTATCATGGATATATACATCTAGATGCCTTCAAGATGTTGTATGTATTGAAAAATTGAGTATCTTAAGTAGAGTACAGTGTGGTTTTTTACTTACACCCTAAAACAGTAATAATAACTTGATATTTTTGGGATTCTTAGAAGATCAAATACATTTTATATACATAAATTTCTATTAGACTAGTCTCTTACGTTTACTATCATTTTAAATGCGCAACAAGTTATCAGCCAGAGATTGCCATCACTCTGGGTCGAGTCGTGCAGTGTAAATGAACCAAATAATTTTATGTAACGAATTTCCACACAAAAAAATAAAAGAAAGTGGGAAGTGGGAAGTAGGAGAAGCGAGTGTTATGCGTATTTTAGTTTAATATACATTTCGTTCATTTCGTGTTTCATTCTCATACCCATACCCCATTACTTAACCTACTATGTATGTGTATGTATGCGTTTCGATAACTATGTACCACACACATCTAAAAATATTGGGTAACATTCACACCCAAGCATCAGGATAATAAGAAACGCTTTAGAGATTGTAGGTGTGAGAAATGTCGAGGAAACTCACACACATACAATTACTTTGCCAACTAGACGACAACGAAAAACGATTGGCGACGAAAAATTCTATAACGATATGGAAAAAAAATTTCAAAACTATAGCAACAACAACAACAACAACAACAACATCAACCATAATAACGCAATTCAGTTAACTTAAGCAACACCAACAGGAATTTGGAGAGTAAATGGATTTGTGCTTGTATGTGTGTGAGTTGAAAAAAATGGAACAAAATAGAATCCTCCAATCTATACCCTTCAAAATTATTTTCATTCTTCTTACCACCACATTCATTCATTCATTCATCTCAGCACACAGTTGCTGGTTGAACACCATCAACTTTTATCATGCAACACTCAATACAGTTTGCCATTAAAAGAGAGAGTGAGAGAGAGGGGTCGCCTGGAGTATAATAAAAAAATTGGAATATAGAAGAAAAAGGTTTACCCAAAAAGAGAAAAAAACCTTAACTAAATAGCATGCAACAAGCTGCAGAAACAGTTAAAAAAATGAATGAAGGAGAGACGATAACACTCACAGAACTCATTGCGTCTCCAGTTCGGTTCGGTGCATACACTTGAAAGGAAAATGTTTTGATAAAAATATTAAATTTAACTTAAGAAAAATCTTAAATACCCTTCATATCTACATGCAAATAGTAGGCGTGGCAGTTAATTAATTATGCCCTTACAAGTCAAGTTTTATACTGAATATGGTTTTTTGTAAATTGTGGACGTGCATGTGTCTTAATCACATTTCAACTTCATAGTTCAATTTTTATGGCCGATAAATAGATTTTTGTCGATTGTGGGTGCGGCTCTTGACCGATTTTTTACCAATTTAAATAGCACTAGAAACTAGTACAGAATTTCTGCTTAAATATTAACTTAATATTAATATTAGTATACCTCCCAGTCTAAAGTGTAGGGTGTAAAAATATGTCAAACATGGTCGAGGAGGTTTTACTGTCTATTCTATCTTGGGCTATGTATTGATTGTGCGTAAGAGTATGCTGGCAAGGTTTTAGTAGTAGAGTCCTCTCGAGTTTGGTAAACTATATTATATATTTTTATGGATGTGTGTGCGTGTGTGAGTGGGTGTGTGTGTGTGAAGGAGCGAATTTTTTCACAGTATGAAATTTTATTTAGGTTATATATATGTAATGCCGTTGTTGTTGTTGTTGTTGTTGTTGTTATTATTATTATTATTTTTGTCTTCTTTATCTTTCAGATTTTCTAGCATATGGATGAGAATTGTATATATTGTATATTATGTATATATGTATGGGTAAATGCATGTAAGTGTGTGTGTGTGTGAGGGTATATTTTATTAAGGAGGAAAGAAGAAGAAGAAAAAGTTGTTGTAAAAATATAAACGAACACGAAACTCAACTTAGATGATAATAACAATAACAACAATAATAATATATTCTATCTCCACTAGCAGCAACAACAATGACACGAAAACTATACAAGTTCGGCTGCTGAAAATTCTGTTGTCGCCGTTGTTTGTAGTGTTGAACTAACGAAAAGCCACAAGTGGGTGGGTGTTTTAAAGTACAAAATTTACACAAGCACTCACATTGTCTCACACTCACACACCTATAATATATTCTATTTTTATATTGCATTTCTAGTATGTTGAGTGAGTATACGCTGGCAGTATACTGGTAGGGAGGCAGCAAGGGTGATTATAAATTTGAGGTTGTGCTTTCCGAAATAAAAAATAGTGGCCTGGCTAAAGCGGAAGCATTTCCTAATACACTTGTTGTGCACATCACACACACATACATTTATTTTGTATATATAATACCCTCCATACTTATAAGAAGGAAGTTAACATATAGTTGGCTTATAGCAGAAGTTGGCAAACTTTTTTTTACAGTCAAAGCCAAACTGTTAATATTATATATTCTATATATAATATAATGAATAGATTTATATTAATTGTGGGCGTGGCTACAAACCCAAATTAGATAGAAATCTTTATAAACGAGTAAAAAAATTAATTGTATAAAAAATTTCAAAAATTAAAAAGAAAAAAATCTTACAACCCTTAGGTTGGCTACCGCTGCTTTAGAGGTGCAGCATATTTCGTCTGCGGGTTTGTACCCGCAACGAGGATCTCCTTTCTGGGTAAGAACATTTTCCTGGATTTTTTCAACTATATACCGTACTTGCACTTGTACACGTAAATATTAGCATGAGTGTGTTGTTGTATTTTCGGTTCTTCTATTTCGTTTTAGCCAAATTAGACCCAACCCACTGAAGCAGCACAACGGTATATAAGTGCATATGTGTACAAGTGTTGGTTGTTTCAATATTACCAACAATTTTTTTTTTTTTTTTTTGTAGATTTTTCATTTATTTGACTTCGTTGAGCAGGGTTGCAAGCTACAGGTGGCTTTTATTTGCTATTGGTTTAAACTGAGTTCGGCACAATATTGCTAACAACAAAATATTAGCGATAATTTTTTCGTTTAAAAATAAATGAAAAAATGAATAAAAGTAGTTGGCATATGGTGGCAGCAAGATATTGTTGTTGTTGTTGCTACTATATTATGTAAATGTAAACCCTTTTCTGCACCTTCTAGCACTCCCTTTTTTTTTTTTAGAAATTTCTTTGAAATAGATTTTTTTTTTAAATATACGATTTACATAATGTAATAATTAGTGTTTATCGTATTGACTTGAAGAAAAAATATTTTTTATATATGACTAAAATAATTATATCAATTTTTATTTTTAAAATAATTTTTTATTTTTTTATTGTCAATGTTCTAATAAAAAGTATAAGCTACAGGATACCCATGGTCACCGTTAACGGTGATACAAGCTAAATATTACTAACATTGAATACAACAATAACAATAACATTAAACTGCTCAATAATGAAGCGTACAAAAAAAAAATGATGATAAAAACAACAACAACAACAACAACAACAACAAAATGTTTATAACACACACACACACACACACACACACACACACGCGCGTATCCCCGTAAACCACATTATAAAATTGTGTTTTTTTCTCTATTTCATTTTCGTTCTCTTTCTCTATATTTCTCTTTATATAGGGTATAGATGAATGCATGTATGTATGTGTGTGTTTGTTTGTATGTAGAAAATTCGTGTTTGGTAAAAAAGTTTCGTGTGCTCGAAAAAAAAAGTTTCGTTTTCTACTTTTTCTATCATAATGTACCACACACACACACACACACATACACATACACATACACATACACATACCAATACTCACACTTATCCTTCACTCTATCTCCCACCCCCCTCTCATATACAGTAATTTTTTGCCCGGTCAAAGCCCTATATAAAATATGAAAGTTACATGGCTTGTGTTGTGTGAGAGTGGGTGCAGTATGTAGTGTAATAAAGGAGGCGATCGTTTAGTTTTATTTCGTTAAACTGGCTGCATCATTGGTTGTTTGGGCCACCATTAAGGGTGCTTCAAACCTTAAAATGCGCTTTCGGTTGTTCGCCTAACAGCTGTTTTTGTTGTTGTTATTGTTGCATACTTTTGGGGGAGTTAGTCGAATTTGTACTATTTTTGTGAGTATGTCGCCAACACACACAACAGCAACAAACAACAAGTCTATGTTTTTTAGTAGCGTTGCGGTAACACTGAACACTCTAGGAGAGCATTCTGTATATAGTTGAAATATTTGTTGTATTATATGTGTATATGCTGCTTTATATTTATGGTGCTGTTGCAGCAACAGGCATGGCATGGCATGGCATTGCTGATGGCATTGTGCAACAAGTGAGTTTGGCAAAAGCAAGCATCTGAACGACAACACTATTATTATAGTTTCGGCAAAATCTTAAAAGCAGTTTTGGCGGATGCCACCACTAAATAAAAATACTCGAAGAAAACCAACTAAAAAAATAAAAAAACATTTTTGTGTAACTAAATAGAAGAAGAAGAACACAAGACAACTTTTCAGAAGCAACAAGTTTGCACAACTGTGTATCTTGCCTAAACACATACACACACACACATCGTTTAATTCAACAAGTCAACAAGCATCACAACAATCATCGGTGTGTCTGTCTGTCTATATGCGTAATTTTAAACGTACATTAGAAGCAACAGGCTGGCGCTACCACAAATACTTCAACATTGAATAAGTGAAAGATAACATTGTGGTGTGTGTGCGTAAGTGTGTGCGTTTGTGCGTTGATATTGTTATTAAGTAGAAAGTTGACAGCATCGATATCCTTAAAAAACAATTGTGTTGGTTAAAGGAGCAGTTAAAGACTAGAAAAAATAAACACACAAACAAACAAACAAACAAACAAACTGTTGTCAGACAATCGTTCCGCACACACTTAAACATTATTGCAGGAATGACAGTAAAGAAGTTGAAACTGTTAAATGAGTTATAGTCAAAGGTATTAAATTGTCAGTCTATAAAATGTGTAGTTATAAAACTTTTACTTGGAAAAATTCCTTGTGCATAATAAACCAAAAATTGATTACTTAAGTAAGTGTTCGTAGGACGAACTTGTACTCAATAAAAACGAAAAAGCATAAATTTCAATTTTCATTGGAAAAATGACTGCCTGCTTAAGGTAAGTGATGCGTTTAAAACAGTAGTTGATTTAAATATGAATTTATTAAAAAATATAAACGATAAAAGCTGCACCCGACCTTTAAATATACCAAACCAATGAGATCAATCAAAATTTGCATCGATTTAACCAAGTCCGTTTGTCTGTCCATGTATAAATGTGCATTTTTCGAAATAATGTACAAAAATATATTTTAGTCCCAAGAGGAATTCTATGGAAAATGATGCGAATTAAAGCATTTTTAAGAACGCTCCCCATGCAACGATAATTATATGAAAAAATGTGCTATAAAAATGATCAGATTAATTGAATCGTTCAGTATAATTAAAGGTGGATGTGACGTCTACCAATTAGAAGTGATAAACATCTACAAGAACTTCACAAGTTGCAATCTTGAAGCCTGAGTTACGGGTGCCTTAAAAAGATGTTCACATGTACTTATAAAGTTTTCTACTAAACAAAGATATTAAATCAAGTACCTGCGGTAACCAGAACAACTAAAACATTATTTTATTGAACTGTATATGTAAACTGTAAACAATTGGGAAATAGAAAAAACTTTCAAATATGTTGCAAGCCATTCATTCAAAATATTTAGAACTTGTAAGATGTGTTAGCTATTTTAATAGAGAATTCTTATATTTATTTCATTATATAATATTTACTATTAGTGCCAGAAGTAAGCGATTGTAACGTAGACGAAATTGTAACTGCACGTGATTGAGAAAACGGTCCATTTGTGGAAGAAAAAATGGGTATTTCATAAAGATAATCCATCAGTTCACACTTTTGGTCGTAGCGACGGCCATAAACAATAAATTAAAGTTTGAATTGATTCTTGGTATACCCTATTCGACACATTTGGTCGATTTCGGATAATTTTTTTTTTTTTCTAAACTTGAAAAAATATTTATCGGTGAAAAAGATTATTCAATAATAAAGAGCTGAACAGTTGCCATTAGAAATAAGGTAACGAAAGTATTAAACATTGCTGGAAAAAGTTTGTCGCGGTAAGAAGAGGTTCCATCAAAGATATATTCGTTCATAAGGGGAATCATTTTATTCAAATAGTTTATATTAATCCATCACCCTCAAATTCAATCTTATTGCAATTTATTAATTATATTTTTATGCAAAGTAATCACGGATATTAATGTAGATCTTTCCATCCAAAAGTAGTTCCCGATGTCTTATACAAACTCTTCACTAACAGTGGCGGATCAAGCAAATTGGAAGCACTAAAGAGAAAATAATTATAAATCCTTCAAGTTTAAGCTTTAATGTGAAAGTTTAGCATCTTTTCTTTAGGACTTTAAAGTTTAGGCCAATGCTTACGCTTTTTCAACCCTAGGCTGATGGTGCCAAGTTTTCACGGCCAATTTTTAATGTATAGATTAGTTTTGCCTCACCCAGTTTTAAAGTTATCATTATCAGGATAAAATTTCTTACTAGAAAAAACAATTACATTTTATTTCTTTTAATATATATTTTATATGTATGGAAAGGCGTTGTCATGCGTTATTATTTTATATTCTCTTATACCCTGTAGCATACAAGACAAAGCGTATACTGTCTAACAGGAAACGAACCTACACATTAGAGGCTCAAGTTTAATAACTATCCGGCTAATCATTTTTTATGGAAAATATTGAAAATCTTAAATCGAAAGTGAACTGTAACTTATCTGAAAAACACATGTTGTTCAAATATATATAAAAAGCGATTACTAAGAAAACTTTACATATATCCTTAGAAAGGATGTGCAACAAGTATTATTGCGGACAAAACTTAACAATATATAAAATATATATACTGAGCATCTTGTGAAATAATAGCAAAATATCAGGGATACAAAAATGTGTGGGTGGAGCATACATTCTCATAACACTTGTTGCTTTTTATATATATATATAAAACAAGTATTTTATTATTGTTATACTAACAACTATATTTATATACATTGTATATATATACAAATACCATAAAAACCTGAATATTGGATGTTCAACAAGTGAGTGGTAGTGATGGTAGTTCCGCCTCAACTCACACTCTTTAAGTTAAATTTGAAAATTTTTTCTATTTTTCGTTTTGTTTTTTTTGGGGTGTATATTTTTTGAAGAAATTGAAATTATATCACATGGGAGAAAATCTTAATTTTCATGTACATGCTCTGCAGTTTATTCATGCACATATACATATAAACAAAGCCTGGTATAATTTTATACTATTTACACCTACATACAAATCTAAATATATAACAAATCATAGCCGTATGTAGTTTCATAAGTTACATATAGTTTTTGTTAAAGTTAAAGACGTCATTGTTTGCCATATGGTTCCATTAGAAATATTCGTTTATTGATGCTGTTATTGCGTATAATGTACAATATTTAACTAAATTCTGAAATCAACAGGTGGTAGAAAGTAGTCTAGTATTAGATGTGAATGAGAGGTTTCAATTTTTCGGCTTATATATACTCGTACACTAAACAATCCAAAAAATCTACTCAGCGTAAAACTCGACTTATTAAATTATTTTGAGTACATATCGTTGAGATGGAGTGTAATAAATACCTACGTTGTTGTTGTTAAAAAACAGGCCTACCAGACTACATGTCACGCCCACAAATAGTCCAAATTTAACCTAATTTTTACTTGTTTTAATTTATATCAAATAAATTGAAGTTCTTTTGCGGCAAATGGGTACCACTCCCGCTTGCAACGAACACAATCCACAAGTGTTTTACTTTCTTTGATTATTTTCACAGCAGTTTTTGAAAATTATATATTTCAGCTTGAATTTCGTGTTTTCTTTTAAAGAACGCTTTTACATTATACGCAAGTGAACGTTAGTTACACAGAGTGGAAAATCACTTGAAAGTATTTTCTACACAATTTCTGTTTTCTATGGTTAGTTTTGCGTATTTTATTTTTCGCTTTACAAGCCCCACCCAAGACAGTATATTATGTATTTCCTGCAAAAGTCTTTCTTAGTATTTTGTGCACAAAATTTATTAACGTCAACGTCTGCATAGTTCTGAAAACCCATTCCATTCAGCGTTTTTCATTTTCTTATATTTGTCGATATTTATTTATACATGTAGAGTATATCTATGTACACAATTTTTATGTCCTTTGTGAAAAGGATGAACAATTTGTCATGCTGTTGGCAAAGTACAACAGAGAAGGTCGCCTTATGACTTGATATAAGTTTTCGTTTTGTTGAAGGGAAACTTGTCTAAAAAATGAAAAATAATTTATGCACCAATTTACAATTTTGAGGTTTTTAATGGTTGATGATTTTCTTTTCAGTTTTCTTGTTATACATCTCGTTAGTTGTCAATGAACGCCAAACAATTTTCGAGAGGAAAAGGGTAAAATTTAATTACAATTAAATTGGGCGAATGTAGATTTAAGAGAAAATATTATAAATTTCATCAAAATATCATAAAAATGCTCAATTTTTCATAGACAGACAGACGGACACGGTTAAGATTGAGTGGGTTTAAAAGTTACAAATCTCTGCCCAAACTTAATATAGCCTTTGTCACAAAGGTGTGCAGGGTATAAAAATAAAATGTACTTTTTCATATAGAAGGGAAACCAAAATACAAAATTTTAAGAAAACGTGTAAAAATGTTCATATCATTTGTGAACTGTGCCAATCCTTCATTTCAAAGAAAAAAACAAAAACAAAAACAAAAAAACCCTTGTTTTGTGAAACAATAATTTTCAGTTATATTTAGTTCAGTGCGATGGGTTTGTGATAACATTTCAAAATCATAAACTTTAACCTGTTATTAAAGCATGCTGGGTGAGGGAGTGTGTGTAGAAGACAACAACAACAAAACACTAAACACATAAAACGTTTAGTTACAATACCATTCCAGTTAAATAAAACTGTTTGTTAAGGTTTATGTTTAGGCGGTTATGTATGATGTGATGTGTGTGTGTTTGCTTGTAAATGTTTATTTTTCTTTTCTTTATTTTCATTTTTTTTTTTCTCTCGAATCGAATCACAATCATAATATAAATGTAAACTGCCACACGTCGGCCTTGTACATTGACAACAAGCACAATAGCAACAACAACAAGAACAATAACAGCAATACTAAATATACTAAGCAATGACTTTATAGTGGCAGTGACAGAGTCACAATCACAGCCAGAGTCAGAGTCACAAATACAACTCTACACCAACAGCAACAGCAGCAGTAACCACAACGACAACAGTTATATGTTATGTTGTGTATATTTTTTTTTTCTTATTGTTGACTTATATTAGAGGTTGGGGCGTGTGTGCGTGTGTGGGTACCTAATATGCAATAAAAGCAACTTGTTGACTTGTACGACATTTACACGGAAGCATTGTATGTTGAAAGCAACTACTTCCATACACAAAAGCACCTACACCAAGTATGTGTGTGTGTGTGTATGTGTTATGTTGTGTGCGTTATTATAGCATAGAATGCGTATAGTTGACAGTACAGTAGTTCGGCAGATTGTTTATTGTATTGTTGTTGTTGGTGTTGTTGTTTTCTAGAATGACGCGTTCGTACTAAATTTTTCTACATATGTTAATAATATAATAAAAATTCATAATAAAAAAAAAATAACGCCAAGTTCCAAGTTGTGTTTAAACGATTTTACATATTTTTTTTTTTATATACGTTCATACGCGTACTTAAGTATGAACAAAGTGTACGTAATAATGTTAGTGTACGCATATGACACTGCCTATAATTTCAATAAATCGACATTGCATATAAACAACAACAACAACAATAATAACAATAAATACAACAAAAAATTGCGTACAACTGATATGTCTACATATAGTGTGTGTAAGTATGTGTTGTCTGATATCTTTGTAATCTTAGCTCAGTGTATTGTCGCAACATAGCTGTAAAATGCGACTCAAAGCAGAACTACTTACAAGTTAATTATTCTATATATTGTTGTTGTTATTATTATTATTATTATTGTTATTGTTATTGTTATTGTTACTTTAAGAAACCCAACAGACATGTGATCTTTAAACATACATACATATTGATATGGACGTATATACATTAAGCAATGCGCAAACACATTATACATATGACACACGCACAAACGCGCACACGTACACTCGTGTACAGTACAAATCATTTATTATTGAGCGAGGTTAGGGAATGAGTTCAAAGTAAGTCAAGTTTACGTTAAAAAAATTGTGCAAGTTTATGCGTAAGTGCAATATACTCAGACTATGTATGCGGGTGTAATAAAATGGTTTTATTTTCAGTCATTTTTAAGCATTCATACATACGTACAGTTACAATAACAATAACCTCGTATAATGGATTTTCATACATTTTAATATTTGCTAAATATGTTCCACTCACACACTCCCCCTCTCTCCCTCATCGTCGTTGTCGTCATTGTTGTTGCTATTGTATCACCAGAAATATTATCCCTTACCTGACTCAATGTAAAAATTCGTCAATCCGCACACATCTTTATGTTACTGCTCCACATACAACAACAACAACAACAACAATAACAAAAACACTTTGTGTACTTTACTCGGCCGGGTTCATGTACGTTAGGGATTTATTCGCCGTATGCGTGCTGTGCTGTTTACTTTTATTGACTGCTTTGTATTCTCTGGACGCATTAACAAAATATATGAAATATTTATACAAGTATGTGTCTATATATAAATATTGTACATGTAGAGGTTTTTTTTTTGTTGATTACGTTTTTTCGTTACATTTTCGTTTGTGTGCTTTCGTTTCGTCTTTAATGTTAATTTTATTATTATTGTTGTATGTAACGTTTAGTTTTGTGAATGATATACATACAAATTGTGTTGGATTTTTATTCGTCAATTTTTTTATCGTTGTTTTATGGCTTCAATGCTTTTTTTTTTTTTTGTTTTGTTGTTACGTTCATTACAAGATGGCATGTAGAGGTTTGTCATTTTGTTTGTATTTTCATAGAAGAGCTACAGGCCGTCTTTTTTTTATCTTTTACACCATATAGAGTAGAAGGTTTATTACATATGAAATTGTAAAGTGTTTTTCTATAAAGGCATAACAATTTTGTATTTAAATTAAGGACCAAAATAATTAACCTGTTAAACTGATATTTATTTAAGCTATAGTACATATATAACATTTTATTATAAAATCTCTCTCTCGCTTGTATGACCACGGTGAATACATTTGCAGTAATCGGTTCTTGGAAGTCAATATTCCATCACTTATAATTATCTTCTGCTACACATTGCTTTTTACCAAAGTCCTTAAACATACCAATTATTTATTTTTTAAATTTATCATTTACTTGATATTAAATCAATTATTCAATGAACCGCTACAACCACAACCTTATTTATTTAACTTTCAAGTTGGAAAAAAATCACCCATTTAGAAAAGAAATTTCATTATCAGTCGCTTTCCGCAAAAACATTTTCCAAATGTTGTTACAGCAACTAATTGAGTCAATCGTCTTAAAACTATATTAAATATCCTTGAGTTCGTCATTGGTTTTTATACAATTAAGCAGAAAAAACAACAACATTTGAAATAGAAAATATTATAAAATTATATCAAATGCTTGACGTGGTGATAGTTAACTCGTAATTTCATTACAACGAACTTGTGACTTTATCTACATAAGATGTGGTTGCTATGAATTATGACCATCAATAAAACATATTAAAAAAAGACAATATTTGGCACAAGCAAAATCTTAAATACCCTTCACATCAACAAATTAACAAATAAAATGGGCGTGGTAGGTATATTATAATGCTCTCTAATATTGAATGTGTTATGAATCAGCTAGAAATCTACTTGCAGAAGTACCTGTCTCAAAATGTACAACTGTGAGAGTGCCAACAACAGACATATAATTGTAGATCAATTTTGAAGCTTCTTTCTGAGTGTTGCAAATACTTAGTATTCTCCCTCCTCCTCCATCTTATGTGGTGGGTATAAAATTTTTATTTCCTAGGGTTAATTATTATAGGAGACTAAAAAAACAGTTTTTAAAAAAATGTAACTTGAATTGCAAAAAAAATGTAGAAAAATTACTTGGCCTGCGGCCGTTATTTTATACGAATTTTATTTATTTTATTTTTTCATCTTGTTCTCTCTTTCTGTAACTCTCATGCTTGCTAACGTTGATTATTATATTTTGCGTACCAATTATTAAACATTCATATAATATACACATGGATGTAAGTGTGTGTGTGTACGTTGATGGCAGGTTAAATTGAGTGCTTTGGAGAGAGTGTTTTTTTGGTTTTTATTACATGTGTGCATGGCAAGTAAGTTTTTTTCTAGGTTTTGTATAATTTTTACTAAAACGCCGAGAATAACGGTTTTTCTTTCTCTCTTGTTTTCAAAATTTTCAAAAAAATAATTTTTACTTAATATTCTTTAGAATTCATATAAAAAGAAGAGCTTTTGAGTGTAACGTGTTCTTTTTGATTATGAAAAAAAAAAAGTATAAAAGTATGTAATTTTTTTTTTCGTTCACTGAGGAAAAATTTGACAATATGGGCAAGGATGTGTTTTTCTTTTTTCAATTCACGCATGCAAACTATACAGTTTTCAAGGGGTAACAAAAAGTTACATTAGAGTATGATATAATTTAAATAAAGCTTATTATAAATTAAACTTAAAACTTATTTATGTTTTTTTCTAATTTGTTTGTTTCTTGTGATGGCACATAAATGACGATGATAATTACAAATACTTTATATACTCAATTTCAACTTAATAGCTCATTTGTGGCGGCTAAATAAATTTTTGCTGATTGTAATGGGTCAGTTACCCGAATGCACCTATTTTTGTCACATCGATGGGCTAATTATAAATATGTATAAGACTTTTTAACTAGATAGTTTAATTTCCATTGCAGATATTTAAAATTATTTTCATTATAAGCGTAGCTCTTAACGGATTTTGACTAATTTAAATATCGAGCAGGAGGTAAAAAATTGAAAGTTTCAAAATTTCAGCTCAATATCTCTAAATTGACGACCATGAGAATGGCAACAACAGCCAAACTCACGAACACCCGCACATGCATGACTCGATTAACTCAGTTTCTTAATCGAAAAAAGCAATTTTTTGCCTCTTTCTGGATGCTTTAAATGGAATGGCAAACTTAGTATACCTTCCATGTTACATGGAGGGTATAAAAAACAATACAATTTACTTTAACAAGATGGCGTTCTAAGACCATTTCCTGTTCTCACCATTTAGATAAAACTCTGTTTCTTTTTATGTTACGTTTGGTTTGTTAGTCTTTTGTACGATTTCTTCTTAATATTTATTTAATAAATTCTACATAAAATCTAAGCAAAAACTACCCGAACAACTATTAACGTTTTTTTTTTTTCTCTTTTTTTTTTGCCCCTTTCGCTAGAATTTTAAACATCAACTCATAGTAAGCCAATGCTACGATTCTTTCAGTATGAAGAGGTTCTCTGAAAAAGACAAAAGCAC
Source organism: Crataerina pallida (assembly GCA_949710015.1). Taxonomy (NCBI): domain Eukaryota; kingdom Metazoa; phylum Arthropoda; class Insecta; order Diptera; family Hippoboscidae; genus Crataerina; species Crataerina pallida. The sequence continues at coordinate 4,234,686 of OX453290.1, forward strand.
AAACAAAAACAAACGCAAACGAAAAACTAAACATAAATTACACAACGATGAAAATGGTAAAAATCTAAATTGCAACTTTTTATAAATTGTATAGACACACACGGCATATAACAGAAACAAACAAACAAACAAACAAACCAACAACAATAACCATTTCTGCACACACACTTAAAAGTGCATAGAACTGAACACACTAAACAGAATACTGCTGAATACTAAAAATTCAAACAGTCAAATAGACAAAACAAAAACAACAACAAGAACAAAACACACACCATTGACGGAATGATTAAAACTATTTACGTGGAAGAGAAAGAAAAGCTTAGCAAGTAACAGAGTGTGTTATATAGTGTGGGCATGTAAGAGGAAAAGAGAAGAGTAACTTTTCCACCGGCTTACCATACCAACAGTCTTGTTGTTTTGCTACATTAGAATTGGGAAAGAATTGTTTCACTTACTTTCATATGAAAAAAGAGCGTCACTTTTTCATCTAAGCAATGGCATACAACACACAGTAGTGGTTCTAGTGGTAGTAGTCTATAAACCAGTAGCATGACAATGAACAATAGCAACAATGACGATGATGATGATGAGATACAGAACATATTTTTATGAAATAACTTGCAACTCTCTTAGAAATCAAAAAAGAAGAAGAAGAAGAACGCCAACGTTTTAGCAAAGAAAGCTAAAATATTAGACGTAGACAACTCAAGCATACTTTTCTTTTATACGAGTTCGTACGATGTCTGTAACATATGTATGTATGAGGTAAGAAGCTTGCACGTGTATGGAATAAAAATATTCCAACAAAAATATCCATCAACGTTTTGGTTTAAACGCGTACATTATAAAATACAAATATAAAGTACACGAACACAAACAATTCACACACGTATTGTTCGTGTTCGTGTATTTTATTTCTTTTAAGTTAACATTTGGCAACAACATGTAAAAGTCGACAATGTTTCTATTTCTTTGCAAGCTTAGAGTGAAAATTCGAAATATTTCGCATCAATTTTTTTTTTTAAATATTTCTACATACTTAAGGAAACTCAAAAAAGGGAGTTTTTTTTTGGGAGATTTTATATTCTCTTCCACAACATTATCATATCAAACCAACTAACTAAAAAAAAAAAATGTGAGTTTAAGAGAGCACCAATAATAATAATAAGTTAGACGTGGTAGCGAAACATGTAATGTTTCAAGCCCCATTTACATATAGGAAGCTGTGCATGATTATAGACTTTTTTTATTTATATGTTAACTTACTATGCTGAGGCATTTTATTATACTCTTTGCAATGTTCTCAATTCTCATTTACACGAATATGTGTGAAGAGAGTTTTGTACTATTCATATTTGCAAGGGGCTGATATTTTTATACCCTCCACATAAGATGATTGGTATATTAAGTTCGTCATCCCAAAAAACCATTATTTACAAAAATAACCTATTGTGCATAAAACTCGATTTTCATAGAGTCTTAAGACGCATAATCATGTACCTGCTACGCCCATTATTTGTACGTAAACGGGGAGGGTATTTAATATTTGGTTTAAGCTAAATTTTCCTTTTTTTCTAGTTGCCATTTGTATTTAGATGCATGAGTATAGTTGGGTGAGAGTGTATGAGTTTAATTAAATAACCTGCCTTAATACCATTTGTAAGCATTTCTATTTCTTTTACTTTTGTTAATATTTTCTAAACTTTTTTAGCGTTTCTGCGTGTTTCACTTAAACAGCAACATGTGGTCACGCTTTCAGAAAATTGAGTTTTAACTCAAGAATTACTACCACATACTACTCTATAAAGTGAAGAGTTACTTTTTCAAAGCATATTCTAAGGCCACCTGTGTGCTATGTTAGTGTGAAAGAATTTTTATTTTTATTTTTATTTATTAAGAAGGAAAAACTCAAACTTTTTATTTAATTATATAAAACTCTTTCTCTCTCTCACTCTCTCTTTGCTCATAACTCTTGGTGTGGTGTGGATAAAGATTTTATTCAAGCAAATATATAAACTCCCCCTTTTTCTGTTATTGCACATTTTTTACTAACACAGAACTCCAACAACAATAGTAAACTCTTTTACTCTCTTAAGTTATTGTAAAATGTGTGTAAAAATAAATAAGAATTGTTCTATAAATTCCAGCTCTCTAAAGTAAAAAACTGCTATTGCTCTCTATGTCTCTCTGGCTAGTACAATATTATGCAGTGTTGATATATAGCGTTTTTTTTTTACCTTTGTAGAAGTATAAGTGTGCTATGTTAATATGAACGGTGTCGACGATGATAATGGTGGTGGTGGTGGTGTTTATGCCAATAATCATGGTGATGATGATGATAATGATGTTAAATGAGGTGGTGAGTATTAAGCATTGGTGAACACCACCACTACCATCACCAAGCTGTCATATACAAACAACTCAATGGCGGTTGTTGTTTTTTTGCTTGGGTGTGCTTGTATATGTGTGTAGAAAAGATTTTTTATGCATAAAAAGTTTTTTAATGCAGCTTTAAATGCAGTCAGCAATAGACACCACGCAGTAGCCGTTTATTCTAGCTGAGCCAGAATGTTTTTTTTAATTCAACACAAACCCATACCAACAAACATCACACCATTGCTTACTCATATATATGCATAAGTATTTCATATAACGAATATAAATAATTAACAAAAACAACAACAACAATAATAAAACTGCATAAGGGGGCCAGTAAGTGTAAGAGTAAGCAAGCTAGCAAGCAAGTAAGCTAACCAGCAAGAATTTAATAAAAAAGTGCATTGCTGGCTGGTTGACTAAATGGCTGCCTGGCTGACTAACTTGACTGTGACTACGACTATGACTGCGGTTGTGTTGGTAGGTGATGACGCGCTTAAGAACAAACGTATACAGCTCGGTTGCCGTAACCGTAACCGTGACCGTTGTTGTTGTCGTCGTCATTATCGTCATCATCATCATCGTTTTAATTGTCATTGTGGTGGTTATTGTTGGAATATTTCATCGTTGTGTGTTGTGTGATATAATTTTGCAAATGAGTTCGGCAGTCGCATAAACACAACGCATCCGATATGCAACGGAACGCATTTTCGGACGCAGCCCGAGTCGATCCGAGCATAGCGTCCGATCGCGTTCACCATCAAATAGTAAATAATTTTTTTTCTTTATTTTTTTTGTTTTTGGTTTTTTTGTTTATTAACCTTTTCACAAAAGTTACATACCATCCATACGTTATTAACAATTGGACGACAAAACAACAAACAGTGCAAACAGCAAATAGCAAAAATAAAAATAATATAAATAAAAAAATATTAATAATTGTAATAAACTACAGCAACAACAAAAATGTGTTTAATAATTTATGAATATAAAAAATTATTATAATAAAATTTTATGTATAGAAAAATTATTTTGAAAAAATAAAGTTTTTCTTTGTTTAATTTTTTTTTTTTTTTTGTTGAATTTGATGTTTAAAAATGTTTATAATAATAAAAAAAAATATTGTACTCAACGGTTAACAAAACGCATTTAGAGGCGCGCGCGTAAGTTTCTTTAATCTGAATGTGTGCCTGTATGTGTAAGCGTGTATGCGAGTGTGTGTGAGAGAGAGAGAGTATTTATTGTTTAGTTTTATTTAAATTTTCTTTCGGTCATTATTTGTCATATTTAACGTAAGTTTTTAATTATTATTGGCAAATATTCTTTTTTCGTTTTTTCCTACTTTTTAATTTTTTTTATTTTTTAATATTATTGTCTCGCCGTTATGTACTTGCAATCGTTTGACAATCGTTAACATTAATACACTACGTAGACTTGCTCCGTTCAGTTCTCACAATTTGCTAATCAGTTAAACAGTCTTTCCGTCCCAATATACTTCCATTCTCCAAAATGCAGTGCAGTGCAATGCAATGCAACAGAGTAAGACTGTAAGTTAGTCAATCAGCCCAGTCTGAGGCTCACATAACGTGTGTGTTCTTATTCTCAATTTACGCGCGCGCTAAATTATCTGTGGATCGAGCCGACTTTTAAATGATTTTGTATTTTTTTTCTTTCGCTTTATTGCTATTGTAACTCATAAATAAACGTGTTTTGGTAAAAGAAGAATATTTTTTAAATATTTTAATTTTTCTATTTTATTATTTTCGCGATTTTGTTATAATTTTTTATAACTTTATTGCAAAAACGCTTGAACTGTTTTCTTTTTTTATATCTATATAATTTAATCAATTTGTTGGGTGTACTTAGTGGGTGTGTGCGTGTTTTGTAGAAATCCAATTAAAGCGGAAGTGTTAAGAAATCATAAAAATCGAATAAAAATAATTATTTATATAGTTGCTTTGAAAAAGTCATGTACCAGAATAAAAGTGGGAAAGTTGCGTGCCAGCAAAATTCAATAAAATTAAATAAAAATATTTATTAATGAAATAAAATAAAATTTGACAAGAAAGTAGTTTCTGCAGTGAATAAAGCTTTATTTAACAAGATTTATCAAAAATAATTGTTAGCGGATGTGCTGTTTTAACGCCAAGAAAGTTAATTATTGAATAAAAATCACAAAAAAAAAAAGAAATTCCATATAAATCTTAAAGATATAAAATATCTTATAATAAAAATAAAATATTTAAGTGATTAAGTGATTTTCAATAAAAATCCAACATAAAATAAGATTCGAAGTTTAAAATAATCAAATAGTTTCAGTTCTTGAGTTCATTTGATATTGAATGTTAAGATTTTTATGTATTTTTTTCCAAATGTCTGAAATCAAATGATTTTAATCATTTTGAATTGAAGCTCACTTTATAACAATATTTTTGGTATTTCGAATGGTTTCTTGTCTGTCCGGACGAGTAAAAGCTCTTAAAATTGAGATCACCGTCTTAGAATTGCGATCGTAGTTTTTAATAATCTTTAGTAAAGTTTGAAAATTACTATTATCATTAGTTTGTAAAATTTATTATAATAAAAACGACAATTTTGACTGACATTTTGACATTATCAAACTATAAAAAACTTTTAAGATTACGTTTCTTATTAAAATATATAATTGTTATGTTCTTATTGAAAAAACATTTATATGATTAAATCTGTTATAACAAATTCGTCTTAAGTTTAAATCAAAATATTCTTTTAAAATATGCAAATACCTCAACAATTAATTATAAATAATAAATAAAATAATCTAAGTGCATTACTTAGATGTGGGTATCAGATGGTCGACTATTTCATTTATATGAAATTACTTTTCACAAAATCTTAACTAATTATATACTTGACTTCCTCCAAACTCGCCTTTAATGATTAAATATCTAATTATTTCAGGCAAAAAAAAAAAATGTTAAAAAATTTTTGTTTTTCATATTCTTTATGTCTGCACTGTCTATTAAGCATCTCTTTGAATAAAAGAGAGTCATAAAAACGGGGAAAGAAAAACTCATCATTAAAAACCAAATGAACCCCAAAAAAAAAAAAACAAGATTTTTTTTCACAGCTTTAAAAACAAATTTCAATTAGTGAAAACTCAGTTCAGTACAAAAAAAAAAAAAAACAATAACAAAAAATTACTAAGCAAAAGAAAAACGTTACGGACTATTCTCTCTCTTTCTATCTGTGTCTGATGATGAGCACAAATATTAAGAAGGTGTAGGGAAAAAAGTTTGTAATCAAAAATATTTGTTGTTTTTCTTTTCGTTGATACATTCATTTTCGAGTTTTGTTTCTTTTTTCATGTTTTTGTGACTTCCTTTGTCAATTTTTCTTTTTTTTTTTTTCAATTTTACGCTTACGTACACGTGAATCTTTTGGTTTTTTGCATTTTTGAGAGAGTTGTTCTAATTGTACTGTACTACCACTATTATGTAGACACTGCTCTCTGATAAAGTTCTTGACTAAACTTTGCCGTCGGGATTTCCGTATGAAATGAAATTGATGGAAATGTTGTCCTTTTTTTTTTCTGAGGCTTTCTTTTGTTTTAAAAAAGAAACAGGATTTATTGTAAACGACTTCTTAATACCTTAACAGCAAATAATCATAGTTTTAGTTGTTACATATAAAAATTATTAAAAGGTTTGGAATTGAATTTGTTTTTTCCTGTAGTATAAATCTTTCACTGCTTTCTTTCAAATGCCAACAACAGACGGACACACGGACACACATATCTACATCGGTTTATACCGTTATGTGGAGGGTATAAAAATATTATAAAAATTTCTACAAATTTTATCTGCTTCTCTTATTGGAATTCACTATTTCTCCTATTACCTCTTTATCTGCTGAAGGGTCTACCTTCCTTTTATCTTTTTCATTCTAATGAAAAAAATGAAGAAAGAAGAATACAACACATAAAACAAAACGAAAAATGAAAACTGAAGGACAATGTCTCTCCCAAAGGTAGTAAAAAAAATGCAATTGTTTTTTGGCACCGCAAATATATATATATTTGCTACAGAGCATGGATAATATGATTTTGAAAACACAAATCCAATTTAAATATTCTTTAGCTTTACAAATAATATTGAATAATGTAAATCTAACTAAAGTTGCAGTTGGAAAGATTCTCACGGAAATTGTTTTTAAGTAGAACGCTTTCTGTAACGATTTTGGTAAAAACTGTAGCGAAGAAGAGCGTTAGGAATCGGTCAAATGTCTAAGTTAATAGTAATAAAAGTAACTTTATGTTAAAACGATTAAATATGCTTTTGAGCTCAGACCAGAGATCAGAAAAGTCTAATGCGCGAATCTAAATATTAGGAAGGGAGGAACTGAGCCCAGGCTGCACAAAAAACCATATCATAAATGACATTTATTTGACACATGAAAACTTTGTACAATTATTTTTGTTTATTTAATTATTAAATTCACAAATAAAATTATTTTGCATTATAATTTATATTATCATAATAATAATTAATTTATATTGGAATCTGTGGATTTATAAGAATATTATTGAGAAAGCTGTGTGCGGTGAAAATACTATAACAAATATTGACGCATACTTCCGTCGCAACTTGGTTAAAGTATTAAATTTGTATAAAAATTTTTAATTACGAAATTATTTTCTATTATTATAACATTATATAGTGTAAGGGTAAAGGGTTGTAACATTCCAGATTAAAATTTTTCAAATACAAAGTTTTTTGATTTAAAAAAATTGTGATACTAACCTTGATATTTCTTCTTTAAACCCTGGAATCATTATTTATAAAGTTTTATCAAAAATTTCCTCCCAAAGTCTTACTCAATAGTTTTATTTATTTTCCTTCTCATCTATATTATAACGTATTACCCGTAGGTAATACAGCAGAGCTTCTAATGCTGGAAATCGTAGATTGAAGTTCTGACACTTGCAAAACTGCGGCTTTCGTAAGTGTATAGATATGTTTCAGTTGGAATATGTAAAGATACATATTCCTTTTTATCCGTTTTACCCTGAATACAGTTTTTTGTTGATTGTGGGCGTGTATGTTATCAAATTACGCCCATTTTTGGCACATCTACATATGCTAAATATCATAGCTCATTTTTTGTGTCAGATATATACATTTTTGCCCATTGTGGGCGGGGCTTTTGACCAATTTTGAACAATTTAAAAAACCATCTGCGTGTATAAACTAAAATTACCCACAACAGCTCAATATCTCATCATTTACACCGTAAGAGTGCCAACAACGTACGGGCATGGACAGAAGGGCAAAGGGAAATATGGATATACGGATATAGGGACATGCGAATCGAGTGATGTAATTTGTTTTTTATAAACTTTAAAGAATTTATTATTCAACTTATCAGCGCTAGTGCTCTTCTAGTTAAAGAAAGTTTCTTTTGACAAATCTTTATTTAAAACATAAAAAGCTTCAATACACTAAAAAGCAGAAAGTATTTTCTTAATGATAATAATTATGATAAAAAAAATGAAAAGATTGAGAAATGAAGAAAGCGGAAGTGTTGGTCTTTTCTTAATTAACTGCAGATATCACATGTTCTGAAACGTGTTCTGTTGAAAAAAATTTATAAATTTTTCAAACAAAAAAATCATTTCCATGTCAATGTACAACGAATTATGAAAAAACGTGTTATTTTTGAAACTATTTCAATAAATACTTAAATTCATTTAATAACAACAAAAAAAATACTAAATTGTTTTCTGTATATGTTGTACTTTTTTTGTTGCAGTTTTTTGTTTTATTCAAGAAATCCAAATGAAAGTAGTTAAAAAAAAAAAAGTTTTTTGTTGCCTGCTAATGACTAGAAAGCGTTTATTATGTTGAAATTAATCAAATCAAATTAAATGAGTTAAAAATAAGTGCAATCATCAAACAAACTTATAAGCTAAGCCTACAATAACAACAGCAACAACAACCGAAAGATTAATTTTTATTAAATAATACAATTATTATTGCAAAGATTTACAAGAAGAAGAAGAAGAAGCACATAAAGAAAAGAAATTGTTGTAATTAATCAAAAAAATAAAATAAAAATCAAAAATATTTATCTCAATGATAATTTTGAATTATTGGAAAAAATCAAATTCTGGCGTTTAATGAGAAAAAAATTTAACACAAACACAAACTGTTACAATTGCTTTTAGTCACCCATACTACAATAAAGGTAAATTGAAAATTTTGAACTACAAGCATAAATAAGAGTGTGTATGTATGCGTTGATTAATAAAACTTAACACACATACACCTACACTGCTCCTCTAAAAAAGTGACATTATATTGTACAACAAATAAAAACAATAGCTAACGATTAATATTTTATTTATATACAAAGAATTCACTTTAAAAACAATAATAACAACAACACTAATAATAATAATAATAATAATAATAATAATAATAAAAACAAGGCAGTACGGTACTAACGCACCGTTTAAGTGAACAAAACGTCAACGTTTCCTGAAATTGTCATTAATTGTATGATTATTATATTTCACACACACTCTTACACACGCCTACACCCACACACACACACGCACACTTCTATTTCACATCACAATAATGCTGAAAATTTAAAAAATAAAAAACTGAAAGAAAAGATTGACAACAACAACATAAAACGTTAATATGTGTTGTTAGCCAACATTTAACGCTTCAAAACTTTAATAATTACAAAAACACACTACAATGATAATAATAATAATAACAACAACAACATTATCATTATTATTATTATTGTTTATACAACTACAGCCAACAAATATCATCATCATCATCCTCCTTCCATGCATGTTAAGGCCCTAGAAATGCGCATCATTTTTTGTTGTTAAGCTTGTCTCCTTAATATCATACCAAAGGAATTTTGGGCTGATTTTATGGTGTATGTGCGTTTTTTTCAGGCTCATCGTGTTTTTAAAAGTTGCAGATTTTTTTTTTAATTTAAATTAAAAAATAAATAATACATTGTATGCGAGAAAAAGAAAAAGCGAACAATAACAGCCGGGAGAGTAAAGCAAAATAAATAAAATTAAAATAAAATCATAACAACAACAAGAAATTATACCCTAGCACTATATGTGAATGTTATTTATGTAAAAAAATAAAAATAAAAATAAAAATAAAGAAACATCACACGCACAAATCAATACAATACAAATGAAAAACATATCCTTTGTGTGTGCATGTGTGCGTGCGTGCTAGTATACAGGTTTTAAATCTTTTTAGTATTTACGCACAATTTTCTGTGTTGGCAAGTTATTTAAAAAAACAAAAAACACAACAACAACAACAACAACAACAACAAATACAATATATATATAATAAATACGAAATATTAACAACAACAATAACAACAACGGACCACCGCCATCACCATCATCACCGCAAACATTATTCTCCACCATATAATACAATAACCGTCAAAAACAATCACAACAACAATTTGTGTGTGTGTGTTTGTATTGTTGCTTGCTATCTCTGTGTGTATATTGGGCGTTTGTGTGTGTGCATTGTATAGACGTATATAGTATATCATCGAAATTGTTGCGGAATTAATAAAATATGATGCTATGCACATCAGCGCCTATGAAGCATGTATGTATTACATTATTTTTTTTACTCCCAAACCATATCTTATGCATTTAATTATATAAGCTTTATATACACATACTTAGTATATATATATATATATATAAAAAAATGAGAAAAAAAATGTAAAAAATTTTATATATAAAAGAGACCACACACAACACTCACTCACAATTTATTTATATACTGCTTGCGTAGCTTACAACAGAACTGCATACTTTTTCATATACTCATACAAAACCTCTACAAAATATATATAGTTTATATATATATATTGTTAATCGTATATATTTATTAACTATATATAAAATAGCTTACGCAAGCTTACACAGATGCATCATATATTAACTCTGCTAAGTAGTAGCGGAGAAAGTAGAAGGAGGATAATGTAAAAGTGTCAAAAATGCCCATGGCTGCTATAATGGCGGCACTCTGTAGTCAAGTGTAATTACAAATAAAATATATGTAAGTTTCCTGGAATAATTTTTCCTTCTTTACACCCTTCATGCTAAGGCATACTAAGTTTTTCTCTCCGTTTGCAACACTCAGAAGAAGGCATCTGTATAATGTTGTTCAGCAACAAGAACTGAGTCGATCTGAGATGTGTATGTATGTTCATGTGTCTGTTTGTTGTTGGCACTCTCACATGCGTTAATTTTGAGATATTGAACTGATATCTTGTACATTCTGGTTTCTGCAAGCAGATTGGTATTTAAATTGGTAAAAATTTAGCTAAGAGCCATGCTCTGCCATAAAAATTAAGCTATTGTGTGAGACAGACACGCCCACAATGGACAAACATATATGTATCTGCTACAAAAAGTCTCATATAAAGTTGAAAAACATATACGAGTATATATTTATCCCGTTTCTCGATGTGGGCCTGGTCGTATAATAGACGCGCCCATAATGTATAAAAAAAAAACCATAACGCTGAGACGTAATATACACTTTATTTAAAAGGCATACTCATATACCTGCCACGCCCATCTTTTGTATATATGTATATATTTGAAGAGATTATTTCAGATTTGGTCTAAGCCAAATTTAGTGTTTTTATTATTGAAATTTAACATGTTATCTCTCTTTTTCTCTCATAATTGCCAAATCAATGTAAAAAAAAAAAAAAAAACCCAACCAAGTTAAGGGGGAGGGGAAAAAAGCTTAATTTAGAAATATTTTACAACTTATAAAAATACACGCTTCAAATACATAATAACAAATAACCGAACGAGTAAAATACTATAAAAAAAATATTCGTAAAAATGTTGATAAGAGTTGAGTACATGTGATGTGATAACAATTGAGAAGCTAGAGCAGAGTAGAGGTTGGAGGAGAGAGACCACATATCAAATGTGTGGTTTTTGGTTACAAATTCTAGTTTATTTTTGTTGTTGTTAAAAATGTAAAACAAATGCAGTGTAACAATACTTGTTCAACAATCTATTTTGCAATTTGCAAATGTTATACAATACATAGTGAAATATTATTACAACAAAAACACCAACAACAATACTCTTTAGTAAGTTCTTTGATAAGAAATTTTAGTAAAAATGAAATTTCCGCTTATTTTGTCATGGCAGTTTGTTGTTGTTGCTTTTATTATTATTATTGTGTTCTGGTTTTAATTGTTATTTTTGTCACAATTTATTACCATTTTCTTTTACATTTGCAAAGAACAAACAAAAACAACATCAAGGCTTAACTATGACATCCATATAATTTGTACGCTGTACATGCATTGTTTTCTTTGTTGTAAATATATACATTTGGTATCGTGATTAAAATTTTTTTTTTTAGTTTTATTTTTTATATAATAGCTTACCACACCCTTTTAGTATTTTAACCATCGCGGTGGTGGTTTCATTGAGTTGGTTAATACGCATATTCATCATACTTTAAGTTTAACAGCATACATGCTGGATGCAGTAAGGTGGTTGTGGTGGCACAGTGTTAATGGTGGACTTTTATACTAACTTTTATATTAAGAATGTTGTAATGTTTTCTCAGCTCGTTTTCCGAAAGCGGCACTTGCTCCTTTCTATTCTCTTTCAAAAATTTAACAATATTTGTAATTGTAAATTAATTATATCTTGTAAATATAATGAAAAAAATCGAATATTTGTAACGGTAATAAAAGCAGTGAAACTGACTTGGGCCAACTGTACCATTATCGATATCATAAATCGATTACCAAATATTCCCACAAAATAGCCAAAATGAACGGACATGATCGGATGACGGACACAACCACAGTTGATAAAAATCTCAATCAAAAATTGAGCCATCAAGTTGGAATTGATTACACACATATTTATAATTAGCCCATTTATAAATATGGCAAAAGTGGGCGTGGTCAGATACATGCTCATTACTTGTTTTTTTAAATAATTTTGCAGAGATTTCTTCTCGATTGTGAGCGGTACCTCATAATTAATTGTGCTCTGTTCAGAATTTTCAAATAATTTTCTGTAACTCACCATCATACACATATATAATATAATTTTTTTATTTTTTGGAAATAATTTTAAAATATATTTATTTATTGTATAAGTCAAAGTGTGTGTTTAAATGGAGAGACAAGTTCATTGCTTTACCTTGATTTTATTGTTACTTTGTTGTTATTATTGTTGTTGCTGTTGATCTGCGACTCATTCATGAATGCGTCGCCTATGAGACATTTTTTCCATTAAACAATGTTTTGTTTTGTTTTTTTTTTGTTTTCTTCACAATTCACCCAAAGTGTTTCCCACAAACAATATCGTTAAAATATTCGCTTTTGCTCTCTTAATCTCCTTCTAACTACCTCCGTCACTCTCTCTCCCTTTCTCGCTCATAGAAAGTATCCCTCCTCTTTACGTTTATAACCATTAAGTAATTATAAGAAGATATTTTATTGTTTGTTGTAGTTTTGTTTTGTTTTGCTTTTTTGTTTTTGTTTTAGGTTTTGTTGTAAACTATACTATGATGTGCTTACTAATGATGACGTTTAGATAATCGTCAACCGTGTATGACACGATTATATTCTACAGAACAGAATATTTTATGTAAATGTGTGTGTGTGTTTGCGCACGGGTGTTGTGTCTGGTATTTCAGTTCAGTGGCTGCTAAAGTATCGCATCTATGCTGATCATCAACTTTAACAATAATTTAGTATCATCATGACAATTGTAACTAATTTTCTTATACAGCTATTATGACATCCCTCTCTCTGCCTTTCTTTCTGGCTTCTGAGTGATTACAATAGATTCTAGTATGTATACTATATATATATATATATATAGAATGACTGTTAAGTCATCATTTAGTTGTGACAAATGTAAATGTAAACACAATTGTCAAGTTTCTTGAACTTGCATCCGTCCTGTATACACATGCGATATATAAAAACTTGACGCTCTCTCTCTCTCCCTCTTTCTATACAATATTATAGTATATAAATGAATTTTTAACGATCTTCCCTAGCATGTGTAAAGCATGTACTGTGCAAGTAATGATCGAATAATATTTCAATTGTTTACATTTACTTGTCATAAATCTTTAAAAATTCACTTGAAATGAATTGCTTAATAATTCTGATTATTGATATGATCAAGGACTTGGTTCAAGGTTATAATGTAATAACTTTATAAAAATATATATTTTTTTGGAATGAATAAAAAGAACTTTTCTTTCTGTCGCGTAATCTATAAGAAAATATTATCAATGCCGTCGTTATCATTACAAAAATAGCTGCAATAATAATAATGTAATGAAATGACTAAATCGATATGTATTACAACAAGTTGTTTTTGTAATAAATATAATAAAATTTTATAAATAACTGTTGTAATCACATATTAAATATCAACATAATGATGCAACATATTGTAATAAGTTGGGGCAGGGAAGGGAACAATAACAAAGAAAATTGTTACATACTCGTATATATGAATTATTTAATATCCTACACTAGTCACATACAATGCTACAATTAGTTTAGTTGTGTTAGTAAACTTAGTTCATTGCCTTATAAAAGTCATTTCGTGAAATCAATCATCAATCAATATATTAAAAAAGAATTCTAAAAATTGTCCAATTTTTAATTGGAAATTCCATTCAAATATCTTGAAAACTGTGGTCAAACTCTTACACACAAATTATGTATGGACAGACAGACGAACATGATCAAATCGTTTGAGATTTTTTATTCCAAAATTCACTTAATTTTTGACATCGATCAAAAATATATATACTTTGTATAGTCTCTGACACCTCCTTGTGAGTGCTATAAAATTACTCCTATTTCTAAATTTACTTAATAAAGTAATTAAAAATATTTCCCAACTGAAATACGGATAATTGATATTTACAATCAAGTATCATTCGCTTTGTTGATATAGTTGGTTTTCATTGTCCCCCATCAGTGTTAATATTTTCCTTTTCTTTGATAAACAAATGCTGAAAATGTGTAAAAGAATATTTCGTAAACATGTGTAGATAGAGTTGGTTAATTATATATATTTGCAAGTATATATGTCATCCGTTAACAATATCAACAGGTGGAACCTTGAAATATAATATTAGTTAGTAAATGTTTATAATTTTATTTTCATTTCATTTCAAAACCAGAAAAGTTAAATAAAACTGACGGCACATGCTGTTACAATTTCATTATAAATAATATAATAATAATAAATTTCGCTTTACAAGCTTAAATGTTTATTCGCCTGTCGAACCAAGCTCAACTTTCATGTAATACCAATCCATCGCGATATGTGAATTCGAATTCCGGCTGAAAAAAGTCACTCAGCTAGATTCGTGGCCGTGTCCTGCAGCGGGCAAAGCCTTAGCCGACTCAGCTACTGAAAGAACGCTAAAGACTAATAATACATAACAGAATGTGCGCAATTATTTATTATATTATATAACTTTTTTAAGGTTGGGCTTAATTAAATTAATTTTTTCTGATAATTGTTATATAACAAGAACACTTTGATTTCTTTTTTTTTTTTTCAAAAATTCATTCTTAAAGTCTTCCGCTTCATGTCTTCTAAGGCTTTTGTAATCATCCTTAAAAACTGTATGGTCTTATTAAGCAATTTAGAGTAAAGAAGTTGATTTTTTTGCAAGCTTATAAAAATAACTACATATCATTATAAAAAATGTTCATAATTTATAATCAATATTTTCAAGTACAATCCAACACTGGTGTTTAATGGCATATAATTTTCTTTTGTAAGCATAAGGATAAACTTATGCTTTGACTTGTTCAATATTTTACATGAATTTTGATTTTTTTTTAAATTTTTTTTTCATATATCTTCATCTGAGCTTTTTCTCTTACCTGGTTATTTGCATAAGCAATTGTTATATCCTCCACATAAAATCGAGGGTATACTAAGTTTATCATTCTATTTAAAACATGCAGAAAGAAATGTCAGAGATCTTACAAAAAATATATATTCTTGATCAATGAAGACATGTATGGCCATGTGTCCATACGTCCATCTGTTGTTGCTTGCGTGTTAATACATAAAGCATATTCTATTAGAAGACATACTTGCCAAAATCCCCCCTTTTGTACGTAGATATAGAGGGTTTTTAAGATTTGGCCTAAACCAAGTTCAGTTTTCTTACTTATTTAATCTATGATAGCTTTTTTTCTTTTTAGTTTCAGTCGAAGTCACATTTAACTTTTTTTCTTATACGATATATTGTATATTCCAAAGTTGTATGCATTCCGCTGCTGGTTTATGTATTTTATTTGGGAGATGATGATGATGATGGTATTGTCAAAATGCTAGAAGGAAGCTGTTGCTTAACAAAAAAAATAAAATCAAAAAAAAAACACTGCTACTCAGTATAGTCAACTTAACAATAATAATAATAATAATAACAACAACAATTTCGATAGATTTTCTTTAGGCAAAATAAAGCAGAGCGGCAGCGTATATATGAAAACTTGGTTAACAGCTTATTTCCCTTCCTTTTTTTTTCTTTTTCATACACTATGCCGGCCATGCACATGGTGCTAGTTATGCACATGGTCTCTCTCTATCTCTCTTTCTCTGACTTGTTTTTCTTCTTCTTTTTCATATATTCCTTTACTTTTTTACTTTTTTGTCTATTTTGTACTTTCGTGTTGGTGCTTCCTCAATGCGAGTGGCGCATAAGAAAAAATCGTGCAATTCACCTGCTCTGACAATAATTGCTATACTGCGACTGCTTCTTGCTGCTTCCTTGCATCCCCGGTTAGCCAAACAAAATTATTCAAACACAGCCTACAATTTAAGCCACCAACAAGTAACAACAATAACAATGGCAACACTTTAACCTAAAGACATGAATGAAGAATGAAAAAAAAAACAAACAAAAAAAAAAAATGGAGAAAAAACTGAATGAATGTGTGTGTCGGTAGTTTTCTCTCATTTTATAGATATTAACTAAAAATATACATACATACTACATAGACAATCTATACACATATGTACATATTTGCAAACTATGTGTACAGCTTACAATGTACGCTCAAGTTACGTTTACTACTCTCTAGCTTAAGAAGCTACAGTACACCTTACATTTGCATCTGTCGATGTGGTTGTTGTTGTTATTGTTCTTAAGATGCATTTTGCAGCTGTTTCATAGCTTTTCTTAAATAGAGAAAAAAAATGTCTGCCTAGATATTTATATTTTTTTTTTCGCTTTTTCTCTTGTTTCCAATTTTTTCCTTTTTTCTTTTTTTTTTCATAAATCGTAACTTTAGTTCAGCCGCTACCATGCGTTTATACGTGCACCAGCATAAATATTAACATACACATATGCGTAGTATGCCATAGTATATGAAAATAGTGTTTTTCTAGTTTTCTTGTTTTCTGCTGACACTGAGACTTCTTTCTAAAGAATAGCTGCAGTGATGGCAGGCAGCAGCTGTTCAATATGCGTCAGCCATACAGTCAATAGTTCGTTAGTATATTTGTTGTTGTTGTTTTTATTATTATTTTTTTTATTAAAGTGTTTCAACAACATCTTCTGTCGCTTTTATATTTATTTCGCTACAAAAGCCAGCCAGCCAGCAAGCCAAGTAACCAAGCAACCAACCTTTGTACATATGTAAGCTGGGTATGTTAGTATCCACAATTGTTTGGGCATGTGCGATTGTTTAGTTGTTTAGAGTTAAATTGTATATATATATACATTTATGTACACATATACGTACGTACCAATATGTATACATGTTAAGTGGAGAAGTAACTCTGTTTACAAGGTGTAGATTGACATTGGTAGTGGCAATCCATTCATATGCTAAAACAATAACAATAGTAACCAAACATTTACACAAACTCATCCATATGCCTGAATGTTTGTATGTTTGTCTATAGCTGATCTCTTTAAGAACATTCGTTTATTTTATCATTTGTTAGGTGGTCGCTTGTTTGCTTGTTTGGTTGGCTTCATTAGATAGCTTTTTAAGACTTTTTCAGGTACATTTTAAGATTCTTTCTGAAGAGTTTTTTTGCTGTGTTTTATTTTTATAGCAAATGTTACCGTCGACTCTTTATGTGTGTGGCACCCAAATTTGTTGTTACAATAAGATAACGATCAACGTAAATGATATGAATGGAGTTTTATATTGACAAAATCTTATCCACAACAGGTGTTCTTTTCTACAGTTTACTATATAAACCCGCTTAGTATGTACACGTTACACGACGTTTTTAAGATTTGCTCTAAGCCAAGCTTAGTTTTTTTTTTACTTATACTTGTCTTTTGAAACAATGAATATAACTTTTTGATTCTTAATCTCATTTTCAATGTCAATCATATTGAATTACTGCGACAATAAAGGTCATTGATGATGATGGTTGCAATATATTCCAATAATATTAATGAAAAATGAAAATAAAAAACATTTCTTTAAGCTTCAATAAACATTATTTTCTCAGCTTACAAGCTTTTATCCACGAAGGTTATTGTGGTGCTTTTTCATAAAACATGCTTAATAGTGAAAGCAGCCAAAGTGGAAAATAATTCCATACATAACACCTAAGTAACACCTTGAAGTTTTATGCCAATATTAATAGATGTACGCAATATTATCAATAGTAAAAAATTTAATAGAGTAAAACTTGGTTAACTAGGATTTAAAGTCCGTTACGTATTCTATTTATAAAGCACGAAAGTATAGAAAAAAAATGGTAAAGGCTTTAAAAACTTTAGCTTTTGTCCACTGCAACCTTCTTTACCAAATGGTAGTGTCAGTTAATTAAGTCTAAACACAAGCGATATTCGGCCGCAGTAAAGTGTAATTAAAAGTAAAGAGGGACGCCAGGTTGTTTTTGAAATTTTGAGCTCTTTAAGGCGCCACTACTCTTGAACAATTCTGAAACCATCGACTCAGCTTTTAATGCTGATCTCTGACGCTTCCTTTCAAGTTCCTTTGTAGAAGGTATTAAACCTTATCAACCTTTCCTGAAAATGAAAAGCACCTATTTTCATTATGACTTTCATTCAATAATCATCATTTTTTTAGCTTAACAAGTTTCCATCAATGTTTGGTCTTAATTTAGTTCATTTACTTTATTTTCTTTCTTTATTCTTTCTCCAAAATGATTGATTTTCGTTTCTTTTTCATTTTTTTTTTTTTTTTTTTTTTTAATATGCTACATAACATCTAACCTCAAGCCATTAAATATTCACATTGGTTCTCTCGTTACTCGTTGAATTGAATTTTCTATTGATGTCGTCAATTTTTGTAGACAATTTGTATTGAATCTATTTTTGCTTTAATTGAGTTCATAGTTATGCACAAGCTCTATCTAATATCAGGGTTATGCGTAAATTTGTATTTGATTGGAAAACAAATTTAAATGACAAAAAAGAATTTATTTTAAATTATTGCATTGCAGCAGTTACAGTCGCATGAAACAAGTGAATGTTTTCCACTAAAAATAATAAACTGATATTATTGTGAAATTCTATCCTTAACTAAAAGCGACTTTTTTGTAAAAAACTATAAGCTTGGATATGTATTAGATTCGTTATATCGTTAGTACAACTCGGGCGATGAAACGATCAACTTTATAATATAAATTTAAACTTTTCATACTCTTCGTTATAGAACTTTATTGATTCTGTAGAAATTATATGTTCTTTGTTTAAATCATCAATGTTTAGTGTTTCATAATTCGTTGTCACCCATTTTACAAACGTTTCAGTG
Organism: Crataerina pallida; assembly: GCA_949710015.1. Lineage (NCBI taxonomy): Eukaryota > Metazoa > Arthropoda > Insecta > Diptera > Hippoboscidae > Crataerina > Crataerina pallida. Next base: position 4,253,910 of record OX453290.1, read on the forward strand.
TCTTTTGTTCTAGAATTTCCTTAATTGACTTAATTTTTTTTTAGTTCTTTCTTATTTGACATTTTTATACCCGTCACATTAAATAAGAAAATTATACTCGGTTTATTATTACGTTTGCAATGCATTTTAGAAGTAGATGTTAAATAACTTGAAATATAAATAATATAATTTGTATCGATGTGGACTGCGAACCTGCATAGGTTTATAAATATATTTTAAAAAAAATTAATAGAAATTTTGAAACAAAGTACCAAATAAAGGGAAAATAATAAGAAATCTTACAAACTGAATAAAAAATTTATCAAAATAAAAGAATTTCAATTAAAAAAAGAAAGAGTTTATACAAAAGAAATCAAACAAGTGCCACAAGTTCACAACTAACAAATACCTCTCACAATAAAGCTACATATTGAAATTTTCCTTACACATATTTTGAGATTGAAGTTAAAAAACAGGCAGGCCCACAATTTACAAAAAAAAAAAAATTCTTTTCCAAATAAGTTAATTTAATTAGAAAACATAATCAAGCACCAGCCACGTTCACACCTTACATGAAGGGTACTTTAGTTGTCTTCTAAGCCAAATTCACATTTTTTACTTGTTACATTTTATTTGCCAGTAATATTTTGTTATTTTTTGTTTTTGTGCTTTTTTTCCGAATAGCATTTCAAAGCGTGACAAATTCTATTAAAGTTCATTGTTTTTGTAATTTTTGTCATTTTCGCGTTTAGACGGACAAAGAGAAGGCGAGACCTCCCAAGTGAAACAAAAATTCGTTAGCTCAAGTTTTGTTTACGAAATTTGAGTAATTCTCTTCACTATTCGACGTATTTACAGTGGTACAAATGTATATATGACTATTTTTATAAACAATTTTTTGGTTTTTTTTTTTTTTGTTTTTCAGTTTAGTAAGTTTAGGTTGGTATTTGGTGTAGTTGTAGTTTTTGCTATTGACGCTTTATTCGTATGTCATATATTGTTTACAAAATCCATCTAAATTGTTAGCTTTCCATTATCATCGCTTAGATATTTTTAAACAAAATTCTTTTTATTTTATTTTTTAATAAATATTTGTTATGAAAGTTATCTATTTAGAATATTTTGTGTTATTTGAAACACATAAAAAAAGGTGTTTAATTTTTTTTTTACCGGTAAAAACTCATTGTTTAAATTTTGTGACCGATAAAGAGATTTTCATTAATTGTGGGCGTGGTTCTCAACCGATTTTTCCTAATTTAAATAGAGATCTATATAAAGTCATTAGCAGTGTATGTACGAAATTATAATTTCTTAAAATTTACGAGTATAGGAGAGTGCCAACATAAGACAGACGGGCGGACACACGGACAGACTTGTGAAAGTGATGCTAATCAAGAAAATGTATACTCTGTAAGGCCTTTGAGGCTTCCTTCGGGATATTGCGAACAACTTTTCTTATTACTTAACAGAGAACAGCGAACAGTGAGTGATTAATTCATGATGACAATATAACTGATAACCTAATAAAAAAAAAATCGTCATTTAAATTGAAACTATTTCGAGTTGAACTAAAATGATGGAATAGTGAGACAGTGGTAAGAGTATAGAAGCAATACCCACAAGACAAAAGGATACATAAATTGAAGTATGATACATAACACACATACATATATAAGCAATTATCACAATTGCTATACAATTTTCATAGAGCAGTAGCTTTAAATGAGGAGTTAATAAATGGTTGTTTTTTCTTGATAACTCAGAACTTAAGTGAAAATATGAACACAAATATATGTATGTATGTGTCCGTTAACCACCTTAATATATTCCATATTGCATTGGACCACACCTTAACCATCACTTGAACAGTGAAAAATAATTTACAAAATTGCATTTATAGTAAAAATTTTTCGTTGTTATTGTTATTGTTGCTGTTGCCGCCTGAACGATAAACTTCATTTTTATCATAATAAACAAAACAATGTTGAATTGAGTAATTGAAGAGGTCCGCAAGAAAATTGATGTACAGATATAGATAGGAGAGTATATATAAAGGAAGAACAAGAGTATATTTATGTATAGATTGTAGAAAGTTGATAAACGAGTAAGTTTGAAGAAGTATTTAAAGTCAACGATGAAGCTTTGAATTTACAAAAAAAAAAAACACGTAAAACAACTAAATTTGGCTGAAAGTTAATTTTAAACACCCTCTACATGTCTAATAGTAGGCGTAAATTTGCTATTAATTATATCGATATGCTTGCAGAAACTAAAAGTTCCTGTGTACAAAATTTCAGCTTAACATCTCAAAATTTACGCCCGTAAGAATGGGACAAACGGATGGACGTACAGACATAAATGTGTAGATCGTGTCGGTTTTTGACGCTGATCAAGAATACATTACTTTGCAGGCACCTTCTTCTTATTGGGTGATGCAAACGAAAGAACAAACTTAGTATACCAACTGTCTTATGTGGAGGGTATAAAAATAATTAAAATATTACTCATACGCCACCAATCAATGAGGTTTTTTCAATAAGGACATAACAATTTTGTATTTTAATACAAACTCAACCTTAAAGGTTTTTTTATGCTTTTCTTAACGTCACAACATTTTCCAAAGTTAAAATTTTTTGTATTATAAAGTTTACAAACAAGCAATGTTTGAAAATTTTTGAAAATGGATTCTGACTTGGTGATGGCATTATTAGAAACTTCTGCTCCTATTTTCTCTGTAATAATTTTTCATATTTTCATCAAATTAGAGAAAATCAACTTCATGTCAAAATGTCATAAACACGGCTTAAAAAATACCTAGAGATAGACACAACCGAAGCAAACAGTTGACAAAGATCTTTAAATTGGTGTAACATTACATATGTATTGTATTTGGTTAATTTATTTGGTTTTATTTTTGTGTTTCTATGCAGGAGAATCAAGATTAATGTTGAATCTCATAAAGTAGAGCGTACGTCTTCACATGCTTACATGGTGTGTACTTTTGAGTACATATTTAATCTTCGTTTCAAACCGAAACAAATTATTATCTCACTTCGTTCTTACTATTTTAAAAGTGTAGACGCATTCAATTATGTGAAACTTCTAGATTTTTATCTCACGTTATTAATAACAAAACATTAACAACATTACCAAATAAATAAACAAACAAACAAAACAGACAAACAGACAGCCTGGCCTGGCTGAACGAATGAGTGGCAGGCCGATAGGTAGGTAGGCAGACAAACATCAGTAACCACTAAAATAAAATTTCATGGCAAAAAACGAAAAGATACAAAAATACAACAAACAAACAAATTCAATAGAAAACGTAAAAATATTGTAACAATGCAAGTGAAAAACGACACAAAAACAAAACAAAATAAGCAGAACATGGAAATGCATTTATAAAATAATTACATTAGACACCATAATTATAATTATGAATCAGCAAAAACAACAACACAGCACAACAAACAGGCCAATGAATGAAAACAAATGAAAAGAAGAAATATGATCTGTAGTGTAAAATGTGAAAAAAAAACGTTTGAAAATCTTAACCAAAGCAAAACCTAACCTCTACCTTGATACCTCGTAAAATTACTACTTTTAAGTCGAAAAGTTTCCCTTTTTATTTCAACAATTAATTCAGCAATTAGTTGTACAATTGATAATTCATTAATTTGATAATTAAGATAAAATAAAGTTCAGCTTGGACCAAATTTAAAAAATCCTCCATTTACACTGTTAGTATTTGTAAGTTTTTAGTTCTTCTTCTTCTTTTTACAAATTGTAAGCGTTTCTGTTATCAAATATTATGTCAAATAAATGCAAAACTTAGATCTAGAGATCTATCTAAAAATGTACGACTGTGAGAATATGAATAATAGGCAGACGTACGGGCTTCATTTTCAAGGCCTCCTTCTGGGTTTTGCATATGGAATGACAAACTTAGTATACATCTTATATGGAGGGTATAAATATAAGCGCTCAGTACGTAATAATTTCCAGCCTTTTTTTAATATATTATATATATTATTTCTATATAAAAATTTTTATATAATTTTTATAAATTTTTCTACTTTCAAAAAGAAAAATCATTTTTTATTATTTATATAAAAAAGAAAAAAATTATCATTATTTTGTTTATTTTTCCTTATGCAGTCAATTGCTAAATACATAACAACAACAATAAAATTTATCAAATTAACACAAAACGTATTTTTATTTTTATTTTTAACCAACGAAACCTTTAATACACAATAAACAAAAAAAAAACAAAAAAAAAAAACATAATAACAACAACAAAAACATTGCAGCTGAATTTTCAAGGTTTTCTAGTTCATGGATTTACGACAAGGCAGCGGTCGATTGGCAAACATTTGGCGGTATTCACATACATTCATATACACAATCAACTAAACAATTAGTCAGTCTGACAGTCAGCTGCTTACATGTACTCACTAAAAACAATGTTACTTGACGTACAGAGAACACCTTTACGTTAAAAACAAAACAAAAAAACAAAAAAATGCAACATAATTGTAAAAATCGTGCGGAAAGCGTTAGTTGTTTTTTTTGTTTTATAGTTAAAAAAAAAAAAACCATTGTTGTATCACTTACGTATACGGTCATAGTGTTTTGTAAATTAACAAGTACATAAAAATAAGTCAATTTTGGCAAAAACCAAACCTTGGACCAATTTTTCAGGTTAAAGTTAAAAAAATAAAGCTTTTCACTATATATACGAAATATGTACCTTTAAAGAGTTTGTAAAATATTACATAAATGGCTATCGGTTGAAAAATTAATAAGAATTATCAGAGAGGCAAATAAGATTGGACCGAATTAATTATAATACATTTAAGTACACTTAAGACAGATGTTTCAATTAAATTGTTATCTCACTTAATAACTTTATACACATAAATGAAAATTACAATTCTCAACAGTGTACACGTCCAGGCAATGTATCAGCATACGTACGAGTACATAGGGGGCATCCATATGATAGCGTATGTATGCTCGATATATCAAATATTTAAATAAATATAATTTATCAATGTCCAAGAGCACAAGTTTTCATGAGTAAAAAATTAAAAAATCATTAGAGGCATAACAACGCGCGCTATGCACACACGCATTCCAAAGGTATCGTGAAGGGAGGGAAAGGAAATTTTCTATTTGTTGCGAGCCAAACAGCAATCAAGTTATGGAATATATGTTTTTATAAGTATTGTATGTTCAACATATGTATGGGTATAATAATTAGTTGGTTTTGTTGGTATATAATTCACATGTTGAAGTAAAATGAGTGAAGAGGATGGTCTGTTAATTGTTCTAACTCATTTCGTTGAGTTGGGTTGGCCTGAGATGGTTTTAGTTTGGTTAACTGATGTGGAACTTCTCCTAGTTGTTGATACCCGCAACGACAAATGTTGTTTTACACCTTTCCCAACAATGATAACAAGCCATTAATCCCTTCTAATCGTTTTACAATTATAGACAAAAAAAAAAAAAAACTACTTGAAAACATTATTTTTAACACCCGGCAGCCATTGATGCTTTACAATAGTTTAATAATAGGCAGTTGCTGTAAACGCTTAAATCCCTGTTATTAAAATGGTCACAAAAAAGGAAAAACAAAAACAACCATATGGATAGGAAGTGATAAAAATCTTTTAAAAGCTTCTGCATGAAGCATGGTGTTGCATGCGTTGAATGTTGGTGTGCCTTTCGTTAGCTTCCAAGGATTGTTTCTTGTGCACACGCAACTCTCCAAAAGCATAACAAGTTCATTAGTTGTGAATGTGTGTGTGTGTGTGTGTATGTTAGTAATATTTTCTTTAAATGAAAATTAATTGCTTTTAAAGTAACGATGACGCTGCTTAACTGAGAGGTAACTTTCATCATCCGCTGTTCTTTCCGCGTCTGATGTATCAATTGCCATCACATCACCTGCTGTGGTGTGTGTCATTTGCGCTTGCGCTTTTCTTTATTTTTCTTCAAATTTTCTTCTCTTTTTTGTATATTGTATGGTTATTAGCACCGCATGTATACCGTCATTAATTCAGTTATATAATAAATTGTACGATTTTATTATATTTGTTAGCTAATGAAATTTAAATGCACTTGCACTACTTTAATGTATGGTTACAACTTTTATTATGGCAGCTGTTGCTGCTGCTGTTTTAGAGCAAGATATTCTTAACTTTCTTGTGTTTGAAGTGAACAATATTTCATCCTATTATGCCCTGCATTACTTAGGGTGAAGTTTGTGCGAATGTTTGCAAGTGCTTAAATGCTTAAATAAAGTCCCACAGTATTTAGAATCTCTTTCTGAATCGATTTATTCATGTCCATCAGTCGGTCTTTGTAAATTTGTTTAAAATTGATCTCATTTTTTAAGATACTTCATTGAAATTTGATTCAAGGACGTAAAACACGCCCACAATAAAAAAAATCTATATCTGTTACAAAAATTATTCCATTTAAATTTGATCGATTTACCTACAACCTCAAAAAACCATACTAGGTATAAAACTTAACACGCCGGCTGATATGCAATATGTATTCTAGAAGAGAACGTATATGATTACATTCCGCATAATAGATGTGCAGAGTATTTAAGATTTGGCCTAAGCCAAATTTACTTTTCTTACTTGTTTTCTTTCCCATTCGCACCAAGATTACAATGTTTCATTTGTACGTTGTACTCGTAAGTATAAGTTTCTGGAACAACATGTAAAGTTCTCGTTCTGCCTTTCTCTTACAGTTCTGTATTGATTATAATAAAAAAAAAAAAAAAAAAACAGAAATGAAGAAGAAATAGAAACTAAACCGTGTACGTGTACGTCTATGTTAATTTAACTTCTTTTCTCAATACGTGACCTCAACCTGAAGATGCCTGCCTGCTTGCCTGTGAATTTAGTATAAAGCAAAAATTAATAATGAAAATTTTATTACAATACATGCTTTCCACACACATCCATCCCGAGGAGTTCTTTTCTTTTCTTGCTTTTTAATAAATTATGAAAAAAATATTAAAAATTATGTTATTTCCACATATGATCTAATAAAACATAAAAATACTTATGAAAAAACATTAACCAGCCAGCTGGCATAATGTAGACATTGATTTCCACTTGTACATAAATTCGTCCCGATGTGTAAAAGATATCATGTTATACTTGCCTACCATGGTAACTGCGGCATTTTGTTCATATCTGGCCCTACTTGTTATCTTGGCTTCCTTACTACACCACCGGCTTGTAATTAGCTACAAAGCACTTTGTATTAAATGCCAGTTAATTGGTAATTCAGTATGTGTTTTGGTTTCTTTGTGTTTTTGCTTTATGAATTTTCTGAACTCATTTTAACTGCTGCTACTTTTTCACTTACTACGAAGTAAGCTTTATAATTACTTCTATGTAGTGTAACAAACAGTTCTTTAAACACACACACACGTCTTATGTTGTTTTCTTTCTTTTCTTTTTTTGGTTTTATTATAATATATTTTTATTATTGGTTAACTTTTTCAAGTTTTTATTATTTCTAACTTAAGTATTTACTTAAAGTCGATGTAGTTTTATCCATCAAAGTTTTAGTTTAAGTGGCACAAATGTCTACCCAACCCAACTTAATTAAAGCTATAAAATTGAAATTATAAATCATAACAGGTACGTTCACAATTTACAAAAATTTTAATTTGGAATTTCTTCAAAGCAGTACTTATACAACAAGTTCATGTTCAACATCGATTTTACCGTCTGCGAGTCCCAAAACTATCACTAGTATTATGCACTCGTTTGGCTTGTATCGGCACATTTAATATGTTAAGAAAAGTTTAAAAAACTAAATATGGCTTAAGCCATAACTACACATAAAATATGGGCGAAGCTGATACCTGAATACATTCTCTAGTATACGCTCCTCCTACTAAGTATCAAGTCGGATTCTAAGCAAAAAAAAGTTTCGTTGTAAATTGTGGGCTAAATCGACCTCATATGTTACTGATAAATAGATTTTTATGAATTTCAAGCACAGATCTCAACCGATTTCATACAATTTAAAATAGAACATTAAAAAACTATGCAGACACTCTACGAATCTATTCCGTGACAAATTGCAGCTGTTCTAAAAGCAAATGATGGCCCAATACTTTATTAATAAATAAATATTGTGTATATATCGGGTATTCATATTTATTTTGTTCATACCCTGTATAAGGCACTTAACACGAATGTACTATACTCTAATTATATCATTTAAAACAAAAAACAAGTGCTAATAAAAATTAAATTTACAATAATCTCAAAGTGGGGGTATTAAAAATGAAGGTTGTGGTAATTAGGAAAAAATTAAATTTAACCCGTTTTAATGGTGGCTAAAGAAAAAAAATAAAAAATAAAAAAAAAACACTTTTGCATAAATTAGAATTAATAATTAAGAAAAAACTAACTATCTGTAAATCTACGTTTCACAACTATTTACTGGCATCATTAAATCATTTCAACTTGCTCCATAACCGCTTTAAATAAGTAATTCGTTGCGCTTTTTCAAAACTTGCAATTAAGTCGTAACGAATTTTTTACATTTTTCCTCTAAAATATTATTTCATATCTCTCTCTCTCTCTTTTCACAAATGACAATCTTATGTAAAGAAAAGGTGGCTTAGGCCGAATCTTAAATAACCTCCACGCCCTCTAATTGCGTATGAGCTTGCAAGTTGAGTTTTACATGGAGTGTGTTTTTTTGTAAATTATGAGCGCATCTGTTATTCAACCACGCCCATTTTTGGTACATCAATGAAGGGGATATTCGCAAGGGGATACGCGCACCAAATTTCAAGTTTATAGTGCAATTTTTATGACAGATGTATAGATTTTTGTCTTCATCGATTTTATTCATTTTAAATAAAATTTACGCCCCTGAGAATGCTAACAACATATAGACAGGCACACTTACCCACTGACATACAGATCTAGATCGAAACAATTTTTGATGCAGGGTCTCTGACGCCTCCTTCTCCGTGTTGGTAACAGATGGACAAACTTAGTATACCACCAGTATATGCGGAGGGCATAAGAACATATATATTTTAATATCATTAGCAAGTGAGAGATGTGTATTGGCAATTTATAAAACTAGTTTTTAAATCTGATTTACATAAAAAATTATTTATTATTTTATAATACCATAATAAATATTATTTAAAAAAAAAGATTAGTTAAAGGTTAAATTACACAGCGCAACAAGGAAGTTTCAATTAATCTCTTTTTTTTTTTTTTTTTATAATTTTTAGCTAATTTTTCAAAAGTTTACATCAAATCTTTGCATCGCTACATACATTATACGTTTGGCATTTGTTGGGAGTACATAGAAGCATTATCAATTATTTCAATTATTGCATTATTAGTAAGCTTTGCTTTGATTAATATATTTTTAGTTTTGTTAATTAAATATTTGCTGAATGAATGTTTGTTTGTTTGTTTGTTTTTTGCTATAATTATTATTGTTGTTAGTATTTATATAAAAACAAAGTTAAACCAGTTTTTTTTTATCATATAATTAAATTGTATACTTAGCGTACACTTGAAAAGAAACTGCATATGTTGGGGAAATGAGATTTGGTTAAGGCCACATTTTGATTATAGGTTATACTATGCAGTATACATATCATGTTCTTGAAAATATAATCAGCATGAAATATATTTACTTAATATCTTTATGAATGGATTTATTGTAAAATTTATTAATTTGCTGTTTAGATGTAAAAATTACTGGAGTAAAAGTTCACCAACTCAGGCTTACTATTAGGCGCTTCAAGTTAAATCTAGTATGTACTTTAATAGGCGTAATTATACACCAGCCACTCCCATATTTCACTTGTATATATAGATAATATTTCATCTTTGACCTTAGTAACCATTTTCATTAACAATACTAAGAGTTAATGAAAATAATTAATAAAATAAGTCTTCGCATGGATCTTTGCATCTGGTCTCATAAATCAATCGACTGTCAAGTTCAAGATCTAAACCAATTTGAATATAATTAAACAAGATTTTTTTTATACAATTATTCCAAAGCAGCGTATGTGGTGGTTATGTTTTGGCATTCACTAAGCATTATCACCATTACTGAAATTTACGTAAATGCGGAATTGATCACGGCTATTAATACATTGCTGACAGTTACTTAACTAAAATACATGTACTCAACTTGATCACTATATATGGTAAATATGCATGAGATTGGTTGCGCGAATAGTTTTTTGTTTTTGTTTTCGTTTGTGTTACAATATATTGTAGCTTAGTAAGAAACAAATTTAGAAGAAAAAAAACGCAAACTTCAATTACTTTCAAATTCAAGGTCTGTTAGTTTGATTAGGAATTTTTTTGTTCTCGGTTGTAGAAGTCTGGTTGAAAAAATACATATTTATTAAATGCTTACAGATCTCTATTTGATTATTGTTATTTATGGGTGGTGGGAAGTGGATTTGCAGCAAACTATTCTAGGTGCTGCTGCCTACCTTTATATACATAAATATTTTACAAAAACAAAAATATTTCATTAAATAAGAAATATGACGCAATTCGCCTTTTTAAGTTGTCAGTAAACAAAAAAAATCGTGACTTGCTGTACACAAAAAGAAAAAAAAAAGTACAGAAACGTAATATAAACCACAGCAATTCTAAAATAGTTTATTTGTTTAACAAAAAAAACATATATGTTAGGGAATTTAATTTAAGAATAAAAAAAAAGGAAATTCCAAGCGGCTATTGCATGGCAGCACAAGACACCTTTTCAGTGAAGATAGAATTTTAAAGATTTTATTATACCATCAAATCTACTCAATTGCATCGTCGCACAACCTAAACCGAAGCATGTCAAACTATACCTACTCAGTTGCATCCTCTTACAAGCTAATATGTGTAACACCGAGGCATGTCAAACTGTATTTGTGTAGAAGCTCTTCATTTGACTTAACTGAACATAGCAAAAGAAAAAAGCTAACTTTTTTGATATCAAAAACTCTTAACATTATGAAAAAAAAAAAAAACAAATCCGAAATTCGGTACAAAAAAGCAAACATTTTCAATTATATTAAACGATTTCTATACCTTACATCTTCAACACATCCCACCGCACTCCGAGAATGGAGCAGACAAGTGGCAGATTATATGCAATCATATTAGAATCAACGAGAGAGAATATGATATATCAGAATGCAATTCATGTGTATGACAGTGTTGAAGTTGTTAAAAGAGCATATATACAAACACCAGACGGGGTATTGTATTGAGTGGTGGTAAGAGAGTGTGCATTTTGGCACTTTCTTTTTCTTTTTCTTTTTTTTCACATACACCAAAGTGTTTTTTTGTAAATAGGAAAAATGCAACAATAACAACAACAAAAACAACAACGGCAAAGTCATAGAATGGTGGAAAAGAAAAAGGAATTAAAAAAAAGTGCCTTGAAAAAAAGTGACTAATCACGGCAGGAATACATGTATTCATGAGCCAAAAGCTGAGCTAATTGCAATTTTCGTGGATTTGCTGCCTTACAAAAAAAGGGATTTTTATAATTTTTTTCTTCACCTCAACGTAAAATGAGAGTTTACTAAGTTTGTCATTCCATTTTCGCCGAAAACATAACAAAGTATCTGCAAAGTAATTTTGATAAGCACCAAAGTCTGAACAGATAACTGCCTGTCTATTTAAATTGAATGAGATTTATCCCGTGCTACGTGTACAAATTAAGTTCTTTCAACTCATGTGACAGTTATTTTTACTGTTAATCTATTATAACCAGTTTCAATTCATGAAATATTTCTGTATGGCTAAGCAGCGCAACTCTTTGGTTATCCCATAGGTACAGATGAAGAAATCTTCTTTTATAGATTACCGATCCAGCCGATGAAATCATTTCTGAACTTGTATACCCTTCATGTTCCATATTAACTTGGAAGAAGCCTTGCGACGCTTATTGGTTTGTTTATTGGAAAGAACTCTTAAAGGATACGTTCACGAATTCGGTGATCATTGTAAAAGAAACACTCCATTATTATATTATTATCCCTACTACTTTTAAATTATGAAAGCCAAAAAGTGAAACATTAACGCAAATACCGCTTAGAGAGCTCTAAGGCTTCGGTGAGAGTGTCCCAAAATCATTATATGCAAAATTGAACTGTTTTTTACTTATTTTCTTGTATGTTTTAACTGTAACCATAATTTTTGCTTTTGTTACTTTTCGTTTTGTTTTTGTGTTATTGGGTCTACTCTCTTATTTTCGGTTGTTTTATTTGGAGTGTCTGCCTGCTATCCATTTTATGGTTGCATTTTGTTTTATTTTTCATTTTTTTTTTTTTTTCTTTCTTTTTTCGTATGCATATGTTGAGGGCATATATGCATTAAGGGAAAAAGTACTACATGGTGCAATTGGAGATTTATAATAGGCAACCGGCTGGTTGACTGGCGTCAATTGCCCAATTTACATTTTCTTTTTTTTGCCCCTGTTTTGGTTTTTTCGGGATTTCCATGTGTTGCTCTTTAGTCTGGCGGCTTGCCATGCACATGATACGTTACAACTCCTGATGTTTTTTTTAAATTTTTTGTGGATGGTTGGGTGCTTTTCATGCAAAAATGCAATAAAGGTCGCCATTCAACAAGCTATGTTGTCAGTTTTTATGCGGGCGTCTCTTTTATGTATTGTATATGAAGCTTGTTCTCCTTGTTGTTTTTGGCAATTCGTTGCCACCAAGAAAGCATTAAAGCGATCTGTTTGTAATCACGATTTGCTTGTTATCCTATAAATGGTTTAATATCACACAACCATGATAATGCACACAAATGACTTTCACCTAGATACTTGTGGAGTTGGTGGCAGGACAACAAGTGCAGTTTGATGTTGTTTTCGTTTTTTTGTTCTTTTTTTTTCTTGCCCAAGGATGATAATTCAGTTATTCATATCGCACTTGATAGGCACGTAGGCGGTTATGTATACAATGTACTGTTGATGATGAAAATGTATGTTGTTGTTGTTGTTTTAAACTGTTGTGGAATATTCAATTTGCGTTGCTGCATTCTTTTAACCATTACCACCGATTTTGGTAACAAGTGAATCGCTCTAACTTGTCTATTTTGTGTGTACGCGTATGCTTGTGTGTGTATTTTTTTTTTTTTGGCCATCACTTGACTTGGTGTTAACTTTTTCCCAACACTATATTTTCTTCTTCTTCTTTCCCATTTATACACAAACCACAGATTTTGTATAAGTACGATGGGTGTGTGTGTGTGTGTGTATGAGTGCTAATGTTGAAGAAAAACACTTGTTGCAGTTACTGTATCTACTGTTTAGCTAAGCTGTTAAGTGATGTTGGCTATTATGAATAATTTAGAGAATCATGTTTTTACCACTAACATCAACATCAACACCACCAAGACCACCACCAGCATAACCATCACTTATTCATCATTACACTCATTTATATGTATATAGAATTGTGTGCACTTTTTGCTACATTTTTCTATTCTTCTAAAAGCAACAATTTATCCAAAAAATTCCTGTTCATTATGATCTGCATACATAATAGTGTATAATGGCTAACCAAATAATATGTTAAGTGTACAAAAAAAAAAGAAAAAGAAAAAAGAAAAAAACCATAATGGGTTAAATTCTCTAATCTATACATTCTACGCTATAATGTTATAAAAAATGCAAATTTTCTTGTGCTGTTAGATGAAAATATTTGATTTTTTGAAATCATACACCTTTCTAAACTTTTTCCGTACAATATATGCTATAAACGTAAGCACTTACACACACTCTGTTGGTAACATTTGAAGTAGTTTCAAGTGATTTATTGTAATAATGCGGTGTGGTTAAAAAGGTGGTTTCGCTATGATTTAAATGTCATTATTTTTATGGTACAATATGAATGCTCGATTAGTCATTTGGTACAAGTGTTGTTTTTTTATTATTCCTATAATTTAGTTACAAATATGCTCCTATTAAACATTTATATGAATTAAATGAAAAGAAGTGCAAACAAGAATTAAATTTAACTTGAATCAAATCTTAAATATCTTTTAAGAAGGACTTGTATTTATACAGAAGATGGACAAATGCAATATAGTACATCTCGCTGCATGTTGACAACACTGCTTCCGTGTAAATAATGCAACGCGTACGCATTGCGCAATTTACGTGCCAAGTCTTGTAGGTTATATTTCAGTGTATATGTTGGTGCTCAGTTAAAGGGAACGCCTACGACGAAAACAGCTAAATGCCGATCTCCAAAAAAGTTAAATTCTGGCCCAAATTTAGTAGAAAAAAATCTCAATACTTTTCTCAGGTGTACGATTTATAACTCAATTTTTGCTAGTAGAAGAACCTTAATCATTAACAGGCAGAACGATGCTAAGCTGAACCGATTTAGCCTTTTATACTAAAGAAGAAGTTGCCTGAACAGATAAAGAGTTCTACCTTAAACTGTATCTTCTAGAAAACGTTACAGCATTTACAATAAATTACCTTCAATAAATGTTTTTCCAGTCTTACAAAAAATCTTTTCTTCCCCCATTTAATCCATACCTAGACATACTTTTAATTTTACAAAATGTAATTTCCTTTAACATTTATATTAAATCTAAATTATTACTCTTACAACAACACCATCCATATATCAATAAAACGGACATTAATTGTCAGCAATTGTTTAGCAAAATTGAAATGTAGAACAAATCCTAAATGTATAAAACATTTATATGTTCTAATGTATGTAGATTCTATATATACTAAAAAACCACATCAAGGGACAACAAAACAACAAAAACAAATTAAATACATAAATTTTCACGTTCTTATATACAATAGCAACACGCTGAAAATCCTAAAACTATGCTAACAGTTTAGATATATTGTAACACTGCTGTGTAGGCAGTAGTAAATTGTAGGAAAATCTATATATACGTACCTCTATAAATGGAGAGTTATACAGGAAAACTAAACCAATCTAAATCTATTTCAACTATTTACAATTCATTCATGTTTTATGTGTATGTAGCTGCGTTCGTTCATTCATTCATTCATTCATTCATTCATTGAATTCGGAAATTCAATTTAGTAACGAAGTCTGTGCAACAATTTATTGAATATATGCACATTTATATATATAAACAAACGCTACGGATGGTGTAATGTGAATGGACAGACAGACAAACAGACACACAATCAGGAAGGCACAACTAACCAACTGGCAAACAATCTAAACAGATGCAATAGAAATTTTATATATAAAGGTTTAGAGTTGTTGTTATTGCTGTTGTTGAGTGTGTGTGTGTGTGTGTGTGTGTGTGTGTGTGTGTTATTGCAGAGAGAGTGAAGTCGTTGCTGTTGTTTTGAAGTTATTTATAAATTAATAAATTCATAGAGATTAGTGTACGTGTGTATATGTGTGTTTTTGTATATGCCTGAACAGCTCTAGTCACACATTTTTATAATAATTGTGCCTGTTGCACAATCTCTACCTTCCTCCTTCTAACTCGTTTGCTGTCAATAGAGTAATATGTGAATAAAGTGGAGATCTCCATATAATTCTATTCTCTAATAAATCATTAAAAGCACAACAAATATATACTCGTATACCTACCTACCTACCTACCTACCTACCTACCTTCAAACTATGCATTGACTATATATGCATATGTACAGAAGTAAGTGCATACAATCTAACACTAACCAACTAGAACACAATCGCGTAATACACACACACCCACACAGGTGTATATACACCTAGGAATTCATTCATGAATTGATATTTTACGGTTGTGTGTTTGTGTGTTGGAGTCTGTGTTGAGAGGCTGACAATACCTTTTACTCGTTGGGAGTTTCTGGTGAGAGTTCTTTTGGTAAGCAAATGAAATTTCTCTAGATAAGCTTTAAGTTTGTTGAACAAGTGGAAGAAGTGGTTACGTTATAAAAGTGGTGGCGGTGGTTGTTGTTATTATTATTATTATTATTATTATTGTTGTTGTTGTTGTTGTTGGTGTTGTTTTTATTCATATTGTTGTTGTTGTGTTACTGTTGTAATATTGCCATTGGCATATATTTATAGTGGCGGTGATGTTAAATTTGTTGGAAAACTAAATGTACATAAAATTGAATTATACACACACACACACACACCATAAACTTAGATTTTATTAAAATTGAAAAAGGATTTCCAGTATTTATGGTATCACGCTGCAACATAACAATAATATTTAATAAGAGTTGAGATATACAATTATACTGAACGCACTCGTTCTCGTTAACTATTGATAGCATTAGAAACGCATATTATACATAAATTTGATATCATTGTATATAGAAAGCAAAAAGTTGTTTTTGACTGAAGTTGTTGCCGAAGAGTGATGAGAAGCGTGCTGGCCAGCAGCTCTTTTTGAACAGCTGCTTTTCTCGCTGTACAGCGGTCATAGGGTAGCAACAAGTGCTATTATGCATTTTATATGTATATATTTACTTGCTTGTGTATAGTTTCATTTCATATTTTTTCTAAACTCATTTAACTAATCCAGATGGTGGCAATAACTAGAGATAAAACATGTTTATAAGTATGAGTTAATAGTAGCCAGAGTGGTGTATAATGTGTGAATTTTATGCATCTAAAAACCACTTGTAGGCGTATTTAATTCGCTATATTCAACTAGTAAAAGCTCTAAATTTGCTCACATGCAGCAAGATGTACTGTATTACATAGTGTTCATATCATTTTCTCCATCCTTTGTTCCTTGTATATAAACTTGATCAGGCAGATCTCGTAGACAGATGCAAAACTCTTTAATTTTTATGGGAAAACCCGATAAATATATTTCTTGGCCATAATTATGATTTCTCTGTTAATATTTTGTTGGCGATTAATACTTTAATTCATTATAAGTTAAAATATAATTACTTTCATATAATAATGACGTCTTTTCCAACTTATTTAATGAAGTTATTTTCGTTTTTTGATTTATTAAGTTAGCACGTCAAAAATATATGTAAATTTTTGCCCCTAATAATATATATAAAATCATCCATATATATACTCTGTATACCTACTACAATATATGCTTAAGTTTATATATCATATAAAGGTATGTCTTCCAGCCAATCTCATCTCTAACAGTTCGGTATGTAATAATTGCCATTCTAATCTAAATTAAGACTGTGAACAAATCATTTTCGTTTGTGCCATAAAACTAAGCAGGTGTTGGTGTTGCCAAACATATATACACACATATACACACAACTACAACCTTCTAACCAAATTGTGCAACTACACGCATCCACATTATCTGTACAAATATTTAAGTATGTTTGTGCCACACAGTTGATGAATTTTTGAGTAGGAAAACTTTTTAACCATTAGAATGGGTGTAGAGTAGGTGGAACTATTGCATATAAGAATATACAAAAATTGTGTGTTTTTTGCTTTTGTTCACACATATTATGATGCACAATTTAGGGGTGAGTTTTTGGAAAAGTGCATTGTTGTTGCCGAAATTGTACTTGTACGACATACTCGTACTCGTACTATCTCTTTCACTAACCACATACGATAGGTTCTGTCTGAGAACTTATAGGCACAATTTTGTGTAGTTTTTTGATTGGCCAGAAATTTGAAATGTGAAACGTGTCTCTAATACCACAACCACAGGCCCCTTGCAAGATATTACTTGTACACAGAAAGTGCACTCACTCAGCTAATGCACATTTTGTGTCCAACAAAACAATGTACAAAAAAGTTTTCGACATAGTTTATAAAGCAAAACTTCACTTATTGTACATTTATCATAACATTAATATTTACAAATAAATCGAAATTTCTATTGAGTGCACGATGTAATAACACATTTATAAAAAAAAAAAAAAAAATTTCACGTATTTCATGAATGACAGAAAGAAAAATGTTCTATTAAATTAAAAACAATTATCGATTTAATGCAGTTATAGCCCGTATATGGTGTGTATGCTATAGGTATACAGTTGGTTGGTATTTGATGTTGTAACATACCACCATATTTACACGCATAAGCAAATATTCACACCAGACACACCACAAGGTATACACATATATAAATACAAATACAAATACACAACGTAAGCCTATTGTATGTAGGCATACGTAAGAGTGTGTGTGTGTATAATATATGGTAAATGTCATACAATCATACAATTTTACATTTGCCCTCTCTGTATAAACCATTATATTATATATTGTACACAAATCAAATGATTTTATTTTCACCAATACTGAAACTGAAAAAACAATGAATTTTTTTCGAATTAAATTTTTTTATCCTTTACTACCGCTTATATATAGAGATTATATATAAAAAGATTATATATACAAGTCCAGTACATACATTGCCATTAACATGTAAATGTATGTATACAACGTTTAAAAATACTTGATGTCTGCTGGGACTTTTTTTTTCCACTTATATATTCATTGGATTTGTTTGTATATATAGAAAATATATTAAAACGAAATTATACAATATATATATATATATATATTCATTTACATATATATTGTATATATATGGAGAGAGAATAAAAATATGAACATTAACGTCATTGTCCTGAACATAAAGCTGTCCTTTCACTTATACAATATTGTACATTGAATGGACATGACATTTTGATTAACTTGTAATGAAAAGAGCGGAAAAAAACTTATATGTTATATAAGTAAGTATTTTGACCAAAAACTACTCCAACAAATTTGGCTAAGGTACCCTTATGCAATAATTTTGTATAATGGAGTGAACACAAATCCATACAAATAATTTGCATTGTTTTGGTCTAAATTCTGAAATTACTTTCCAATCACAATTCCGACATTAAAATCATTTTTTATGGTTGTATTGGAGTCTCCTGAAGGATGTGTGGATTTGTTGCTGTTACGAGTGATAATTAGTGTAAAAGCTGCTAAAGTTTTAATCATTTATTCAGTAATTTTTAATAATTTCGAAGCATTGCTTGTTTGCCCAATTCACCATAACAATAATGTTAACCTTGTTTGTCATTTTAACATTGATATATTATAAAAAAAGGTTAAAGGTCCATTCGTATTAAGATATAAAATTGTTGTGTTCTTAGTGAAAAACTTTTCATACGAAATTCAGCACAAATCATATCTTGACTCAAAGTTATTTAAACAAAAATTAAAATGGGTGGAAAATGATCATATAATGCCATAGCTCAATCACGAAAAGAAATTTGATTAATATGAAATGTGTTAAAATCGTACTCATGTAGTATTTCAAAATTGTACGCTTAGACACATGACCTATTTTTAGTTGGGAGGGGGGAGAAAAAAAAAAACTGTAATCAGCAATAACGCTGGATTAGAAACAATAACGACAAACTAGAAAACAAATATCATTAATAACAACAAATAGCACAAACAATGCGATAAACTAAATCAAAAGCAATAATAATAATAATAATAATAACAACAACAACAACAAACTAAACAAAACATATATACAAACGTACAAACATATTTACGCATAAATATCATGCCACACCATACAAAACTAAAACTAAACTATAAATTAACACTGAACTCATACGCACACACACACACACACTCATAAATACATGATTACAAGTAAACACTAGTACACATTATGTTAACGGTCAAAGTTGTTTTTGTTTTTGTTTTTTATTTTTTATTTTTTGCTTTCTTGTTATAACACATGGCAAACGTATGTTTAGAAAGGTATCTACATACATATGTACAATATAAAGAAAAAGCATGAAACACGTGTAAAACAGCATAAGTCACCTGCTGTGTGTTGTGTGCGTTGTGTCTGTGTTAAAGTTTGACTGAAATGGAGAGAGAGAAAGAGAGAACATTGTGCGTATTAGAGTATGGGAGATTAAATAAAGTTTATACTAACGGTTACACAAGGGAGATATAAAACTTTTCCATGTAAACAAACGCACGCGACCATGCACGCATTCATAAATGGAGACGTTAGTTAGTTTTTTTTATTTTTTGTCCCAACTTAACTGTATATATAAAGTGTGTCTGTCTGTGTTATGTGAGCTAGATTTTACAGACACATTTACAACATGGGAAAATAAACGCTACGTATAAAAATTATACTTGGCTTAGGACTGGCAGTGATGCTTAGAAGTTGCGTAGGATCCTTATGAAATTTTTCCACTAACTTTAATTGATTTTAATACGAACTGGAAATTTTCGAATCAATTTTGTAATTTTTACCCTATAAGGACCGACACACATATATAATCCGATTGAGTTTTCAATGTTTTTTAAAAAAAATCCGAATTTTGTCATGTATTTAGGCGATACGCAAGGGTAAGGGTTCGAGTTTGCTAAAAGGTAGACACAAAAATATATAACGCGATATATGCCTGCTCCTTTTTCATTTTTGTTTTTTTTTTTTGTTGTAGTTCACATTTATTTTGACTCTCGTTCACTGCATTCGTATATACGGGCAACATATTTTCATGTTCACTGTATGATGAGTTTTTTTATTTTTTTTTTTTTTTTTTTATTTCATAACATTTTTCAATATACGCAATTTTTTACTGCATTTGTAGTTGTGTTTGTCTGCCATCATGACAAAAGGTACAAAATGGTTGGGATAGAGGACTAGGGAATGCATACGCACACACATGCTTACATATAAACAATGACAAGTGAAGATAATAAAACATCATATAACTGTTTAAACGCACATGAACAAATACACAAACGCTATACTTATTGTAATACAAAAACAACAAATTGAATATGGGTAGCGCTCACATTTATCTATCTGTACAATAATCTATGTCTGTCTTCGTATATACTTTTATAGTACATAAATATAAATATTCGTCGCATCAACCCTTTTTTTTTCAAGTCATGAAATGCGTTTGCATTTTATGCGTTTTATAACGAAAAAACAAACGAAAATTTTTTCCACAGGGTTTTTTTTTTTGTGAGGCAAAAGTTTGAATTTCAAAAGTCTCTCGAGGACATTAACCTTTTTATGGTTTACAATGCACACACACACACGAAACGTAGCATATTACCAGCATAACAAATCCTCATATATGGAAAACTTGTACGTGCATATAGGGAGTAGGAAACGTTAAAGGGTGCATGGAGGTAAAGAATTTCGTAAACGTCTAAGTTGGCGACTGTTAGTAACAAACGCTGTTAATATTTGTCCCTCTTCAACAACATAAGCAAACGCTTTCTAGCTAATTTTTGTTTACAATTCTATGAATACGTAATAAAAGATTTTTATGTTCGTCTTCTTCGTATACTATATACCAAATGAAACAAGTGAAAATGTTACAATTAGTCAAGCTCTAATATTTAATACCCTACATCTCTTAGTTCCACAAATTATGCTTCGATTAATTCAGTTGTGTCAGTAAACGCAAGGCGATGCCGTATAAGTCACTTTGTGACACATCGTTATATATTGTAAATGGTTCTAAAAATGATTCAATTTGAACCATTTTCAATAGTATACATTTTTGGATTAAGTGGAGCCGTTTTCTAAAAATTTTTTGGTAATAAGTTAAACTACATTTACCTGAACACGCACATATAGATGGACAGACGCACGCACTTAAATCAACTTAATTGATTTGGTTCTGAATCGTTGGATATAATAAAAGGTGGGTTTAAACTTTAGTCGTTTAAGAGTTACAAACATCCTTATAAACAAATAAATTGTTTTATTGCAATCATTTTCCCAACTAAAGCTGTCAATTTTTAGGTTCTTTTAAAAAAATGTTCCATAAAGCAGTTACGAATTATGATATTATTTAAATTTAGAAAATTTACTGATTCTTTTAAGTTTGCTCAGTAACCCTGTTCATGGTCTATTTTAATGAGCAACGCATACCTTGTACATGCACACTATACATAAATGCAAGTGCAATACAAAAAAATAGAACGACAACAACAACAACTAAAGAAACACATTATTAAAAAACACGTAAGAAAATTAAATTTAGCTTTGACCACATTTTAAATACCCTCCACATCTACAATAGTGGGCGTGGCATATATATGATGACTCTCTCTAAAAGTATTCAAGGAGAATTTCTACTTTTCCATACACCCTCTAGGAAATGCAGAACATAACATATATGAATGGTTTTGTCCATGTCCGTCCGTCCATTTATCCATTGACTGTTTTTGTAGATTTGTATTCAACCTATCAGGTAACAATTTGTAAGATATTTTTAATGAAATTTAGACGTTGCACTAGGCCCCAATGGAATAACATTCTAATCTATACACAATATACACCAATATCACCCAACTAAACGAAAAAGTAATCAATTGATAAATTAATCAATTTCTTGCCACTGAATGGTGTAGGGTAGTAAATGATAATATTTAACCGTCTTTCGTTTTTTTTACCAAATCAAATGAAAATTTCATAATCTTAACTTTTCTTATATGCCCGTTATCTAAGGAAAGTGTTCACCAACTTTACACATTTACGTTCTCTCCATAAACCTTATCTTCCTTTCCCTCTCTCTCTCTCTCCCTCTTCCTCTTTCTGTCTTTTAATTCCCTTTTTCCATGGTTGATTATTAAAACATGACGTTTTTTTTAAATGCGTTAAATAAATGTATACGCGTTTACGCACGCAATGCATTTGAACCCCAAATAAAAGGGAAAAAATTCAAGCAAGTAGAAGAAAAAAAAGTAGAACTAAAAAATAAAAAATAACGACCAAAGTTGGAAGCTATGTCAGCCGTAACCGTCATATCGACAACTAACGACCTAAAAAAAAAAAAACAACTAAAACAACAAGAACACATACACATACACACACACATAATAAAAATTTACAATAGTTGCACCTAGACGATATTGACGACGGCGTCGTCGTTGCACATGTGCATGAGAGAGTCTTTGCTATGAAGCCTCATTTCAAGGGAAGTGTATGTGTGGGTATACGTTTCTATGTTAATGCTTGTTAGTATGTGACGTTTGGTTTTTGGCCGGTTTATACTGGCACATGGCACATGGCGACAGGAAGAATCAGTCAACGAAACTCTTAAGGTGCTCACTGCGTCGCCCCCTTTACCTCCCATCCGACCTACTGCTGCAGGTGTATTAGCAACCTCATTTCATGTGCAGCAGCAGCTCATTTAAAATTTATTTGTTTTCTTTACTTGCATTCAGTTTTTTTTTTCCATTTTCTCCTATACTCTCTTATTTTTTTTGCTTCTTCTATTTTTTCTTTGGTTTATTCGGTTCTACGTTTTTCTACGTGTACAAACATATATTTTCGTATGTTTGAAAAGTTTGCATTATATTAACTTTTCACAGACATGCATTTGTAAAGAAAATTCTGTACCAGCCTAGTCTTTCTTCCACCTTCTGCCTTCACTCACTGCACACATGCAATTGGAGTTTCCGGTAAAAAAAGAAAATATATACGAGTATATATGCACTTTTCATAAACCACATTTACACATACATGGCGACATTTTTCTATACAATGCTTCACATGCGAGTCTTCACTTTGACCTAAACTGACAATCAAACCAATAAAGCGACTAACGAAGCAAGCATTAAAATCAAAACGAATTTTTTATATAACAATATTCCTTCTTTTTCTTCTTCTTCTTCTACTACTTTTTGTTCATTTACTTTTCGTTTACATTACAGGTAATTTGTTAGTTTTCCGTTTTTTATTAAAATTATTATTTGTTAATTTATGTAATTTTTTTCCACCTGAAATGAGCGTTAAACGCAGGCTTGTGGCAAAATATTAAGCAACCATTATATAAAAATGCATAACTGTGCGTATTCTATATACAAACACTAACACAGACAGACAGACAGACAGACACGCACATATGCAGAATAAGGGAAATGAGTCAAATTAAAACTGCATTACACCATTTACGCACGCACGCATTTTCCCTTCTCCTAAAACGTTATGAAGGATATCATTCTCTATCTTTCTATTTTTTCTCTATGGTTTGTATTCTTTACTGAAAACTTTCATGGTGTATAATACAATAATAATGTGACGTTGTTGTTATTATTGTTGTTATCGTTTATTTGTTAAAAAATTACCCGCCGCTTGAGTAAAATTATATAAAATTATAAATTTGAAATTGTAGAATTTTACTGACACAAATTATTTAAAATAGAAAATAATTACATTTTACTGCTTAACGTTTCGTCACATGAAAAAAAAAACATATTTCAAGACAACCTAAGACCTTTAGCCACAAATATACGAGTATATAAAATATAATTTAGAAGAAGACATAGTTGTGACCGCAAACGACTTTTGTCAGTCATAATCCTGTTTTATCACACATTTCCCTTTTAATATATAATTTTTTTAATATAAGTTTTTTCAATTTTTAAAATATCGTTTTGATAAAAAAAATTCAAAGATAAAAGCAATGTTTCGAATTGACGGTTTCTGGTTGATAAACATCATTATTATAATTATTTAGTGAAGGATTAATAATCGTAACTAATTTTAATTACTTCCTTCCATGGAAGTGGTACATTTCCTTAAAAGTGTTTTAAAAAAATAACATCCTTATGTATTAATGTATTGTATATACCCTGCACTATATATATATAACAGAAATGTCCCTTTTTTGCTCTCATTGCACAACAAAATTGTATCGCATTCATAGCGTACAATTCACAGGTGTATAGACAATACATGTAATTATTTATTTGTGTACATAACTCTTTTAAGTGAAATGATACACTACAGCTCAGCAATTGTTATAATATAAATAATTGCCTTTATATTGGTGTTTATGGTCATTCTGGGTATAGAGAATCGCATTATTTTGGTACACATGGTATTAGAAAATTCTCCATTATAAATGTGGTTACATTTAATATTTTATTTTTATTGGAAGTGTTTTTTTTTTTTTATTTATATTTTTTACCCAAACGCATATACATATATGTATATAAATATGAAATATAAAGAACGTGAAAGGCTTACTATGCTGTACTTGTATATAGAGAATGCATCGACACGCATTTTCCATTAAGGCTTTCCTTCAATTATTGCGGTTTTTCTGAGGACCATTTATTGAAATAGAATAATGTTTTTTTTTTTTCCTTCTTTCTTTCTTTCTTTCTTTCTTTCATTTAAAACATTTTGTTCAGCGTGCAGCTCATGTTGTATATTATTAATATACATAAAGTATAATTATTTTTGGTTTAAATTGTATTGTGCTTGTGGTGAATTCCTTGAAAGGCCCAAAACTATTCATTACCTTACATATTTCAAAAGTTATTAAGTCATCGTCAGTGTATATTTTTATATTCCAACACCCTTTGGGATTAATTTAATCTACACGCCCTTCTTCTCTGACATGCATACCTGCATTGATCGATTAGACTAGAAAAGTAATTTTGATAAATTATTGGCACGCACTTTAATAAAAATGAAAATATTTAGTTTTGTTTAACGTGCTGTTTGTTGTTTAAAGGACGAGTCACTCAGAAGCCCAGACGGCTCATTATGATTCCGCAAAAAAGTGTTAATCATAACCAGGCACCAGGCACCTAATTCATTAGCTAACCTATAGAAATCATCTCTATGGTTGTGTCACTTTTTATAGAAGTATGTAGGAGTAAAAAGACTGTACGCATATAAACATAAGCGACTCTGCACCTTAAGTAATTTAGGGAATTGAAATAACTTTATTGTAATTTAATTATTTCATTATAAGTATCTAAGTATTACAATACATTTTTTAATTACAATTTCTTTAAAACCTTGATAAGTTCTCTAAACGGTTATAATGAAAAAAATAATAATAATTTTACTTGTTTTCTGTTTCAGGCTTAGAGCGTATCGCCGAAGAGTTAATGGGGCTTAGGAAATGGAAGCAGTACCAAGAGGCATTCCTATTGAGAAATCATATAAATTCCGATTCAATTGTTGCAATCATCGAAGACAACGACATTATCGTACAGAAGAAAGATCTGGATAGATTAACGCCAGCATCACAGCCCGACATTAAACAACTTCAGAATTCTTCTTCACATCACCAATCAATGCCAATCAGTGATACGGAGATATTGGAAAGTTGTTTATCAAAAGGTTCGTTTATAACAAAATGTTTAATCTAGAATTCCAAAGAGTAGAAAAACCCAGAAATAATTAAATTAATCACATATTTTTTTTAAATATATTTATAGCATCACAAGACCACAATTATATAGCATCACAAAACCGCATTACAACAGAGACTAATTCATCACTTAATCAACCAACAGCACTAGCCAACAAGAATATTATTAATAACAATAATAACATTACCGCTAAACAACCGAATTTAGAGCCATCATCCGACCAACACATAGAATTGAAACCAGAACCCATCGATTGGACGCCGAATGATAAGTGTTATTTTTGTGCGAACGGCAAATTACTCACAGTGAACGCTAAAGGTGAATTAGTGGCCGAATCCGGCCCCAATACTGGGTCAGGAGCGGACCACATACAAAGAGTAAGATCTAAAAAGAAGCGGAGGAGGAGTAAGACAATAATTTTTAATTATTCAATTTTCATTTCATTCTCAGCTTGATTGCGATACCGATTCGAACGAATCGTCTCCTCTAACGGCCAACATTGACAATTTGCCATTGGTGAGTGGTGGTAATAGGAGGAGTGGTGGCCCCTCATTAACCGAAAACAATCGTTTAACATTAAATAAACTTTTAACGCCACAATTAAAAAATATGACCTCAATGGATTCAATGGCAGTACGTTTGGCTGCCATACAAACAATATCGGGGCAATTATTACCCAGTAAGATAATATTAAAAATAATTTATGTCTAGTACAGACAACAATATTCTCTCTTTTATTAGATTTTAGTTGGACGCAACAACAACAACAACAGCCAACCATAACTATTACATCAACTACCTCAGAGACATCAGACGCTGCTGCAGCAGTTGCAACTGGCACCGCCGCCCCTTTAAGTTCTCCTTTGAAGGATTCGTCAAGTCCCAGTGATGTTGCCGGTGAACAACCTTTAGATTTAAGTTCCAAACCATCACCAAATGCCAACACATCCTTAATCGGTGAACTGAAGAGTGTAAGGTGAGTTAATCAAAATTAATAGTTAAACAATTCTTATCAAAATATGGGCCAGGGCCCACCAAAATTTACACATACAAAAAATTATTTAAAAAACAGTTCATTGTGAGGAACAGTTCGCATTGCCTATGGGACTTTATTTAGAACCTTTTTCTCATATAACGGTTTTTCATCAAATTTTACATATAAAAAAGTATAGCATACTTTGTGGAACTAAGTGATGTCGAGGTGAATTACGAATTACGACAGAAATAAAATGTTCTCCGCTAACAAATAAAACACTCTCCTAAGGCCCTCATCATTATTTGTTAGTTTCCAAGGATATCTAGCTTAACCCATTTTTCCTGTAAATTGTTCTTCTTTTTACCAGAATTAACGTTTTTCCAACAAATTGTTTTGCATGTCATGTCGCTACAATTAATATCTTTTATCTTTTGCTTTTTGCGTTTTACATGTTTTCCGTTTTTTACATATTTTTTTTTTTTTGTTTTTTGTTCATAGCAATTAATGTTTTTAGCATTCATACGCCACCAAACCCCCAAAAAAAAATTTCACCAAATAATGCATACACATAAAAAAATTCATAAGCATACACATACATATGCATATGTATATATATATATATATATAAGCCTTCGAGTGCAGCCGAAAATCTCATAAAAAGGAAGCAAAAAGCATCCAATGCGCAAAAGCGAATAAAAATAAAATATAATGAAAAAAAAAACGAATTATTTACAAATGTATAAATAAATATATGTGTGTATATATACATAGGTATATATACCTATAAGTGGTTTTTGTGTGTAATATGAAAATATATAAAAACGAAAAAAAAAAAAAATTGAGGGAAGGGAGCAAAAAACTTGAACATGAAAAAAAGGAAAAAAATTGAAAAACACAAAAATTAAAACCTGTCTATTCAAATGGATGAAAGTTGACAGGGCCAGGATATGCGAAACAATATACAAGTTAATTGCACTCCAGTATGCAGTCACAGCTACAATACATAGCAACAGCAACAACAATACAAACCAGGATAATTGTTGTTATAATAATAAAAGTGCAACTGACACTGTTCTCTTAACAACAACAACAAATTAAAGCAAAACAGACCGTAAAACCAACACAAACACATGGCATGTTTATGTAAAATATAAAAAAACCGAAAAAAAGGTGGAGTCCTGTTCAACAGTATGATGTAGCACATATGTATAAACTTTTACTCATATAATTAACGAAATGATTTTTTTCTATTTTTTTTTTCATAAAAAAAATTCTTCCAAATTGTTTCACTTGCTCCCAAACCGAGTAAAAACAATTATTGGGAAAACATATTATATTGATTCACTGCCTAACGGATTATATGATGTAACAGATTATATAAAGTGTAAACGTGTGCATGTGCATGTGTGTGTATTAATGGTTAAAAAGCACTCACTCCTGTATAAAGTCTAGACACTTTTATATAACGCACACACATACGACCACAAATAAATAGAAACATGAAATTTTTATATATGTATACTCATTATGTAAAGAATGTCCTTATCGTCGTCGTCGTTGTTGTTGTTGTTGTTTTATGCAATTTCATGCCTTGTATATACACCTTAATACCTTCACCAAAGACACCTACACCGATTAATTTTCGACAATACATACATACAAATATTTTGGAGGCTAAAACCAGCAAAAATATGAAAATTATACAACACAGTGTTAAGTGTGCAGTGAAAAGAAATAACAAAAAAATTTCTAATAGTGTATACATTACGTATCAGCTTGCAAGGTGAGTTTTACGCTGACTTATGAAGTTTTTTTGTAATAGTTGGATAAAATAACTGTAAACATATCGTACAAATTTCCACTTTATAGCTTAATTTTTATGACAAATAAATAGATTTTTGTTGATTGTGGGCGGGCCTTTTAACTGATTTTAGCCAGAAATATCTATACAAAAATTTCAGCTCAATATATCAAAATTTACGCCCATGAGAATGCGAACAATAGATAGACGCACGGACATTTTATGGAACCACGGACATACATGACTGGATCGACCTCTAGTTTTTACAAATAGAATGACAAACTTAGTATACCAACTATCTTATTTGGAAGGTATAAAAGCGAAAGATGAAAGCAAAGAAAAGAAACAGAATTCAGTTTCGAATATTTTTAGAATGATTTTATGCATAGAACGTCATTCTATGGAAAAATATTCTTTTTTGTTAATGACACAACGAATGCATCTCTTACGTAATTGCTGTTACAGACATTTTCTACGATACACTCTCCAAATTTTACGCAATTACTAAATATATAAAGGTATGTAGGATGAGTATAAGATGAACACAAAGGGACGTTTTTTTATATATAATAGAAGATACATTAAGTTTGTCATGTTATTTAAAATCATCAGAATGAGGTTTCAGATTTGTAAATAAGAAAGTTATTTAAGATCCAAAGTAGGCAGAAAAAGGATATCGGTTCAGAACACGTTTGCATTAGCATATCATATAAAAAAGAATATGTTGTGTTCTCTAAGCCTTCTTTCTTTCAATCGTATTGTATTCTGTTGTAAATTAATCTCTTTTTTATATACTATTAATTATATAAAATTTAATAACTTTTAAACTTAATATAAAACAAGCAAAAATCTGCTGCGTTAAGTTTGCTTTAATGGGATGCCACGCGGTATATAATACAAAATCAAGGGTACACCACTCGTCGGGCAACTATTTAAATGAAAAATCTATACTGAACAAAGATAATCGCTACAATAATAAGTAAATTGTGGATGTGGCATGTGGGCAACTGAACAAATATTTTAATAAATTTTAATTATTATATAATATGGCTGGACTTCTCTGTATATACTTTCCTTATAGAATTCTAAAGGTGTCTTTCAATTATTTATTTCTGGCAAATGGTATAAGAAACTTTATACACCGCCATTCATATATTTAATGCATAATAATAGAAAGAATTTTACGGAGGGCTGCTGTTACTTGTTTAACAAATACAAGATAAGCAACATTCTACACTCATTTTTGGTTTCATTATAAATATGGTTAATTTTTTTATTTCCTTATGTAGATACTATTAGAGGATACTCAGTTTTTGATACTGATCAAAAATATATATATTTTGCAGGATTTCTAATGCCTCCACCTAGGTGGTGTTCTTATAAGGAGGATATAATGAGAAGCGTGAGTGAAAGTGTGTGTTCTTAAGAGT
Source organism: Crataerina pallida (assembly GCA_949710015.1). Lineage (NCBI taxonomy): Eukaryota > Metazoa > Arthropoda > Insecta > Diptera > Hippoboscidae > Crataerina > Crataerina pallida. Next base: position 4,284,278 of record OX453290.1, read on the forward strand.
GTGTGCCATACCAAATGTCACCGCTATCTTCTTCTTATTTTTCTTCTTTTCCTACAACTCATCATCATCACCATTCCCATTATAGTCTTAATTATAATCATAATCATGTGTTATAATGCAGCATCGTCTTCAACAGTCACCGAATATGGTGTTAGTTTACGTTGTTACTGCGATTTGTACAAGTATATGTGGGTGTTTAATTTTATGTAAATGCATGCATAATACAATAACAACAATTTTTTTCTCCTCTTTATATATACTTAACACTGTCCACCAGACAGAATTGAGTGCATGCATCATCATATCGATCGAATTTTTTTGGTTTTCTTCCTTTCTTTTTTTTTATTTATTATTATTATTATTATTATTATATTTTTTTCTTTTTGTAAATGGAATTTACAACAAAAATGTACTGTTTGTACAGAATGTTAACATTTTCCAATATTAGAAATTTTTCAAAAATTTTTTTAGTTGTTCTCTTTACATTTGTCAATTTATGCGCCATTCGCTGCAGCAGCAGATTTGTTTGTTTGAATTTGTCATACCAAGGATTGTCAAGCTGAATCATTATATTAAAAGATTCTATTGAAATGCAATATAAATATCTCTGTTTCTCGGTCTCAGGCAATTATAAGTCTGAGAAGCAAGCTGACAATAAACCACTTTATTAAACAGCGCTAGGCAGCAGTGTGGTTAACAACGAGACGGGGCGAGTTGGGGTTAGCCGAGGCGGGGAGTAAACGAAATGGAAATAATAATAAAAGCAAAAAAAAAGAAGACTTATATACATCTTCAAAAATTATACAAAAAATAAAAAAAGTACGAGTTGCATAACGAAAAATTAAACGACAAAAAACTGCAGTGACTGAAAATGCAAATTTCAAATGAATGCACATAGACTAGCATTTATGCACAATCCGAACCTCAAACTCTTTTTAAATTCATACTCCTGACGCGCTTACACATGAACATTTTTATAATACATTTTTATATGTATATATGATTACATGCAGTTCACAAAAAATTCTGAATTTTCCTTTATTTCGTTTTTGTGTGTACACAACCAACACAAAATTAAACAAGACTATGAATATAACAAAAAAAAAATCCGTTGGGTAAAATTATGAGAGAAATTATTGCAGTTGCATTTTCGTAACTGCACACTGCACAACTGCACCGCCTCATCACCATGCTTAACATAAATATGTGTTTAATCTATTACAATGAGCCTTCATCAGTTTTTACCCTTGCCGTACCTCCCAAAACTCTATTAAACTTAATAACTTGACACGAACCATAGCAATTTGGTGACAGTTTGAAAATGTTCATGTTCGGTTTAAGATTTCATTAAAAAGAAAGAGAAAATAAATCCGATTAAAGTTTAAGTAACGGGGGGACGCTCTTTAAACGAGAAATTGCGCTTAACATGTGAAAAAATGTTTAAAAAGTATAAAAAAAAACTAAATTTAGTTTAGACCAAATCTTAAATATCCTCCACAACTACAATAGTGGGCGTGCTGGGTATCCGATTATGCTCTCTAATTGTGTATGTATTACGTTTCAACTTGCTAGTCAAGTTTTACATGGAGTACGGTTTTTTTTAAATTGTAGGCGTGTCTGTTTTTCGACCATACGCACATCCATAAATGGGATCAACATAATTATGTGAACCAAATTTAAAGTTCATAATGCAATTTTTGTGCTAGATATATAGATTTTTACCGATTGTGGGCGTGGCTCTTGACCGATTTTGCCCTTTTTAAATAGAGATCTGCCTGCAAAAACTATAAATGTCAATATTTTAAAATTTATTTCATATGAACTTTTTTTTACCTTCAAATAAACAGTTTGGAAAACACTGCAATACATGTTACAAGCATACGGTCTACACAAGGCAATTGGAATTAATAATAACATTACAAAAAAGAAACAACAACACCAAAAAATATAAACATACCAACAACAACAGTAACAGCACAACAATAAATACACATGAAAAGAAAAACAAAATAATTCGATCCTTCTTTCATTTCGTATTAAAATGAAATTTCAGTAAAATTGTGGTAACAACAACAACAACAACAACAAAAACAACTGAATGTATTTTTCATAGAAATAAAAGAACATTTTTTACATATTAACATTTACAACACACATGTAGGCTACCACTACCACTCTACCAACACTTGAACAATATTTACCCCAAGAAAAAAAAAAAAACGACCAAATAATATAAAACTCACATGCGTTGCATGCAACAACAGCAACAATATTCAATTGCAATTGCAACGACAAAGAGTAAAAGAGAGAAAAAAATGAAAAATTTTTATATAAATTATACGACAACAACGAATGCAACGAATTGCAACTGGCAAAGCCTGCAATGCCAAATGCTCGTCATCTGTATGAAATCGGGCTTGTTCTCTCTCCCATTCGGTGCTTTTTTCGGTTGTTTTTTCTTTTTTTCATCATCAACAAAAGGTAGACGATACACGCAAACGACATTGAATTTTTTTTTTGTTTGTTTGTTTTTGTTTCTACTTTCAACTGCTAGCGACTTGTGTGCAATGTATTTTACCGTTTTCTTTTTTTGTGTAAATTATTATATTTGACAGACACGCGCAAAGTAGAATTTTGTGTGTGAGTAACTGCACAGCTGAGAAGGGCATGGGTGGGGAGAAGAGTGTGTGTAAATCATAGACACATGAGAAAATATGACCAAATTACGAGCTGAAAATAATTTTTAATGACAAAGCAACATAACAATAATGTTGCAGCAGGCATAGAACTCTAGCAAAAGGATACTCATGTAAAAATCTGAATACATCAACCGGTAGGTTGCTGTACTGTATAAAATTTTTTATTAAAAAAAAACCGCCCCACACTACTAGGCAGCTTAAGTGAAAGTTACATTTGGCACTTGAATGCAGTAAAACGCTTGTGACATGATGTGATGTTAAGGACTTGTATGAATATTGTAAGAATTCATCTCAGATGCAAGAAGCACTTATACCAAAATACTCTTTCACAATATTTGTTTGCTCGTTAAACAAAAAAACAGCCACCTCACCTGTCTACACGACTGTCCCTTAGCGAGCAATGGCATGAATGAAGGAAAGCATTCCCAACTGTCCTTTAGAAAAAGTCTGTAACATTTTTTACTCTCTCTCTCTCTCTATTTCTCTCTCCTTTCACGAGAATCTTTTCAATTACTGCCACCCCATTCCCGATCTCCTTGCAGATAGAATGAGGTGAATGTGTTGTTTATTTCCACTCAGCTTTTTTTTTTTTTGGAGCTTTGAGTATCACATTTTCAGACGTTTTCTCAGACAAAAACAACATACATTGAAGTTTGCTTTTTTGTAGTACTTTTCCGGAATAGGCTGAGTTTTCGTGAGGTTTTTAACTTGAACTCTACATCATATTTGTTGGTCATCTCTGTTATATAAAGTATATTACTTATTACTTCGTGAAAACCATAAAGATTCGAAACTGTATGATTCGTTTCACTCGATGATGGGTATTCGAGATTTGATTTAAGCAAAATTTACGTTCTTCACATGTTTACTTTCCTTCCTACCAAAGTAATCAAAGAAGTGAAAAACGAAAAACAGTTATTATTGTCCCTACTTTGTTCTCTCTTCTTTTCATGTCATTCACTAACGTCTGACTCCTTTAGCCTCAGCCAACATAAATACGTCTTCAAATATTAAGTGAAGATGATTTTCAAAATTTCTCTAATAAACTTCAAAAACATGTTGGTTCTCTTCTGAGTTTTTGTAACAATACTTGTCAGCTTCTTTGTCCTCCTCATGTCATACTTCATTACAAGTGATGTGCAATCTCCCCCACTAACGGAACACACATTTGCGTTCTGCCCAAAAAAAAGGAGTGAAAAACAAAAAATAAAAGAGAATATTTTTTGTTGAAGATGTTTCTAAAAAAAAACTGTGTCTTGGTTGTAACGGAAGTTTACATGATGAAGTCTGTTAATGCAAAAGCAATAATGCACAGGAGATATGAGAAGGACCCCAGCCACTTTTTTAAACTCTTTCTAAATAATAGCAGTTGCAACAACATTAAAAGAAAAAAGGCAAAAAAAAATAAACTGCACTTTCGAGAGAACATCGTGGCTTCTTTTTCGGGCGATAGCTATTCACTGTTTCCGCATGCAATCCACAAATGCCAAAGCCAAGCAAATATAAAGCAAATTAATGTCAAAACCAATCATAGTCCATGTTTAGTAAGGAACCGTATAAGTTCTCTTTACCGTTAAACCATTTGCCATTTGGTTTGGCTTTCGTAAAATCTCCACTAATAAATTATTTTAATTTATTTCGATTACAGAATTAAACCGGCTCGTTCAATTCCCGTTTCAACAACGGCACGTCGCACTTATAGTGAAGACGATTTAAATAATGCGTTACAGGAAATCCTTACTGGACGACTGGGCACCCGAAAAGCGTCTATTCAATATAATGTACCACGTTCTACCCTACGTAATAAAATCTTTAAATTAACTCTAGAGGCGAGACGTAACAATGACTTAACGTCAGCTGAATTGCTGCAATTGCAAAAAGAACTTGAAAAGGATTTATCGGACGATGAAGACGATTTAAGTAATTCCTCTACACTGCAACATGAAGAACTGGCCGCACATATAGCCACGCCCATTATGTTGAGAAAATTACGAAGCGCTGTAAGTAATGATGCGGATGCTGGCGAAAGTCCCAATCCCACCTCAAGTCGGGGACATTCTCCCACTAAATTGGCCCATTTAGATTCCTCCAAATCTCTAATTGGAGATGGTTTGAGTGAAACTATTCAGCCAGCACCTCCTCCCATTCCAGCTCTGGACACAGCTCTACTCTTACAAACTCTCTTGTTGTCGGATAAAAATTTACGAGACCTCTTTAGTGCTTTATTGCTCAATTCCACAATTAATCTTAAAGAAGTATTGCTTGGAGCCACTGCGGCCGCCAATAGTGTAGCAGCGGCCAATGAAAATAACAACAATCCTGGTATTAATTTAAATAATAACAACAACAACAGTGGTAGCAGTGGTAGTCAAACAGTGTCCACAACTGATTACAGGCCGCTGCTGCAATTATTATTACAACAGCAGCAGCAACAACAAGTGCGACCCAGCAACCTTTTACAATCGCAATTCACCAACCGACACCCATCAAAGGCTGATACACCCGACAACAATTTGTCTACGGATCTGACCGAGGCCTGCGATGATCCCGGGGCAATATTGAAAATTCCGTCCTACACACCAGTGGCCGGCTCTTCTACATCTTTAGGGATTAATACCGCACATGGATCCGTTTCACCCGCACTACTATGCAATAACAGCAACAGTAATTCCACTATCAATGGTAATGAGGACAGTCCCGGTCCTCTGTTATTGGCGGCTGCTGTTAATGCGGCCAAATCTCATTTAAGTGGCAGTAATATGTCAGTTACGCCGCCCCTAATGCACCCAACCATGGAGTCTCAGTCTCCACAGTCGCTACGCATGTGTGACGTTATAGCTAATAGTATACATCGCACCATGAACGAACAGGCGAATAAAGATGTGCAAGCAGCTGCTGCCTCTATGATGGGTCTGACTCAAGATGGCGAGCGCTCCAACACCGGCGAATATAAAAAGCCTACAATTTCTGTGGTGAAAAATATTGGTGGCACTGACACTTCGCGGTTTGGTGCCGCACCCAATCTCTTAGCAGCCGCCGCCGCCGTTAGTCATAATTCACATCACCATCATCATCAAGCAACAACCCATTTACAACATGCGCATCATACTGCCTCACATCATCTAAGTCGTCAAGAAGCTGCGGCATTAGCGGCTGGTAAGGGAACACGTCCCAAACGTGGCAAGTATCGTAATTATGATAGAGACAGTTTAGTGGAAGCTGTTAAAGCAGTACAGCGCGGTGAAATGTCGGTGCATAGAGCGGGTAGTTATTATGGAGTGCCACACTCTACTCTCGAATACAAGGTGAAAGAACGCCATCTGATGCGGCCGCGTAAACGCGAACCTAAACCTCAATTAGGCCTTGATAGCAGTAGCAGTACCAGCGGTAGTAATGCGAAAACAAATGCTAACATTCCAACAACGCTCAATAGTCTGGACAAGCTGAAAGGCTCAGGTAGTGGTAATGCTAACATAAAGCAATTGGGTGGAGCATTAAAGAACAATGGAAACCAAGGAGTGCCGGCTGCTTTTACTGGGGCGGCTGGTAATGGCATGAAATTGCCTATTTTTGAACCCGCTCTTGCACACTTATCCTATGCTCCGCATCTCTTTTGGCAACATCCTCAAGCGGCGGCGTTTAGTCAACTACAAATGGATTTTAATCGTAATACCGCCGCCGCTGCCGCCGCCGCCGCTACAATTTCTGATAATTCACCCACAGACTCAGTCGGTGGCACAAGCGACATACTCAAGTCTCATATGCAACGTTATCCAGAAGCAACAAGTAGCGGCAGTGGTGGCGTTTTATTAACACAAACCACAAATTCCTCAAATGCACCAAGTCCTATTGCCAGCCCTATATCAGGGACCGATTTAAGTCGAGCCCGAGAATTGTATGAAAATAGTGCGGCCAATGGAGCCTCCTTCCTAGACGGCATTATACGCAAAACTTTAGATCGAAAAACAAATGAAATATCTACTGCTGCGAGTAGCAGTGGTGTACTGTTAGATCAGTTGCTAATGAAAAAAACACCAATGCCCTTCACCAATCAACGCCTTAGCAGTGACTACAATAATCTGTCATCTAGTAATTCCGGGCAGGGGTTGGCGGCCGTTAAACGTTTAGGAAGTCCGTTAAGTTTAACACCAACACCCATTAAACGAGAACGCAATTCCCCACATAGTGCTACGGATGGAGAAGATGAGACCTCACAGAGTGGAATAGATGAGATCTATGAAAACAACAACAATAACAACAAGAATACAAATATAAGTTTGAAAACAATGGCACTGGAGAGTCAGCGGGGGCGTTTGGGATCACGAGACTCAACTTCTGAAACTGATGCCAGCAGTTTAAGAAGTGAAGTGGACAGCTGTAAAAACACTACCAGCAACAACAACAATCATTTGCATAATAGTGGCACCAGCAGCAGTAACAACAACAACAATTTGTCCGATCTAAACGGTAGCAATATGATGACAATGAAAGTTGATTTTGTACCAACCCCAATAACGACAACAACTACCACCTCAATACTGCAAGAGAAACTATCTCAAATAAAAGCGGAACAGCAGGAAGCTGGCAATGAGGAGAATTTATAGAAACAAATCTCACATGATAGCATAATGACTTATGCTGTCCAACGTCAACATCAGCAACAATATCAACTTCACCACCACCACCACCAGCATCATAACAATCATTACCATCACAATCAACTTCAACAACACAACATATGCTATGATCAGGGTGAACAACAGCAGCAGCATCAATGGTACGGGTTGAGCGGTAGAGAAACTTTAGCTAAAAACTATTACAGTTACTAGAGTACTGAAAATAAAAACTGAAACGCGTAGAGAAAATTATTGTAACAAAAACAAAAACAAAAACAACAAAAACAACAAAAACCGAAAACGAAATTAGTCAAAATTTTCTTATTTTGTAAAATTAAGTAAAAAACAAAAAAGAAAACAAAAATAAAAACCACAACCCATAAACAAGCACACACACACACACACACATACAAATGAATGTTTAATTAGGTATAAAAGCAAACTAAGAAAACATTTTAATTAAGTTCATATTTATAATAACAACAACAACAACAATATTTTCATGCTTAAACACGGCACGCACAAAAGGCCTAAAATCAAACAAATCCTGTACAGTTTTATTCAATCAATTCAATCATAAATCAAGGGCGCATATGCGTGCCGCCATGGTAGGTGTGCCCAATATAAAAAACACTACAAAACTGAAATTTACACCATATTGAAATTTCAATGGAAACAAATAAACGAGAAAAGAAAAGAAACAACAACAACAAACACATCGCTTAGTTAATAAAAAAATACAATTAAATACAACACAACAACAACACATTCTCTTAACGTTTAATACAAAAATATTATAAATTTAGTACAGTATACATATACTTAGACATAAACATACCCACATCATAAATACCATACACACACACACAGACAGGAAAACAATTTATTAACAATAACAAAATACCAAACACAAAACAAAAACCGTATATATTTATAAATATTTACAACTTTTCATAAAAAAAAAATTTCTTTCTCGATTTTAATTTTTTTATTTTTTTTATTTTATGACAATCGACAAATAGGCAATTGTACAAACAATAATAACAACAACAACCAAACTATAAGACAAAACTTAAAAACAAGAACAACAACAATGGTAAAAACAAATACAACAACAACATACAAACATATGTTCACTTAAAAATAAATGAAAGGCAATAATTTATGGACGAGTAAGAACAACATTATTTTCATAGAATTCATATTAACAACAACAATCACAATAACAACTATGACATGAAAACCAATTATTCTTTTTTATTTAAAAAATTAATTAAATTATCTAAAACCACCATTTAGTCTAACATTCCGTTTGCAACATCCCATTGGATGTATAAGGTACCGTACAAAGTAAATATAATTTTAATCAACATTCTAAATGGATTGAGAATCAAAATATTTTGCCAGAAATTTCTGAAGGCAGATTCAAAAATCAAATGCCACACCCACAATTCAAAAATGCGTTTCATAATTGCACCAACAAAGCTATAAAATTTAATTAGTTATCAATGGGTTAAAAAGAGTGGGAGTAGTCAAAAAAACAGCCACGGGCACAGTTAAAAAACAACTTTTCGGAAGACAATTTCTCCATAATACATTGTCCAATAGTTGTTTGATTAAATATATCGAAACCCAAACCCATCTCATAGTTTCTATTTAAATTTGGCCTAAGCCAAGTGTAGCCTTTTTTTCCTTGTTTAACATTGACTTCATTACACTTGTCATTACATACAAAAGTTCCAGTTGATCCTTAACGAACTCTTCAACAAGATTAGTCTTTGTGGAAGTTTGGATTTTTGAAAATAAAAAATTGTTCAAACTATTCATTTTCACAGTAAAGACGTAACGACAATTTTGACCGTTTGTATGTAATGTATAAAGCAACATATAAGTAACGATTAATTTGAGTAAAAACAATAATTACAAACAACAACAACAACAACAACAACAACAAACTGATAGAAGAAAATCCATAACAACATCAATAAGCAACAATAACAATATAACAATGTTTAGAGCATGGGAAGAATTTAAAACTTTTTTTTTTATACCCAAACCATTATGTATATATATATGGAGATATATATGTATTTAAGCAAGATGCGCGCAACGCACAAAAGGAGGCGTCGGAAAAACAACAGAGTATATATATTTTGAGTCAGCATTGAATACTATAGCGATCTATCTACATCTGTGGGTACTCAAGATTTGGCTTCAACCAAATATTGCTTTGTTTTTTTTGGTCTTGTTTACAATTCTTCTTATGCCTAAAACACTACTACAACCATAATAATAATGATAATAACCAGCCAAAATATAGCAAATGGAAACAACAAAATGACAACAGCCAACAACAACAACAACAATATCCGATCAATAATAATAATAATAACAATAAAACCTATATAAAAATCCATCAATAACAATAACCACAACACCAATCAAACAAAAACAAAAAATAAATAAGAATTAGGACGATTTTGGACGACAAATTTTTTTTTTTTTTAATTATATTACAGTTATTATTTTACATACTTACCACCCACCAAAAACCGAAAACTACAAAATTATATTCACAGAACACAATCTAATATGTTTCAAGAGATTTTATGTTACAACAGCTACAACATCATAAAACAACAAAAACAAAACGTAAATCAATAAACTAAGCTGCCTTTAAAATGATACAAAAAACATAAAATTAAAACAAATAAAATGCAAACAACAACCACATAAGCAAAACGAAATGAAAATGACAACTACAATAACACCGACTACAAAACATAGAACAGAAAGTAAGCACACAAAACAGAAACAGCGAAAAATAATATATTTAACCATCAACACACATGACAACAACATTAAAGCAGAAGAAAAGAAATTCAAAAATTATACAAATTAAGGAAATTTCTGAAAATTAAATTTTATTCACTTTTATTGCTCCTTACTTAAATTTAATTAATTATAAGAAATTGTAATGCATTATATTCAAAGAAAAGAAAAAAGAACGCATAAAATTTAATCTTTGGCTTAAATATAAAAAAAAAAACATAATATTTTCGGAAAAAAATTAAAATAAACACATCGATATAACCTTCTTCAGAGCATTGTTCAATCATATCCTATATTTAGAAAAAAACAAGAGAAAATGTTACAGTCGGTCAAGCCCGATCATTTAATACCCTATACTACTTAATTCAATACATTATGCTACAATTAGTTTAGGTGTAAACATAAAGCATTAATATTTAAATTATCTCAAGAAATATCATTGTATGGAAAATGGTTCTAAAAATGCTCCCATTCGGTTCATTTTTAGTAAAGTTGCTGTTTTAGACCATAATTGACCTTTTACCAACTTTCAACGAAATATCTCAAAAAATACGCTACGTAGCTTGCACACAAATTTATAGACAGACAGACAGACAGACATAATTAAATAAATTAAATCGATCGGTATAATTGAAGATTTTAAAGCTAATAAAACCTTTCGTCACAAGTGGTTTAGGGTATAATTATGTGTTTTTTTCTTGCCCTTCACCTTTGCTAACTTTAATATTTTATCCTTGTTTTTTGATAATGCAAAATATTCATGGGTAAGATTTTTAGTACTAATGTACTAAACTCTAAGTTCTGTCTTTGAGTTTATTAAAGTTTTAGTACTTAAGTACTAAACTTTCAATAAATTTTGCTACAACAACAAAACAGTTTTTCTACTGTTGGAGACTAAAGAATGGTTTTAATCTTTTAATGCTTTTTCTTTATTTCCCATCACATTCATGGAAAAATATAATGAACAAAAAATAAATAAAAAACACCATTTATACGAAATTCTTCATAAAAATTGAAAATTTATGTAGAAAACCCAAAAAACAAATTAAATGTACCTTAAAACAGATTTTGTGTGCTAGACTTTAGTAAGTGTGTCAAAGAAAAGGAAACATTATTTTATTAATCGTAATAAAAAAAACAACAACAACAACAACAACAACAAATTTTACATTTCTACATACAACTCCTTTTCAAATTACACGAAAAATATCATGTTTAGCGAAAAAAACAAAATTATTATAAATTATCACAACACAAAAAATAAAAATTATTCCAAATTCCAAAACAAACCCTTTTAGCTATACACTAAGTAACTTAAAAAAATATATATAATTATAATATATATACATATAGATTTAGCAAAACAAAAAATCAATGTCGTGGCCATTAGCAAAAAAACATAATATATTATATTAAAATACCATAATAATTTATTATATATTCGGTATTATATTTAAAAAAAAATATTTAAATGTGTAAAAATAAATATTTGATAAAATCACAAAAAGGTAACACAAAAAAATATTTAAGAAATCCAATAAAAAATTATATTTATTATTATGCTAATTTTATGGTATTTTGTGAAACAAACAATTAACACAAATATAAGTAAAAAAATATTTATATAATTATATACAATACACATTAGACACTACATATCTGTGATTTTTAATCCAAAATTTTTGATGAACATTTTCTAAAAATTAAATGAAATGAAATGAAAAGAAAAGAATAATTACAAATTTAATTATAATAATAATAAAAAAATAATTATCCAAATTAACAAAAAAAAATTATAAATTAATATAAAAATTCAAAACCAACCCTTTACACTAATAAACACCACATACACGTTATTTATTATTAAACAACAATGATCGGATAAGTTGTTAATTATAAAGAAAAATGCTGATGGATTAACTGAATGAATCGTTTCTAAAGTTTTTATATATTCTGCTCGTCTATAACTTGTTTCACTTGGTTATGTTAAGCGGTTGCTTATATTTTTTATGCGAATGGAAAGCTTTGTTATGATTTGGAAAAAAATTCACTTATCTTGCATTCTGCTTTAAAATTTCTGAAACTTTTTCATTGAAACTAAAAATATTTTTTTCTTTTTAAATTGTCACCGCTGACATCTAAACCTTAAGCACATTTGCCCTTTTATTTTTTATGCATAGAAAAGTAATTTTTTTCAATCATTAAATACCATTTTTCCTTAGCAGAACAACTCTTACTCTTGTTTATCTTCCATTAAGAAGCATGAAATTTAAAACATAAACAGAAGGTATGATTTATCCCCAGAATTGTCTATACATTGGTTGGCCTGAAAACTGATTCAAGATTTAAGAATCATTTAAAAAAAAAAACAACAACAACAACCATACAACAATACATGAATGTATTGTATACATCTACATTATATAACTGAAAGAAATTTAAATAAATAAAAAAAAAGTCTAAAAAAAATGTTCAAAAAGATTATAAATGATTGTATAATAATATTTATATTATAGAGTAAAAAAATATGAAAGATTCTTTAAAAAACATTAAATGAAAATGTAAAAGAAAACAATATTAAAAGTGCAATTATGTGGAATATATTTAAAAATGGTGGAACGTAAACATATAAAGAAACGATAAAAATAATTTAAAACAACAATCAAAACAAAATAATAAAATAAAAAACACAAACACAAAATTAGTAAAATTGGTGCATCCAATATGATTAGGCAGAAGAAAGTGTTTAAATGGATTGAAGTCACACACTTAAAATATCTATAAATTAAAAATGTTGGAACTTTAATAAATTTTGTATTGAAGAAAAAACATGAAATAAATGAAAATATGTAAAAAAAAAAGTAATGTTTGCATTAAAAAACAACAACAATAACAACAAAAACAATTGAATTAAGTATACGATTATTTGAAAAAGAATTTAAAAACAATTTAGCAAAAAAAAAATCACAAAATTTTTCAAAAATTTTCTATAAATTTTTTTTTAATTTTCTTTTTAAAAAATAATTTTTTTTTCTAAAAATATGAATTTAAATTCATTTTTTCTTTGTTTCTTTGCTTGTTTCTTAACATTTAAGTGCAAATATAAAGTTTTATTCTATTGGCTAAACTGTATACATTACAACAATATACATTTTACAAACATACATATACATATACATAACATAATACAATACATACATACTTGTACAATACATTTTTAATTATTATATAATAGACGTTAAACGAATGCAAAAACATATATTTTGTGGTTTATTACTTAAGAAAACAAAACTTTTTTTATACTTTATGTATCCCTCTACCTAATTACTTTATACGTTCATATATATAATATAATAAGTATACATGTATATGTTAGAAAGAACTAAAAAAACAACAAATTTTTGATGATGATTTTGTTTTTCATGAATTCTTTTTCTAATTTTTCTGTCAAATTAATTTTTGCTCAATATTATTGCTGCATTAATTGTACATTTATTTTTTAATGTTATAATTTTAAAAAATTAATAAAAATTTTGTGAAAAAAATTACAATTAAACAAAATGAAAAAGTATTATATTTTGGCTTTAACAAAATTTTCCATCTTTGAAATTCCCGTTTTATAATATAATAATTAAGTTGGGATAGGTTTGAAAAGATTTCTTCATAAATGTTTCGAAATTGGTTGTAGAAGCTAAAGACTTTACTTTCTTTGTTCTAATATATATATTTGATATATTTCTTCGTACAGCTTCTTTTTATATCCTCCACATAAGATTGGGATATAATAAGTTCGTAATTCCGTTTGCAACACCTCGAAGGAAGCGTCGGAGACCCTACAAAGTATATATATTCTTCCTTAGTTGCTTTTTATATACATTGTAGTATTGATGCATAAAACTTTTGATTTTAACTCTACCTTGACCACAACTAAAGTGACGCAAACCTAATGCTTGACTGTAGAATTTGCCTGTACCCAAGAGATTTCTCTATTGATTCTCTACAAAAAGCAATTAACTAAATTGAATAATTATTATATTTGACTTCTGTAGCTCTTTCTTTCTTTGTTGACCTTTTTTTTCCTTCATTTTTCATTTTCTTTTTAATGTAATTTCTTGGGAATTATATGTAAAATCTCAATTGGATTATAGACCTACCGCAAGTGTCACCACTTCCCTCTTTGAAATGCATTATCTTCTCATTAACTTTGTGCTTAAACTATGTATGCTAGCAAACAACTTTACCACGCTTTGTGTTTATTTTGATATACCCATCGTAGTAAAATATGTTAAGATCAGCTAAATAACTAAATGGTACTCGCTCTTCTAATATCTAATATATAAAAGCGCTGGCTCGACTTTCTAACTGGAATCCTAAAAAAAAAGTACTTTCAATAATTCTTTTGTACTCCGAGAGTGCAACTCTAAAATGGTCAATATTGAAATAGACCTCATCGGTTCTTTAGCAGAAAGTCTTTGTACGCAAGAATATCCCAGGTTACAATTTTTATATGAAAAAATTTCCCGCTCAGTTTCAAAGCGCCACGACTGAACCAGAACAGCCCATTTTTGGAACTACCCCTTCTATAATATCCTCTTATTACTTTTCATATTCAAAACTTATTTTTTCAATATTTCTTTGAAAAGTTAGTCCCCATGTTGTAGGCAGTGGGGGATTTAATAGTTTTAGTAGTGATAGTTTCGCGGTTCCGTAGATAAAAGAGCCTCAAAATTGACAAAAATTTATAGTAAAAATTTTTTACTTGATTGAATTTCAAGCTTAGGCCCTGAAGAGCCTGGCTTTATGGTCTGTAGTCTGTAGTATAGGCTGTATAGCACTTTCACTTGTTCTTTCACAAAAATTTACACGAATAACTTCTTCTTCTAAAGGTAAAACCTAAAACATTTCAGTAAAAAATATTTACCTAAGTAATAAACCACAAAAACGATTTTTTTTTATAAATGCAAGAGGGACGCGTTAAACAACAACACATTATACAATAGACAGAAGAGAAAATACTTCAGTTAAGTCAGTTACCACGTATTAGAAGGAAAGGTATAAACTTTTGTGTATGTACAGAAACAGAAGCAGAAAATTGGAAGCCCCGTGTAAGAGTTTTGCAACAGAAACGGAGAGACATAAGATTGACTAACTGATAATATTTTTTTTATTATGTTATTACAGATTATTTAATGTTTAACCATTAATATTGGCATGAATTCAAATTATAAAACAAACAAACAAATAATCGGAATTATTTTTTTTATTTTAATCATGAAAAAGTGTTTTTTCTTTGCTAATCAAACATAAACAATCCCACGCTTAGAAAGTGTCAATGATGTTTTTTGTAAATACATACATACTTACAATTAAAAATATATATTTTCATAGTGCAATTGTTTTATTATATTTTTTTTTTTTTTACATAATAAAAATTATAAATACGATAAAAAATTTTGAACAAAAATATGAAAATTTAAAAATTTAAACAATTCTCTATTACTCATGATTGTATACAATTTTTTACGTATACAAAATAAATATTTGTTAAGGAAATAAGTTGAATGACATTTTATGTTGCAATTATCATCATCTCTAGTATCAATATGTATAAAAAAAAAATCATTAGATTTAATATAAACGTACAATCAAAAATATATATAATTTTTCTTAATAAATATTTTTATGGAATTATTATTTTAAAAAACAAAATGATTCTGAATGGAAAAAAATAATGACATAACAAAAACGAGAAACATGAATTTTTTTTCTTTTTCAAAATCGAAAGATTTTTTTTTTTCATATTGTTCCCACTGTATTTGTTAAAAAAAAAATACAATGCAAACATTTTTTTGGCAATCGATGAAATTCAAATTAAAAGCATTTCGAAACAAAACGGAAAAAATTAAATCAAAAACATTATGAAAATAACAGCCACAACAACAACAGCAATAGTGAAGAAAAAGAAGTAAAATTGAACAGAATTCAACCAATAACCAATAACGAACACCATCCACAATAATAATAATAATAATAAAAACAACAACAACAATAGCCCAATAATGCACTTTTAATTATAAATGTACAGACATTTCGCTATAACAATAACAATAATAACAAGTAAAAATGTTATAGTCGGTCAAGCCCGACCATTTAATACCCTACACCGTTTAGTAAAAAAAAATTATGCTACAATTAGTTTGATAAATCACTTTGTCGAATGCCGTCGAATATGGTCGTATCGAGTCCGTATATGGCACATCCAAATATTAAGCCCATTTTAATTAAAAAGTTCTAACCGAGCCTTAAAGCCTTCTCTGGGCCAACACACATTCTTGTACCAAATTTCACCAAGATATCTCAAAAAAAAAATGCAACCTGTAGCTTGCACAAAAATTATGGATAGACAGACGAACAAAATGATATTGTTTCAGATTTTAATTCTTTCAATTATACTGAAATTAGTATACCCCTTTTTCCACTAGTGGTGCACGATATAATAACAATAGCAACAACAACAAAATCAATAGAATAATAGCAACAACAACTACAATAGCAATCACCATCATAATCCATAGAACAAGTTTTCTTTAACAAACAATCAAATGTTATGTTATAACGGCAGAAGAATAAAAAGAAGAAGGAGTCGATCCTTATATAGACACCAACTAACTACTACATATGACAACAATGGCAGTAATGACCTCGAAATCTTCAATAACAAGCACACCTGTACTTAGTGCTATAACGGGTTTCTTGTCTTTTGCATTTGTTATGACATTAACAGCAATAGTAATTTTTTAATAAAGCACTTATCCATTACAACAACAACAACAACAATAACAATACAAAGATAGCAAAACATATTTATAATCAAGTTGACATATGCCTAAAAGTCGATTGTTATTTATCGTTTTTGTCCCCTATTCTTGCAAAATCTCGATTCTCTCTCATTCGTTTTTTGTTCAATATATGTAAAAATTCTTTCATTTAATTTGAATCAGTGTAAAAAATTATGTTTTCTACAACAACAACAATAATAATAACAATTATTCATATCGGAAAAATTGAAAGGAAAATAATAATAAAATAAAAATAAAAATAAAAAAAAATAAATAAATTCTGTGTATTAGCTTAACTTATCTTAACAATAGTCTTTGCAAATAAATGCCAAGAAAGAAGAAGATTGCTAAAGCAACTGCATGGTATCTTCTTTCTTTGCTGAACATTTTATTACACAATATAACAACATCAGCAGCAACAACAACAATCCTAACAAACCCGCAATAGTTACGTATTCTCTAACATTATGTCTCTCTCCCTCTCTCTACAACTGTCACTATCTTGCCACCCTCTATCATACAATAGTTTACAATAGTATTTTAAAAAAACAGCAAACAACAAACAACAACAATAATCCCGAGCACATTACAATACAATTACAATTGCAATAGTTTTATATAATCAATATAACAATATATTGCAGACAGAGATATATATATTCAAAAATAATTGATGATAATTCTTTCACATTCACATTCAACTATAACTTAATAACGTACAATAGAATTAGAATAAATTGAAGAAATTTTTTTACAACACAGGACCCCTTCAAAGGTAAAATCATTGAATGAATAATAATTAATTTTTTTTTTTAATAAAAAAAACACAATGGGTAGTGGTAGAGATGTGATGATGATGGCTTGATTGATGGCCTGAATTTAAAACAATAAATGATGTATTTCATTAAATATTGTTTTTCAGCATAAAGACATCACGTAATTCTAGATAATTTTCCGAAAACTTTCTCTAACAATTTTTCTAAAATGAGGGTCCTGAAATGAAAATTAAGTAAAGTATCCAACAGTAAAGTAAAAACCAACAGATATAGAGAGAAAACAAGCAATAGTTATAAGTTCCCCACTCCCATAAAACTACCCCCAATCAGCAGCAACAGCATCTTCTGTAAGGCTCCCTTCAAGATAACTCTTACAATAGACAACCATACCATATACCATATACCACATACAATACAATAGAATTACTAACAATTAACTTTAACCATACATATGCAGAAATCCACATAAACAGAAAACATATACAATATACCAGAAGCAAGCAAGCAAGATGAACAGTAAAGGCTCTTATACACAGAAGCTATAAAAACGGATAAAATAAAATAACAAACAAACACACACAAAAACAGTACTGTATGTATAATTAAGGGCAGCAATGTTTGTTATTTTAATATAAATAATATTTAACAACACCAGCAACAAAATCATTTCGTTTAGTTCAGCTTTTTACAGACTTTGCCAAAAAACAAATATTCACACATAATATAACTTCAAATAAAGAAAATGTTTCTCGTTTTTTTTTTTTTTTTTTTCATAAATAATATATATTGAATTAAAATTCGTGTCGAATTTTTTTTTTATTTTATTGAAAAAATGTAGAAAAAAACTGATGCAAGTACAACATTTAGATACTTTCAGATATAATTTTAGGAAAACAATATTTAAAAAATTAATCATAAAAATCTGTATATTCCAAAAATTTTGTGTAAATCTTTTTTTTTTTTTTTTAAATAATAGAATTAAGGAAAACAATGTATCAATATTGAATAAAAATTACACACATTTAATCTAAGCTACAAAATTCTTTTTCACCATTATCATACATTGTGTTCTTTTTTTTTGCCTTTACCGTTTTCTTTAATGTGTATGTTATGAATAAAAGTGAGAAGAAAGCTGTGTTAATTTTCAAAAAAATAAAAAATAAAAATATTTATATACATGTATAATTAATTTAACTGCTCAATTGAATTGTTTTTTTATATACTTTAAAGAAAAATCAATGTTTTGTTTCCAGTAACTACTTAAATATTATACAAAAAAATGTTAAAAAATTTATTAAAACAATACTATTATAAACAAAATTATTTTTTTATTAAAAATATATATATATTATATTTTATTATAAAAATAATATATTGTTTATAAATATATATATAAGTTTATGTTTTTTCAATTAAAAGCAAAGTTATTTATAATTCAACTACAATAAAATAATGTATAAATATTATTTTTGTAATATTATCTTGAAATACATATTTTATCTGATTTCGTTTTCAAATAAAATTAATTAAAATACATTTTTTCGTTTTATTTATTTATATATATTTTTTTTTTATTTTGATTTTCTCGATATTTATTTTTTTTTTCAAGCTCCATATCAAAACAATTGAATATCAATATCAAAATAACAATAGCAGGCTCTCTCTCTCTCTCTCTCTCTTTCTCTCTATCTATCTCTCACTTACTTCTTTACATACAATATTAAGGCATAATAAACAGCAATTAGTGGTAAATACATACTTACAAAAACCAAATAGAATTAATCAGCAAATTGACTTCAACTGTGAAGTACTTATTACATACGATTCATCATAATTAACAAGTATACTAATAACAACAGCAACAGCAATAGACTAAAAGTGTATAATGAACGTGTTGGGAGTGTATAATTGTTCTTAATCACACGTTTTCAATTTTAAATGAAAAAAAATGTTAAAAAAAGGACGATTTCAAATGAAATTTTTCAATGAAAAATGAAATATTTCCAATTCAAATCGAAAAATTTCCAGTTCATAATGAAAAATATTCTAATTTATATTGATAATATTGAAATTGAAACAATTGAACTTGAAAATGAAATTGTTTTGTGTTTTTTTCTTTTAATTAGGCAAAATCGATTAAAAGCCACGCCCACAATTGACTAAAATATATCTATTAGCCAAAAAAATTGAGTTACAAAGTCGAATTTGGTACACACAGTAATATTTATAATTCTATCGATGAGGCAAAAATGGTCATGATCATTTACATTTTATAAAAAACTATACTTGATGCAAAATCCTACTGTTCTACTGTATGTTAAAGCAGTATTAAAGTGTGTAGTCATATACATGCCACGCCCACCATGGAAGGGGTGGTGAGACTTAGTTTTTTACTTCTATTTTTGAATTAATAAAAAATTAAATTAGATTTCCGATTAATTCTCAAAACTATAGCAATGAGAAACCATTACTTTTCTAATAATATGAACCTCAACACGATCATTATTCGCTCCATATTCACATAAAGAATTGGGTAATAATGAAGAACAACAACAATAACAAGCAGTTTAAATAAAGTAATCAACAGTTATAGCAGCAACAAAAAACAACAACAACAATAACAATAAATACCTAAAATAAAATCGGTAACAGCAAAAAATTTATTATTAAATTAAAATTTTTCATTACTTATCTTTAAATAAAAACATTGATAGTTTATTTTTTCAATTCTTTACTTAAATCTATGTCAAATATAATAAATTTCCGTTTTTAATTTTTTTTTTACTATAAAAAAAGCAAAAAAAAATAAATCGCTTAAGAAAAACATTTAACTAATATTTCGAGAAAGAAACACTATAAAAAAAACACAAACAAAAAATATTTTCAGGGACCAAAAAAATCAAGTTTTTTTTAAATATATATTTCAGAAATAAAAAAATAGAAACAAAATCTAAAATACTATAATAAAATAAAATAAAAAATATTAAGGCAGGAATTCAATAAAAGCAAATGAAAAATAAATAAAAATACTTATGGTCAGCATATCCAAATTTTTCAATAAATTCAGGCTTAGAAAAAAACAAACGAAATTTGTATTATTAAATCAACACATGTACATACTTAAGCATATATGTATGTATTTAAAAAAATCTTAAATTAAAAAATTATATATATTTTTTTATATAATAATATTTTTTTTTTGTATAAATTAATAGTAATTAAAAAATTCTACTACATATATATATTGTATTTATTTCATTTAATAAAAAAATTATTTTTCATAATACAAAATAAAAACAATTCAGGCGCAATTTTCTATTCGTGCACAGATATAGTATTTAATAATTTAAAACAAGTAAGAAATTTAAATTTGTCTTAGGCCCAATTTTAAATACCCTGCACATCTACAATAGGGGGCGTGGCAGGTATATAATTACGCTCTCTAATTGTGTACGTATTAAGTATCAGCTTACGAGTTGACTTTTATCTGGGTATGGTTTTTTTGTAAATGGACAAGGACATACATGCTTAGTACGACTCGGTTTTTGATGCTGATCAAGAATATTTATACGTTGTAGGGCTTCTGACGCCTGACGGAATGACAAACTTAGTGTAACCCCCCCATCGTATCTGGAGGGTATAAAAATTATTTGATCAGTCATTGTATTGGGTAATAATTAATCATTAATAATACGTTCTGAAGAAAATTTTTTTTTCTTAATTATTACAAAAAAAAAATTATCACCTCAAAATTATTCAAAAAAAATAATATGAAAAACAATATATTAAATTAATCGATTAATATATATGAAAACGTATGTATGTGTGTATGTAACAAAATTATAACATTTATTATCAATTAATTATAAAATTAACACAAACACACACACACCTTATGTGTATAAAAGAATTATAAAATTTTTAGATTGTAAAGAAAAAATTTATAAATTGATAGCAAAATTTTATCACTTTTTTGCTAATTTAAGGAACGAAAATTCTAACAAACCTTCATATTAATAATTTGAACTTGAAATATCTGTTTGTTTTCTTTCATTCTTGGTATATATAAACGCTATTTTAATTCTTCTTCTTATTGTTATTATTAATATTATGTTTCAGCAGCATTTGAATGTTGTGTTTTGGATTTTGATTGTAAAATGCGTATGACACAGCCAATGGTGGCACAAACCATTTGGATTGTAAATTAGAAAAACCGAATAACTGCAATAAATGTTAAATGATTAAATTACAAAATAAACAAACAACAAATATAATAATATTGATGATAAACAAAGCAAAAATGCATGAGTTGCATGCGAGTTATTGTATAACAATCACAAACTAATCAAACAAAATTGTACTCTAAACCTATTGTATTAAATTTAAAAATAACAACAACATTAATAATAGTAATGATGATGATGATGATAATGATGTGAACATGGAGCATATACTTACAGTATTTATTTATGGATACTGCAAAACAAACATAAAAAAAACAAATAAAGAATAAAAAAATTCATAAATGGGGTTTTTTTTTTTTTTTATAGAAAATTTCTTTCTGTCACGAGAGCTTACTATATATTTTTGATCAGAATCAAAAAGTGAGTCAATCTAAACATGTATGTCCGTGTGTCTGTCTGTTGTTGGCATTCTCATGGGCGTACATTTTGAGATATTGATTCAAAATTTTTAAAACAGACATTTTTAGATTTTACACGCAGATCGCTATTTAAATTGAACAAAATTGGTCAAAAATCGATTTATTTGCCACAAAAATTGTGCTATGAAGTTGACATTATTTATAATTACGCCATTCACGCCCATTTTTGGCACCTTGACCATACCTGACTATTTGCCTGTCCATGCAAATTTGTACGCAAGGTACTGAATCGGATCATTTTTAGTAGCCCTTCCCATATAATGATATGTCACGAAGAGACTTTTACGGCAACTAAACTTACTTGAGGAGCTAAACGGTTAAGCTTGATAGACTAACAATATTTTTACTTATTATGACAAATATAAGGAAAAAATTCCCGGCCTCACCAAAATCGCCGATGACCGTAGTGTTAGAAAAGGAATGGTTTCTTAATCATGTAAGGAATTTGATTGATAATTTGATTGATAAATTTTAGAAACGATTTTAATCGAACATGAGTGTTAAATAAACGTAAACTATGGCAACCAAATTTTTTTATTGGGTTTTTTGTTTTATTTTTACAGTTTATTTGAAATTTCGATAGTAAGCCGCCAAAAGAAGGTGTGAATTTGGCAGAAAAAAAATTCTTGTTGTATTTGTATACAAATGTTTTGGATAAGTGATAAAAAGCTTTGTTTTTGTTAAATTAAGAAAAGTGTTGTGTGAAAATAGAAAAGTGTTTGTACACATACTTTTAATTTCATCGGGGCCATAACAATCATGCCGAACTACGCTACCAACTGGTTCAAAAATTCTTGTGTCATACCTTACGAATATAACTGTATGTGTCGTGAAATAGCTGCCGAGTATCAACGGTTGTTGCAACGTTATCAAGGAATTGTAACAAAAAGGAGACGCTTATGGGAACTGGCTAAACCGCGAAAATATTCAGAAAAACATCAATATAATTGTAGCGGCCAGACAGACAAATATCCGAGAGTGAACATGAGAGATGAAGAGGTTAAAAGGGAGAGCACTCGCACCCTAATGTTATCATATCCAAAGCCATGGTAATTAAATCAAAATCAAGATAAACGATTGGATTTGAGGAATTTGTTGTCGTTTTTAGGAAATTAATGGTTTTGAGAAAACACTCCTCGTATAGGGACTTCCATCCGAAACGTAAATCTAACATGAATCGTTTAATGCGTAAAAGTCTACTCTCCTTATACAGTCGCCTGTCAAATGCTCAACCACCCGAAAAACCGTTAGTATATAAAATATATCTCTATCTCTCCAAATATTGTTTTCCACGATATTCCTTAATAGAATGCCCAAGCCTGAAAGCAACTTTGAAAGGATCAAAAAGTACGTTGAACTATTATCGGTACCCAAGAGAGACTTTTCCAAAACTAAAGTACAAGCAGAACGTAAGGTTGGTAAGGTTGGTGGGGAAAGGCAGCAGAAAATGGGATTTGTGGAAAAAATACGATCAAAAGAACGGCAAGTAATGGAACAAAAATCAAGTAAACGGCGGTTAACACGCTTGTCGGCACCGAAACGCACTATAATGGAAGAACCGTACGAGTGGAGATTTAAACCGACCATGTATAATTTTACACCGTCTCCTCATCTATTGAAAATATCTCAACCGAAAATCCTGAACACACAATGGTTAGAGGAAGAGGACAATAAAAAGTTACTAGGAGTCGCCGCCAATTATCGCGGTACGTTTGAAGTCTTTAGAAAATATTATTGAAGATGTTTTTTTAGATTCTGTCTGTTCTACAAACGTAAACATTCTTCCGGTCGGTCAAGCCGGACCGACCTTTAATATCCTACACCATTTATAATCATTTTTTGTTTCATTTTGTTTCAAATTATAGTTTCGAAAAGACTTAGAAGATTGGCTAAGCCCACAAAAATCTATCAAAAAAAGACTGTTGGTACTGATGGTGAAGTAAGTCCTTTCGAAACGAAACGGAGAGCTTTAAAAGCCAAAGCTAGCGATCGTACGAAACAATTGGCCGAACCCAAATCCTACAATGATGTACACATCCGTAAATATCCTTACAAGGTGAAGAAGGGAGCTCTCAGACATAAAATTAGCGAACGTTTAAAAAAGCTGGCCACACCAAGGGTAACTTTGAGCTAGGGGAACAATCAATCTTAAAAAAAAAAAACATTCATAAATTAATGCATTCATTTATACAAAATATTTTGTAAAAATGATGGCAATAATTTGTGAAGTTTTCTGAATTTGTTGATATGAATTTGAAAACAATTGATGCGTTAGTGATGCTGATTGTTTTGTTAAGTTTGTAAAATTGAAATTAGTTGGAAAACATTAAATAAAATTAAGCTTAATTATTTGTATTTATATACAATTAGTTGTTTTTTTATTAATTTGTTTTTCTTCAGCATAGCATAATATAAATTTTACAGATTATTTGGCTGTTAAGGTTACAGGCTGTTATATATATTTTGAAAAAATGTTAATTTTTTTAAATTTCCTATAAATAATATATGGCTCTTAAATTATATATATATATATAATATTTAATTTGCAATACTTTTAAAACAACTAATAACACATATAAATATAAAACAGGGATGGTATACAAGATCAAAAATAACATGTGCCAATTTAGCATTGTCATAACATTTTTAGCCATTCATTGAATTTGGTATCATATATTTAAGTATAAAACGGGGATGTTACTTCTAAAAATTAATTTCATTAGTGCTATATATTTTTAGTCATTCATGATTTTCTAAAATAGGCCAAATGTTATAATAAACAACTTATTAATTATAATCTGTGTTACAACAAACAACCTCAAATTACTTAAACGGAAACATCAAATTTTCCCAACATACTCTTCTTCTACTTTGTATAAGTAAACTACACATAACTGATAGCTGTACAGATCATTGCTAAATATTTAGCAGACGACTTTATCTAAAATTTCTATTTTTATTCGATTCAATAATTTTAATAATATTAGCTCTATAACATTACAAAATACTCAGCTATTTCACTAACTAAAAATTAGGTTAAAAATGAAAATTGAATATTTAGAAAAATGTTTAATAAAATAAAATACACATTGGGATACGTTTCTTAAAATCATTATAACGTATACACACTACAGTTGAATTATATACATATACAAACAAATAAAATATACGTTTTACTAATACTCCCGAATAATAATAAAAAACTGACGAAATAAATTTTTTAAATAACTGAAGAGGTATCTGCATCTGTTGTAGTAGCTAAAATTTAATGTATATTGGCAATAACAGCTCGTGTAAATTCTTGAGTGGTAGCATAACCACCCAAATCTTTGGTTCTGACTTTCCCTTCCGACAGCACCCTTATTATAGCGTTGGTAATTAATTCACTATAAGTGGGCAAATTGATGTGACGCAATAATTTTGTACCACAGAAGAACATGGCAGTAGGATTGGCTACATTTTTGCCCACCGCTTCAGAGAATGTATGACGGGCACCCTACAAAAAGAACAACACAATGCATATAATAAAATTGAACCAATTTCTAATTGAAATAGTTTTAATTACCGGCTCGAAAACGACAGTGTCTGGGGAATATGAAGCGCCTGCTACTAAACCGGCACCACCAACAATGCCAGCAAATAAATTATCTATAATCGAGCCATACAAATTAGGTGTCACCAATACATCAAACTGCAAAAGAACAATATTTAAAAACAAGCGCATGGAACAAATAAAACTTCGCTCACTTGATGTGGATGAGATACAATTTGCATGGTGGTATTGTCAACAATCATTTTCTGAAACTGAATACGTGGATACAGTTTGGCCATATCTTCGCAGCATTTTAAAAACAAACCATCACCCAATTTCATAATATTCGCCTTGTGCACGGATGTCACTTTTTTGCGACGGTTCTTTATGGCATAATCGAAGGCAAACTTGGCAATACGCATCGACTTTTTGGCAGTGATAATTTTTAGACATTCCACAATGCCCGGTACCGACTCATGTTCTAAGGCTGAATATTCACCTTCAGTTTGTTCACGTATAACCACAATATCAATGTCCTTGTGGCGGGTTTTCACTCCAGGCAAACTTCGCACATGCACTACATTAGCATACAAATCCAAATCGTTACGCAATTTCATATTTAAAGTTTGCAATTCACCAATGTTGCTGTAATCGGGGGAAGCCAAGACGCCCTAAAGTAACATTTACTTGGTTTATTCAATACGGGTACGTTCAATCTTGATCAGTCTAACTTACTTTAATACAAACTTTATTCTTTTTTATTGAGGCTACCACATCTTCCAATTTGGCACTTAAAGTGGGATTTACTTCAGACAAAAAATAACATTCAAAATCAAGTGGTACATCGGCTGCCTAAAATATATTCCGTATAATTTTAACAATAAATGTTCTTGTTAAAGTTAGTAAACACAACCTTGAAAACCTCTTGTAGGCATTGAACAAGTTCTGGACCAACACCATCTCCAGGTATTAATGTGCAGGTAGTACGATTGCCACCATGAGTACCAGGATCCTTTGAAGAGTCATTCAATTTACAACTCGGATATTTAAGGTTTATTACAATGATAGGACAGTACTTACCGTGTTTAGAACAGTTGTAGTGTGTAAGGAACGGATTGCAGAAGTCTGGAGGCCCTAAAAATTTAATTTTATTTTACAATATTAACATCTCTAGAAATAAGCGTTTTTTGTTATACTCGATATCTTTTTAACCACTTAAAGCTTAAAAGTAATATAAATTTGACTTGAGAGGGGATTAATGTTTTGCTTTTTTCTCAATTAGCAAAAATTCATTTTTGCTTCTCGACACGTTTATGTAAGTGTTGAAAGTAGAACAAAACTTACTTGAAATAGAGTACGTCCAATCGTTCTAACTAACATAGCTACTTGTTCCTTTCGACTAAAACACTTTTAAAGATCCTGACACTCTAAATTAAGAATAATTTTATTGAAATTTTACACTTTCTGAGAAAAATTCTTTAACATTTAGTATTTAGTTGACAATATTTTATTACCTATTTATGTTTAAAATTAGGTATGCCGAATCACTTAATACAATTTAATGATGTATTCCATATGTTTTTTAATTAGAGTAAAATAATAATCAACCCTGCTTCAAAAAATCAAACCTGTAGTTGGGTTAAAAAAATTTCCCAAAAATTAATTTTATATTGCGTGTATTATTTATGATCTGGAATGTATTGCTAAAAAAAAATTGAAAAAAGAGGACCGAACATAGTTGTAATTATAATTACTTGATTATTGCAATTAAAAATATAAAATCCCAAAATAGTTCTTTTAGTTCAATTGATTTATTAGTTCATTTTAACTAGTTTATTTATGAACTACACACTTTTAATAACAAAGCCTCTGCTGCTTTGGCAGTTTCATTTATTTTCTAAAAAATTATTTAATAACTAAGAAAAATAAATAAATAAATTCTTTAGTATAATACAAAATCTTTAATTCTTATGTTCCCACAAAATTTTCGTCAGTTTCTTTTTCACAATTTGCAATAAATAGGACAAAATCCATAGTTAAGTAAATGCAATTATTGAGAATGTCTTTGGTACAAAAAAACAGAAATCTATTTGCTTATCTAGCAAATCAACCTCTAGCCGTGCATCGGTTAATGATGCGCAATGTCCTGGGTATAGGTGTTGGCGGCGAAGAAAAGTATGTAGAATAACTTAGCATGGAAGAAATTAACAATTATATGAACTTTAAGGCCAAAAAGTCCTGCATTAAGTACTCCGAAACTACGTTTTATACAATTTTTACGTAATCATGACAAACGTAAACGCTTGGGTGTGGTGTCTGAAGATGGTACCTCTTTGGTAGAGCTATCAGGTGGCTCGTGTATATCCAATGATTTCATAAAGTTTCTCCATCAAGGCATTTCGGTTCATGAATTATTATCCAAAATAGAACATATGCAACCAGAACCTGTGCATGATCGCCTAACGTTGTTGCCACCAATAACTAATCCTGGAAAAATCATATGTGTAGCGCTCAATTATCATGATCACATAAAAGAACAGAATAAAAAGACACCAGAAGAGCCAATCTTTTTTACAAAATATAATAACACCTTGATCGGACCCAGGCAAAATGTCATTGCGCATAAAATTACAAATGTATCTACGTATTATGCATGTGCTAGCAGTGGAGAAATGTATATATATGTACCCTTCTCTTCTCTATTTGCAGAAAATTGATTGGGAAGTGGAGTTGGCGGTTGTTATTGGTAAAGAATGCTGCAACATAACGCGCGACCAAGCAATGGACTACGTTTTCGGTTATACCGTCGCTCAAGACATTACAGCTCGGGATTGGCAAAAACGTAACGGTGGACAATTTCTTATTGGGAAGTCCATGGATACGTTTTGTCCTCTAGGCCCGAGCATTGTCCACAAAAGCATTATAACCAATCCCCACGATCTGTATTTAAAATGCTCAGTAAACGGAGTACAAAAGCAGAAAGGCAATACGAGCAAAATGATTTTCAAAATTGATGAATTGATTTGTCGATTATCTCAGTAAGTGGGGCACATTTTATTATACCGCCAGCTGCAATATTATTAATCTGTACAACTGTAGATATATGACCTTAGCACCGGGTGATGTAATTCTCACCGGTACTCCCGCTGGAGTTGGCATGTATCGGACACCACCGGAGTACCTCAAGGAAGGTGATATTATTGAAAGTGAAATTCAATGTGTAGGTAAATTGTGCAATAACGTTGTGGCAGCCTCGTAATTGGTATTTGGTCTCCGCAAAACTTTACCATGTAATATTATGTCCTATTATGATCCAAGTTTATTTTTTATTGTATATATTTTTTAAAGAAATCATTGTTATATTTATATTTATTAAGACGAAATTTTTTGCTCTACTCCGTTATAAATTTTATTAAATTACACTTCTTCATGTAACGTAAAGTTGTTGCAGTTGTTTTATAAATAGAAAAATATTAAACTTTAAACGTTTTACCTTTGGTCGCAAAAAACTCGTCACGCCTATGGTACGGTTCATAAGGATCATCGATCCAATATTTGGGACGACGCCAAAAACTTGTCACCATTTTGTCTAATAACCAACTCTGTGTGGAATTGACGAAAACGTGTTGTCGCAAACGACGTTTTCGGGCGGCTGATTTTTTCCACATCTTTCTATGCCTACCCGTATAGGTACGAATCCAAGCACCCCAATGTAAACGCTTAAAGCGTTTGAGAACTGTCTTGACCGTTTTACGTTTGCCCTTATTTAACGAAAACTTGGTAACATTACGTGATTGTTGAATATCAGAAGAATTTAAGGCAGGTGCCATTAATAATTTATTCACTTCCAAAGGGTTTGTTAGAGTATGAAAACGTTTGGAAGACTCCACGCCGCCATAAAATGATTTATTCATTCCTACATAACCGATACTTCTGGTTACAGTGATACTGTGCGTGACCAATCGTAAAGCTGTTTATAAATAATTGCGAATTATATTTTCCTTAAATTATTCATAATTAAAGTATTTACCGTTTGCCACAGCAGAACGCCACATTTTATTGAAATTTATTTTATATTAGTTTACTTTTTAAATTATCAATATTTTTATTCCTTATTCCTACCGCATTACACTGCAGTGCTGGTAAAATTTTAGTAAAACAGCTGTTATTAGGGATTTTTTGAAAAAAATTCCCATAACAAACAAAATGTGCCGTAGTCTATCTAAAATAGAAAAAAATCAATTACATTTTCGTTTCAATATAGAGGAAAGTCAAAAAGTCAAAAAAATTCAACAATATATTAACAAAATTATTTTCCTATCTACAACAACACTAAGCTTCAATTTGCTGTGCATTTAAATAGAAAATCGGTTTTTTTTAAATATATATTTTTGCAATTGCCTTATAAGCGGTTTGACAGTTTTTTGATGTCATCTGCTTTTTTGTTGTTGTTTGAATTCTCTGCCACTTAAAAATTAAAAATTGAAAAAAATTCTGATTCCGTGCTTAGAAGAAAAAAAAAAAGAGAACGTAAGCACACCACTCCTAATTGGCCATACTGATTTGTAAATTCCAAATTATATAAGAACTAATTTTCGCGAATATGTATCGAAATGTGTTGAGAGAGCCTTACCTGAGTGCTGTACAGGTGAGTTTAACGCTGGGTCCGCCGTTCAGTTATATAAGCTAAAAGGCTACGTCATAATGAATGAAGCTTTCGTTTTCCTAAACAAATCTTTACGTTACGCGAACATGTTATAAGAAGTCTTTAAATAATCGATAAATTTCAGAGATCTTTGCGTCCATGTAATCGGCATTACGCCAACAACAGTACTGGCTTGCCGTCACATATGCGTCAGGCGGGTTTCGGTAAAGTGATAGTGTTCCTGGCACCATTTGCAGTTGCTGGCGGTGCCATTACTTATGCAAAGTAAGCGATGACGAAAAAGTAAAACAATTTATTGTAATTTTTTTAGCTGCTCTTGTTCTTGTTGTTGTTACTTTTAGATATGACAATGATTTCCGAAAAACTCTAGAAGATAATATTCCTGGAGCGGCTTATGTAATTAAAGTGTCTCTGCAAGAAGAGAAACCCTTCAAAAGTGTGATGGAACAATTTGACAACGTTAAAAAGCAAATTGACAGTGTAACCACAACCGTTACAGATTTCTTTGGCGGTTCTGAAAAAGATGTACCAAAGAGTAAGTTATATAGTAAATTGTTTAACCTCCCTGTTTTGATAAAGTTTTTTTTTTTTTTTTCTTAATTTTTAATAGAAGTGGAACCAGCCAAAAGTGAAGCGTTTCTAGTGAAAAAAACCGTATGTGTGTATGTAATTTATATCCGAAATTGTTTGATTTTATTTTATTTCCTTTAGATGCCCAAAACAACTACAGAAAAACCTCCTGTTGCAACATCCAAAGAGATTCCCAAACAAGCTGCTAAACCGGTAGAACCTTTACCTAGCGATGTTGTAGAATTGGAGCATGCCATTGAAGTTGCCGCCACTTTAGCTGTCCAAGAGTACAATAAAGCAATAGATTGCCTTAAAAAGTAACCGATAGAACTTCTCTGAGCGATTGCTTTATAATAATTTTTAATTGTTTTTTTCATTTTTCTAGCTTCAATAGTGAGGTGCGCCGCATAGTGGACCAATCTATAGAAAATGTTGATTTGACATTGTGGAATAGTTTGAAAAATAAGACCAGCGCCCGAGACACTTTGGTGTCAACTGCCGAAAAACTAGCTCATGATGCTTTAGATAAAATAGGTGATTTTTTTTTTTTGTTTAATATTATTTTCTTCCGAAAAAGAAAACATTTTAAATATATTGTTAATAATGTAATTGCAGAAAAGTGTGAAATCGCTTTGGCGAAGGCTGCCAAACCTGAAAATCATGAACAAATACTCGCTGTACGGAATAAAATAAAAACTCTAGTCGATCATATAAATACTGTGAAGGATGACTTGTACAAGAACAAAGATTTGGCCAGTATGTCTGAGAAATATTGGAAAAATGTAAGTGAACATGTGGGCGTGGCATAGTCACATATATATAACATTACGTGCATTCACTTTTAGGTGGAAAAGGCTCGCAATTATTTTGTTGAAGAAATTGAATCCATCTTTCCTGGCTTGGACTTATCCAAACAAAAACTTAACGTCAAACAAGATGATTTGGATTTATTCATCACTCATGCCTACTCTCACGTATTGGCTCTGCAGAAAGAACTGCAACGTTTACAAACGGACGGCGAGTTGCGTTTAAAACGAGCCATTGACGCTTTGCGCGGTGACAACGATTCGGAGGCAGTCAAGGCTCAATTGGATTATATGCTGGAAACGGAAAAACGTAAATTGGCGCTAGAAAATCAAAAGAAAATCTTTCAAATAAGGGCCGAATCGGAGAAACAATTGCGTCAACAATTGAAGCAACAAGCCGAGGCGCACATGGACCACTTGCAGGACATAATTAGCATGAAAGAGAGTGAACTGAAACGGCAATATACCCGTGAAATGGAGGATAAAATGGCCTCGGAAAAGGCCAACTATAAGATACAGTTGGCTTCCATGTTGGGAAAGATGCGCGGCATGGATGCCGCTTTGCAAGGTGAGTGTCAAATGATTTGTCCAAAAATTATTTCTATTTACGCATAAATTATATAAAATTGAACTGCATGCGGCTTTAAGAAATTGATGAGGAAATGAAAGGTATTCTACTCCTCTGTGAAATTTCTGTTTCAATTTGAAGAACAAAATTATTGGATGCTTTAAATCTCTTTTCTAAAAAATTACCTTTCACAGCTCGCGCTGAGTCGGAACGTTCTGCTCATCAAGCGCAATCTCTGTGGGCTGCTTGTCAAGCTTTGTGGTCAACGGTTAGAAGTGGTGAAGCGGGTGAGCACTGGAAAAATAAATTACGTCCTCTAAGGAATGAAATTTTGGCCATTGTAAAAGTAGCAGGTGGGTATTCATGATGCATTTTATTGATGAAATTTTTTCTACAATTTCGCGTCGAATTTCAACGCATTTCAAAAATCTCTCACATTCGCAAAATGCAATTTATGGGCTCTACAGAAAAAATCTTTAAACGTAACTGCCACAAATATTTCAATAATTGTCAAAAAAGGCCACGCCTCTAAGCTAAAATACAAATGTGGTCACGTATCTATCTATATTGAATTGATTATTCCATTTGCAACACCCAGAAGTAGGCGTCGGATATCCCATAACGTCGATCTAGACGTTTATGTCCGTATGTCCGTCTATTCTAGTTTATGTCCGCAAATCACGATTAAAAATTGAACAAAATCGGTCAATAGCCACGCCCATAATCGATAAAAATCTATTCATTTGCCAAAAAAATGAACTTCTATAAATATTGCTGCCATCGATGTGTTAAAAAGGGACGTAATCGTATAACAAACACGTAAAACTTGACTTCCAAGTTAATAAGCAATACATGCACTATTAAAAGGCGTAATCATATACTTGCCGCGCCCACTAATTTAGTTTGTTATGTTTCCTTATCTACACCTTCATCGTTATAGAGGGTGACGAATTAGTAGCTGTGGTTATACAAAATTTACCCTACGAAGCTCAACATCGTGGCGTATTCCCGGAAGATGCATTAAAAGAACGTTTCCTTAATGTAGAACGTGTGGCGCGTAAAGTGGCCATGGTACCCGACCAAGGAGCCACTTTACCCAAGTATTTCCTCTCCTATCTGCAATCATTATTCATAATGCGACCCGACAATCCCATCTCCGAAGAAGAATTACAAAATAAAAAATTCGATTATAGCAAATTAGATACGTACGACATTTTAAATAGAGCTCGGTAAGTTTTGTAGAAAAATACAAAAAAAAAAAAAAAACATTTATTTAATGGTTTTTATTGCAGATACTACGTTGATCGTGGCGATTTGATGATGGCCTTGAAGTATGTGAACTTATTGCAAGGGGCACCCCGTAAAATATCCAGTGATTGGGCGAAAGAGACTCGCCTACTGTTGGAAACGCAACAAGCGGCCAATACATTGATGGCTCATGCTGCTGCCAGTGGTATATTGTACTTGTAATTATGTCCTCTGTCCACCCTCGATCGAGTTGTCTTTCTTCATTATTGTATCTTTATTATGTTCTCTAATTGGAACTGGATGATAAACAAAAAGCTGTAAATTTTTTATTTAATTCCCTCGACACATAAATTCAATAATAAATGATTGTAAATCCTTTAATATTAGAAACGAACGTCGTACATCATTAATACATCGCG
Source organism: Crataerina pallida (assembly GCA_949710015.1). Classification (NCBI taxonomy): domain Eukaryota; kingdom Metazoa; phylum Arthropoda; class Insecta; order Diptera; family Hippoboscidae; genus Crataerina; species Crataerina pallida. The sequence continues at coordinate 4,318,512 of OX453290.1, forward strand.
ATCTGATGCAAAATTAACGTACTGGAACTTTTTATTTTAAATATGGCACCAGCTCATACAGTGACTTCAATAAATAAATACATTATAAATAACGATGCAATTTCGTTCTAATATAATACAATGATTTTTAATATTTCTGTTGTAATGATTAGTGATCTATTTTACTGTTGGTTGTCTCACTTGAACTCTTTCCTTGTATCGTATCAAGGGCAGTATATTTCCAACGCATATAAGCAACACGCATGCGATCCCAAACATTGTCGAATGAATCCATAGCCGGACGTACATCTAGTAAAGCAAATTTATAATCCTTATCAACGATGCCACCATCATAATAGTCGATAACATAACGCACATCTTTACCGCAACGATCCACAATCCAGTCATGTCGATCAAATGGCAGCTCGTACCTACCGGCGAATATGTAAAATATGTATTCACAATTATTGTTCACCCACTTACCCCATCCAACTACGGATACGAGCACGTGGACTGTATTGTGACGCCTTGCCGCCAAAACTCTTCAAACGAGGATTGCCACATTCTCTGGCATGCAACGCTTCCCATTTAAGCACCTCTCTCCATGCCTGCTCATTATTGGCATTATGTATGCGTATAATGTCGCCCATATCTTTTTGACTAATATCCTCTTTCTGCCAACGCCAACCCTTTCGCAGCATGGCATTCCAAAACATTTGCTGACTAGGATATTGCCAAAATTGTAAACTGCCATCATCAGTGGCCTTTGGTATGGTGGAAGTTTGACGTTCCGTGGAGAGTGGAAACGGTTGGTCTGGTGCAGGTTTTTGATTGGCAGGTGGCATCATATTTAAAGGGTTTACATCAGAGTTGTCATGCTTTACCGGACATTCAGAGACAGTTAGTGCAGCGGTTTGTGTTTTAGCTAGGGTAGTTGATGTCTCCTTCTGATGCATAGGACATTCAGGTGGAGGCGTTGCTCCCGCAAGTGTTATATGCTGATGATTTTTAGGCACATTCTCTTGCGGTGCTTGCATATTTACTTGAGAGATAGTGTTCCCCATTCTAGAAAATTTAAATTGGATTTAAACCATCTTAGAAATTCTCAATTATTGCGTAATTTTTCTTATTTTTGTCATTCTTTTAGGGATTTTTTTGACTGTGATATATTTTATAGACTTACATTTTTCACACTTAACTAATAATTACTATGTTCCTCTCGATTTTTTTAATTAAAACGTTTTAATTTTCTTTTAATATCTAATAAAATATTCTTTAAGCAAATATACAATTACCAAAATTGATTTGATAAGCAACTCGTCTAAAAGTCATTAAGCATTAATTCCCTGTGAATGACATTAAATTTCATAGAGTTTCTCATTCTAAATATAAATAATGTAGAGATACAAAAATAAGTGTTAAATTTAAATAAAATTTGTTACATAAATTATATTTATATTAAACACTACTTAATTCTTGTGTTAAAAATATAAATAAATTGTAAATTATTATGAAAAGTATTTTTATGTAAATAAAAGGCAATTATCAACTTATAGAGCTCTCTCTTCTTCTTTTTATGTATCATAAAATATTTCACAGTATTTCCGGAATAATAAAACGTTTTTGTGGTGAAATTAGTTTATGAAACTTAATAACATTTAAATAAATGAAAAGTAAAGTATAATTGAATGAATTATCACAATACTAAATAAATAAATTATTTAATCTGCTAAACATGTGATCAAATTTATAATATAATGTTAATAATTTTGAGTGCCTACATTCATAACGGAAAAGGCATTTTAATAATTTCACAATAACTGAAATAAGTTGTGGTGTCGTCTGCTTAACTATACATGCACATGTAACCTATACGTATTATCAATAATCTTTAATTAAAAGAGTCACACCTGCTAATTTAATACCGCTATTACGTAGCTACCAACCAGATACGACATCACAAATTAATATCAGGTAATTAAACTCTTACGATATATAAAAACTTAACTGTAATAAAAATATCTTCCATAACAAGTTTACACTATTACATACAAAACGAAAAAATTACACCAATCATCAACACGCTTAACTTATATGAATAATAAAATGTCTACTACGTAAAACTATAAAAAATATTAACTGCATTATAATTGAATGCTTTTTTTTTCCTTATCATATAAAAAAAATTTTCCACAACATCTGTACATAAAAAATATATTTCTTATAATTTTTTCGAAATTGGACATTCTTACGTTGGGAATATAATATATAAGTATGTATATATAAGTATATATAAGTTTGTGCTTTTGATGAAATTTTAATCAATGTAGCAATGTCCGTCCACTTAGTTATCTAGTGATCAGAGCTTGCAGAATTAAGCTGAAATTTATAACAAAGTACATGAATGCATCCGATAACTATGACAATTTTTGTACTGTTTGCAACTTTTGCATACCATGTAAACTTTAACCTTCGGGTAATTTGTTCTTAACGCACATGTTTACAAGTTGTTGTAAATTACGCAATTTTTCTTTTTTTGTATAAACTCACATCAAATGTATATGAATATTTGCATAAGCATATGTTAATTACGTGTCAGGTAACATGTGTGTGTTTATATAATAGAATTTACAAATAATCCTTATGTTGACTTGTTGACACCATCAGTCAGTGTTATATAAACACAAAGCAAATCTATTTTCATATGATATTTGTAGTTGTTGTAGTTGTTGTTGTTTGTTTGTTTTGACTTATTTATGGTAATTTGCCCCGTTACTTACATAAGAATAATCGTAAAGCATGTCTGTGAAAATTTAATTCAATATAATCTTATGCCCTCTAAGAACAGGCTGTTGATTTATTGAACATTTCTTCAATTGATTTCTTGCTTATGTGCAAATGCATGGATAAACGTATCACATGTTCACATATTTAAGGGATTTGGTAATTAATTATAACAATATGACTGTTGTACCAATACAAACAAACATTTGTTGTTTTTGTTCTTTTCTTAATCACCCCAGCAGAATATTAATAAAAAAAAAATAATGATAACGTCGTGTGTGAACTTCTTGAGCATGAATGAATTGAAGTATATATATTTATAATACACACAATTTACGAGTATATGTATTATGCAGGCGTAACAAACATGCAAGTAACTGTTCATAAAGTATTTGTTGTTGGGCTGAAGGCTAATGTTTTCTGCTTTATTTTTTGCAGCGATGATTAATTTTTTAGGGATAGTAGAGAGCTTTATATTTTAATTACTTTCAAATGAATGCAAAAATTAAATGAAACGATTTAATTAGTTGTTGTGTTATTTATAACCAAATTATCATAGTTGAGGGTAACGTTCTACCTTGAATGAACAAATGGCAATGATCTCTCTCACTTAATCATACATTTTATTTTAGATATATATTCCTATTAAAGACCTCAATTGACGTGAGTGAAATTTTTTTTAGCACCATTAAAGTCTATTATACAAGGTCTACACAGAGGGACGGACGGACAGACAGACAGACTCGGTGACTATTTATATATATAACTTTTATATATTTTCGGCTTTCCGAAGTTTTCATTCTGGAAGCTACAAATATTCGACTCATTTGCAAAAATAAAATAATTACAAACATATTCTTATTAAGTTAATTTCCAGTAACATTTATTTATATTCAATATTACCTAATATATGCATCATATATTAACCTTTAATCAGCCATCACCTCACCAGGCATTTGCTTACAAATTATAAAATTTAAGTCGCAATCAACTGCCGCTCGTTTGTTTAATACAATATTCACGTGGGTTGATTTTTTTTTGTTTTGTTTGTTTTAAATATTCCAAGATTTATTATATGCACATAAATTTTAGAGATCTATGCAGTCATGTTTACAAATTATGTAGCTGCTGCTGCCACCGCTGCTGTTGCAGTAAATTGTTTATGTAATATTACAAAACATCCGGTTAAGGCTGCTGCAGCCCACATTACTTGTTACTTTTACAACGTAAGTGTATTCATGCCGTATATATAGATACAAATAACAAAAACATTTGTTCGTATGCAAACAAGCACAACCAACTCAACTTTCGAGCAAAAAACATATTAAACCGCACCCATATTAGTCATAAACAATTGTTCAAGAGATGTTGTATATGAAATGATAAAGAAAAATTAATGATCCATTATAGATAGATCACGTGCAAAACATGAGGCATAATACATTAATTTTTTTTAATTATTACGTTTCAAAGAAATTAAATTATAAAATAATCCAAACAACCGTAAAGCATGAATTTTACATAAAATAAATGGCATTCACAGTGAAAGCTAAGGTTAAATAACTTTAATTTACAGAGCAGCACTGTTTATGGTAGAACTGTTAAAAAATAGAGAATTTTCAATTCTACTTGAATTTATTTTAGAATTATTTCTTTCCTTTTTTAGCACTTATAGATATTCCTTTATATATAAATGACAATCATGTATTTTATTTTTATCATATAAAAGATAAGCACGTGAGTGTAGTAAATGAGCATGAAAACAGAAGCAAACTTGAAATGTTATATACTTTGTATAATGAATCGTTTACATAGTGGAATCGCGTGAGCTGTTACGTCAGCCTAATTGGAATTTTTGGTTTTTTTATTTGTTTATTTTACAATGTGAATGTGGGTAAAGCAATAAATGAAAAATATATATTTATTTACAAAAGGCTAAAAATAAACTTGATGTATTAAATTAAATGGTTTCTGTTGATAACTTATTTGTAGCAAAAGTGATTAAAAGAAAATAACAAAAACAACAAGTCACGAAACATACCATACATACAAGTGTTTTTGTCATGTGCCGCACGATTTGGTTGTAAAAACCAAACAAATTAAATGAAATTATAAATTAATATGAAAATATTTTATATACAAGTTTATGAACTTATATTTATAATTTTATATATATATATATATATGTGTGTGTGTGTGTGCTGTTGTTGTTTTTGTTTTGTTTTTAATATTCGGTTTTCTTATACACAGTGGAAAATTACTGATTGTATGAACCTTTGCTCGGTGTCTCTCATTCCAACAGTTGTCTCAATTCGTTTTGTTTTTGTTTAGAGAGATATCCGCGAACGATGTGCAAACGTGTTTGTGTGAAAATGTGTATAAAAAAACGTGTTTTATTGAAAAGAGTCCATAACATTTGTCACGTATTCATTCACACGTGTTTTGGACGCTTGTTTAAAACGGTTGTTGTTGTGAGTGTTTCGATTGTATAACGGTAATTTTACACTTATGAAAAAGTGTGACCGATATCTAAAAACATCGTGCAATTGTTTTTTTGTAATTATAAGTGGTTACTGAATAAGGGGGGTTTTGTGTTATTGTAGAAATAAAAGAAGATTATTTATGATTCATTTAAGCTGATATATATACATAACGGAATACTTTTGTATTCGAATTGATTGCTTAGTGGTTGTTACATAATAATTATTTAAAGGTATAACACTTGGCCACCTGTGGGTGGTAGAAAAAACACATGTACGGAAAGATGGACATGATTAAACCGATTTAAATTTTGATTCTAATACGATATATATATATATCATTTTGTAGTCGATTTTACATATAGTAGAAATAGTGAGTCGTTGTGACCTTCTATTTAATATTATTATTTATA